>JAWNKX010000240.1:0-2400000 GCA_035041755.1 Cacoxenus indagator
GTTGCTAGCGATGTGTCCAACAAGTAACTTAATTAATCGTATCATGGGTATTGAGCTATCGATTACTTTCCTTTCCATTCCATTTTATATATTACCAAAAAAGTTCAAAGCTCGAGATTGCGTTATATTCCATTGCCGTATGCTTTGCTGTATTTTACAAGTAGATAAGGCAAAGAAAACAATTCCACATAAAATCGTAAAGGAAGTTTTTACTCATGCCTTATTGACTTATTGACTACCGCAATACATATGGCAATTGAATATGTACTTATTTTTTCCAGTTTTACGAAGTTGACTTTGTCTATAAAGTGAACGTGCAATCATTTCAAAAAAGTGAGCAGTTTTCTATGTTACTTTTGAAGGCGTAAATAAGATAACGATGCAAAGAGGAGCAGGGACAATGGACAAGAATAAGACAAAGTTGAACGTTTGGAATGGTAAATATCTAATTTATTCGGATATTGCTTCAAGCATCGTACGTGACACGGACCCATATATATTTCACTAACACTATGATATGCTTGATACTGCATGAAGGACCGTGGCAGGTTTGCTTTAGAAAAGAGAGTCCACCCACCAGCAAGCCGTATATTTCAAGCTCGAGTTGTCTTTAATTTTATGAAATATCGACCAATATAAGTACTACTCGAAGCTTTCAGTCAACATAGTAGCCTGGAGATCCGTGAAGCCGACAGGCCGCAAAGTGGCTGCACTTCATTATATTAATTTTTATTTAAAACCATCCATTTCCACAGAAAGGTCAATCGGGATCGAATATTAAAAAAAACGAATTATAAAAAACTTTTTATAATATAATAAATTTACAATTTATCTATGCAGTTATTATGAGAAAATTTGCCTACAAACTTTTATTTTTCTTTCTCTTGGTTACTGATAAAATTTAAAAAAAAATGTTTTTGTCCACATATACACATACATTTTGTTATTGCACTCATCCAATAATCTTTGTCTAAGAAAAAAATTAAAAAAAATTAATAACGGATGAAACTAAGCGCGGGAACGGTTAATATTCATTTCATATTCTAAGGAAGTGTCTGCCAATAAATATTTAAAGTGAATTTGGTGGCCTTTACTTTAAAAATGTTAGTTTACAAAATTTCCTTCCAAAAAATTTTTTTTTTCATTTCAAAAAGTGTCACTCTCGTCATCGTAAGTGTTTTTTCAAAGAGAATGTTTATTTTTTAACTCTCGATCAAAATGCAACATAACATTCAAATTTTTGTTAGAGGTTCAAAGGTTCCAAAGGTCATAAAGTCGTTTCCTAATGACTTCCAAAGTTTTCTACAATCTGTTTGTTGCAATATTGACGATAAAAATTGTATGACAAACTGTTGCGAAAATTGTACACTGGATGGTAAAAACGATATAGTTCCTCTAGCATACTTAACTAAAATGGATGCAAATATGGAATGGAAACACTGGAGGAAAGTGGATGATTTTTTTTCTTTTCGGGCGGAAGTAGCTGCCACTTTAAAAACAAATTTATTATTTGGAGTTTGTCACATTTTTTGGTTCAATTCGGTTGTAAAACAATTGAATGAAACTATTTTGCAACCTCCCATGGAATTTGAGCAGTCAATGGAGTAGGAGCTACTATCAAACGAAAAGTTTGGCAAATAACAAGAACAAAAAATATTATTTTAAGTAACGGATTTTCCTTCTTTGGATGTGAAACAAGAACACATAAAAGGCATTAAAATAATGTATATTGGTGCTGAGACAATTGAAAAGTCGTCGACAAAGATACTAGAAGAATTGAAGTATATACCAAATGTCCAGGCATCCGAAAATTCCATTGGATTCCTTGCGACAAAAATTTAAAGATAAAAGTATCTCAAACGGCATATTCTTTAAAAAAAAATCATTTAAAATAATTTTGTCTATTTCCATATTAATAATATAAATGAAATATGAACCTCTAACAATAAATATGACGTTTTTGGCAGTTAATGGTATCTTGAGTTGAAATTACTTGAACTAATCCATATTAAAATTGTGATGGAAAAATTTGTAGCGTGCTAAAAAATGTCGCGTTCACCATCGTGGAAATGCCCATACACATATACATACATTTTTTTGAATTAGTACCTTTTTCAAATGAATATGTATGTATGTACTTGTCTTTCGTTTATAATTATTTAAACATTTTTTTTTTAAATATTTGTGTTTAATGTTTAATGAAATAATAATGACAAAGAATGCTCCCTTTATGGAAGTGGGAGGTGGTTAATACAAGAACAAAAAAAGAAACACAAAAAACCGCAAAAACTGCGATGGTGGGAATTGAAATAACAAAAATCATGTTCTCATTCGATAAAAATCACGCCAAATCAATACATGTTCCTTTTTCGCTCTCTCCCGCAACGATATCAATACAATCACAATACCAATAAATAGTGGCAATTAAAACAACAAAAACAAAACCGATATTCCTTTTCATGCTAATTCGCTAATTCGCGCCAGAAACAATAGAAGACGGACACAGAAAGATGGGCAAACCGCGCTTCTTTCGATTTCGCAACGAAAGAAGCATAGCACAGCAACGTACAAACCAGACAAAACGTTTTTGTGTACTGCTTCTTCCGAATTTTTTTTTTGTCTTTTTTTCTGACAAAAATTAAAACGAAAAAAAAAAAAAAAAACCTTATCCGAAGCGTTTCCACAAATACACACTTTGCCATCAAAATAAGGTACACAACAAAAATAAATAAATTAGCACTAGCTCAAAGCCTTGTGTTGCTTCAGCTATACATATTGTAGTTTAGAATTAAGTTTTTCATTTTACAATAAAAAAAAATAATAAAATAAATTAGCCAAATAAGTTTAGCCGTGCTTCAAACATTTGAGGGAAAAATTAATATATATACTTATATATATATAGATAGGGTACTCACGAAAACTTTTAAATGCGTCTTAAACCTCTTAAGCGCTTAAACGCTGCGCAATAGATAACGGGTGCTTAATTGCTGAATTAATGTGCTCTTCGTAATCCATGTCTGGTGCATAACTAAATGCAAGACTAACAAATGATGGACGTGGTAAAACGCGGCTCGCTTGCTGTCTGTCGTAGTTGTTCCGTTGTGTCCATATAGTTTTGATGCGGAATCCTCGATCTTATTGCATTTTCTCCCAAACGTTCGTTGTAATGCGCCACTCCATTGTCCTCGTTCTATGTTCTTTTATTTCCTCCGCAAAATGAAATAAGAATAAACTGCCATATTGATACGATAAGCAATAAAACATTCTGTTGCTAACGTCACGCAGGCTTTCAAACCACCTTTTTATTTAAATTGATTCGCCATCACATTATAACACAACGTTTGCAGTCTGCCACAGTCATGTTTTGGCTTCTGCGGCAGTTATCTTGTCACCGTCTTCAATGTTACACTTTTACAAAATGCCGTTTCTCTTTCTTTTCCACGAACGAGAACTTTACCACATTCGTGGTAAAATCATTTGTTCCACTCTTGCATATTGCAGATCCAATACTGACTATTCATTTCGGCGCGTCTGACTTAAATAAGACTTCCCTGTGTTGCTAGCGATGTGTCCAACAAGTAACTTAATTAATCGTATCATGGGTATTGAGCTATCGATTACTTTCCTTTCCATTCCATTTTATATATTACCAAAAAAGTTCAAAGCTCGAGATTGCGTTATATTCCATTGCCGTATGCTTTGCTGTATTTTACAAGTAGATAAGGCAAAGAAAACAATTCCACATAAAATCGTAAAGGAAGTTTTTACTCATGCCTTATTGACTTATTGACTACCGCAATACATATGGCAATTGAATATGTACTTATTTTTTCCACTTTTACGAAGTTGACTTTGTCTATAAAGTGAACGTGCAATCATTTCAAAAAAGTGAGCAGTTTTCTATGTTACTCTCTTTCATACGTACTTTACTTTTGAAGGCGTAAATAAGATAACGATGCAAAGAGGAGCAGGGACAATGGACAAGAATAAGACAAAGTTGAACGTTTGGAATGGTAAATATCTAATTTATTCGGATATTGCTTCAAGCATCGTACGTGACACGGACACATATATATTTCACTAACACTATGATATGCTTGATACTGCATGAAGGACCGTGGCAGGTTTGCTTTAGAAAAGAGAGTCCACCCACCAGCAAGCCGTATATTTCAAGCTCGAGTTGTCTTTAATTTTATGAAATATCGACCAATATAAGTACTACTCGAAGCTTTCAGTCAACATAGTAGCCTGGAGATCCGTGAAGCCGACAGGCCGCAAAGTGGCTGCACTTCATTATATTAATTTTTATTTAAAACCATCCATTTCCACAGAAAGGTCAATCGGGATCGAATATTAAAAAAAACGAATTATAAAAAACTTTTTATAATATAATAAATTTACAATTTATCTATGCAGTTATTATGAGAAAATTTGCCTACAAACTTTTATTTTTCTTTCTCTTGGTTACTGATAAAATTTAAAAAAAAATTTTTTTGTCCACATATACACATACATTTTGTTATTGCACTCATCCAATAATCTTTGTCTAAGAAAAAAATAAAAAAAATTAATAACGGATGAAACTAAGCGCGGGAACGGTTAATATTCATTTCATATTCTAAGGAAGTGTCTGCCAATAAATATTTAAAGTGAATTTGGTGGCCTTTACTTTAAAAATGTTAGTTTACAAAATTTCCTTCCAAAAAATTTTTTTTTTCATTTCAAAAAGTGTCACTCTCGTCATCGTAAGTGTTTTTTCAAAGAGAATGTTTATTTTTTAACTCTCGATCAAAATGCAACATAACATTCAAATTTTTGTTAGAGGTTCAAAGGTTCCAAAGGTCATAAAGTCGTTTCCTAATGACTTCCAAAGTTTTCTACAATCTGTTTGTTGCAATATTGACGATAAAAATTGTATGACAAACTGTTGCGAAAATTGTACACTGGATGGTAAAAACGATATAGTTCCTCTAGCATACTTAACTAAAATGGATGCAAATATGGAATGGAAACACTGGAGGAAAGTGGATGATTTTTTTTCTTTTCGGGCGGAAGTAGCTGCCACTTTAAAAACAAATTTATTATTTGGAGTTTGTCACATTTTTTTGTTCAATTCGGTTGTAAAACAATTGAATGAAACTATTTTGCAACCTCCCATGGAATTTGAGCAGTCAATGGAGTAGGAGCTACTATCAAACGAAAAGTTTGGCAAATAACAAGAACAAAAAATATTATTTTAAGTAACGGATTTTCCTTCTTTGGATGTGAAACAAGAACACATAAAAGGCATTAAAATAATGTATATTGGTGCTGAGACAATTGAAAAGTCGTCGACAAAGATACTAGAAGAATTGAAGTATATACCAAATGTCCAGGCATCCGAAAATTCCATTGGATTCCTTGCGACAAAAATTTAAAGATAAAAGTATCTCAAACGGCATATTCTTTAAAAAAAAATCATTTAAAATAATTTTGTCTATTTCCATATTAATAATATAAATGAAATATGAACCTCTAACAATAAATATGACGTTTTTGGCAGTTAATGGTATCTTGAGTTGAAATTACTTGAACTAATCCATATTAAAATTGTGATGGAAAAATTTGTAGCGTGCTAAAAAATGTCGCGTTCACCATCGTGGAAATGCCCATACACATATACATACATTTTTTTGAATTAGTACCTTTTTCAAATGAATATGTATGTATGTACTTGTCTTTCGTTTATAATTATTTAAACATTTTTTTTTTAAATATTTGTGTTTAATGTTTAATGAAATAATAATGACAAAGAATGCTCCCTTTATGGAAGTGGGAGGTGGTTAATACAAGAACAAAAAAAGAAACACAAAAAACCGCAAAAACTGCGATGGTGGGAATTGAAATAACAAAAATCATGTTCTCATTCGATAAAAATCACGCCAAATCAATACATGTTCCTTTTTCGCTCTCTCCCGCAACGATATCAATACAATCACAATACCAATAAATAGTGGCAATTAAAACAACAAAAACAAAACCGATATTCCTTTTCATGCTAATTCGCTAATTCGCGCCAGAAACAATAGAAGACGGACACAGAAAGAGGGCAAACCGCGCTTCTTTCGATTTCGCAACGAAAGAAGCATAGCACAGCAACGTACAAACCAGACAAAACGTTTTTGTGTACTGCTTCTTCCGAATTTTTTTTTTGTCTTTTTTTCTGACAAAAATTAAAACGAAAAAAAAAAAAACCTTATCCGAAGCGTTTCCACAAATACACACTTTGCCATCAAAATAAGGTACACAACAAAAATAAATAAATTAGCACTAGCTCAAAGCCTTGGTTGCTTCAGCTATACATATTGTAGTTTAGAATTAAGTTTTTCATTTTACAATAAAAAAAAATAATAAAATAAATTAGCCAAATAAGTTTAGCCGTGCTTCAAACATTTGAGGGAAAAATTAATATATATACTTATATATATATAGATAGGGTACTCACGAAAACTTTTAAATGCGTCTTAAACCTCTTAAGCGCTTAAACGCTGCGCAATAGATAACGGGTGCTTAATTGCTGAATTAATGTGCTCTTCGTAATCCATGTCTGGTGCATAACTAAATGCAAGACTAACAATTGATGGACGTGGTAAAACGCGGCTCGCTTGCTGTCTGTCGTAGTTGTTCCGGTCTGTGTCACATACTCACCGTTTTGTGTCCTCGTCTATGCATTTCCTCCCAAAGTTCGTTGTAATGTAACATTCTGTTGCTAACGTCACGCAGGCTTTCAAACCACCTTTTTATTTAATTGATTCGCCATCACATTATAACACAACGTTTGCAGTCTGCCACAGTCATGTTTTGGCTTCTGCGGCAGTTATCTTGTCACCGTCTTCAATGTTACACTTTTACAAAATGCCGTTTCTCTTTCTTTTCCACGAACGAGAACTTTACCACATTCGTGGTAAAATCATTTGTTCCACTCTTGCATATTGCAGATCCAATACTGACTATTCATTTCGGCGCGTCTGACTTAAATAAGACTTCCCTGTGTTGCTAGCGATGTGTCCAACAAGTAACTTAATTAATCGTATCATGGGTATTGAGCTATCGATTACTTTCCTTTCCATTCCATTTTATATATTACCAAAAAAGTTCAAAGCTCGAGATTGCGTTATATTCCATTGCCGTATGCTTTGCTGTATTTTACAAGTAGATAAGGCAAAGAAAACAATTCCACATAAAATCGTAAAGGAAGTTTTTACTCATGCCTTATTGACTTATTGACTACCGCAATACATATGGCAATTGAATATGTACTTATTTTTTCCAGTTTTACGAAGTTGACTTTGTCTATAAAGTGAACGTGCAATCATTTCAAAAAAGTGAGCAGTTTTCTATGTTACTCTCTTTCATACGTACTTTACTTTTGAAGGCGTAAATAAGATAACGATGCAAAGAGGAGCAGGGACAATGGACAAGAATAAGACAAAGTTGAACGTTTGGAATGGTAAATATCTAATTTATTCGGATATTGCTTCAAGCATCGTACGTGACACGGACACATATATATTTCACTAACACTATGATATGCTTGATACTGCATGAAGGACCGTGGCAGGTTTGCTTTAGAAAAGAGAGTCCACCCACCAGCAAGCCGTATATTTCAAGCTCGAGTTGTCTTTAATTTTATGAAATATCGACCAATATAAGTACTACTCGAAGCTTTCAGTCAACATAGTAGCCTGGAGATCCGTGAAGCCGACAGGCCGCAAAGTGGCTGCACTTCATTATATTAATTTTTATTTAAAACCATCCATTTCCACAGAAAGGTCAATCGGGATCGAATATTAAAAAAAACGAATTATAAAAAACTTTTTATAATATAATAAATTTACAATTTATCTATGCAGTTATTATGAGAAAATTTGCCTACAAACTTTTATTTTTCTTTCTCTTGGTTACTGATAAAATTTAAAAAAAAATTTTTTTGTCCACATATACACATACATTTTGTTATTGCACTCATCCAATAATTTTTGTCTAAGAAAAAAATTAAAAAAAATTAATAACGGATGAAACTAAGCGCGGGAACGGTTAATATTCATTTCATATTCTAAGGAAGTGTCTGCCAATAAATATTTAAAGTGAATTTGGTGGCCTTTACTTTAAAAATGTTAGTTTACAAAATTTCCTTCCAAAAAATTTTTTTTTTCATTTCAAAAAGTGTCACTCTCGTCATCGTAAGTGTTTTTTCAAAGAGAATGTTTATTTTTTAACTCTCGATCAAAATGCAACATAACATTCAAATTTTTGTTAGAGGTTCAAAGGTTCCAAAGGTCATAAAGTCGTTTCCTAATGACTTCCAAAGTTTTCTACAATCTGTTTGTTGCAATATTGACGATAAAAATTGTATGACAAACTGTTGCGAAAATTGTACACTGGATGGTAAAAACGATATAGTTCCTCTAGCATACTTAACTAAAATGGATGCAAATATGGAATGGAAACACTGGAGGAAAGTGGATGATTTTTTTTCTTTTCGGGCGGAAGTAGCTGCCACTTTAAAAACAAATTTATTATTTGGAGTTTGTCACATTTTTTTGTTCAATTCGGTTGTAAAACAATTGAATGAAACTATTTTGCAACCTCCCATGGAATTTGAGCAGTCAATGGAGTAGGAGCTACTATCAAACGAAAAGTTTGGCAAATAACAAGAACAAAAAATATTATTTTAAGTAACGGATTTTCCTTCTTTGGATGTGAAACAAGAACACATAAAAGGCATTAAAATAATGTATATTGGTGCTGAGACAATTGAAAAGTCGTCGACAAAGATACTAGAAGAATTGAAGTATATACCAAATGTCCAGGCATCCGAAAATTCCATTGGATTCCTTGCGACAAAAATTTAAAGATAAAAGTATCTCAAACGGCATATTCTTTAAAAAAAAAATCATTTAAAATAATTTTGTCTATTTCCATATTAATAATATAAATGAAATATGAACCTCTAACAATAAATATGACGTTTTTGGCAGTTAATGGTATCTTGAGTTGAAATTACTTGAACTAATCCATATTAAAATTGTGATGGAAAAATTTGTCGCGTGCTAAATGTCGCGTTCACCATCGTGGAAATGCCCATACACATATACATACATTTTTTTGAATTAGTACCTTTTTCAAATGAATATGTATGTATGTACTTGTCTTTCGTTTATAATTATTTAAACATTTTTTTTTTAAATATTTGTGTTTAATGTTTAATGAAATAATAATGACAAAGAATGCTCCCTTTATGGAAGTGGGAGGTGGTTAATACAAGAACAAAAAAAGTAACACAAAAAACCGCAAAAACTGCGATGGTGGGAATTGAAATAACAAAAATCATGTTCTCATTCGATAAAAATCACGCCAAATCAATACATGTTCCTTTTTCGCTCTCTCCCGCAACGATATCAATACAATCACAATACCAATAAATAGTGGCAATTAAAACAACAAAAACAAAACCGATATTCCTTTTCATGCTAATTCGCTAATTCGCGCCAGAAACAATAGAAGACGGACACAGAAAGACGGGCAAACCACGCTTCTTTCGATTTCGCAACGAAAGAAGCATAGCACAGCAACGTACAAACCAGACAAAACGTTTTTGTGTACTGCTTCTTCCGAATTTTTTTTTGTCTTTTTTTCTGACAAAAATTAAAACGAAAAAAAAAAAAAAAACCTTATCCGAAGCGTTTCCACAAATACACACTTTGCCACAAAATAAGGTACACAACAAAAATAAATAAATTAGCCCTAGCTCAAAGCCTTGTGTTGCTTCAGCTATACATATTGTAGTTTAGAATTAAGTTTTTCATTTTACAATAAAAAAAAATAATAATAAAATAAATTAGCCAAATAAGTTTAGCCGTGCTTCAAACATTTGAGGGAAAAATTAATATATATACTTATATATATATAGATAGGGTACTCACGAAAACTTTTAAATGCGTCTTAAACCTCTTAAGCGCTTAAACGCTGCGCAACAGATAACGGGTGCTTAATTGCTGAATTAATGTGCTCTTCGTAATCCATGTCTGGTGCATAACTAAATGCAAGACTAACAAATGATGGACGTGGTAAAACGCGGCTCGCTTGCTGTCTGTCGTAGTTGTTCCGTTGTGTCCATATAGTTTTAATGCGGAATCCTCGATCTTATTGCATTTTCTCCCAAACGTTCGTTGTAATGCGCCACTCCATTGTCCTCGTTCTATGTTCTTTTATTTCCTCCGCAAAATGAAATAAGAATAAACTGCCATATTGATACGATAAGCAATAAAACATTCTGTTGCTAACGTCACGCAGGCTTTCAAACCACCTTTTTATTTAAATTGATTCGCCATCACATTATAACACAACGTTTGCAGTCTGCCACAGTCATGTTTTGGCTTCTGAGGCAGTTATCTTGTCACCGTCTTCAATGTGACACTTTTACAAAATGCCGTTTCTCTTTCTTTTCCACGAACGAGAACTTTACCACATTCGTGGTAAAATCATTTGTTCCACTCTTGCATATTGCAGATCCAATACTGACTATTCATTTCGGCGCGTCTGACTTAAATAAGACTTCCCTGTGTTGCTAGCGATGTGTCCAACAAGTAACTTAATTAATCGTATCATGGGTATTGAGCTATCGATTACTTTCCTTTCCATTCGATTTTATATATTATTACCAAAAAAGTTCAAAGCTCGAGATTGCGTTATATTCCATTGCCGTATGCTTTGCTGTATTTTACAAGTAGATAAGGCAAAGAAAACAATTCCACATAAAACCGTAAAGGAAGTTTTTACTCATGCCTTATTGACTTATTGACTACCGCAATACATATAGCAATTGAATATGTACTTATTTTTTCCAGTTTTACGAAGTTGACTTTGTCTATAAAGTGAACGTGCAATCATTTCAAAAAAGTGAGCAGTTTTCTATGTTACTCTCTTTCATACGTACTTTACTTTTGAAGGCGTAAATAAGATAACGATGCAAAGAGGAGCAGGGACAATGGACAAGAATAAGACAAAGTTGAACGTTTGGAATGGTAAATATCTAATTTATTCGGATATTGCTTCAAGCATCGTACGTGACACGGACACATATATATTTCACTAACACTATGATATGCTTGATACTGCATGAAGGACCGTGGCAGGTTTGCTTTAGAAAAGAGAGTCCACCCACCAGCAAGCCGTATATTTCAAGCTCGAGTTGTCTTTAATTTTATGAAATATCGACCAATATAAGTACTACTCGAAGCTTTCAGTCAACATAGTAGCCTGGAGATCCGTGAAGCCGACAGGCCGCAAAGTGGCTGCACTTCATTATATTAATTTTTATTTAAAACCATCCATTTCCACAGAAAGGTCAATCGGGATCGAATATTAAAAAAAACGAATTATAAAAAACTTTTTATAATATAATAAATTTACAATTTATCTATGCAGTTATTATGAGAAAATTTGCCTACAAACTTATATTTTTCTTTCTCTTGGTTACTGATAAAATTTAAAAAAAAATGTTTTTGTCCACATATACACATACATTTTGTTATTGCACTCATCCAATAATCTTTGTCTAAGAAAAAAATTAAAAAAAATTAATAACGGATGAAACTAAGCGCGGGAACGGTTAATATTCATTTCATATTCTAAGGAAGTGTCTGCCAATATATATTTAAAGTGAATTTGGTGGCCTTTACTTTAAAAATGTTACTTTACAAAATTTCCTTCCAAAAATTTTTTTTTTTCATTTCAAAAAGTGTCACTCTCGTCATCGTAAGTGTTTTTTCAAAGAGAATGTTTATTTTTTAACTCTCGATCAAAATGCAACATAACATTCAAATTTTTGTTAGAGGTTCAAAGGTTCCAAAGGTCATAAAGTCGTTTCCTAATGACTTCCAAAGTTTTCTACAATCTGTTTGTTGCAATATTGACGATAAAAATTGTATGACAAACTGTTGCGAAAATTGTACACTGGATGGTAAAAACGATATAGTTCCTCTAGCATACTTAACTAAAATGGATGCAAATATGGAATGGAAACACTGGAGGAAAGTGGATGATTTTTTTTCTTTTCGGGCGGAAGTAGCTGCCACTTTAAAAACAAATTTATTATTTGAAGTTTGTCACATTTTTTGGTTCAATTCGGTTGTAAAACAATTGAATGAAACTATTTTGCAACCTCCCATGGAATTTGAGCAGTCAATGGAGTAGGAGCTACTATCAAACGAAAAGTTTGGCAAATAACAAGAACAAAAAATATTATTTTAAGTAACGGATTTTCCTTCTTTGGATGTGAAACAAGAACACATAAAAGGCATTAAAATAATGTATATTGGTGCTGAAACAATTGAAAAGTCGTCGACAAAGATACTAGAAGAATTGAAGTATATACCAAATGTCCAGGCATCCGAAAATTCCATTGGATTCCTTGCGACAAAAATTTAAAGATAAAAGTATCTCAAACGGCATATTCTTTAAAAAAAAATCATTTAAAATAATTTTGTCTATTTCCATATTAATAATATAAATGAAATATGAACCTCTAACAATAAATATGACGTTTTTGGCAGTTAATGGTATCTTGAGTTGAAATTACTTGAACTAATCCATATTAAAATTGTGATGGAAAAATTTGTAGCGTGCTAAAAAATGTCGCGTTCACCATCGTGGAAATGCCCATACACATATACATACATTTTTTTGAATTAGTACCTTTTTCAAATGAATATGTATGTATGTACTTGTCTTTCGTTTATAATTATTTAAACATTTTTTTTTTAAATATTTGTGTTTAATGTTTAATGAAATAATAATGACAAAGAATGCTCCCTTTATGGAAGTGGGAGGTGGTTAATACAAGAACAAAAAAAGAAACAAAAAACCGCAAAAACTGCGATGGTGGGAATTGAAATAACAAAAATCATGTTCTCATTCGATAAAAATCACGCCAAATCAATACATGTTCCTTTTTCGCTCTCTCCCGCAACGATATCAATACAATCACAATACCAATAAATAGTGGCAATTAAAACAACAAAAACAAAACCGATATTCCTTTTCATGCTAATTCGCTAATTCGCGCCAGAAACAATAGAAGACGGACACAGAAAGACGGGCAAACCACGCTTCTTTCGATTTCGCAACGAAAGAAGCATAGCACAGCAACGTACAAACCAGACAAAACGTTTTTGTGTACTGCTTCTTCCGAATTTTTTTTTTGTCTTTTTTTCTGACAAAAATTAAAACGAAAAAAAAAAAAAACCTTATCCGAAGCGTTTCCACAAATACACACTTTGCCATCAAAATAAGGTACACAACAAAAATAAATAAATTAGCACTAGCTCAAAGCCTTGTTGCTTCAGCTATACATATTGTAGTTTAGAATTAAGTTTTCCATTTTACAATAAAAAAAAAATAATAAAATAAATTAGCCAAATAAGTTTAGCCGTGCTTCAACCATTTGAGGGAAAAATTAATATATATACTTATATATATATAGATAGGGTACTCACGAAAACTTTTAAATGCGTCTTAAACCTCTTAAGCGCTTAAACGCTGCGCAACAGATAACGGGTGCTTAATTGCTGAATTAATGTGCTCTTCGTAATCCATGTCTGGTGCATAACTAAATGCAAGACTAACAATTGATGGACGTGGTAAAACGCGGCTCGCTTGCTGTCTGTCGTAGTTGTTCGTTCCGTTGTGTCCATATAGTTTTGATGCGGCATCCTCGCGATCTTATTGGATTTTCTCCCAAACGTTCGTTGTAATGCGGAATCAAATAATATGAGAGCAAAATTCGCTCTTAACTACCATCAAAATAATCAATCTAGAATCAACAATAATAATTATCAAAATAATTTAAGATATCAGACTAAAAACAGTAATCCAAATAATAATAATGCACAGCGTTATAATCAACCCAAACCAGAACCAATGGATATAGATAAATCAATTAACGCGCCAACTCAAAAAGCTTTTACTGACCAACAAACGTTTAATAAACAAAAATATCAGTATAATAAACCCTACAAATATGCGACTAAACGACATAGGGACAGCATTCAATCTACAACAACCTCAAGAAAAGACTCAACGAATTAACAACATTAGTGAGAACCATTTTTTAGACGAGACAATTCCGAATTACCCTACATCAAATCA
Source organism: Cacoxenus indagator (assembly GCA_035041755.1). Lineage (NCBI taxonomy): Eukaryota > Metazoa > Arthropoda > Insecta > Diptera > Drosophilidae > Cacoxenus > Cacoxenus indagator. Next base: position 14,191 of record JAWNKX010000240.1, read on the forward strand.
ACAGATAGAACCACAGGTAGACAGTTAAAAATCTTAATAGATACAGGGGCTTCAGGATGTTATATTAAAAAAGGAATATACGATAACATCAATAACGAATTGCCCATTTATAAAAGAGTGAAAACAATTTGCGGTTATAGTATTATTAAACATTATCATTACATAAACTTATTAGGAGTACGCCAATTATTTTATGAAATTGAAAATTTAGAAGCAGATTTATTAATGGGCTATAATTTTTTAAACAGAATAAATGCAATTATAAATTTTTAAAGAAGGATATTTAATATATGACAATGAGAAGAAAATAAAGATAAATAGTATTAATAATTATACTTTGGGATCAAAGAATCCTGAAGAGGCTGACGATGAAAATTCCGTCACTTTTAATAATTATACTTTGGGATCAAAGAATCCTGAAGACGCCGACGATGTAAATTCCGTCACTTTAAATAATTACACTTTGGGGTCAGAGAACCTTGAAGACGCCGACGATGATAATACCGCCATAACAAATAAAAATACTTTGGGAACAAAAATTCCTGAAGATACCGACGATGAAAATACCGTCAACAGTATTAATGAAACATATAAAATGATAGGAAACATGTTGGAAATGATAGGAAAAATGAAATAATTAATAGAATGCGAAACACTATAATAAACAAAATTAAGGAAAAACATGCAGGAATAAATACTAAAATACCCTGGAGTAAACAGTATCCTTATCCATTCTCTGTTAACAATTTTGTAAATACAGAAATTCAGAGATTGTTAAATGAAAAAATAATTCGCCCAAGTAGAAGTCCATATAATTCCATATATGGGTAGTTTCTAAAAAAGGTTTCAATGAAGATGGTACTCCAAAATCAAGATTAGTTTTTGATTATAAAAAACTAAATGAACAAACCATTGCAGATCGGTATCCAATACCCGAGCCAAGTATAATTTTATCAAATTTAGGTGAGGCCAAATACTTTTCAACTTTAGATTTAGAATCAGGATTTCATCAAATTGTTATGAAAGAAGAAGATATTGAAAAACCAGCTTTCAGCGTTAATAATGGAAAATTCGAATTTCTTCGTTTACCCTTTGGACTTAAAAATGCACCAAGGATATTCCAAAGAGCTATGGACGATATACTAAGAGATTATATAGGTAAATTTTGTCACGTTTACATGGATGATATAATCATTTACTCAGATGATCCCAATAGACACTTCGAACATGTTAGTACAATTATAGAAATTCTTGGAAACGCCCATATGAAAATATCATTAGAAAAATCAAAGTTTTTCGAGACAGAATTAGAATTCCTAGGCTACAGAATTGCTCATAAAGTCATTAAAACAGAACCGAATAAAATAAGCGTCATGGTTAATTACCCAGTTCCAAAAAATTTGAAAGAACTTCGTGGCTTCTTAGGCTTAACAGGTTACTATCGTAAATTCATAAAAAGCTATGCCCAAATAGCAAAACCACTTACTAAAATGCTTCTAGGCGAAAATGCCAAAGTTTCTAAACACATGTCAAAAAAGATCCCTGTTAGCCTAGATACAGAAAGCTTTAGCCGCTTTCAATGCCCTAAAACGCGAGCTCACTACACAAATAGAATTAGCGCAACCAGATTATAGCAAAAAATTCGTTCTAACAACAGACGCATCTAATATAGCTATCGGAGCAGTACTTTCCCAGGAAAATAAACCCATTACTTTTGTTTCTAAAACTTTAGACAAAACAAATTACCTATACGGTGTTACCAATTTAGAAATTCAAACGTATCATCAACCACTAACATTTGCTATATCTAATCGCAACCCAAATTTCAAAATGAAACGCTGGCACGCATTTATAGAGGAATTTTCACCCAAAATAGTTTACAAGCCAGGTCCAACTAATAAAGTTGCAGACGCCCTATCACGGTTAGAAATTAATAATCTAACTACTGAATCCACTAGCGAATCCGAAGACGATAATACCCAACATTCTGCTAAAAGTAGTGATGTAATTCTCATACCAGAAACAAAAAAACCACTTAATGAGTTCAAACAACAGTTAATGATATTAAAAAATAATTTCACCCTTCATGAACAAGTAAATGTTTTGGTAACACGAGACATATAATTGAATATGATACAATAGAAAACTTAATTGTTGTACTCAAAGAATATCTTAAATCAAATTTAGTTACAGCTATACATTGCACTCAGGAAGATTTATATGAAATAAGAAAGCCTATCAAAGAAACATTTTTTCACAAATTCTTATACACAAAAATGTTCGCGCTAGATATCACATCAAGAGAAGATCAATGTATTATTTTAGAGCAAACACATGCTAGAGCTCATCGTTGTTACGAAGAAAACATAAAACAAATAATGAAATATTACTATTGGCCTCAAATGAAAAAACAAAACAATTAATTAGAAATTGCGATATATGTAATAGAAATAAATATGATAGACATCCTAAAAAGATACCAATCCAAGAAGCACCAATTCCAGAAAAAGAAGGAGAGCACCTTCATATTGATATTTTTTATGCTCAGAAACTAAAGTTTATGACTTGTATTAATGCTTATTCAAATTTCCTATTATTAAAACAAGTAGAAGATAAAACCAATCTAGATGCAAAAATATTAGAAATTATTCAAACCTTTCCAGATGTTAAAGGAATAACTGTTGACAATGAACCAGGCTTCAGTACAGATCAATTTCGTTGGCTAATGAATAGAATGAATATAGAAATTTATTTTTGTGACCCAAGACACTCGACTACTAACGGACAAGTAGAAAGGGTACACTCCACATTAATTGAAATATCACGAAGCTTAAAGGAAGAATATAATATTATTAATGACAATGAAGCAGTTTATAGAGCTGCAATGCAATATAATAAAACAATACATTCTGTAACAAACGAAAAACCTTTCGAAGTACTCTATAACAAAGTAAGACATGAAGACATACCAGAAAGGTTAAAAAATTTTCAAAACAAAATGCTAGTTTTCCACAACAAAAATAGAATAGATAAAAACTATTCAGTAGGCGACATCATATATGAACAAATTTATGGAGAAAGGAATAAACTAAATCCTAGATATAAAAAACAGATAGTTAAAGCGGATCTAGGAAATAAAATCATTATTAATAGAAAAGATAGGGTTATTCATAAAGACAATATTAAACATTAAATTTACTTTACAACAAAATGCTGAGACTTACTTTGATATTCATACTCACTTCAACAACACTTATAAATGCAGACATTAACATTGTTAACTACAATAATGACGACTATGTACTAATAGAGGACGGCACATGCGCAGTTTATGATTCGTACGCAGATCTTTTCCATATTTCAAATCTTTCTTATTACAACGAAAACATATTGGCAAAAGAACTTAAACGAACAAGTCCTCAAGATTTAGAACTAGAATTAGAAACAAACCTAATACAATCACTTCTATTACAATTAAAACCTCATATATACAAAAGAGCAATAAATGAATTAGGTACTATTTGGAAATGGATAACAGGTACCCCAGATCACAATGACCTTGTAACCATCACCAATAAAATGAATGAAATTATCAAGAATAATAATTTGAAATATGCTACAAATTCAGAAATATTTAAAGTAAAAAGATTAACTGAAATAACCAACAACATAGCAGGATCTCATAGTCAAATTTTGAAAAAACATAAATTAAAATTATTAATATTTGAATTACAAAATTTGTTACAAACAATTACATGTGCAAAGGCCGGCATCCTCAATTCTAACATTTTCCATATAAAAGAACTAAAAGATATTATAAAACATGAAAATCAAACTTTCACTTTGATAGATTTACTAGATGTAAGCAAGTTCAAGATTTTGCAAAATGACGAAATAATTGTCATATATATTAAATACCCAATAATCACAAATTCATGTAAATTATATAAAGCTAGAGCAATAGCTAAAGAAGACGGCAAATTAATTATTGAAAACACAGTTGCTTTATGTAATGACAAATTCGTTAATATAAAAAATTGTAAAACAGAATAAGCAATACGTTTTGCGAAATCTCATTTAATAAAACATGCTTTACTAATTTATTAAATAAGCATCAAGCACAATGTACTAAATTAAAAGAAAAAAAATAAGGAAATTGACATTATAAAAGATGGAGCAATATTAATATCAGGAGAAAATGTAGTTTCCGATGTACCCTTAAATGGAACATACTTAATAACCTTTGAGAAAACAGCAAAAATAAATAATGCAATTTTTGAAAATCAGGAAAGAAAAATATTAAATTATATAAAACATAATCATGCAAAAACATACGATGTAATCGAATACTTAGAATCAGAAGATAGAGAAATTAAATTTCGGAACATAAATTAAATGGAATACTTGTATAATTCGTTTAAAGAAAGCTCCACTAAAATTCTTATTATAATGTTGAAATTGAACTAATCCATATTAAAATTGTGATGGAAAAATTTGTCGCGTGCTAAATGTCACGTTCGCCATCGTGGAAATGCCAATATACATATACATATGTTTTTTTGAATTAGTACCTTTTTCAAATGAATATGTATGTATGTATTTGTCTTTCGCTTATAATTATTTATAAACTTTTTTTTTTAATTATTTGTGTTTAATGTTTAATGAAATAATAATGACAAGGAATGCTTCCCTTATGGAAGTGGGATATTACAAGAACACAAGAAGAAAAACAAAAAACCGCAAAAACTGGGGTGGTGGGAATTGAAATAACAAAAATCATGTTCTCATTCGATAAAAAACACCCCAAATCAATACATGTTCCTTTCCTTTTTCGCTCTCTCCAGCAACGATACCAATACAATCAAAATACCAATAAATGGTGCCAATTAAAACAACAAAAACAAAACCGATATTCCTTTTCATGCTAATTCGCTAATTCGCGCCAGAAACAATAGAAGACGGACACAGAAAGACGGGCAAACCACGCTTCTTTCGATTTCGCAACGAAAGAAGCATAGCACAGCAACGTACAAACCAGACAAAACGTTTTTGTGTACTGCTTCTTCCGAATTTTTTTTTTGTCTTTTTTTCTGACAAAAATTAAAACGAAAAAAAAACCTTATCCGAAGCGTTTCCACAAATACACACTTTGCCATCAAAATAAGGTACACAACAAAAATAAATAAATTAGCACTAGCTCAAAGCCTTGTTGCTTCAGCTATACATATTGTAGTTTAAAATTAAGTTTTCCATTTTACAATAAAAAAAAATAATAAAATAAATTAGCCAAATAAGTTTAGCCGTGCTTCAAACATTTGAGGGAAAAATTAATATATATACTTATATATATATAGATAGGGTACTCACGAAAACTTTTAAATGCGTCTTAAACCTCTTAAGCGCTTAAACGCTGCGCAACAGATAACGGGTGCTTAATTGCTGAATTAATGTGCTCTTCGTAATCCATGTCTGGTGCATAACTAAATGCAAGACTAACAATTGATGGACGTGGTAAAACGCGGCTCGCTTGCTGTCTGTCGTAGTTGTTCCGTTGTGTCCATATAGTTTTGATGCGGCATCCTCGATCTTATTGCATTTTCTCCCAAACGTTCGTTGTAATGTAACATTCTGTTGCTAACGTCACGCAGGCTTTCAAACCACCTTTTTATTTGAATTGATTCGCCATCACATTATAACACAACGTTTGCAGTCTGCCACAGTCATGTTTTGGCTTCTGCGGCAGTTATCTTGTCACCGTCTTCAATGTGACACTTTTACAAAATGCCGTTTCTCTTTCTTTTCCACGAACGAGCACTTTACCACATTCGTGGTAAAATCATTTGTTCCACTCTTGCATTTTGCAGATCCAATACTGACTATTCATTTCGGCGCGTCTGACTTAAATAAGACTTCCCTGTGTTGCTAGCGATGTGTCCAACAAGTAACTTAATTAATCGTATCATGGGTATTGAGCTATCGATTACTTTCCTTTCCATTCGATTTTATATATTATTACCAAAAAAGTTCAAAGCTCGAGATTGCGCTATATTCCATTGCCGTATGCCTTACTGTATTTTACAAGTAGATAAGGCAAAGAAAACAATTCCACATAAAATCGTAAAGGAAGTTTTTACTCATGCCTTATTGACTTATTGACTACCGCAATACATATGGCAATTGAATATGTACTTATTTTTTCCAGTTTTACGAAGTTGACTTTGTCTATAAAGTGAACGTGCAATCATTTCAAAATAGTGAGCAGTTTTCGTAAATAAGATAACGATGCAAAGAGGAGCAGGGACAATGGACAAGAATAAGACAAAGTTGAACGTTTGGAATGGTAAATATCTAATTTATTCGGATATTGCTTCAAGCATCGTACGTGACACGGACACATTTATATTTCACTAACACTATGATATGCTTGATACTGTATGAAGGACCGTGGCAGGTTTGCTTTAGAAAAGAGAGTCCACCCACCAGCAAGCCGTATATTTCAAGCTTGAGTTGTCTTTAATTTTATGAAATATCGACCAATACTACTCGAACCTTTCAGTCAACATAGTAGCCTGGAAATCCGTGAAGCCGACAGGCCGCAAAGTGGCTGCACTTCATTATATTAATTTTTATTCAAAACCATCCACTTGTATATGGACATTTCCACAGAAATGTCAATCGGGATCAAATATTAAAAAAAAAAAACGAATTATAAAAAACTTTTTATAATATAATAAATTTACAATTTATCTATGCAGTTATTATGAGAAAATTTGCCTACAAACTTTTATTTTTCTTTCTCTTGGTTACTGATAAAATTAAAAAAAAAATTTTTTTGTCCACATATACACATACATTTTGTTATTGCACTCATCCAATAATCTTTGTCTAAGAAAAAAATTAAAAAAAATTAATAACGGATGAAACTAAGCGCGGGAACGGTTAATATTCATTTAATATTCTAAGGAAGTGTCTGCCAATAAATATTTAAAGTGAATTTGGTGGCCTTTACTTTAAAAATGTTAGTTTACAAAATTTCCTTCCAAAAATTTTTTTTTTTCATTTCAAAAAGTGTCACTCTCGTCATCGTAAGTGTTTTTTCAAAGAGAATGTTTATTTTTTAACTCTCGATCAAAATGCAACATAACATTCAAATTTTTGTTAGAGGTTCAAAGGTTCCAAAGGTCATAAAGTCGTTTCCTAATGACTTCCAAAGTTTTCTACAATCTGTTTGTTGCAATATTGACGATAAAAATTGTATGACAAACTGTTGCGAAAATTGTACACTGGATGGTAAAAACGATATAGTTCCTCTAGCATACTTAACTAAAATGGATGCAAATATGGAATGGAAACACTGGAGGAAAGAGGATGATTTTTTTTCTTTTCGGGCGGAAGTAGCTGCCACTTTAAAAACAAATTTATTATTTGGAGTTTGTCAAATTTTTTGGTTCAATTTGGTTGTAAAACAATTGAATGAAACTATTTTGCAACCTCCCATGGAATTTGAGCAGTCAATGAAGTAGGAGCTACTATCAACCGAAAACTTTGGCAAATAACAAGAACAAAAAATATTATTTTAAGTAACGGATTTTCCTTCTTTGGATGTGCACAAGAACACATAAAAGGCATTAAAATAATGTATATTGGTGCTGAAACAATTGAAAAGTCGTCGACAAAGATACTAGAAGAATTGAAGTATATACCAAATGTCCAGGCATCTGAAAACTCCATTGAATTCCTTGCGACAAAAATTTAAAGATAAAATAATCTCAAACGGCATATTCTTTAAAAAAAAATCATTTAAAATAATTTTGTCTATTTCCATATTAATAATATAAATGAAATATGAACCTCTAACAATAAATATGACGTTTTTGGCAGTTAATGGTATCTTGAGTTGAAATTGAACTAATCCATATTAAAATTGTGATGGAAAAATTTGTCGCGTGCTAAATGTCACGTTCGCCATCGTGGAAATGCCCATATACATATACATATGTTTTTTTGAATTAGTACCTTTTTCAAATGAATATGTATGTATGTATTTGTCTTTCGCTTATAATTATTTCTAAATTTTTTTTTTTTAATTATATGTGTTTAATGTTTATTGAAATAATAATGACAAGGAATGCTTCCCTTATGGAAGTGGGATATTACAAGAACACAAGAAGAAAAACAAAAAACCGCAAAAACTGGGGTGGTGGGAATTGAAATAACAAAAATCATGTTCTCATTCAAAGAGTATTCATTTATATGAATAAGTTCTCTCTGTTCTCATTCATTAAAAATCACGCCAAATCAATACATGTTCCTTTTTCGCTCTCTCCCGCAACAAAAACAAAACTGATATTCCTTTTCACGCAACGAAGTCGTCTTCCTCAACCCTCTCAAAGTGGCACCGGCCATCTACCTTTGTCAGACCTCAAGATGCTGTGCGCTCCGGATGAGGCGGTGAGTGGTCTGGGAAAGGCTATGCTCCGCAAAACAGCAGGGATCAGGCTGAGGTCTGTCGACCTCTCGGGCACCTCTTGCCACCCCCCATCCAAGGCCAGATCATCTTATTCGGCCAAGGTCCGATACGCCACTCACAGACTGAATTCAAAATTCAACGTGAAATGGACCTGGAGCGCGGAGCGTGGGTCATTTGGACTGACTTGTGGCAACGAAGCCACAGACAACACTGTCTGGCCACAGGAAAGGTTCATGGTGACTTGCGCACTTCGCGGGCACCCTGCTCGGGAAGAAAGATCAAGGGACGGAAGGTCTTTGAGGTAACGCGCCGACACACGGTTTCTAACCACTTCACTGCAAGGCTCAACGTCCTGCCACTCAACGCTACAGACCGCGGAATCGAGGGGCTCAACAGAAGCTGTACACAGTAGAGGTGTACGCATTCTTCATGGGAGCGCTGGGTACCTCGAACGGGAGGAACGAGGCTGTGCTGTGCACTATCGTCATTTAAACATTGTTCTAGTAGTCTAAGTGGACAACGGTTATAAAAAAAAATTTCTAATAATAAACGGTCAATTCCCATGACCGGATAAAACTGCAAGTTGTCGGGGCATTCACTGATTCACTGAAATATATAACCAGATACACAGAGATATAACCACCAAAAATGTAATTTATTTAAAAATGTCGGGACGGCGCGAACGCCATTCCCGGCTACCAAAAATTACACGCACGAGTTATTCGCATTAGGAATAATCGCGAGGGTCAACTCAGCCGAAAGTGCAATGGCCAAGCCTCGCCCCGGGGGAACCGCCATCGTGATCACGGTAACCCCTACGCCAGGTAAGTATGCTTTACTCCGCTCTCAATTCTCGTATTCACCAGAAACACACATTAACCGCTTGCGAATTATAAGAATTAAAGCAAAAATAGTTCATATTGTTTGACTACTGCAGCACACAGAGGTTTTCTAAATCAAGAAACAACGTACGTTACTACGAAAGATTAACGAACATAAGAAACATATTGTAAAGCACAACGTGCTGCTCCTAATAATAAATATTAAGAAACAGATTTTCTTTTTTAGTTTAATGGAACAATGTGACATAGAATAGGCGTCAGTGCTCGGAAAATTCACAGAATTTCGGAATTCCAATTTGAATTTTCGCATCACAATTTTGCTTTCACAGGTGGCGCCACAACAGTGCGGCTGCTGTTTTCTGTCAGGAGGCTATTAAAGTCGCCACAAATAAATATTTTGTTTTAGTGAGTAAAATTTGGTAATAAAATGTGATGTACCACCCCGCTTTGGTGATTATTCGTATGATTCGTGACTGCTGTCTTTGGATTATATTCAAATTTGTTTTTTTGGATGCTTCCCGATGCTTTTCTGTATATGGTTTAATTTATTGTCTATGTAAAGTCCTAGATATTTCGCGTGGTATTCTGTTTTAACGTCGACTCCGTCAATCGTTAGACGATGTGCTACAAATTTAGTTTTAGTTGTGTAGATAACATGTATTGTCTTGCTGTTATTTATTCTAATGTTTCAATTACCGCACCTTTTCAGAGTGTTATCCAAATTCTATTGCAGTATTGCAGATGCTTCAATGTTTTACTCCAAACACATAAAAAATTCCTATAATGTACTATTTGAATCAAAATGACAAAAAAAAAGAAACAAGGCCTGAACATTAGATGTATTCACTCATGTTAATAGGGCGAATTACCAAGTTGGTGTCTTTATCACAAATACGAATGGAGATTTGTTAAAAATGTTTATGCTTTTTAATAATTCTGTCCATTTATGACAAACATTTTGATGAAAATTTTCTGAAGTGTAGTCTTCACGTCTAGTTATTGGAGCGTCCGGCTGTGGGTATTATTTTGGTTGTTGTGTCAACGAAATTTGTTCGTCGTTAGGCTATGGGGGCTCTCCATAATGGGGAATTTTACTGGATGTAAAATTGTATTTTACTGTGTTATATTTGTAATACAAGTAGTGTCCACGTCTAGTTATTGGAGCGTCCGGCTGTGGGTATTATTTTGGTTGTTGTGTCAACGAAATTTGTTCGTCGTTAGGCTATGGGGGCTGTCCGGATATGGGGCTGTCGTTAATGGGGAATTTTACTGGATGTAAAATTATATTTTACTGTGTTATATTTGTAATACAAATAGTGTCCACGTCTAGTTATTGGAGCGTCCGGCTGTGGGTATTATTTTGGTTGTTGTGTAAACGAAATTTGTTCGTCGTTAGGCTATGGGGGCTGTCCATAATGGGGAATTTTACTGGATGTAAAATTGTATTTTACTGTGTTATATTTGTAATACAAGTAGTGTCCACGTCTAGTTATTGGAGCGTCCGGCTGTGGGTATTATTTTGGTTGTTGTGTCAACGAAATTTGTTCGTCGTTAGGCTATGGGGGCTGTCCGGATATGGGGCTGTCGTTAATGGGGAATTTTACTGGATGTAAAATTATATTTTACTGTGTTATATTTGTAATACAAATAGTGTCCACGTCTAGTTATTGGAGCGTCCGGCTGTGGGTATTATTTTGGTTGTTGTGTAAACGAAATTTGTTCGTCGTTAGGCTATGGGGGCTGTCCATAATGGGGAATTTTACTGGATGTAAAATTGTATTTTACTGTGTTATATTTGTAATACAAGTAGTGTCCACGTCTAGTTATTGGAGCGTCCGGCTGTGGGTATTATTTTGGTTGTTGTGTCAACGAAATTTGTTCGTCGTTAGGCTATGGGGGCTGTCCGGATATGGGGCTGTCGTTAATGGGGAATTTTACTGGATGTAAAATTATATTTTACTGTGTTATATTTGTAATACAAATAGTGTCCACGTCTAGTTATTGGAGCGTCCGGCTGTGGGTATTATTTTGGTTGTTGTGTAAACGAAATTTGTTCGTCGTTAGGCTATGGGGGCTGTCCATAATGGGGAATTTTACTGGATGTAAAATTGTATTTTACTGTGTTATATTTGTAATACAAGTAGTGTCCACGTCTAGTTATTGGAGCGTCCGGCTGTGGGTATTATTTTGGTTGTTGTGTCAACGAAATTTGTTCGTCGTTAGGCTATGGGGGCTGTCCGGATATGGGGCTGTCGTTAATGGGGAATTTTACTGGATGTAAAATTATATTTTACTGTGTTATATTTGTAATACAAGTAGTGTCCACGTCTAGTTATTGGAGCGTCCGGGTGTGGGTATTATTTTTGTTGTTGTGCCAACGAAATTTGTTCATCGTTAGGCTATGGGGGCCGTCCATAATGGGGAATTTTACTGGATGTAAAATTGTATTTTACTGTGTTATATTTGTAATACAAGTAGTGTCCACGTCTAGTTATTGGAGCGTCCGGCTGTGGGTATTATTTTTGTTGTTGTGTAAACGAAATTTGTTCGTCGTTAGGCTATGGGGCTGTCGATAATGGGGAATTTTACTGGATGTAAAATTGTATTTTACTGTGTTATATTTGTAATACAAGTAGTGTCCACGTCTAGTTATTGGAGCGTCCGGCTGTGGGTATTATTTTTGTTGTTGTGTAAACGAAATTTGTTCGTCGTTAGGCTATGGGGCTGTCGATAATGGGGAATTTTACTGGATGTAAAATTGTATTTTACTGTGTTATATTTGTAATACAAGTAGTGTCCACGTCTAGTTATTGGAGCGTCCGGCTGTGGGTATTATTTTTGTTGTTGTGCCAACGAAATTTGTTCATCGTTAGGCTATGGGGGCCGTCCATAATGGGGAATTTTACTGGATGTAAAATTGTATTTTACTGTGTTATATTTGTAATACAAGTAGTGTCCACGTCTAGTTATTGGAGCGTCCGGCTGTGGGTATTATTTTTGTTGTTGTGTAAACGAAATTTGTTCGTCGTTAGGCTATGGGGCTGTCGATAATGGGGAATTTTACTGGATGTAAAATTGTATTTTACTGTGTTATATTTGTAATACAAGTAGTGTCCACGTCTAGTTATTGGAGCGTCCGGCTGTGGGTATTATTTTTGTTGTTGTGTAAACGAAATTTGTTCGTCGTTAGGCTATGGGGCTGTCGATAATGGGGAATTTTACTGGATGTAAAATTGTATTTTACTGTGTTATATTTGTAATACAAGTAGTGTCCACGTCTAGTTATTGGAGCGTCCGGGTGTGGGTATTATTTTGGTTGTTGTGTAAACGAAATTTGTTCGTCGTTAGGCTATGGGGGCTGTCCGGATATGGGGCTGTCGTTAATGGGGAATTTTACTGGATGTAAAATTATATTTTACTGTGTTATATTTGTAATACAAATAGTGTCCACGTCTAGTTATTGGAGCGTCCGGCTGTGGGTATTATTTTTGTTGTTGTGTAAACGAAATTTGTTCGTCGTTAGGCTATGGGGGCCGTCCATAATGGGGAATTTTACTGGATGTAAAATTGTATTTTACTGTGTTATATTTGTAATACAAGTAGTGTCCACGTCTAGTTATTGGAGCGTCCGGCTGTGGGTATTATTTTTGTTGTTGTGTAAACGAAATTTGTTCGTCGTTAGGCTATGGGGCTGTCGATAATGGGGAATTTTACTGGATGTAAAATTGTATTTTACTGTGTTATATTTGTAATACAAGTAGTGTCCACGTCTAGTTATTGGAGCGTCCGGCTGTGGGTATTATTTTTGTTGTTGTGTAAACGAAATTTGTTCGTCGTTAGGCTATGGGGCTGTCGATAATGGGGAATTTTACTGGATGTAAAATTGTATTTTACTGTGTTATATTTGTAATACAAGTAGTGTCCACGTCTAGTTATTGGAGCGTCCGGGTGTGGGTATTATTTTGGTTGTTGTGTAAACGAAATTTGTTCGTCGTTAGGCTATGGGGGCTGTCCGGATATGGGGCTGTCGTTAATGGGGAATTTTACTGGATGTAAAATTGTATTTTACTGTGTTATATTTGTAATACAAGTAGTGTCCACGTCTAGTTATTGGAGCGTCCGGCTGTGGGTATTATTTTTGTTGTTGTGTAAACGAAATTTGTTCGTCGTTAGGCTATGGGGCTGTCGATAATGGGGAATTTTACTGGATGTAAAATTGTATTTTACTGTGTTATATTTGTAATACAAGTAGTGTCCACGTCTAGTTATTGGAGCGTCCGGCTGTGGGTATTATTTTTGTTGTTGTGTAAACGAAATTTGTTCGTCGTTAGGCTATGGGGCTGTCGATAATGGGGAATTTTACTGGATGTAAAATTGTATTTTACTGTGTTATATTTGTAATACAAGTAGTGTCCACGTCTAGTTATTGGAGCGTCCGGCTGTGGGTATTATTTTTGTTGTTGTGTAAACGAAATTTGTTCGTCGTTAGGCTATGGGGCTGTCGATAATGGGGAATTTTACTGGATGTAAAATTGTATTTTACTGTGTTATATTTGTAATACAAGTAGTGTCCACGTCTAGTTATTGGAGCGTCCGGGTGTGGGTATTATTTTGGTTGTTGTGTAAACGAAATTTGTTCGTCGTTAGGCTATGGGGGCTGTCCGGATATGGGGCTGTCGTTAATGGGGAATTTTACTGGATGTAAAATTATATTTTACTGTGTTATATTTGTAATACAAATAGTGTCCACGTCTAGTTATTGGAGCGTCCGGCTGTGGGTATTATTTTTGTTGTTGTGTAAACGAAATTTGTTCGTCGTTAGGCTATGGGGGCCGTCCATAATGGGGAATTTTACTGGATGTAAAATTGTATTTTACTGTGTTATATTTGTAATACAAGTAGTGTCCACGTCTAGTTATTGGAGCGTCCGGCTGTGGGTATTATTTTTGTTGTTGTGTAAACGAAATTTGTTCGTCGTTAGGCTATGGGGCTGTCGATAATGGGGAATTTTACTGGATGTAAAATTGTATTTTACTGTGTTATATTTGTAATACAAGTAGTGTCCACGTCTAGTTATTGGAGCGTCCGGCTGTGGGTATTATTTTTGTTGTTGTGTAAACGAAATTTGTTCGTCGTTAGGCTATGGGGCTGTCGATAATGGGGAATTTTACTGGATGTAAAATTGTATTTTACTGTGTTATATTTGTAATACAAGTAGTGTCCACGTCTAGTTATTGGAGCGTCCGGGTGTGGGTATTATTTTGGTTGTTGTGTAAACGAAATTTGTTCGTCGTTAGGCTATGGGGGCTGTCCGGATATGGGGCTGTCGTTAATGGGGAATTTTACTGGATGTAAAATTGTATTTTACTGTGTTATATTTGTAATACAAGTAGTGTCCACGTCTAGTTATTGGAGCGTCCGGCTGTGGGTATTATTTTTGTTGTTGTGTAAACGAAATTTGTTCGTCGTTAGGCTATGGGGCTGTCGATAATGGGGAATTTTACTGGATGTAAAATTGTATTTTACTGTGTTATATTTGTAATACAAGTAGTGTCCACGTCTAGTTATTGGAGCGTCCGGCTGTGGGTATTATTTTTGTTGTTGTGTAAACGAAATTTGTTCGTCGTTAGGCTATGGGGCTGTCGATAATGGGGAATTTTACTGGATGTAAAATTGTATTTTACTGTGTTATATTTGTAATACAAGTAGTGTCCACGTCTAGTTATTGGAGCGTCCGGCTGTGGGTATTATTTTTGTTGTTGTGTAAACGAAATTTGTTCGTCGTTAGGCTATGGGGCTGTCGATAATGGGGAATTTTACTGGATGTAAAATTGTATTTTACTGTGTTATATTTGTAATACAAGTAGTGTCCACGTCTAGTTATTGGAGCGTCCGGGTGTGGGTATTATTTTGGTTGTTGTGTAAACGAAATTTGTTCGTCGTTAGGCTATGGGGGCTGTCCGGATATGGGGCTGTCGTTAATGGGGAATTTTACTGGATGTAAAATTATATTTTACTGTGTTATATTTGTAATACAAATAGTGTCCACGTCTAGTTATTGGAGCGTCCGGCTGTGGGTATTATTTTTGTTGTTGTGTAAACGAAATTTGTTCGTCGTTAGGCTATGGGGGCCGTCCATAATGGGGAATTTTACTGGATGTAAAATTGTATTTTACTGTGTTATATTTGTAATACAAGTAGTGTCCACGTCTAGTTATTGGAGCGTCCGGCTGTGGGTATTATTTTTGTTGTTGTGTAAACGAAATTTGTTCGTCGTTAGGCTATGGGGCTGTCGATAATGGGGAATTTTACTGGATGTAAAATTGTATTTTACTGTGTTATATTTGTAATACAAGTAGTGTCCACGTCTAGTTATTGGAGCGTCCGGCTGTGGGTATTATTTTTGTTGTTGTGTAAACGAAATTTGTTCGTCGTTAGGCTATGGGGCTGTCGATAATGGGGAATTTTACTGGATGTAAAATTGTATTTTACTGTGTTATATTTGTAATACAAGTAGTGTCCACGTCTAGTTATTGGAGCGTCCGGGTGTGGGTATTATTTTGGTTGTTGTGTAAACGAAATTTGTTCGTCGTTAGGCTATGGGGGCTGTCCGGATATGGGGCTGTCGTTAATGGGGAATTTTACTGGATGTAAAATTGTATTTTACTGTGTTATATTTGTAATACAAGTAGTGTCCACGTCTAGTTATTGGAGCGTCCGGCTGTGGGTATTATTTTTGTTGTTGTGTAAACGAAATTTGTTCGTCGTTAGGCTATGGGGCTGTCGATAATGGGGAATTTTACTGGATGTAAAATTGTATTTTACTGTGTTATATTTGTAATACAAGTAGTGTCCACGTCTAGTTATTGGAGCGTCCGGCTGTGGGTATTATTTTTGTTGTTGTGTAAACGAAATTTGTTCGTCGTTAGGCTATGGGGCTGTCGATAATGGGGAATTTTACTGGATGTAAAATTGTATTTTACTGTGTTATATTTGTAATACAAGTAGTGTCCACGTCTAGTTATTGGAGCGTCCGGCTGTGGGTATTATTTTTGTTGTTGTGTAAACGAAATTTGTTCGTCGTTAGGCTATGGGGCTGTCGATAATGGGGAATTTTACTGGATGTAAAATTGTATTTTACTGTGTTATATTTGTAATACAAGTAGTGTCCACGTCTAGTTATTGGAGCGTCCGGGTGTGGGTATTATTTTGGTTGTTGTGTAAACGAAATTTGTTCGTCGTTAGGCTATGGGGGCTGTCCGGATATGGGGCTGTCGTTAATGGGGAATTTTACTGGATGTAAAATTATATTTTACTGTGTTATATTTGTAATACAAATAGTGTCCACGTCTAGTTATTGGAGCGTCCGGCTGTGGGTATTATTTTTGTTGTTGTGCCAACGAAATTTGTTCGTCGTTAGGCTATGGGGGCTGCCCGGATATGGGGCTGTCCATAATAGGGAAATTTACGGAATGTGAGTTAAAGTAAATTATATTTTACTTTGTTATATTTGTAATACTACTTTCTATTGTCTATTTGTAATTTATTTAATTATTTGGGCCGATCCCGGCGGTACTGCAATACCGGGCCAACCCGCGACAGAGGTGGAGCAAGCCCCTAACCTCCGTCTATTTCCAAAAATCAGTTTAACATTTGTTGTCCCCCGATGGGGGAACTATCAGATGTTAAGCTGATAAGAACAGATACTACACTTTGATCTAAGCCTTGAGGCCGAGAAGCGATACCTTTCTAAAAATTTTTGGGCAACTTGACACACCGTGGTCCAGAACTCAATGCGAATTTTAAACATTTAAAGAAAATAAGTCGGTACTTTCAGTGGAAAAATGACATATGTAACGTGACAAAACATACACACGCTAAATAAACCGGTTTCACTTTTGTTTCAACCACCAACAATCACCATAGAAAGTACATCATCTTTGTATAATAATATAATAATAAAAAAAATCTTATCAAAAAAAATTAAAAAAAAATTTTTTTTTTTTTTTTGTATCTAGCATTCACTTGACTCATACCCAGCCCAATTCCCACGATTTGCTGAGCTATAAGTCCACATTGACAATAAGGTGTATCGATTCTACTATCAAAAATTTTCACGCACTGCAAAATTAAATAAAACGTATTAAAAAAAATTCACTTGCTCTAAATGCTCTAAGAACACACTTAAACCAATCACAACAATTTCAATTTACAATATGATAGAATATACATATGTTCTACACACACATATACGTGTACAGATACAAAAATATACTAGAATTTATGCACATTATAAAAAAAAAAAATTAAAAAAAATTTTGTTCGCCAAAAGCCGTACCCGAACCCAGTTGCTGAAAAACCTATAAACGGTCCCACGACAACTTTACCGCATGCACTAGTCAACTGTCTGGTACAGTTCTGATTAACAGCGTATTTCTTTCTGTTTCTTGTTTTAATATTATACATTTCAAGTATATGTCTAAAGCGCAAATTGTTGGTATAGCCTAGTACCTTTGCAACATAGTTTCTTTATTATATTTATATATTTTATATATTTATATTTATTATATATATATATATATATAATGTTATATACATTGTTATATATATATATATAATATATACATTGGAGATAGGCACCAGGGGCAATATGGCGGCTCTCAGACCAGATATCGTGGTAAGCGACGAGGAAAACCGCCATATCACGATCATCGATGTATGTGCCCCCTTCCTTGCTCCACCTCTGTCACGGGTTGGCCCGGTATTAATATAATAATTTAATAAATTACAAATAGACAATAGAAAGTAGTATTAAAAATATAACACAGTAAAATATAATTTACTTTAACTCACATTCCGTAAAATTCCCTATTATGGACAGCCCGGAGCCGGACAGCGCCCATAGCCGAGCGACGGACAAATTTCGTTGGCACAACACAAAAATAATGCCCACAGCCGGCCGCTTCAATAACTAGACGTGGACACTACAATTCGTAAAATGTCCATCAAAATATTTGTCATAAACGGACAGAATTATTAGAACACGAAGATGGGCAGCGAATGAACACAAAAGACATAAACAAGAGCAGTCATTGCCGCAAACGCATAAGTTTTTGTCCCAACAAAAATCGTTCAATGCGACAAACACTTTTTCACTCTACACATATACATAACATATAGTGTCTCCCTACTCCCAATTACAAGGTCATCACTCCCCGTCACCACTTCTAGAACGACTACAACAATTAAATCGCAAAATTACGTAAAAAGCTCTTTATCACACTACTACAACCCTGGTCCGCACCTCCATCACCACTTATAGAAAACTCACTATTACATTGCCACAGCCCTAGTCCGCACCTCCATCACCACTTACAGAAAACTCACTATCACACCACCATAACCCTGATCATAACTCCCGTCACCACTTCTAGAACGACTACATTAATTAAATCGCAAAATTACGTAAAAACCACTTTATCACACTACTACAACCCTGGTCCGCACCTCCATCACCACTTATAGAAAAATCACTATCACACTAATAAAACCCTCTTTTTTAAAATATCCAATAGTTAACTACTTCCCGAAAAACTTCCCGAACCCTCCACTAATTTAAGATTATCATTTCATAAACCAGATTTCCTCATCTGCCTCTTGGCTCTAATAAAGACTAACAAACCGACAACAGTAAGATAGTAATCCAAAATTAGTTTTTTACAGTTGCCTATAATTCTAAAAACTAACGATTTAATTCATTTCCCCAGCATCTTATTAGGATGCCACTAGGAACCATTACATTCACCTAGCATTGTTTTGGTACACCATAACTTGCCTCTTATAGATTCAACATCTTCGGTGATTGACCCGCCAACAGTTTCTCCCTTAGCACATAACGCCAAAATCCGCACTTTGATGGATGAATCAAATGAAATCAAAAAGCAGCGCTCCCTGCAAATTGTTGTTGGCACAAAGTTCATATCGTTCGACTACCGCTGCAGACAGAGTTTTTCTAAATCAAGAAACAACATACGTTACTGCGAAAGATTAGTGAACATAAGCCACTTCAAAGTAACGGATGGACTCGTACAAGCTACCACCCAACGTCACAACCAAAGGTTAGTCTTTAGGACGACAAAACACATATATAAGCAATAAATAAATTAAGAAACAGATTTTCTCTTTTAATTTATTAATTTACGTGCTACAATGGGACAAATACTAGTGCCAAATACATAAGTGCCAGAAAAATTCACTCAACTCAAGTCTTGCATAATAATTTTGGTTTCACAGATGGCGCAACAACATTGTTGCTGCTGTTTTTTGTCAGGTGGAGGTTGAGGTCTTCAGAAAATAATACGTATTATGATTTAGTAAGTACACCAACCTTCAAAATGTGGCTGTACAAATTTCATGACAATCTAACCAGAGAGAACTTATTCATATAGAGGTTACATTTCTCTCTTAAAAAAATGGCCGGAGAGACTCTTCAGACACGATTAGAATCCGACACTGATTCTGTACATCAACATTATTGTGTTGGCTGTTCAACTTATTCAGCGTAACATATTGCTGTTGGTTTGCTTGTTGGTTTGCATAAACAAATTGGGCGGGAGTATGATATTCAAAGAAAATAAATACACAAGAAAGACATAATAAAAACAAAAATCAAAAACACTTTCTTCTTTCTTTGATTTTTTCGTTCAATGTTTTTTATTTGCAATGTTCAAGAATAATAAGCAAATTGTGTGGAGTTTTCTTTAATTTATGAATTATGAAATTTAACAAACGAAATCGAGCCATAGCTGACTTGTATTTGCCTATATTCATTTATATGAACGAAATGAAAATACCAAGCGGCTAGCAAAAAAGAAGACATGAAAAAGCAAAATCGTACAAAAATATTCCCACACAATAAGAAACCAATCTTATACACGCACTATACCTACACAACACACTCAAAATTATCACACTTTGCACGCAAGGGCGAAAAAAAACCAAATAATCTCATACATGCACTATACCTACACAACACACTCAAACTTAGCTAAGGTAGCCACGCAAGGTAGACAATAAAAACCAACACAATCCCATACACGTACCACACCTACACAAAAAGGTCACCCACACAATGGCAAGTTTTGATTTTTGACTTCAACTTCTTGATGACAATTTTCGGTTGTGGCAGAAATCAAAATCCATTTCAAGAGCAAGTACAGTGAATGCGGATTAATTGAACAGCCAAAGAAACCCAAGTGGAATTTCTAACTACCTTCGAGTTTTCATAGGTCAAACTTTTATAAGTCGAATATCTCCATGACTCGAATTGAGTGCATTTATAGCGAAAAATCAATAGAATATGCTTTCCATAACTCTAATATCCCCATAATTTGAAATTTTGTTATGCATTATGGTGATTCAAGATTTGGCAGTTGACTGTACGAGCAATACGCACAGTCCGCGAAGTTCGAGTCTCAGTCGCGCAAAGCAAATTTCGTCACCCTTACTTTGTGTTGTGTTCTTTCATCCTCATTCCTTGTGATCGGCAGTGAAGAAAAAAACAAAAAACCAACAAAAAAACAAAAATCTAGACTTTGTTGTTGCGTGATCGTAGCAAAAAGGAGGAATTTTTATTCCCGCACGCGCCCCACTTCACAACACAGTCCACAAGTCAATTTTCGATTGTGGTACCAAATTTGTCACAGGTCAGGTCTCGAACGCGTTTCGTTATTCTGTTTAAATTTGGGTGCACGCTAAAAGTATACATATTCACTCACGCAGGAATATCTCTTTTCTTTGTCTTCCCTTATGTTCGGCAAATAAGGAAAAAACAAATGTCACACGCTTTGTTGTTGCGTGGTCAAAGGCAAAATGTATTGTTTGTCTGTTTTCGCAGTAGCGCAGCTGGTTTGATATCGTTTTCACATGGGACACTTGCAGTTTCTGATGTTTTTTCTGTTTGCTAGTCAAGGTAGAATTAGCTATATTCAACTTCGAGTTTTATATACATATATACATAGCGCAAAAATAGGTATAATAAGGAAGGCGGATATTACAAGAACAAATATAATGTCCCCCATTCATCAAAAGTCCCGCCAAAACCAATACATGTGGGTGGTGGGAAATGCAATAGCAAAAATCATGTTCCTCATTCATTAAAAAATCGCGCCAAACCAATATATGTTCCTTTTTCGCTATCATTCCCACAACAATATCAATACATCAAAATACATATGGGTGACGGCAATCAAAACAAACAAAACAAAGGTGATATACAGAAATTCCTTTTCATGCTAATTAGCGCTAAGAACACAAAATGTAGGAAGACACACCAAGAAGGGGAAACAGCGCTTGCTTCGATTTCACAACAGACACCCACCTTCTAAAATTTCTGTTTGCCTGATTACTTCAGTTCAGTAGTTAGCACAATGAGTTTGCTACACAGCGACCTGCGCTGCTACTTCGATGTTAATAGCAGACAAATAACATAAGCCAATGTCTTCTTAAGATTTGGAAAAAGCTCCAAAAGCTCGTGAGAGAAATGGGAACTCTATATGGATTAATACTCTTTGTCTATATGAATAAGTTCTCTCTGATTTGTGCATGAGAAAGCTGTTTTCAAAGTGGGTGCCGCAAGTGTTAACAATAGGGATGGGTATTGATCAATCGATTAATCGAAATAATCGATGTCTTGACTTTTAAGTTTTTGTAGTAATCAGTAGATAGAAATCATATAGCGAGTAACGCTCTTGTCGAATTTTAAACCTCATATGTCAATGGATTTGTCAATGAATCAAAACTTTTTATTGTAGCTAAAAAGATAACTACATAACTGTATTTGTATCTCAACGAAGAGCTTACAATCGAACGTTGCTCAATGGATAATCAGTTATGAAATCATATTAAGTTCACAAAACATGACATAGAGAAGTAAAAAAAACAGTCTCCGAGAAAATCATATAAAAAACTTATTACAAAGAAAACATAAGAAAAAGGGAACTACAAAAAAATCTCTTCTGTAATTAGTACTAAAGTATTGTTTCTGCATCTTTTTTTATTTTATTTTTTAAAAGTAAATCTGCATAATGATAATTCAGGAATGTTGAAAATTTAATTATAATGCGTATTAAACTGTAAATGATACTAAAATTGTAAAAAGAAAGAAAAACAAACAAATAAATCGTAAATATGGAAGCCAGGCGACAAACATTGGGCGCATTCAGCAGAAGCCATCACCCATCATTTTCTCTGAATTATCGCTAACGGATTTGCCTCTGCTTAACGCAGTGATGCTAGATTTGTAAAATAACGGTGCTTAGCTACTTTGCAAATTGCATTTTTCATTTCTACGTTAAATAATTTGCCAATAATTAGCGTATTCTCCATTCCACTCATCTGTTAAATACATATTAAGAACATAAAAACATATAAACAAAAATTAAATAAATAAATATCATTACTTTTCACTTTCCAAGCAACTAATAACAATACTCAAATTATTTACTTTAAATTTTGTGTCTTTATTACTTTGTAAACAAACGAAAAACATCTGGTTGAAGGAGACAGAGGACAGGCGTGTGAGCGAGTCAGAAGAAAAGTCGGAGTGAGATGGTCGAGCCAACCTCAAAAACGGCCTTAGGTGTGGCAAGGGAATACAAAATTTTTCTGCCAGTGAAAGTGGGCAAATAATCTATCGTCTGCCCCCTCTTGCCCATCCAGAAAATACCATGGACAGACGAAGATCGAAAACCTAGTGAGGCACATTAAGCAGCAACATGTAGACCCATGTATAGTGTATGAGTGCTGGGGGTGTGGCTACACCCGAGCACAACTGCTTCGAGCACAACTTTGTGCTGGGCGAAATCATCCGTGAAACAAGGAACTCCGGAAAGGAGCTGGTGGTGGCCTGGCTCGACTTGGAGAGTGCCTTCAACTCGCTACCTCACTCTTCTATTCGCAGGGCTTTGAATGGACATGGTGTGCCACCGAAGGTGATACGCATTATCGAGTCAATGTACTCAAACCTTACAACTAGAGTGCGTACTCGTCCGCCAGGGATGCCCACTCAGTCCTGACGTATTCAACCTCTCGTTGGAAGTAATGGAGACACATCGAGTGCACAGGAGTGGGCGTCACCGTCGACGGCAGAAAACACACCACCCTTTTCTATGCCGATGGCGGGGCACTCGTGGCGTACACTGTTGGAGGGAGGGTGAGTCTGCCTAGGGTAGAAGGTAGGTAGGTAGAAGGTGCAAGGGCTCTAGGGGTGACGTTTAACGCATCCAAATGAGCTACGTTACATATTCGCGGCGGCACACGGAGCGACACACGCGGTGGGGTGGCCTCAACCGGGGTCCAGCTGGAGGGAGTACCGATTCCGGCACTCTCCGCCGTGGATGCTTACGAATTTCATTGCTTATTTCATTACCTACTTCCGCCTGACCTCTTCCTCAATGGAGGATTGGGTTTAAGGCACAGGGTACATTACGAGTACTCAGTGTTCCTTAATACGGATGAGGAAACAAAAGAAAGGGGAGTCTATCACTCAAATGCGGAAAAAATGTTGCCATACACCATAACTTGACTCATAAATTTTAAGTAATGATAATTTAATATGTGCAGCCCTTTTCATTATTTGGCATTCGTTATTCGGCCGAAACAAACACGTTAGGAGAATACGGTGCCAAAAAAATATATGCGTAGTTCACCAACTTCAACTGGACACAGCTCAATTCGTTAGTCTTAGCTCTTAATAATGAAACATCTTGAGAACGTTTTGAGGCAAGGGCTCACTAGGGTCAAGGCTTTGGAGGTTGCCAATAGCCATACACAAGAGTTTGCTGAATCAATACAAATGCATAGCATTTGCATTTTTGTATACATAATAAAATTCAGTCTGCGAAATTCGTAAGCGACGATATCATTGAAAATGCCTCATCAGAATTTTTCATTCTTCTCTCTCCCACACGATAATTGCCAAAACATTTACTCACTACACACTCACCTTAACTTGGTCATGCCTCACCAGAACTGTAAAATTATCATGGTTCTCGCTCACACATGATGATTGCCAATACATTTACTCACTCCACACTCCTTAAATTGGTCATGCCCCACTAACTCTTAAAAATTGTCTCTCTGACTTAGTCACTCCACACACCTTAACACGCTTCCGCTTTACCAACCCTTTGAACCTTTCATTGCCAACTCACTCTGACACCTTAACGTTAATCAAATTTCAATGATTAAAATGTCTATTATTCCATTGCCACGGTAGCAAATTTTAAAATCTAACGATCAGGCGTAAAGAGCAGCGTCATCTGTGGTAAAGCGACAAACACACTCAACCCTGCTTGTTTATTGGAGAGTAGAGAGTCATTGAAGAGACAGCAGGTGTTGCTCTCAAAAGGAGAAATTATAAAAGCAGCAGACTCTTGGCAAAAGGACAAAAAAAGAAGAAAATCAAACCTAATGAAAGGTTAAAGACCTTAGTGAGTGAATAGTTCTGTCTTGTAAAAACAAAAAAAAAAAACAAAAAAAAAACAAAAAAAAAACAAAAAAAAACAAAAAAAACAAAAAAAAATGGAAAAAAATTAATTCTGTTATTAAAGTCCAGTCCAGTTCCGCTCCGCTTTAAGTTCCGGTGTATCTTGAGTTAAAAATTAATTTATTTTGTGTTGTGCTGCGTTGCAAATAAGCCAGGGTAAGTCGAAGTATTTGTTTTTTTTTATATTTTTTTTTTTATATATGATTTTTCCTCTGCCCTTCTGGTCATATAGTGATATAAATTTTCGATCTCGTTGTTCCTTCATGTGTGTTGGATTTGGCAGTTAATTCCGGATTTATTTTTAACGAATTTTTGAATTGGATTTCATTTGATCTCCTCACGCTCTTTGGCTGCTCGTGAGAGGTGACAAAGGGTGTACATGGTTACGCGGACGTGCCTGGACAGTGACCATTTCATTCAACATAATAGCCTGGAGAGCCGTGAAGCCGATAGGCCGCAAAGTGGCTGCACTTCATTATATTAATTTTTATTCAAAACCATCCACTTGTATATGGACATTTCCACAGATAGGCCGCAAAGTGGCTGCACTTCATTATATTAATTTTTATTCAAAACCATCCACTTGTATATGGACATTTCCACAGAAATGTCAATCGGGATCAAATATTAAAAAAAAAACCAATTATAAAAACTTTTTATAATATAATAAATTTACAATTTATCTATGCAGTTATTATGAGGAAATTTGCCTGCAAACTTTTAATTTGTTTTTCTTTTTCTTGGTTACTCATGAAATTTAAAAAAAATTTTTTTTTGTCCACATATACACATAAATTTTGTTATTGCACTCATCCAATAATCTTTGTCTAAGAAAAAAATGAAAAAAAATTAATAACGGATGAAACTAAGCGCGGGAACGATTAATATTCATTTCATATTCTAAGGAAGTGTCTGCCAATAATTATTTAAAGTGAATTTGGTGGCCTTTACATTAAAAATGTTAGTTTACAAAATTTCCTTCCAAAATTTTTTTTATTTGAAAAAGTGTTGCTCTCGTCATCGTAAGTGTTTTTTCAAAGAGAATTTTTATTTTTTAACTCTCGATTAAAATGCAACATAACATTCAAATTTTTGTTAGAGGTTCAAAGGTTCCAAAGGTCATGAAGTCGTTTCCTAATGACTTCCAAAGTTTTCTACAATCTGTTTGTTTGTTGCAATATTGACGATAAAAATTGTATGACAAACTGTTGCGAAAATTGTACACTGGATGGTAAAAACGATATAGTTCCTCTAGCATACTTAACTAAAATGGATGCAAATATGGAATGGAAACACTGGAGGAAAGAGGATGATTTTTTTTCTTTTCGGGCGGAAGTAGCTGCCACTTTAAAAACAAATTTATTATTTGGAGTTTGTCAAATTTTTTGGTTCAATTTGGTTGTAAAACAATTGAATGAAACTATTTTGCAACCTCCCATGGAATTTGAGCAGTCAATGAAGTAGGAGCTACTATCAACCGAAAACTTTGGCAAATAACAAGAACAAAAAATATTATTTTAAGTAACGGATTTTCCTTCTTTGGATGTGCACAAGAACACATAAAAGGCATTAAAATAATGTATATTGGTGCTGAAACAATTGAAAAGTCGTCGACAAAGATACTAGAAGAATTGAAGTATATACCAAATGTCCAGGCATCTGAAAACTCCATTGAATTCCTTGCGACAAAAATTTAAAGATAAAATAATCTCAAACGGCATATTCTTTAAAAAAAAATCATTTAAAATAATTTTGTCTATTTCCATATTAATAATATAAATGAAATATGAACCTCTAACAATAAATATGACGTTTTTGGCAGTTAATGGTATCTTGAGTTGAAATTACTTGAACTAATCCATATTAAAATTGTGATGGAAAAATTTGTCGCGTGCTAAATGTCGCGTTCGCCATCGTGGAAATGCTCATATACATATACATATATTTTGATGAATTAGTACCTTTTTCAAATGAATATGTATGTATGTGTCTTTCGCTTATAATTATTTATAAATTGTTTTTTTTTAATTAGTTGTGTTTAATGTTTAATGAAATAATAATGACAAGGAATGCTCCCTTTATGGAAGTGGGAGGTGGTTAATACAAGAATAAAAAAAGAAACACAAAAAACCGCAAAAACTGGGATGGTGGGAATTGAAATAACAAAAATCATTTTCTCATTCGATAAAAATCACGCCAAATCAATACATGTTCCTTTTTCGCTCTCTCCCGCAACGATACCAATACAATCAAAATACCAATAATAGGTGGCAATTAAAACAACAAAAACAAAACCGATATTCCTTTTCATGCTAATTCGCTAATTCGCGCCAGAAACAATAGAAGACGAACACAGAAAGACGGGAAAACCGCGCTTTTGTGTTATGCTTCTTCCGATTTTTTTTTTTTTTGACAATAATTAAAACGAAATAAAAAACCTTATCCGAAGCGTTTCCACAAATACACACTTTGCCTTCAAAATAAGGTACACAACAAAAATAAATTAGCACTAGCTCAAAGCCTTGTTGCTTCAGCTATACATATTGTAGTTTAGAATTAAGTTTTCCATTTTACAATAAAAAGAAAATAATAAAATAAATTAGCCAAATAAGTTTAGCCGTGCTTCAAACATTTGAGGGAAAAATTAATATATATACTTATATATATATAGATAGGGTACTCACGAAAACTTTTAAATGCGTCTTAAGCCTATTAAGCGCTTAAACGCTGCGCAACAGATAACGGGTGCTTAATTGCTGAATTTAACGCGTGACAGTGTTCACAGTGTTCAATATAATGTGCTCTTCGTAATCCATGTGCATAACTAAATGCAAGACTAACAATTGATGGACGTGGTAAAACGCGGCTCGCTTGCTGTCTGTCGTAGTTGTTCCGTTGTGTCCATATAGTTTTGATGCGGCATCCTCGATCTTATTGCATTTTCTCCCAAACGTTCGTTGTAATGCGCCTCTCTATTGTCCTCGTTCTATGTTGTTCTTTGATTTGCTCAATTTATTTGAGCGTTATATTTCTTCTATTTCTTGATCATCGTGCCTTATTCCTGCGTGCATTAGTAGGTTTGATCTGCTTCAAAGCAAAATGAAATAAGAATAAACTGCCATATTGATACAAGCAATAAAACATTCTGTTGCTAACGTCACGCAGGCTTTCAAACCACCTTTTTATTTGAATTGATTCGCCATCACATTCTAACACAACGTTTGCAGTCTGCCACAGTCATGTTTTGGCTTCTGAGGCAGTTATCTTGTCACCGTCTTCAATGTGACACTTTTACAAAATGCCGTTTCTTTTTCTTTTCCACGAACGAGCACTTTACCACATTCGTGGTAAAATCATTTATTCCACTCCTGCATATTGCAGATCCAATACTGACTATTCATTTCGGCGCGTCTGAAACTTAAATAAGACTTCCCTGTGTTGCTAGCGATGTGTCGAACAAGTAACTTAATTAATCGTATAATGGGTATTGAGCTATCGATTACTTTCCTTTCCATTCGATTTTATATATTATTACCAAAAAAGTTCAAAGCTCGAGATTGCGCTATATTCCATTGCATACGGCAATGGTAATGGTAATGGTATTGCTGTATTTTACAAGTAGATAAGGCAAAGAAAACAATTCCACATAAAATCGTAAAGGAAGTTTTTACTCATGCCTTATTGACTTATTGACTACCGCAATACATATGGCAATTGAATATGTACTTATTTTTTCCAGTTTTACGAAGTTGACTTTGTCTATAAAGTGAACGTGCAATCATTTCAAAATAGTGAGCAGTTTTCTATGTTACTCTCTTTCATACGTACTTTACTTTTGAAGGCGTAAATAAGATAACGATGCAAAGAGGAGCAGGGACAATGGACAAGAATAAGACAAAGTTGAACGTTTGGAATGGTAAATATCTAATTTATTCGGATATTGCTTCAAGCATCGTACGTGACACGGACACATTTATATTTCACTAACACTATGATATGCTTGATACTGTATGAAGGACCGTGGCAGGTTTGCTTTAGAAAAGGGAGTCCACCCACCAGCAAGCCGTATATTTCAAGCTCGAGTTGTCTTTAATTTTATGAAATATCGACCGATACAAGTACTATTCGAAGCTTTTAATCTGATACCGAGTAGGTATCGATAATTGGGTACTATTGTTTCAACCCTACACACACCAGTGATGCCAATTTGTCTTTTAGAGGAGCGGGAAACCTGGCGTGATTTCTTAACATAGCTGCAGCTTTTTTGATTTTTATGGTTGTTGATTTTTTAGGGAATTTTAAAAATCTGACGCTAATTAATTTATATAAAGGGAAATAAACAGGGCTCCCGAATCTAAATTTTTGGCCGAAAATTACTATTCTCAACAGCTTCTTCTTGTTTTTTGTGTGCCAAAATAATACACAGCTGATCATGGCACAAAACAAAGTAAATTAAAAACTAAAATTTGAAGTTTTAGAAAAATATATAAAGTTTATAAAAATAAGTCCAATTAAGTTCGAAAACACGTTTGTACACTTTATAAATGATTCTAATATTTCAATTTTTTCCACAAATCGCAATTTTTAAATTTTTTCACTTCTCACAATTTGTCAACGTGCGTATAACCAAAACAATGAACGGCTGATCATGATTTGGATTCGGCAGTGTGAACACCAAGATTCGATTCAGTGATTCAGACGGCATTACAGTCAGCTATCGACAGACTACTCTCACATTTTTAGAAATCAGTGATATCGTTCAGATTTGGCACACATTAAAAGCAGACAGCCCCCTGAATTTTGACGAAAATTAATAAAAATGATTTTCGTTACGTATTTCGTTTCTAAACTCAATTTCGTTTTCCGAGCCCGAGTGACTACGACAAAAGAGTTTTGGAAACGCCTATTTTTAGGTGCATGTCAAATCTTTTTCTTTAGAAATCGAAAAATTGGAGGACCTTTGGATTGTGTTGAAAGGAGACTACGTCGAAAAATTTGTTTTTATTATAAGAAAAAACTATATCTGATAACAAATAATTTAGCGCCTTATTGATCCGGCTCTAATCTATGCGTTCTATTCAATTGTTGTACCAGGACTTTCGGCATTGAAATAAATGAATACCTTTCTATTGTACTTCATCGTTTAAGCACAACCAACGCTTAAACTTATCGACGGGTTTCCAGCAACTTCTTACAGCTCTCAAAATCAATAAGCAACTAAGGAAAGTTCTGCGTTTGTTTGTTGTAGCGTGCGTTATCAGCAAATGATAAGAAATTGAAAAATAAAGCGTGCTGATTGATTCAATTTGTCCGGCTGCTATATTCAAATCTCTATACATATGTCTGTATGTATGTATGTACTTACACATGTACAAAATTATTAGATGAGACTTTGCACCTTAGTATGTAATTACAATGGACAGTAGGAATTCAACCAGCTTCATAGACCAACTGAGAACGTGACAATAGTCGTCGATCTTAACTGTGCGTGAATTTTGAATAAGCGATTCGCAAACGGAACATCTTACATATTAATTCATAAAAAAGCAAAGTATTTAATTGTTTTATTTATTTTTATTATTTATATCCTCCACACTTCATTTGTTTATCACACACAGATACTCATGCAGTCGCACGCTTAGGCCATCAACTCAGCGTATGCAATATAAACCTAAAAAGCCCAATAACTGTTGTTATTGTGCGCTATCATTGGTGTATGCTGGATATAGGAAAGAAGCGACAT
Source organism: Cacoxenus indagator (assembly GCA_035041755.1). Lineage (NCBI taxonomy): Eukaryota > Metazoa > Arthropoda > Insecta > Diptera > Drosophilidae > Cacoxenus > Cacoxenus indagator. Next base: position 44,793 of record JAWNKX010000240.1, read on the forward strand.
CAACAACAACGACGATAACAGAAGCAATAAAACAAAAGAAATTAAATTAAATAAAAAGAAAACAACAAAAAAAAGAGAAAAAAAAAACAATTCACAACTGTTGATAATTCTAGCTCAGCTTGCTTGGCGGCCTAAGCGCGAGCGTATGGGAATCAAGAGTGAACATGTCGTGCACGGTCTGTTGTGGGTGGCGGACAGTGTAGGGTCGGTTGTGGTTAACCATAGAGTAAAAGTTTGAATAGTGCAAGGAGAGAGGGAACTAGTTGATGGTTAGTTAAGCAGTCAATCATCTGGAGCTCACACATTGGTGCACATGCATATATATATGTATATGTTCACTAACACAATTGGTACTACTTGGTTGATACCCAAACACGCTTCATTGCATTCAATTTAAAACGTTTATTTATTTTTAATTTTTTTATTTCAAAATCAGATAGTAGGTTTTCTTATTCTTAGTATCACTGTGGTGGTTTACAAAAAAAAAAAAAAATCAAATACATATATATGCATATTTATGTATATAGCAGATTCTATAAAATAAAGATTTAACGTGTTATTCACGATATTAGAAATTAAGCAGCTTACTACTTACCAGCGAGTGTAGTGTATTGGGGGCCGCAGTGACGCTAAACTTCATTCCTCGTTGCGTTGCGTGTTGATAGCGCAAACTTGCTGCTTAAGCCAAACGCTTTGGCTTGTTAAGCTCGTTTCTCGATGTTAGCAACAATAACCACAGCTAAACCAAAAACTGTGCAATTGAGTGAGCTACGCTGTTGTTGTTCGGGCAATTGTTGTTGCTGTCGTTGCTTCTGTTTTGGTCTGCTTCGCTGCCGCTGCTCTGCTGTTTCGCTGCTTTTTCGTTCGCCTCGTACGAAAATCAAAATCGTTACCGTTCAGAATCAGTTGAAGTCTGGCAGCGAGCGCGTTGTGTTCGTGTTCGTTCTTATTTGCTATTTGGAAGGTTTTTGATATTAGTAATTTTTTGCATTTGTTGATGTGTGTTCGAATGACAGCGAAAATAACGGAATTAATAAGTGAGCTTCATGTTTTCATTTAAGAATTTTTATTCCCTTTTCGTTTTTTGGTTTGGGTAATTAAAATTCTGTACTCCTCGCTTTGTTATTGTGAGAAATTTAAAAGTAAAATAATTAGAATAAAAAAGAAAAAAAAATCCAAAAAACCATTCGTATATATTGGATGGAAAAACACTAGAGAAAAATAAAAACGTATGAAGAATGATAAGGTGCATAAGTATTCAAGAACGAAGACATTTCGAAATGACGAATATTTCTTGTACGAATATTTGTCCATGTGAAACTGTGTTCAATATCTCTGCCGCAGTTGCTATAGATCAAAAACAGCAATACGTTGCGCCAAATGCTAAAGTTATAGACGCAACAAACGCCTATGCTGAGTTCAAAGATAAATGTACATACATACATACATATATGTAAATACATATGTATGTATAAGTATATTAGCAATTGAGTGCCTTGTTATATGTACAATTGTCCTATATTTTTATATGAATTTTTCACCAAATTTTCAAAATAGTTTTTCCAAACAATCACTTCACGTATAAAATGTTTGTTATATTTGATAGTTGTTTTCCTTGTTTTTCGTTTTTTCTTATTGTCGCTTGCATTGGTTCATGTGCGTCCACGAACAGCGGGAGAAGCAAATACTGACAAAACAAACTGACCCAAACAAAGAACAAAGAAATGGTAAAGCAATAAAAGAGAAGAGAAGAAACAGAAAGAAAACGTGCACAGACTTATCAGTGATAATCATCAGACTCAGACGAGCAACAACAACAGAAAACAAAAAAAAAAAACAGAAAGAGATAATACCCTGAGTGAGAGAGGAGAGAGATTGTACTGAACATCATCAACATTGGCTCGCGTTAACCGTGAGTTTGGTCGAGTATTTTCCTCCAATCCACTACACAGATGAGGAACAATTTGAAGCTTATGCATGGCAAGTACTTGAACCACAATAAATAGCTGATCTGTGCGTACATATAGACGAGTATTTACAAAAACATCGTAATCCGGTTTCTATTTCGGAGCGTTGGAATTCGAATTGAAGTTTTCCACATTGGCTGCATACTTAGTCCCAAAGGCTAAGTAGGCATTTCTTAACACAACAATCAACGTGAATAAGCGGAACAAGTACTGGCTTTGCATTTGCAAAGGCCCGGGTTCGATTCCGATTACCGGCGTCGACAAGCAGGCATAAATCTGCAATCTGTTGTCTGTCCTAATGTAATTTGAATTCTCGTATATACGTTATACAGATGAGTGTTCCCATATTACACATTATACAAACTATGGCGGAGTTATTTAATTACCTACTTCCGTCTGACCCCAGTGTAAGTGGATAGTGAAGTAAACGTTTAATTTCTTAAAATATTCTCTTTTAGTCCATCGTTTTCCCAATTTTTTTTATTCCTCCTAAATAGAAGGTCCTTAAAATTGTCCTTTGTTTTAGCGATGAGCGCTTCATAAAGTACAAGTCCGCAACCAAAATCATCTGAGAATAGAGTTTGACGGCAGTGCTGCTCAATTGTACAAAGTCGAAACGTTCAAATATTCAATTGAAAAAAAAATAAAAAAATGAAGAAATGCCACAAAAAAAAGTCAAACACTGGAATATCAACGAGAAAATCGCAGCAGTAGACAGAGCGCACAGCTGCTGAAACATCCGAAGAGCGAGATGCACGCGAAGACAGCAACGCGCCGGGTCCCTGCTAGTTTATTATAATTTTGAACTGGTTGTACTGAACACTGTACCCTCCGAACTCGTATCATACGATACATTTTCACTGTTGAATATAATGCGCATCGCACAACTCGCTGCCAATCAGCCCACTCGTCGGTCACGGCCCAGATGTTGAAAAGGCCAACAAGGCAATGCATACCGTTTAATTAATTTTTGTGGTACTTACATGACGACCTTAAATACATAGACAAAATGTATGTCGGGAGAAATCATAAAACGAATTTCTAAGCCACAACAAATGTTCAATATAAATAACGACAATGGAAATTGAGTGGAATTTTTGATTTTGCTTTTTTTCCGTTTGAATTTTTATGTTTACAAAAGCAAACCGCAGAAGTCTTCATTGGCACTTGACCTACCGCACGAAAATCTAAATTAAGCAACGCAAAAATGCTGTGCTTTTACTGCTTCTTGCTTTAAACCAGACACACACAGCCACACACATGCACGACATGACTGACGTACAGACAGCAAACAAAAAAAATGAGCGAAGTACGATTTTTAGGTCTTTACCTTTGGCGCGCCATTTGTACCGATCAAATAAAAGTGCTCGCTTAGCCGTCTAGAAATCGAAACGAAGAAGAATTGGTGAAATGAAAAGTTCGTTCTTCTTCTTGGCACCTGAACATTAATTAAATTATGAAAGCCACTTCAAAAAATAAAGCAACTAAATAAATTCGGTTACATCAAAACCCTAATACTCTTCTTCGAATATGTAGAGTTTAATCTATAAATACTGCAACATTTGAAGTGTCTATAATTTGGACCAATTAATTATCATTTAATGGGATCACGACAACAACTACAGCAACAGATCCATCAACAAAGAGCTAGCCACATGGGAAGAAGCTAAGAGAATTGCGAAAAACAAAGTGAGATGAAGAAAAAAAAATTAAGATTTAATGAGCTCTTCACTTACATAATTTTTTATTTACCCAGCACCTGTGCAATAATGTGCTTACCCATTTGGCAAACAACTATTCACTGCCTCGTTAACTTAATAAATTAAATTCTGTTCAAAAAATAAGGCGACTTTTTATGTTTCTCAGGCTACGTGTTATAATCGATTTTTTTTATTATTATACATACATACATATGTTGTCATTGTCAGCCTTTTGCCATTTGTAGTTTGTTTTTGACAGACATAAGGTTGCACGTGTTTCTCTTATTCCCAAAACTATTGTAAATAGACCCTTGAAAGGACGGGGCACTGCCACACAGAATACGTAACGGCCATACCATAACCGCGCATACCAAATCTGATTCAAGGATAGGATAAAACGTTGGCCCAAGTGTATTCTGCCTAAGGGCGAATAATTTGAAAAGAACAAAATAGACATTGATGAATAAATAAATATTTGACGTGAAAAATAAAAAGTTACCTTATCAGCTAATATCTTAGCTAATCGTGAAGCCGACAATTATTCAGTTTTAAGTGCGTTTCACGAAATTTGACTGTAATATGTTCAAAACATGTACCTCAGTTTGGCAATATTTAAATTTGGTGTATGCGATGGTTCTTTTACAATACGACTTTTTTTTGTTGTCTCATTTGATCTAATTTTAGTGTTTTTAAACCAATTTATGTACATACAACCAAATTCATCAAAGTAGCTTGAAGCTAAAGGCCAAACTCCATACTATGCGTTTCATATATTATGCGGTTGTCAATGTTGAATGTACGCAATCATATATGTAATGATATGAAACATGCTCCAACTCAACTTTCGGTGGCATCCGCAGCAAGTTGACCAACTTTCAACTTAGTTTATGCGGTTGATGCGTCAATTCAACTTTGACAACCGCATTAATTGTCGCATAATGTCTGAAACGCTTGGCCCTAAGGTATACCGAAAAAGCATATGAAAAGTGTGATGAAGAAAAATATAATAGTACGGCACAGTAGTAGTTTTGAAGGCGACAAAAAATATGTAAATAAATGTTTAGTATTTTATATGTTTTCGAGTACGTTTTTGACACACCGCCTGACTTTAGTTGAAAGGGTATGCATTTGTTCTTTTAAACAATTGAATTGCAAAAAATTAATTAAGTTGCCATAGGAATTTATTCAACCATTAACATTTCAATATCATAATAAGCACTGCGAATACTCGTATTATGACTCAGCTGTAGGGTTCTCATAAATATACATATTCCTTCGGCATCTTTTTTCAGTTAATATATCGCTTATAATTAGGAGAAGAAACTGTACAATGCGCCGATTTCCTACAAGGGTTTTTAACAGAGGTGAATTTTCGATTGTTGTATTAATCTAAACACTAAGATAATAAAATTCTATTCTGGCATAGTTTAGATAGAGAAGAAATTGAAATGATGAGTGAATTTTCATAATGAATTCACCTTGAATGTCCTTGCCTTATCTGGATTTTGATTATGCTATCACACAATTGGTTGTATTTCTCATTCAATTTCACATCGATAAGTAATTCTGTGATTAATGAGAATTTAGAACGAATTACAAATCTATTATTTTATTTTCATACAATACTAGCTGAACCCCGCCCAGTTCGCCAGGCAAAAAACAGTTTTTTTTCCAACAAATTGAATAAAATTTAAAACGTACTGCGTTCTGGAGCATGTTGTGTGCGCTGTATTCTTCACTTTCTTCTTCTCTGGCAGCAGCTCCCTCCTTCTATTAATTGATCATAACATACTACCATGACAATCAATGACATTCAAAGCGAGTACTATTTTATAAACAGAAATAGAATTAAATATTTTCTAATACATAGACGTAAGCGTAATCTTTTCTTTTTTTAAATGTTTTTGAAATTTGAATTTTTTTTTGCCTATCTGGTTCTTATCGTAATTATCTGCATTAAAAAAAAAACAGATAAATTGGTTGGCTATTACGGTCAGCAGAGAGAAATAATTATTGCTACAAAAGCATTGACATCGTTGCGGAAAAAATAATTTAAATTAAATAAAAATTTGAAACTAAAATTGAGTGGTGTTGCAAAGCTAGTGTTAACTTTGGTTGAGCCATGCTCAGCTCTAATAATGATGAAGTGTAACATGGATGCAACACCTCTTTCCTGTTTTAGATGCCGAGATTTATGTCCATACCTCCGGTATGTTTCCTTAAGCCATTCTTCCATTGTTAGAGCTTTTTGCCATTATTATTAGGCAAAATGGAAAGTGGAATGGTTGGAATTGTTGTCACTGGAAGATGCAATGTTGTTTGAGGTGCAAAAGTAGGATAGTCTAATACATATCCTACTGTCCGTATCGGTTCCCTATACCATTGATAAATATTAAAATTGCCAATTCCACCATAATCACCATAACATTTTCTTATATATGCATTTTCTGAATGCATAATTTTTTTGTTAAAAAATGTAAAATTGTGGGTCTGCTTGGATTTTATCTTGGAATCTATAATATAAGAATTTAGTGTTCAACTAGCTGTTAAATGCGATTATGACAATACCCGTTGTCACGTTAGACCAGTAATAACGGTCAAACAATTTTCCCATTTCTCATGTACGCACACATTCATAGACAAAGACTAATACATACTTCACATGCAAACAACTGTTGCTGTTGCTAAGCAAATTGACGCATATGAATTACTTCGCTGCGCTGCATTGCACTATAAAGCAACTTAAATTATTAAAGTGGCTTCCATTGAGAAGGCAACCTACAATGAACAACAACGCACACACTTTCAACTACGTACGGGTAGATTTGATTGAGAGAGAAAATTGTAACCGTTTCATTGGTTATTGTAATGAATTTTATTGGCTTATAATGAGTTTTGTATTGCAAGCTTTCAGTTGAGTTAGAAGTAGTTATGGGATTCATCGCTAATCGTCATAAATTATTTTATTCCATTTCAACGTTCAGTTCAAACAACTCCACGCTCCAAGCACAATACATACACTTTCACACAAACACAACGCAATGAAACGGTGTTGCTATGGAGTGATTTGAACTGTATAAGATTTCTCTTATTCTTATTATTTTTCAAATTAGTACATGTGTATCTCCCATACAAATAATCTAGAGCGATTAGTTTCAATACAAAATGAGTTGGAAGAACTAAATCCGAAAAAGACAACTAGAATTGATATTTTGAGTTGCTGTTTTTTTAATTAATTGATACCTTGTTATTTTATTTAAATTAATATATTTTTTTTAAGTGGCTACCAGCAGATTGTCTTTAAATCTCTTAAATTAATACCGTGTCAGATTTCGGCTTTCAATCAGTTTCAGTTTAATCATTGCGGATTACTTACATAAACAAGATCATAACTGAAGGTAATACCTGAAGTCCAAGATCGAAATTCACGATGTTGTTTTTTTTATTGTTGGAACAGCATTTGATTCCTGTCCCGTATGTGCAGGAGTGAGTTGTTTGAAATTGAGTAGTGCTCTAGAGTTCTCTATTATCAAATGTATTTGCCATTTCAAATGAAAAAAATGCGATATGAGGCCAAAGGCATAGCTTCGATGCCTTCTTACGTACCCGCGTATATAGTGAATAGAAAGGATGCTTTGCTTAAGGCGAGCAATGCTCGACATGCATAATTTTTGATTTTGTGTACAAGTTGAGAAGCATTAAAAATGGATGAGCGCGATTGAGTGGATAAATGTGAATGTGAAATAAATGAGTACTGCACTTTCTAATTTGTAGTTAGGTAGTTACTCGTATGATGTCGATGAAGCTGAAAACCGTTCAACATGAGCGAGCGCAATTGAATTGAAATGAAAGAAACAGCTACATCAACAGCAACAGCTACGACTGCAATCGCAACTGCAACAACGAGAATGATTACAATGGGCGACGCAGAAAGAGTTGACTGAACTTGTTGAACTGCTTGTTGGCTTGGCTGTCATGCATTGCTCGTCCGCCTTCGCCACTACTACTCGGCTGCTGATTCGCACTCGCTACCCACGTTTTCGTGTTGACTGTGTGCGTTGTGACTAGCACAAAGCTCTTTAACGGCTTCGGCTTTCATTGCATGCCTACAACTACAGCAACTCACCACACTTTATAAGAATGTGTTGCACTCGACCGTAGACGATCGTTGCGTTGTGTATGCTACTACATTTTCACTGACTCTGACTTTGAGTCTGAGCGTAATTGGAGTTTGGAGTTTCACTCTTTCTCAGATTTTTCTTAGTTTCGTTGAAGTTTAGAAGTTTGCTTAATATATGAGTAAATTTTTTTTATTTTGTATTTTTATTTCCCAAAAGAAGATTACATTGTCTATTATAGAAAAATAAATCGACTATTGTACAGATTAATATTTAGGACAAGTGGGTGAATTTCAATTTTACAATCAGTTTGTAACGTCGTGTTGTGACTGGAATTTAACAATACATGTATTTTAACAATAAATAAACAATATTTAATAATAAGTAATATTCGCTGTTATTTTTGTACTCTCTAAGCAATGAATAATGTTATCATTTGTTATCCAGTTTGTAACACAATTTGAGGATATCTTTCGATCTCTCTACAATTTCCGATTTTCATTTATATGCTTTTAATTTTTGTGTGTAGTGTTTGAAGTGTGAATTCGTTTAGTGACTAGCACGAATTCTAGAAATTGATAGTGTACAATCCTGAACACAAACACAAATTAAATAATGCAGCTTGTTCAAAATTCAACAGCAGTCTATCGAATATATGAAATCATCTTATCATCTGACTTATTGATCCGCCCTAGTGAACTCTTTTTCACTTATGATGTCTTTCATTAAGTCACTCAAACATTCAATTGAATTTTCGATGAAAATGAAATCATTTTCACAAAGATAAGACAGATACGAGTGATTATCATCGAACGTCACTTTGTCTCGTATAATATTTTGATTAGATTATCATCGTTAATGATAAGATAAGCACAAAAATTAGCACACGTTTGTAATATTGCAACAACAGCTTTATTCAACATTAGAAATGTCACCTTTTGACTGGGAGATCTACAAGAAAGATATGAATTGTATAAATACTATTTAAATCAAACAACAGCAAAATTTGCTCTTTGCCACATTTTTACATTATTAGAAATACTGTTTGGGTGCGTGTGCTTAACACTCACGAGCTTCGGTCAGTTAAATTTTTTAACAGTATGCCTTCGTGCGTGAGCCGATGACGATGTTTGATTGTATGCGAACGTTACGCTTGTACAATTTTACTCGACTGAAACCAAAGATGATTCACATCAAAAACTTCTAACTGCTAAATTTGTTAAAAAAATCATTTTCGTCATTCCAATATTAGATTGTGCTATTTTATACGAAGTTATCTCGGAATGAAAGCAGTACAATACAATTAAAAAATGAAATAATGAAATGCTCTTTAATTTGTCAATAGACACGGAGGTAAATAACCTATTAAGAACGAGTATTAACCGTATTAACAATGTAAATCTTATTGCTTTTTCGTGAGCAACCCTTTTTCGTAGAAATTAAAGCTTAAATGTAGGCTCTACACTTAGCAACTACATATCACCACATATCTAGTCCATGCTTAACTTTTTCCCTTTTATTTCAGATACATGGAAATTCCAAACTTGTTTAGACGTTTAACTGAAATTTATAAGGTAAGTTTTTATTTAGGCATTGAACATTATTAAGTTTTTTCATCACAAGCAACATTCGATAAAAAAAATTCTCATTTTCTCAACTCCGTTTGGTCTTTATGTCTTACTCTACGTTTCCTTGATCAATTAACATTTTGGATTTAATAAGATACAGAATATTTTTTCATTCTCTTGTTCGCTCGTTTTTTTTTTAATAATCAAATGCTTGTGTTGGTCACTAAATCGAATGGTTTTTGTCTGACGTGGTGGCTGAGTAGCCTGCTTGGTGATGACAGTGCCCTGACCCTGACCATGACCGTGAATCCTGCCTCTAGTGGGGCCGCAGCCATAGTTCACTTCCACTAGGTACAAAATATTAAGTAATATAAGAGGTACCTGAGTTCTTTTTTCACTAGATTGTGTTGATATTTCACTACATTGTGCATATAGTGAAATATCTGAGAAACACGCTATGTGGTGCTTTTTCAAACCGCTGCAAAAACATGTCGAAAAATTTGTGCGGTTTACGATGAGGTTTGCTCTATTCTGTTCCGGAAATTTCCATGTCAAAGAAGTAACTCGCTCTGGGCGGCCCGTCACTGAACCGGCTAATTTGGTCCTTTATTGCTCACAACCAGACTGCTTGAACGAAGGAAGCAATCAAGGAAAAGCGACCTGAAATGTCAATTAAATGTAAAAAAAGTGCAAAATAATGCCACCAAAAAAGCATCAATTGGAAAAAAACATTCGAAGCAAAGCGAAAAAGTGAAATTAGAGTAGTGGAAACAGAAGAACAACGGGAGTCTCGGCATGGACAACAGCGTGCTAAGAGGCAGCAACGCGCCGGGTATCTGCTGGTACATATATATATATAAATAATAAATTATAACTATCTCTTATCTGGCACACGTTTACCTATCTCCCAATGCGATAACTGAAGCACTTTCGTAACAGTTTTTTTAATTTTTTTTTATGAAATTCAAAGCGATTTATGTAATCGTAATGAAATTGTTGTATTTCATTAGAAAAGCCAGCTGTTCGCAACTAACTGCCAACTGTAGGGATAAATTGTTTGCAATTGCAATAAAATTCATTAAAACAGTTTTTTTTTTATTTCTATTTGAATCCGTGCACAAAAACCAAGAATAGATACATGAACACAAAAATAGTTGATATGCTCTTTTGGGTTTCGATGTGCACAGATGTGCAAAAACTGCAACTAACGTGTGATTCGGCATGTGGCTTCGTTTAGTTGTATGCAGTTTCTTTGTAGATACTTTTGTATCTATGGCACACAGTGTAGAAATATACGCATGACTGTCAGCTGCTTTGGCATGCGACTCTGATGTGGTAGTTGAGTCAGCTGTGCTTGTTGGCGTATCTTGCGTTCTAAATACAAGAAAAAAATTAAAAGCAAAAAGGAATTAGAAAGAGAAACAGAAAAAATAAATAAAAATGATTTGCATTCAGTGCACTGAACTGCCATGGCTTTGGGCATGCATTCATGCAAAATGTCGTTTCGTTTGCGCTTCATCGAGAATAGCAAAATGAATAAATAGTGAGGAATTCGGGAGGTGACGGCAAATATTTTAAGTGCAGCGGGTAAAAAAAAACAACAAATACAAACTAAAAAAGTAACGCGAAATGCTCGCGTAAGCATTTTGAGATTACATAAGCGTGTTACTCATCCCACATGCGTTGGCAAGCGCTATTAAGACTTAAAAGATAAACGAATCCCGTTTTGATTGATTTGTGCTGTATCCACAAACACACACACACACACACACACACACATACATACACAATAGCCCCCAATCTGGGCTAAGGCTATGGCCATAAGGAGCTATCGCAGAGGACTCGACTCCACATACCGATTGCGGCCCTAAGGGTATGCATCGCCTTCCGTACGATTTCAGAAGATGCTGCTCTTGTCATTGCAGGGATGATACCGATTGACATCCTAGCGGAGGAGGCTTCGGAGATCCACGACGAGGTTCAGCAGACGGGCGCGAGGAGAGAGGGCGCACGAGTGCAGGCAAGAACTCGAAGCCGAGCAAAGTGGCAACACAGATGGAACGGCTCAACAAATGGGCGGTGGACGAACAGGATCATCCCAAATCTGGATGTTTGGCTGGACAGGAAGTATGGGGAGGTCAACTTTCACCTCACCCAGCTCCTCAGTGGACATGGATGCTTTAGGGCATATCTGTACCGCTTTAAGCACGCAACCGATCCGTACTGTCCCTCTTGCGAGGGCCGGGTGGTGGAAGACGCGGAGCATGTACTACTCAACTGCGACAGGTTCCAAGACGGTAGAAGACAAATGGAAACGACACTGGGGGTCACCCTTACAGATAGGAATCTAGTTGCCCTAATGGTGTCGAGGGAGCAATGCTGGAGGGCGGTGAGCAGCTACGCGGCATCGACAATGACAACGCTGAGGTCACTAGAGCGGTCCCGGCGTAATGAAGAAGCCGGTTAATAACCGGAGCCATACCCCGTGATGCAATGCCTCGCGGTGGTTCCGCGGGGTCATGGTTACATCTATTTCTCTCTTCCTGTTCTAAACAGAACTTTACTTCTTATGTCTTAACTCTCTAATATGTCTGTATACTATGCATATCTTATAATGAATTAAAAAAAAAAAAAAAAAAAACACACATACATACATACGTATGAACATACATGAAAAATCCAGACTCAAACAGTAACGTAAGCGAGGAAGTCAATGAACGCAGCAAACGAGCTTAGATGCATAAAAAACGCACGCGAATAGCCAACACCAAAATTAGAATCACATGAATGGACGCCGCACAAACAAATAAAGCGCGAGCGTCAAACTTGGCTTGCTAAGCGCCCGAAAGCGGATCGACGAGCGAGCAAAGCCGGAGAGGCCCCAACGGTAATCCAATTGCAATGCCCAAAGACCATTGCAACAAATATCGGCTTTATTCGCTGTCTGTCTGTCAGTCAATTCGTCTATTGTCTTTGGCACGCAAACGCTTGCTCCTCGTTTGTCGAACGAATGGTAAAGCAACCAAAAATTTATTTGAGGATACCAAAAAAAAAAAAACTTAAAAAAGACAAATTGATTTTTTTTTGCTATGCTTTGCTTTGCTTTGTTTTGCTTTGCTTTGCTTCGAAGTGATGTTAGACAGTTTGACACCAAAGTGCTTCAACATGCCGCGCACACTTTCTGAACCACACGGTAGGCAAACGTATGTAAGTTTGCAGTTGTTTGTGCATGTGTTGGTTTCATCTATTTCTGTAGCGTTTTCTTATAGCTTTCTTCTAACAGGGTGAATCAATAAGTTGGTGGATTTCTGAACTCACCACTACGACCAGCTCTAATACCTGCGTCATTTAGTGTAGTTATTCCAGTCACTGAAAGTAGATAATCAGCTGACTTGTAGTGAAAATGGAAAAATGTGAATTTTTAGAAAAATCAAACTCTGAATCAAAATTCTCAATCGTAAAGAAATGATTCATTCATTTAGTTGTTGCAACTCAAATAAAGTGAAATTTCGTTTGCTATTTTATTTAATTTATTCAAAAAAAGCCATTAAAACAAAATAAAACAAGAAAACTCATTTTTCACCGTGGTTAGGAAATCAAATAGAAAATGTTAAAGAGCGAGGGAAAATATATGAACACATCGCACAGCGACAGAATGTCTGCTGAGTCAGCAGAGACGGTGTGTGCAGTTACTATATATGTGCATGTGTGCATGTGTAAGTCAGTGGTTGTTGCTTGCCAATGCAAGTTGATCATCACATCAGATGTTGTGCATGAACTGTCACATGCTGAAAATAGAATCCAACTTTTTCTGTACTTTTTTTATTTTATATTTTGTTGCATTTATTGCGATTTAAATGAATCTCAAAGTTTTAACACAAAATATATGTATGTTTGTGCGTTTGAAATCGCATGCGTTTTTTTCGGAGTAAAAAATGCGCGTTATGAGTAAACAAACACCCATTCCCATACACATGCGTATACGCTCAGCTGGTGTTGCTTGCCATTGTTCTGCTGACGCGCTCAGCGTATTGTCAACAATTTTCGGCAACAGCAGTCAGGAAGAACAAAGGAAATCGGTACGAAAGTTGTTGTTGTTCTTATTACAACTATCCTCTTTTACCTCACGCTCTCTTACGTTATAACTTAACGAGTTTATCACCTTTTCAACTCTCCTATGCAATCGCAAATGTGCATTGCATCAGAAACTTGTCGCCTAGAAACCTTTTGTTTCAGAATTTGCGATTCATTATTTTTCAGCGCGCATCAGACCCAAACAGAAGTGAAAATCTTCGCCATCAATTTTCATTTTCTCGTTATCGACGTCCGCCACGAGTTCTTCTCAGTGACATTCGATGAACAATCACTGTGGGAACTTTTCACACACACACATGCACACACAGAAATATACACTCGCATACATAACCAGAACGAGAGATTCTTTGCCAGTTCGAAATTCAACTTCGTTCATTCGCAACGTTAACGCGCATCGGAGCGGTTCATTTTTTGGTTTTTGAAATGTTTTCGTTTTGTTGAAAACTTGTTGCTGCCATCGGTTGCTATCAACTGCCCCAAAAGGCGCGCGCGTGAACGAATACGAATATCTTGAATAATTTTTAACGAGCAGCCGCTTGAGTAAGTTAAGAATTTTTAATCAATTTCGTGTTTTTATTCCTGTCGTTTTCAATTTTTATTTTTTTATTACAATTCAATTTTTACATGATTTTTGCTGTTCAACAGATATCCATTCAATAGAGCACTCTACGAGTAGTGTCGAATATATCTCAACGAATCAAAACTTGAATCAATTCGTAGTAATTTGAATTTGGTTAAAATATTTTTTTTATTATTATTTAATATTATTTATATAATTAAATCGCTACGGTAATTGAACACATATTGAAGTGATAGTGTTATGAAAATCTGCACATTGGAATTTTCTTTTTATTTTATTTGTTTTTACACCCTTTGGGTTTGGCATCCCGAACGCTGTTTGGGTTATCCAATGTTTTCGCTTTGAAGTACAGAATTCCAAATCCTCTAAATTTTATTGTGACAATTTGCAAGCTGGCAAATAAGGCTCATGCAGAAAGGAAATTAAATAAAATGATTTCTGCACTGAAGTCGATTTTCGACTGCAAGGTAAACTGCAAGATACATGTACTTCACTGAATACACTTGAATAAACTGAAGCAATAGTGAAAATTGAAAAATTTAATTATTTTCATAGTAGTAGCGTATATTTCGTAGCATATTAAGCATTCCTTTATTCAGGTCTTTTATAATTTCATTCGACGTCAACATGCTAATACTGGCGCACTAAACTCCATCCCCAACACGAGTTCATATTCCTGTACTGTTTGATAGTACGATATCACGCAGATCTCTTCTTCTTCTTCTCTGTCAAGTTAAGATGCATCGCAAGTTATAATGAATACAAGAGCAATGAAGACATCAATAACAGGCGATAACAGGCTATGCTTTCCTCGGAATTCCCTACACGCCAATAGTTACCAATAGATATTATAGATATGGGTAGTGGGTAGTCACTTTACCTTCAATAGAAATTGTCATGACTGGAGTCTAGTAGTCGTTCGGTTTTCCACCAATACGCTTACATTCAATCTGTTCCGATGTAATAATGATGTAGTATTATTTGGTTTATATCTTGACCCAGTGGCTTAATTAGCAGTTCAACATTTGTGAGTTTAACAGTCTCAAAGAACGTTGACAAAAATGCAAATAATTGTTTTTCTTGCGTTTAAAATACCTTTTAGAGTATCTCACAGATGTATTCAAGTTATCATATTTCGTTGTTAATTAATAGCGTAATGCAACAAGCCTACGCGTTCGAATAAATAAATAAATAAATAACCTATTGATGATGATGAGCTGGTGAGGGTGGGGGAGAGGTCGTTTGAGCGTACTTGTTACTTTGTCTGTTTTTGGGCGGGACCGCGCATCTGTCAACAATGGAACGGGTGAGCAAAATGGCGTCGCGACGTCCGTTCAAGACTCATCTGCGATGTTTGTTTGTTGTTTACTGTGTACTGTCTACCGCGGTCGCTTGCGGCTTGTCTATGAGCTGTCATAGCAATTGAGTGTAGTGGCATCAAATCGTTGAATCATTTCGAACGCACTTCTCGAGCAGATGGAAATAAAATAG
Source organism: Cacoxenus indagator (assembly GCA_035041755.1). Lineage (NCBI taxonomy): Eukaryota > Metazoa > Arthropoda > Insecta > Diptera > Drosophilidae > Cacoxenus > Cacoxenus indagator. The sequence goes on from JAWNKX010000240.1 coordinate 60,312, forward strand.
GCAGAAAAGCAGCAGCAATAAAAATTATGAATTTGAAATGGAGAAGCGAAATCTTTATTAATATGTGAGACGGACAATGTTTTCTTTGTTATCGTCATTGTTGTTGTTGTTGTTGTTGTTGTTGTTGTTTTTGTTGTAGTTGGCGTTGCTGCCATTTCAGTTGTTGTTGAGAACTTTGTCACGTTCATGGCTCATGTTCCGAGTTTTTGCTGTTGCCGTTCTGCTTCTTCGATTGCATGAGCACCATGGAGCTCAAACAAAATTTAGGACTGATATGCAGTTGTGTTGGGTTTTGAGCCACCCTGATTTGGTTTCGTTTAATTTGCCTTAAATTGATTTTGTCTGTGGCTTTTAACATATTTTGCCAAGAATTCTTTTATATTTATTTTGTGCCTTTTTCGTTGGTTTTCCCTTTTGTGATATTTTGGACAATATTTGCTTTGCACTTCTCGATTGCATGGTAAAAAGTATATTTATACACCAAAAAATATACTACATACAAGTATTTACGTATGTACATTTGTCGCTCTTCGTCTTCGTCTCTTTATTTGAAAATTTCTTATTGATTGTCATGACTGGCAACTGGGGTCTAATTGAAGTTTATAAATGAAGAATAATATATAAACATATAATATTAAATGAAATTATTAACTTCATTTGAGAAATTTATATTGAAGGGGTGTCAAGTCGTCAACAAGCTGCGTTTCATGTATATAAGGTCAGAAGATTATTTTAGTGAAATGGTGACACACACTCTCCAACAAAAAAATAAAAAAATAACAAATGCAACGGCTTGCCTAGAAATAACGTTATTTTTGTTTGCGTATTTATTGTGAAATGCACTTGTTTCATGAATATAAGGTTGGATTCCAGTCAGGCGATGAGTTTCAGATGTTAACATCCTCTAAAGGAGTTTGGTTATCAGATTTGAAAACTCTTCAAATTCGTCTATTTGTAGGTAGGAAAAATGTTCAATAAAATGTTAACCCTGAAAAATTATTTATTCTTTTAAATAACACCCGAGGAAGGTTAAGAAAAAATTATATTTTCTTGAACGGGTTAGATTTCATTTCAGGTTACACACAATTATCGAGTGTAAGTCTAAACGAGCCAAACAATTTATTTATTTATTTACTTGTTGTTGTTATTCAGCCCGCACATTTAGGGAGACCCTTTTGAAAATGTCATTAAATAAATCTAATTTCTATGAGCATTTCAGGTAATTAATTTTAATTGGAAGCAAAGTTTCCAATGTCAAATGGGTGCCGCGTTACTAAGGCCATACCAAGTCTTGTGACTCTAATACTTCGTTTATTTTTTCCGACATTTCTCGGTAATTTGCTCCCTCGCTAAATAATACCTGCTGATGAGTTCTCGGAGTAATTAAGGTTGCGTTCAAACTGATTTTCAATTAAACTATCTGATTTTCTCCGAATACATTTTTACTCGTATTTTATTTTATTGCTTGATTTGAATTACATTTGAAAATAATTAACTTATTTAATTGATATCATTACATTATATTTATTTAACATTGATTTTGATTTTTTGTTTTGTTTTTGTTTATTCAATTTCAGAGAGCATAAACCTTGTGAGCCTTGCCAAGTCAAGCCAAATTATTAGTGGTAATTTTTTAAAAAACACAGAAAATTAATCTATACATATATAAAGTAAAAAACTAAAACAAATAATAATAATAATAATAAAAATTGGAAGAGAAACCCATTTGCAACGAAAATAAAAAGGAATTCAGAAAAAAACTTTGTTGCTAATACAAATGAAAACCAACAACTCTAACGGCGAGAAGCAAGAGACAACTTCAACAACAACAAAATCAATTGACCAAATCAAAGAACAACAGCAATACTATAACAACATCAAGCGAAACATTTACACATACAAACGCCTAAATCACAATCCGCGACTCAAACTTACAATTCGATTTGGTCCAGGCATTAAGCTGAAGTGCTTTTTACGACAAAACAAATAATAGTACTACTTGTACTTGTAGTCGTCTTCTCTGCGCCATCTGGTTGGAATAATAACTGCAAGAAGTCAAAAGTGGTTTGAAAATAAAAGAAAAAGAACAAAAGCAAAACGAACAGGGAGAAGGAAAAAAACTAGTTGCGAACGACACTGTTGTTGGCTTAAACGCGACACGACCACTCGAATTGTTGGTAGCTGCTTCCAAAGCGTGCTGCAACAACTATCCAAGGCAGTTGACTAATACAAAAAGAGACTCACACTTACTCTGTCTGTCAGTCAGTCTGTCAGTCACCCACCGAAGCGGGCTGAATTACTTACTGCCTGCCCATCACGCCAGAGTAGCTAATTGACCTCAAAACAAAGCACTGTACTGTAAACTGTACTGCGGTGAAGAAGCAGAGCAAAGAGAAAAGAGGAGTGAAAATCTTGCAAGGCCTGAATCAAAGCTGCGCAACGCTTTCTTCTGGCTTTGATTCTGCTGCAACTTCTTCGTTATATTCCGCCCAACTCACCATGCAACGCTCAGCTTAAACAACTGGTTTGACTTGTAAGTCGTTCGTTTTCTCTTTGCGCATTTTCTGCTGCACATTTTCGTTTGCTGCATTGCCCCAGCATTTGCTAAACGAAAAGCGCAGAAGACCATTTCAGGCAGCGGTAACAGCGGAATCATCAGATATAGTCGCCGTTGCAGCACATCAGATGTTCTCAACAGTGGATTATTACGCCGATATGGGACAAATCTCTCAAGATGTAAGTTCTGCTTTCTTACTTGCCTTTATACGAGTTTTTATTATTATACTTACGAATAATTAAGTTTCTTTGCGCGCTGATTATTTGTGATAGGTAGGCTTATCTTATTGCATTGAAATGCATTATGTACTCATAATAGCGTCCGCTGTATTATGCATAAATACCGCAACAATTTTGACAGCTTGCCGGTATTAATTTACTATGCACTTCACATTTGTTAATACGTGTAGCATTAAAGCTTTGTCGGGGCGTTTGTATACCAGTGGAAAAGGCAGCGGACAATAGACATATTCTAGATCAGTTCGATGAGACGAGCTCATATAAATATAAAATAAGAGTTTTCTTGAATTAATTTATTCACACAAACCCTGAAAATATAAGTGCATTATGCCTACTACATTGTTTAGCATTTTCGAAAGTTTCAGGATCATTTACTTTGTTATCAACTTTGTCATATGATTTCCTTTTTTCATATTGATATCAATCGTTAAATTTATTCGAAAGCGCATGTTGTTGAACAAGTATGAATCGTTATATATAATAGAGAAATTTGAATAGGTCTACGTTAAAAAACGCCGTAATATTGCATTATTATTATTTTTTTTTCAAAGTGGTGCCTATTTGATAGTGTGGCGTCATTCCGGCACTTATTCTGAAAATAATTCTTTGTAAGAAAACACATCCCAAAAATTTTGTTTAATTTTTACTGTTCAATGTTTGATCCGCGCTACTCGGTATAAAGCACTAAAGGCCTTGTCAGATTTTATAAATTCATGCAAGCGACAAGATGGGCTTATGGACCCTATTGTAAAACAAACCTATTACACAATAAAATGAGATGACATTATATTGCTATTTATATTAATACAACGTTGCAGCGTTTAAGTGCTGTTTTTAATGACGTCTTTTATAGTAATTGTATAGCTTTTTGGCCAACCTGCTGCATTGCAAGCCAATATATTCACAAAAACAAAAAATAACAAAAATAAAATAAAATAAAAATTACTCATACACGCCGTGATTCGCCGACACTTATTTAAGGAAAATAAAGAAGAGAAGTTTATGCTAATATTTAAATCTGCCATTGAGGCAATTGTATCCATTGCTAATTTTAAAGAAATAAATTAAGAGTACAAGTGCTCGCCCAAACGGCATAATATTGATTTCTTGTATATCATTCTACACTTAGTACACTTAGTAAGCACATGCGTTAAAGTAATTATGATAATTTTATTTATATGATACACTTCTGCAAATGAAAACCTGTCGAATGGTATATGTTATGTCGAAATCAGTTATATAGTTTACGCGTAAAGTGTCGCTAAAGAAAATGTCTTGGCCTATTGTTATATGGATACCATTTGGGTCATGGTCATGGTCAATATAGTTTTTGTTTTGTTTTGTTTTAAATTTTTTTTATTTTACAGGCTGCCGATTACCAAAGTGTTATCTGTAATTTTTAAAGTTTTACATTTATCTTTGCCTGCATTTTGAGGTTGCCAGGCTCGTAAATTCTCTTCTCGACATATTAACGTGTACTTTTATTAAAGTTGTGTATTTTATAAAGTCGTTGAATTAACTCGAATCGCCTTTGGTAAATAAATTAACAAAAAACCTTTATTCGTTTTATTATGTCTATTATTATTATTTTCAACATACGCCAACCATGACTAAATTTTTACAAATTGTCGTAATTGGTTTATAAGAAATAAACTGGCGAATTTGCTTTTGTGATTTCTTTATGTTCTTTTTGAATTTCATGAATTTATAAAATATTTTATGCGCTTTTAGTATTTCACTACATGCGGACATAAAAGCATTCTCAAACAATTGTTAAGTGGATAAATTGATGGTGGGAATATAATTTATTAAACTATTCATTTTTTTCATGAATAACTTTTGCCGGCTTACGGTGCCGTACAGTTTAATAGGGATATGCTAATATGTAAAGTACACATGTAGCCTTTATATTGTGTATCTACTATGCAATATTCAAAATATTATTATATATAGACCCAGTAATATACCATTTAGTATTTCGTTGCAAGTGATTCATCTCTACTATGCGCTGCCTTCAGTCGTTGATAAGCTCTACAATTTGTAACATTTTCAACCGTATTCAATAAATTCCTTCAACAAATGCGAGTAGGTATAGGCATCGCCATAATAGCTGAGCGCTGTCAACTGCTAACGTGACTGTTCATTAAATTATTGCCCGTCATAACAACAGATTAGATTCGTGTGAATATAACTGACCTAGACGGTTGAGGTTAGAAAATGATTATTTCTGAGAAATTTGTTGGTTAAAGCAACTAGAAGCCCATTTGAACTTTGAGCCATTACAATGACAATTTCGGAACATTTAGTTGAGACTTCAATAATCGTTGAACGAAAATCAGTTGAACGAATTAAACCCTAACACTTGGAATCCACATTGGACACCAAATCTCTTGATGACAAATATGATAATTATTTATATAATATAATATATATAATTTATAATAATCCCACAAAAAAAAAAAAAAATTATAATAATAAAATAACATCTCATGGTCTTTTGAAGATCAATTAATATCCGAAGAACGAGAAGTGTTTGTACCGTTAACTACCGCTGTAACAAATCTAACATTTGCTGTAGAAATCTCATACGAATGTGTATGAAATTGATTTTCACAAATAACATATCGGATAACATACATACTTGTATAGTCATGTAGTAACTGTTGTTGTTGAGCCTAGTATCTATCTTGTACAATATTGTGAGTAAAAAATGTGTACGTACATGTGTCTCTCATCGAATATACAAGATATTAAAATATCGATAAAATGTGTTATATATAAAAGAGACTAAGTACTATATAACAGTGCGATATACGACAACCAGCTGATAATATTCATCGTTTTTAATTTAATCTTTTTCAATTTAAAATATTTCAGAAACAAATTTGTCAAGATTATATTCCATTAAGTCGTGGAATAATAAGCAGATTCTTGCTAGAGTTTCTTTTATCAGTATACGAGTATGTATAATATGTTAAAACTTTTGTGTTGTCGGTGCGGCGCAGTGCGGTGAACATTTAACTGGGTTAGTCTAATCGCTCTTCAAACAATTGAAGTGTTTGTGATTTTTTGCTTTGTTGTTTCACAGCTGGTGCTTATTTTTGTTCTTGCTCTGCGAACTGGGCCAAGCAATCGGGAACCCCATGTAAATCGCAATTGCAGGCGCGTTTAATCTTAGAAAATAATTAAAAGAAGGACGTGGTCGACTTTTTTTTCGTGCGCTACCTTTTACACTTAATCAGTGGATCGTTAGATTAGAAAGAGAAAGCGCGTTGTAAAAAGAAAAAAAAACAAATAACGATAATCACAAATACAAATTTTTATATCAAATTAATAATGAGTTATCGCTGAAGAAACAATAATTTTTATATCAAGGGCCTTCACGAAACGTCATTAATATATAAAAGTTATAAAGTTATATAGTTACAAGCAACATTTCGTGAACGACCAATTTCATTGTTGACGTCGTAGATCAGCTGCTGTCCTATAGACAAATATAAACAATCGAATTCTAAAATGCCGAAAACAAAGAGCAAATTAATACAAATAACCACATAAAATGCAATAAATAATTTAATAATTTGCTTAGTAATTGTTTTTGATGTAAATCAATTGTTAATTAAATTAAATTCGTAACACAAGCGCTTTGCAACTTATCGCTGCCATTTCTTGTATCACAATTACCATATGATTGAGCAGTCTGCTATTCACAATAAATATAAAAATTCACAATAATGTTGTCAACACTCAGAGTTAAGATATTAACACACTCAATTGTGTGACTATTATACGACATTGATAACATTTTTTTTTGTATACGACTTTATAACAATATAACATTTATAACATATACGACACCTATACGACGTTTCGTGAAGATCCTTATAAATTTATTTTTGTAACTGATCGATAAAAGTCCATACAATTTTGAAATGATCACAAGATTAAATAGTTAAAAATATTTCGATCTGTCAATTTTGTTTTCATTTATAAGGACATACATTTTGTTGAATCTTTTTATGTATAATATTGATGCCGTTTTAAAATAACGAATCGATATCGAAGAATCGATAATTTGATTCAATTCGATATAATACAACTGGTGGTTTCAAGTGATTTTGACTGTGTGTGCTAAAATTGCCATAAACTGGCCATACAAAACGGACATGCTCGTGTGCTTCACTCGTGTTTGAGGACATGTTCCGCGTGTATGGCACTGTTGACGAGTCGATGTTCGTTTAAAATTTCAAATGTTGTTGATTTGCTCTAGCGAATCATACAAGCAGGTTCGTCGTGTATGGCCAGTTTTAAGTGATGAGGTATATTTACTGATAATGATTACTCTGGTGGCCTTTGGTATTTTTGGAATAAGAAGGTTATAGAGTGTCTTGTTGAAATGGTTAATGCTTAAATTTGCTTTAAAAGCAAAATGATCAATTATCACGCAATTTGAGCTTGTTGCATACTTCGATCAAAGTAGAAAGGCTCTATTGTGTAGAGCACAAGTGTAGTGTGTAACATGTTAATGCAGCAGTAGGCCAGATGTCGCTTTTGTTTTTAATTATTTCGTCATATATTTGCATGCTTCAGTGAATCAAACTATTATGCAGATGTAAATAATTAGACTAAACTTGTACAAGAAAGGAGGGAAAATAGAGCGCAAAAAGCGCACAATAAAAACAAAATACCAGATAAATAACGTCACCGCAAAAGTTGTTTTTTTTTTTTTTTTTAAATATTTTTATATACTTAAGTATGTATGCATGTGTAAATGTGTGTGCCTTTGTAGATCAGGCATTCATCAAGTGATGCTGATGACTATAATGCCGTTGATGTTGATGATAGTGCTGGCGATGTTGATGATGTTCTTGTTGATTGACTCGACGTTAAAAGTCGAAAACATTTCGCTCAACGCAACGCATCTCGTATTTGTTTATTAAATGTATCGTCAAGAGCGCTATCAAAATACTCGACTTAGGACGTCAACTTGCCGCCCAAGCGCCTCCCGAAATATAACATGAAAACAAAACCATTATATTTACACAACAAAATAATAATAAATCGGGAACGGAATCGAGCGTAAAACAAAGTTAAAAATAAGACGAAAAATAATTCTGAAATGCTTTAAATGAAAACATCTGTGGTCTTCATTTCTAGTATGTACTCGGTCACACTTTAGCCTCCCCTGCTCTTAATCGGCTTGTTGTGCTACCCGGGATCCATAAACTTTTTACGGCTGTTTCGAACGAAATTATCAATTTGACTAATAAAATTATTATGTTTCTGGTTTTTACGTTTGATTACGTTTCTTTCGTTGCGTTTAACAAATCTGCTTATTTAAAACATTTCAGTAATAAAAATGAAGTTGCTGATCTACATGCAAGTGCATCTATATGCTATATTTAACTGCTCTGTAGATTGGTCAGTCAGCCAATGCGATGCGCAACGAACTTTGCGTTCTTTTTTGTATTATAGACTAATGATAAACAATCGTTATATAGGTTAATGGGCTCAGTTTGATAAATCAACGTTTTGTTGGTTGACCGCGTTATACCGAATTACAAAATAGCAATAACAGTTAAAACTAATATCACACAACAATAAATATATATATGTAAATTTATATACAGAAAGAAAATGACAAACTTTGCTGACTTAGAGGAACGTCACAAAGTTCATAGCTTAGATATGAAAACAGCGCATACATGTGTGCGAGGCCTACTTATAGTAATAAGATTAGATATTCCATCACAAATGAACAAAACCATAATATTAGAATGCTCATAAAACAACTACTCGAACAAATGACGCACTCATGTCTTGCACTCATGAACTGCGCTTCATATTCAAAGTGTGTCATGCGGTTCTGTCTTGTGGTGGTGGTTTCCGCGGTTTCCAATTAAAAAAAAAAAAAAAAATATTATACTATACGAATAACCAATTATTTATATCTATATTATTATTTATTGCCAGTGCTAATCAATAAAGCAGTGATTTTTTGATTGAACTTTCTAACTAAATGCAACAACGTCCACATTCACTGTCACGCATTTTTACAGTTTAGGCAGGTTTTTTTCTCTCTAGAAAAATGTTTCATTGAATTTCTTTGTGGATTGGATTTTTATAGCTTCGACCGGTGAAAGATTGAAAGGTTATGGCATATATCTATCCTGAATATGATTGCGGCGTATGCACACAATTGGCTACAAACACATATGTGACATGTACCTATCAACATACCAGAAATAATAAGCACCAAAGTAACGCCAAGACTGGTTATGAAAACAATTAATTGAAATGTCCGAAGCCCTAACTACAACTTTTGTTTTATTTATTTTTCAATGTGTAATATCTTGGGTTTTAATAGGTTAAAATTTTGCATAGCGTAACGCTCACATTCAATAATAAAACATCACCATCGCAAAGTGGAAGTGTACTACGGTTGCCGTCGAGGTTAAATCGCCACTACGGACGGAAAAAAATTTCAATTTTTCATTGTACCTACAGTTCGATATTGACGGTAGGGGGAAAAAGTTTTATCATAACCACATTCATATACTTTTTTCTATGAATCAATGCTCGTCGGTGGTACCGTAGGGTAGCGTGTTCCCTTTAGGTAAAGTTTTTTCTTTTTAGTTATGTTATGAAATAAAAAACATAGATATATCGAGATTACATGATTACATCATATTCATTATGTCCTTGTGTATTAATTGTTATTGTTGCTATGTCACTTCTAATGTTGTATTTTCAAGCTTTCAAGCTCAGCTAAAAGAAGAAGTTATCAACGAATAAAGCGACTATTTTTAGTATCTTCTCAAGCCTTATTATTTGTGAAGTTTTAAAGAAGAATTGTTGAAGCTTCAAACGAAGCGTATTGAGCTGAAAGAAGGAATTAAGAATTATTACAATTATTATTATTGTTATTATTAGTTTTGTTTTTCTTTGGGAAAAACTGTAGCATGTTACAAAAGTCATTTACTTAATGATCCATCCACGTAGATCAAAATACATACGCACTTACGTGTATTTAAGTGTCGAACAATACAAAATTCGCTATCGTCGTAGCTATCACGATTAGGGCTGCACGGATCTTATGCCACTTAAAACAATGCACTGAAATTGATTGAGACCTAGTATGAGTAATTAATTATAAAGTATCTTATTAACTTATCTTCAACTTTTAAGTACGAATATTTTGCACATTTTTAGAATTTATTTCTTTCTTTAAAATTTTTTTGACTTGAACGCAACTACGTCGAATTAAATTAAAAAAATTTTTTTTATTAAATATTGTTACGCCTGATTATCGTTAAAGCTTATCAATACTGTTTCAGACAATATTTTTTTTAATTTATTATATTTTTTTTGTTGTTGTTTATTGTTGCCTTTGTTCCAAGCTACTCGTATTCGATCAAACGCACTTTGCTATTGGCCCAGCCGCCTTTGTTTGTGAATGCGCGAATGTGTTTGCTTGTAGCCCTAGACAAAGCGACGCGGTAAAAAGCAGACAAATTGTCACGCCACAAGCGAAATCGTGGAGGTTGTTTAACATTCATAGCAAACTCACGGTAAAAATAATATATATATATATATATGTATGGTAGGTGTGTATGTATATAGTTAACAGGCATATAAGTCTACAATTGCAGCAGCCAAACTATAACGAAAAGGAAAACATCGTCCGCTAATCTAGGAAAATAGAAAATAGAAATAATTAGAAAATTATTTATTTTAAGTGAATGAACATAATTTATCATATGTCGAAATAAGCGTATTAATAGCTCTGTTCTGGTTTTTCATCTCCTTTCGATTTTTAACAGAATGTGTTAATTGTGGGTCTGTTGTTTTTGCTTACTAAAATCTAATATAATAATACAATATAATAATATATATAGCGCGTCGAACAGTTTTTGTCGCCTAAGTGTTGTGTCACCTAAGCACGGCCTACTGTCATAATTATGAATATTTTTCTTTCTCGTCACACTTTTGTCAAGCGGCCAAGAATATGTCAGCAATAAATAATTTATGGCGTATTCTTTGTCTAATTCTAATTCGAGTTAAAAGTGAAAGCCAATTTTCGCATTGTTTTTCTATTTATGTATGCATGTATCTTTTGCATTTATTTGGTGGCTCTTCGAAAACAAAAGCCTTTTTTATTCAATTCAATGTGAGGCACGTTTTAATATGAAACGCTGGACTTTTGAACACGTTCCGCACATTTATTCACTCAGTTGACTTTATTAAAGAAATGTGCAAATATTGAAACAAATTAACACAATGAAGTTAACTATTCTGTTATGCGAATAGTTTATCATGTCTAGACGGCCCGCAGTTAACTATCAATGTTGTTGTTGCTATTATTGTTGTTGAATAAATAAGTGAGTTTGTGTATTAGTATGGCGTTTATGAATTTTTATTTGTGTACACGAAAAAGATAATGTAGCTGTAGACAACCAGACCAGACGCGATTCGACGATAACCGCTTGAGAATTACATTGTTGGTTTATATTACAAAATTAGATGTTTGCATTTTCTGTTTTCTTTTTTTTTTAAATTAATTTTTTTTATTTGTTATTATTATTATTATTTTAATAATTTGTTTATTGCAAGTGTTGATTTATAGTGTGCACGTGCATTAAAAATAATTTTTTTTGATTTATTATCTGTAAGTGGTTCGTTATCAACGTGCTGTGACTCATTTAAAGTAATGTGTTTTAATTAGCTTAAACATTTTGATTCTATTTGTGATATTCGCTAAATATCACGCTATATACTGTATGTATGTGTGCAACTCACTAAAGATATTTGAGGAAAACAACATTTAGTCACATTTAGTCACCATCGAATGAAATGGTTTGGCGTTACGAATTTATTCACAACCAGAAAAAAACTTCATAGACTAAGTAAAAAAATGCCATCTGTTGTCTGTCCTAATGTAATGCGAATTCTCATATATACGTTATACAGATGAATGATCGCATATTACACATTATACAAACTATGGCGGGGTTATTTAATTACTTAATTCCGTCTGACCCTTTCCTCAATGGAGGATTGGGTTTAAGGCACAGGGTACATTAAAGTACTCAGGGGTCCTTAGTCACCATTGTTTTTTTACAATTTATCATACCACACAATAAAATCGCAGAACCAGTATTTGTTCATAAATTGTGCTTATTTATATGTTATTTCCAAAATCGGTATTCAACAAAAGAGTCTTATAGCTGATTACTACAAACTTTTGCAGAATATTCGCTATTTTGCCCTCCAAGCGACGGACAATAAGGTGCCGTTATTGTTATTTTTTTTTTACCAAGATTGTGCCTTCTGCGATTGGGCTCAGTAGTGAATAATTGAAATTCGATAAACTTTCTTACCATTTTTTTTTAAAGAAAGCCATTGCTCGCTAATCATTCATTCATTATATTTTCAATGAAAAATCCAACGTTGACTTATCAGCTATCGAAGCATACCGAAAAAATTCACTGTTTATGGCTTTGCAGCATCAGCAAATCCGTACTTCTTCCGAAATCTAGAATACCGATCCGCCTGCCACCGTCAATGGCCCGCTTGTGGTTTCTTTTGGAGGTACCGTACCGCCGTATCTAAATCAAAAACTTACGCATTAGAGCATACAGAGAAGCGATGAAAACTCAAAGTTCCTTAAAATATTAGTTTCGAAATAGAGGAGTAAAAAAGTTGCATACACATTAACTTTAATTAATTAATTCTTAAGTCTCTCCCATAATTAACAGATGGAGCAGAATTTTTATAATCTTAAAATCCCAGCTATCGAAATCGGTTTGTAAACACGCCTTCATTTATGAGTGCACATAAATGTATAATTTTATGGCTTAATCTATTTTTGTTGTTGTTGTTGTTGTTGTTGTTGTGGTTGTGTTTTTGTGCCGCTGACGAGCCGCTATTGCCCTCTTTTCATTTGTTTGTTTATTGAAGCGTCGTGCGTTGCGAGCGTGATACCAAACCTTAAACATTTGCTGAGAATTCTCTGTCATTTGCTGCTATCTGCTGTGTTCCCTGGCTTTTGATGCTTTATCTTGTGTTTTATATGTGTAATATTTTTTTTTTTAATTTATATTTTTTTTTTACATAAAATGTAAGTAGGCGCACAAAAAGAAATACCAAAGCGAAAAACAAGTTCTGCTTTTGTAAATTGAATTAATTATGCCGCAGCACATTCGATGCGCGCATTTGGCTTAGCAAGGCTAAAGATACGAGATACATTCACTTTGATAAAAAGAAACGTTACAATGTTGTGCTTTTGTGTGCCGGTCTATCTGTATAACTGTGTATGTGATTTTGAATAAAAGTGGTAGCTTTGAATGGCATGCAACTAAGTTGTCTATTTACTTTAAATTAATTTCGGTAAAACTCGCTGGTTACCCCTTTTTGTTTTATGCTCTTTTAGCGCTACACTGATTCGTTATGCCTTTCATTCGCTCCGTTCAGCTCGGTCGGCTTGACTGTGTCACTGTTGTGTGCGTTCTAATATTTTTCCACTTTATTTATTCATTTATTAATTTGTTATATGTACATACATACATGTTTATGCATACATGTATATTCAGTTCATGTCGGAAATTGAATAATTATGTGTTAGTGCTAAAGTTGTCTAGCCCCAAATTGCTGTGTTTTCTTCTCTTGTACCTTCTTCACCTTCTTTGCTTTGACAAAGCCTATTAACGCATTAAATCAGTCGAATGACCTTTTTCATTGTATTTGTGCGTGTTATTTTCTGTGTTTGTGTGTGTGTGTAAGTTAAGTTAAGTATCTTTTTTGTGTTGTTTTTTTTTGTTCTCTTTTGCGCGGGAAGATTGCTTAAAGATTAATTATAGTCGAGCCTATTGAAAAGGTATGTTTTGTGCTCAGTGCTAATATAACGACTAGCGCCATTGAAATCCCTCAAACCCTTCGAGATTGTTGTTGCTGTTGTTCTACATTTAATAATTTATTGTTTTGTTGTGTTCTTGTTTTTATTATTTATTTATTTATTTATTTTTTTTGTTAAGGTTTTACTTTGTTTTCAGTGTTACTGCTTTTGAAGTATTTACGACTGCTCACGCACTGCGCATAAATTATGTGCAGTGAACGTGAAAAGAAATTACATCACTTCTTTCAGCAATCGCTTCAGCTCACGTTCGTCAAAGAAAATAGTTTTGATTCCAAACATCAAGACACGAAAACTAAACAAATTTGATTGAAGTAAACGTGAATTTGTTGAAATAAAAATAAGCAATATTAATTATTGTAACGTAGAGTTGTAAACCTAAATCCATATATATATGGAGAGTTTTCGGCTTCGGTAATTTTTTAAAACTCTAGACTCTATGCTCGATTGGGCTTGCTTATTAAAGTCGGTTTACTAGACATTTCGTGATATGGTAAACAAATTTGATGTTCAAAAAATTTATGCAGATTACTTTGAAAAATAATAATCTATCCATTCGTAGCATTAATTTTATTTAAAAAAAAATTGTTATGAGGAGCTTTGAATCCTACCAAAAAAGTTTTCTGTGACACCTAAAATTTGAGTTATTTTGTTCTCGCGCAATAAATATAACTTGAACTTTTATCAATGCTATAGGCGAATATGAATAGCTATAAAACGATATATACATAAAAAATTTATTAAAATTGATGGAGTTCTCAATAATCATCGGTAGATCACCCTTCCGATGCAGAGAGTTTTCCCTTAGGTGACTGATGTGTGCTGCTAGCCGTGAGTAAAGTAAAGTCTAATACTCGATTCTAACGATCGCCTCCTTGACTTTTAGGAGCAGCAAGTCATGATGGATGTTTCCATAGTAGTTTCCAGTCAAAGGTTTTCTTTTTCAAAGTGGCTCTTTGTAAAGCCCTCTTAGTTGACATGTGCAAACTTTTCTGCACTAACACAGATGCTAGAGTAGATGAGAACCTGGAGTCGTGGAGAAGTGGTCCTGTAAAATATAGTCTATAGTCTGTAGTTAAATTGTTTTTTTTTTTTTTGTAATTCGCAAAAGCTAATGTTTACCCCATTTTGAAAGACAGATAGTATCTCAAATATTGACATTAGTTTTAGTTTAAACTAAGTCATGGTTTGCTCTTCTATTTATTTTTGGTGGAGATGTGCTGTGAAGATTGAGTGTAAGATAAGACAACGTACAGTACCATACGTTACACTAAAGTGTATTTTGGATAATGCTGATGGTTCTTAATTGATCTTTCACTGAAGCCAAAGAGTTAATAAAATTTGCGTCTGCTTTAGCTTTGAGGTTATTCGGAAACGTTGCAGCATTGGTCTGTAAGGAGTAACATGCGAATTAAGATATTCTTTAAACAATATCATACCATTTCGTTTAAAGACAGTTTATTTGTGTGCCTACTCGTTGATAAATTAAGCTGTTTAAGCTGCTTTAGGTTTTTTCGGCAGTATTCGGTGAATACTTGCTCTATCACTTCAGTAACTTATTCATACCAAGTAATTTGCTACCAATATCGTACACTCAGAACACTACTTACTATATCAATTCATTACTTGGGGCCTTGCAGACCTATTGGGGCAATGTGTAAATATTCGTAAAACTTATCTAAAACGAGCTATTAAATGGATGACAGCGTGTTCATTGTATAGAAGTAGTGTGTATAGTCTCAGGCACACGGAGTGAGTTGTTTTTGTAAAATAAAAAGCACAACTTAAATTCAAAAGCTGAACCAGTTTTTTGCAACAGGTTTTTTCTAGTTGTGGGAGTCAATCAGTTACAGTCGTTCTTCACTTATAAGGCGCAACTTGAATTTTTTTTTCCTGTTCATTTGACTCCAGCGCCAAACGAAACTAGGTTAGATTAATTGAAAGGTCAACTGCGCATCAAACTAGTGATATAAATTGATTGCCGCTGAATAGTCTGTTATTGGGCAAGCGCCACTACGCAAATGAGAATAGCGTGTTTATTCGCTTTTTGAGCATTAAAATTTGCATAACTAAAGTCTTTGATTAAAGTGAAGCGATCGGTGCTGGCATCAGTTTTTACAAATTTTTGAAAAAGTGCCATTATTAACTGAGCGGAACGAATTTACATTTTTAAAAACTAAATACAAATTAATATGAACGAAAGCAAAAACTTGGTTTCCGAATGCGCATGGACGCGGGGAAAAAATAATTTGCGCCATTTTTTAAGCAATAGCGAGCGAGCACTTGAGAAGAAATTAGGTAGAATTACATAATTTTTTGTAACTCGTCTCTAGTACGATAATGATATTACTATTGTATTTTTACAGTTTGTTCACTCAAATCCGGCGTAAGCTACTAAGGATAACTTATACTTTCTATACATCGTGGAAGTATAATTATTTCTTTACAGAAAGAAAGGGATTTAGAATATATCAATGTTTTTTGGTAATTAATCTCTCCCCATGTTGTGTATGTGTACGAAAATGAAAAAACAACAAAACCGATAGAACAGAAGGCAGACACATACAAACTTTCTACTCTCCAATTCTACTGCGCTCACAGCTTCAATGGCTGTGTGTTGTTATTGTTGTTGTTTGTACGCGATTATCTTTGACACCGCCTTCTAATCTAAACCACTGGCCTGATTTTGATAAAAATTTGATTGTGCACGTCTAGTGAAGAATACTTTTTTAATTGGTATTTTTATTTTATTTTATTTTTTTATCAAAATCGGTGCAGTGGTTGGCTTAGCAATTGTAAAATAAAGAAACAGTCAAAATATTCAAAATTTCTTTTATTATTTTATTGTGCCTGAACTTTGGCTTATCTTACAATTGCCGAACTTATCAACATTGCTCGTAATCTAACTGTTTATTTGTTAAGGTTTGCTTATTAAAAATAAAAGAAACGATAGCGAATAACAAAGCCTAGACAAGTTGACAAATAACTCAACTGCAAACTCTAAAGACTTTAAACTTTGCACTTTGTTTTAAGGTTTTCTTTTTTGTGACTTTTAAGTCGTGCCTTTAGTTTTCATATATGTGTACTTATATGAGTACTACTCTACAACTGCCATTGCAGTTATGATGACGTTCGAAACACAACTGTCGAGTCGATTTAAATCGAGTGTATTATAATTTTTTATTTTTTTTATTAATATTTTTTATTGCATTTTATTATTTTTTTTTTAAATTTAATTATTATTATAATTTTGTTTGTTTGTGTTGTTATCGATATTTCATTTTCATTTCACTATTCGATTGTAGGCACTCAGGTTTTGTGATTTCTGTCTGTGTGTGACCGCAACGTTTTAACTTATTTAACTATAACTTTCGCTGGGCTAAGAGTTCGCTTCGAATTATAGTTGCCACCTTTTATAAGCCAGAATTTGAATAACAATAGTTGAACTATAAATCATATTGATTAATTGAATATGATATTTTCTCTTGCTTTTCTTGTCTTTGTTATCGATCTGCGTCTTAACAGTCTCATCATTATCAAATTTAATTAATTCATTTTGAATTCGGAAAGTGGCCGCCGGCTCAAGCCAGTTAAGAATTCGCGAGCGACTTTAGAAAAACACATAACGTTTAAGGAAAACATGTTTTTTTTTTCTTAATGCATTTAAATTAAGTCAAATAGCCTCATGAAATTTGTCAACAGATTTAGAGGTCAGTAGAAAAAAAAATTTATATTTCTATATATAATAAAAATAAAAGCAAAAACTCGTGATTTGTCAAAAATAAATGAACAAAAACTTATCGAAAATTACCGAGCAGAAAAACAAATTTTGATGTAAAAATAATTTGAAGCGAGTAACTTTTAAAAACAAATAATAATAACTTAGATTTTTATTAGAGCATCTAGTGAAATATGTCTATTGCTAAGTAAGACTCATGATTCGCATAATATATATATATATACAACAATTACTCATAATGTATGTTTGTAATGGCATTATATCGAACAGATTGAGAGTGTTCAAATATGCAGTCTGAGCATGCATAATCTATATATACATATATATAAATGTTATGCTCTTTTGGCAAATCTCCTAACACTTTCTACATATTTTTTTACAATTTTGAAACAACGTTATCTTCGTTTCTCCACGTGTAAAACCAAAGCCACAAATATTTTTTAAGCAAATTAATTAATTGATCATTAAATAATAATAGTTCTTAAGGGCTTAAAGGTGAGGACGGCCACGATACTGCAAAGCAAGTGAAAACTTTATTTTTGTCTCCCTTTCAAATGCAAATTAAGATAGAGCGTATGTATGCTTGACATGCATGCCACTTTTGACATGATGCGCATATTTGTCTCTTTCATACGTTCTTACTTTGTGAAGGCGTAAATGCAAATTAAGATAGAGCCTATGTATGCTTGACATGCATGCCACTTTTGACATGATGCACATATTTGTCTCTTTCATACGTTCTTACTTTGTGAAGGCGTAAATGACATAGCTTACAGTACACCGCAGCGCACACACACGTTAAAAAAGAGATTTATAGAAATTTAATGCTAAACGAAAAAAACAAAACGATTCTGATTTCGCTTCAAGCATTAATTTTTGACCGTAGTCGTAGCCCTTTAAGGCGGTACTCAGCTGATAAGTACTTTTCAGATGAATACTTTCCAACACTAGCTTGAATAAGAACCTTATTAACAGTTCTTACAAAGGAGATCAGCTGTGTGTGGTGCGTGCAACTTCAAAAAAGTTTTAAATAAAATTTCAACATGGAATTTCAAAGTACAAATAGCCTCACTTCTATAACATTAGTCATATGTTATATATTTATTTATAAACATAGACTATATACATAAAAAAAATATACATACATATAAAATATATAATCTAAATTGGGCTTAAGAGTGCTAGCTACGAGGCCTTTGACTCGAGTCATATATGTATTAATTTAATAACATTCTCAAGAAAAACAGTTTTAGGAATATTTTCTTGTGGATTAAAATTATTATGGGCTAAACGTTGTGAGATAACATGTTAGAAACATGAAACAAACGCTTTTCATTCTTTTACCTTTAAGCAGATTGAGGCACAGCATCATGTGGGCGGGTACAGCCAGTAAAAAAAAAAAACTGCATATCGGCAAGTGATCAGTGAAAAGTGAACGCAAGTATTTGGTCGTGTCGAACCTCCTTCAAACTTTTAGTCATGTCTACTTGTTCACTATCCTTTAGTTGAAAACTATTTGCATAGAAAATATTTTATTCACTGCTTTTTGGACTGTACTTATTATGCTAAGCATGATTTCCATGCCTTATATATGCGATTTATGCTGTTACCACAAACCGTCTCCGATTGTCGAGTCCAGAAAGGCGCTTGAGTTTCCATGGCTGCTGGCAAATTTGTTGCACGATTTTGTTGTTCGTCGTCGCTTCGCTAATCTCGGAGCGTTTCATTGGATTTGGCACGTGATCAATTTTATTAATTGTTGTGACTCGAGTTAGTTGGCTTCAGTGTGAGTCTATTGAGTTGATTTCGACTTGTTTGTTTTCTATAGCTTCAGATTTTATTTACTCATTTATGGCTGAAACAGTAAACAACTTAACCATATTTCGTTGCTCAAGTCTCGTACAGCTTTATATAGAAAAGTGTCGCTTTGAGTATCATGTTTAGCGAGTTGGAAGTGCCAACATTGGAAGTGCCAGTTTTTGTACGCAATATTTATTATCTGTCTTTTAATTTTAATTTTCGTTTTGTTTTGTTTTGTTTATCATATTTAATACGTTTATGAATTACATTTAATATGCATATTAGAAATGAAATTATCAACAGTTTCTTTATTGCGTTAAACTGGAACTTTAACTCGTCGCGCATACGCCACATTGTACGATTGAATTGCGCATTTTAAATACTTATCGTAGACGCAAACATACACTCACACACATGATAAAAATCTATTTTAAGACTTTATTATACGATCGCGGGAAAAAACCGCTTCTAAATTGAAATAAACTGCAACGAGCACTAAAAAGTCATTGAACGTTTAATAACAGCGCCCTACTTTGAAAAACGCAAAAATAAATAAATAAATAAAAATGAACCAAATCAACCGACGAAAAGGCAACAACAAAAACACTTAGAAAAAAAAACAACAATAAACATTTTGATTAAATTTTGTTGGCGATTGTGCAAATAAACAAAACGAAAAAAACGAAATAAAAATGCGCGGCTGAGCACTTAGTGTTCCTTTTGTTGTTATACTTGTTGTTTTTGACGCTATCAAATAGTGTGCACACATCTGTTGTTGTTGATAGTGATGAGTAGAAGCATTCAAGCAGACACTGACACATGTCTAACAGACAGCCTACTTGGCTCACAAGAAAACTGCTCCTTCAAATGCAATATGATGCACCGCATTAATCGAGAAACTGCGCCACGCAGGAAAACTGCGTCGAGAATATTAGAAAACAATAGGACTGAGCCACCGGCATCACAATTCAATTCATCAAAATAAAATAAAAAATAAAAAATAAAAATAAATATAAATTAAAAGCGCTGCATGCACTTAAAAAATAATACAAATTAGTAAAAAAAAATTTTTAAAAATCTTAAATCAAAAATATAATTTCTTCAACTGAAAGATGCCTCAACTAATTGCGTATAACTTAACAAGCTTTTTAAAAGTTTATAGACTGTTTACAATGCTTGTGAGCAGCCACTGAGTCTTAGTTACCCAGATACTGGAAGTTAAAGTTATTAAGCTTCTCTTTGTTAGTTTAGGAAAAACAGACGCCAATTGACAGCCAATATAATTAATACATCAGGTTTATATAAAATAAATCGAAGCATGTTTAAAGATTAAATTTTCTGCGCGTGCGATTTTCTTACGTCAGCCGAAGTGGTTGCCGAAGCACAATATTTACAACTACATACACCAAAAGCAGCTACCACATGTGTCACACTTCTCAAAAGAAAACACTATGAGAGGCTCCTACGCTGGAGCAGGCGGCGCCAGCAGCGAACGTAGCCTACCATCTACATAACCTTCAACCTATTATGTGTGATATATCAAAGTTATTTTGTATACAAAACTGGCGTTAATAACATAGCAAGAAAGTGCACTATAGGGCAAGTGTTTGGCACTTAAATAAATAAAAATACAATAAAAATAATACAAAAAAATACAAAAAAAAAAAATATATTTAAAAAATTGAAATTTTTAGAAATATTCCGTTGAACGAAGTACGACACATTTCATTTAATTTGTTTGGTTTTTGTTTCATTTGAGTCATTTGTGTTTGCTTTTCGGATGCAGCAACTGCGCATCAAGTACAAACACCTCAATTCGTTTTCATTTGTTTTTCAAATGAAATGAATTTTCGAATGTATTTAGAAATGTGTGCTTGTGAATGCATTTGTGAATTTAATTTAATGGAATAGCACTTTTAATTTTGCTAAATAGCATATTTTTCCTTCAAATCGCCATATGAACAGTCAAATTCTCTACTTAAAGCAATCGATTATAATTCTGGCTCATAAAACTGTCTCCAACTGTCTCCAAGACCAAAACTGAAAGTCTACCTAGTTAATTTTTACTATTATATGGTTTCCAATAAAAAGTCGTCACATGGTGGCCAAAATTCACGACGTGACGTCTTTATTCACTAATGAATTTGATATTAGGCTAGTCTAGATGATACTGAATTCGATCAATATTGCATTTAAATTAGTAAAGGTCAGCGTTGCCTTCTTGACACGTTGTGGTAACTACATTTTGCCGTTAGAACCATTCAAATGATTAAACATAACAACATATTCTATTTTATAAATTGATAGGAAATCCACGGACAGGATAGAAGTGATTTACCGTAAAGGTGATATATTTATTTATTTAGAGCCTTGTAATTCTCTTTGCAGAGGCTTAATTTATACGTGGGCTAAAATGTTTAAAATAGTTAAAAACAATATGCGAGTAACATTAATCACATCGAATGGTCAACTTTGTTTTCCCAGCAGTAATATTAGGTAGTACTTCTCCAAAAGAATGATTATTGCCTACTGCTTTTTGCTACTAAATAATATATAGTTTACAAAAACTAAAATAAAAAAAACGCTTTAATGACAAAACCGACGCCCCACTTAAACTTGGTCGCACCACTGGCTAGCGCCGTGTTACAGTGCAGTGATGTGCAAGTCAGCGAGGCATAATGTGGCCACCGCTAAAGTGCGCTTATCAAAATCAGTTAAGAGACCTTAGGTGGTGCTGGTTAAATTAGTTTTTGTTTTTATTTTATTTATTTAATAAAGTTAATAAAACTTAAAAAGCTATGATTAACCAAGGGGGAGGGGGGGGTCTGGCTGCTGCGGCCTTCGGCCCGGTGGTGGTGTAGGGTTATTACAGTATATTATTATTATTATATAAATTGTGTGTGTGTTACAGCTAAGGCTAGCTATGCTATATATATATACTATGGTACAATATTCGAATTAACATATGTACATGTCGTTTGGCTTAAATTTTGTGATATATGTTTATTTGTTTTAGTTATGTTATGATTTTGATAATGTGTTCTTCTGTGGGATTTGTGAGTGCGGTCTTGGGGTTTTTATTTCGGAAGATTTTATTTTTGGATCTTGTGGTTGCGGGGCATGATGTTAGTATGTGGTCTAAGTTGGTGTTTGTGGTTGAATGGCAGTTAGGGCAATGAGGTGTTTTAATGGTGTCGTTGTAGTGTAGCTGAGTGAGTTTGGTGTGTCCAAATCTAAGTCTAAGGATTTTGATTTAGTCGTTTCGGTTGACTTTTATTGTGTTTTATTGTGTTAGTAGTCATCTGTATGTAGGGAGTTTGTGTTGATGGCTTGGTACCATTTATTGCATTTGGTAATGTTGTTTTTGAGGTTATCTGATAAATTACTTCTTAGATATTTGTTAATGTCTATTGGGTTGGTGTTCTGGGCTAGGATAAGGGGCATGTTTAGGGTGGCTTTAGGTGTTTTGTCTGCCAGCTCATTGCCTTTTATATTAGAGTGGCCTGGGACCCATAGAATTTTAATTCTTGGGGACGCGCTTATGAGGTGGGATCTTTTGGTGTTAGGGCTGCGTTATTAGTTACTTTTACTTAATCTTAATGATTCTGGTTAGGTCTTAAGGACAAAGTTGTAAAATTATTAAATTGTCAACGTGTGCAAAATTGCAGCTTAATCTGGCGTTTTGAAGTGGGTGAAAATTTCGTTGAAAGATTCGTTTACAAACATACAGTTGAAGCTTATATAAAGCATTTAAAAATTCGTATCTTACACTTTTGAACAATTTTGATCCATTATTTATTAAATCGACCATGTCTAGGGCAATACATTCAACTGAACTTAAATGAAAACATTGTGTAGCCAAGCGCACCGAATCGTGCAAAACGCTTCCAAATCATCGTAGCTATTTGGTTTTTGGTTTTATCGATTGTTTTACATCTTTGGAACTAAAGTTTTTGTCTCTGCGAACATGTCAAAATATTTAGTTTTCAATAAATAGCACATAAAAGAAACTGCAAATAGCGTACTCGTATAGAAAAATATTGTGCCTTCGCCTCGATTCGCCTTTATAAATTCGAATTCGCAATTTATAAACAATCCGAAGCTGACTCAGTAGAATAAAGTGCTGTAGCGCACAGCGTATGAGTAATGTGTTTATTTGTTTTGAATCGAATGTCAATCGCAATGACGGCGGGTAGATACACACACGCGGATACTGCTGTGGCCTTTGAATTATAGAATTTAACACATTTGTATCGTGCGGGCGGCGTTAACTGCTTGTTGCATAATAAAATAAAATAAACATGGCTTTTAGTTTGTTTAAATGGATATACCAAAAAGGCAATAAATGTTGTCAAGAATGAATTTCAATAAAATTTTTTTATTAATGCCCCATTGAGCATAAAGTACAGTCTGAAAGTGAGTGTATAATTGTTATGAGAAACAATGTCCATAAATAAATCTCAACTACAATATATCGCATAGTGGTTGAGCAAACGTCCTCTATTCAAATAGCGATTAAATGTAATTCTCGTCTTTTCCATATTTTCTATTTCAGTGCCCAACAGGAGACTACGAAATGGACGATGGCGAAATGGATCAAGTGACCCAAGTGATTGGTTATCATCCGCTCTTTCGCGATCATTTTTTGCGTACACAGAATTTCATCATGAGAGGTGATGGACCACTGCCCTACTCCTATCGATACTATTTGGCCATAATCGTAAGTACAGCAACTATGCAATTGACAATTCTCTAATGGGCGTAGAGCAATATTTAAACCCATTCGAAAAGGACAAACTCGAGGCCCATCAATGTCAATAAATCTCCTAACGTTTAGACAGATGTATTGTTTATTGATAATGAGTCCATTCAGTATTTCATTTTAATACTCTCCCATGTGTTATATGTATGCTATATTATATTCTATGTGTTATATTATATTATATTCTAATATATCTTTGTCAAGAAGGTTGTATCACAGTGAAGCAGAAATCGCAAACCCCATAAACTATATATATTTCTTAACAGCTCGAGAAGACGGTTTGATTTTTTTATGATCGCCTATATGAATCGTTCTTCGTGTAGCATACGAGCATTGTGCCGATGTTGTGAAACGTAAACGAAGTCTTCAGTTGTGAAAATAACAATGAAGGTATGCGTTGATACTGATAGAACAATCGTTTGACCGAAAACAACAGCAAGTAAGGAAGGGCACGCGTTGTTTTTATTTATATACAAGTTTATTCATTCAGTTACATATTGAATATGTTTCACATCAAAAACTCGTGAGTGCTAAGCACACTCACACATTTTTATTTTATTTTTACTTTTTTTAAGACAGACCGGAATAATAGTGCCGCCTAAATGCAAGGGCAAAGGGTCAGTCTTTCTTGCTGTCAGTCTGTCTTGCACTTTAAAATACTCTCGTAGAAGTACATCAACATAATTTCTCTTACGGTTCTTTCACCTGAAAAATTGAGGATACAAAATTCTTATTAGAAAAAAGTTTTTTTTTGACGCATTGAGCTGAACTAAAATAGGTGTACACACTTCTGTTTTCATAAATATCACTATTTTCCAAAATTTACACATTAATGCATCAAATCACGTTGTCGTCCATTTTACAGTGTGTTAGCAGCACGCGAAATACCAGCTGATAGAAACCTGTAAAAAATGTGATTTTAACATTTATCTTGACATGACCTACCGAAGAGCTGTCAGTAACCTTTCATAGACCTGACAGAGACCTGTCAAAAAACTTTTTTGGTGAATAGCTTTCGCTAATAGGTTTCTGACAGTAACATTCTATCTGCTTGAGAATAGGGCCATAGATCTTTTCAGTGTTTAATAGATTATTATTGCTTCTGATCATTTCGAGTGTTTCAGAATATTTTTTTCAGGGTTGCTTCAGGTGAATCTGATTAGAGTTGCTACAACACAGATAACAGAAATTTGGACACATTTTTCACTTCTAGTGTATAAACACAATAAATATATGTTTGCTGATTCTACGAACACAGTATGATATAGCTCCTTTATACATCCATGAATATCACTTCAATCATGCAAATTCACTCCAGAACAAAATGGCTGACAACGAGAGCGCACTCTTCAATTCCACACCGTATTATGTATATCGGAGTGCAAACTGCGTGTTTTGGCGAAAGTAATATTCGTGTTCGATCGGTCTAACTCTGCTCGTAGTTCATAAAATTGAATTGTTTGTGTTTTGAAAGCAATTTGCATTTAAATATTATTCTTTGCTGTGCAAGCTTTTCTACTACTTCTTCCCTTACATTTGCCTTATTTGAATTGTTAATTTTTGTTTCTGTTGCTATTGTTGTTTTCGTTTTTCATGTTGTTTGTATCTTTTTATTTTATCATGTAGCACTTGTTTTTAGCCTTTTTTAGCTTTTCACTTGTTTTCAATGTTTTGATCATTGTTGATGCTGTTGTTCTGCTTAATTGTATCTGTAGAGTAAATTGTAAACAAAATAACTGAGATAAATAGCAAAAACAATGGAACGGAGGCGGCGCCGGCCTGCCCGGGGCAACAAAAGCGATAGCAATTAATTTTCACTTGGTTTGCTTTGGTGTTGCCGCTGCTTTCAGTGCTCTCATTGCTTTCATTGTTTGCAACATCGCTTGGTGCAAAACGAGAATTGGTAAATTGGCTGTCAGGCGTTATTAACTTCAGCGCGGCCATTGTGCAATTTGCATGTTTCAGCAATCAAAGCTGCTCATTTGGGCGTAAAAACAAAGGACTTCGTTATCATGTACGCGTCAACGGCAGCACTGAAATTAAAACGACAAAACAAAATAAAAAATTGTAATAATGAGAAAATAATGCTGCGAAATGTGGCAGTTACAAAAGCACTGGCACACACACATTGCATTAACAGGTGGATGATACTGTAGTGGGTGAAACTGCAACAGTGACTGTGACTGTGGGACGCGTGACTGTTGACGTCTGTCGCTCAACTGACATCTGCCGCGATAAGTGAATTCGAACGGTTTGGGCACACAAGAAGAATTGCTGAGTTCACTCAGTGGTTTAGTTTTTTTACGTTATTAAATAGCATTATCCAGCCATAGATGCGCACACATACATAATCCAAAGCTATCGTTAAAATTTTGAAAACGTTAACTTCGGTTATGGCAAACTTACACCAAAAACTGTCTGTATAATTGGGAAGAGCGTGTGCATATAGCACCTATAGCATCACATGAGGTCTACTTTGATGATGATAAAATAAGTTTTCCTGAAACTTTCGGGAAATAATACTTTTGAGAATTTTCCGTATCAGAATTTTTATAAGTGTACCATATAATCATTGATCCGTATTGCAGTACACAATAAACATAATCTCTGTGACTTTAAGTTTGCACCAACAAAACAATTTTTTTTTATTTTTTTTATATTAAGCCATATTATAAAACCTCTCCACTTATCAGAACAAAATATCCGGTAACCAAGTGGAAATTTTTAAACTTTTTATTATCTCTCCAACAGAAATGAATCTATATATAAATAGACCAAGACATTTTCTTTACCAGCCTTTAACGCCTAAACTATATAACCGATTT
This sequence comes from Cacoxenus indagator, assembly GCA_035041755.1. Taxonomy (NCBI): domain Eukaryota; kingdom Metazoa; phylum Arthropoda; class Insecta; order Diptera; family Drosophilidae; genus Cacoxenus; species Cacoxenus indagator. Next base: position 87,146 of record JAWNKX010000240.1, read on the forward strand.
TGATTTAAAACAAAAAGTAACATTCGACATGTTTTCATTTGCAGATTCCTACAATATACTTTTTAACAAACTTAGTTAGGGCGCATTGTCACGCACACACACAGGTACAATAAAGTCTCACACACAGGCTTCGCATGCCACACTCTTGCATTTCGTTAAAATAACTTAACGCATGTGATTACTAAAGCTGGTCACTGACTACACACATGTTGTTTTGATCTGTTGGTGTTCGAGGCCATGTTGGCAGTATGTGGTGGTGTCCACACTTCAATCGCATGTTCTTTTGTTGTTGTGGCCGACCGTCTTCATACAGATCGACATAACATGTTGGTAGTCTGTGGCGTACTTAAGTGACTTAGTTCAATTCAATATTATTATTATTGTGCTTGAATTTCAACCGCTGGCCAAACACAAGTATAAAATAATATCGTTAAAGTATATATATATATATATATATATATATATATATATATATTCATTTTATTCACATCATTTGTGCCATCTATCTATCTACAGCGTAGATGAAAGCCACTCTTGGTATGGTTCTTATGACTTTGTAAAATCGGCTTATTTAGCTATTTCCCATTTTTCAATAAAATATCTGCAAAGTAGTTGCAAGCTTGCCGTTCTTAACTTACGCAATGAAAGAACCAAGGGTTGCATATTTATTTTCCGAGACATTGAATTATTGATAACTGGAGTTCGAAGCGGCTGCAGCGAAAATCCTTAGCACAACAAATGAGTTTTGTCGTTATGGACATCGCTTTGGACATTGTCATGCCAACAACAAATTGCTATGGTTGATACCAATCAGTCAGTTCAACGTGAAGTGCATCGATTACTGAGTGTGAGTTGAATGAGCTGGAGCTGGCTTTGTTGTTGTACTTACTTTGTTGCATGGCAGCGCCGTCATTATCGCTCGATGGCACCTCAAAAGCTGAACGCACAACAGGCACGACGACATTCAATGCAGGATGACACAGCTACGATTTGTTTCATACATATGTAGATACATATGTGTATATAACGGAAGGCTTTCCATGAAATATGACCATCATTATTATCTAAAGCCTGTTCGATTGCGTAGCATTTGATTTTATTTTTCGATGAGTAATTGGGCATTTGAAGGCTTCAGGGAGTTAAATATCGTTGTTATGCAATATAAATTATGCGTAGAGTTCGCAGTTGGGCATAAAACAGCTGCAGCTGCCATTATCTCAAAGCTGCCACTAACATTTGCACAAAAACGTTGTAGTGTGGACGAAAATGTTATGAATTTCAAAGGATTAATTAATTAAAAGTAATTACATTATCAAAAATGCATAGGAAATTCTAATGGAAATAAATCAAGAACGAAGGGCTATGGTTACGCGCCATATGTAGTATGCTTCTGCTCAAGCGGCTTTAACAAAGCCCAATATGGAATATGGAATATACAGTATTCATCAATCACAGAAACCTGAATATTTCGCAATTCATGTTATGGCTCTATAAAAGGTTCTGCAGAAGTTTGAAAGCGTTTTAGTAATCCTAGGCTCTGGAAATGTTCAAGTTTAATGTAATATGGATTTGTGTGGGATGTGCATATATGGTACCTTCTGGTGATCAACATTTGTGGTATATTTCATAAATTGAGGGTATTTTGTTCTATGCATTTAGACAACTCGTCTCGTTTAATTAACAAAGAGTATATATTTTATGGGGGCCTCTGCCAAATATAATACTCTTAATATTCAACACGAGGCTAGAAATGTGCGGCAATTCAAATTGATTTATTGTTCGGCGAATTGGATTTTGGGTTAATTTGCTGCAGCGCAAATGGTTTGTGTGCACAAGAAGAGACTGCGCGGCCTCCGAAAGCAAATTTGAAGAAAAGTCTCCTGCAAAGGCCAAGTCAATGCACTCATTTATATGGTAGCCCACTCGCGCACTCCCTCGCGACCCACACTGTGTGAGGCGTCAACAAACACTTTTCATATTTTCCGAAATTCCATTTGTTTCGATTCGTTAAGACAAAAATAGACTGAGATCCATTTGGATCGAGAATTCGTTGAACAAGTGCATTGAAAATTTGCTCTGGCATAGACAAGAGGCGCGATGGCGTGTGTGTGGCAACGTTGTTTGTTCAATAATGATGGCAACCGAGCAAAAAGACGCCAAGATGCCAAGATGCCAAGATGAATGCCTTTCGACGCTCGGGCGGAGGCGCTAATGAGGCGCGATTGAGCAGCAGCACCACAAAACGAAAGCAACACTCCCACAGCATTTGTTGACAGCTTTACGTTCTTGTTGTTATTGTCACATACGCGTATACACATGTACATATGTATATGCATATATAATATTAAAAATTAACGAATAATTTATCTTGTTATATGCCATAATAGTCATAAAATGGGTGAAATACAGATGCGAGGCTCACTCACTCGTTTCACTTCAGATTTTCGTTTACTTGATTTTTCATAGTCGTCACGCGTATTATTGTATAAATTTGCTATAAAGTGTGTGACAAAATGAAGGAGGCATCGCATTATCGCATACCCTATAAAGTATTTGTATATGGGTGAGTTTTTTTTTTTTATTATTATTTTTTGAACAACAGAAGAAGAAGAAAAAATGCATTACACTTCATGTGAACCCTGTTGGCATGTCCGGTCCTTCTAGCGTATAGAGTATTACAACTTCGGTGTAGACGAACTAACAATTTTTTTACGTTTTATTGAACTCAATTAACAAGTTGTGCTCGCCTACCAAACCAACCGTGCGCCATTAGAATTTATTTATTTCGCCTATAGTTGCGGCTCTACGGCCACTGCATTCTGCTGCTTGTCTCGTTCTACAGACACATACACACACATGACCTCACCAAGTACCAATGTTGTCCTAAAAATATGTGAATGAAATTTTTTTAAGATTTAAGACGCGACATGAATTATATTTTGGTATAAGGCGCCCATTAATGCCTAATTGATGAGATGAGGTAGCCAATGAATTAGCATCGTGCAAGTGTGAAATGCGTATGCGGGTATAAAGCCGAGCAACAAGGCATAATAATACTAATAATAATAGGAAAAAAACATCAGAATATAGTCCTCTTATAACACTTCTTTCAAAGTTTCTGCAACGATAAGATAATTTATCTAGGTTTTGAGGTCGAAAATAGGCCTAATCTAGATAATATAGTGTGTGGGGTAGCCTCTTATTTTAAGATGCACATACTGATATCGCCGTCGACGTCGGATACCGCAATTTCAGTCTTCTGCTATGTAATTCAGTTAATTGATCCTTATAACTACCGAGCCGCGACAGGTCTGTATTTTATTCGAGTGCCTCCTCTAGCACCGCTGCAGTTTAAAATGTACCACTCTCCTCCATTAATTCCTTTGACGACTCTCACAGGGTCATAGCTATTCGTGTTCATTAATTTATTTTTATTACGGAATGCGTTGAACCATTTAACGAACATTTGATTTCATCAATTGCTCTGTTTCATTGCAGGCCGCGGCGCGACATCAATGCCCCTACCTGGTGAAAATGTACGAGAAGGAGTTCATTAATCAGGGCGGCGACAGCCAGTGGCTCAACGGCCTGGACTTCATACCTCCCAAACTACGTGCCATATACGACATAAATAAGATATTAGCCCATCGGCCGTGGCTGCTCCGCAAAGAGCACATCGAGGTAAGTGTCGAAAACGGCTGTTGCCGGTGCGAATGCAATGCCTGCCGATAACGGTGTTAATGGCGTCGACAACGACAATGTTGAAAACACACAAAAATACTTGCAGGCGCTCACTAAGAGCAAACACTGCTGGTCGCTGTCGGAGGTGGTGCATGCGATGGTTCTGCTCTCCCACTTCCACTCGCTGTCATCGTTTGTGTTCTCCTGCGGCTTGACACAAAAGCTCGATGGATTGTCTAGTCCGAAACTGAAAACCCTACCCACCGCTAATACAGTGCAGCAACCACTGGAGCCGAATTCTGAGCAGCAGCCCTCAAAGCCGCCCTTGCGCTCGTTGCAGCAAAGCCAGCCAAAGGCTATTATTCTAGGTAAGCGCAACCAGCACTCAGACAACTCTGACATTTTTGCAAACTAATGGTTCGAAATCACAGGCAGCAGCACATTGGGCTCAGGCTCAGGCTCAGGTTCAGGTTTGAATGGCGAAGGTTCAAGCAGCGGTCGCTGTGACACAGGGCCTGGCACTGGCACTGGCACTGATGGTCGCACTCCCAATGGCTCGGCTAACTTTGCTGGTTCGCATCTCGCGGTGTAGCATCGATGTTTGCAGTCAACTTGCTAATCCTGCATTTGACCATTTCACATTTCAGCGTCCGCCCAACAACCCGGTGTCAGCGTAGAGGCGCTGATGGCGCGCATGAAGGTACTCTCGCAGAAGCAGGACGAATGCACGGAAGCTGAGTTAATTGACCGCTTCAAGAACGTCGAGTTGCAAACCGCCGAACTGGCCGCCAACACACCCACAAACACGTGCGACCTGCCGCCAAACATCACGCACTACATTCACGATCCGAATTTCACGTATCAGGACTTTGCGCGCCGCGGCGCCGAGAATATTCCAAACACTTTTCGCATACAAGACTACTCGTGGGAGGACCACGGCTACTCGCTGGTGGACGGGTGCGTTGTGACTCTTCTACCACAAAGCCCTTACTTACGTGTGTTTTGCATTTTCAGACTGTACAACGATGTGGGCACGCTGCTGGATCAGAAGTTCCGTGCTGCCTACAATCTAACATACTTCACCATGGGCGGCAACAAAAACGTCGACACGTCCAAGTTCCGTCGTGCCATTTGGAACTACATACAATGCATCTATGGCATACGCCATGACGACTACGACTACGGCGAGGTGAATCAGGTAGGTTCAGATGCTAATGCTTGTCTTAACAAGATAAAATTAGATAAAATTATGCAATGGTCGATGGTCGATTGTCGATGGTCCGATGCGATGTCCGATATAATGCTACGTTACGTTAACTTCTCTACAACCCACAAAAGTTATTTATATAGTAACTGTATATTAACTGAGTGAGAGAACTGGGAGAACTGGGATAGAAAAGGGAAACTCTTGTAGCAGCTATGGACTATGTAGAACTCATGAGGCGTCGCTATATAAAACTACTTTTCAATCTTCGAAGCGACATTTGCTTAGTCATTTCACTTGATTTTATCGAAATCTTCGTTCGGCCTTATCCTGTTTGTGGTTTCTAAGCCGATTATCTAAACAACAATATATGTGTCGTTTCTCTATCTCTAACTTGTTCTCTCTTTCTGTCTTTCGCTGTGCCTCATCTTAAAGCTGCTCGATCGCGCTCTAAAAATGTTCATCAAAACCGCATGCTGCTTTCCGGAACGTATTACCACAAAGGACTACGATAGTATACTCGTCGAACTGCAGGACAGTGAAAAGGTAAACGTATACGCAAACCCTACAACTTTCTACCAACTTGCGTATCTTCAATAACAGCATTTCTTTTTTTATAAACGCATTGCAGGTTCACGTAAATCTAATGATTATGGAGGCCAGAAATCAGGCCGAATTGCTATACGCACTGCGTGAGATAATGCGCTACAATACATGATCTCATTTCAAGTAAAGAAGTACATTTTTACGAAAACAAATTAAAAAAAAAAAAAAATTTTAATATATAAAAAAATACAAATACAAACAAAAAAAAAATAAATATTCGCTAGCAATTGCAGTCCTCTTAAATGTCAAATAATTGTCTAATAATTGGCGCCCAAAAAATATGAATAATTAAATAATCAGCGAATCAAACACAAGAAACAAAGCAGCTGCCACTCAACAGGACCTACACACTTGCCGAAGTGCATAGCTGCAGCGCATAAGACAAACTCTGAACGTGTGAAACTGTATTTTGTCGCTTTTAACTTTATTTGTTTTGAATTATTTTAATGAAAATTTAAAAAAAAAAAAAAAAATTAATTCTTTTTCAACTGTGCTTCCCCTTGCTTTAAACAATCAAATTGAAGAGCTTCTATTGCAGAGACCACTCGACGAAGTGTTATTGCATAAATACATCACGTACGCAATACTGAGCTTAGTAACAAAATTATATGCCTTCAGAGAATACGCGTAGATCAAAAAATTATTACAAATTAAAACTGGACTCTTTTAGACTTGAGAACATATAAAAAGCAAAGAATTATGATAGAATGGAGCTTAACACTGACTGACTAATTGTTAGTATATGATGACTATATATGATTGTCTTTTGTAATTTGTACACTTGAAATTTTATCAAATATATATTGTTTTGTAATTCTATTATAGTTTTTAATTTGTATAACAAGGCAATTTAAAATAAAAATAAAAGTATAAAAATACAAAAAAAATAAAATAAAAAGGAATTTATTGCTTCCCCCCATTTCAGTTTTCAGTTTTTTTATTTGAATTTTATTGTTGTTGTAAATCTTTGCAATTTTATTGTAGCAACAAATTATATTAAATATATGAATAATTAAACACACACAAGCACACATACAAATATCAAATGCAAAACAGTGCATTTTGCAAAAGAAATACGAGAACAAAATTGTATTATGAATTTTATTTATCTTTTTTTTTGTGAGTAATTATGCTTTTGCAAAAAAATAATAAGTTAACTACCCAAATGTAATTTTTAAACATCTGAATGTCTATTTTATGAATGTTTACATTTAATATTAAATAGAATTATCACATTTGAATTACAATCAATTATCCAATTGCACTGAAATACCAAAAAAATAAAAAAAATTAATTTAAAAAAAAATGTTAGAATTACGTTTTTTATATGTGTATTATCGTCGTAATAAATAAACACAATACTTACAAAATAAGAAAAACTGTTATTGTTTTACTAAGTGTTTAGATGCTTGGACATCTGAGTTGATTGAAGAAAACCTTATACACTTTATGTTCGATTCACTCTAACGACCAATTGATACGCCCTTCATATACTCCTTGACTGCAACAAATTCCACGCCTGGGCCAAGCGCTGGAACATAGCCATTAATGCCGCCAAATCAGGCAAAGCGTTTGCCCAGTTGTGACTTATAACACAAGCATCATTTAATCGGTCAGATCCTAGACAAGTGTCTTACATGGATGGCATGCATATACAAATCCGGTTACAGCGCGATGCTATCAGAAGCTCAGGTAGTTGAATTGGCTTCTTCGCTCTTCGCACAAGTTCTCCATAGCGAATAGGAAGCTCATTTCTCTCCATGTAGTGGCACCTGTTTGTGATTACGCCACACAAATATGGTGCACCATTGCCGCATAGAACATTAGAAGCGTGCAGACGTGCCAAAACAAGACATTCAGGCAACTTACGGGCACCCCATAATCTCAAGATGCTGATGATTCTGGAGATAATTAACTCTTACAGCAGTTGCTACTCTGAAAAGTTTCAGACGCATCCTAACGCTCTGGCATCCACACTCACACGCTGCCAAATAAGGCGCAGACTGAAAAGGCTGCACACGCACGATCTTCCCCCAAGAAGGTAGTAGTAGCCTTCTCAGTCATTGTCTTACGCATCTGTTATCATCTTCATAGTCTAGTCTAATTGTATTGTCTAGTCTAATATATATACGCGTCATCGTATATAATCATAATCATACAAAAGTGTCGTGCAGTTTACTGCGCTTAATGTTGTCCGTTATATGTCAAAGAAAAAAAAATATTAAATGGATAACATATATCTATATAAATATATCATAAAATATATCTATATGTATACATATATGTCTGGGTTTGCCCTACTAAAAATCGCTTAATGCGACTAACGAGGTTGTCACTAGATGTTTACATCTTCATTCCATGCAAACCCCGAGCAATGCCGGGATCCTTGCTAGTAGAATATATTCTTACTCAATCTCCGCACAACAAAAAGGGAAGCAGCCAAACAAATACAATGAAATTCTTTCTCTCTTGTATGGAATGCTTATTTTCTGATTTTTAGAATTTAAGAATATATCAGTACGATTTCTCGAATTACTGGGAATTTTTTATGTATTCCGTTGCAAAGTATCGCTGCGCACATCAACTACACAATACAAGTGTTGCAGTGGAATGTGCTTAGGATAATGGCAATCGCCATTGGTTTTGTTCGTAATTATACTCTGCACTAAGACTTAATGCTGAAAACTGTATTGGTAGAAATTAACTTCTACACGTCAATTTATATGCATAATGCCCAACTAATGAGTTACATTGAAAATATTGTAACGGAGCGGCATGCCACGCTTATTTAATTGTTGTGTTTAATTTCACAATTACTATAGCTGTCTCGATTTTTAATAACCTTTCTTTATGCCGTTATAATCGTATGAACAATTTATTGCACATAATATCGACTTAAAAACGAAGTAAGTAACTCAGCTGATAAACGAGAATGAGTGTAATAAAAGGCTGCATTCCATTGAGATAGGTTTTTGTTTCATATTTGAGAATATAGAACAGATATTCTTGCTCAAATAATTATCAAAAGCATTTTAAAAATACTTTATAGAGCTTTCTGGCCTATGGACTTTTACTACTACCCCTAAGTTTACGACATTTTAAATGTAAATAAGAGAAAAGTACACTGGGCTTATCTAATTTATATACAATTTTATTATTCAGTTATAATGGCTTAGTTGTAAAATTAATAAACAATATTTCGTTGATTTTTTAACATTTCCTAGTTTTACAAATTATAAGTTTAATATTTCATAAAACATATTAGTTTTGATTCTTTTATGGCGTTATATATTGAAAAAAAAAAAAAACTAGTAGAAACCATCAAGGTTGCACAAAATTATTGTAGGAGGGGCACAAAGATCAGCTAAAGATTGGTTGAATTGGTCCAGTAAATAGTTTTAGCTTCAATGCTTATTCGTTAGTTCAACAAAATAACTCGAATAATGATTTGTTTGCTTACATATATACAAAAGCTTTCACCTTTTTATAGAATATATAAAGGGATATGTTTTAATTTGCTGCTAGTACAATAAATACCAATTTTTCCAATGTTTTCGCTTTACTTTGTATAAGAAAGATAAAGCCGAAACCTATAATGGTGGATATTTTGGTTGTTTCACTTTCGAGTTTTCGATTAATATACTTCCCGAAGTCAGCACAATCTCAGATTATAACATGAGAAGTGCGATTCGACTCGTTTACTTGCGTTACATTTTAATTAGTGTTCTTCAAATAATTTAGCTACGATTTTGCAAAAACAAATTTATTTAAAGTAATTTTAAAATGAAAAATTAAAAGGAAGAAAAAATGTTAATTGTAAAACACAAATTTAAAAATATGTAGACATCGATCAATGATTTAATGTTCAACATTTAGGCACAAAAATATTGCATTCAGTTTTCATACTTTGATGGAAATAAGTTCGCTCGTAGTATCGCATAGAGGCGTAGCTAAAATATATAACACAATGTTTGACATAAGTTCGTTTAGATGAGCAACCAATTTCCTCTACGTTGTATATATGTAGGTGTAATAATAATAACTTTTATCTTATTAAGCCGCGCTTATAATGATACACAATGTTATCTTAGGAATCGTTGTTGAATTTTTCACAATATTTATCCAATCCATCCATCAATTCCATGCCAGTTTTTGCATTTAGATTGCCATAGACGTCGTTTGATTCTGACAATATGCTTTATGTTTTAACCGCCGCAGCCCGTTTTGGCGATGAGGTGAGCACCTTTTCTTTGGCCTTGTCATGTTCATCCTGGAAGAAAATTTTCGTGATCACAATGTCGCCAGTGCTTAAGGTTTGCGATGCTGCGTCAACAAGTTTAATTGCTTTCTTTTCCTGAGCGCCGGTAAGGCGCTGCGTTGGCGTAATACTCCGCTCACCCTGGCAGTTGCAGTTCTTTAAACTGAAATTGTTGGCAAGACGTCCATTAAATGAAATCAAACTTGTCTACACCAAAAAAAAAAAAAAAAACAATAAAAAGCGTACTCACTTCTTCGATTTTTCAGGGACAACCTGTAAATTATCCGTAGTCGTTGTGGCCGATCCCAATTGATCCTGTATCGAATTAGAAATTAGAAATCAGAAATTGCAAGTGTTCAAAAGTTATAAGGAACCCACTTTGGTCGCTTTCAACTCTGCCCACACTTGATCGCTGGGTAGCTGTGACCATGCAGATAATATCGCCTCCAACTTGTCGATGCGAGATATGCGATCCATAGACTGATTGGAGAGTACTTCATCCACCATAAGCATTGATTCGGTCAGACTTGGAGGTTCTGAGTTAAAACGCGGCGAGAAAGTACCCGTTAAAGAGTTGTCCGATGGCACAGATTCGAGACTGGGAAAGTTGTCGTTCTCCGTCGGCTCCTGTTCATCCTCAGAGTCGCTTTGGTCTCTGCAAAAATACAGCACAGCACATTCACCATAAATACCGTAAGTACATGTCACAACTACGAGCATCTATAAACGCACTTATTTTGACTGCCAGCCGATTCCATTTTTTCGAGTTTCTTTGCCACCTTGTAGTAGCCCTTCAAGCGTTCCTTCTCATCCTCCGTCAAGTCCATGTATCTGAAGTGTTGACAGTGGACAGTGGACAGTGGAATTCATTTATCAATATATATGTTAATAGTATATCTCTGCATTAAGCGCACATACCTCAACAAACGGATCTCGCGGTTCGAGAGCACAATGCTTTTGCTTGTTTGTGACAACTTCTGTTTGAGATCGGCCACCTCGTTGTTTACTTTGCGTTGTTTCTTGCGTATCTTCACCTCGTTTGGCTTGATTTGCATGAGTATTTGTTCGGTGCACAACTCGGCGAAGAGTTGACGATTCTCGGGCTTGATTTGTCTGTGGAGAGGACACAATGACACAATGAGTCAACGTGCTAACGACCGTGTCGCCAAGCAATACTCACCTCGCCAAATTGCCAAACAGTTGATCGTTGATCAGCACCAAAACATCACCAGCTGCGTAGAGGAGCATGTCGCGCGTCAACGGCCGCTTTGCCCAGTACTTTTGATCGCGTCTGTAGATTTGCTTCAACTGCTCCTTCATGGGATTGATCGGTGCATTATAGTGCTCGCAGAGGGAGTTCAGCGATACATATTTGGCTTTGTAGACTTGCTTGCCGCTCTCCTGATACTGCAGAATGGCATGCGCCGCTTGGGTGTCGAAGACGCTGCGCAGCAGTATACCAAATTGCAGATACAAGTTTGCCGCATCATTTCTACAATCGTGTATTACCTTGATGATGTTATCGTGCTCGAGCAGCACCTTCAAGCCACCAGAGCAGACCATCTCCGGACAGGCGCGCACATCAAAAATGAACGCCTCACCTCGCGTCGTGCCGATTTCGATCAATGTGATCTCGCCCTTCATGCCCAAATTAATGCCCTCGCAGTCCAGCGAGACGACAATGCTCTGATTGTTCTGCGTCAGCTTCAGCATGGCATCCGTGACGAAGAGTGATTGTTTGATGTTCGCGATGACCATGGTGTTCTGCAGCACTTTGATCTTCCACGTGTCGCCCACGAAGTAGTTGTGACTAGGTGAGTGGTTGGCATTCGTGCCAGTGGCCGCGCTTGTCTGCGCCGTTGTGCTATTGGAATGTACGGGACTCGAGTGTGCCGAGCTTTGTGGATTGAAGCCGCCGGCGTTGCTCGATTGAAAGGACAACGACTGCTTGTCCTTTTCAAGATTCTCAGCGAGCGTGCGTATGACCAGATTATTAATGCGTTGCTTCAGCGTCTGATTGACGCTATTGAGACGGTCGACGGTCGGCGTTTGAGACGCTGGTGGCAGTGTGTTGTTCTGTAGTCCAGTGGCAGGCATATTGTTCGTGTTGATGGGGCCGTACGCGTTGCAAACATTGGGACTCGGGTAATTGCGCTCACAGAGGTTCTCCAGCTTCAACTCGGACATTGGCACATAACTGTCGAAACCGGAGTTGGGCTCCGAGCGCGATGACTGCGAGCACGTATCGCCGCTACCACCGCTTCCGGCAGTGCTACCCGTCATATTTGAGACAGGCGCGTTCAACTTGAAATTGGGTGATGCTATTTGATTATTGTTATTGCTAATATTATTAGCGCTGGCGAAGCTGCTGTTGCCATTGCTCTGATGATTGTGAATGCGCAACGCCGACGACTGTAAACGTTGCTGCACGGCACTCAATGGCTGATCGCGCTGATCGCGCTGATCCTGCTTCCGCTGATTGTTGTTGATTGCATTGAATTGCTCTCGCGACTTGGCCTGCGCCTGTTGAATGTGTGAATCGCTGAGCCTCGGCTTCTGCAGCAGTGTGACTAGATTAGCTTGTATATGAAAGCAGTCCGAGAAGAGTTTCAGAAAAGTGCTCAGATCGCCGGGCGTCTTGAACATGCGCAGCCACTGATCCTGCGGAAAGTTCAAGGTGAGCAAATGGAAGAGCTGATCCACCAGCATGGGACCTTTCAGCTCAATGCACTGTGCAAAGAAGTCCAGCATTTGCTGCGTCCCTCGTGTGTCTATATTCGTTTGCGGTAAATGCAAACGCTCTCTGGCCGGCAGATCGGTCATGTTCTCGCAACCGACCAGCAGTACGTAGTCGTCGATAACCTTGAAAGTGTCCGGATGCTTGGTGAGAAACTCGGTGAACTCTTTAATGTGCTGACCTAAAATAAAATAAAGTAAATTGGTTCACGCACAGCATTTCTATGAAGCAACAAATTTCGCACTCACCTGAAATGTGCCGCACCTGCGGCGACGCCTGCGAACGATGGCCCAGCAAACTCCGAACCGGCACCTCTGCACTCAGACCGTACTGCAGCATTTTATTCTTAAAATAGTCTTTAGCCTCTTGTATGTAGTCACGCTTGCCACCACCGCCGCCATCATCAGCGTTGGATTGCTGAAATGAGTTCACCTGCACGTAGTCGCCGTCAACAAGGAAAATCGATGGATATTGGGCGAGAAACTTCTTCAATCCTGCAAAAGAGATGTCAGCGTTAATTACCAAACCATTAGCAGCAGTCGCGCTTAATGTTTAGTTAATGTTCACTTTCCAGACTCGTCTTCATTTGTGTCAAATGAGCAGACAGAGTGACATGAAATCAATCGAAGTGCCTTTTTTGTAGCATTTTCTCCTCTCTTAAATTATGCACAAAACTACGCAAACTTCTGACTGCAGCTAAAAGATTAACTCTACAACAAAAGATTAACTCGAAGTTTGAGCGGGTGAGTGCTCAAAAATTTCGCTTTCCCATGAAGGCACGGTTTTGAGGGCGTCGAGCAAGCTACGTTCTGACTAGGCTGCACACAACGGCTGACTGACTAGCTGACATATTCACATAATTATCATAATAGATTATCGCATAGCTGACTGCCTATTGTGTTTAGTAAAAGTTTTTCCGGGTGCGCAGAGTCAGGGTAATAAAATTATTTCCATTTCCATTCATACTGAAAACGGAAGTGAATCTAAAACCTTTGTCCAATGTGCACTGAAATATTTTCGGCAAACTTACTAGAAAGTCAAGTTTAAGGCAACTTTAAAAGAAGAAGATGTGAAAGACTTACTGAGAAATGTGAATAAAAATCGTGCATTTATGTAATTCGAACACTTGGCTTAAGAGATTTTGATTGCTATAAAGGTCATTGCAGCATACTGGATACAGCATGTGTATCTGTACGTTTAATATTCAACTCATTCAAGATTTAAAGACAGGACACCACAAAATATACAGAATGTTCATTGATTGTGTGTAAGAACCAGAGATTGTAAATAACAGTCAACACTTATTTTCAATGCGACCTGCTCAGTGAAAATGGAAAAAAATGAAGCAGACATATGCATCTGAAACAAAGACATATGCATCTCAAAATTAGACGAACTTTGTCTGATTGAAGACGAATTATTGTAGTTGAATTTTTTTACTTTATTTCCCTAAGGGCCTACAATTTTATTCAATAAGTCAAACGGAATCTGATTGCATTTTAGTTATGGCTATGTTTACACTAAACAGTAAATCTTTACTGTTTAGAGCTATGCTTGTATTGGGAGTATTCGGGCTAAGTCAGCTGAAAACAGTTTGAAGAACAAGAAGAACTGTGTATATACGGGAAGTGCAAAGAAGTTGATGTATCTAACAGATGTGTTTATAATACATAGCCATGTACCTTACTTATTATTATGTTATGTATTCAAGAACACTGACTTGTTGCAATACTATAGCATCTCTTGGTAAGACGAGCAAATCAAAGACCTTTATTAAATTAATATATCGCTAATCTTGAAGTGCTGCGAATCATTTGTGCTGCGAAATTTTTAAATTCATGCGCATCATTTCCTTAGTAAGAACTGTTGATGAGGTTCTTGCGCGCGCTAGTTTTGGGAAATACTTAGGTGAAAAGTACTTAGCAGCTGAGTAACTTCTTGTTTAAAAAATGATTTTAGCTATTTCAAAATTTCAAATATACCGTTAAAGAAGTTTCAGAGTTTTGCCATTTTTAACAAACGAACATAATACAGTATAACCTCCCTAGTCCGGACACATATAGTTTCGACTACTGTCCGCATTACTGAATTGTCCGGACTACAGTATAAAAACAAAATATTACACAAAGGTGATGGACACAATTTGTATAGGCATAACGTTTAATTGATATTCATTTATTTAACATAAAGATATTCATTTAAAAAGTAAAGATCAAATAAAACAATATTTAGTTCTTTAAATACGAGGTTGATTCATTTGAAAATAAATTAAAAAATTTTTAAACACTTCATTCCATTAGGAGATTTAAACATTTGCAAACATCCGTTACCACTTCCGACAATTTTCTTGTGGAAGTATTTAGCCTCGCTTCGGAATAAATCCGTTGAAATTGGCACATGCTAATTTCGCTGCTGAATAAACCAAGTCAACAACGCTTCTTTCACCTGGGGATGTTCAGATTGTCTTCTTCTACAATCGCCCTTTTTGCTAAAATATTTATGTTGATTTTTAATATGTTCTTTAGAATTTTTACAACATTTAAGTTACCCGATCTTTGTATATTTTTAGTCACAAAATTTTTTATTTGGTCGATTTTGACACATTAAATATTTCACCCACTCTCGAACCCACTCGGGAACTTCGGCACTCTTTCTTACTCACTTATTCATTGTTTCTTTTTGGCGGTCTTCGACTAACGGGAAAATGCTGACATGCTTTCATCCTTTTTTCTCTCGCGAAATAAAACTAAATAGAATAAAATGAAGAGAGAAAGAACAAAGCCAAACTTTGTGTTTTGTCCGGAGTGTAGAGGTAAAATGTATGTACCGTCCGAAACATTCAACTGTCAGGATTAGCGAATGCGACTAGCGAGTGTCCGGACTAGGGAGCTTATACTGTATTTGTATACGTACAGATAGGCTCGTACAATTGGATGCATCGTTACATCATTGTCGTTGCAAATTTCATGAGACTCTATGGCGAACTAAACAGAACTCCAAGAACCGGTAATTATAGTAGGCTAGACGTTATAGACGGATGCATCTTGAGTATAGCAATTCGCTCAGTGTACATGAAATCGACATAAGGCAAAGTGAGTAAGCAGCGCGGAATTATGTTTGTTCTGTAAATCAGGTCATCATACAATATTTTGCCGTTGCTGTTACAATTGGTAGGCAAAGCCCATTGTTTAACTAATATGACATGACAAGGCAGTCGGTGACGCACGATGATGATGTGGGGGGAGGGGGTGGGGGAATGAATGCCGGAATGAAAAACGCGAGTAAAGCAGCAAGTCGCAGGAATGGTGTTGTTGGCGTTGCGTGTTGTCGACGATGTCTGTCACCGCTGTCGCAGCTGCTGCTCATCATTGACATCATCGTCAACATCATTACGTTTTGAAGTCATAAGCAACAACCACACAACATGGAACATGAGTATGATGTACTCATCGACAGCAGTATTGTCCGCAGCCAACGTCATGCGAATGCGATGTAATTCAATTGCATTCAACGTCATGAAGCCATTCAAAATTAATGTAAATGAACTTTGATTAATGAAATCTACATTTCCGAAACAAATGTTATATAATTTGAGCTTGTTTTTTTTTTTTAATTTCAGTTTAGCTTTAGTCTACATAATTCAAGCCAACATCAATCACAACGCACTTAAATGTTTGTCATTTTTACTTGCGCGCACATCCGGCGCACATCAAATCCTCAAATCTCTGAAGCCGAATACTCAATAAACAAATCATAAGGGAAATTCAGCTGCCAAATGAGCCAAAACTGTGACAAACACCGAATTAAGTGAGTGAGTATTTTCATGCAAGACTGCCTCGACTGACATTTGTAGCATGAAGGCGCGGCAGGTGGCAGGCACAGCGCCAAAAAAAAATAAATAAATAAAAATAAAAAAATATAACAAAAATAAGAAAGAAAGTCGAAGTGCTTTTTCAAAGTGGCAGCGCGTTTGACGTTGCAATAATTCAATTTAATGCCTTGGAAAAGCCTTCCGAAGCGCTTTGGAAAATTGAATTGCACACATGGCAACCAACTACTACGTCCACGTCCACACCAACGCCACGCTCAAGGGCTCGCAACAAAAACGCTGCCAAGACTAGTAACGTACACATCGGCTGTGCGCGTACTCAGGTGGCAACGAGAGCTAATAGGTAGCTCAGAACATCGACCAGATTCATAAAAAATGCAAGCTACAAATTTCTTATTCTTATTTATCGCCCACAATGGCAAATACTCGTTGGCTTCTTTGGACTTAATGCTTTCGTTGGACACTATAAATATTTGTTTCATATTTATTTATATTAGCTGCATTTACGAGCATATCCTTTTGCTGTGCTGCGCGTACAACACCACGTCGTCGCCTTGGCAAGCATACGAAATACAATTTCAGGCACTTTTCTCGATTTGTATTATTATTATATTTCGTTTGCTCGTACTCGACATTTCTTAGTGGCCCCCAGAATTTTGTGACTCTGTGGCAGCCACGCCAAGCGCCACCCGAAACAACACAAAACATATGCGCAGGTGGAGGAGAGCAACAGCTTTGCCGTGCCATAAATTGGCACATAACTTTTGCTTTTAAACTTATTGAAATTTAACGAGCGACACTCACACGCTCAACTCAAAGAGGCAGAGGTTGTAAATTGGAAAGTACATAAGAAGTATGTGTGGCCAGGTGAAAGGGTTGCGCGGCAACTCGCTGGCGCTTTTGCCACAAATTCACGATTTTATGTGTTACATTGAAAGAAAGTGTTGGCCTGCTGTCGATTATACAAATGGCACAATGGAAATGGATCCTTGGCTCTTATGCGTATAGCTTAACCACAGCACAATTGTTGTAAATTCCTTTCACTTAATTGCTGAAAGTTAGTTCCATCAAAGCATTTGATGATATAAAAGCAAACAAATCGTAAGCAAACTTCGGCAATTAGAACAGTTAATCAACTCGGAAGCCCTGACTAAACGCGCTCACTGCAAAAATCAATGTTTATTTAAGCGTGTCCGTGTGTATGTGTGTGTATGTGTGTGTGTCTGACTGTGTGAGTGTAACACAGATTTTCTTTTTATTTGAGTTTCCCAATAATTTCCTGCAGCGCACGCACAAAACGTTGAATGTGAGCCACGCAAAAACGTCAACACGCAATTTCCAAACCGACATGAAGAGCACCGTTTGATACTTTTGACTCTCCGGCCTCAATGATTACGTTAGGGTTTTTTGGCAGGCGATGTTGTATGACAGCATGTCGCCCAAAACTTGTAGACATAAATTGCTAAATTTATGTGTCACTAAAAGAACGAGAAAGAGAACGAGCACAACAACTGTGGCAAAATGAATACAAATTTCGTGCTGGCAATTCAAATAGAGTGTGGTGGACAAGAAGGTGAGGTGATAACGTTAGGGTTCATATTGATTTAAAATTTATATATATATATGTACACTAGTGTATCCGGAAGGCAGACATAGTTCTGTCAGCTACAGTGAAAAACAAGGATTTTCCAGACTCATCCACATATGGACAATGCTTAGCCTTGCGCCTTAGGGTGCTGTCAGAGTGAAACTTGTATTTTTATTGGAATTCCCACGGGGTGTCACACTCATGCGTATTTTGGAAGCGTTGAATCCTGTTGAAAATAGTTTTATCTTCAAAATGAGCTCAGTATTATTCTGCTATAATCCAAATAAGACAGGTTGCTTCAAGCTGAGCGCCGAATACAAGTTTCACTATGACATCAGTCTTAGTTATAGTTATTACCAGTGATGCCAATTTAGCCTTTTTCCGGACAGATCTGTCATTTTTTAAACTGACTTAGCCGGAGAAAAATGTCAAACATCCGCTATCCAGAAATCTATGCTTTTTTGGTGAAAACTAAATTGCGAAATCGCATTCAAAAGCAGACGTTAAACGCAATTTTAAGTTTATAAGAAATTATATATTTTTTATAACAATCCACTTTTTATCAACGACACAACGCAAGCTGCAACACGTATGAGGGGCCAGATAAATATTTAAATATGATGGAACGAATGCCTCATACAGTAGTACCGGAGATGAAGAGGACAACGACTTAATAGATCAGGCAATCAAATATGAATTATATTTAACTACTCATAAGTTCTAATTAGCAAATAAATATAAAAAATAAAAATTAAAAAATGTTGTCCTGTTTTTTGTCCATTTTTTTTTTCATTTGTTCCCTTTTTTCTCCGCTTTTTTTGGGTCCATCTGTCCTGTTTTTGTGATAGGTATTTGGCATATCTGGTTATTACAAAGACAAAACGAATATTAAATTCTGTGAGCTGATTTAGATTACGAAGCAAATGAAATTGATTACTGAACCAATTTTCAAGATCAGAAAAACATATGAATATGTTGTGGCAATCCAAACAAATCGAGTCAACATAAGAATTCAGTGAGGTAATTCGTTTACACGAAGCAACACCAACTTTATAAGCTGCCAAAATCGTTCGATCACTGGGCCAAATTATTAAGATCGAATTATATCTCACAACAGCGCTACCTACTACCTACCGTGGCCAAAACTAAGCTAAAAGCAAACATACACATTTACATAGATTCATTGAAATTGGTTGGGTGATTTCCGAGATTAGCATAGACAAGCTATTTTTTAATTTAATGCACATTCAGTTTTTGGGGCTTATTTCCTACTACTACAACAAATCCAACAAGATTATCAACAAGATCATTTCAAGTAACTTACAATGTGTGTGCAATACTACAATTATAGTTCGACCTAGTACAAAGGCATATTAGCTGTTACAGGGATCACCCTCCGAATAGTCCTCTCTGAAGTTCCAAGTCTACCAACAAAGTTGTGTTCCTATCATAACTTGTCTCGTAACAGCAGAAAAGGTTTCCAAGTCACATGTTCCATAACCGCGGTCTTGAGCGTGCTAATTCGCCACATAACACAAGAAATTTTGTGGAGGCGTTATAAAGAAGTAGATTCCCACCAGTGGTTCAAAACCTTGTAGAGGATTTGTATTTCACTCTTACTAATAATTCTTAATATTAGATCCTTCTGAACAGATATCAATGCATAAAGAATGCTTAATAGTAAAATATCGACAATTCTTTATCATAGCAAAGCAGTTTAAGTGATCGCTTGCAGTTGAGGACCCTTCGAATGGAAAACGATTTGTATTCATAACGTATGGTCTTTAATAATTAATTAATCTACAATACATTAATCTACAAAAGTAAGTATATATGTAAACATACAATAAATAATACATACAAATTTACATAAATACCTTTTAGACAGAACGTCGCTAACTATACAAATAATCTCCGCTACGGAATCATTACAATATTTTATGCAACTTGCGGTAATGTTGTACTATATATATACATATATGATATATAGAAATATCTCAACAGTCAATCAAATGCCACGTATGTATAAGACTTTTTGCGATATTATTCGTCTGTGAAAAGTAAGCACTCAACGATCAAACAGTTGAGCTCATAAGCAGTTGAAATTTGCAGATGATTTAATCGAGCATAACCGAAATGAGTAAAATGTGGAACGGGATGGGTCGAAGAAATGTATTGTGTGCGAAGCACAAAATACGCGTGACGCATAAATAAACCGATGAACTGATGAAGTGTGGCTTGAATAGAGGGGCAGGCAGACTGGTTATTTGTTTGGTTCATGTTTTGTGAGTGCGCTTGTAAGACAATTCGCATTTATTTAGATAGCAGAAATTACGCAAAACGTGTACCAGACCAAGTCGGGCGCCGATGACTACAACAGCAAATGGAAAACCTTCCAGCGCCCAAATTAGGCGACAATGACGAAATAAGCGACTCTGAGCAAAATTCAAATGCGACTTATTAACAACTTTGAGCGTAACGAGAAATGCCTTTGCGTTTTGTGTTTGCTTAACTTTTATCATTCAACAAACACGATGACCACACAAACCACCCCACCCACCCACTTAACCAGGAGTATTCGTTTAAAAGGTTTTCGAGTTGAAGTTTGAAGTTGGATGTGAGTTGATAGTGTACATTATCGTTTTGTGCCTGCCATCACCACAACCTGCTGAAAATGCAGAAAAACTTTGACATTAATTTCCTAAGTGTGTTGCGAACCCTTGTCAACCATTTGGGAATAGTTTTCGGTGTGTATTTTGGGCGAAAACATATTTTATTGAAGCAACAAATATTCCCGGTCTCAAATTCAATTGAACATTTCTGTCACGTAATCGACACTTTTCTATTACGATTTGCTTCGCAGCAATTTTCTTACAACATATGACAGACAACCTGCAAGGGCTGGCAAAGGTGCTGCATACATGGAAACTTGGGAGATGAAAGGGCCTGATCGCATTGCAAGGCTTTTCGCGACTTTGTAAGGATTTGCGCACTTTTTCGGTATCTATATATGCGAGCATAGGATTATCGGCTACATAACTTCAATTATTGCATCTCGAACTCTTTCACAACTAATCAAGAAACCTATACCATTTGAGTATCTCATTAACGAAGAATTGCGTCAAATTGAGTGCGAACACTAACAAGTGTAAGCTTTGAATGTTGTGAAGACAAATCCGTTTTGTTATTAATGGAAGTCAGATATGATTCTAACTTCTAATTGCTTGGAATAGTCTTTATCACAAAGTCAATAGCATGCATAATTAAGCAAACTACAGCGAACATATAGAATAGAAGAACTGTCGCTGAAAAGTTCAGAGCTCAAAGTCATCCTATTGTAAGAACAAAAGCACGAGTATGAATGGGACCCTGAGAGATTTAAAATTCAAAACTCGAAAAAAAATAGTTAATTAGACACCGTCATGCTGTGCATATGGAAACTGTTACTGTAGTTGTATAAGGAAGAGTTGAAGTTAATCTGTCGATGTTCGTTGCCTCGATCGGTTATTCCAGTCAATTGACAATGTTTCCCCATTAGAATTGGAGCATTATGGCTTCTCTGATGCTTTGTGCCGTAGTAGAGTCGTTTATGTACGTACGTGCGATGAGCAAAGGAAAAATTTGCCAAGTGTAGCGCCGCTTACCCTGGTAGAGTTACCACGGTTAGAGTTGCAGCGTGCCCTGCTCATGGCACAACTAATGGCAATAATAAGCAATGCCCCTCATCTAAACGTTGTTCGAATATTTTACCAATTCAACGACAGTCCTCAATTGGTTATTTACTCATACGAGTCGGTGGACTCATTTCGTCGCTAATAAGGTGACTCAGACTCAGATTCAGGAGCTGTCGACAATTAAAGATTGGTTTAGAGTCGCAGTGGGATTTAAATCCGACCGACATCGTGTACCGCGAAGCGCGAATGGAAAGCTCTGGAGCAACCAGCCTACTCAACAGATATAGTGCCTTCTGATTACTACTCATTTGAATCTATGCAATATGCTGAGGAAGTACGAAAATTGATCAATGTTTGGATCGCTGCCAAACCATCATCGTTCTTTCGACGCGGTATTGCCATGTTGCCAAATAGTGCGAAAGAGTTATAGTGAATGATGGAAATATAATAAGGATCTTCACGAAACGTCGTAAATATATAAACGTTATAAAGTTACAAGCTACATTTCGTGTACGACTAATTTTTTCGTTTTTTGACGTTGTAGCCTGTTCATATCAGCTGTTGTCCTATACACAAATGTAAACAAACAATTTTAAAATGCCGAAAACAAATGAAAAGAGCTAATTAATTCATAAACCCCACAGAAAATGCCATAAATAATTTATTATTTTAGCAAATATTTGGTGAGAACGATGGTAAGGTGTGTTATACAAAAATATATCACAATTACCATATGATTGTCCAGACTTCCTATTCATTACAAATAAAAAAATTCACAATCGCAGTCACCTAATAATAAAACCAGCTGGTACGCGGCGCGTTGTTGCCATCGACGAAATAATTGTGGAACTACCGTTTAAAATTTGTAATAGTTATCTTGATTTTAATTCACTATCATTGATGTCGTGCTTTAAAACACTTCACGCAATAAAACATTTTCGTAAGTGCTACGGTTAACATGGTGTTCAACACGCACTCGTTATAAGCACACACACCCCATCCCACACACCCATCTCTCTTTAGTGCTTTCGTTAGCATTTGCAATTTGTTGTAATTAAAAAAGGCAAAACTTAATAAGGCAACAAATTGGGGCCAAGTTGCCAAGTGTTGTAAATCAATTAAGTCGATTATCATGCGAAAAATTGTTGGTGCCATTTAATCAAATAATAAAAATAAAAAAAAGAGCGAAAAAGTTACCAAATCACAAATAAATAAAATGTAAGCATCTTTGAGTACGTCACTCCTCTTCAAATAGTCTAAGTAAGTCTGCTTCCTGTCAATTCCCACGTCGCATTCTTGTGAAGGGAACACTTACAATGTTTACGTTAGAATAACACCGATGATCCCAAAGGCATCTTGCTTGAAGGGAGTGCATTGCACTATTCTAGAGAATTCGTTGATTTCTAAATTGGTTGGGTATTTTTAGTTCAGTCATTGTTAAAATAGCTTTAAGTCGTGTGTGTGTATGCATTTGCGGTGAGATGCCGGCGTTAACAGAGTTGCCAACGCCAATGTCCACGTGTGAACTTTTCAATTTCTTGAAGTAAAGAAACATAAATGTGCACGTAGGTCGTGTGGGATTTTAAGATACAATTCAATGCATTTACGAAAACGTCTAAAGCCTATAAATATTCTTTCACTAAAACACACCAAAAAAATTATTCAACAAATCATGTCAGACTCTCAAACTAATTACAGGCATTATTATGATTGCGCACATTAACAAAACAATGTCGTGTTGTCTTGTAATTACTAGACTAGTTCATGAAAACAAGAAAGTAATAGAAAACATTATCTTCTTCAAATATACATTAATTGAATAGAAAATCGGCGAATTAATTCAAAATGCATTGAATAAAATGTGGGACCAGACTCTATTATTCTAAATTCTTTTCTTGTCATACTAGTTCCATTAGCGTTGCTTTCTAACTTCACTTTGTATTATTTTACTCTTATATGAGAATAGTGTTACTTATGATATAGCAAAGATCATGATATGACATTCCCTACTACGTGAACTTTCATCAACTCTCATCAATACTCATGTACCCTGTTAGTTAACTATTGCGACCTTTAATGTGTTTCAGGACCTTATGGCTCGAACAGAATGTTCTCACTGGTACTGCTTTTGTTACCCGTCAAAAAATCAAATACAGCTGTTTGTATGTGAACGAACACAATATGTAGCTTTGAGTCTGCTTGTTACTCTGGGTGTTACCGTGAAGTCAAATTATTTGAATTTGGTTGGTAACAAATCGTCTCTCTCACTCTCTCTCTCTCTCTTTGTATTTCTTACAAACGGCAAGCACAGAGTTGTTCAATGCATTAATAAAAAAAGAACATTGACATTTTTTTAGTTTATTTAACAAAATAACTTACTTTCAATGCTATGACAACTCTACTGTTACTGATCCACGCATTCTGTTCACATTTTTTTCTAGCAAGTCACAGTTACTACGTTTATATGGCAGCTGAAAGTAGTTTAGCTAAAATCGGATTGCCTTAGAACACTTTATTTGCAAGTGTTTATATGTGGGTCTTATTTGCCTTCTTATTTTTCGCAAAATCACAACAACAAAAATGAAAATAAAGCAAAATAATTACACCACATAGCAACTTTGCACGAAACATACAGCTGACTGTGAATAGCGACTTGGTTGACGTCGGGTTTTAAAAAGCGACCTACGTTTAATGCACTTACTGCGTTTAAGCGCTCTGGCAAAGTGTTTATATGTGCGTATTAAGTCGAAGTGATTTTTGCTAAACTGCTTTTAGCTGCCATATAAACGGGGTAAGTGACACAACAACAGTAACAGTAACGCCATTCTGTTTGAGATTTTAGCGTTGACATTTCACCAAATCATTTTCACATCGTTTATAAAGAGCTATCCGAAATGAAATAGTATAGGTGCAAATTCTAAAATGCAGATTTTATTTCACTACACTAACATTAACTTTTGCTGCATAAGTCCAAATTAAAATCAATACGAGCTTCAGTGCTTATTTTATGGGCTTCAGTCATATATTCTTGAATATGTTGGACTTTATACGAATATTATACGAATGAAGCCGCATAAGACGCAAAACGTGGAATCGACCATATCCGTTCTTCGGATCATTTGCACTTGTAATACAAATTTTCGGTAAAATTAATATTTCGATTATCTATATAATACGCGGGTGTACCTAGAAGTTGATGCATATTCTCTCTGTTTACCTAATTTTTCTTTTGCAGTGTTGACAATGATTTGTAGTTTTATTACAGCCGCTAACAGCTGACGATGCCAGTGCATTTTTGAATAAATTTTATTGGATAAAATATAAGAGTACAGAGCTGCACAGCTGCACTTTTTATCTCGAATTGGATAACCCAGGAGCGCTTCAAAGACGTCCCAACTGTGAAACCTTCATGTATGTAGCGTTTTGAAATCCTCATACGTCACAAAGATGCATACGTTTAGTTCTCTATGCTATATGATATGGCATTATAATCTTCCGTTTGAGGATCGCTTTACTTCTGTTGTAAATATTTCGTTCATTTTGTGGTTTCTATCTCAAGCATATGCATTGATTTTATTCTTTAATATTTCATTGTTATTGTTGACATTGACAGTGGCAATGCAGTGTTGAACAACGCCATCATCAACATCGTCGCTGTTGTTGACCTCAGCAAACGAAACCATAACGAACGATATGTTGAAAATAAACAACTGCAGGTGCATTAAAGTAAACAGATACACATTCACACACACACACTTACACACACACTTCCACCAAACTAGTCGAGTGGGTAATGGAGTAAGTTTTATGTTACAAAAACAACAAAAACAAAAGAGCCAATCAATAGAAACGAGCATTTGAGTTGCAATTTTAAGAGGTAAAGCTCTTAGCAGAAGTGATTTTTTAAGCCTTGAAGAGAAGAATGGCATAGTAATGAAATATGTATATATCGATGCACAACTCACCCGATTGACTGCCGCCCGCGATTTGTCGCATTTCCTTCGTGAACTCCTTGTTGCCGAACTGACAGGACAGATCGTGAACGGTACGCGGCTCGCCTTTGTCCAGCAAACGCTCCAGAAAGAAAAGCAAGGTCATGTTGCGTGCCATTTCATACTCCATCGACTCCATTTTTCCAAATAGTTTAATTATTTATTTTTTGATTTTAGACACCGGTGGCAGTCGACCTTTGTTCACTTTATTTATTTTAATACTTTTTTTTTAATAATCCGCGTTTTACCTGCTGCTGCTGCTGTTTAACGTATGAAGTAGCTCCAATCGTCTTATATATACTTAATTGGTTATCTACAAAATAAAAGGAATAAGTAAATTTAATATCAGTTTGAGCAATCAGAGCGAAAAAGAAAAGGAGACCAAAAACTTATACAACCCAATAAAAAATATGAACTGTGCACAAAACACAAAAGAAAGTTGAATACAAAAAGGAAAAAGCAACGGCGAAGACTCACAGCGTCAAAGACTGCATCATATACAGATGCATTTTTTATTTATTTAAAGTTCCATTTTTATTTATTTAAACTATTAAACAAATTCATTTGTTCGCACTTATCTAACAAAATTGTTCTGCGATTGTCAGTCCACTTCGCATGACTGCTAAATTTTGTACGAATAAAACACGCAACTAACAGGTCACATAAGAAATAAACGCTCGTGCGTCCTTACGATAGGAATTCCGAATTGGAATGAACACAACATCCGCAGTCTCGAGCCTTTGCGTGTGTATTGCGTCGTAAACAAGCGAATTCGTGTAGACAAACCAACCATTCGTAACAGCTGTTTTGTTCAATTGGCCGCGCTGCAAGCGGTCGAATGTGAGTACGGCGAAAAACTGCCTGCAGACTAAAAAATAATTTTGTCTACTTTCATTGTTGTTGTTGTTGTTTGCGTGTTAAAAAATTGGCGCGCGCCACTTTTTAACATGTGATTCATGCGCACTCCGACCGAGACAGATAATGTGATTCTGGGCCGTCGTCGATGATTGACACAGAAATGGACGAGTAAGTGATAAGCAACGTATGATGCAGCACTGATGATTTGTAATCAGTACTCAGATTTTTGAAATAAAAATGTACACAGAAAAACGTTGAATTGGTAAAGGAAATTCGACGGTGGCTCGCGCAAGATATTTGCTGTAATTCCTCTTTGACCATGAGAAAAAGATATTTTGTAATGGAAAACTTTCCCATTCTAAGTTGTTTTTTCATCTTTTTTTTTCTTTTTAGATATGAATAACTCAAGTAGTTAAACTACATTTTCAGTATCAAAGTCGCAAAAACATAAGTAATTAAACTTTGTAGAAATCAAAATTAAGTTTTAAAAACTTTACGTACAAACTTTAACTTTTCGGGTAAAAATCAATAAATAAAATTACTGAATATAGAACATCTGACCTTTCGACATCTTTTGACTTTTAAAACAGAATAAAAAAGCCAATAAAGCGCCAAGACTTTGCTATACGTGACGTTTTGCTGCGCGAAAGACTTTCCAAGAAGTCACAGTATGTAATTCCTACTGAGATTTACGATTTATAGATTGCTGCAGTCTCACTGAAGGCTGGCAACACTAAACAGTTGTTCAAATAATCGCCTTATTCAACGGTAGCATAGAGTAAACACCCAAAAATGTACAACTTAATCATTGTCATCTAAAATCCATTATCTGTTTACTTGTATAAATCTGATTCGAATCAAATTGAATGGAGTCGAGGCCTATTAGACAAAAGACAAACATCGTCATCAAAAGTGTCGCCAAGTCGGAGCTGCAAAGCGATCGCATTCCAAAACACAAACAGCGGCGAAATGTGACACACACAGAGACGGACACATGTACGGACAACATTTGACCACTCAAATCCACCACGCATACCGTCGTTGTAGTAGTAGAAGAAGTGGTAGTAGTGTTGGTGTGTAATCAGGTGTATTGGCTTTGGTGTTAGTAACAAAGCGGGTAACAAGTGCAAACTGACGATGATTGTTGAACGTGAAATAATGAAGGAAGAAAGAAAAATGAAAAGGCAAAGAGAAATCACATAAGAAATTAATAAATGAAATTTTAGGCGGCACACATACAAACGCAGGTGGAAAAGAAACGAACAACGGCGTAAAGCAAAGAATAAATGAGAACATATGCACAAAAATTGGCAACAGAAACAAACCATTTTATAGCGTATGCAAAAAAAATACGGCAACTATTTTAGCTCTGCAGAAACTTTTGCACACTTCAATTCAATTGAGGAAGTTTGACTGGTGGTGGATCAATATACGAACGACGTATCGTAGGAACAAAAACTCCTTTCAACAATCTACACAATCTACATATATCAATGACAAGTAAACTTGTGAAGAGCACAAAAATTGTTTTGCACAAACGATGCGTATTAATTTAATTACCTCACCTGTTGTTTTTAAGTTTGCCAAAAGTGTAAAGTGCACGTGTGTTAGTGATACAGATTTTTTTCTATTTTTTTCTTCTTTATTTTGTTATAATCTCGAAAGAATTTGATGCAGTTTCTTTAGTTGCAAAATTAAGTTTTCCAATTTGGAAGCACCACAATATTTTCTTCTTCACTTATACTTTTTTTTGCGTGCTTTTAATACACTTCTAATATTTTCTCGTAGAACAACAGCAACAAAACAATTACGTCGGAATTTATTAATAACACGTTTGACGCGGGGGAGGGCGAAATGCAGCAGAAACTCTTGTTGTCGTTATTGTGGGATTATGCGGAAAAGGCACTTGATTTTGCTTAGACTTATTGCATGTAAAGGCGTTGTTAAGCTTTGAACTTAAAATTAATAAAACAATTTAGCACTTTATTCTTAAACTGATCATAATTTTTAGGTTTCGAACAAAAACTCAATCAGAAAAAACCCAGTCAGTCACACGACCGTCTGACTGTCTGTCTGGCTGCGTGTAACAATTTCTCAGGCAAACGATAACACCGCACGACGCGTCTAATCGACCCACAGGTGCGTTGGCGAACTGTGGCAGTGATGCTGCGTTGCACGCATACAAAAAGCACTAATATACACACGTCAGTCATAGTGTAGCAAAAATCGACAGCATTTCATAAAAGCACAAACGTTCTATTTATATTAATTAAATAATTCAATTAAAACCATTTTATATTTATATTAATGGCCATAGTCGATTGTGAACTATCGATTACAGTTGTACTAAAGTTATCGATTTTGATTGTTACAAATTTAATTCTCATGCATATGGCGCTCGTAAAATGGTCATGCAAATTTCAATTTTTATATATAATTAAATTTCCGTTTGCTGACAACATACTATTTGATGCTTCGGGTATTTCTGGCTTGTGTTTCGGCTTCGCTGCCCTCTAGTGGAAAATATTAGTTTAGCTTTTTGTGCAGCGCCATCTTATCGCTAGGTTAGTAACAATAACAACATGTGCTAAAAAAAATTAAAATTGAAAAAAAGTATTATTGAAGGGTTTGTTTGTAGTCCTTTTTTTCAATATACACTAGACTGCAGATCGAATACTTAGTAATATTATTATTATTATACTGCTCTGGGGTCTTTCTCGATATTATTCTTTTGATATTGTCTGTCCTTCTACTCCTACTCTTTGCCTATAGTCTTATATTCCACAGTTATCGGCTGAATCTATCACCAACTGCAACATCAATAGAAAAACTTGAATCGTGGTTTAGAAATGTCTTTTAAGATATTTCCCCTCCTAGTGTTGTTGTTAACTACGTGTATATTCGATTGAACTAACTTGGACTCATTCCAGACTTCGCCTTGAATACTCTGCTTGAATTGCTTTGATTGAACTGCTTCATAAGGAAATCCAATAATAAACCGGTGTGGACATAGAGAACCCAACTTTGAGGCATTAGCGGAATCCAAAGCTGAAATACAAAGATTTCAGTTTAAGTTTTTCACTGCAATTTTCGCATGTATAGGCACCGATCCTAAGCAGCTGCTGTGATGCGAGCAGACTTAAACAGTTACAGCCACTGGACTTACCTTTCGGACTTTGTTAATGTATTGCTCTATGTGCCAACGAAGCTTTAGCTCTTGAAGACAGGTAAGTTATGGCAACTGGGTGCGTCAGTCGCCTAGTGGAACTGCACCATGGCTGCCGCCCCAGAGTGGTCATGTCTATGATAATGGTCGTGGTGAATAACTCCAATCTCCGGTAGGTGGTGTTGTTACTTGGAGCCGCGCCAGACAAGAAATAAATAAATAAATAAAAAATTATAAAATTGTAGAGGTTTGTGACGATTCTCTACTCCCTGGAGATGATCGATTAATATAGAAACTTATCCATAAACTGTGGCGGTCACCCTAGCGACGGTTTAGCGCAGATAAGGAGATAAGATCAAAATGGCGCATTGGGCAGACCCAAACACATGAAGAACACAATTCGCCACATTTGCACTAAAGGCCAATCAATCGATTGAGAAAGGATGCCAGAAAGCCAATTACAGTGAAACTTCACTTAGAGAGTCATACACGGGACCAAAAAAATCACTTCGTTTTATGGAAAATCGTTATACGGAAATGATGTGTACTCGAAAAAGCTGTGTGTACTGGAAATCGTAAATTCGTAAGAGGGAGAGCCTCGTTGCATAGAAGTTCGTTATAGCGAAGTTTGACTGTGCATCGAGAATGGGACTTTTGGAATTTCATCTAATCAAGTTAGGTGCATGTAGATCAGCAAGCAAGGCTATTTACGTTTGACGGAAACATTTCTTCAAGTTGCAGCTTTGTTGGTGTCTAAACTATTCCTGACAGCTTGAGGCGAACCGGCGGGAATACCAATGCATCTCAGACGAACTCATTTCGTTTCGTTTACTCGATGATCTGTAAACCAAGTCAGGGTGATGGTTGGAACACTAATATGCTCTCCTGATTAACATTGGATGAGATCACGATCACAATCATTTTGTACGATTCGAAAGATACCAAAGTAAGCAGTAAGAGTTACAAGCCACGTTCTTTGTGGTACGTGAGAAGTGAGCAAAAAACTCTCTCCAGCAACAACAATGCCACGACCGATGTACCATTGTCGAATAATTAGGCGCTTTGGCAAAGCAACGAGGCCATCGTCGTCACAGATTCGAAGATCGCAGAGCGGCTCGTGGAAAAAGTATCTCACGCGTTATTACAATACTACAAAAGTCTATATTGTGCGTACACAATCGATATTTGTTGTTTATTTTGTGGTCTGCTATTGCTGTTGTTGCTGTTGTTGCTGTACAATTCAATTCAATGCAATGTGAGCTGTTATGAATAAATTGGAGGGCACACGGCTTACACAAAGTTTTGTTTCGCTTCGATGATAAATTGAGTAGTGGATCGCTTGGGCGGCTCTCACATCCGACACACGATTCCGTCGCATTGGCCCGCCGCCGCATTGGCTTAAGCTGCTTGCTGCTGATGACAATAACAAGCGATGGATGGCTGGCTGCAACAATGAATGCGATATTATTTCGTACTTTGTTGGTTGTCATTATTTCGTTAATGTTAATGCTCCAAGTACACAGACACAGACACAGACACAGAAACAGACTCAGCTCCAACAATGACAATGCCGCGCTCTGTCCGCCGGCGTGCGGCGGGCGGCGGGCGGCGAGCGGAAGTGAGAGACATGCTCTCGTATCTTCACAACCTTTATACGATTGTGATGATGTGATAACTCAAAGTGTCACGCCTTTACAAAAGAGGCTGGCTGGCACAAAGCGCGCGCGCGCGCGTCTGTGTATAGAGCGTTCTTCGATCCGTTCGTGGTAGTATTCGTGGTGCTATTCACGGCGTGGTGGGACAGACGACTTTGTAGGTGATGACCGCAAGTTTAACATACCAAAAGAATTTTAATTGTTGACAAAGAAATGCTAAATTGCTCGACAGCAAATAACAAAATCAGCATAACAAAGCCGTTTAGTCGTGTAAGCGCGCCTTACGTTCGTACCACCGAAAAATGTATGTATCCAATGTATCTAAATGCGCGCATGTAGCATTCAATGATTAATTGCTTTCGTCATTATGTGAAAACTTTAATAGATTTCTCTAGCAAGCAAATTAAAATTCTATAAAGGTTCTTCGTGCGCTCGACAACTAGCGAGCGGCTACGGCCGGCTTATTATTATTTCACAATTTTTCAAACTGTCTGCACGGTCTGCGCCTCGCCGAGTCTCCACTGTTGTTGCAGCATCAACTATGCTATTTGTCTAATCTATGACAAACAAGATGCAGAAGAAGAAGAGGAAGAAGAGTATGGACAAAAAATTCAAATCCAAATTGAAATTCACAAAAGGGCAAAATCATTGTCAGAGCAGAGTGCATGTCATTGCGGCAACGAATTGCAAACGAGTCGCATTTAATTTGGTTGTTGGCTTTGGTCCTTTGAACGCCCCGCATTGCGAGCACAAGAATACGTGCAGCGAATAACTGCGTATCGATCGATCAATGGTTAATTCACATTTTGCCATGCGAGGCACATGGCTTTGCGAACTTGTTTGTTCATTGAGGCGAAGTTCAGATACATTACATGAGTAGCAGCAGAAGAACTACAGTATAAGAAATAGCCAGCCACACTGCATGCCCGCCTATCTATTATCAGGTGTAATGCTACCACAAAACACAAAACACAATCCTTAATCCTGCCACAATCCTGTGAAAAAAAAAAACCCCCAAGTGAAGCAAAGCAAAGCAAAGCAAAGCAGACCGAGCAAAACACAGTGCAAGTCAATTTGTCAATGCATGCGAAGAATGAGAACAACAATAACAAAACAACAACAACAACAACAGTAAAAAAAAAGGAACAACAATAAGCTAGACCCACGCGCCAATCTGTTGAAATCCTCAAAGGAACCAACAACTAAAAGGGGAAATTCAAGTGGAAATTACTCAATTACAAACGAAGAAAAGGCAAAGAAAATGTGGTCTTCTTTCTTTCTTACATTGTCGCTCGTCTGTCCGTCTGTCTCTCTGTTGACATTGATAACAGTCGCAAGTAGTTCGCAAGGTAAGAACAGAAGCCCTACAATGAGCGACTCTCAATAATTACACGTTCGCCTCGAGAAGGGAGTCGCAGGCAGATACACACGCACACGCACACGCACACGCACACACATGCACAAGTAGCTGTGCACATTTCTTATTTTGTAATATAAAAAAGGACAATTATGTAACTTGATAACAATGAGCCAGGCAACGTCGACAATGAATTGAATGACTGCAAATGCCTTTGGAATTATGCAATCAAGAGCGCGCACACCACCCTCCATCCCAAAAATATGACAAATTGTAACAACAAACAAATACAACAACAACAAAAAAGCATTTAGGGTCATCATTTAATAGGCTTAAATATCGAGTTGTTGAAAACGAGTGAGCTGTCTTGTCTTGTCTTGTCTTGTCTTGCCTTGCCTTGTCTGTCGTCAATGGGGCTGTCAAAGCAATTCGCCGGAATTAACACGTCTATGCGATGGCACTCCTTGTGGGCATTTGTGTCTTAATCGATATCTTTGCGATTGTGTTCGTTGCGCTACAGTAACGAAACAGCAACGAAAACAACCACACAACAACTAAACACTCGTCACTCGTCAATGGCTTGCCTCAAATCGCACAGAGTCGTTATGAAGCACGTCGTATTTGACCAAGCAATTTAATCGGTGCCATTGATAAACAATTGATGAACAGAAATGATGCAATTACACTCGGAATCAATTGAAAGTGGAATAGCTTAAGATGGCATTGAACACCTGCTGTATCGCTTTGAGATACAATCTATATTGAATTGGTTTAGAGAGCAGTAGAATGGAATGTGTGTAACCGGATGTAACACTACGTGCTGCTGCAGCTTGATACGATACAAGCTGCTCTAGAAAGTGAACCCCTAAACTACACGCCACTGTCTAGTGAGCTAGCTAACCATTCGACAGCTTAGATAGCTTTCAGGGGTCGAGCAATATGCTGGAATCAATCAACTACTTAACACAACTCAATCCATTGTGTAACTTCTTTAGTAATCAATGTGTCTCTTACAGTGCTCCGGGTCCCATAGAGTTAGCAGCGAGTGAGTTACGCTTTTATGATCGCATCTTAACCAGAGCACCAGAGCCCGTACGAACAGCATAGCGTAGAAAAGATGCCGTGGTATACTTAAATCCACTTCCAACTCAACCAAGAGTGTTGTAATTTCGAAGAATTTGATATGGAATAATTGACTTTAGCTATATATATTATATTCTAATATCCTGAGTTAGACTCTGTGAAAATCGGAGCTCGAAACGTCAGTGATGAATAAAAAGCACTTCATACCAGTACATCAATTTCAGTTTGTATGGTTGGCCATACGATAATCTTTCAGATGCTTATGCTCCTGAGATAAGTCTGGCGTGTGTGTGATTTACAGCTTTTATCGATGAGACCCCTTCGATTGGTGCTAAATTGGCATACAGTTTGAAGAGCAGAACTTGGCTATATTAACTCGTCTTCTTGAGCTGATTAAGAGCGTCTATTTCTCGCATATCCGATGTTGCTTCTACTATGCAACAAACTGTATCATGTTGTTTGTTCTAATATACATTGTATAAAGAAGATGGGCATTCATTCTAAGTGGCATTAAGTAGTGCCACTTCCAAAGGGCATTTAATATTGATTTCATAATAGACATTCCGATAGTTTTAGGTCATCATCCAATGCGACTCTGTGTGCCATGTCATGTCATGGAAATACCCATGTTCATATGATTTCTATGCACAGTTTGATAACCATTTCTAATTGGTTTTTCATTTCATATTGTGCCAGCTCGCCGCTGATTGGTTGAATGTGTTTTTCCGAAGCGATAAAAGCCGCGCAATGCGCACGGTCTTACGCGTTTATCAATTGAAAAGAGCAGCAGCAGCATGTTGATTCAATGACGCTATCCCATTGTTGTTGCAATCGGGCCGCAGCTGCTTGGCAGCGTTCCGTTCAACTGTCGTACCAGCGAAAACGTAGTGAGCGACCCTCGTAGCTGTTTCGTTTCCAACTTGTTGCGTATTGTAATCTTGCTCACGCCGTACTCTCCAGTCAGGCGTTCTCGCTCACTCTCTCACTTTAATTGTAGCTATCAGAGCTACACAGCCAATCGGATGTCACTGCTCTCTCAGGTAGTATTCAATTAAATTCGTAATCTATTCAATATTCCCCGCTCGTTCATTCGCCAATTCATGCGTTCTCCGCCTGAGAGTATTTATTATAATTTTGTATCTATTTGTTGTTGTTGATTTTTTCGTTGAATATTATAAATACGCCCTTTTAACAGAGCCGCAATGTTCGTTTTGGGCGGGCACATCAAGCGACTGACTGGCAAGCAGGCGTACGACGGATGACGGACAGACGTGCAATTTTATTGACAATTGTATTTGAGCTGAAAACGAAAAAGCGAACGAACGAAGAAATTATGAGATTCCCTAAATTTTGTGCAAACATTTGTTGGACGCCTCCATCAGCGCCGTGCGGTGTAGGTGGGGGGGTGGGTGGGTGCAGGTAAATAATGAAACACTTCAAACTGTAACAGGTTAGAATATGGCCGCGTGAGTAGAACGAAACACGCAGCAAGTGTGAAAAACAAACATTTACGAAGCATGCTAAACGCTGCCGCTGCCAAAGACGCACAAATGCGACAAAAACAAAAAAAAAACAAAAACAAAAACAAAGCAAAGCAAAAAAATAAAATGAGAAACGAAATTGATTAATGATTTCTGAGATAAATTACACTTGTAATGGTCGAAATACTGTTACTTTTGCATGTCCTACAATGAGTGCTGCTCATCTCCCACGAACCGTCACTGAATAATTTCTCCTTCGATTTTCACTAATTTGGAATTGATGGAAGCCGAACGGGAACGAATACACGCAGCAAAAACAATATCAATTTTCACTGGCCCCTTTATAACACTCACACACACACACACACAGAGCGCTAACGTACAAGTGGCATATGATGGAGCACGTTCATGGAGTAGGGGGGTGCCGGCGAGACATACTCGGCGCTCTTTGCGCCAACCCTCTCAAAGAAAAAACCAACCCACCAACCGACAGAGCCAGCGACTGTCGAAGCGCAGCAGACTTGACTGATGATGAAGTGAGAAAGTAATTAAATACAATTTTAAATGTGACTAATGAGACGACGACGTCGTGGCGTTTGTATTGTGCCAGAAGAATTGGTGCGGTTTCAAGAGCACAAACGCATTTATCAAAACTCAACGAACCACCGAACAAAACAAAAAAAGATATTTTCGCACACAGCAACACACACACACAAGCTCCGTGTATCTGCGTGTCGATGTTTAACATAGATTTGTCAACTTTGATCCAAATTTGTATTTGATATTTGATCATATTATACGTGTACACACATACACACGATTGTGTGTGTATGATGACGATGTGTGTACAGACTAGATACAAATGTCAATACGCCATTTCCGGCATTTTGAATTCAAACGAAATTCGTTTTAGTTTAGCCTACGCCGCAAACGAGTTGACTTTACAAAGGTTTCTATAAAAAAAACAAAAAAAGAAAAGCCAACATCAACAAAAAACCCCAAACAAAAACAAAAGCTTTTGTCCAAATATCCGCTTTTGGCAATTGCAAGGGGCGCGCTCTACGCGCTTAAATGAAATACTATTTGTGTTAAAGTGTACATCGGCGTCAGGAAAATAGATTTCGAAATTTCCATTCCAATTCGATTCAAAATTGTCTTTAACGAGGGTAGCCTGTAGAATGTTTAACTTGTAATATATGACACAAGCAAGTGCCCCGGCGCTGCTCGGGATTTCGAACACACTAATTAGGTTTATCGTTTTGCTTGCACCAAAGATGTGATCAACACCAACAACGCGGTAAACTTTTAATTTAAGTTAAACTTTTTTAAAATTATTTTTCTTTGAAAGACTTTCCATTTCAAATTTGACATACATAACAATTGCAAACTGACGCAGCAATTTTTATTGCATACAAACAAGTTGAATGAGATTTCCTGACATTCCAATTGTGTACCAATTTTCATGATGCTCTGTCAAACGGTATCGGAGTCTATAGTATAGAGTTCATATTATAATATATCGATAATTTGCTTAGTTCATAACACTTCTTTAGGTTAGGTTGCGACGTCTGTTCGGTTTTTACTGTGCACTTAGGCCATTCCTTGGCACTTTGGGTTGCCGTTTAATATGTGTGAACCACGCTTGAAGCGGCGTTCGTATCCAAAACCTCTGGGGCGACAGACTTAGTGTATTTACTTTAAGCTATGGCGGCTGACTGGGGTCTTCCTTAACTCTTATTACATTTTGTAGTGATTTTTAGAATAGAAAATTGTTCAACAGAAAACAGTTCTAAGTTGTTTAGCTCCCTGAACCTTTTTCCCAACAATTACCATAAGCCTATTGAATCTCTTTAAACATCGTTCGACGGGTTTCTGTGTATTTAGTCGATTAGTAGGACGAATATATTATGTTTTCATGAACTTATGAGCTTCTTTGAAGCCGCCGCCTTCTATCAAAATTGCTAGCCTTAATTTATTTAATTTCGTGACAGGAATAATGTGTACATGTATCAACCCAGTTAGGATACTAGAACCCAGAACCATTCCCCTAATTACTCGCTTTTGAACAGAAGCTCATCCTTTAGCCTGAAGAACCGTAAATAACAGACGTGCTTGAATTGTTTGGGCCGTCTACAAAAGAAATCCTTTTGATGCACTCTTAGTTGCATGAAAATTTGGTTCTTTGGCGGACGTCGCTAATCTATAATAGCTTAATGGTGGACCTATCATTAAGGTCCATATGATTAATTCCATTCCTCTTCTAGAATCAGTTTAACGAAATTCATAAACTTAGCAAATCTGTAAGGCGTATGCCCAGTAACCAATCGTCATCTTTATAGCTCCTGCAGAAGTTGTCAGCTTTTTAACTCTCTTCTCATATTTCTCTGTCCCAGTAAAAAAGAACAAATTTATGAACAGGGATGAGTATGTGGAAAAGCCCTCCTCCTTGCTGCCTAGAATGTTCAATATTTTTAAAGTGTTTAGGTTTTTGAGAAAGTAAGGAAAGCATCAATTAGCTTATGAAAATTCTCGAACTTTGATTCGGCGATCATCAAAAGGCTTTTGAACCAGTTTTCGGGGTGAGGCGTAAGCTTTTCTGGCTACACGCGATTCCCATAACGTTCAAAGTTACCGAGGAATTCACGCCAAATCAACATATCCAAGTAGTTCTCATAAACTCTGCAATAACAATCATTTGTAAGTGATTTTTTTATCTTCTCCGATTTACAGTAAATTTGAATATGTATGATGTAGTCAGATCATCAAGGCACAACTGAACATGTAAATTGGTCGTAGACGCATTAATCTATTTAATGCCGATTTGAAAATCATGAGTTAAGCTATTATCAGATACAACTTTCGGCATCATTAATAACAGATGCAATTTGTTAAGTGAATTTCCAGGGGAAGACACACTCCCCTCTCACTCGGCTGATCACGTGAACGAAAACGAAAACGCCGCAAGCAATAAAAGTCAGCGCGTGAGAACGATAATTTGAGACTCGTAGCACCCATGGGCAATGATGGACAAGTACTGCAGCCATTCGCGTCCAATTGACCGACCGAGTCGTCAATAAATATATAATTATATGGTGCGTATTTTATCTTACGTCGGGCATCATTAACAAACCCATACGACGCTCGAACAGAGCAAATACATTTCAGTGGAAATGGAACTAGCAAAATTTTGTCATTCACAAAAACACCAAAAACCAACAAGAAGCTCACCAGTGACTGACAAAGTTTTGTCAGTGATGACGATGATGACAATGATGACGATGATGACGATGATGAAATGAAATCAAAAGTTCCATTAATGCTCGCCTGTCTATTTATTCTCCGTCTGGCTATTTTCATACCATTCCCAAATCCAAAGTCATCATCATCATCAATTACGAGAAACTAACTGGAACTTTTCTCGTGGTTTTGCTTTGTTCTATTTATTTTTCTAAGTTCTATGCTTTTTAATGAATTTCACTCAAAATAAAAAATAAAATAAAAAAAAATTTTTATCCGCCAACACGGCTGTTTAAAACTCTTCACGTTGTACTTCTGATCGCAAACGTACGCTAAATGAATCATTCGTCATCAATTATGTGGACATTAGTTGAATCGTGTAATGAATAGTTTTGGCAAAGAAAAATAAATACATATATTTGTTGTATTAAAATAATAATTAAATAAATTTTATGTAAAGTTCTTTACCCATTTTTCCTTACAAATATAATATTTTGGCTTATGTCATAAATAAATAAATAAATAAAATTAAAATAAAATATAAAATAAAATAAAAAATCAAAATGCAATAAACTATTTGGCAATCAATGCGTTTTTAATAAATCTAGTTTGAGTTTAAATAAATCTCCTGTTTTCGAAATTGTTGGTTGTACTCTATATAATTTTTAGTGTTGAGCTTCAGCCTTGAATGAGTAAGAGAACTTTATCATTTCCAAAATAATTAATAATGATTACTTCCGAGTCTTGGAGTGCCTGCGGTATTTAATTTGATATGTCGTTAAGAGCTGCTTCAAATTTATATAAGTCCTTCTTTCGATGCGTATTGACCTGAGTGCCAAGAGGTCCTTATCTAGTAGGCAGACGGACCACATGGCTGTTTGTAGCTAGGAGTGATTTCTGTTCAAAACAATATTTCGAACTGTTCACCTAACTAGAATAAAATTTTTTTGGTTGAGTGGCAGCATGAGTGGCATAGAAGGAATCTAACCTAAGAGCCTATTTAAATAATAAGTAAATAACATATATATATATTCACAGAAATCGTTTACGAGCCTATAAGAGAATTGAAGGCAAGTTATTATAAGTCTTACATTAGAAAGCAACTATATAAAGAACACGTGTTGCCATGTTTGTCCAGACTAATCTGCGAAACTTTCCAATCCATATTAATAAAATTCAAGGAATATGTATGCTTGGCTCCAGCTTGATAGATAGGATTGTTTTTTCATTTCATTTTTCATACTGACCCGACTTGAATAATTTGTTTAACAACAAAAGCGTGAAGAAACAATTTTATTATTGTTCACAGTACAACCAACCAAAGAACATTGCCCACAGTCAACACTATGATCAATGCAAATGAAGCTCGCATTGCCTGGATTATCAAAACATAACCCACGCTTGAAAATTGAAATCCGTTCAATCTGTGCAATGGAATGCGATTACCGTTAGACGCTCCAATTCAGGCTAATTTCCATTACTTTGGTCTTTACAATGACTATAAATAGAGGGAGGCAAAGCTAAACATTGGCCATATGTGGATTGAATTTGGTTAATTTGTGTAAGTTATAATGTTAACTTTACTTTCTGTGTCAGCTGTCAGCACACCGTCTGCCTACCGGGTCCACTAGCATTAAATGCATATTCATCAAACGTCAGGCAAACGACTTGACTGCATTAAATGGTCTGCTTTTGCGTATAAGTAGACTCCGCTATCTCCCTTACTAAGTTACAAACTTCATGACAAAGCCATAATGCCATACACTAAGTGTAGAGTACAAGACATGTAAAAATAGAATATCAATTTGGTAAACGTAACGGAAGCTGGCGTCAGTATTTTGACAGTTCCTCAACAAAAACTTTATGGGTTCTCCCAGATCCAGAGGAGTTAGTAATAACGAATAACAGGAGGTGACTGAAGGAGGCGGTGTAAGCGTCGGGGACACGTTGCACGCAACGCTTTCGATATGTCAAAATCATATTTTTATTTTTTTATATTATTTTAATGAAACGTCTTAGTTTTGATACTCTCTTAATACTTGGTCTTGCAAAGATTTATTTCATTTTTATGTCTGCGAGTTTAATCGACTTTGCGCACAACTCGAAATTCATTTCAAAACGAACCGTCACAAATGATTAATATGGGTTCTGTTGGTTTTGATTAACCGCTGTGATTCCTTCGCGTCACCATCTAAACGAAAAAAATCCGAAGAGTATCACACTCCTTGGACAGCGCGATAAACCGAAGTATCTCCAAAAACAATAAAATCTTCTTCCTCGTCGTGTGTGCGCATGTCGAGGTCTCCGACTGACTGATCTCGATCTTGACTGCTAATGACTTTAATCGTTAATCTCTGCCATTCCGCCATAAAAAATTTGATTGAAAAAATATGAAAAATGTGCGAGAATCGGAGAATGAATTTGTGTTTGGCTGCAGGCTTTGTCATTACTTCAGTGAGAAGATGGTGTTCTCTCAATATCTGCGTGATACTCGTAAATCTGATTTAATTCGTGTTCTGCTTTAGAGCAAGATTAAATTCAAAATGTGTTAAAGTTATTGGTTCTGGTCTCAATTGCCAAGAGGTCTTTGGCCACAGCCATTGATGGCAAATGCAAATCTGTGTGTGTATGTACATAACTGTGTATATATGTAAAGAAAGATACATAAATAAATAAATAAATAAATTTAAAATCAAATTCAAAAATGAATTATTTTTTCAGAATAGCAAATTTTTTTGCATTTCCGTGGCCATAATTTTGGCTATACTTTTCACTTTCTTCTTCTTTTAAAACAGAATATTCATTTTTCCTTCGCGAACGATTAGTTATTATGTTTCTCAATAATACTACCTTCCAAAATCGTGCTCAGTAAATAAC
This sequence comes from Cacoxenus indagator, assembly GCA_035041755.1. Lineage (NCBI taxonomy): Eukaryota > Metazoa > Arthropoda > Insecta > Diptera > Drosophilidae > Cacoxenus > Cacoxenus indagator. The sequence goes on from JAWNKX010000240.1 coordinate 128,429, forward strand.
AACTTAAACGATTAAAGAACAAAATAATCAATAATTCAAATTTTACCAATAACCAAGTGCTGTTTCCTCGCACGAAGGGAAAGGGGCACTTCTAATAGAGTATATTTTTTGTGAACTATGTAAATCCTGACTCTATTAACAAAGCTCGCAAGTTATTGTCACAAGCGCAGACCTTCGGAGCCAACCAGACAAACACATATTAAGTGTTACGTTAATTTAAGTTTAAACAGGAACTTCACTTCAAAGAAATTAATAATTCCAGTTTGTGGAAATGATATCTCAGCTGTTGCGGCTTTATTATATAGCGTTATAGCTAGAATGAGAATTTGTGGGTTTTCTGTAGACCACATAGCCATAAAGGTTGGCTTAGCTGTAGCATAGTCAAGCGGAAGAAGGTTTTCGCGCCCATAAATATGTCCTCGAAGCCCCATTGACCGGGTAACCAGCAAACAGCTCTTCTGGGTTTGTGTATTTTTTTTTTTTTTTTTTTTTTTTGTAAAGTGTCTTAGGTAAAACTCTTCAAAGTATTACAGTGTACTCGTAGTATTGTCTGTTCTGACATTGTCGACATAAGACATTGACTGCTCTAAAACTCACTGCTTATTGAAGAGACTGAAATGAATTATGTTTGTGCCACCCTAAAAACATAGGTATCAATGATAAAGATGAAGTGTTCACTCAAGTGAAGTTTGGTTATTTCACATATGAGAGTAAATAATAAAAAATAAAATTAAAAATGCATTGCGCGCTAGTTGTTCATTCAAGCGAGCCCAACTTCACTGAATTTATACTCGTATATATTATATGCAGGGCTAGTCAAAAGTATTCAAACATTTATCATAGACTCCATAAAAGTGTTTTTGTTGTTGTTAAGAGTTAATTAGCAAAAATTATGTTGCACTGCTTGAGCTATGTAAATATATGTTATTATGATAGTATAATTGAAATAAAATGTAAAAAAGATAACGTTTTGACTTTAAAGAGGACTGTGGGGAAACCGTTTATGAACCAACGGGACGGTAGGAAATTAATGGGAGCTCTCAGAAAACACCACGAAATGAGTTCTGTTAAAGTTCCAATAGCTTTGGAGGGGTTTATAGGCAAAGCAGTAAATTAAGCTAAGATGAGTCGCAGTTTGAAAGAAGCTAAAATTAGAACATCTCTCGTGCGCAAGGTAGTCGATATTACACCAACAAATCCAATTAACACAACACAGAATTACCCCAATTTCCAATAATTAATAGAATATTTAAGAAAATGCTGGTTTGTGTAAATACTTTTGAGTACACTCACTCTCTACGTCGTAGTTTAACAAAATTTATTTACTTTAAGTGAAGTTGGAAACATGGTGCACGCCATGTTGGGAACTTCTTCGAAGAAAAGTTCTATAAGTTTTAATATTTGCACTCGAAACGAGTGAAATAGAAAGTCTATGTATTAGTAGTGTAGGAGTTCCGATATTTCAAAAATTTAACACCTCATAGCAATACATTTTCTTCCGTTAATATTTTACGTAAATATATACATACAGTGGATTCGCGATAACTCGAAGCTCAAGGCAATGCTAAGAATTTCGAGTTAACGAATTTTAAACGTAACCAGGATTTTGAGATACAAAGGATTTAATTGTTAACAACTAACAATTGCGACTGAGAATGTTGCAATTTCTAAGTATATTTTACGAGTTGTAGAGTGATAGTCAAATAAAAGTTCGACTTATATATGTAGGTTTTGTGGCATATATTTGTTGAAACAAATTAACCAAAACAATTCATGTGTGCAGTTCACGCATTGTAGAAGTGAAACTTCTTAATAAACAACAGCGCGTGCCCTTTCCCTTGTTGTTGTTTTGATTACATACACTGCTAGCGGCATTGTTTTCATTTCACAACTTCGGCTCAACGCTCGAATGCTACACGACGAAGAACGATAATGCGATGACGCGATGACACTATGACGCGTCATAATAATGAACGTCACATACAAAAAGAACACAACGAAGAGCGCAATACTTTTGTGCGTTCTCAAGAGAGAGTAACGTTTATACATTATCAAGCAACTCACAAATACAAACACAAAACTTTGTACGGCTGCAGTGTATTCCTTCTCTGTTTCTCTTACATATTTTTCTTTCATCTCTGTCGATGGCGAAAATATACTGAAATCGAAATACTGAGCATTTTTACTACCAATGCGCCCTTAGAAGTTTCATTTCAAAAAATCTGTTAAATTCTTTTGATTTAAAGCAGCTATATATTTTTTATCAATTAGACTAGAGTCGTAATTAGTTGTATAACAAGTAAAGAAGTAATTTTAATAACTGATGAAAATTTCATTCTTTACCCAACAAATTCGTAAGGAGTTTCGCTTTAACCGGGTGTACCGCGACACCACTTCTTTTTTAATTATCTTTTCGTTTAGCATATGCCACCAGCCACCTTTGAGCTAGAATGAATAAGTCTTATAGAGGCTGCTTTTTGAAATTCGAGTGATGGAGTTTAAATGGGTACTATTAAACCGCGCAGGTAAATAATATTTGTTCGAGTTACAAAGGCTAAATAATTCGAGTTACGGCGAGATACGGCGTATTTAGAGCTTCAGCGGCAATTTTTTTTTCGATTTACAGAGGATTTCGACTTAACGCGATTCGAGTTAGCGAGTATTCGCTGTATAAGGTTCTTCTTTACTTTTCAAGTTTAATGCCTATTTTAGAGCTGAAGTTTAACATATTAACCATTGATCTTTTTTTCGCATGATCACAAAGAAGGTTCAGCTAAGAGGCGTGATTGATTAAATCTCAAGGTTTAAGTGAAAAAGTACATCTTCATCAATGTAATTGAACTTGGCAAATTTAAATAAATTTGTGTGCTATTCTTATATAATTGTATATAATCCGTTCTTGGATAATTCGAGGCATTGTAACGAAAAAACGTTCTTCGTATAAAAGGAAAGCATTAAAATTTGTGTCTAAAAAAGCACTGCGCTAAGTGTCCATAAGAAACTGTCATAATTTGAATTATGAGAATGATTGCTTATATAAAATCCAAGTTGTCTTTCCTTAAAACCTGAATAAGCCTCAGCAGTATAGGGATCAGTGTGCTGTACTAGATATTTAAATTTGGGCTGATTTCCCCCCTCATTTGTTGTAGACATTGGACAGCAATTCCTACCTCGCTAATTAAATACCTAACATTAGCTTAACGTAAGGTTTGTGGGTTTCATACATTGATATGCCCTAACAGTGATATTTTATACTCTTCGAAACTCAGTAAAACAATACTCAAAGAAATATATTTTGAATAATTCAAACCGATGCGAATACTGTTCATTACATACTCGTACTCATTACAGATGCGTCCGTCCACGTATCCCGAACAGCCATGTGACATCAAAAATGACATTGAATTCACACAAAGTACACAATAATAATTATATTAAGATATTACGAATAAGCACCTTTTCCATTTATTTTTCATCGCCGTACTCAATCGAAAGCTGAGACCATTACAAAAAAATACGAGTATGAAAAATTGTATTGGAGGAGGGTGGCGGGCGGCACTTTTAGGGATTCAGCGTTCGGTGTTCGTAGAAGAAGCAACAACTGCAAATAGAAGGGTGCAGGGATGGTGTGCTGCAACGCCGAGGTGTGTAGCGCCTTCGTTCACACCTAAACGGCGAAACGCCAGTCTCGACGACAAACGAATCAAACTTACCCGAAGGGTGTAAATTTAGCACAGCTGCTCGGATTCGTTTCAAAGAATTTCGGTTGAACTGCTAGGTCGGGTCGGTTACGCGTGGTGCCAAGTTAGTTCGGAGACATCTATTGATGAAACAAACAAACGAACAAACATCTTGATTAATTAATCCGTGCACGGCTGACATATTCTTCACAACGAGACGCTGCTAAGCTTATGCGGATCATAGCCGCAAGGTTGCGGAACTTTGTTGTATGTACGCTGCTGCGAAGCGGACGTGCCTCAAAGAACTGCAAAGTTAAACGATCACGTGAGTATCTTTTTATATCTGTACATTTCTTATATATATATATATATAGTCTATATTGTTTTATAATAATAAAATAAAATTGATTAATTGCGCAACGCAGCTCACCAAGGCCACGTCGGCCTAACCCGGCGTTCTGTGCGGGGTATGTGCTCCGTTATCAAATCATTGGAGCCCGAAATCAAATTGAATATAACGCAACCAGATCAACAGTTGGCGCTGTCCATTTTCCAATATAAATTCGGTGACTTTTATAAATCGCTACATCGCTAGACGTTGCCGAGAAAACGCTTATGCAATTTATTTATTTATCTTTTTAATTCTCTTTCTATTTTTTATTTTTATTTTCTTTAATTTTATATATTTCAGATAGACGACAACGAATTTTGATATTGGACGTGAAATATGGAAGTGATGTGGCTTGCTTTGGTTAGGCTACGTTGTGTTGTGCTGATTGCGCGCACAGTTGTTGGCGTATTATATCAGACATGTTTCTCTAATCTTTTTATATATTTATTTTTTTTAATTTCATTATATTTTTGCTGTAACAACTTATTTATTTTTTACTTGCCTTTATGCTTATAGTATTCGTAAGACGCTTTCGTTTTGAGAGTCATTCTGGCCATTAAAATGTTGCAGAAAGCAACAACTTGGCCCCACAAAAAAAAAAAAAAAAAAAAAGGCGACTTGGCAAAGCGAATTACAATAAATGTCTTTCACAGTCAGTAAATAACAATTTTTTTTACGCTCAGCTCGCTGATACCGAGCAAACTCAAGTATGGCAGTAATACAAGCGATACAAAAGCCAAGCATAGTTACAAAGGCACAGTGGAGCAAAGTACTAAATACAAGTGTTGAAATGGATTTCTCAGTGTACGGACTAGTTAGGCACAAAAAAAAGGTTCGGTGCTAAACTATTGGATTGCTCAAAATTAAGAGTGGCGTGCGAAACTATGGCTATCCAAAAAGCGAACTTCAGACAATTAAATCAAGCCGATATTACTTTGTAGGTAAGAAAATTTGAGTGCAATCAATACTAGGGGTGTAACAATTTTTTCAAAAAGCCCAAAAAATCGCAAAAAATCGATTAAACGATGTTTCAAAACATTTTTTAAATTAACTTTAACTTGATTGAACAATGACAAACAAATGTTGTATGGCAAAATCATAAATTATAAACGAATTCAATATTTGTAATGAAACTAGTAAATAATAATATGATATAAAGATTTCAAGTTCACCATAAACAATACCTTATGCGAAGTGTCTGTAGCTAATTTGCTTTTTTACTGGTTTAATATACAACCAGCTCCAGAGAACATTCGTTTAGACGGCACAAAAATGCTAATAACAGTCAAGTATTTTTTGGCCAGATGATACTTGAAATGCGGAAAGCAACCTTTTAGAGTTTCCAAAATTTTTAGCGGCTTGTTATTGTGTGGGAACACGGCACATTCTGAGGTATGCACTTCTCACTCACTCACTTCTAAGTTATAATCATTTTCTGGTTTATACTGCAGTGCCATGCGTGGATGTCTATTCCAGATAGACGACGTTGATGCATTTGACTCTTCAATAATTATTGCTTTGTATGTGCAATGTAAACCGTTTACACAGAGCATTGAGTTTTTACTTATGTAAAATGTATTCACTGAATTTGGCACTGATTCCGAGTATCAATCAATTCATATTTTACTTGTAGATCACTTTTTATAAATATTTTCACTTTATCTCCACTAGAACTTAGCGAAAAGTTAAAACTTCTGGCATTTGTTCGATTTTTGTGTGAAAAAAATCGATGATCGATTGTTTTTAGGGCCAATAATCGATTTTTTTATATCCTTTTTTTTCATAATTCAATTATAATATTTAACGCAGTAAACTGCATAACACATTTGTCGGATTTAAAAAATAATGACGTGAAAAAAAAAATTTGACTTATACTAAATTAAAAACGATGTAAATTGTGCCGAAAAGGCAATGTTATAGAAGGCTGTATCCTTCTTAGGGGGAGATTTATATCCTTCATTCATACTTGTTGAACCTTTGCGGGAAGGGGGAAAAGCGCATAAGCTTTGTGCATATGCCCCACAACTTGAGCCTTAGAAGAACTCTTTTTTTATTACATAACAGTTTTAATTATTTTAGCAATACCCGTATTTATTTATTTAGTGATTCTAATTCTTCTCCATTCGTTCAATTTCCATTTATTAATATTGTCTAACATAAATCACTAGACTTGTCTTATACATTTTCCTTAAAATGCTTTGTCTTTCAACTCACCCGAATAAAAACCCAAATCCCTGCCATTACTCAACGTTAAAACTACGGTAAGATTTTTCTTCGAAGATTATTGTTTTCACCCACTGTGCAGGCAGTATGCATGTTGGGGCTGAACCATGTCGAAGTGTCATGTCGCATTGAGTCTACCTCATTGGCGCAATGACTACATTCGATGATCTATTCGCAACACAGTTGCATACATGCAAGCTCATGCTAACTACGAGTCCGGGTGCACAGTGGTGCCGGCAAAAACAGCGACGCACGCGCCCCACAATGTTGTCGACAACTGCCGCAAAAGCTTTTACGCCCGCCAACTTTGGTGGCGATGCAGTAAATGTTTGACGCTGTCAGTTAAATATGCATTGCAAAGCGGTACTCGGATCAAAAGAGAAAGAAAGAAATCGTAGAGAGTGTGCGAGTCGGTGAGTGGGTGAGAGAAAGAGAAGGAGTGCGCGCTTGGGGTAAGGCGCAAGATTAGTGGTAGAGCTGATCGATTGCGTAGATGGCGTGGATCGAAGCAATCGTCTGAAGTCGAAGACGGGACGCACCTTCATCTTTCAACTCGCATCTCACATCTCAAATCGCACACAGTTGACGTGCTCGCGATCATCAGTTCGATAATTGATTGCTACATAATTTATGTCATTTTCGACATGCGCCGCACCGTACTGTCGTGGCAGTCGGTTATGTTGCATTGTGCGTGCCGTTTGCAAAATATGAATTGCAGCCAGGCGTGTCAAATTGCAGCGCAACGAAATGCAATCGGCAGCCGCAACAGCAACAGCAACAGCAACAGCAACAGCACCAGCTCGCCTTAGTCCCAGCTTAGAGTTTGCTACAAGCGGCTCAGCGCTACTCGTACACCACCAACGCCAATGTGTGCAATCAACGCGGAGTTACTTACAGCCTCACAGCACCAACACAACTACCACGATCACCAACAACAGCCGATGGAATATGGAAGTCTTCGAGACGACCAACCATAGTAAAATGCTTATGTTAATAGGTTTCCATGCTATTGTTGCAGTTCGATATGGCTCCCTCGCCTGTCGCACCGCACCGCAGCGCAGCGCAGCGCTGGCCCATAGCCAGCATCACCACTTTTCATAGTGTTTGTTATGTTAATGAACTCGGCGTAAACATACTAAACTTTCAACATTAAAGAAAATTATAGCCGAGATGTAGAAAAACTTTTAAGGCGAAACTATGGCAGACCAGGCCAGGCCAGGCCTGGTCGGTCCAATCGGCATGGGCCGAGCGGGGCTGGGCTGGGCAGGGTAGGGCAGGGCAGAAAAACTAAGCTAGCTGGCAGCTACAACAAAGTGTTTATGACCAGAAATCCGTCAACATATTAACACTAAATAATAAAGCGAGCGTCTCTCAGTCTCAGACTTAGACTGACTGTCAGACAGTCAGTCAGCTAACTGCATGTATGTGTGTATGTATGTATGCGCATGCATGCCCGCCAGCCTAGCCACACTAAAGTTTTCGACGACGACAACGACGACGACAACGACGACGATGACGATGACGATGATGTAGATGATGATGATGATTATGATTATTAGACGTCGTGGTTATAAACTCACACGACTTATGTCTGATTGGAAATGCCAAGTTCGATGATGCGACTGCGCCGGGCTCGGGCTCGAGCTCGAGCTCGGGCTTGCAGCGTAATTAATTAAACTGGCCATGCAGTTTTTTCTCAATTTTTTTATTTTACTTTTTTTAATTTGTTCCTCAATTTTTTATATCAAAACAAGCAAAGGCATGCGGCGATCGTTTAAATCATTAATTTAAGGCACTTATAAAATCATTAAACATCGAGTTGAATGCGTTTTGGAAAACGATTAAGCAGAATGCGAGAATGTAGCGTCGTTTGTGGCTTGTGATATCGAACAGTTACCTGAAGAATGCAATACAAAGCTCAGCCTCAGCGTATTTGTGGCTGTTAGATCAGGAGCAGCAGACTCCTTGCGGTGGCTTTGCTAGCAAAGACGATTCCTTTTCAAAGCAAGCAGACGCAAACAATGTTGCCGTTGCTCTCTCGCATACAGTTTTTATGTGTGTGTGTGTGTGTGTGTGTGTGTGTGACTGTGTGTATTTTGCTTCCGCTGCACTGGCGATGAAAGATGCCGAAATACTTAAACGATTTTTAATAATTTTATAGCTTTTCTGCGAACATGTACGCATAAAATACAACAAATGAAAAGGCATAAGATTCCTATATGTATAAATACGCCCTTTATGATTTACGCACGTTGCGTTCACAGCCGCACTCGCAGCCGCAGTCGAAGCCACAGCATTCAGCTACAGTCACAGTGGCCGCGCAAAGCACTCCTCACAGCACAGCACAGCCAACCAAACAAATCTCATCGACTAAAGTGCGCTGCGCTGCGCTGTGCTGCTATGCGGTGCGCGTCGCGCAACATTGACGATAATGACGTTGATGGCGTTGCGCACCACCGCCGCTTCGCTGGCTGAGTTGAGTATGATGAGGCTGATGCCGCAAATGTGTTCATTTTGATCTCTTTACGCTGCAGTGTAAGACATTTTTTTTATTTTCGCATACATGAGTGCATTTCGCAACATTTCACACACACACACACACACACACACACGCGCGCGCAAGCAAACTCCAACGCAACGCGCTCACTTCAAATGCAACTTCACGCTGTACTTGCACCCCTTTGATTCGGGCAAACTTCCTTGAATTATTTCATTGTTTTATTGCCTATTTGCCTGCAGCACGCAAAAAATGGCACGCTGTTCGAACAGCACAACATACACACCAGGTTTTGATCACTTAGAATTGTGATTTGGCTTTTGACTGGAAAACGATTTTCATTTTAATTGAAAATTTATTTCATTCGCCCACTGGGGCCGTAATAAAATCCGCACTCGCTGTTGTCCTCTACGTTGTCTGCAAAAGCGTTATTGCTTCATATAAGCGCGGCATCCGCGTAGGTTGGCAATAGCGGAAGCAGCGATAGCAGCAACACTGCCAAGTCGTACTTGGACACTTGGACACTTGGCCACTTGGTCACTTGGCCAGGGCAAATCGACACTCAGTGGCCACAGGCAGGATTGCTTTTGAACACTCGCTCTGAACACTCTTGCTCAATCACTCATTGAATTACTCCTTTGCCTACTGAATATTTGATATGCTCGAATGTATCGTCGCATCATAGTTTATTACTAATTGATTTTATTTTTATTTTATTTTATTTTTCTGCCACAAACTCAGTGAGCAACACTCCAATTCGCAAACCTATTAGAACGATATGCTTCTTCACTTCACACTCGAGCGATGAAACGGCATACAGTCATAAAACATTGCAGTGTACGGCCGGCCGGTCCCGAAATCGGCAATCTAATTTGGTGTAGATTTTGTTTTTATGTTGCACGAAGCTGTTGCAGTTCTCACGCCAACGGAACCGTCACTACACATGGATGACGGACTACGAGATTTGCTCATACAAACGTGTTCAAGTAATTGCACTTATTTTGGCACTCACTCAGTCTGGCTTAATTATTTCACTTAATTGAAAGGCCGTAAAAGTTGGTCGAGTTGGTCTGCGTCTAGCATTGGGGCGCTGGCAATGGCAGATCGCGCTTGAAGTTGGCATTTGTCAGGTGCTTGAGCTATTAAAGTGGACTCGTGAGTGGCTCTCTACTTTATAATAATCGCCGGGCCAGTGTAACAAAGGCGAGTACATCCGTTCGACCGCAGTGGCAACTACATTTTATGTTTAGTTGATAATATTCACTAAAATCTAGGAACTATACTTCCATAAAATGGTCCATTTGTATAGAATATAGAATCTTAAAGTAGTAACTTATGTACAGCCAAATTTTTTATTGTCCTTCCGGAACCAATTGATTGTCACTAATATTGCAGAAATTTATAATGAATTCAATTTCTCATCAAACAAGTTAAAAAGTAACTTCATAGATATGCTCTTTATAGTTTAGCTCAATTATTAGATCATAAAAATCTTTTTTATATACTCATAACTCTTAACTCAACCCGAAACTCGGTTGACGCGGGTACCGCCGCTACATATTCTTTAAACTTCCCTCGTAATTGCTTGAATTTTGTTTTTCGCTTTGCTAACTCACTTACCAGTTGAAACGATTGGTAAGGAAACAATTTTCGATTGGCTGCTCACGACAAAATGATAGAGAGAGAACAACCGTCAGCAAAAATGTGCTCATTTGGAATAGAAACGTTACGTACAAGGGCGACACAAATGTTTGCCAAACTAGTTACACACAGGGCGCCTTAATATGGACGAATTATATTAGACATCACAAACAATGTGTTTAAGAGAAAGCAGATATAAACGGTAAATATTCATCTGAATTGACTGTATTAATAAATTTATTAAAAAAATCCTTATATTACCCAATGCCGCCAATGGGGCGCATAAATGCAGGCGCAAGCGCAGTTCGCTCGTGTGCAGCACCTTCTTGGCTTATTGAGAAACGAGCAGAACTGGTTTCAGTACGTTTTAGATAGCCTGCGCGATGGGGTGGGATATTTTTATGTCATTTATATGCTGTGGTGCCGTCTTTTAGTTTTTCGATTCGAATATGGAAATCAAATCGGTTTGATCGTCGTCCGTATGACGACGCCTGCGGAGAATTTCGTGTACGCCGTACAAATTAAATTAACAATTAAGTGAAAAAAGCAAACAAATTTAAATGGCAATGAAGCCAGAAAAAGTGTCTTTACAAATGCTTTTGTTGTTGTTGTTATTCGTGCAAAGAATATAATACAAAGAAACAAAAGTAAGGATATAACAAGTGATACATACACAAGTCGTGAGAAATGCTTAAATTCAGTTAAGTGAAGAAGTGCAATCGAACCCAAAAAGTGCGATAAACAATTTGTGTCGAACGGAAAACTAACGGTGCTTTGGACGCCTTGTTTCGGCTAGGTCCGATTCGTCTCATGCATCCGCTAACCGTAACGGGAAAGTGTAATAATATTAAGTAGAGACAACAGTGAAAGTAGAAGTAGAGGAAGTGAAAAACAGTAAAAAGCCACAGTGTCACAAACACAAATAGTAAACGAAATTTGCAAATAAGCAAATACGCCAAAGGAAGGAAAAACAAAAACAAAAACAAAAACAAAAACCAAAATAAAAGGAAACCATCGTTAATAATAAACCGAAAGGAAAGAAATCAGGCGGAGTGAAGGAGCATCGGAAATAAAAGCGAGAATGGCATTAAACAAAATGTCCGCATACACTCAACTCGAACTGTGTACAAACCAGCAAGAGGTAAGTAAGCACAAATAGAACCACCAACGACATAAAACTTTAAATATGTATATATGTGCATATATATATCGATGTATATATCTATTTGCCTACATACATACAAATATGTACTATGTATATATATTTTTTGCCGGTGTACCAAAAATCGCGTTAAAAGTCAAATCACCGACGGCGATTTGCCAAAACTACCAATCGCATTTTGATAGAATCTCCCCGGGCGGCCATGTGAACTTTCACAGACATACACTCTCCCACACAAACACAACAATACACCAATACACACGCTCTCAGATTGGGCATTTTTTTTTCTCTTTTTTTCGTTCGTTTGTTTGGTGAATATTTAAAAAGTAATTATAACGTTAAGTTGTTGATTCAACATTATAGAGACTTTGCCGTCGATATCTCATCTCATCTCAGTTCAGTTCAGTTAAGTTCAGCTCTTCTTCTCTGAGATCGCCTCTACCCGTTTCATCTTGCTTGTCGCGTATTGTTCAACAGTTGGACAAACGTCCGTTAAAAAGGTGACGTGCTAAATGTACACTGTACTCGTACAATGGTGTTCAAACATAAACCAGTCCCAGTCGATCGCACGGTCACAGTCCCGGCTCGTAAGATGGCCAAACAGTTCAATCGTTTCCCTTCTTTGCTGCACTCTCGATTGAACGGTTTTGATGGAGTTCGGTCGCTCGGTCGCTCGGTCGTTCGGTCGCTCGCTCATATGTAAATAAGGTATCCAAATATTTGCATTATTTGTTAGTAACTTAAATGAATATTAAATGGGTTTTATAGCATACACCTTTCAAGCGTTTTCAATTCATTCCGCATTCAATAAAACTCTTGTTATGGGCTCTCATCTTCATTCTCAGCATCAGCATCGCATCGCCTTCATACGCGACATCGCTTTCGTAGGCATTCTTGATCGCTGTTGGATCAACAATGTTGCTCACTGATTGACTGACTGACTGACTGAGAGAGACAGACGAGACAGATTGACTGATGAATTGACTTCAAACATATTTATTTTAATAACTAACGTTGGTATGCCTTCTTCCTCATTACTGAATCACCTGAGAGGAGTTCTTTCACCGCGTCGCCGTAGTCATAACACATCACAACACATCACAGCACAGCATATCTCACATCTTCATATGCAAACAATGTGTGAATAGTTTTGTTGTCATTTTTTATACCGTTTACTTTGGTGTTAATTGAACACATTTTTGATTTCATCTTGGAGTTGTCGTCGTGTATTTGTCTCTGGTTCTGAGAAACGCCGCCTAAGCGTAAATCTCAATTCAAATGAACGCACCTTCTTCAGCTAACAAAGGCAATAAATAAGTTGGATTTCCTTCAGCGTGCTATGCTTTCCACGGAAAGCAGAGAGTCCAAAGCGTCACACGCCTCTAATCAGATTCTAATAACCTCGTTAGTACTTTTACTTGCAAGCCTAATCCTCAAAACCGCTGGTCAAATCACTGTCAAAGGGTTTCTATCGTTTGGTAGTAAATGTTTGTCCGCATGTGGGTGCCGTATCATCGCACCAAGTACACTTTTACCGCTCGACCCGTTGACTTTCTGCCAGACCTTCTTTTATGCTGGTGTCATTCGCAATCGTGCGACCGTTTGAAGTCCGATCGCTCTGATTCCTCTGCTTCATTTCTCCAATATTGCAGTGATAGACGCAGTTGAAGTTCCAAGTCAGTGCGCCGCAATTTAGCTCAAAGTCACGATTCAACGATAATGTGGGTTGTCAAGCAGTCGTAAATTTTTAATTAATAAACTGCGATCATTGCGCTCTGGACGAAACCACTTTAATTAGTTGGGTTAAACGCGATATTTAGTAAATTTAAAATGCCAATTTCAAAAATCAATATAAAACTGTAATGAATGGTTTTTAAATTGAATTCTCTGGCGACACTCGAATTGATTGAAAGCTTCATTCGTGCATCGAAACTGTACTAGTTGCGACTGATGCGAGCGAGCAGTACAGAAAGGTCCCATTGGCTAAGGAGTTATAGTGTTTATGGTAATAACATTAGAATACTTAAATAAATTGTATATGGCTTCATGTATTCCTCAGCTGATGTAGAAGTGAATTATTGAGGGATACGTAAATGAAGGAGATTAAACTTGTAATAGAGTTGAATCCAAGTTCATTTTCTGTAGGGCATACATAGTTTTATATAAAAATCGTTAGTTTACTTTATTTGTATATATATATATATATATATAATAAATTGGGAAAAATCGTTTCTTTTCAATTTTCAACCAATTTGGTTATTTCTTTTTAAATGTAGATAATTACGGCACGAACTGGATAGGCAAAAAACAAAAAAAAGTAATAAAAACATTTTAAAAAGGGGAAAGAGCTTAGCACGCTCACGCTTATGCATGAGCAAATATTTTATTCTATTTTTGTTTATAACGCAGTACTTGCTTTGAATGTCATTGATTGTCATTTAAGTGTTATTGAATTTATTAATTTAGTGAAATATTTCCAAACTCATTGCGCTCACGCTTATGTATGAGGCACCGTTGTATAACATTAAAAAAAAGGTAAAGGGCAAGTTGTCAGTTGTCAAAATATAATTATTTATTTTGAGAATCATGCCAAGAAACTAGAGTCTTATTGGACAATCTATAATATTAATGCAAGCAGCTAAGAGAGAAGAAGGCAGAGAGAAGAAGGCAGAGAGAAGAAGGGAAATGCTCCAGAACGCGGTATGTTTGTGTAGTTTTATTGAAATTGTTGAAAAGGGTAATATGGCTAATATGCGCATATAAAAATAAAATAAAAAAAATATAATAAAATATAATTTGCGATTCTGTACCATAAAAATCAATCACTTAAAAGTTTTGCATTTACTACGAAAGAAGCAAGAAATTGGAGTATATACATGATTGGTTCAGATGTTCAGGTTTTTTTCCGTTTAGTTTTGTTGAATTTGATTCCCAGTGAAATATTAATAAAAATAATTTAATTAATTATTCAAATTGAAATTCAAATTGACGCGCAGCTTTAGGTTCGTTAGCGCGAAGCCGTGCGTGTTATTTTTGTATTCAGGTTTACTTCGAGCCACTTACTTCACATGGGCACAACAATTACGAGATTAACTATAATATAAATAAATAATAAGTTTAAATAAAATAGCTTGGGAGGATCGCACTTAGAAGCGCTAAACTAGCTACAGTTTTTGCTTGCATAAGACACTTTGTCACGCTCAATACGCCAGAAATGGGCAAATCAAAATAGAACCAGAAACGGCATTTTAATGTTAATTGAGAGTTGCTAAAAAAACAGAATTTTAGAAAAAATAATAAAATCGTTTATAATAAATAAATAATGATAAAATTAATATAACAATAATAATAATAAATAATGCAAAAGAATTCACAGCTTATAAAGTTGATGACATATAGAATTTCCAAAAATTCCCGTTACTTACATATTTATTTTTCTCAAATTACAGTAATAGGAAAAAGAGTACGAAGATTAAGTGAAAAATAGATTAATTGTCGTTTCTGTTCACCGTTATAACGAACGAGCAGATTCCAACTGTAATTGCAAAAACTGTAACAATTATTTTTTATTTTATTTGATTAATTTTTACCCTTTTAAAAAGAATTAACTATTTTTAAAGTTTGAGGTTTTTCTTTTAAATTGGTCACCAATTCAAGGTTTTGAACACACTCGAAATATGCAAGGCTTTTTTATTATTATTATTTTTTTTTTTTTGTAGAAACAGTTGAAGCTCGACCGCTTGAATTTGTATATCGTTTGGACTATCAAAGCACAGGAATTGAAATAAATTAATTCAGAGTTCTCTTTCGTACCAGGCTGATGATGAATGTTGTACACGTAAATTTAGAAATTCTCAAATGAAATGAATAAATTCCCCAAATCAATCGAAAATTAGCTGTTTATTTGGATTTTTATGTCTGCTCTTACTTACTTGTGTACAAACATTTTGGAGTCGGAATCAGCTCCCTTTTATTGGTGTTAACAATTTGGTGGCACTTCGATCTAGAAAAAATAGAAAACAATAACAAGTACAAAAGCAACAGCAACAAAAATAATTGCGTATCGAAATATAAAAAATAAAAAAAAGTGAAAAAAAAGTTTAGTTGTATAAAAAACTAAAAGTATAAAAAGCTCATAAAAACGTTATTGAGTTCGTTCTAGGTTTTTTTCTTATTTTTGTTTTCTGTTTTTTGTTTCCCTTTTCTGTTTCGCATTTGTTTTTCGTATTTTTTAATGAATTTATGCATTATTTCTTCAACCATAGCTAATAAAATCGTTAATTAGATTTTTCCAGCATGGAAGTCGTCGCAGTTGGGTCGGTCGGTCGGTCGCTCGTTCGGTGAGCGAAATACAATAAATATGAGCGAATTATCAAAACGCTAATAAAACGTGAGCAAGGGCGTGGTTTTTATGCACGCACACACTTTCAAAAATATTGCTGCAAATAAAGCCGTTGTTGCAATGCAAACGATGTTGTGTATCAATCAGACGAAGGGGTTGCTTGTGCGATTTGCCTCTTGAAGGATGAGAGTAAATAAGCGGTAAATAAGCGTGTGCGTGCGTGCGTGCGTGTTTGTGCCTGTGTGCGCTAGCGTTGAGGTGGTTTTCGAAGCGAGTGAGGTGAAAAAGCACGAAATAAATTTTGCAAACGCGAAAACCAAATAAACAGAATATGTAATATATCCGTCGTCGTACGTGTGTTCATAGTCTTAAGGGTAAGCAACACGATGCGATGCGATGAGCTGGTTGCATAGGAACTACGCTCTAAGTACAGTGGAGTCGTGATCATGTAAACAAGCGAGTAGGAGCATTGCTCGTTCGAATGAACACAAAAATTATTTCTATCTGAACCTCGTACTTCAACACCATTTAGTCCTGTTTTCCACTATTTAGAATAGAGAATAGCATTTAGGAGTGGCAAATGGTTGTCCTACCTCCTGGTGCTGCTACCCCTACTGAGGTAAGAGATTTGGTTTCTTGTTATCGCCTTATAGAGGCCCGTAGCTTCATTCATCATTCTGATTGTTTCTGGTAAAACTTTAATCGTGCTACAAAAAGCTTTAATCTAGAACATAAAATTTAAAAAAAAAAGCAAAAAAACCAAAAAAAAAAAAAACAATGAAGTTAAAGTTATATATTTATTCGATTCCTGGCCAACGAGTTGGGGCTATGAGAATCGATCTCGATTCTTTATTTATCTCACCTACATTATTATATCTCTTCAATGTCAATTATCGAGTAATATTTCTGATTAAACAACAACAAATATCTTCGCTACTCAAAACTTACTTGGCCTAAAGAAAACGCTACAAATACGGTTCTGAGCTGATGTTAGAGATAAGAAAATCAGCACTCAATATCTTCGATAGAGATGTAATTCCTAGAAACTAACCTAGTAGCTCAATTTGCAAAAATATGAACAAAGTTCATCTTGATCACAGGCCAACATCACCGTTGCCCACTCAGCAAGACTCAAGACTCAGGAGTCAGACTAGGTCGAAAGTAAAATGAACTCCAGCCAACTCCAAAGAACATTCTTAAGGCAATTGGATCTGGTTAAAAAAAATTTTAACTATTGTACAATTTTCAATGGTAATAGTTTCTTGCAGAAATAGAGAATAACACTAGCTTCATATTGATGCATGGGTTTGCGTATGGGGGCTGTACGATCTTGTCATTCTAAACTGTTGGATATGTTATAGTTTATTTCCATAGCCATACGATGAGATGAGTAATCCATGATCCAAACCCCCTCACCACGCAACGCAAAGAAACAACTTACAGCGTGTAATGCAAATTACAGAACTAGTTCGAACAACGAACTGATCAAGAGAATGCATTTTCACAACCGGAAGCGCAGACAACAGGACAGCAAACGCCTATTAATATGCTCTGAACTCGAACCTAGTTAATACGAGTGAGAACGGTATACTGAACAGACCACGCTACGTAGATTCCACTGTATAAGCCTGAGTACATATTAGTTGCATTTACTATATATGCATATAATGTACATATGTATGTGTAGAGGTTTTCTAGCTTAGTGACTATGTAGGCATAGTGCAGTTGTATAGGTGACGCGACTTGGTGGAACGTAAGTTGCATATGCAAACAAAAAAAAAAAAAACAAAAAACCCCAACTTCTTTTATTCGAGTTCAGTGTTGAAAGGGCACGGAAGATTGACTTTGGTTCTGCACGTATGCAAATGTAATCCAATATGCGAAAGGACAATAAATGAACGAAGCCAACCGTCAGAGAGATCGATTTCGAATTGTTGAGCTTCAGAGCTGAGCCGTGAAGATCGGCAAGCAATTAAGCACACATACTAAAAATGTATCGCAGCGTCGCATTTAACCGGTTTTCGCTTAATACGAGTACAACAATCTCAACAACAACAACAACAACAACAACAACGATGATTTGCTCACATGTGGGTACGGTTAAGAATACAACGTGTTCAAAGCACAAAACGCAACGGGTCTGTTCGCCATTATGTTGCCGGTTGTTGTTGCTGTTGTTGCCGTTGTTGCCGTTGCTCTCTGCTCGGTTTGTACTTCATTTTTTACGCTTCGGCGCTTCGGCGAGCGAATGAAATCGCGTTTGCCAGATAGTCTCTTAATTGTGTGCGCAGACAGACAAATAAACATGAGAGGCGACAATATACAGACATATATAGATAGATACATGCACATACATATGTAGCAGAGCGCGCGGCCATGTGCAGCAGATGTTGCCGTCCATTAGTCTGTCCGTACGTACGAACGCCGGTTCGATCATTCGCCGGTTTTATGTAGTCTGCGTTGTGTGATAGACCTGAATCTCTCGGATGCGGGGCTCAATGTTTGCGATAAAGCATTTAATTTGTGTTAATAATACAATTATTGTGTTGCCTCGTATCCGACAGCGCTATTGGCCACGGGGCGCCCCACACACACGAACACATGCACGCATTGGCATTCCGGAATTACAAGGCGTGAAATCCTTGTTGCATTTATATGCATCGCTGCGGCAGTGTACGTAGTGTGCGTGTGTGTGTGTGTGTGTGTAAACGTGTGAGCCTCTTCATCCAGATCCTCGAACGGTGCTCATAACATCATCATTGTCCTGCTCGTACTTTTTGTTGTAGGGCCCGACAAGCTGGCGTTGCGGCAATGAGACACTCAATAATCTTAATCCTTCACACCACACAAAGCGTTTGCATTGAGCTGATCCTATTTGCACGGTGTGCCGCCTTTAACCTATGGTCGACGCCTCATACAAATTCTCTCCAGAAGTGGTAGCTCGTTCCGCAGCACATGCGGCGAAGGCATATGGAATAATGAAATTAGAATATCCAACTAAGCCCTTCGTTCAAGACCTGATTGTCATTTTCAACTGAAGTGCCGACGCTCATAGCTTCGAGGATATTCTCATACATACTGTACTTATTTAAGCTTAGTTGAGTCGAGGAATTCGGGTTATCATTAAATACAGATTTATACAACGAAATCATGTGTTTTAGTCAAAATTTCACATTCAACCATTCGGATTTAAATTTGTTTTTTTTAATTTGACCAATCCAAAGTTACCAACGTTATAGTGAAAGAGGTCCTGCCTTTTACTCGCACCTTAATGCAAATATCGATGTATTATATCTTAGCCAAAATTCGACTCTATTAATGCCCTATTCACATTGCACATTGCAATTTGTCCTATGCACAACATAGGACAAATTGTGAACAATTTTCAAATTCCGATTTGTGGAAAAAAAAGTATATTTTCGAATCATAATATCATCATAATGTGTACAAACGTGTTTTCGGACTTAATTGCACTTATTTTTTTTTACTTACCTTTGCTTTGTGCCATGATCAGCTGTTTATTATTTTGGCGCACAAAAGACAGTTGAGAATGGCAAATTTCCAACCAAAAACTTTGCAACACTGTCAGAAATTGACCGCCCTGTTTAGAATCACTGGCGAATCAATTACTGATCCTATCGCATTGTACAACAACAAACCGTGCATGGCGTCACTTTACCTTGTGGTTGTTTGCAGAAAGTTATACGAATCACCGTCGAATCACTAGTGATTCGCATCATAATCCACTATGAACAGAGCATAAGAGCTAAGTCTCTTTTCTGCGAGCATTCGTTTTTTATGTAAGGGAACAGGTTGCTGGTCGTGGATGCCGAAGCAATTCGTATGATGGTGCACTGCTTTCATTTGGGTCCGAATTTTCGCGACTCCGTTCTTCAAACGCAATATTAATATTCATTATTGATTACTTTATACATTTTGCAAGCCGTACCAGGCATCAGTGTATGCCATTCAAAATTGTTTGAGATTAAGAAGACAATGCATTTGGCACCAAACCGATACGCATCGCTTTAATATATCAACCAACCTATGTGTATAGTATCTCTACTGCCTTAAAAAATGTGAATTTCTACGAGGGGGTTCCGCAGAGGAATTGATGTATTGCTGAATGATAAAGATGAACCTCTAATAAAGAAGGCCGATCTATATTAATGAGACCAGTGCAGCTAGCTTCAGTTGTTTTAGGTAACTTAACTATAGCAACTTGCTCCATCAAGTGCAGAAAATGTAGGGCACTGGGAGTCTTAGGAACACTCGAATACCCGGCACGTAGGCATGCAACGCTAGGCAATACTCCATCTAGTGGAACTAAGGTATACTTTTGAATTGCCTTGTTTTGCGTTGGGCATTAATAGGAAATAATTCATATAAATTATAGATATATTACTCTGATATTATATTTCAATCTCTCAAGACGAGTACCACGAACAGCTACAGTGTGCCACTTAAGTGAGCATACAGCCAGAATTTTCATGGATTTTTTGTGCTTTTAAGAAGCTTCATAACTTTTTTGATTTTTAATATTTTATTATAATTGAAATAGGTAAAAATCACGAAGACCTCGAAAATTCACCACCACAAAAGTCATCGTACAGCTGATCTAAGGAGCTAATATCTTGAGCGTTGAATACTCAAAATACTTTTTTAGTATCGGGTTGGATAATCCTTCATTTTTATAACCATATTCAGTCTATTTGGCATTGATGCCGCCAAGTTTTCAATGCAAGTGGGCTTAATATTCTTCCACTCCTCCAGTAAACTCATCTTCAGCTACGTTTTGCTTCGATTTTCGCTGCCCCTTAGAATTTCTTCCAATTTTTTTCACAAGTGTTTAATGGAGTTGATGTCCGAACGCCATAGGTTGGCTGAAAGTGAGTGGGCAACATTATAAAACACCCATAAAGACATTTTCATTGCTGTGTACTTTGAGAAAAAAAAATAATTAGACCGAATAGCGAAGTTATTTGCACTCTGGACTATATTTCGCTTAAGTATCTCGATGTACAATTTGTGGTCCATGATAGCATCAATAGTTTCATCTTCCTACCACCTATAAAACCTCCTACGCCATGTTTAACTGTTTTAACTGTATTCTTTGGGTTAAACGCCTGTTCAGCTTTTCGCCAAACTTTATAACGCCCATCTGAGCGCCAAATGTTGTACTTCGACTCGTCGCAAAAGATCACCTTCCGCCAGAACTTCACTGGATGGTTTCGGTACTCTAGAGCAAACTGCAGGCATTTCTTTCTGTTTACATCACTAATCATTGGCTTTTTGAGAGGTGTGCGGGACTTGTAGCGGGACTGGTAGCCGAATTGTTTAATTGCTCTGCGTATGGTTTCAGGATGCAAATCATTGTTTAAAGAATTTGTGTCCTCACTAATTTTGAAATGGATTTTTGTCTACTATTCGTTTAATTTTGCGTTTATCTGTATCTGTAAGTCAAGGCGACCTTTATAATTGTAACTACAAATTACATGTTGTATCGTAGATCGACTTCGCTTACACAATTTCCGATTTCTGCCTAGGATTTCTTCTACTTAACATGTACATTTCAAACAATTCTACGTTCTTGCAAAGTTAGTTCCTTGCGAGGTATTTTTAATCAAATAATACATAATTGGCCCTTGCGAAAACAAAAGACGAGTGAGAGAAAGCCGTAAACCAAACTCAAAGATCAAAAAGATAAGAAAATGCGAACATCGAACATGCACGTGCATGTTTGCTGTGCGACGACTCTTGTGGCGGTGAATTTGCGATGGCTTCGTGCTTTTTAATTATTATTGAGGATACAACTATGCAAAATGAATTTTTTTTTTGGAAAATAACTCCAAAAAAATGCATTTAACACTACTGCGTTTGAATTACAATAAAATATTAAAAAATTAAAAATGTCATTAAGCTTAAAACACAAAAATTCATATAAATTCTTGCTATATGTGGGCACACTTTATATCTCTTTAATCTTGTGTAGAGCACAATATCTTATATGAAGTAAGTTCTGCCAAATTCTCACTTGCCCCGGCAACTTAGGTTTGTTCAAGGAGTATTCCCAACGTTGGAGAAAGGTCTTTGTAATTTTTAAAATTTCATTTTCTTTAAAAGTGGTCCTGAGCTGTCAGGTGAGTACAGAAGAAGTTCAAATGAATTTGTTGGTGCATTCGGCTGGAAAACATCTGGCCTACTTGCCAGAGAGGTCTTACATACACAGTTAAAATGCTCCTAAGCACTAGTATGGGTTCTATCAACAAGTACCAAGTACCAAGTATTGAAATGCAGACAATTTGGTTTCAAGAAGAAAATTTTTGAATTTACTAAAACTAGTCAATTTTATTGCCAATAAAATGTAAACTTGGAATTGTTGAATGTTGATGTGAAGTCTACTGACCTCGAAAAATATAATAATTTACGCTGTAAAAATATTTAAATTAAAAACAATCAATTTCTTGTTGTTTTCTTGTTTTCGGTTATTTTGTTGTAGCCCATTTCAAAGGAAAAATGTACACTACTATACAATGGCAGATAACAAACAATCGCATTGTTCGCATTTGCCATAGGCAAATCATGTCTCCAGGTATATAATGACATTTTAATGTATCTGTTATTGTTGTTGTTGTTGCTGTCGTCGTTGTAGTCATTGTAGTAGTTGTTGTTATTGCACTAACCTCAAATATTGGAATTATCAACGAAATGCCGCCGTTCGATTTGTGATGGGCCACGGTAGAATGCAACTTTTCAATTAGTTTAATAACCGCTGCAACTTGCTGTGATTGCACGAATTGCACTTCAGCTAAATTAGCAACGTGCAGATAAAAATGTATCTGACCGAGCGAACGAAAGCACGATTGTCGGAACTGCAATTACAAATGTGCGTTGTGTGTGTATGTATGTGTGTGTGTAGCTGTGTGTATTGTATTGTAGGAGTATATGTCTGTTGTTATGAAAACGCGTTGACAACAATGCGCTGCGCTGCATTTTACCTGCATAGGCCCAAATCGGAATTATGCCACGGCATTACTCGTTGTACAGAAATGCTCAGCTTATCGTATGCATTTTTGCCAGACGACATAAATGTGCGCGTTTATGTGTGGGTTTAATTGCCCATTGCCCAGGTCTCAGGCCACGTAGTCATAGTGCGGCGATGGTGCCTACGCAGGCCGCATTTCCATTGTGCGTTACGTACAAAATTCGTTTTGTATTAATTATCAAAATAAGAAAATAAGAAAAAATTATACAAATAAATGGAAATAGGAAAAAAAAATTAACTGCGGCTTTGCGGAATTTTTAGTACTCTTCACACACTATTCATTATGCAACAACATAAATGCCTATAGTTATGCATGGTCCAATACGAACCAATTAACCTAAGCTCTCCAATTCTCGGGATTTGTGTATATTCGACTTCTTGTAAAATCAGACTAAATTTCATTTGCATGCTTTAAAGAAAGATTTTAAAAAAATGATAAAAAAATTAATAAACCAAAAATTAAATAAAAAAGTTCTTCGATTCAAAAGGAATTGGCGATATCCTGCAATTTCTTTTGAGAGTACAAAATAAAATTCCTTCAAAAATGTTCCGATTTCTTTATATGGTATACTTACTGACTACCGACTGGATCCGACAAATTTACAGTCACTGAGCTTTCTAGCTAAAATATTGATGGACTACATAGCCTACAGGCGATATGTCAAATCGATTCGTCATGTCGCGTTGATCGACTATACTTCTATATTATTTATATACTTGAAGGGTATAAAATGAAAAGCGTAAAGAAATCATCCATTGAACTGTACGGCAACGCCACAAGTCGTTCCTTTTCGCAACACCACCACCTATGAGTGACAAATTACGATAAAGGGCGGCTAAGAGGGTGGCACGAAGTTCTGCATCTGCATGGTCTTTGCATGTTGCCAAAACCGCGTCTAAACGAAACCACCAACATGTGAACGCGCATATTTCACATTACTTCGATAACTCCCATTAATTTGAGAGGCATACTCACACATACACATGCACACTAGCACACACCATACATTCGAGCTAACTAACCAAGCTAATTCACCAACCGACCGATAGAGCCGGCAAAGGCCTAACCAACCCAGCAACCAACCACCAGCCAAGCGTAGTTGTAGCATCATTCCACAGAGCTCGCTCTACGTAGCTAGGCTCCTTCGCTTCGTGCGTGTATGTGTGTGTGCGTGTGCATATGCACGATATGTTTGCCATCGTGATGTTTTCACATTTGCGCCAACTTCAAAGCTGCTTACAAGCCAGGCAATGCACTCACTCACACATTCACTGCGTCGAACTGGCATTCGTACCATTCGTTGGCAAATATGTTGGCCAACGCGGTTTGGACGAGTGACGCTGACGGACGCATCAACTGACGAACAGCGACGGCGATGACGACTATGACGACAGCAGACGACAAACAACGATAAAAGTTACGGAGTAGGCATATCGGGGCACCGAGCAAGTGCAGAGTAGATCACAGCAAAGTTGATATTGTGCAGAAGTGGCTTTGCTTTTGTGTGTTTAAATTGAAAATTCCCGATTTGAACACAGTCACAGTCACAGTCACAGTCACAGTCACAGATGCGATTAATTTGCACCTCTCTAAATGCATAAACAGAACTCAAGTCACACATCGTAGGCAAAGCAAACCAAACCAAACCAAACCAAACCAAATCAATGCAGCACACACACACTTACACACACACACACACACACACACACACACATACGCAGAAGACCGCGACTGGTAACCGCCAACGAATGCAAATTCAAAGTTGCGCTTATGGTTCGGTCTCAACAACACCATCTCCTCTACCATCACCAACATCACTAACACCATCATGATCATCATTACCATCACCATCAGCATCAGCATCAGCATCAGCATCACAATCATTGGCCAGAGAATTCATGTCTAACAAATTAATGTGGAACTGAGTCGCGGTCAACCGTTTGAGCGTTCTTTCTTCATTACGTTGCGGTTGTCCGGGGGGTTTCTGGTGTGCGGTGTGCGGTGTGCTTGAACTCGAATCAATGCAGCAATCGCAAAGAAGGAGTGAAAATATTGGCGCACATTATCGGCGCGCAGCGTGCGACACCACTAAAGTGACTCGATTAAGTGCTCTTTCAATATTGTGAAAGGCTGAGGCGCTGAAATCGTGCTCCTCGAGCTTGTAAGCTTTAAGCGCGTTCATCAATTCTGGATCTATCAAACATTTGCGAATTAATTCTTATCATTATTTTCTACAGTCAACCGGCAATCGAACGGCGGACGGTGATATGCGCGACTCCGATTCATTAGACGGCGACAATCAACAGAATCACGGCAAGGCGAAGAGCTTGGACCACTCGATTTTGAGTAATGGTGGCGGTATGTATTACAGCGACAGCGGAGGCCCTGACGAACATGGTCTAAATCAACCAACTGAGGTGGAACTAAGGTGCGTTCAAAATATAAAAAAAAAAGTGAATAAATAAATGAATAAATAAACCGGAATCAAGTACCATTTTAAGTCTAGTCAAGCTATAACAAATGGGTCATGTGGGTTCATTGCTTCTTTGCAGACAGCATCAACTGCCACCGAATCATCCCTTGAATTCGTTGGGCGGTTTTATGGGCATCGGCGGGCTACACAGCATTCCGCATCTGCAGCACAGCGATGTACTCCAAAAGCTGAAGATGCAAGTGCGCGATATAAAAGTGGGGCTCATGGTAACTATACATGCCGATTGCATCCATTTTATATGGCTGCTAATAATGTTGAATCACACCAGAATCAGGATTATGCGGGTGCCGCCTTTGGGGCACACGCTCTGCCCACATCGCTGAGCTCATCCTTCTCACTGCCACCACCCACAGTCGCTTCGTTTCCGCACAGTGGTGCACCAGGCAGTGTCACAGCGCAACAGCAACAGGCATCAAACGGCAACATCGGCTGTGCCAATGGCTCAACCTATAGCATCAACAGCACTGGCGGTGGCCCTGCAGGCAGTGGCCTTGGCGGTGGTAGTAACAGCGTCGCCGTCGACGCTGCTGGCGGACATGGTTTCTCGTTTACTTCACCGACAGCGCCAAACACAAAAGAAGGTGTTTATCCCAATCCACTCATTCCATGCCACTGCATCTTAACCAACTGATTTTCGTTATGTGACCGAAAGTGCTCCAGACACATTCATCCAATAACTTTTTTATACCGTTCACAGTCAACTCGGCTTCCAACTCTTCCACGTCAAGTGAGGCTTCCAATTCATCACAGCAAAATAATGGCTGGAGTTTCGAGGAACAGTACAAACAAGTGAGACAGGTTAGTTGTCAAAATATTCCAAAATCGATTGCCCTCAGTTGTTCTTGGGCAATTTTATGATGTTTTTTTTTTTTATTTATTTTTTTATTTTTCAATGAACTTTGATTTGAAGCTGTCTTAAGCACCGAGTCTACCTCCTGCTGACTTGTTCAAGTTTCAGGATTGGTTTTGTTTGTAAAATGTAGAGATTTGGTGACGCTTCCTTTACATTTTCCCTCAAATTCTCGTTAGACAAGTTTCTGGCCCCTCCGTTTTCTTCTTGAATAATTCTGAAAATGTTGTGTGCTTTCCCACTTTCCCAAGATAATTATCGCATTCTCGCATACCATTTAAGGACCTATTTACACATAAAGGGTGTAAAACTACAGTCTTTCGCTCCCCCCCTCAGCGCTTTTCTCGCGCAAAACATTAACATCCGTTGATGATTACAACCGTACATTTGAGCAAAGCATTTCTGTGTGAACTTCAACAGCTTGGCTGAATTGTTTTGCCCAGTCGAACTCACCTGCTCTGATTATTGATCACCCTAATTTGCACGGGAGCATTGTGAAGTTGTCTTTACGGTTAATTAATTGAAAACCATTTTAATCAGGACTTTGGTAAAATATAGTAATTTGCACTTTGCGCAACAGACGCTGTTCGCTCTAGATAGCGCCGGAACTTGTGCATTTTGTAGCACCGAAAATGCGGTAGCTGGGCCTTCAAGCCAGAACTCATTTCTGATGGTGTTACTCAGTGAATTACCAATCCGTCTATGTGCTTTTTCTAACTGTAATAAGTATTAACTAGAGATGCCACGAATATTCGGCAACTATTCGGTATTCGGCCTATTCGGCCACTTCTTTGATATTCGGTATTCGGCCGAATAGTACGCATTGGTGCCGAATGCCAAATCATGAAAAAAATTGCACATATTAGTTTAAAATTTAATTGATGCTGGTTTTTTAATACATTTCTCAAAATTTATTCATCACGTGATTTTTTTTATTTTTTTTTATTCATTTTTATGTGAAACAACATACAACGTCAAAGAGAATGTGACCACTTATAATTCGTACGGCTTAGTTTTTATTCACTTAGATTGCAATAATTTCAAGCAATTTTTTAATTCCATTTGAAAAATGTATATATGAACAATTGGCTGGGGTACCAATTAATAGTACAAGCTACGAGCTATTCTATATGCTTTTAGTTCATACCTGATATTTAAAAGATACAGAGCATACAATAGCAAAGCTCCATGGGTATTCCTTGAATATGTTCTCAATTACCTGGACTTCTACAAAGGGCTGCATTCATGCTGCACTAAAAAATTGGGTGCAACCCGCTCGCTAATCGGCATTGAACTAAACTATCAGCCAGTGGTCAAGAGCTGAAGAGGCCCAGACATAGCAAGTTGAATATGCTAAACCTTTCGATGACATTGGTCAGCAATTTTCATCCTCGGAAAATATTATGATGTTGTATTCTTGATTCTCAGACAGAATATACTAAATTAAATGTTTCTTGGTCAACTGAGAATCGGGTAATTTGTAGGAGCCGACCACCTTTGGGTCTTGAGACCTTACAGGCTTTTGTTGCCTACAGACCTAACAAGGTTCATTTGTTTATACTAGCACAAATCCTGTGAATCTTACTTTCTGTGTTAAAGATGCCGTCTACCAAGCAAAGAGAAATTCTAATAAGTTTTAGAAGGTACCTTTAATATCATTTTCAATTGTAAAAAAGTCTACCATAAATCCCAAACCTGTTAAAGTAATTCCCGATATAGTTTTGACCTCACGAAGACTATTGTGATTGCGCTTGTAGAGGTTATAGATATATTGGGTGGTTCCCAGATTGTATATGACAAAGCTATTTGGAATATATGCAGGTACAGAATATTCTCGAAATCTACAGCACAAAATCGTATAACAACTTTTATAGGACATTTGTTTTGTTTAGGTTGCCCTCGGCCTGACTCACTTCAACCATTTAAAGGAAAACCAGCGATCCGCTTAGGTCAAAATAAATCCCTTCCACTGAAATAAGTGGCTTCGTATTAATACATTTTTCTTTTCAATAATTTCAATGAGCGTATTGTAAATATGTATAACTCATATTAAAATTTAAAGTACCGCACACAAGCATACATCACAGGCAACACAGATACAAAAATAGTTTGTGTTAGGTGATGCTCCCGTTTTAGTGTGCGCAAAACTCTCCAAAAAAAGCAACAAAAAAAAAAAAGATAAAAAGAAACTTTTTTCGCTCATTAATCAATGTCAATTACGCCATTCGAACTGAATAATTATGCTTAATTATAGCCAAAAGCAACTTCAATAATACGAGTACTTGATGAATTTCTTTTACTCGCTCGACGCTGTGGCAACGGACGATAAGCAAAATGTCTGCCTTATTTTATTACTGTTTCATAGGACCTTCTTCTTTCTTCTGGGATTTATCTTCTTAGGTTTGCATTCTAAGGAAATATTCCAAATTGCGACAAATCATTGCGCCGTACATATTTAATAGTGGGAAAAACCCAGCGGCCGAAGAAGCAAGGACAATATGGTCAACACATTGTCCACTTCGCAGTGTGAAGCACTCAAGTGACGATTGCATTGCGCAGGACAGACTAAAGTGTAGACAATAAATGTGTATCTTGTTCGTTTTAGTCGTTGTTTTAATTGTAGTTGTAGTTGTTGTTGTTGTTGTTGTTGCTGTAGTTGTAGTTAGCGTTGTTGTCGTTATTGTTTTTGTTGTTGCGTACTAAAAACGGAACTGAGAAATGATTGAAAACAACACTCAAACTAGCCACACTTAACAGCGTTATACCATCGCATGGGTGAATACCATGAATAGAATACCGAAACGGTTCGGATGCGATCGAAGCGGTATGAATCGTTGGCAATAAATTAATCCATCGCAGCACATGTGCCCAACTAGAGGCAAGGACGTAGCGAAAGGCACTCACTGAACACCAGCAACATTTCCAGGAATTTAGGATTCAAGTTGTTGCTGTCTGCGCAAGTTAGAGCATCAGTCCTTAGACAGTGCGGCAGAAATTCTTGAGTAAGCGATGATAATTGGGATTACTTTTACCATACACGCACACATGCACACATACAATCGGATATATTTGTTTTGGCATATGCCTCTGTGTGTTTATCCGTCTACATTAAGCAGCGACAGCGACAGCGACAAACGGTTATAAAGAAGATTATGACTGGTCCACAACTACTGTGCTGAATTTTATTGCCGGAGCCAGTGGCAGCGCTGCTGCCGCTATTGCTACCGCCGTACACGGTTGAAGCCAATGATGTCAACAAGGAATATCCGATCTTGCAACAACAGGGGTTGCTCGCTCTCTCAATCTCGGTATCGATGCATAATTCGATTACTCTCTCTCGTATTTCAAGGAAGCAACGGACCACTGTGTGTGTGTGTGTGTGTGTGTGTATATATATAGATTTATATATATATATAAATATTTCATCTCATTTTGATTTGCCTGTTATGAGCACTATGAGCACTACTACTCAATGACAGTATTTAAATGACGTTTGTTGGTACCACATCGGTGCGGTGATCAAACGCTATTAAATCGTTAAAATATAATTCATGAAATTCAATTTGGAGTATATTCGATTTTCATAAGAATATATCTTTTTTCGATTCTTCATTGGTCATTTAAAAATATAACAGTTCGTGACAAATTGAAAACAAGTCTAATGTAATTAAAAACAAGTGGTAAAAAGGCACAAGTGATTAAAATCAATTTTTTTTTTTTAAATTGAAAACGAAATAAAAAATCATGATCGTTTCAGAGGATCAAATTCAAGAGGTAAATCTTTAAATCGCTATAAAAACAAGTACTTGAAGAACTCGTGTTTCTTAAATTAAACATAAAAGTACACAAAGATAAACTTTGTGTCGAAGTTGTATTAATTTCACAGGATTTGAGTGCAGGGCTACCAACTTAACTAAAAACAATTTTAAGTTTTTCAGTTTCTCGGAGAAATTAATAGCCAAAATAACTGAAATCTCCTGGTATTAGTATGCATGCTTGAGAAATTGATATATATATAGAGCAGTTCAACAGAAACTTTTGAATGTGCGCCTAAAGCAGGCCAGGGCCACCCACATTCGCAATTGTTCGTCGAATTTGTTGTGTTCGACAAAATGTTCGATGTTAGTGAGGGGGGAGTCCGACGAACAATTCGTTTGTTCGGCAAAAATAGAAACGTTTGTATCTTGCGTGTGTTCGTTCGAACATTTTCGACAATGGATGGCAATGTTCGAACGAACATCACTTGCGTATATAATTTCTAGACTGAACACGTGGTTACAAACGTTACAATGAGCAGAGTGAGAGCAGATTGTTAAGCGAATTTATTGAATGCCTCCAATATGAGCCAGCACTGTGGAAAAATACAAATGAAGAGTATAGAAAAAAGCATTTGCCAAATAAATCGCAATAAATCTTAACTTAATAAACGGTTGAAGCACTTGAATTACGGCTCGACATCTTTTGAAGATTATGAGCCGAAGACTCTGGGGAGTTATGCCAGTTAAAAATGTCAAGTCTTCATAGCTTTGTCCAGTTGCTAAAGAGCGCAAAGTAGCTGAAAGCCTTTTATTTGGCGTTATTGCAACTCTCATTAAAGTGTCGTCCTTTCGCTGAATTAGGAGAGCTACTTAATAAACTTAATAACTACTCATAAACTCGGCTATCCACGGGAGGGGTTCCATTCAGCTTCTTCAACAGTTTCATCCACTCTTTCATTCACATACTGTAACTTATTTTTTTTTTCTTCAAGTGAATTTGGTTCACCATCACGGCCAAATCTGTATCACTTTCCGCTGCCATTTTTTCGTGTTTACTCGCTGCAATTTTTTAGCAAATCATGTTTGACAAAATGTTCGAATGGTTATGGAGCAAATTAATTTGTGTTCGACGAACAAATTCGCATGTGGATGGCCTACTTAAAGTGCAATCTGGCCACATTTTAACACAATACAATAAAAAAGAAAGAAAGTTATGCCAATTAATATGAATAATAAGCAAATAAATTATGTATCTATATTAATACAAAAAAATTTATTATATGGGAATTGTATGCAACACTTTGGCTGAAAATACACAACCATATTTTTTTAACAACAAATTTGCGCTAAGTTTTTTGCAAAACCACTGCATGATCAAGCATAAAAAGTTTCATACCGGAGATCGTGTACGGTTTTCAGCAACCAAATCCAATGTAATTTTTGCTCAACCCAAACTCGCTCAACGCGACTACAGAATTTCTTGCTTGACGTTTACATATTAATTTTGCACAAGTCCCGAGCAGCGCCGAGGGTCTTGCTAGTATTAAATATAATAATAATAACGAAGGGAACGCACTCGTGAGCAACACAACACTAATACATTAATGATAGCAAAGAGAGCGCCAACATACAAAGTTGAGCTTGCCCCACGTTGTGTATGAAACGAAAATGAAAAAACAACAATAGCACGGTACCGATACAACAGAAGAGAGAGGCACACAAACTTCGCTCTCTGCGCCAATTCTACTGCGCTCATAAAGGCCCAAACAAAATGGTGCTACTTGTTATCCAGGTTGTTACTCGTCGAAATATCAAATACAGCTGGTTGGTTGTATGTGAACACGCGCAGAATGTGAAGTTGAGACTCTGCTTGTTACGCTGGTGTAGCGTGCGAGATCAAATTATATGAATTTGCTCGCTAACATCGTCTCTCTCACTCTGACTCTCTCTTTGTGTTTCTCTCAAATGGCAAGCACAGGGTTGTTCAATGCATTAATAAAAAATTACGTTATCATTTTTTTGTAATTTTTTGACATTTTCAATGGTATGACAATTTTTTTCGGCCAAATTAGAGTAACAATTAACAGCATTCTGTTTTGGGCCTTAACATCAAAGACTGTGTGTTGTTATTGTTGTTGCAATGCGGTTAACTTTAACATCTTTTCTAACCTAAACCACTGGCAAAATTTATTGTGCACATCTAACGAAGAGCACCTTTCAATTTTGTTTTATCAAAATCGTTTCAGGAAATGTAATACCAAAAAGTGTTTGCCGTTTAATTATATAGATAATTATTGAAATAATAACAATAATTGTTTAGTAATAACAAAAAAAGATTGCAATGAGTAATGAAAAAGTTGGGTTCCCTCCTCGCCAAACGTAGTGCGTAACCTTTAACCAATTCGGCTATCCTCCCATTCGCCCATTAATGTCTTTCATAAATTATCGAACTACAGAAATGGAAGCTTGGCAAATGAAAACAAAAAAAGCAGAGGAAGAGAGAAAAAAGACTTAATTAAAGTTCGCACAAAAGAAATATTAATAATAAAATTTAAAACCCTCCGCTTCAATCAATTCCTTTCAAAACTCATCTTGTAGGCGTCCAAGCATCATAAAAAAGGGAATCGCTTGCGTTGTAATAACTCCTCCTCGTCGTCGTCGTGGTCGTCGTCCTCGTCGACATCCACATCCACGTCATCGTCATCGTCTTCATCGCCATTCTCGTCATTGCTGACGATTATTTTTATTTTTATTTATTCATTTTTACTTTTATATTTCGTTTGTGCCAAACTGTTTTAAATCATTTATGCCAGTGGAGGAAGGCAGTCCATCATCCGACCGCTGCCTTAGACAGTGTACAATGCGATGCGATCCGAGTACAGATGGAGCGCGCTTTGCCCGAGTACCCTCGCTGGCCATAGCATACAGACGTGCAGGCGCTGGCATACGGCATCAGAGTAGGCGGGTAGTATGATGAATTCCGAATTTGATGAGTTCACGTTCACTCATGCGCTGTCATTTATTATACGAGCGCTTGTACGTATGAATGCAAAGGTACGTACTCGTAGTTATGAGTGGTACCTGCTTGTGTTACTCGAAACGTGTACTAAGCGTAATAGTCATGCATACTTGGCTATGATATAGACAGATGTTATCCTTCGTTCTTTTGAGAATGGATACGAAACTATTAAGCCAAATAAAGCATTTAATTTTTTACCCAAAAAATGCACAGCACACCAACTCGTTTTTCTATGAAAATTGTTGTCCAAACTAAAAGTCCAGCTTTTAAAGAATATGCGTGGATGAGGGGGAGGCCAAACGGCCTCAACGGCCAAAGTCTTTTCCTATGAAAGTTGCTGCTGTCTGTTTTGCTGCCTTAAGCAGTGAGCAACAAAATATTATATAATCTGGCAGAAAGTATTATATAATCTGTGCAAGCAGTTAAGTGCCTCAGGCCACGAAAGGGCTAAAAAAAAAATATAATAGTGAAGGAAGGATAACGTGAACAAGTAGTTTTTTTGTCCAATTGTCTTGGTTATTCCTTAGTTTCTCTATTTAAAAGGAAAACCGAGATACCCCTGAGAGACATCCTAATCCAGGTTGCAATGCGATGGGACAGATGGGCGAACTAATCAACGTCGTATGGGGACTGCAATATGTTATATACAATTTCATGCTTAAGTTCAGTTAATACCCGCACTATTCTCAGCATGAGTAAGATGTTTAGGTTTAATTTTCTTTGTATCTGGTAGTAAGCAATTCTTGGCCAGATAATCGTCTCCGGGTTGCTTGCGTTAGAAGGCTCCCTTACTGTGAGAATTTTTTCTTGTAGAGACAATTGTTTCTATGAGTCAAGGGTGATTTTAAGCACACTTTTTTAGTATCTAAGATTAATAGTTAAAATAATTTATTTTCGCTTAAACTGTAATTTACATGCAATTAGCCCACAACCTTACCAACTTTGTGGTGCAACTTCTAATGTGTTCACTCAATGATAATGAAACTGCTGACCTCTTTTTTTCAGCTTTACGAAATCAACGATGATCCAAAACGCAAGGAATTCCTGGATGAGCTATTCGCGTTTATGCAAAAGCGCGGTGAGTACTACGATATATTTAAATATTTCTCATCACCACTTTTGTTAATCGATACAAATTGAAGACGATTTTTTCATAATTGCACGAAAGATCATTTCACTCGATTCAATCATGGCGAAGCGGTCCAAGTGTCAAACGCAATCGAGTCGAGTCTTGGCGACTCGATTCATATGGAGCAACTCCAAGCCACTCAAGTACACGTTTGTGTAGGTTTATATGTGTATGTGTGTGTTGGTATTTGCAGAAATGACTCAACAATACGAAGCGAACAAAATTTTGTTGATTAAAAACTTTTCTTTGCAATTAGCGACTTACATAAACATAAACAGCGAGTGTCTAGAAAGAGACAGCAGAAAGCGACTCATTACATTTAATTTAGTCACGTAAACTACTACAGTCAAATAACATTAAATCAAGTCTTGCACTTCACGAATTGATGGTGACACTTGTAAATGCACCAACATAACGCCACATCGCTTTATATATTATAATTGATATGCGTCTATGCGCAGCACAGGGTGCACCATTGCTCCTTCCCCTGCAGGTTCGTGCACAAACAACTATTTATTGCATGGTGCGTTTGTGTGTGTCTTCGCGCATTATTTCCCTCACTCACTCACGTTGAGAAGAGCGCATAAAATTTGTTTGTATTTGCATTTACACAACCGACTGACTAGCACACAACGCAGCCAACAATAAAAACAAAACCAACAACGCGAATGAGTATGTAACAAATGCAAAAACAAAAAATTTTATTGCTTGGTTTAACTGCCATGTACATACAGCACTTACATATGCAAGCAAGTACATATACAAGCGCACGAAAATAATTCCACTGCCAAGAAGTGCGACGATGAGTAGAGGCAACCGTAGTTTAGCAAATATTTTGCATTCTGTAAATGCAATGTTCTTGCTTGATTGTGCGCGCGCGTGTGTGTGTGTGTGTGTGTGTGTGTGTGTGTTCGCGCTCACTTTAAAGCCATGAACTAGCGAAACGCAACCCTATAACAACGACTGGAAGAGCAAAACAAATAACAGTTAAAGAAACGCAGAGCTAGTCAGTCAAGCCCAATGTACACACGTCCATTCATACACACATACGTCGCAGGCATGCTCATATGTCTTTCACTCATCTGCATATCTCACACATCTGACGTTCACAATGCATTAATTGACAGAATAAAAGAAAAACGACGTGAAAATGTGACGAAGAAAGTAAAAAATGAAAATTGTAAAACATGAGTCACTTTCGGTTCATAAGTATGAAATATGTAACTGTTGACGAAGTCCAATCTCAGCGAAATCACTGGCATCATGATCGCTATCAGCTCGTAATAGAGGACCACGTGGTTAAAATGTCACTGGCGTTATATAATTGTTTTTAACAGTAGTACCAACTGTGTGTGAATTGATTAGGTAGTTGATTGCTTAGTTGCAATGAAGTGCTCTGATACTCCTCCTCAAGCAACAATATCATGCTTTTCTGGGTACCTGGTCATTGTGATATCAAGGACACTCAGTACGTTGCAGAGTCAGTAAGGATTTATAATCTTCTTTTGTAGATCTTTCAACACATTGTCTGACAGCACCAAGGTCGAAGAATGGTTGCAGTTGGACTTTACCTCTGGCCATGCAACAAAGAACTTAGCCACGTACAAGTGTTGTTTGTCTGTCTTGCTTTAAACTATACAAATATGAATATCAGCAGTGCTATCAACTGCTGTAGAGTGTACACTCTTTGTAGAAGATGAAGAAATAGCAGTTTTGAATGTCCGTGTGCCTTGGAGTGTAAAAGGCAGCAACTGAGATAACTAGTCATTAATATTATGTGTGCTATAGATATAGCCTGGTGTTGCATGGTCCACTGTTCAGTTAAGACTAAAGCCCTTTAAAAAAATTAGAGACTAGCTTAAAATCTATCCACGTAGAGGCGTGCACCTTTGTGTCGATTATATACTAACAAGTCGAGAGTTTTTATGTCCCTCATTCCCTTCGCTGGCATTTTTCCAAAAGAAGTAAAAACACTAAACACGACAGACTCAGTTTTGCCACATTAAGACTTTTCTATGAATTCATATATTTCTTTGTCGCCTTATTTTTGTGCACAGACCACATGATGCCATCCACGTAGCTATTGAAAAACGATCTTTTGGCATAACGGACTTTCGGCGTCCGCAGTTCCTTTTCTTTCAATCTTGCCAAATCAAATAATTTTTTGTGGGCCATTTTCACGAGTTGGCAGCTCGTTTTTAATTTACATATTTATTTTTTCTTGACGTTTTAATGGATTTTAATCTGTCACAGTGGCATGACAGCTCCGGCAGATGAGTATGACGATGATGATGATGATGATGTTAATGATGACTGAGGAAGAAGTGTCTGTGGCGGCTGTTGGTTTGGTTTTTCAAATTTCGTTTGGCGTATTTCGTGTGTAAAATACGCGCCGAGTCGCAGTATTTGGAAAAGTACGAATGCTGGCGCACAAAGATGCTCTAGACAAAACAACACTAACACTCCGCACGTTGATCACATATTGAAATTGAAATTGAAATTAAGCGAAAAGCGTACTAAAACTATGCATATGAGATAAATAATATGCGATATATGTATTATTTGGAAAGTCGTATAAAAATACACAAGCGCATACACACACACACACACACACACACACACAGCAAAGCAGCGCACATCACACATTCCTAATTAAGGAGCCATCAATCATGTATCAACCGGTACTGAGTCTGAGCTATTTCGGTACGGTACATCGACTCGCTACAGTTCCGATGTTGACTACAACTACAACTAGAACACTCATTCTCTACTTGAAGTTGTCTGATGTAAGGCGGCGACCAAATCAGTTGTCACAAGATGCAATTCGAACTTGATCAGATTTCTTAAAGTTCCAAATAATTCGAGACACATCGGGATAAAGTTGAGTTAAGGGCGCAGTTTTTATGCGTGCATCTGATAATCCATTGAAAGAGCATGCGTTTGCTCTAAATTCGTATGAATCACGAATCACGCTGTCATTAGTTCA
This sequence comes from Cacoxenus indagator, assembly GCA_035041755.1. NCBI lineage: Eukaryota > Metazoa > Arthropoda > Insecta > Diptera > Drosophilidae > Cacoxenus > Cacoxenus indagator. Next base: position 165,647 of record JAWNKX010000240.1, read on the forward strand.
AATACTAAACGAAAATCATTAACGTTGCATATACACGCAGACAAACAGACAGACAGACAGACAAACAGACAGACAAATAGGGAGGTGAAGAGACCCCAAAAATTGTACTAAATTATTTTCATTCAATCAACATGTCCATCACTTTTAGTTTGATTGATACTCCTCTCTGGGCGAAAGAACTCATAAAACCATCGAGAAAGCCGCGCATCAACGAAGTAGTGCAGTTCGTGCGGATCGTGGCGGGTCGTCGGGGTGCTTTCCATAACATTTTAGCTACGAATTATTTACACAAATTGAGTAAGGAAACACATAAAACATAAAACAACGAGTCGAATATGTTTTTATTGTCCAAGGGAAAAGCCAAAAGGAAATGGCACGATTGCGCCTCAAATTGTTATATGCTTTTGAGTAGAGGGTGCATTGAGTTAGACGTGGACTGATCAATAAGTCAACGAATTTAATAGGGAAACATAAATTTCACACAATAAAAAATAAAGGACAACGGACATAGGAATTCGTTTGCTAACATCATATCTTCTATCTATATATATAAAAAAAGATGTTTTTTGTCTGTCTGTTTGTTTGTTTGTCCGGTTATTTGTTTGATCTCTAGGGCAGCCGACACCGTTTGACCGAGCACCATGAAAATCGGTGCATTTGCTAGATGTCATCATGGAGCACGTTTGTGGCTAAGTTTGTTGCGAAAAGATAGTCGAATTCGCTAAATAATAAGACCAACTCAATTTTGAGAGAGCTTCTCAAACTGCATGGATACAAATAAAACACATAAACAAAGGTAGCCTCTGAGAATTGAGTTTGCCGGCAGTGCTGCTCAAACTGTACAAAGTTCAAATATTCAAATAAAAATTAAAAACAAAAAAAAATGAAGACTACGAAATGCCCCACCCAAAAAGTCAGACACTGGAGGATAAACGAGCATATTGCAGCAGTAGACGCGCCGAGGCCCTGCTAGTTTCATATAGAATAATATTTTAAGATTTCTCAAAAGATTTCCATATTGTTGACTTCATCATTGGAGTCAAGGCTGCTTTCGCTTTCGTCATTTCCGCTTGTTTTGTTACGAAGCATATCGTCGACGGCGAGGCGAAGCTTCTTAATGGAAGAGCTCTACTTTCCTGACTAAATGCAGTTGGTATGTTTTCCTCAAATACCCGTTGAAATTGTCCATTCGTCCATTGATTAATTTTGTCTTTTCATCGATGTGAATTATACCTACCTATATTCCAAGCATATGTCGCCATTATCGTATTGGCTAAAATCCAGTGTCTTCGCTTCGCCCACTATGAAATGGGTCAATAAATCGATTGAATACAGTCGGTCTTCGTTAAAGTCGTTAGTTACCACCTTGAGGTATTGTTGAGAGAGTGGGACACCTTAGTTGGGCTACAACAACATCTAGAAAAGCATTTGGATGGCAACTGAGTGCACCATAGCACCAATCACAAAATGACCCTCAAGCCCGATCTAAACGAACAAGTTACTCAAAAGTTGACAGTGGTCCTTTGAATCGTGTAATTGATGTAATTCCGCAACCGGAATTAAAGCGCATGCAATTCAGAATATCACTGCCTTATTGATCTGCCCTAGTATTAGTAGTTGTAAAGCTTATTGTGAAGTGCCGTCGGTCGATACTACTGGTTCGGCCGATATTGTGTTGGGCTAACAGCAGATGTCTGCTCTGGAATGATTTTGATTGCAAGTGTTAATTGCGTTGAGCAGGTTTTTATGATCGTTTGAGAATGCAGCCGCTTATCTAAATTAATGAAATAAAAATAAAGAAAAACATTTTGTTTTTCGCAGGTACGCCCATCAATCGCTTGCCCATCATGGCCAAGTCTGTGCTGGATTTATTTGAATTATACAACCTGGTGATCGCACGTGGAGGCCTCGTCGATGTTATCAATAAGAAGCTTTGGCAGGAGATCATCAAAGGACTTCATTTGCCATCGAGCATCACAAGCGCCGCTTTCACCCTACGCACGCAGTAAGTGAATGAATCATCGTCCTCAAGAATGGGCGTCGGTTAGCGGAAGTGCAGGACTGCGTTGCCACGTCCGCATGCCTGTCTCGGGTACCCAGTGCCCCAAGCAGTCGTGCATACGCCGCTTGTTTGCATTTCCGTTGATATTTGCACGTTAATTCAAGTTAAATGGCGATTGTGTCAGCAAGCACAAATCACTGGTCTGTTGGCTGCAACGAAGCAATCCTCAGATCGCTTGGAAGAGCACCATTGCACGCTTGCAATGCCTAAGTTGATTGACCTTATTTCTTTGTTCTGCTTAAATCTGCTTCCCAGGTACATGAAGTATCTCTATCCGTACGAGTGTGAAAAGAAGAATCTTAGCACGCCAAACGAACTTCAGGCGGCTATCGACGGCAACAGGCGCGAAGGAAGGCGCTCCAGCTACGGCCAGTACGAGTCGATGCACAATCCAATGGTAGTTAGACTCGTTTAGGTCCTAAAAATACCAACATTTTACGGTGTTGCTCATGTGTTATCTACGCTTAATCCACAGGCACAAATGTCGCGTTCTCCGCTACCGGGCGGTATTCAGCAGATGTCACCGTTGGCCCTGGTAACACAAGCCGCTGCGGCGAACAATCAGCAGGCACAGGCACAGGCAGCAGCAGCCGCCGCTGCAGCAGCGCATCGCCGCCTAATGAGTGCAACAGGCTTCAATCAGATGCCCAATCTGGTGTTACCACAGGATATCGAAAATCGCATGATGGAATACATATCGTTGTTACAGGGCAAGAAAGACCTACACTTATTCGCCCCCGTCGGCGCGAACAACTTACAGCAAAGGTGAGTGGATATGTGAAGACGGGCCATTAACGAGATTGGTTTTAATGGTTTTTTGACATTTCAGGTGCCAAAGCCCCGAGTCGCGCGGTGCTATTTCCGCTTTGAAAATGTCACATGCCGCTCTCTGGCAAATGTACCACCACAGTTCGACCCCTCCGAACGTGAACAGCAACATAGATCATCAACGGTGAGTACACGAGATAGAGTGCATAAATTAGGGGGAAAATAGCTAGACGCGGACTGGGACGACTGATATAGTAAATATAGTATATATATAGTTCTGGTATATACACTTCGCTATGCTGGCCTCACGAATCGAATGCAAGCTTCTCCAAGAGTGGTGAGATGCCAGATGAGTAATCACATATTTACACAGTGAAGGTGCGGAATTGAGGTCTGTCCTATTCGCACACACGTTCGATACTCTTTCAGTATTGTGGCATACTAAGCAATTAGGTATGGGGACATGCCACCTTAAAAATGTCCAAACTCCTGTGTCACTCTGACGCGCATGCGGGGGCTCGTAGACCAAGGGAACATTTTGTCCAGTAGCAGGATAGCCAAGTTTCTATTCCATTAGGGACCCATGCTGAAATTATAGATTATATTTACAAACGATTTAAAAGGAGCTTCAAATTTCGTCAGGAAATACCAACCGTTTGATGATCTCATCTGCTTCTGAACTGTATTTTTTGCCTTATTCTCTATAGTATATTCAATCGCTGGTATATACCAAGCATACGATGGGGACGGGACACACCCATTTTAACTAAAGTACTCTTTCCCAGACTATAAAAGTAATAAAAGCATTGCATAACTTTTAAGAATTTCGCCATAAATTTTGGGCATGTCTTCGCGTTAAGTTATAGTAATTGTTTTATTTCGGGTGTTTGGTTGCTTTCAATGAATGAGCCATGACCAACCACAACAATGCTTTACTTCTATACTTTCTTAAAAGTCCAAGCAGCGCCATCTATGTTGAAAATGATGAAGCTTTAAATTATATTCTACCGGAAACTGCGCCAATTGATTGATTCTAATCTCTATAACCATCTAAAAGATTTCTGCGACTGGAGTTTTTATTCAGAAGTACCGCTTGTGCCCTTGTATCACAGGGAAACATAATTGCATATATTTCAAATTATTTCTGTTTCCGGGGTATATTTTTTTCATCTTGTTTTGAAACGTATGCAAGAAGTAAAATTTATTATTTTTATTTATTTATTATTATTATTATTATTAGTTATTTATTTATTAGTTAAATTGAGGACGATTGAATAAACTGAATGCAGTCCCTTACTGTTGAGTTATTGCAAAAAATATAATATAAAAAGTTCAATTTCTAATTTCCAGTGGCCTCCCCCTTACCAAAGAACTTCTATTTATGCACTACCCTATCTCACTACCCTATCTCATTAGATGCTTCGAAGATGGCAATAAAAATGCAACAATAACAAGCCAATCAGAAATCGAAAATATATAAAATATGTGTGAAATATTGAGTTCTTATAGAGTTGCTCACGCGAAATTTTGTTATGTCATAAATTTTCTTCCTTAAGCAATAAAATGTTAATCCATTGCTTTATAGAGCCCTTCAAATAGATACAAATAATTAAAGAAAACATTTTTATAAAAAGGGACTTTTTCTACGTATTTCTTATATACTGGTATTCGAAAATGTCTGCTGATAACATTTCAGCAGCTCCTATATTATAAACACATAACAAGATCTCTCTTTAAGTATTGTTCGTTACACACAGCATTATCTTACTAATAAGGGCAATTCATTTCAGTAGCGAAGCCCTCAATCTATCGGACTCACCGCCAGGCATCACAATCAAGCGTGAACGCGAACGCGAACGAGACGACTCATCAGCTCACAGCGATGATTGTGATGAGCACAACCAGCCGCCGCCGACAAAACGCTCGAGCAATGCACCAATCTTACCCCCCGCAGCCTTTCCCGCTAATTTTTACATTAATGCGCATAATATGGCGGCCGCAGCTGCCGCCGTCAGTTTGCGACATTCGAACAGCGGCCATCATAACGAAGCTGGCTCAGATGCAGAGCCCGACGATGATTTTGCCCACGGTACCACAGCCTCCTCTTTGCAAGACTACAGCGAACATCCACGCCAGTTGAACGGTCACCATGACAAGTCTGACGATTCCGCCATCGAACATTCGCCGTCAACTTCGTCAGGTGGCGGTAGTGGCGCCGGTGGTGGCGGCGGTGATAAAGGACACACTTCGCCCATAACCACCAAAAACAAAGTGAATGGCAAGGACTCGAAACGAACGCAGGATGAGATTGACAGAGAAATGGATCTCAGCAGCTCGGCGCTAAATGGCCTTGGAAACATTTCTGGTTTTCAGTTCAAAATGTCCCGAAGTGGTGCGTATAAATGCCAAACACAAAAACTGTAGTGCCGCTTGCAGCCACTGTAGCATATTTTTAAATCTAACAATCGGGCGTAAAGAGCAGCGCCATCCGCACTGAGGGATCTCAATTCACTGAGTTTCAAACCATTCTTTTTCATTCCTTTTTAGAGTTATCGAGAGTTAGGGAGCAGAAATTGAATTGTTGGAAATGCAAGCTTGACCATCTTCACTATCTGCTTGCAAACTGATATCCATTGAATCGAATTTTTCTTCTACATTTTTATTGGTTTTAGTTTGTGGACGCCTGGAAACGCAGGAAGAATGGCACTAGTCGCTATCTCCTGACCACGTTTAAAAATTTAATTCCAAGCCTACCAAATTGAATTGCATCAGCTCTTAGATATTACGTCGCGTCAGATCCTCTGTCGACATAACAAGTCCTGATTAATTCAACACTCTAATCGATTTCGAGTATCCGAACTAAAGACCATGGCAGTGGAACAGCAGGAACATTCGAGCTTTTAGAGTTGGCTCCTGTCCGGCATGGACTGCGGTTTTCGGTATATTCAAATTCATTCCATTTCCATTGAAACTCTTCTTTTCTTTCAGTAAAGAAAAGAATTTTGTATGATTTTTTTTTCATTTGATTCATTTGGTAATTTTGTTTTGAAAGTTTCTTGAGGGTTGTCGAGGACTTTGTTTGTGATTATCATTTATTTTGATTTATTTATTTAACTATCTTGGATTTGACTTTGGCTTAGCGTTTTCTCTCGTATTTTTGGTTTTCTTGCTATTAGCGTCAGTGGTAATATTATATTTTGTTCTATTGTTGTTTTATTATTTAATCAAGCATGGGTGATGACGATACCGTCGAACCTCAAGAGAGTGTAGTTGGCGATCTTTATAACAAGGTCTTTATCATTGAGTATCTGAAGTCGAAAACAACCTGTCTCGTCCACAATACGAACATTTTGATGCAAACTATATGAGAAGGGCCCAATACGAGATCACAGAGTAGGTCGCAAGTTATTAGCGAACTCGGCTCAGTGTCTATTAACACCGCGGGCAACAGAGAGATAGAAACGGTCAGTGAAAGTAGGTCCGATCCAAATGAGGCCATAAAGGTAATGGTCGCTGAAGCTGTAGGTTCGTTGCAGACTCAGATAATGTTCTCGCTAAGCGAGCAAATGGCTCAGCTGATAGAGACAAACATCGAGGCAGGGCTCCGAAGACTAAGTTTACACCCATCTAGTTCGAGACCAATTCCCGACAACAGGGGGGATTTGTAGTGGCGCTTGTAGCCACTGTAGCACATTTTTAAATCTAATGAACAGGCGTACTGAGCAGCGCCATCTCTTCGTGACGGACACAGAGTCAACCGTGCGTGTGTATTGGAAGGAGTAGAGCGTCAAGGAAGAGTCAGCAGGTGTTGCTCTCCAAAGGGATCATCTGGTTAGTAGTGTTTGGCATAGATGATCATAGTAGGGTGGGTGTAGTGTTGCCACAACAACATCAGTGGGCAATGGCAGATGCCCTTTCTTTCTTTCTTCCATGCACGCACTAATTTATTGAATAATTACGGTAGCGAGTTGACACTGCTGGCGTGTAGGCGGCAAGAACTCCACCCCTTTCGCCAAGATAACACCTTGTCCACAATTTTCAGTCATATGTTACAAAACACGCAAAAACTCATGTGTTTCTTTTTTAGGCTCCAACGAATTGAACGTCAACATCGAATTAGACGGCGTGAGGTACTCTGGCGTCCTTCTCGCTGCCAATGGAAAAGCAAACTTCACCAATTCCAATCAAAATGGCAGCATCGATGAGGAGAACTTAGTGGATACTACGCCTCCGGAACACCAAGCCGTCCGCTCTCCACAAATCACAACCACAAAAAGCCTGGAGACCGCGGACAACGTGAAGACAACAGTCTCAACGCCGGATGATCAGTTGGCTTAGTCGACTTAGTGAAATCTTTATGAACTTAGTATATATATATATAAAATGATGAGAATGATGATGAGAATGAACACAAAGAGAAAACAGAAAAAAATCCATTCAAAATTCGAACGGTAAAGTAAGAAAAAATGCCAAAGTCATATTTTTCAAAAAAATATTAAAAGGATTAGCGAAATGCTCTTCAAAGTGTCTAAACATAGGCAGGCCGAACTATATGAGGACATATACACATTGAACAAGAATAAGAGTGGAGGGTGCAACACTAATCTTAATTGCCGTAGTCCTAATTAGAAAATCAACGTCTCAAATTCGCAAGCGGAAATTTAACTTTTTTATGTGTGAGTCTCAAACGATTTTCCGCAAGTTGTTTTTAATGTGGTGAATTTTTTGTTTCGCGTTTGCTTGTGTAAGTGTTTGTGTGTAAGACAGTGAGTGTGTATACACATAATTGTATGTGCGTGCAAGTACATAACTTAAAAATGTCGTTTTTCCAAATAAATAAAAGACAAGTGTAATTAGGCTAAGCGTAAATGTTAGAGATCCTGTCCGAATGGACAGGTGGCTACTTATTAGGCAGTGTTAACTTAGAGATCTAAGAACCCGTGGTAAAAAAAAGAAATGTTCAATTGTATTTAAAAGTGTAGCAAAAGAAGAAAGGAAAAAAAAACTCGTGTATATAATTTACATAATCTATGCATAACTAACTCTAATCGTAATAAGTGAAAAGTGTAACATTTGTATAAAGCATAAGTTCAATAAACAGCGCGAATAACGCTTTTCCAAAGCAGAATATTTTTAATTAGGACTCAATCAATAGAAGATGCCGCCGCAGCGAGGAATGCGTAGAAGTTTGGACCCGGACCAACGGCGTTGCAAACAGCGAAAGCTCGCATTTAGAGCGGGACGCGCAGCGCAAACTTGTTGAGCACGTGCGAAAGCATAAAATTGCACCAACAACAATCACAACAACAATAACAAAAAGCGTCAGTCTTGTGTGTGCCTAGCACCTGAGCGAGCAGTTCGTATGCGAATTCCCAAAACAACGCTGAGTCGTGCTACTCCGCCAAACGATGGTACGAAACAGTCGAAAGCTGTGAGCGGCAGAAACCCGAACCATTTTCGTCCACGCGACGCAACAGTTGTTCGAGCTTCAGGAAAGTTAAAAAGCCGCCCAGGCAAATTTTTCAAAAAGCTCTTCTTTAATGCGCATTGAACCACGCGCAAACGGACGAGAGCATCCGCATTAAACGAGCCACTTGATCTCTCTCTCTCTCTCTCGCAACACTTGTTGCTTTGGCAGCAACGCTGAGGGAAACCGTTCCGACTTTCGTAATTGCGTTTGCGCTCTGCTCGCCCTACTCGTTGCTCGTTGCTCAATGTAGCTCGTAGTTCGTCGGTTGTGCGTGTTGCAATTGTCAGTCGGTGCTTACCAATTTTGTTGATGGTCAAAAGATACCTCCTACCCTTCATTTGAGAAAATTCCAATTGCCGTAGTTTTTTTTTTAAATGTTGACGGCTTTCTATGCACAGAAAAGTCTTATTTATATTATATATATGTGTGTGTGTGTGTTGGTGTATATTCATTAGCTATTCGTCCGCGCTTGCCTGTCGTTTTGAAGAGAGCACTAAACGCTTTTCGCACAGGTTGCATGCGAAAGCCCCCAAAATGTTTCGAAACATCACAGCGAAAAGTTATCTCAACACTGACGATAAGATACAAAAGTGCGAGATTCAAATAGACGAAAACAACAGGCGTGCGAGCATCTGAAAAACGCCAGCAGCGTGGTTTTTTATTGTTTTGCCCACTTCAGAGTTTAGTTCGGTTCTGGTGGAATCTACAACAACACGCGACTCCATTTCACGCTACACACTGTCGAAGGTATAATAGATACAGTATATATGTATATACATATATATATATTTTCATTTTTCACGTTCGCAGTATATCTATGCATATAGCATTCGCATTCGCATTCGTATTATTCGCATTAGCAATCGCATTTCAGTGAAATCGGTAGGTCCATGCAGTCTTGATTATTGTTATTTATGTATTTTTGTTTATATTTTTTGTTTTTGATTATTCGTTCTAAATTAATCTGCATATACAAGAATAAATTCAAAGTACATATTCTCGGTGCTTTCGTTTATTCGCGTGGTCGTTCATTCGCTTGTTTGTGCGTGCTTGCGTCGCTACTCACAGTGCGTGTACGGTGTGTGTGTGTGTGTGTGTGTGTGTGTGTGTGTGTGTATGCCTCCCATGGACAAATTGAGTTTTTGCAATCTAAGATGAACTTTTCCAAGTTAATTGTCAATTTCTAAAGTTGAACAGTTTACGTTTGGGTATATGAGTGTCCACGGCCTGGTCGCGCGTGTGTGTGTGTTATTTTAATTAAAAGGCTGCCTTGAATCGGGTGCTCTAATCAGAACGGTTAAATCAAAGCGAGCCAATGAACATGTACATATCTTCCAAGGCATCATATACAGTCGCACACGAAAAGAGGCAGAACGAATACGCTTATTCATAATTGTGAAGTGTGTGGATGTGTGTTAGTCCGTATACATACACACAGAACAGAATAAAGCCACACAATCCACATTATTAAATCTGTGCAACGTCAAAGTGTCCCCTCAAAAGATTATTCTGATAAAAATGTATAGAAAATCCAATCAGAAATGATTGAAAAGGAAAATCCGCATCTGAGCTTGTCTCGTCTCTCGGCACCCCCTGCGGTGATAACAACAACTGTCGACGCTCAGTGCTCATGGCACTCACATTCGCATTCGCAGTCAAGCTCGTACTCGCTCTTGCGTTCGTTCACAGTTTCCAGCTGTCGTAAGCTTAAATCCGCATTTGATTCCATACATTTCACTTTAAGTTCTTTGTAAGTTGTTTTTGGTATTGCTTTGGTTGCTTTAGTTGTTGTTTGTTCGCTTGCCTGTTTACTTGTTCACTCGCTTGATTGCACCAACACAAGTTCAGAGAAGCAGATGAGATCGGTTCAACTCGACTTGCTGTCTCAAGTACGCTCTCTCACTCTCTGTGTTCGTGCTGTGCAAATCTTGTTTTGCGCTACTATAACAAAGCGTAGGGCATACAATTGACTAATTTCGTAAAGCACCCGAATGAGCGCGCACACTGATGAAGCAAAACTTCTCAGCTAAACACCACGTAACTTCGTTACGATTGCATTGACGTGCCCCCAAAAATTATAAATATTATTGCAGGGCATACGAGAGTCGCGCAACCCCTTCGCTGTTGAGAAGCAACTGGATTTAATGCGATCGTGAGGCACTCGCTCACTCTGCCTTCGGCTTGGTGTTCTTTGAGAATCAGTTTGACAATAATGGTTGTTGTGATAGGTGGTGTTGGAAGTATTCGCCGGTAACGTCTGGATGTGTTAGTCTGTGCCTGTTTGCAACTCTGGTCTGTATATTCGATGATAATACAACGAAGAACAAAACGTGAAACGTAACGACTCGATATTGTGTGTTATCGTGACGCGCTCGCGTGCTGCTACTGTCGATGCTTGTTGCCTCTTTCATTCAGATTGTCATTTGTCTTCGGCTTCATTTGTTATTGTTGTCTGGCTTTGTCGTGGTCAGTGACGTCATGAGCATTTGTAATTTTCTATTATTTTAAAAAATTTATTAAATTCTAATTTTGAATGTGTCGAGAACGTGACCTCGTCTCAAGCAAAGTGTTTTGTGTGCGAATTTAAAGTGAATACTTTATGCTATTTATGTAAATATTCTTCGAGACGGCGCCAATAGAGAGCAGAAGGATGGACGGATGGATGAATGGAGTAAGGTTGTGTTGTTAATGCTGGAGCTGCGTCTGTACTTCGAATATGTCCAATAATGTCATAATGTGAAATAAACGAACAAATATGGAAGACCATAGACACTATTTTAAAGCAATTTTTTTATTTTTTTTTGTATCGCAGAAACGCTCGAACCGCTAAAATCTGTTGCTGTACCTGCATCCAACGCGAACAACTAATCAGCGTTATTAATTCATTCAATGCCACAAACAGTTGTTATAGCTGACGCCGTTTAGAATACCTTGCCTTAATTGCATTGCATTTAAATGTGTTGTACAAACTAAACAACTCATATACCCTACTCAGATACGGTATACTGTACACAACGTCAGTGTCGAGTTTCTTTAGTTATGTGTTTTGGCAACATATACGCGAACAGCCGCGGTAATACAGTTGACGTGACAGCATTCTCACGGAGGAACCTAGTGTAGGTTGTGTTGGACTTAAATCTCCCCATAGAATCGAAGTGGCATATCGTGCCTCATTGGGGCTCAAAATTGAGCGGTGACTATCTGATTCCTAGGATTAATTAGTGTACCCTGTAGGGGAGACACTGTTCTGCCATAGAAAGTAAAGTTGTCCGTGTGAGTAACAGACAAGATTTAGCATGCTCAAAGCAAAGGCCAAACGAAAAGGAAACTGTAGGCGCTTGTTGATCTGGTGGTGCGTCTGAAGATAGCATTTGCGATGCGTGGCACCCATACATACTCTTCTCTGAGTTTTCCATTCAATATTGTTTCTTCCATGGGATTGCACCTAATTCGTTTGAGCACCAATCGCGTGCCATTATACATTGTGGTAGTACGCACATTATGTTGTGGTAGTCCAGGTAAATCGAGTAAATTTAGGAATTCCTTGCGTTCGTTTGCATCTAGGGCAATATTTGTTGTGTTGGACATTGATTTTATCAACATCGACAAAATCTCTTGTTTGATATGTGCTATTAATTTTTATTTTAAAAATATTATGAAATCGGTTCATCACGGAAAAATATATCTCGATTTGAATATCGGAAACACCGCGTCCTACCTGATTCAAAACTATTATATCTTGCGAGCTGGCAACAACCATACACATTCCCAAAAATGCATTTAAATCGGTTGGGCGGTTTCGGAGATTAGCCTGGACGAAATAGTGACACGTGATTCGTGTATATTAAGAAGATACATAAGAAGAATGCAATCAAATTTATTAAACCTCAAAGTCTTGTAATTCTTGTAAATAATGATTTATTTGTCGTTCTTCTCAATAATTTTATTACAAGGAGCAATTTGCTTTCCGGTTAGCTATTTCTTTAGTTTTGGAAACTGGAAATAATCATTGGATAAAAATCTGTTGAATGTGTTGATATTCGCCTTGGTTGTGTGGATTATACTTTCCCGAGGTAATCGCTGTGCATTGTGCCGATAGACGAATCTTGAACTTCTTCGGCGCCGTCTTGATCCGCTCAGACAGTGTTGTGATGAATGCATCATAAAATAATAAAAAGCGCATGACACTCATTTTGATGAAAGATTTGTTATTCGTAATTGGTCCTGATAAAACGAGACGCTTTATTCATTTGAGGTTATGTATGGAACTGATAACAATGACAACGAATGGCTTAAATTTAGCGAATCTCTTGAATTGAAAGTTTTATGTAGATGTTCCGACTGCTCATAGCCGCATACAAAATAATAATCGAGGCGACAGATCCACTCATCTCTAAACCAATGCGCTCTCCTAAAATCATGGGAATTAATATTGTTGTTCACCATATAAATACGTCCCTTCTTGCCGGTTAACTGCACTGCGCAGGCTATCAGTCGAAGTCGAGTCGCAAAACAACTTGAAACTACTTCCATAAATTCTCAGATAAGTTGGTGTATTATGTTTTTTCTAGAAATTGAAACCACGTCAATCGGTTCAAAAAACCATATCAGCCAGCAATAATTTTGCGAACTGACGGTGCCAACCAATAACTTTAAACCGCCCCTGCTGCTGTCAGTCACGAGAGTGACTTCCGTTCGCTCCGCTGAAGGATAGTCGCGGCGCTTTCGAGCTGTCACAGGTTTCGGAGGGTGATCAGGTTTCAGGTTTAATAAACTTCGAAAACAACACACTTTAAATATTAATTGTTCGCTTAAAATTTTCCACACAAAAAACCAATTGCAAAACAAATGAACCTGTCAAAGTCGTCGATGTCGGTCACGTACGTTAAAATACCTTGTTAAAAAGATTTCAGGGCCCTCAGACATTAGCAATTCCAAGTGTATTACGGACATATTTTTTTACATTTCCGAGCACAAAAGACTTAATAATTTAATAAATATTATCGGGAAATGGCTATATCCGGCGACTAATTGGTCCGGCGTGTACGCCATTTGCGATGACCGCAACAGTCTCACACTCAACTCGGTGAAGTAACGAACTCAATTTCGCTTTCAGTTACGGTCGACCGGCAGCCAATATGAACTGAAAACTGGCAATGAAACTAGGTAACGGAGCCAGTACTACTTACTCAAACTTGATAACGATATAATTACGTTCCATCCATAGCAGATTCAATACGTGTGAGGGCCTATCAAGAATGCTGTGTCTGCCCACGTTGAACCAAAGTGCTGGAGAATTGTATGAACGCGACTAAGCGGACGCCTTGAAACTAGTCAAATCGTGTAGGACAATCGCTTTAGTCAGGCGGGCAGGCGGGCAGGCAGTCGTGCAAATATGGGTTGTTCTCCGAGTAGTCTGGAAGCATCGACACCACCAGCGGTAGCCGCAAACGCAGCGACAAACGAAAAGGATGACAACTTCTTGTTCTGCATAAAGCTGAGGCGTACGCGTTTGCGACGTTGCAGCATACAGAACTGTGAAGGTGGCGGTGGTGGTGGCGACGGTGGCGGCGGCGGTGGCAGTACAGGCGGCGCCATAAATGGCGATGAAATCTTCCTGGGCCATTCAAATATGTGCAATCAAATGCTGCTCAATCCGATGCAATCGAAAAGCGAAGCGGACTACGAGAAGGTAAGAAGTTGAATGTGCTGGCGCTACGATGAAGCACGTAATGATTAATTCTTCGAACCATTTCCAGATGAGCAGCAGTAAGAAGGACTCAATTGTAACAGTTGCAGCACTGGGCAGTTTCACGCACACAGTCGTCAGGAGAGCAACAGGCAGTAAGTAATCGTAAATCGAAGAGAGAACCGCATAAAGCGGTTGGTTGTGTATAATAAGTGCGGTCTCGGGTGTCGTCGGGGCTCGGTAATTTGAGCTCGGAGTCAGCTGGTCCACATGCTGGCGCGCACATGTGCGATGGCATTTGACTGGTGTCGATTAGCTACTGTTAACTCAAAGACCATAAACAAATGTCAGCGATATCGCAGAGAGCGACAATGCGCCGAAACCTGATCGCGCAGAGTGCCGTCGAGAGAGTAAGCTGCCGATAAAGATAAGGAGAATTGCCATATACATCGACGACGTGCGAATTTGAGCACAATATTGTTGCTGCTTGTGAGCCGAGCCGCCGTATTTTCAACGTCTTTGGAGCGAACTCAACGAGAAACAGCTGCGCCCGACATTTGGCCAAGTTAGTTGTTCTAAACTGGCTCTCGACTACGGTTGCGACCATCGAAAGCTGCGGCTGTTGGACTAAATATCTCTACATACGCATGCTCGCATTCACGCGCTTCACACACACTCACACATCGACGTACACAAACAATACCGAAACAAACAGCATTTCAACTGTGAGAAAAGTTAATCAATCGCAGCGCACAAATTGCCAATTGCCGTGCCGTGCCGCGTATCAACCAAAATCGGCACACCGTAAATCTCAAGTTCTCCTCCAACGCTGGAGCTGCAGATGCTCGTATGTGTAGCGCTGTCGTTGCCGTGAAGTATAGACGCACTCAGTTCAAGGTGTGACTAAAAGTATCTGCGCCACAAGTGTCACAAAGAATTCGTTCTATGCGCTGTGCGCCGTGCGCCGTGCACCGTGCACCGTGTCCCGCCCCCACATAAGCACAAGTTGCGATCGAATCAACTCGGCGCAGTAGCCAAACTGGTCTCTAAGTCGATCTGTCGTTCGGTCGATCGGTTGCATTTAATGAATTAAGCGTACGGCGAACGAAGTAGCCTAATGTGTTGCTCGCGTTGATTTTCTCGCTTCAAACGTCGATTTTTCCAGTGCATAAATTTGGCGATTTTCTAACTATCACGGCCAACCAGTGAATTGAAAAACTACAAAAACAAAATATAAATAAAAAGTAATACAAAAAAAAAAAAAACAAAAATAAAAATAAAAAAATAAGAAAAAAATCAAATCACGCTAATATTGTAAAGTGAGACAGGTGGCGGGACAGACTAGTCGTACTTAATTAAGCCACACTTTTGCCGTTGCGCTTGTGAGACTTTGTTGAGAGCGCTAAAACTGCACGCGAAACTATCGCAACAACACCAACAACATCAGCAAATAGGCAAGCATTAGAGAAATCTGACGACAAAAAATTCACCAAGTGTTATGAAGATATTTTAGCTTTGGGCTTACATGTTCTCGATATCCGAACTCGAACTCGTACATGCAAGCAAGCCGTGTGTGTTTGAGATTGTGCTCGTTGATATCCATGAATGAATAGGTCTACAGATGTGAGCTTCGTTCGTGTATCACTATTCGTTTGTCTTTTTTCTCCATTCTTTTTTGAAGGTGTAGTTATTAACAACGAAATGTGAAGTGTGCAAAAGTGATCATTGTAAAACGTACGCGTATACATAGATGTACCCATCTACATATGCAGCGAACCCATACAGATGCTAAGCAATACAAGTAAATGAAAATAATTGAAATGCTTCACATGACAATCTGGTTTGTGTTACACACCACCGAATCGCATTCGGAGTTCGGCACTGAGACTCACTTCGATTTGGAGGCGACTTGATTTAATTTCTGTTGATTTGATTTGATTTGATTTGATTTGACTCGACAAGCTTAAGATTAGATGTCAGCGAGATTAACGATTTTTTGGGTTTTCAATAGCATAAATATAGGCAAGCTAATCATGAAAGATAGTTCGTGTATGATATTAGTAGAAACACATTTGACTTAGGATTCTTGGTTACAAGAATTCCACGCTAGCCATTCAAAAATAATGATAAAAAAATCTATTGCAAAACGCAATTTTGAGACACGGAAAACAAGGTCTAAATCTATATAAAAGTAGAAGATGTACCTGCGCACACGAATGACAGCGCTTACATGTGTGTGTATGTGTGTGTGTGTCGGTGCGTATGTTTGTATGTGCCTGAAAATCTGAATGCACTGACCAAACTCAGTGATATTATCTTATCTGGTACAAATTCGTTGCGATGGCAACGACAATGCCAAAAAAATACGAACTTTTGTTCGGCTAATATCACCGCAACGTTACGCTATAATTTTAGGAGCCTATAACTGGCCCGCCCCTAACTACTCAAATAGGCTATATTACTAATAATGTTAGTCTAAATAGATGCTGTCATTTCATGCCAACACCCAATGGAATGCAGACCAATTGAGTTCAAAGCCTAAATGTTATGCATTCCTCTCAATCTTGTCAAATAGCCCAACCAGGCGATGCCAGAGCTTAACTAATGGCACTTCTCCCTTGTCTTTCGTTTAGCTAAACTTTATCTAATTTATCGATTTTCGTTCAGATTACAACACCCAACGATGATAAGATACTTTCATAACATTTGAATATGCGCATAAAAGCCGAATACTTGTGTTTATAAATTGTTTAGTAGAAGTACGCCATATTAGAGGACCCAGACTTAGATACGCTCAACGAAGTTCGAACGCTTTTTCAACGGGTGGTCCGTGCGCAAAGCCAAAATACTAGAAAATATCGAACATCAACTGCAGGTAAATGGTGCGGTTAGAGCTAAGGTTAGCTTAAGTATGTGAGAAGTGACTTAAAACCGAAAATTCGTAAAATATTAAAAACAACGTTAAGTGAAAGAACAACGAGCACACCCAAAATGATCATCTCGCCAAATGTGACCGTAAGTCAGAGTAAGGAGGCACACTCATCGAATCGTAACGATGAAAATGTAAAGATATGCTACAATCTCGATGAAACTTCTGAAGAAACAGCAATCGCAGCGGAAGCAGACGCGGAGACGGGCACTGAACAATCTGATGGCGATAATGTATCCTTGATAACGGCTAAGCCAATGCCAAAAGTGGTGCCTACGAGCACAAGCACAACGGAAACGGATGACGCGAATGGTAAGACTACGGGTATCGCAGCAAATGCAAGAATAGTCCGAGATCGTTGTGCCACAAATCGTTTGCACGTCGTTATCGCGTTGCTAAATTGTGAATGAAATATACTCGATGACGACTACCTTTGCTTCACTGTAGTCGAGTCGCACAACTGAAAAGTATGCCACAAGTTTTTGGCACACCTGCAAATACCATATGTCACATACTTTGCAGCGGTCTACTTGTTCTATGTTATAGACTGTACCATATACATAATACAGGCTTTAATGTTACCGTTACCATTCAATGTTTCCATTAATTCGCGCCTCCCTTCGTCCCTTCCAGGCACAGGCACTTCAGGCACCAGTTCATCGGGCGGCGGCAGCAGACCCGGACATCGAAAATCTTCACTTGCTCTCACACCAGAGGATGAGCCAATGGACGTCTACCAGGTTAGTAGATAAAAATTAAGCCTTTGGGCTAATCACTAAGTGTATGTGTGTGTGTGTGTGTGTGTGGAAAAGAGTGAATTTGAAATATGTATGCGCAGATAACGTGTCTCGTATCTTATCAGTGGCGATCTCAATAGAAGCAATGCAAAGAGGTTCTCTCCTCGCTTTGTTTGAGTTATTTTAAGCAACTGTTTGAAAAATATACGTAAAAAGATACACACACATACACGCATATATATATCAATTAAAAGCACTATCGGAGCATTCGGTGAGGTAGACGGACGTGGTAGGCGATCGAGCGGTCGAGCGTTGAGCATTCGAGCAATCGATCGTTTGTGGCAAAGAAAAAGTTCTCCACAAGCTGTCAATATAGTACTGAAGAGTATCTCGACGAACTAACAACTTTCAACGCGGATTTCAATTTATAATAATTGCATTACAAAAAAAAAAAAAAAACAATAAAAATAAAAACAATAAAAAACAGTTTCAATTGGTCAAACGTTGAATCGCAATTGGAAGTGTGCGGCTGCACTGTGTGCACAACTGAGGTCTTCTGCTCTAATCTGATCTTATGCGATAAAGTTCGAATTCCAAACGCATCAACTAAATAGCAGTAAAAAATAAAACCAAAAAAAATAAATAAAATAACACAAATGTCTAAAATGTAGAACCGAGCGCACGAGCGCACAAACGCCGAATCATAAGTGCTTGTAAAAAGTTACCTTAGCGATTTTATTCATTGGTTAGATAAGGTAGAACACTTTACGTAATACAAATAATAGAACCGGCTGCGAGAAGGGAAATCGCCCAATCGCATCGATAGAAAGAGTGACGAGATACTTCAAGGAGAAATACGCATTGAATGCTGGTGAAAATGCGCAACTGTTTGCCAAAAATAACAAACATTTTTCGCACAAAATCATCGACGTCGCGAGCACAGCCCCAAGTAGAGCCCCATCATAATTGCGAGCATGAGGAGCATGAGGAGCATGAGGAGCGATACGAAGTAACAGGTGCTCCTGATATAATGTCTGAGCATTTGAAGCGATGCGATAAGCCAGTTAAACCGGCGGTGTCGTCATCGTCATCGTCGTCGTTGTCGTCGTTGTCGTTGTCGTCGTCGGTCGGTCGAACGAGCAAAGCGTATTGGAGAAAGGCAAACACATCAATTGATAAAACCGAGAATCATAATCCGACGCCCGTGATTACTAGTAGCGAAGTAGTGCCTTTGAGCAACATAAAAAACTATGCGGAACGCCTTCACACAGATTCACCGTTGCATTTGACTGCGAACGAAATGGTAGCGCAAACACCGGAAGACCTTGCATATGAAGAGTGTGCCGCAGCGGAGAGTCTTGACATAATGACACCCTTGCCACGCGATACAAAGTCGCTGAGTTTTGGGCACGTCAAGGCGGCCCAAATCGAAGTGGACGCCATGCAGATTTTGAGCTTATCAGGACGGCGTCTGGATAGCGTCACCTTTGACGAACTTTTGCAACATTTTGAGAAAAAAGTGAGTGCCGCGCAACAAGCGGCACTCAGCAGCAGCTCAGATAATGAAATCGAAGAACCCGTGATACTACGCCGGAAAAGCAGCCTGTACGAGCGTAGACTGCCAAAAATGCCAAAACTACCAAATTTGCTGTTGCAAGACCCACAACGCAAATGCTACGATGACCATGAGTCGAGTCTGGTGCAGGTATTTTTCCGTCTCTACAAGTCATTTAACCCTAATATAAACTAGATAAATTGCCTATGATTATTAATAACAAAATAATACAATTCTCTTTGATTTGCAGCGAAATCTCATGGACTTGAAATATCCAACCGTATTACCACCGAATCCTCAACTTAAGGTGAGTTTGGCATGCATTTGTCATTAGAGTAGTTAACTCAATCGTTTTATGCGTTACACTCGTCTTTGTCAGGCTCTTTTAGTTTTTCATAAAGCGGACCATATTGCCGACACGCTGACCGCCGCGTGCCACCGACATCAACTGGACGTCACGATTGTCAAATCGAAGGAAGAGACTTTGGAGACGCTGCACAAATCATACTCTACTTCCGAGTGCTATCATGTGATCATTGTAGATGCTCGTTCATCGAAAAATTTGGATGCAGAATATATCATAAGGTGAGTGAGTCATCAAGCAAAACAACAACACAAACATATATGAAATATGAACCACGCCTGGTCGTTGGGTGCTTTCCAGGACGATTCGTCATACGCATGGCCACCACTATACGACAATAATTGCCGTTTGCAAGAAAAGGTAAGTGCAAGCGCCTTAGAGATTGGGTCAGCGCTAATATTCCGCTGCTTCTTTCAAGTTTCTTTGAGAAGGATGATGTGTTGATTGCTCTATTGGACGCTGGCGTTAATAGAGTAAGTTCAGATCAGCTGGAATCATTCGTTTTCAGTGGAACTCATTGCGTTGGCAATTTCAGTGCATAGCCGAGACGAGCAACGTGACGATGTGCAGTGTGGAGCTAAAGCAAATTTTACATTCAATAATACGGCCGCACAATGTGATGTCCACGCAACAGGTGCATGAAAGAAAAAATGTCGCTTATACACAACTCCGTCGCTTATAATGCTCTATTTTGAACTACTTCTCTCAGGCGCTGTACACCGCGCTCCATCGGCTCAAGGAAGTGGTTGTCATCACAGACGATGTGCTTCGGATACAGTATGCGAACAAGGCCACAGAAAGAATGCTAAACTTGCGTTTGGTAAGCAATCGCTTATCGCTTCAATAAAGTCGTACAGATTTTAAAACTGCCGTACTCTTCCAGGATGAAATCATCAGCAAGCCACTGGCCGACATCTTCCTGTCGGATGTGTCCACAATTGGTCAGAGCAAAGGCTTAAAGGAGTACGACGGCATTTTGACCGTGCGCCGTAAGAATCAAGAGGGCATGCCGATGCACGTGCGAGTGGTCCCGGTGGCATGCATCGGCAGGTATACTATCCTATAATTGCTGATCAACCGTTAGTAAGTGTGTGCCGTTTATTTTACAGCGCTCCAACTCATCTAATTTTCAATTTCGACGTACCTGGCGGCCACACCGACTTCATAGCCACGCTGCCGCAGCCCAAAGAAGCGACCGTGTCGGCACCACGCGGCTCTCTGCACTCAGTTCGTCGCTGTAGCTTCGATGTGCGCTCGATCGCGTCGGACGGTTTACGTCGCACCAGTCTCGCCAAGCTGACATCGTTGCCGCTGGAGGCGCCCATAACAAAAGTATGAGTTCATGTTAATTCACGTACGCACACGCACGCGCTCACGCACACGCATACGCACACGCACAAGCACCCAGTTCTTTAACCGAAAGCTTTATTTGGCAGTCTCAGTTGCGAGTTCCTATTCAGCGCACCTGCAACTTTGCAACACTCTGATGATAACTGACTCTTAGATTTTAGGCTTATTCTTGACGCAAGCAAACCACGCTGAAACACTAATATTCATATTCTCTTTTCTCTTTTTGCGTTATGTTTTACGTTTATATTGTTATTGGTTAAACACACTTGTCATTACGTTGCGTTACGTTACGTTCCGTTCGCTCGTTTCTTCGTTCGTTCGGTTGTTCGTTCGCACTTAAGATAATCAATTTACTATCACAAGTACAGGAGAATTGCTCGGCGGACGAAGCGCGCCTTATAGACAAAGTGTTGGAGTTCTTGAAACGCGAGGGTCTTTACAGTCCCCAAATGAAAGAGATTCGCACTGAAGATCCCATCGCAACTGATCTAATTGGCGCTCTATTGACAGTGAGTTCTCCATGCCACTAATTCAACTTGTGTGTCACTATTTAACACTATGTGAAATATTAACATTCCACAGGGCCCCAGCGTATACTCGTCCCGCCGCAGCTCCAACGACTCCATCATTCGCACCGGTGGCACGACACGCACTTCTACGGTTGTACCTGCTAAAATGAAAGTAAGCGCGACAGACAGACAGACGGAACCTCTTTTCGTTAGATAGACTCGTTCTAATGCAATACTATTTCAGGCGAATCCGGCTATTATGGAATTGCTTGATGAATCTCTTAACTGGGAGTTTGATATTTTCAAGTTGGAAGAAATTACAGACTGTCATCCATTGTTGTATTTGGGCATGGATATGTTTCGGCGATTCGATGTCTTTGCTACACTCAATATCGAAGAGAACGTATGCAAGGCGTGGCTGGCGGTGATCGAAGCCCACTACCATAAGAGTAACACATATCACAACAGCACGCATGCGGCCGACGTCATGCAGGTGGGTTTATCGAATTGCCTTGCAGTACAATAATCAGTTGCAGCCGTTATCTTATAATCCCATGCCTAATATAGGCTACTGGTGCGTTCATTACGCAATTGGCCTGCAAGAATATGGTCATGGATGCCATGGAAGAGGCTACCGCTCTGATAGCAGCCGCGGCTCACGACGTCGATCACCCGGGACGATCATCAGCGTTCCTTTGCAACTCGAACAACCCGCTGGCTATACTTTATAATGACTTGACGGTGCTGGAGTCTCACCACGCTGCATTTACCTTTAAGCTGACATTAGGTGAGCTCTACTCTCGCCGATCTTGTGTACTAAGATTGCAGTCTGAAACGTTTCTTTCTTTTAGGAGATGATAAGATAAACATTTTTAAGAATTTAGACAAGGACGCTTATAAATCTGCACGGAGCACAATAATCGATATGATTCTGGCCACTGAGATGACCCGACACTTCGAACACCTGGCCAAGTTTGTCAGTGTTTTCGGCACCGAGCTCGAACCGCGTGACGTAAGTCAAATGAGTCAAATGAGTTGAAGTGAAGCGAAAATGCATTTAATTTAATTTATGTCGCCACAGATTGTGCAAGCTGAGGACGAGAGTTCCGTACTTATGCGTCGTATGCTTATTAAAGTAGCGGATGTCAGCAATCCGTCTAGACCGATGTCCTACTGCATTGAGTGGGCTCGACGCATTGCCGAGGAGTACTTCATGCAGACGGACGAGGAGAAGTCGATGCATTTACCAATTGTCATGCCCATGTTCGATCGGGCCACGTGCAGTATTCCGAAAAGCCAAATCGGATTCATTGAATACATCATACAGGACATGATACATGCCTGGGACAGTGAGTTTGATTGGCGTTTTAATAAGTCACTGCTGCTTAAAATGACAACTCTGATTTCGCTTTCAGGCTTCATCGATATGCCACAGCTTGTAACGTATATGCAGATCAACTACTCCCAATGGAAGAAGTTCGACGAACAGGGCATCAACACCTTGGCCGATATTAAGGCCAAGCAGATCGCTTTGAATCTAAAAAAGGGAAGTCCCAAATAGCAAATGGCCTTTAAGCGCTTGTTCTCCGGGCTCTCGAAGCCGAATCAGGCGTCCCGTGCAAGTGCAATCGATGAAACTGACCTAGAGTGAAACGATAACGCATTAATTAATTAATTAATTAACCAACAACCAATCAACAGACCGCAAATATTGCATCTGTTTGACACAGTTTTCTCAAACATATCTCAGACTAACTCTTCCACAATTTTCTATGATTATACAAACTTATTGGGCTGGTCTCAAAGTACTTTAATCCTATTGAAGAAGATTGAATTGAACCATGTTCTTCACAAAAAAATACTTTAATATTGTAGTATCGAAGTTTTTATACGTGAACAATCGTTCAGATTGCTCGGTGCGAATTAGAAGAGTTCGGTAGCGCTCGTACATTACCCCAGCTATACTCTGTGTATCCTTTTGTATGACCCAACACCAGCTGTCTCTCACAAACATCGTAATCAAACTTATATAATGTTATTATCTTAATTTTTGTGTGTACTCGTATGTAGTGTGTATGTATATGTATACAACTGTTGCAACAAGTGTCACAAATCCGAGGATTTAATGTTGTGCTTCACAAACGACAATCTATATAAAACCTAATCATAATGTAAAAACAAACTCAATTACAAATATTTGAAACTCTGGCCTTGAAACTTTCTCCTCTCTTGAAACGTTTACTCGACTAGTCCAAGCACGTATGCACGATCAAATATCCCAATGCGGATTTTGTCCCACTGACTATAAACGCCTTCAGCATCAAACGTTCAAAAGTTATTTGAATACATGGAATATGTATAACCTATTTAAATCTTTATACGGTACTTTATACGGTAGCTTATTTTTAATGATTGTTGTTGTATTGTGTGAATTAT
Organism: Cacoxenus indagator; assembly: GCA_035041755.1. NCBI lineage: Eukaryota > Metazoa > Arthropoda > Insecta > Diptera > Drosophilidae > Cacoxenus > Cacoxenus indagator. The sequence continues at coordinate 189,516 of JAWNKX010000240.1, forward strand.
TAACAAACAAAAACAATAAGCAAAACAAAAAAAAAAAGAAAGATACACCACATGTGCGTGTGGGAATATACACTAATTGATTCACTTCGATGTTATTTATAATTGTCATATACAAAATACCTTTTTGCTCCTTGCAGGTTAAGGATTATAAATGTTAAGATTTAGTCAAATTTATTGTAATATATATATAAATAAAATTAAATGATAATACAGGTTCAGTTTCCTACTCTAATCACATTCAGTTTGAGCTAAATGCACTACAGCTTCGCCTGTTTAGCGTAATGAGGTTTGCCAGTTGCGCTACTATGTTACTGTGGGGCTGATGTGATGTTGTACAATGGCAATGAATATACTTCTCAGAGATACGCCGCTTAGATGGCAGACAGTTAGCTACCCTTATTATGAGAACACACTTATTAAGCGATTACTCTTATACAAACAAACCTCCTAGACGCACAGTTTTTTTTTTAGTTCAGCGTAGTCGCGCTTGAGTGGTCAACCCAAGAAATTTTTTTCTGAGAAATACACCTTTTGGTATTATGTAAAAACCAGCAAGTCTTGGTTAAACAAAAAAAATTTGATTTTTCGATGCCCTATGCTTCCTAGAGCGGCGAACCGAGAAATATAAAAACACCTCGTGGTAGAAAGTGAATTTTCGGACGGGACAACATTGAATATATAAAGGAATCATTAAAATATTCGTTAACATGGCGTTAGTAACGGAATTTAAATTGGGAAAAACGGGAAGTCCCCACATTTTTTTATGTACTCTTTTCTTTCGTCTATGTGCACTACATAGAATGTAGTGCTCTCAGTTTAGCTGCCTTCAGTTGAATAATGTATTATTATTATCAATTACAAATGATGACGTCCAAAAAAAAAATTAGGCTTAGACTAAGGTGATGATTATGATGCAATGACTAAGAAGGCCATGTAAGACGTTTCTCCAGTATCAGAGCGAGAATACGGATTTTATTCACCTGAGGAATGATGCTTGAGTTATAAGTAACAACCGGACAGACGCCTAGCCTTAAGGTGAAGGTGCAGTGAGCCGATTTCTCAGCGTTGATGGCAATGTTCCGTGGCGTGCCGTGCTGAGTCGCAACCTCCCTCCCTTGTCACTGTAGGGTCAGCCAACCTGAATGACGTGAAGCGACTCTCGAACTCATCTGCAAAGGCTTCCGCTTTTTCCGACTCCGTGCGCAACCACTGATTATGTGGGCCGCGGATTGGAGCGTGATTGAATAGAGGATACATATAGTTTTGTTGATTTTGTCAAGGGTTTTGGCAATATCAATTTTGAATGTAAGTGAAGCCAAAGCTTTCTGAGGTCATTGGTATGTCCATGGTATGTCTGTGTTATTAACTCTTAAATTAGCATTAGGTAAATAAATATGCTTACCTCTCCTAGTAAAGGTAATAGCAGAGGACTTTTCAGCATTCAGTTGAATTTTCCACTTCAAGGTAGAACAATGAACATTGAAGTGTATTATCTATTTCAGAGAAGTGGTCTTCTGTGCAATAAAGTCCCGTATCATCTGTAAAGACAGATGCGTTACAGTTATACAGTACAGGCAAGTCATGGGTATATAAATTATACAAAATCGGTCACACAACCGAACTCTGCAGTACACCAGCACTGATACTCGATTGAACACTTTACAGGCCAATAAAGAATTTTCGGTTGGTATGGAAGCTCTGTATAATATTAATTAAGTAAACTGTATTGTTTGTAGTGATCAATTTGTGCAATAATCCATCATGCCATACTGTGTATATGTGGGGTGTCAAGCCCAACCCACTTCTTATTTAACATATTCTACTTGACGTACTGCTTAAGTTTGACTGGCGGATCTATGCAGCTCATGTGAGGCCTGAAGCCAAATTGCGTAGATGGTGTAATGCAGTGAGTATCTAAAGCAACACAATAAGCTAGTAGGGCGATAGTTGTCTGTTGAGTCCGGAGATTTACCGGAGATTTGAATAGCAAGGATTTTGGCAACTTTCCAGACTTGCAGGAAGTAGCCGATTTGAAGACCGTCTTTAAATAAAGTAGCGATTTAACAAAGGACTCTAGTTGGCGTACTTTTGATGCTTATGTCGCTAAGACTGTCAGTGCCTGATGATTTCTTTGTTTTTAGTACTCGAACTATGGAAGCAATTTCATTAGTTGTCACAAGACGTGCATCTGAGTTGCGCTGATTAGGCAATAGACATATCGAAAGTTTGAGCATGTTACTAGTAACACTATACGAAAGATTATCTGCTAGTCTGTGTTTGCCTTGGAAAAGTTGCCCTAGATGTGAGTAATGCCATTCTATGAGAAACTTGGTACAAATTAATTTCTGTTTCTGGTTAACTTTGTTATTTTCCAAAATTGTTTGGAGTGCTTATTTAGGCAGTTGGCAATTGTTGTTCCTCATGAAGTTTTTGTGAGCAAATATTTGAGAACTTATTAAGTGATTGAGATTAGTTGCCTCGTTCTCAACCATTGCCTGTTGACCATATTCCTCTTTTTAAGTAACTCATTTATATAGCTTGGTAATTTATTATGAAGCTTGTGCATAGCTTCTTTGGTTGCGAAATTTCAAGTACTGTGGATACTTTCGTTGAGAGTAAAGAGACGTTACTATCAATGTCTTTAAACGTAGGAGTTTGAGCGCGACTTAAATGCAGATCTGCAATATTATATTATTTTTCACCATAATCTTTACTTGCTACTATCAGAGTATATACAGCAAATTTTATCAGGTTTAAAAAATCTATTAATTATAAACAGATTAAGCTTTAGGATGTCTCCGGAACCTAACAACCATGGCCATGTATAAAATTGGAAGTATCATTGTAAATAGCTGTTAAACAGCTATGTAATTTGATGGTTTTCACATTTGACATACATTAATTGGATAGCGGACAGAGTGAGATGTATAAAGCGATTCTCGTCTCTGAGATGATCGCGAACCCATAGTGATTTCGATGTCTCTCCTTCATTGTGTTACAAACTTAATGGCAAAATGTTACTTCTATTCACTGGGTGAAGAATATTGAAATTGGCTGCGATGGCTTATTTTTGGTATATTCAACTGGCTGCAGAGTATAAAAGAGGCAGCGAGTTATGTCCCAGAAAAGAAATGCGAGAAAAGTAAACAATGAAACAATGAGAAGCAAAAAAACTTTCATTTTTACGACTGAAATGAAATGTATCTCATCGCGCAAGCACGTATTGCAGCAGACTTGTATATTCGCGGTGAGGGACACCCACAGAAGTTCAATAAAAATCAAGTTTCTGTACTGTTGACTTGAGCTCTTGCTGGCTGCTTGCGATAACAAGTTTGCCACGCAAATCGTTGATACGCTCTGACCCACTTAGCGAGAGCAAGTACGCTGCGTGTTCATTTGAGCGTCGACCCCAGAAGCCGTCAGGTTGAGCGTTGCGTTGCAAGTGTTGCGTTTACTTTCAAAAGCAGTAGGCGAGCTGAGTTGGATGATAATCCATAAACCTAGAAACCATATTCTAGAAAAAGATAAATTCTTCAAGATGCCACATTCTAGTTTCTACGCCGAGAGCGTGCCCTATGCACAAGTGGACAAGTTAGACATATCAGGCGATGGGTACTCGTCAATTTACGCCACTTCAAAACCAGCGGTTCCAGTGGTGGGAGACTGGCGGATGCGCTACTGTTCACTTGCCGACACCTTTCAACCGATTTTGGACCGAGTATTTAACTTTGAGGTACGTGAAGATGATGTTTGGATTATCACGAGTACCAAGTGTGGCACAACGTGGATGCAGGAGTTGGCTTGGCTAGTTCTGAACGACTTCGACTTTGCGAAAGCTAAGGAAGTCGATCTTACGCTTCGTTCGCCATTTCTGGAGTAAGTTGAATGTTGCGATCGGAGGCATTATTCTATATTGATCGATAATGCATAACCCAGATTCAATGGTGTCGTCCCGAATGTCCCGCATGATACTATCGAAGCCGCCACTGTGCTCAGTTCGCCACGCCTTATCAAATCTCATCTGCCGGCTTGGCTTCTTCCACGTCAGGTGTGGACAAAGAAATCGAAGGTAATAATAAAAATAGTCTACTTATCATCGTGCGATATTACCAATAAAATGTTAAACATTATCACAGATCATCTACGTCTATCGCAATCCCAAAGATGCAGCGATTTCGTACTATCATCACTGGAAAGGAATGGTCGGCTACAAGGGCAGCAAAGAAGGTGCTAATGTGTAATTTATTTTCAACTGGAATTGGTTGCTTATTCTGCAATTCTGGAATTTCAGAGTTCATGCACTCCTACATTGAGGGCTATGTCAACTTTAATCCATTTTGGCCGCACGTGCTCGATTTTTGGCAGCTCCGCGAAGAACCTCAGATTTTCTTCACCAGCTACGAATGCATGAAGGCCGATTTGGCAGAGGTGGTGAAAGATGTTTGCCGTTTTTTGAATCGAGAAACGCCGGGGGAGAAATTACTAACGCAGTTGGTGAAACATCTCTCCTTCGATAGCATGAAGAACAATCCAGCTTGTAACCACATTAAAGAGTTTGAGAGCATGAAGGCAGCGGCAGGTCGTGAAGTCGAGGAGTTTAGGTGAGACCTTTTGAAAACCCTCTAATTGATGCACTAGGAAGTACTAGGAATTTTTTCAGATTTGTACGAAGAGGCGTGGTCGGCAGTCACAAAGATGAATTGCCAGCTATGGTTATACAGGAGTTTGATGAGTGGTCAGAGGAAAATCTCAAACCATATAATTTATCCACGGATGTCTTCATTAAGTACTCAAAATATTGATCTAAATATACATGCAAGTATGTGTACTATGTTTACAGATAATTATAAGATTGGGATTAGTATCATTTGGTTTGTGTAAATAAATTCACATTAACTCTCTAGCTGTGGCGATGAACAATTAGGCGATAAGCGTTCTTGAAAGAACTCCGACTATAATTGCGAATGACACTTGGCGCGGCCAACTTTGATGTTAACTTCTTTACTATATCAATGAGCATGGCTGAACCTTGGTCTTCCTAGTATTATATTTATCATAACACTTCATGCTCCCATAAGTGCGTTGCCCAGCTTCTGATATGAAGCTTTTTAACATCTTTTCGAAAGTTAACCATCTAACCATCTGCATTGGGGTCAATTCCAGTCTCTTATGCTGTTATGTGAATCGTCTTAATCTCAGGCGTTGTATTTTTATGAAGGTACAATTAAATTTTGGCATCACAAAATCAGTTACCTAGCTGTATGTGTTTAACTCGGCATATCCAGATGCTCAATTATACTCCTGTGTTTTCTATATACATATAAAAGCGCTTGATGAATGATATTTAAACTCTTTTGTATATTAAATATAAATAATTATATAAAAATGATCTACATAGTATAAAAAATGTTTATTTTACGTCTTAGGCTTCTTATGCAGTTGAAGTCTCAATTTTCTTAGCATTTTCCTCTTTGGACGAGGGTCCAGTCTGTGTGATCTGCACCAACCGCTCTGTGGAAGGAGGCGCTAATTTCTTCATCGGTGCTGTGATGGTCAGCAAACCATCGGAGGAGAGCGATGACGTCACATTGTCGGGGTTGACATCACCTATTTATAAATTGCAATTAAAAAAAAAAATATATGTATAGGCGCTGCCATTTCAAAAGTTACTCACTTGGCAGCAAATAACGTCGGGAGAACTGTCTGGCAACAAATCCATGCTCATCCTGTTTCTCTTCGTGTTTGCCTTCGACGATTACAAATTTATCAGCCACTTTTACGGTAATTTCATTCGGCGAAAACTGTTGCACGTCTAGTATAACCTCAAACTTTTCGTTGTCGATGTTGAGCGTGGATCCGGATTCCTGTTTTTGTAGACTGTTCGCCGATCGGTGCCATGGTCTGAGATATCCGGATCGCAGCATTGTTGGACGAGAGCTCCAAACGGAGGACAATAAATCATCACGCCTATGTGATGGATTAGGCAATCGTTTCAGTCACTTTAGCTCAATTATTAGCATATACGCGTTCACACTTACTTCAATCCAGTGCCGAAATGCTGGTCCAAGAGGCGCGATGTGCGCATCGGAAAGTCCAGCTCGTCCCACCAGTCACGAAACATTAGAGGCACAACCGACATCTAAGCGACAAAGAACAGGAAAACTGAAGACAATTCAGACCGAACTTTGCTGAATTTTTAATTAGTTTTACTCATTAATATGGTATGTATTACTCGTTTGTCTATGAGTTTAAAAGAACTCAAAATCCACACACCTCTACAATCCACAAAATTTGGAATTCTTCTGAAAATCACAAGTTCTGCAGTCTTCGCTGTTTCACGTTTGAATCGCGTTTGCTTGAAATTCGAAAATATCCGGCATTTTTATATGAAAACATTTTTACTCTTGTTTATGCTAAAAATATGAAAATGTTTTTGGTTCTATTTTTAGGAAAGACTCATTCATTCCACTTGGCCTCAGTGCATGTGCGCGCAGAATGTGTGTGACTAAACGAGGGAAGATGCAAAGCACAGTTTGGACTGCGTTGGAGTGGGTTGAGTTCAGGAACTTGCAATCGAAGATGATGCGAAATAATCACCTATAAATATAGACGGCTGCACTCGGTTTATATCAGTGTCACTATATAGTCGAATTGGTTGGTTTTTGCATCATAATTTCTTCCGTGCATGACATTTCTTAAAAAGGGGGTTGGTATATTTAAGAAAATAAAAATTAATTAATTAAAATATTTTTTTTTTTAGAATGTACGAGAATGACAATATCGGTGTCTAGGTAGATGCCAATCAAAAACAAACAATTTTGTTTTCTATCTAATATTAGTCTATTATATGTATATACATACATACTCGCATATGTATTAAATATACAAGGGTGTTCCCAGAAGTAGTCAGCCTAACATACAAAGCAAATATAATTTAAAAAATTTTCTTTTTATTTTTCAACAATAGCTCTATACATTTGTTCCAGAGATTTGCAATGGCTTCTATACGTTGATTATAGGGCAAAACATCCAGAGTCCCGCTATAATCATGTACAGCACATTCCAGCTCTTCATGCGGTCGTTTTTCCCTAATTTCTCCATGCAAACGCTGTAATAATAATAATTCCTTTTTCAAGGTAATCAATGAAACTTTCCTCGGGAGCATCCCAAAAATCGGTGGCCATAACCTTGCCTGAATATGGAACTGTCTTTGCCTTCTTCTGAGATCTGGCGCTGATCTCCCATCTGGCTCCACTATTTACTTGCTCTTTTATTTGAGGAGTGAAATGATGGACCTATGGTTACGAATCGTAGCATGAACTCGGCCTTATTCTTGTTAAACAACGCCAAACATCATCTCGAAATATCTTTTTGAAATGCCTACAATCTCTGCTATCTACGTCAAGCTTATTCGGCGGTTATTCACTACAATTTTATGAAGCTTTCGGGCATAGCTGCGATGCTCATCTTCGCAGCTGTTGCGGCCACGTTTGAATGCGGCCACCCAATATTTTATTGTTGAAAACAAAGGAACAGACTCTCCAAGTGTGAAATCCAACACAGCCTTAATATCCGTTTGACTTTACCATTTAAATTTAAATATTGTATGACGTAGCAAGAGCAACATTATTCATTTTTTTCAATTGCTCTGAGATCGTCAGTTGTTCGAGGCCATAAAATAAAAATAATAAAAATCATGCGGTTACCAAATTTTCAAATTAGGCGTTTAAGACTTCATTCTCAACACTGGAAAAGACAAGTTAGTATGCATCTAAGTTAGGCCGACTACTTCTGGGAATACCCTCGTACTACCTGTTGTGATTAAGACATTTGTCAAAAAATACTTAAGTTTTCCAATCTATTTTGAGTGTAGATGACTCGAACAAAATTTATGATGTATGTGGAAAACAATTAAGCAAAAATTGTGGCACTTAATTCTTTGGTGGTCATGAAATTAATTTTAAAACTTTTTTTTTTTTAAGTCAAACAAAGCGGACCTCCATTGTTTATCTATTTTTTTAGCCATTCCATGTTGATGTCAAATGATAGCCCATTAATGTATGGATTTAGTGATCCGCGAAGTGAAACTTACATACTTTTTTCGATTTCTGCTTGGTTATTTCTGATGTATCCACACGCTTTAAAAGTGTGAGCAAAAACGGAAACCTTCTTATATGCCATGGATTGATTTGAATAGAAATTGCTATAATACATATATGCCTATAAGCGACCTAACACAGCATTATCGTTTTTTGGTTGAAGTAACCTCGATTGTGCCTTCAGAACGTTCGGCTTCACAATAAAATTCAGTCATTCAGAGTTCCTTACCATTTATAGTGCTTGATGAAGGAGTGCGAAAACGACTTTTCAAAAGTTCACAAGTTAACTGCCTTCAATGACAAACTGTCATTTATTAATGACACAGCTTGTTCACATTTTGGTTGTAGTTGGGTTCATAGATGTTACTGAACGGGAGGTGAACTCCACCCAAAGTTGCAACGTGGAAAATCGATGTAATTACGTTTTCAGTAGATGTACGAGTATATACACTAGCAATGTTGTTTGCCTCGAAGTATGAAAATTTCAGTTGTTCAGTATTGGTAGTTTGGGGTAATTTCGCTCCAGAGTTAGAAGCTGTCAGTAATATGCATCCTATTTGACTACTGAAGCGCTTGTTTAAAAAGATCCGTCAATAGCCACCATATTCACACTGGTTACCAGTTTGAGTCCATTGCAGCCATAAAAAAAAAATTGATGAGAGACGCTTACGGTTATACTGGAAAGAACCTACAAAAATGATTTGATGTTTGGAAAAAGCTAAAACATGTCTGATAAATACATTTTCATCACGTCTTTTATTTATTATTAAATTCATAATTAATTTTTGTAAAGAATATATAAAATAGCACAACACTTTCGATCTAGTAAATTTATTATTTTTTTAAATTGAAATTTTAAAAGTGTTCCTTAAATTTAAAAAGTATAAATCATTCCTTATTTGCGTTCAACAAGCGAAGTCCCTTTGAAGGCGGCCTGCGGCAAAATCTTGGCGGGTCACCCTCGCTGTTTTATCACGTGCAATGCGCGTTCGTAAATATGTTTAGATATGTTTGTGCTGAAAGCCGCATATTAAAAGTGGTTCCGTATTAAGTGAAGAATGACAATTGTAATTTTCTATTCTTGTGTCTATTTGTATTTGTTTGCTTGTTGGCTTGTTTTCGTTAATCCACCTATCGTCTCTTTATTTGCAGACTGCAGCTTTGCGTACGTCGATGCTGTTGCTCATCGCACTGCATGCGGTGAGCGGCCGGTTCATGAAGCGCAGCTACTCGGACCAAAGCGTGCGAGGCTATGCTACTGAGGTGAGGTGATGTCAGGTGTAAATCATTTACGAGTAATTTCTGATTTCTAATTGGCAATTTGTGTGTGTGTGTGTGTGTGTGTGTGTGTAGCGAACGTGCTGGTGGAATGAGGTTTGCAAGGAGGAGTTTCAGAGCCTCTTCAAATGCAAATGTCCAATCAACTCGTACTGCCGGTAAGTGAACGCTGTGCCGTGTGACCAAAGGTCGTTTGCAATCAAGCCATAACGCGCACATTGCAGCTCACCAGGACGATATTTCAATGCCTACTGCTCGATGGCTGACACCGGCTACATTTGGAGTCAACCGAGGCTGGCTGTGGAACGCATAGATCCATCTCTCGAAGCTCAACATATGGTCAATAGCGAAGTAAATCTTTACTAAAGTATTAGTTTGAGAATATACGGTTGAAAAATCGATAACCCAATGCTGATTAGTCCTTGGGTGCGTGTATGGGTGAATCAAGCCGCGAGCACGGCACGGGGGAGAAAATGAGGTTTATGCAGATAAAAGTTTTTGCCCAAGCATGGTTACACTTGAAGTCCCATAAAGCTGTTTTCGATCCAATTTCAGTTCGGCGCATGCGCCAGAACGCGGCAAGACTGGAAGCGAAAGCTAATTGGCTTTCGCATTGGGCTAAGAGTAACTGGCCAAGGTGATACCGTCAAGCCAAACAGCTGTGAGTGGTGGAACGGATTTTATTAATTTTCCGTATTTCGTGTTTTCCATTTAATTGACAGTCGTTCAAAATTACTTGGAGTATTTAAATGCAATATGACTGCATTATGGAGCCTATTTACGCTTGTTCTGATAGGACTCATCAGCGACGCAGTTGGGCATCTGCATTTGGAGTACCCAAAAGAAGCATTTGCGATGAATGAACGATTTTTCGACAATGTTCGCGAGATTATCAAGCATCGTATGCGTGAAAATGAGGAGGTGAAACCCAGAGTACCACCAAGTGTTGTGCTGGTGGAGAATTGGCCCAAGGAGGCGCACTCATTCGGCCAGGTGACTGCCGTTTCGATAGATCCCGATGGCAATCCCGTTATCTTCCATCGTGCTGACAGATACTGGGATGCAAAGTAAGACCCATTGCTCACCGTCGCCTTGCTCGTTGAGAATCGTTATGACTATTTCTCCCACAGCACTTTCAACAACAGCAACATATATTTTCTGATCGAATACGGTCCCATTAAGGAGAAGACGATCTACATTTTGGACCCGAAGACAGGTGCTATACAAAGTGGCTGGGGTGAAGACCTCTTTTATATGCCACATGGCATGACTATCGACAGACATGGGAATTATTGGATCACAGATGTTGCCATGCACCAGATGTTTAAGGTAAAGTAGTGGCCAGGAAAGTAATTGACCAGTTCGAGGTGTTGATATTCCTTCCCAATTTTTTTTTTAAGTTCAAGCCCTTCAACCATAAACCGTTGCTAACAATCGGCAAACGATTTAAGCCGGGCTCCTCTCTGACTCGCTTATGCAAGCCCACATCTGTCGCTGTCGCATCAACTGGAGAGGTACTTTTTGGATTCGGAAGCATGCCACAATTGTGTGCTGTAACTTAGTTCTTCTTTTTTTCTTGACAGTTCTTCATTGCGGACGGCTATTGCAACAGTCGAATTCTGAAGTTTAATGCCGCTGGCAAGTTGTTGCGCACCTTGCCACAACCACCAGGTAACAATCAAATCAACAGCTTTCTGGTTACAACTAAGCAAACAAATATTGTCTTTAACGATTTCAGAGTTTCTGTCGCTACAAGTACCACACGCCCTAGCCCTGCTCGAAGACTTGGATCTCATATGCATTGCCGACCGTGAGAATATGCGTGTTGTTTGTCCAAAGTAAGCAAAATTTACGTATCAAAAATTTGAAACTCATTTTCATCTCCTTGCAGAGCTGGTCTTAAATCATCCCAGGGCGAAGGCCTGCCAGCTGCTACTATACAAGAGCCTGACTTGGGGCGTGTTTTTGGTGTCAGTGCCTATGGCAACTTAGTTTTTGCTGTGAATGGTCCTACTTCTATGCTTCCCGTACGAGGGTTTACCATTGACCCACGTTCGGAGTCTATTGTCGGACACTGGGGCGAGTTCAAGAACCCACACTCAGTTGCCGTGTGCCCAAATGGCTCGGCATTGTATGTCACTGAAATCGGCACAAACCATTTGACCAATCGAGTTTCGAAATATGTACTAGTGTAAGCGGAATTGACAAACGCAAAATATGTCGAAATGGCACAAATCCTAGACAAACTATCGGCGGAATACATATCCCACGGGAAAACTATGAACAACACTAAAGAATTTATAAATTAACCCCTACAATATTCCCTTCTCGGCAACATAAAATCCTTTAAAAACTATTGCAAAAATATACTATAATTTTTCGGCAACAGATATAATTAATTCCCCATCAATGTATATATGTGTACATAACTAACTCTACGAATGCGGCATATATTAAATACACTTAAAGTTCAATTCCTAATCAATGTATTTGTGTACCTAAAGGCTCAATTTGCATAAATATATATATAATACAAATATTTATTGTTAACCAAAGCTTATAAAATATTAAATATTGTAACCAATTGCTAACCCATAGGAGGTATTTCACTTGAAATGTTAAGGCGGAAAAATTACAACTAAAGGAAAAACAATTAAGGTAGCCGGCATACCACCATCATAACCATTTGCACACAAAGTCCAAAGCGGTATGCAAATGTGTTAGCCAACCGTCCAGTTCGTCCTCAGTTTCAGCAGCAAAGAAAACCAGATTTTCATTCAAAACCTGACAATTGGTCAGTCTCAAGAAAAATGATCGCGGGCGAGCACATAGGTCCCGCGGCGAAATGTCAATGGTTACGCAATCCTGCAGATCAATTGTTAATAAAGCCGAATTCGAGGGCGCATTTACATCTTGCCAGATGGACAGACAGAGTCCATCCAATGTACACCAACGACGATTCCAGTTGTGCACGATCTTTGTATCCTGGACGTTTAGAAAGCCAGCATGGTGATTCTTGGCGAAATTCACCTCAATTCTACCAGCAAGCTCTACATTTGATGTGAGATTGCTCGATTTGCTCCTGATGCTGACGGGTACGCACCAACCATTGGAAGCGCGTAAGCAGAGCTGCTCATCGTTTATATGCGCTTCGGAGACAACCAGTTTATAAGGAACGAAGTTGGCGGCGTTAAGCGTGAAGGTGGCATGCAGACGAAAGCGCGACGTCATGGCTTCGAGCGATGAATCTGAGGTCGCGATGCTGCTTCGGCGCAAGATCTGCTGAGCGAATGAATGATCAATGCGAATTTACGTTTTGTGTTCCACACACTTAATTTTCTAGTTACCTCGGTATGCAATGTAGTTGGAGTATCGATTAAGATCGTCGATATTTTTTTAAGACGCAGCATGAAGATCTTGCATGTAATCTTGAAGGCCTCTGCTTGTGCCGAAGAAAATAATTCTATGCCGCAATCTTCAAACAGCGCTTCGCCATTCAGACACTCAACGGATTGGCTAGACTTTATGAATCCATTGCACTCAAAAGTGCAGATATAATAGTAATTAAAGAATATATCTTGCGTAGCATGTGCTTTGATTGGCAGCTTCATCGAATCGACCCAGAGGCGTTGCACATTTTCGTGCACAGGTCGCGAAACATTTTTTTTTACATAACGCGTCAGAGTGGAGAAAAGTAGCAGCCGTTCGGCCTCGACCATTGCCGGAGACACCTCAAGTTGCGGCAGATTTCGACAGATACTGACGGCTCGCGTCAACTGCTCCGTTGCAGACATTGATCCATCAGCATCATCGAGCAATGCGTCCAAAATCATTTCGGGACACTCTTCGCTTTTATTCAAATCTGTTTCATTTTGATAGAAACCGTCTTGTATTGCAGTTCCCGTACTTCGATTTTGGTACTTGTCAAACAACAACATTTTTTTGCCTCTTCGATAAGATCGCTGCAGAACGTTTTTGATGCGCTTGCAGTGTGACAGAGCACTCAAGGACAACCTGTTATTCTCGCTTGAAGCAGAAGTGTCACTTTGGAGAACCGAATTCGAGCATTTACGACTATTTACAAAACCCTCCGGCAGACTTAGATTTGATAGCTGAAAAACGACAAGTTAAATCAATAAGACAATTTATTTATATTTACAAAGCTTATCGGGTTTACAGCAATAGAAATGGGCTTGACTAGGCACGACATTCCCATCTCAATGTTTAGTTAGGACTTATCCAAAAGCAAATAAAACATAATTTTGTGAGAAAGTCAAATACCTGCTGAAAGGGTAACGCAAAAGATCTTATCGATACAAATGTTTTATCAAATAGGAAATTTGAAAAATGAAAAATGAAAAAAGGAAAAACCGAGTAATAGAACTGCCTAATTCGAATGTGAATTGACAAAAATTTCTACCTTTGTCGTATATCGTGGAGGGTGTTTCTTCGGTGTGCTTTGATTTTGTGACTCCGGGATAATCATGTTGCCTAAACCTGAATTGCTGTTCGTTGAATTAAAGCTCTGATTGTTGTCGTCGGGAAGATCATATGAAACTCTGTCGAATTGGTTAGATAAGTTTGGTTCGGCCTGAAAATACGCAACCACATATAGTTAAACTAATGTACAATATATATTCAAGGTAGTTCCTAACTTACATTTTGCACTTTTGACAAGCTCTCCGCACCGTCACGTTCCAAAACTAATTCACTTTGACATAGATTTTCGAGAAAAATCTCGCTTCGTTGCAGTGAAAGATCAGACTTACAGAGATTTCGATTATACTTTGGCGGCGAATGCCTCTCATTGATGTTGTTCAAGGAATGGTACAATGGAGATGTTTGTTGTGGATGATCGATATTTCTCAATGTTGGGAATGAGTTTGAAACCGCGCCGATGTCAATTTGTCCGGAACATTTACTTGTCAATGATTCGTGCAACAACTTCGCCAATGGTGAATGTTCCTTTGGAGCACTTTGCACTTTGGGTGCCTTATTAACCTTGGCGTACAGTTCGTTGACATCAGAAATAGGAATTTTGGCAGGCAAAGCCGAAGTGTTGTTGTCATATTGTGGCGAGGACGAAACGTGCACACTTTCATCCTCAATTTCTGAGTAGATCGGCTCTATGTTGCGGCCGATTCTTTCACTATCGCGCAAGCCCGAAGCTTGCCCACGTTGTTCCACCTCCTGTATTTAATAAGTAAATAAAACAAGAAGAAATTGTAATATCCTTTACAAACCGCCCGAAGAACTTCAAGTGTTCGACCCTGAGTATGTTTATGGATTGGACCCTAATCAACACACCCAAGGATTTACAAGGTGCTATACAATACGGTAAGCCAAGGGAATCAAAATTATCAGGGATGGAGTATATAAAAATGGTATTATTATGTCTACGTTTCACTTCTATAAGTCAAAAATAATAAATTTTGTACGATTTTGAATCGGAATCTGCGGAGATACCCCAGTGGACGGAACCCGCCCGTAGCAACAAAGGTGCAGCGTATGTTAAAAAAAAAAAAACTTTGTGAATAACTTAGGTGCTCCACTCCAAACTGAACGAATATTTTACATACAGGTGGACAGACGAACGGATGGCAAGTAATATGATCCTGGTTATTTAAGCTATTGCTAGGTGTAGGCATCAAACAAGCCCCAAGACCCTTAAAAATGCTTATGGCAACTGGTATAAGTGCTGCGTCCAAAATTAGTAATAAGCTAATTACCATTAAATGATAAATTTAGCAAAACTTGGTTTTAATCAAAGCTAATTTCGGGTTTATTGCCGTTGTTATCATATTGAAGCAAAAAAACCAAATGCATCAAAGCCTAATCAGTCATGCCCTTAGCGTGTTGTGCGGCACCAATGCTCCGGCACTTTACAACACTTAAACAACATGTGGTTTTGACAGGTGTGTGTTTTCTCTTTTTATTTATACACATCATATTTGGTAATAATTTGCAGTTATCGGGGAGACGCGGCACTCCGTTGCGTGAAAATTGTAGGACTCGCAGTGGGGAGATGTGCAAGAACATCCTAAGGCAAGTTTTTGCTAGGACGTTTACGCAATCGAAAAAATCGTGTCGATTTTCGGCGCAAAGTAGGCACAGAACCCAAATGGAGAAAATTTATGACTCAAACCGGGGTTGGATTGTGCCGAGTCCCGCTTACCAAAACGATATAGTCGAAGTCACGAAGAAATATAAATTAATGTCATACAACATACTCGCACAGGACCTTTTGATTGAGCATATGCATCTCTACTTGAATATTGACCCAAATCTGCTGTCGTGGGAAAAGCGTATTTCAAATCTACAACAAGAAATTGTGAAGCTCGATCCGGACATATTGTGCCTTCAGGAAATGCAATTTAATCATCTGCAACAACTCGTTAGGAAGATTCGTGGGAAAAAGCGGTTAGAATACGTTTTCAAAAAGAAGACTGGATTCAGAACCGATGGTTGTGCCATAATATACAATAAGGACAAATTTAAACTGCTGGACGATCGAGTGGTTGAGTATTACACCGAAGGCGTTCCTAGATTAAACCGGGAGAACATAGCACTTTTGGCCAAGTTTCAGATGAAAGAAGAATGTACCAAACAGTTGGTTATAGCTACCACACATCTGCTCTACAATCCCAATCGGGAAGATGTACGAAGCGCCCAGGTGGGCAAATTACTAGCGGCAATCAGAGAGTTCGCACGGGTGGATCCCACGTCAACGTGCCTGGTGCCTGTTATATTAACGGGCGATTTCAATTTTGAAGCCGATTCGAACTCATTCGCGCTCCTCACTGCAAACTCAGACAGCTGTCAAAACGATGCGGACCCTGCCGCAGTCACCCGAAAGCAAGAAGAACTCCAAATGACATCTTTAAACTTTGGCGATAATACTGCTTCGACCTTCCAGACGCGTTGGATAACAGTTGATTACATATTACACTCAATTGGGAACAAAGAAAATGCTGTTAATGTCTGGCAGCAATACAAGTTACCGCGACTCGAAGACTGCCAGCGAGTTGGATGCATACCAAATAAGTACTTAGGATCAGATCACTACTCCCTTGGCATAATGTTCTCCGTAAATTAATTGTAAATTTCCGCATATGTGTGGAGTTAATAAATATTTGTAGCACTCACCTGAAACACTCTCAATGCAAAATTATCGCTGGCCTCCAGCTTACTACGTATATTCGATAGAAGGTAGCCCATCTTGGACAGACTAACGTCTTGGTCGATGTCTGTCTGATACGAACGATACGTTTTGGTAGAAATCATATCCGCACTCGGTCGACTTAGGCACGCATTGACTTGGCTACACAGCGGAAAGTCAAGCTTGCGACCACGACCACGTCCGGTGTGTTTTGTGCGCGGCGGCGCTTTAATGTTGCGACTAAAGTCAAAGTACGTGCTCATCGGTTCGCAGGGCTCGTCGTTTTGTGTTGAAGTTGTGCCGGTGGTACACGACTGCAGGGGAGAGTGATAGCTGCCAGGTGGTGTTTGATTCGCTTGACCTTTGTCACACAAATCGGAATTTGAAGTTTGCACGCCAACTGTACGTAGCTTTTTATCGTTGTTGACAAAGTTTTGATTAGCAGTATTTTCCTTCTTAGGCGAAACTATGCGGAGAATTTTCTTTTTGGAATTGCATAAAAAGTTTTTTGATGACGTTTTTAAGTTACTTCTTTGAAATGGTTTACATTTTGCTCCCCAGGGTGACAAATTTCGCAGATGCTCACCCCAAACAAATTTCTGCGTTACCCCTGTTGATTTGTTTCTATTTACAAACAGGCGCGACTTAACGGGAGTATACTTCTTTTCTATGTTACAGGCCAAGTTCTGCCGTACGTTGCCATCTACAGTGTCCAAGGAGACTTTGGGTGGGATTTGCCATCCAATGGTTTGGGGTTCTGCTCGCACGAATTTCGTTTGAATGTGATTTTGATGGGTTTCATCGTAGTTGAGCATTTTTGAAATTTTTGGATCGGACCAACCGACTAATGGTTCTTTCTTTGGTCTTGGATTTTTTTTGTGTGTTGCTCGTTGTATGTTCTTTGAATAATCTGTTCCTTTCTTTGCTTCTATCACACGCTCTATGTCACTCAGTGACGGACATGTCGGCAAAGGCTGAGTAATTTTAAATTTTTCATCTTTTCTACCTGTAAGCTCTCAAAACTTCGTTAGGATCACTATTACAAACTTGCACCCTGGCATTACTTACACAGTGGATATGATTTTCGTTTATCCTGCGCCTTTTGATCTGGTATCTGTACACCTTTTTTGCGTAAGAACTCATCCAAAACTTTCTCAGCCTCTTTTACAGAGAGGGATGTTGATGCTATGGATGTTAAAGACGACTTTGCTTCCAAGCGCGGTGGTTTCGGAGGTGGACTATTGGACTGCCGTGTTTTACATCTAATTTGTGTGTTGGATAATCGTCTTTGTAGCAAACGCCCACCCGCTCTGTTACGACTCTTGGAGCTACTTCTTTTCAGATTGTTTTCAAGGGATGATGTATGTATAGACTCAGTGTTTATATAGTTGTATGGCTCCCTCTCTAACTCAGAAATGTCGTTCAATATGGGTGCTGATGGTAGATATACCGAGTCCTTGCTTTTCATTTTACTCTGCCCTTTTGATTGGCATATGTTGTCTGATTTTGATGGACTGTGCCTTTTTTGCAGACCTTGCAGTTTATGCTTATTCACGTGGACCTTTGAAATTACGCAGTTGTCATGCAATTCCTGGATGATATGAATAAGGGGACCGTCGCTGCCAGTTGTTTCTAAGCTACTAACGGCCGTAAGTGATCTTTGAGTTTCCGAACTATTTTCCTTATGAAGGTTATCTGTACTTAAGCAGATGTGAGATTTTTGTTTAACTCTGTGTGGAGCACTATGACGACGACGCTGCTTCGAGTCTCCAAATCTCAACCGCTGATGAGTACTGCAAGAAGTCTGGCAAAATGTACAAAATAAAGAGTTATCTGTTATACGTATATAGATCAAATGGATGAAACTTTTTAACACACCTGATTATCAGATCGCCTACTACGTCTGTTTTGTCGAACATTTTGACGCTCACGGTTCACAGCATCGCCACTGTCGCTGCTGAAGCAATAGCAGAAGCCATTTTTACACGGCTTGCATTTGCGCTCCTGTTCTTTATTGCTTCGATTTTGATTGATTAAATCCGCGTCGGCCGCCGCTGACAAGGTACAGTTCTCCATAGCATTTTCTCGGCTATGGGTGGAGACTCGACGAATACGCCGAGCTCGAAATTCATCTATGCACTCCTGCAGGCTGAAGGACGATGTTGAGTCCACTTCTAATGATTCCACGGAATTCTCGTCTTCTTCTTCAATCCCCATCATTCTGCGGTTTGCTTCAGAACTCAATATTTGAGCTGAAGAAAACTTGCAATTACTGACTGTAAAACATAAATCATTTTCATATTTAAATTCACCGGCACTGTTTTTCCAACTGCAAGGAATTGAAGACATTTTAATGCACCACCCATTTACCGCAGACACGATTGTACGCCCCCAACGATCAGAGATGAATTGCACCAAACCAAAACACGTTGCATTCTTGTTAGTACTTCGATTAACCGATTAGGTTGTGTAATCGAAACACTCAAATGAAACACAATCATAGTCATACTTATACTGAAGTGCTGTAAGTTTGGAAGCTTTATAAACGAACATTAGAATATAGTATTAAATATTTCTTTTTTTTGTCTTGGTCTATGTTACAATATATTTATTAGTCAACTTAGCAGTACTTGCAGTTGCGTGTCACATGTATCCATGTTTCCATTCTTACCATACAAATAGAGAAGAAAGAAGAAGAAACTCCTATTATTTAATAAAACTCCAATTGAACATTAGGAAAATTAAAAGGACTTCATAATGTCAAACAGTCACCTTTTTATGAAATCTGGATTTCCAAGGGCGCCATTGCAAAATGGTTTAGGTCGCTATGTGTGTCAATTGCAGCGAGTCACTTTAAAATTCTGCAAAAACAATGGCTCCAGCCGAGGCATGAGGTATCTCGTTAGAAGCTCTGGCATTATCCCTAGTTCAGTGTGTTTTCATTAATCTAATCCACACAGAGAATTCATTGAGAACTACCTCATAGACTTTGCCAAAGAAAATCCTGGAGTGGTGGTATACGTGAAACCAAGGAGACATCGCACGCCAGTGCTTGTAGGCGAATACTGTGAGTTCGTTTCTGGTTGTGGGTTGGATTGTCAACATTATTTTACTTTTGCTTATTTTTCTAGTGAATGGGGAGCGGGAATGGCTCAATTGCCGTAACAACACAAAAGACGAGATTCTCAAATGGATGGAACTTTTGAAAACACAGAACGGCACTTCCAGCTCGCTACGGCTACGTAAAATGTGGCATACAAACGTACCCTCTATACAAGGGCCATGGACACCATTTCTGCTACGTCATCCAGAAGATTCCAACGCCAATTATCCAAACGCAAACGCGTCAAAGCCACTGGATGTCGAACAATCGGCCACCGAAAAGCTTATCGAATTATTCAACAAACAGAAGTTGAATGACTCCATCCAAGACAATCCAAATGAAGTGTTATCAAAGAATTACGCCGAATAGTTTTACTATTCTCGTAATAATAAATAGAATTCAATAAGAATTGTAAAATTCCTGTTACTTCTTAGTTTGTTGTATTAATACATTTTTTTTTGTGTACCTTAAAGGCACCTGTCAATTGGCTGACAGAAAACTTGAAAAAATCCCATGTATGTAAAATATAGGAATGCAGTAGTGTATCACTCTTCCGGGGTTTGGAACGGAGGATCCAAGACGTGAAACCTTTTCAGGAGTCGTACTTATTGGTTTGACATTTCCTTTTATGACACAAGGATATTTCCACTCCTGTGTCTCACCTTAATGAAGTCAAATTGGTTCTGCAGAATAATTAAAGAAGTAGTCGGTTCATTAATCATTAATCAACAAGTGGGCTCAAATGTCCTTCGTCTAACTGTGACAATAACTCAACCAGAAATATTTCGGTATTTTGGAAGTAATGCCATTGATTATCGACGTTAAATGGAATGCTCGAGCATTTATCCTGTTGTAGACAGCACACTACGAAATGTCAAATATCCAGTTACTCTGCAGTTTGTTTTTTTTCTTTCTTATATTTAAATCTTTGTCAAATAACGAACACAAAATTGCTTATTTCAATAATAATTCACAAACATCAAATTCCCTTTTTACATGTAAATTGCTTTCGATATGTTCATGTTCAATGCTATCTTCATTTGAAGACAAAAAGCTGTTTTTCTTTTCTATTTTGAACGCAGCCTCCGGAATTGTTTCTTTAATATCAGTGTCAATAAATATCAAAACGTCTCAAAATGTACAATTGTAAAAATAATTTTTTTGCAGTTTGTCGTTGCATTTTTCTATAGCTTCAATTTTTTAAGGGTCTAATTGAGAAATATTGTAAAAGCCAGTTGGAAAATGTGCCTTTGTTGCACCATTATAAACTCCAATATATAATGTATCAAAGAGATCATTGTAAATTAAGTACGTTCCCTTAAAGAATTATTGTCGACTTGTTTTTAAGAAAATAATTCTTTTGATATTGGAATGTGATGTGACACGTGCAACAGAATTTTTTTTTTGTCTTTTAAATTTCTATCGTGAGCTGTTGTGAGCTAATTTTAGAATTTTCTGCTTTTCAATGTGAAATCTTCACGTGAATTAGGTACGTTATATACTTGTAGTATTATAGACAGGACGTTTTATGAGTTTGTTTGTGTAGCGATATCACTTTTAAGTTTGATAACAAAATACCTCGAGCGCACGCTTCTCGTGAATATCGTTCATCCCACTAACTCTGTCGTGCTCCTTATGCAAAGCGTGTTTTCTCTCAATACCAACTAAAATACAATATTTGGTTTTTAGCACATATTGCGGCTTATTTACATATCGCCGCTTTCCATGGCATGATTTATATCGGATACTATTTTCCCCATTATTTCGCGGTACGGCGAGTCAGCTTTGAAGGCAGTTTCTAGCAGCACAGGATCATTGAAAAATTCAAACACTTCATCAATTCGATTTAACGACTTGTCAGTCAAATGATTCCGGACGATTGATTTGATAGCAGCATGTGATTCGCCAATGGACCTCTGAAGATATGGCAAATCGAAACTGAAGTCAACTTCATAGAAGGATATAACCGCGAGTTGTGTATTCTACCGAAGTAGAAAAGGACAGTAAAGTAAGAAATTAATTAATTCGTAAAATGTTTTGAGTTCAAGATTCACACACTTGAAATTTCCGTTTGAAGTTTTCCACATGCATCAGTTCTTCGGCTTTAAATTGGTTATTTCGATGCAATACGCCAATCTTTATAACTATTTTAATGATATTTTTAATTAGTTTTTCGGCTTTTGCTTTGTTGCCAGTCTGTAAGAATTTTGAATAGTCAATTAAAAATTTGACAAGGCAAGAACTCCGAATTACTCACATGCATTTTGCACAGACGGTATAGGTTGTCCAGTATTGAAGCCGTGGTGCCATCGATGAAAGTTTTCGCGATGTTCTTCGTTGCCATCCGCGAGAGTATCTTCTTTTGTGCCCTCAGACCAATGTCATGTGACTTAAATACGCTCTCGGACATGACTTTAAAATAAGATTTTAAGACTTTATTGGTATGATTGTTCTCAAAATTTGATTTATTTAAGTTAGTTGGATAAGCGAAATGAACATTTAGAGACTACTGATACATTATTACCTTCCAAGTTCCAGTAGTCGACGCTCCAGAGCAACAAGCACTGGCGTAAACTTTGTAAACCTTCAACAGACATTATGATCCTTATTGTTTGTATTATCCATTTGAAAGCATTACAGTAAATAGATGCAAAAATTTGGATATAGCTATAATGAAATACTATCTTTTATATGATTCCGATCCATTCCTTAGTTAAAATCAGTGAGTATATTGATGTTCAAAAAATCAAACCACTTTTCTTGACTTTATTTATATTATTACTAAGTTGGAATTCCCAACTGTTACAAATTGCGCGGTGAGTCATAGCACTGCGTAATCAGTTTGGATATGAATGAAAATTGTGACGTTTAAAAAAAAATCGAGGAGAACACGTTGTTTTGGGCAAAGAATTTTGCTACGTTCCCTAAAATGGGTCTAAGTCTTCTAAAGAGTGTGCACTACGGTAGAATACAAAATCTATTTGTAGAGGCTTTACGGAAGTCATGAGTTATTGCAATTCTAACGGGCAGGCGTCCAACACAGTTTTCAACGGAAATGGAAATGCCAAAATAGTTAGTTGGGGGACAAAGCACGCATACATAAACAGGCGCATACATGCCTTGGTTACCAGTGATTGCTGTCTTCAACTACAAATTTCATTGTATACAGGCTGAAGGCTACTTGCCCAGAACTGGCATTGAAAATTATTTGTTGGACTTCCAATTAAGGAGCCCATATTAGGCAGGATGTCGCTGCAACTATTTGGCCAACTAACTGAAGGGAAAGTCATTTGAGATTTGTTTAATAATAAATTATTAAAATAAGATTGATTGACGAATACAACTACCATAGTCGGGCGCATTTGTGTTTGCGTGTACGATTACGACTAATGGGCGGTAATTAGTTCTTCGAAAAAAGAATACCAATTAATGCTATTGTCTTCAATAGGATTATTGATTAAACTGAAGCCTCAAGACAAGCTTTACACACAGCTCACCAACTCACCTGTTTACTTCCTTACGTTGTGATTCGTTAAAGAAACGAACACTTTAATATCCAAATACGACTTGACTCCAAAAAAAATGCTGCTGGGCGAGGGTTGGCTGGGATTATCGAATTGGCGGGTATCTATTTTGAAAAAATTTACAGGTAAGAAGAATTGGAACAGAAAATAAATAACTCCAACCCCTCCTTATAAAACGTACAACAACAAAGTGACTGCTTGAAAGTGTGACCATATCATACGATTAAGAAGACCATACATAAAGAAGTTGCAAAAAAAAAACTAAAAAACACCAAACATTTCAGATTTTTGCAGTACGAAGCCCTACATATGCCATATAGCCCTGATTTTCAAAGGCTAAATGATTGCATTGTGTTGGTATTTCTAGGTTGTAGATTATGATTTTAATGTATGATTGCCATATCTGCCTCGGTAGCCTAGTGGAAGTTCACTAGGGTTCTTTCTTGGCCTGTCATTAATTAATTACAATCTGAAGATAAAGTAAAAAACTCGGTAGCCTAGTGCCCGTCCAGAGGTCGGGTCCAAACTCCACTGGAGGCAGGGTCATGATCATGCTCAGTACCTTCAACCTCCGGTGGGTGGCATTGTTCATTGGTGACGTCGGATAGTATTCCAATCGTTAGGGCTGGTGGCGGCAAGCTACCCACATTAAACCTATTCGATTAACGCAAACACCATAAACACGAATGGTGAAGGTGAGCGAAGGCCCATGCTACCCAGAGGAGCGAACGAGGAAATAAGAATGTAGAAAAAACCAATGTATGATGTTTCACGAAGGGATTATACAACAGTGCGTATCCAACAAATTTGTTTCTGGGTAATGTCAACAAATATCATTACACTACATTTGGATGCACGATTTCGGTGTTATTTCAAGTTGGAGACCGACAAGAAAAGGCTTATCAAGCTCTCGGGTATTTGTTCGAAAAACAAACTCCAGAAATCAACCTATTATACTATTTCCTAAAAGGTTTGAATTGAACGGTGAAAAACTAGATACATTTAACATCAAACTACACAGCTAAAGTATTCCACTGTTCTACAATCTTCAGGGTTACAATGAAGCAAACAATTTTCGTATTTTTTTCTTTTTTCAGTTACACCACGGATTACACACCATATGATCGTTATGCATTCTATCATTTACTACGTAGTTTGATCGCATTTGCCCTTCTTCCACACTGGTACCAGTTTTGTTCAAATAGCCGGACTTGTTGGAATCGTGATGTCAATCCGTGATGACATCGTGTTGTCCGTCGAGGAACTAATCATCAACTAAATAAACATAAAAACTTTAAGAGACAAGATGGCGTTATTTCGTGTATTGGGAAAACTATTCCATTAATAGAACATAATTAAAGTCTATTTTCTTCAATAGTATTATTAGTAAAATCAAAACCAATTCATTGATTAAATTACAGTATTGTTGTTGAAGACATTTCGGGTATTTATTTTTGTTTGTAGGGAATAAGCAAGTTTTCCGAAAATGCTTTTATACTATCGGGCCCACGCACCTCATTTTCCAGCAATGGTAATTTCGTTACATGAAAGTCCTCGTACAAATCGGCGATTTGATCTAAGTATTTATCTTGGATCTGTAAACCGAAATTAGTCAAATCGAAACTATTTTGATTATACATTTTGCTGTACTCACTTTGTATCGGGAAGCACACATAGTGCAAGGGTTCTGGCCTTCCTTCTGAAAGAGCAATTGGTTAACGATAATATTGTGTGTGTCAATGCCATATTTTGTTAATTCCTGTATGAGTCGCTCGGTCTCATAAAGTGAAAAGAATTCGGCAATGCAAACGCAAACGAAAGTTGTTTGGTCCTGTTGATTAAGAAAAGATATCAGAATGATAATGCCACTGATTGGGATCTACTAGTTTACTTACTGGATTTTTGAATTGTGTGTTGACCTGGTTTATAACCTTTAGCATGTCGTCAAGTTTCTGGGATAGGTTGTCAGCATTGAGATCAGTAGCTCCCAACATGCCAGCAACCTGTGAAATTAATGGTGCCACTTTCATCTTTATTCGCATCAATTTGCCTAGACTCTTCTCGACAACCTGAGGAAACGAAATTAGCCTCAATGTGTGTCCAGTCGGAGCTGTGTCAAATATGACAACAGAGAAGTTCATGCCTTTAACCAATCTAAAATAATTAATTTTTGCAATATATGTACCGTTTTATCTATGCAATTTACGTTAGTTTCCATCTTACTTCATAACTTCCGCATAGCTCATCGCTTCGTCTATACCTGGAAAAGAATTAACCACTTCTTGGAGAACACCTTTACCCACGCGCAGCGCTTCATTATCGCCTTCAAAATACTCATCAGGCAACTCATTCACGCCTGAATTTGGATCGATCTCCATGGCGAATAAGTTCGTGAATCCATTTACCTAATATAACGAGAAAAGTTTTGTGCTAAACTCCCGAAGCTCAATGCACTTGTTCACCACCCACCTTCGTCGGTACTTTTGAGAACTTCTGATCGAATGCGTCCGAAATGTTGTGAGCCGGGTCGGTTGATATTATTAGTACCGATTCGCGGACTTTTGATAACTGCACGGCCAAGCTGCAACTGTTAAAAAACGTAATGGCCAGTTGCCAACTCAATAATAAGGCGAAAACTACAAACGAAAACGTGGTGTTGATATCACCTGCACGTAGTTTTTCCGACTCCACCTTTACCGCCGACAAAAATCCATTTAAGTGATTCTTGATCAACAAGATTTTTCAAGCTTGCTTCCATTGAGCCAAGTTCGGCTTCCATGACAGCCAAGTCGTATACACAAAATTAATAAATTTAGAAAAACCAAGACGCTGCAGAAGCAGCTGGGAGATGACTTAACAGTGTTGCCCACTCTCGGTAAGGAAAGTACTAATATTAGCGATAGTTGAAAAACGAACGATGAAGGCCTTTTTAGTGACACTTATTTGAATACTTATTCAGGGCACTGGGAATTTTTGAAAAAATTTATTGATTGATAGAAAAGACGTTTACTTTTTTCACATCTGCTTCATTATTTCATAAGCTCATTAGCAAAAAGCTTCAAAGAAAGCAATACGAAAAAATGTCGCTAAAGTCTTAGTACAATAAACTACGCCTAATGCACGCATAAAAGTCTATAAACTAGTATAATCCCACAGTGATTACATTTTGTTAGATAATCTTCTTGTCATGGAAAATATTGTAATACCGATCTACATGTAATGTTGGTGGTAGCCTGGCACGATCGCCATGTAATGTATAAGGCGATTGTAGTTAAAGAATGTGTATCTATGATTGGTTTGGAGTTCACTTTATCATAACTGCGCTGATGTTGGAGCTATATATAAAATTATAAAATTTTCTTAAGGCTATGTAAGTGGTGTCTGTTGTGGTTGATAGGCTTGTTTGTTTATGCCAGGCAAACAATTTTTCTGAGGTCGATTGACTTGCTTGGTCATTTAGCTCGCTAATCATATACAAGTTTTGTCAAATCCCCTTGACAAAACTTTTGTTGTTCCATATATAGGCTTTGCGAATCCTTTAGATTACTGAAAAGTATATCAATTCAGGTAGTTTATTTAAGTTTGAAAACAAGTTGTTTCTCTAAGTTCCACTTAAGTAAAATTAATTTTCAAAAATATTAGGGGGCCTAGTAATGCCCCTACATAAAATGTATTAACGTTTAATTACATTACATGTCAACCTAGCTTAAACTAACCTAATGTTCAGTGGCACATAACGCAGTGTAATGTTAAACGGGAGTTCTAACGTTCGTAATGGTGTTATGCGAGTGAGAGATGCTCGCTGACCGAAATTCATTTTCGAGCACTGTTTAAACAATAGGGTTGATTACGAGCAGAGAGAATATTTTCATAGTCGGCTTCTAGGCTTGGAGGGTATTTTTTTACTTAAAATATTTGGTTTATTGCTGTGCTTTTATGATTTAAAACAAAAGAAAAAAATATATATATACACTGTAACCACACTATATTCAAATGTTTATCTGGGGTAACGCATAGACTAAATTCAAAAACGAAGTCGGCTAAAAACAGAATTTCTACAACATAATGCCTGGAAAACGTTTTGAATGTGTGTGTGAAACAAGTAGTGCGTGTGTGTTCATATGTAAGTGATCCCATAGCAGTTTCCTTTTATTGTAGTCTCCACCTCAAACTCAGCCTCCACGATTACGTACCGATAAAACTCGACTAAATACACACCAAGATGTCTTTTTTGTTTTGTGTGGTTTTTAAATAAAAGCGACATCACAGTTCGTTAATCGGTGCGGTTAAAACACTAAAAATAATATTAATAAACGCATTTAAAAGAAAACGTGAAACCGACAAGAAGAAAATCGTAGAGAAAAAGATTGGACCCCATCTACGACTACGACTGCGATTCAACGACGTGTGTTGGTAGAAATCGATTAATTTGTATTCTGTTTTCAAGTTAGTAGCTGGCAGTGACGAAATTGGAACTGACCAGGTTCGCGTTTGATTATAACCGATTTAATATTAGTGTTAAATAAAGATAATCAGTATAAATCGAGCAATCATTATGGATACGCAAACTTACATGCACACACCCACACACATACACCGTCGTGCGCAGCATCATCCGCCATTGAGAGGCGTTCGGGCAATGTGAATAGACGTGAAGTAGAGAAATTTTACGTACGAACGACACACTTACAAACAGAACAGGATAAAGGGCATAAACAAGGAGCGCCCACGACGAGAGCACAAAGCACACAGTACACCACAAAACAAATCTTATAAGTAAATGATGTACGAAATGCATGCATATAACGTAAAAGGCTGAAGGAAGGAGGCGAAAAAATCACTTTTGCAGAGGAGAGCGGAGTAACAGAGAGAGTGAGGCAGTGCGCTACTCGGACGTTGCGAATTAGCAAGTGAAAATCGTACAGATCGTTTGCCGGGAAAATCAAAAGTTAATAAATATCAATGAAGAAATTTCCCATCTATGCAATGTGCGTATGACGGTCGACTCGAACGGAAGATCAAATGGCAGACCCTCTTGGCGGTGGTCTATGCTGTGACATGTCGTAATGGCCAGAGAGGTAAGTTTAATAAGTCGAGGAACACTAACAAATCGAAATAGTGTTTGTTATGTTAACGCGAATCCATCCCATCCCATTTCAAAGTATGTTAAGAATCACGATTGCTTAGATTCGAGTTCAATGAGTGAGTCAACTAAATTTATCGTTCTTCTTTGATGGCCCCGTACTCCACGATATTTTAAATTGCTATCTTTGCGAAAGTATACATATATATTTTAATATTAAACACAGATTTGCATGGGGCTCACTATTGCCGTTAGCGTGGAACGCCGAAATGTCAAATCGTCTGTTTGCAATAAAGTTTATTATATCATATACCCCATGTGTCTAAATGTAGCTAAGGGACTTTTAAGCAATAAACGAATAATAATATTCAAGCCTTGGTCAGTATTACTAACCCAACGAAATGTTTTTGTCGCCACATTCTCCAATACGATTTTCCCGCCAGAATTCTATGTGCATACGCAAAATACTCCCAGATGGAACTAAAACTCTGCGGTAACAACAGCAATTATCAAAAACTGCTTGGTCCTGATTGTGTCGCTATGCTTATTGGAGCATTCCCTTTCAAAATACTTTACTTTACTAGGCCCTCGTCGCACTCATATTCACTTATTTTCTCTCACGCATTTTTAGTAAAAAAAAAAAAACAACAAACATTTCGCTTTTCTATGATTTTCGTTTCGTGTCCACGTTTCTTTCGTTTTTGTGTGATATTTATGGTTGCTCTCTTTTGCGCGCTTTTTTGCTCGTAACCTACACGTGCTTGGTTGTTTGTATTTGTGTTTGTGCGAGTGCATTGCAGTTTCGGGTGAGTGAGTAGCTTTGACCCAAATACAACTAGTAGAAGCATAACTCTCTGCGCAGTGCACAACATCTGCTGAACGCGAGAGAGTTAGAGTGAGAGTGAGTGCGTTCGGCTGTGTACCAAAGAGTGCATGTGCGCCAGCCCGCAGCTCCGCAAAGTGTGGCGGTCAGTGCACTTTAACAAGTTAGTTTGCGTTGAAGCCTGAAAAACACAAAGCAGTAAACTTATCAGAAAATTTACTCGGACGAACGGAATGAAGAATACCTGAGAACATCGATGACAATAACTGCGAAAAACGAATACCTTCGAAATTAATTGTCAAATCGGATTAATTAAACACGGCTTTTTTCGAAGGCTGAATACTGTTGAAATCAAGCTTTTTCATGAGTGAGATATTGAATGAATGAGTGAGTGACTGAGTGTTTAAATGTGCGTTGAAATTGTGCCATCCATCATTAATGCCCATTTAGTACCAACATGCCGTCAAGCGTCACCGATAAGTTTGTTATATGATTCGAATGTTTTTGACTTTGGCACAGGACATGATAAAATGTGGGTGAGCGCTTTAAGATATTCTCGTGTGAAAGGTGGAGGAAATACCTCAAATGGTAGTTGAAACGCGTGCGAGCTTTAACATGGACTAAATATACAAATTCACACACATGCTTCCATAAACAAAAATTGTTTCAAATAACATAGATTCATTAAGATGCTGCAGTCGCAGAATGACTATGGGCGTGAATGTGTGTTTGTGTGCTGCTGTGCTTCTGTTTGTAGTGATTGCCTGCCTTCGCCCTGATTATATCACAAAAATGTAGGCCAAAGCCCAACTGTTGGCATATTATACACACCCACATCCCACACATGCACACACACGCACGCACTCATCTTCAGACGAGTGAATAAGAATGCATCCAACGAAAGTTGCATTCTCACCAACCAAGTGTTTTGCGAGTGTTTAAATGTGTATGTGCCTGTATGTATGTTCATGAGCGCGCGTTTATGTTCTCTAATGGTTTTGATTATTTAAAATGGAAAAAAAAGAAAAAAAATATTAAATTATTTCGGTTTCAGTGAAGCTGTATGCTCTGAAAACTAAATTGGTAAAAGGAAAACCACATTCAATTTCACTCGCAATGTAGTTCAGTCAATGTAACTAAATGAAGTAAGTTAAATCATAAAAGCCAATTCTCATAAAATTCAGCGTATTCTGACAATGGCTTTGATTGTAGTACCATATGCTTAACAAACCTATAAAGCTTTGCAAAATGTATAGTGTACTGCAAAATTGAGGAAAAATTACATCCTTTCATTTGCAGAGTGTATTCGAACCGTGTGCTTTGCCTGCTTTTGGCAGAGACCTTTCGGCCTAAAGAATGCATTTCACGCATTTTCATGTTTCTTTGAGAAGGAGGAACTGATCCGAATCTAGTTTAATGATGTGCATTAAATCAACTATGGAATTCGAATCCTTTTGGTTCGGCTATAACTTTGCATGTGATCCGGTAAAAGAGTGAAATAGACACATATACATAGATATCGAGAAAGTGAGTGAATGATATTAGACAAGGCAATGGGGTATCGTGTAATTCGTCCGTCACATGCGGAAGACTCACAAGTGGCCCAATAACCTCACTCCTAATTTCAATGTCGTATCTCCGAAGTATCTCGGCTTTAATGATTGATTTGAAAGATAATTCGATTTGTGTGCGTGTGTGTTCCGGGTGTGCACTGCATGCGGTCCCGTTTGTAAAGAGAGTCGCTTGACTGCTAGCAAACGTTCTTCTTTAACACTCTCTCGCACTCTTGCTGATTTGATTCTCTTACGTTTTTAGTGCTCTTGAAATACTCTCCAACACACACTAATACAAAAGCGAACGAATGCAGTTCTTGCCTATTTGCAAAGTCAATGTGTGTCGGTGTGTGTAAAGGATGCTACCTCTATTTACGAGCGTTTTACATTTTACGTGATTCCGCTGGCATTTTACTGAAATATTAAAATTTAACTGGGTGTGACATCTGCAGCAGCAGCCGCCACATCAGAATCAGCAACAAAAGCAGCAGCTAACGCAGCACTGACTCGATCATAAAAACAGGACGCGATATTAAAAATTGCCACAAAAGAAAAAGAAAAAAATTGTAATTAAAAACAAGTTTCACTCGTTGAAAGTAACGCTCGATGGGTGTGCCAAATGCATTTTCGCGCAAGTGTTTAAGGGCCTTTTAAATTACGTGTAAAATATTCGAAATCATTTTCTTGTTTGTTGTGTGCTCCCCCGCCCCCGACTAACGAAAAGTGAAAGTGCGAAGGTCAGTGCCGTGGAAAATGCTTTGCGTATCAAGTGTGCGTGAAAGAACGAAAACGTCAGTTTTATGTTGAAGTCAACCAAGAGTCGTCGTCACCGTCGTGTGCGCGAAAAAGAATAAAAAGTCGAATTTAAGCTAAAAGTTGTAGCTAATTTCGTGCAAACATTTTATACATTTATTAAAAAATAAAAACAAAAAAAAAAAAAAATCGAAACAAAACGAAACGAACAAAAGAAATAAATAAATTAAATAAAATAAAAAAATTTAAAATTTAGTCTGTACAGAGCTTTATTGAGGTTAAAACATGTTTGCTAAAAAAGCTGTTTGAATGCTGCAATTAAGTTGTGTCCCTCGAACCAATTTCAAAAAACAAATAAAACTAATTAAAAGTGGCTGGCAAAGGCGAGGGGATGTGGTCCAATGCGCTTTGTACGTTGGGCGTTACGAAGCCACTATGCAACTGTCTTAGCATCAGGCAGGTGGCTGCTGCTGCCGCCGCCGCCGCTGCCGCAGCCAATTCTCAGGGAGCAGCTGCTATCACAACTGACCCGAACGCGACGAACAATCACAATGGGGTAATACATATACAAATACTAATAATAAATTGTGTGAGAACGTAATTTTGTTCATTTTTTGAATAACATTTATATGTGTACTAACATGAAATAGAGTGTAATCTTAATATACATACATTCGTGCCAATAACAATTAGTATTAAGTATTAAATCATCATCAGTGCAACGGGGTTTTCAGAGCTTCCAACTAAAGTTTTATAAACATTATGCTCAGGAAATGTATTTCAAGGGATTTGCCCCTCTTAAAGCTTTGTGTGTAAGCACCACGCCCATGGCAGCGTCTATTGTTGTTGGAATCACCGTTTGATAGTTGCGTTTGCACTTGTACAAATGTGACTTTATCGTATTCGCGATTTATTTTATTTTATTTTTTTTTTCAATTCTTTTTTGGAGTTTCAATTCATAAATCTGACTTGAAATGAGTGGACACTCCAGTGAAAATTTCAACTACAGCTTTGTGGCAACATAAAAGTCCTCTTTTAGTAGACCTGTGGCCAAAATGTGTTCGTTTTTTTTATTTTTATTATTTTTTTCTTACTCGCGTTTCTGCTTTACTACTCTAATACTACGACTTGTTGTTTGCTTTTTGTTGCCGTTATCGAAACTGGGTCACCAGAACGAATGCCTCATCTGTCCTTGTAGTGTTTTTGTTCTGCCTTTTCAACTCTTTTTCCTTGTTTGTTTGTTTATACGCTCTTTCAATAATCATGCTCTCTCTTTGGTTGGATGTTGGGAGACTCTTTAGCACATGTGCTCCTACACGAATCCTTCTCTTATCTAATGATTTGTTGTTTTCACATTGCAGGAGTCTCGTAGCAAGAGACCACTTAAAATTTGGGACAGTTGTAGGAATGTGCGCAAAGGAGTGGTAGTCAGCACGTTTGAAGAGTTATTAGTTAGAGGTGAGTATTATTTTGTTTTTGGTTGGTTATGTGCATGTGCCGGTGAATTTGCTGACTTTTTTGTATTTTGATTCGATTGAAGGAAAAGACAAGTTGGGGGTTCCTGCCTCAGAGCCTGTGCGCGTTGTTCTGGAGTGCGATGGAACCCAAATTGAGGATGGCGAGTACTTTCGGACGTTGGCCAACAACACGGTTTTACTACTACTAAGGCAAGGGGAACGTTGGTATCCAACTGGTGTGGATGTCCTAAAAGCTGGTGAGTACGCATTTTTGAGTTTATCCTGTAACACGATATTAATGTTTTATCTGCTGTCTTGATTATGTGAATGCAGCGATATCAGCTATACCGAAAATCGTCTGCGAGACGATTCATGCGCTCGAGCTGCACGATGAAACACCATCTTGGAAGATTATGGATAACAAGGGACGTGTCACAGTGGTTCTGCACTGGGATCAGCGACAAGGCGGAGGAGGTAGCGGTGGCGGAGGCAGTGGCGCTGGCGGCAGTAACAACGGTTATTTGACGTCCGAGAAATACTCGCCATCGAAAAAGGGCCTGTCAGCACAGAGTTCATTGGATAACAAATCAGTGTCATCACAATCATCGCAGCAGCGTTATACTGCAAGCCCTCAAACAACCGTCATCAGCGATGACATACCTTCGAATCTATATCACCCGGGTGTCGGCCCAGTTAGGCCTCCCGGTATACCAGTGATACCCGGCACGAGCAGAAGACTCTCTAAACAAGGTGGTTCCTTCGACAGCGCTGTCGGTGCTGTTCACGTTCATACGCCCGAATGTGCGCACCATGCCCATACACCCAGTCGTGCTGGCAGCCCCAGTACTACTGAATGTGACTTCCACTGCTGCGCGTTGCACGAGGAAGGCCGGAAAATCGCCGTGCATAAAAGCGTGGCAACGTCGCCCATCCAAGACGGTTCCACAAGTCCACAGCCTCATCAACAACATCAAGCAATGCTTTCAATGTCGTCGATTGGCGATCCTACTTTAAGTGGCAGCATGCAACGCCGGTCTTCAGGTGCAAAGGGTCATGTGCGTTTCCTAGATATCGCACCTGAACGCGATAGCTCCGAAAGTGAAACGGAGAACACTGTCATGGAGGATGATAAAACCACAACCGAAAAATTCCTGCTGCTTATTGATCAACTATCTGTCGATCAAAAGCGACACCTCAGCATCAAAGATATTGGAATCATTCTGGAACGTCTGAATTCGAAAATTTTAGATGTGGAGCGTCTCGATCGCGAATCGGAGTCCGATGATTGTTACAATTGGACGATAAAGGCTACAATACGTGGTGATGCTTTAAGAGAATTGGGTGTGATCTACAATGGCAACTATTATGCCATATCCGAGCATCCCGGTTATAAGGAGGAGCTCGAAGAGAACGGCGAGGAAGTTGAAGAGGACGACGAAGAGGACAGAATATAAGAGAACGGCATTTAACAGAAGGCTGGCTGAATAGTTCAATGGATGGGTATTAGTAAATATATTTCATAGTATTTCGCAGTAACGAATATTTAACATTATAATGAGGAAGAAGCCACAATTACAAGTATACACATTTAAGCGGCATCGTTTGTGAAAAAATGAAATAAGTTATAAACAAAAATGTTGTCGAATACAATATAAATAACATAACTCGAGGATAAAGCGTAATTTCGAAATCCAATCAAATTTAGCAAACTAACAAAATAAACTTGGAAAAGCTATGACGTCGTCGTTTTGTGAATTGGCCATATGACGAGGCGAGGCAAACAGAACAGAACAGAACAGAATACGCGTAGAAATCAAATCAACAACACTTCCTCAACATGCCTTAATTAAAAGCCTCAGCTAGCACGTCTTTACAAATCATTTTCGGAGCTGTTTTCCTCCTTTTTCATGCAGCTCGAATAAGCCCCTAGGAATTATTTAACTGAACGTCGCGATGTTCGCGTTCATCACACAGTGGAGCTGCAATAGAGATCATTATAATAACAGCCTCTTGTTATATATTCCTATTTATTTTCGTTAAATAATATTTAAAAATTCGTAATAATTGCGGATCGCTTGGTTATGTAAAAAAGGCGCTGAACTCGAAGATGGATTGGATTATATAGTTTTGTTTGTTTTTTGTTTTGTTAAAATTCATAGGTGCTTATTTAATCAATCAATCCATCGATCAGTCAGCAGAGCAGCATCGTTTCTGCTCTCTTTTATTGTAATGACATTTGGCCAATTGCCACATTTCAATTTGTTCACATTGATATTATTGAATAAGGCTTCCAATAATTGTCCTTGTCCCAACTGAACTGCCATTGTTAAAGACAAGAACAATTATAATCTAGAACATGATGTTCATTGTTCTATTTATTAGTTTACTAGTTATAAAATAACACTAAATTAATAAGAGTGAAATATTAAAACTCGTCTTAGAGAATTTGTTTATATGTAATATGTAATAATAATAACAGAATATAACAGCAACAATAATAATAATAATAACCAACATGACAAAAAATCACTGCCATGAAAAATAGAATTAGTTCAGAAACGAATGAACGAACAAACGAATGAGCAAACAAATATTCATTGACTAACTAATGAAAAGACTAACATAGGAATGAACATGGAAAAGTTTAAGGAATACAGTATAGCCGATTTGGAGTTATGGTGGGTGGCTTGAACCACTTTGTCGAAGGGCAATGCTTCCGCATATTTTAGATATCTTTTTAGTTTTTCGCACTAGCGCAAAATAGGATTTCCAAACATTCCCAAAACAGTAAAATGGAAATTCGTGGGAAGACCAGCAGCTCAATCAATCTCAAAGAAAGATAAATCAGTTTGATGTATTAATAGGTCGGAGAAAATATATAAATGACACTCATATGTTCTTTGGGGTCTTTAATGGTATCATTGTAGTTGGTTTTGACTATTCGGATAATTGTGCCAAAAGTTAGCTGCAAAG
This sequence comes from Cacoxenus indagator, assembly GCA_035041755.1. Taxonomy (NCBI): domain Eukaryota; kingdom Metazoa; phylum Arthropoda; class Insecta; order Diptera; family Drosophilidae; genus Cacoxenus; species Cacoxenus indagator. The sequence goes on from JAWNKX010000240.1 coordinate 225,321, forward strand.
CACAAGTTCAATAGAAGAAACCTAAACACTTCTCTTGGCGTAAGACATGTGATACCACCAGAGAAATCGTGGTGGATATAAATACATATAGCAAATGTTAATTTCGGCTTAGTCGAAGTTTTATACCCATCACAGAGACAGCTTTATTAAATGGTTAGGTTGCCTCCTCCCCTTCCCGCAAAATTGGTTTTTTCATGACACCCTTCGGTCCGACTCTGAAAGAAATAAAATCTAGATTTTTGAAAACATTCTCTACAGTTAAAGAAAAGATTTAAAGAAAAACAAAAAGACGAAAACACATAAAAAGGAAATTATTAAACCGTATTTCAAAAAAGAACGCAAATTTAAAAATTAAGTAATTAGGTGGGAAGTGAAGAGGCGGACAAATAATTTGTCGTACTATAGAATCGCTCGGAATGGTCTCGAAGAAAACTGCTACAAATATTTGTCCACGCACAAAAACATAGAGTAATAAATACGCAATTTGTTAAGATAATAAATACAATAAACATAAACAATGAAAACAAAATAAAAATAAATAATAAAAAATATTGAAATAAAAAAATTAAAAAATACCAATTCAACAAAAAAAAAACCACTACTGTTTTAAATATTGAATAAGTTAGCAACGTATACATGTAACACTTAATTCGAATAGATACTCGTCGTACGGATGAGTGTTTTTCAAAGCGTGTTACAAACATATTGAAAAAAAAAAATATTAAAAAAAATACTACATAATGTATGTTTATAGTATTAAATATATCAATCAAGTCTTTTATATTGAATTGTGTTAGGCGTTAAAATTTTATTTTGCAGCTGAAAAAGCAATGCATTGCATTGTAAAAACTTATCGAACCACACACACACACCCACATACACACACGCAAAACACACAAAGCAATGCAATCAGTTACATTTACGAGCAAAAGCTCGTTACGATAATTGTAAGGATCAATTAATATAGTTTTCAATAATTTTGTTAAAAATAAACATAAAAAAATTATAAACAAATAAATTAAAAATTAAATTAACCAATTGTAAAAACATGAAACCAAGTGTAGCATAAGAAAATAATTGAACATAGATTATCAATTGAAATAAAACACATGAAATAAATAAAAACACAAAATGGAACGATACGTTACAAAAAACTAAACGAACGAATAACGGCGGATTAATTAATTACAAAAACGTTAAACGAAAGAAAACCAAAGGAGAAATAGAAAAAATAAATAAAATAAAAACTGAATTGAAAAATGAGATGATTGACAAGAAAATAAACAATAATGAAGCCCAGTTATTTATGAAATGATTAAACAATAAAAATAACAAAAAATTAATATGAACATTTTTGTGACTTAAAATAGTATGGGCTACATAACATACTGGGAAAGGCAACTGTTTTTGAAGAAATTCAGTGCAAGACACAGTACAGTACAGTGAATTAGTGTGCTCTTTGATTCTGTTCTGAGTATCGCCGAATTCAATGCTATCCAACCCACAATGTGTTGTTGAACCTATTATGCGTACCATTATGACATTAACATAAGTCTGGTTCAGGCAGTTTTTTCTTGCTGCTTTTCTTAAAAACTTTTCCGAATATTTTACGGCGCCAGGTCCTGCTCTTCTTAACATCGCCCGAAATGGTTGATATATTCGAAGTGCTTATGGCGAGTGAGGGATGGGGATCGGGTATGTTCAACTGCCCTTCAGAACGCGCAGATCGTAAAGGTTTCAAACATTCTTTTTGTATACTTGTTCGTTTCTCCTTCTCCTTTTCTATTGTATCTTCATCCTCCTCCTCTATGGTGTCATTAAAATCTTTTGGGGCTATGGATCTAATAATAGTGATAATACAAATATTAAATATACAATATTTTGGTAATAAAATCGTCATAACTCACGTGTGTAAGTCACGGTCGCGTGTGTAGTATGACGACAAAATCTCTATATCAAGTAGGGACTTCGCCAGCTTTTCCCAAAAATTAAAGAGCACATTGTTGTTGTATTTCAAATGTGTGTAGATTTTAAGAGTTTTGGGAACGATCATGTTGCTCTTGTATATGATAGGTATAATCTTTCGCAGATTGTTTTCTGAAACAAAAATAGATGAATAGACTTCGTTGTAGACTGAGACGTTTTATTTGTGCATATTTTCGGAGCGTAAAGTTGTTAATATTGTTAGTCGTTAAATAATGAATGTTCGTGTTAGGCGCCAGGCTTTAACCACGGACTAAGGCTTACGTATTTGAAGTGCCTGGGTGTAGTTAACCAAAAATCCGTTTTCCGGACTACGTAAAAAATCCTCTGTTAACACGACAATCAAATGTTTGCATCGGTCTTCAATCAATCTTATCAGCTCGACATGCTCGAAACGTATACCGGCGAGCATATCACGGTCCTTAAGGTACAGCTGCAAATAGAGAATAGTGTTAGTTTGTGGAAATGCGTTTCGAGATCATCTAGTTTACCTTCAAATTGTAAATGTTTTCTAGTTGTTTAATTATTTCAACTGCTTTTTCTATATCGCTATCAGCGTACAGCACAAATGCATCGTATTGCTGCAATGGCTCTCCACTGTTCGCGCAATCCCCATTTGAATCAAAGTGGTCAAAGCCATTTGAAATTTGAGACAAATTGTCTTGGAGTTCTTTTCTTTGCTGCCGTGCGAAGTAATCATCGGTATCACGCTCTGGAAGAGAAGAAAAAAATTTCTAATAATCTACGTTTATAAGACCTACATGAGCTGCTAGCCAAAGTGATGACAATTATTGTATGACGTGATGCACGGGCCAGGGAGCACTGAATACTAAATATGCTGAATGTGGGTGCATTTATGAAATTTTACCATAGTGCACGTGGTATTGATGGAAGGCAGTAGGTATTGCATTTGAATTTACAGGAAATTTAATCACAGACTTTTTGATCCGCCCTCATAGTCAACAGAAATTCTATTATAAGCAATAAAATAATAAAGTGTAAAAGCCATGTGACAAACGACCAGATATTGGCTTATCTTTCAGCTGGGTACTTCGATATAATTGTTTTTTTGTTAATGTGGCGCGCACTAATAAAACTTACGTAGATTTTCCTGTATATCATCGCAAACGTCCCATCGATCGATGGTGCCCAAATATTGTTGCAAAAAACCTATTTTTGCTTTCTCCGGATTGTTTCTAATCCAAAATTGCAGCACCTTTTCGATTGGGTTATCCGTGGTGATGGCGGTCTCATTACAATAATGCTTCTGCTTAGCAAGCGAGGCCAAACCACGCCAATCACGTTCGTAGCCCTCCTCAGAGGGCAACACCTTCTTGCCGTTCAGCATCCGAGCAAGCTGCTGCTTTGTGCGTTCGCTGAGCGCAGCAAGGGGTGTGTGATTGAAATGAGGACTATCCTCACCGATGGAATAAACATTCATGGTCATATTGTTGCCGCCAAATAAGTAGTCGCCCAGCAGTCGGCCTTGGACCATAGTACACACTTGTCGTTTTCAGACGACTTTTACTGTAGCTAGAACACAAAGACAACAAAACAATAATATAAAAACAATTACAAATAAATTATTGAAATGCATATAGACAACTGTTTTAAAGGCGACACTGCACAATTATTGTATGGCAACAACAACAAAGCCGTTATCGCTCTGCTAATACAAAGAGAAATCATCACTAGTTCTCCACTTGATATACTTCATCAGACGCTTACCTAATTTAAAGCTACACGTACTTTGTTGCTCTCGCGCCCTCCCACTACATCGATGCACTCCGATGACGAATTACTTTAATTATTTTATCGGAGCTATTCGGATATACATAAGTATTTCAGCGTCAAATATGTATATGAACAGTGGGATCTTGAAACACAATTAAATTTAAATGAGGTAGTAACCTTCAGTCGTGTTTGCACTTTCGTATTTGTATGTACATTAACTGTTTAGTCCTATTCCAGTGGACTTTCGTATTTGTTTGGCAGAAAGAATGATTGAATTCGAACACGCAATTCACACCTTTGTTTTTTGGCATGCGCGAAACACTCAGTACACCGTCACACGAGCCGTGAAGCGCTTGTATTAGATTTCTGAGGCACCACTAACCCAGCACTTCATTGATTTGCATTTTTGACATAAATACAATTTCTCTTCGAATTAAACAACTAATAATCAAAAACTTTATTTAAGGAAAATGTTTATTCCACGGCGATTGGCTGGAAGTCTGACATAAATTACTGTGAGCCCGTTTCAGTGTGAGAAAAGTGCGCATCAAAAGAACCAGTGCTGGACAGAGAACTGCCAAGCCTAGTATCAATTTAAGTGTTTGCATGTAAATTTAATATTTTTTTTTATAATTGAATATACTACGTTTATATGGCAGCTAAAAGAGGTTTAGCTAAAATGGGATTGCCTTAGATCACTTTATTTGTAAATAGGTCTTCATTGCGTTCCTATTTTTATATTTCAGAGTTCCATGCGCATAAAATGTTATGTGCCTTACCCATCAGAATAAGTTATTTTAAAAGAAACACATTGTATAAAATAAAATATAAATGTATAAGGCTTATCTTGATTTTTAATAACGTTTGACAATGGTTTTTAAGTATTTAATTAGCAAAATCATTATAAAAAATGTAAATAAAGCAAGTTAATTACACCACCTAGCAACTCTGCACGAAACATTCAGCTGACTGTGAATAGCGACGTGGTTAATGCACTTACTGCGTTAAAGCGCACTGCAAAACTGTTTACATGTGTGTTTTAAGTCGAAGAGACCGCCGTTTTTAACTGCCATATAAACGGGGTAATAAACAGCGTTATAGTTGTAGATGCATATTTACGAGTAGGCGGAAACTTCTAACTTTCTAACAATTTGGCGTATCAGATAAATTAAATAATTTGCATTGAATGAAGGTAGTTCACCTTAAACTATTTGTCCGTTATGTCTCTTTAGACCCTTTTCATTAGAAAATGTATTTTTTTTTGATTTTCTTGTGAAGGGCTTACCACAAGTGTATTAGAGAGTTGACATTTTTTCGACTTTGAAGGATAATGAAAATTCTGAGGGGCAGTTAAAATTAGCAATTTATTCGAAAGTTTGGATTTGGATGAAACTTTGTTTATCAATTATAGTTCGCAATAAGCTCGTCATCTATTCCAGTTTCTGAATTTCCCATAGCAAGTTGGACTGCTGCTGGTATAGACTGAATCCATGGTAGAAGAAGAACTGGCTGTAGAATTGATTACAATTAGTTCTTTTATATAGTTATGGTGTACTTAAGCTTTTTCCTTTGTAATATACAACACTAGTTAGCAATTTTTACCTTCTCTTTATTGAGTTGTGTTTACATATATGTAGTAAATGTGAACGACAATGTTTCAACGTGTTGAATATGGCCTAGATTAAAAAGAAATAAGTAATTAATAAACATTCAGTTTAAAAGACAACTTCGAAGTTTTTATTGATAATTTATTTGTTCTGTTTAAGTAAATCGGTTTATTACAAATATGGAGTCTACTCTGCTTTTACAATTTTATTTGTATTGTTTTTTTTTTAAAATTTTTTTTTTCGATTCTATCTGAATTTCTTTGTTTAATTAATAATTGTTCATCATTATTATAATTCTCAAACTTGCACAACAATTAACACTTCTTTTTATTTATCGTTATTGGTTAGTTATTTTATATTTAATTTCTAAGCCTTTAGTTGCCACTCCTTGTGAGACTCTGTACCTTATGATTGTTATAACCGACAGCAGCCATTTGAAAACTGTTGTTAAGCTTCTTCAAAACTTAGTTTAATAAAAAATGTTTGTCATTTCATTATTATTATTATTTTTATAAATCTTATTATTATTACTATTATTATTATTATTATTATTATTATTATTATTATTATTATTATTATTATTATTATTATTATTATTATTATTATTATTATTATTATTTGTATTACTATTATTATTATTATTTGTATTATTATTACTATTATTAATAATATTTTTAATTGTATCTGCTTATAATTAGACTTATTACTTAAGTTAATATTTTATGATTACGTCTTTATCAAATATGTCGCGAAACAAATTACGCTCGATAATTCGCTTAATCTTATAAATAATTAACGTTCATTGACAAAATTTAACAAGTGGAGCTTTTCACCGTGATTGACTCTATTTTTAACACTTTAATGTGAAATTGATGTATGTGTTTTTCAGTAAATTCTTAAAGCGCTCAGTTTACTTTAAGCGTTGCATTTAGTTTGCTTTGATAAAAAACAACAATGACGTTAGTGGTACAACAATCAACCGTAATACTGTCGAACGTTATCGGAAAAATACATTACGAATACAATACTTAATGAACGAACGCATTTACACTCTACATTTTTCCATTGACGATGGCTGGTTTTACATGAACATTGCATTGCCTAAGTCTACAACGATTTGGAACCGCATCGAGAATCGACCTCAAGCTGGTCTAACTCGCATGAGTTTTTCTGCTTGCAACACAAACGATTTCATTATTTTTTTGTTTAACTACACTCTTTATTTTAATGTATGTTTTCTTTATTATAGCTTTCTTTTTAGTAAGATATGTGGCTGAGAGTTCAATCAAAAATTATGCTACAATTAATTTCTTTGTTAACAAATTGCGCAAATGTATTGATTAAGTCTCAGTTATACAAGATATTACAATAGGTCAACAGGTAAGGCTTAGTCCCGGATATTGCTACGATATTAGTTCGCAAACTGGCTGGCTTAGTTTGTTGTCGTGGTTCAAACAACCACAACGTTTTGGTAAAAAAAATTGTTTTGTGTAGCAAAGTGTAAAATTTGAATTTGAGCAATGACATAAGAATTGACAATATTTGAAGCAACGTCAATCATCGCTCGAAATGAACTATCCCAGTTGCCATTGGACAAGTTGACGTCACCAAATCTAAACGTTCGCTTCCGTAGCGACGTTGAGCCGTGTACGTTGCGTGCACCGACATACAAATTTTTTAGTTAGATTTATTGTCTTCCAAAACACTAATGAGCACATCTGTATCTTAAAGCGACAGTTGATCCTTTGCAAACTTCCTACATGCAGTAGATAGTAAAGTAAATAATTCAAGTTATACAAAACGAATTTGCAGAGTGTCTTCTGTTTCTCAATATTTTATGTTTACTTTGCCCATATTAAGTATTAGACCTTAACCATCATAATTTTGTTTATGATTTATATCTTATAACGTATGAAACCGATAGTATGTTGTGACTGATACTTGTAATCAGGCTTTATAGAGACAGGCTGAATAGCACGATGCTATAAAGTAGCTAAATTCTTTGATATAACATCCATACATTATTTCCCTACATTTTTAAAAAACTGCTTGGAATTTTGTAGTGATGTTGCCATACCAGACCCGCCTGGCAAGCTGGACAAATATAAGACAAACAAAGTTAGCTTCGACTACGCCGAAGTTGTCACACCCTTCATAAGCTCTAAGCGATTACAATAAGCGCAGATATATCAACTCAAATTCACTGAAATACTGAAAGCCTTTAAAGGATATGTATTGCATATCTTGTTTTTATTTATTTCTTATTTTGCTGTTTGCACTTTTGCGAGGGTACTAAAGTTCGGTAAGTTGTTGATTTCTGATGAGTAAAGATACATTTTTTTCACATTTTCTCAGATTTTAGGATTCAACATAGGTAGCACCATTGATAAATGCTAAAGAGTACATGATGTGAAAGGTCAATCCTTAAAGACATGTTTTTTGAGAACGACTAACAAAGTGACTACTGAATAATTTGGATTTGATCGCCTTTCAAATACAATAATGTTGGAGGAAATCTACCAGGAATTTTCAATGTTATCCAAAACAAAGCACTGTGTTTCTTATTAAAAATTAACAAAAATCTCTCATCACATAATCACAGACGCTAATGCTTGATGTAATACAAATAAGAGTAGTCTGTTATATTTTTGTTAAAGCAACACTGCAAAACTCAGCTAGTCTCTTATCATCATAAAAATTGCAGCTGTAATTCCTTTAAAAATCCTTATACTAGATAACTTTAAAGTGGTCACAGAGCCCTGCTTACTAAAAGTTTTCACAAATTTTATACGAGAAGAAGAAGAAAAAGTGAATTGCGACTATATTTCCTAGACAGCATTGCACAATTTTAGTATAAGTATAACAAGGGAATGGCCAAGTTCACTGATTTTGTAGGGATCATTTAATCAGCACTTAATATAGCACAAGACAATAGCACAAGGGAATAAAGAAAAAATGTGAATAAAAGAAAGTATAACTTGAAGGCCTTTAAATCGATTTAAATTAAATGTCATTCTACTCAAATAAATCGCCATGTGATTTGTGGTTGATTCCATAAATGAGATATATAAAAATAGTTAAACTTGAAACTAGCAAACGGCAACAACAAAAAAAACACTGTTTTTAGAAATTCTTTACTCAAAAAGTTTATAAAAGTTTTTGTTAAATTTGTACATATCTTTTATCTATATATAAAATGATGTTTGTTTGTTTGTCTGTTTGTTTGATCCCTATGGAATCCGACACCGTTTGACCAAGCAGCATGAAAATTGGTACATTTGGTAGATGTCATCATGGTGCATATTTGTGGCTAAGTTTGGTGCTCAGACTGTATGGATACAAGTAAAACACATAAACAAAGTAGCCTCTGAGAATTGAGTTAACCGGCAGTGCTGCTCAAACTGTACAAAGTCGAAATGTTCAAATATGCGAATGAAAATCAAAATCAAAGAAATGAAGACTACGAAATGCCACCCAAACATTCAGACACTGGAAGATCAACGAGAAAATCGCAGCAGTAGACAAGCGCAGAAGCCAGTAACGCGCCGGGACCCTGCTAGTAGTATATACATATGTATGTACATATGACGTAGATTGAGATAATGAACTTTTTTCGGCTTATGTTTCGTTTAACACCCAACTTACCGAACTTTTGTTAGTACCCTCGCACATACAATGCTCGTTAACATTTGTGAAAACCACAAACCGCAGCCGCTTTTATGTATGTGTTGCAATTACTTACTATTGGTTAAACGAATTACTTATCTAATTAATTGATTAATTTACAATGATATTCAACAAACAATTTCACAATCAACATTTCCGTTTATGTTTCCACTCGATCTCTCTCGATAATATTATATGATTTTGAAAAGAAGCTCATTGCGGGCCTCATAAAGGCCTTTTCAATCTGATATTATTCACCAATACAGTAATCAATAGGGCGTACAAATTGTTTACGGGCCTGCTCAAACGGTTGCCAATACGCACCCATGACGGGTGGCTTATTCTAGTAGGCATCTTGATTCAGCAATCCAACGAACGATTTGTTCCATATCGATAAATCTTAACGTTAACTGTGCGCGTTAATTTCCTAAGCTACGCGTACATGGCTTTGGCTTGCATTGATTCGATTTGATTTTATTTGATGTGGTATGCAGTAGATTCAAATCACTTGTATGCCTAATCGGCGCAGCGACGCAAAAAGATATTTCATTGCTGAGGTTATGGTGGGCGCTGGGTGTGCGTTGCAAGCAACGTGTACGAAATACTCGTACTTTTTTGATTGCCCTCGTGTGCGTTTCGTTTTTGGTATTATCTCTCATTGTTATATAGTTCACTGCTGAAACTCGGATTGCTAAAGTTCTTCATAATGCTCTGGTAGCTCGCTGCGCGCGCTTTACTTGTGCTATGGAATCTGCTGGGTAAGCGGTGCTGCCGCCAGAGAAGCGGCCTCCGTCATGTTTTTGCTATAACGAGCGCGGTCCAGCGTCTCCTTAATGCGATCATTCTCCAAGCGAACTGAAGAATAAAGAAGAAATGTTCAGTAACAAAAAATATAACAAAAACAAAGACTTGTGAATTATGGTTACTGAAGGTAAGGTAATATATTTTTCGTATAATTCAAGTTGGCCAAGTCATAGACCAATTCACTTCAATGGAATGCCGCGGAGGCGCTTTCATACATTTTAACCGCTTTGTTGACTTTTGTTTAAACTGTGTTTGAAGCAAATGCCTGTTGATGATTTTGCTAAATTTGTTCATCAATTCAGACTATTTACTTTAAGCACAATTCAATATAAGATTTGACGACACTCAGTAACTTAAAATCCCGCCCCTCCATCAAACGGTAGTCTACACTCAGCAAAGTTGCTAGGTTCTTCGTAGTCCCTTTGACTGAGTGGTTTCACATAGCTTTACGATGCTATTCACACACATCACGATACGCTTTGTTAAGAGTGCGAGTGCGAGTGCGAGTGCGAGTGTGTGTGTGTGCATGTATGATATGGTGTGCGGTATGTGGTATGTGGTATGTGTGTGTTCAGAGCCACTAAATGTCACATGGAACACTTACGACCGTTTTGCGATAGAGAGCGAACAATAAGCTTTGTTTACCTTACTGAGGAATTTGCGTTCTGTTGAATGGTTGGTTGGCTAGGCATGATAAGGGGGCTGATGGTTGGTGGGCTAGCAGGCGTTTGCTATTCTTTGCCGTTCATTGTGTGTATGGCCGTTTGAGACCAATTAACATACAATATACATAACAATTCCCGCTGGTAAATATGCTAAATAGTTAAATTCTATTATGTGAGCTCATAAAAAGCTCCTTTTCATGTACGAGTACGTGCACTAGGTCGTTCGGTCGGTTGGGTCTTCCATGAACACGGTCATGCACACGTACATGAGCGCTCACACATGCATTCGACACTTGTTCACCAACGCAACCAGCATGCACAGCAGGCCATCGTTACAGCCGCAAAGTCTAGACCTCGTTCAGCTTTTGGAAAGTTTTGCTTTTTTAATGTGTGCAAAATTGTAACATCCAAGTTGCAGGACTACATAATTCTTGCAATTTACGTATCTCGTTTGCAATAAGCACCGCCTAACCAACACACCGCCCAGCCAACCACTTCTTGCGATGCAAATGTAAGTGTAAGTGTGTCTCTTTTGTGTGTTGGCATAAACGAGTGGATTTGGATTTTGAGGTTTTTGGAAGTTTTGAATGATAAGGCTTGTTAAATACGTAAGCGGAGTAAGCGATATTGCGAGGGAGCATTGAATAAAGGTGAGGGGTAGCGTTTACTTCATGTAATTGGATGGCTTAGCATTGTTGGTGTAGCTCATTGCAGTCAGCCAGTTGTGGATGCTATGTAAGACATTCAATGTGGGCATGCCTCACAAAGTGACTCGCACAAACGTTGCCAATTTTCTGAGGTCTGCGAGCAATGTCGTGCGGCCAGCTAAGCAGACAATGTCACCGCCAGCAACTGACAGCGTCTTCTTTTCCTTTTTCTAACTTTTTTAGTTTTATTCTTCGTATTATTTTTCTTGTCTTGTTGTCTTGCTCTAAATGAGATTCTCGCACATTCACTTGGCTCACAAAAAAGAAAAAAAAAATAATAAAAAAAAAAAAAATAAATAGAACAAAATAAGAATAAAAAATAAGTTCTGTCACAATCTTCTTGTGTGTCGTAAAAAGGGCGTACAAGTCTTAAATGTGTCTTTGCGAGCAAGTTTGTTAATGAGAGTGTATGAGTACGTGAGTGCGGGCGTGTATTGTTTAACTGAGCTAAGCATAAGTAAGTACACTAAATGACGCACTAAGAAAGTTGTAAGCCTAATTGACTAACTTATAGGTAGAAAAACTACTTATACTCATAATTGATTTGTATTGCCAAAGTTTGACAGGAAAACCTTTTACGGTTTGCAACAAAATTGTTAAGGATTTATGTATTGAACTTTAATAATGACTCCGAAACTCCATTCTATTCGACGTTCCAAGATAATTATTTGTGTTGAAATGATATTATTTAGTTTGTTAAAGTATAATATAGGGGTCTCTGTTTTACTGCTCCATCTTATACAATAAGAGAACATTTTTGTTTGGGAAAATAGATAGGCCGTTCAATAAGCCAATTACTTTCGTTTGTTTAGGATTCTCCTCTAGGAAGCATAGGGCTTCCATAAGACTCTTCAATTTAAAGAACATTTTTTATTTGTGGTAGTTTCAGAAATCAAGAAGTTTTTTGTCTCATAGGGTGAACGCCATCTGGCGTCGGCAAGAAACAACGTTACCTACCGGAGTTGGGAGGTATTGAGACCATGACTCCGAACTCTGGGGCCATAGTCATTTCCACTAGGCTACCGAGGCACTCAATGGCTGCCATAATAGTCTACATTTTAATTATCACACTGAACTAGACGATTTTGATTTAAAAGATAACGTAACAGTAGGAGTACAGGGCTCTTAAAAGTTGTAGTTTAATGAATCTGCGTATTTAATTAGTGTTACATTCTCATTAGTTATGGTGTCTTCATACCCGAATAATGAACTGGTGTATCCCGGCTGCCTCCCAAATGTGTTTTTTTGGCGACTTGCTGATGGAGGTTGTGGTGCGGTTGAGCCTGTCCGTGCGTTAGGGTCACAATGATAACGAAGACTCCGGCGCATATTAGGCAGAGGAAAACGATCAAGACGATGCATAAAATGCGTTTTCTTTTTCGACCACCATCTTCATCCTCGTCGGTGTCATCGCTTATCGATATTTTCTTGGTGGTTTTATGAGAACCGCTCAAAGACTCCTTCCTTCCAACGGCCAGCTTGTGATGGAATGGGCGTAACACTTGTGCTGCGAAGGCTGCGTCCGCCAATTCGTACGTCAACGAAGACTTTCGCTCAAAAGACGGTCGTTTCTCCTCAATGAAAGTCGTCGTCGTTGGCGCCAGAGGCCTAGGACTTCGTTTTATCTCATCGATAGAGTCGGTGCTAGTGCCAGGCACGACCGACGACAGCGGACGACTGTTTCGGCGGTGGGGTGAAGTAAGCTCGAAATCATTGTTTCCAGGGCCGCCAATGGCCGATGGTTGATAGGCGCCCTCTCCGATAAAACTTTTGGATTTTTTGGTCGCACTCAGATTCTCTCTGTAGGTACGCAATCGCATACTGGCGCTGTGCAGTGCCTTCGCTTGCTTGACATTGGCGCTAGCGTTTGTGCCCTGGAAGGCTGCTGCTGCTGCTATTACGCCGGGTCGGTGCACCGTGAGCTCTTCAAGGTTGTTCGGCGATAGATATAGCGAGCGTCCGTGTTGTGCGCCACGCTTAAAATGGTAGGCTGCAGTCGCAGCGGCAGCGGCACTGTGAAGTTTATGGGTATGAGTGGGATGAGCTGGAATCTTTGCTGTACGTCCGTCTAGCTCGAGGCTGTGGGAGCTTTGTTGGCGCGAGTGATGTTGTTCACGCTTCTGTTTAAGACTGCTCGACGAAACGACAGGATGTGGAGTGCTGGCGACACCAACAGCATTCTCCTCGAAGGAGTTCGAACTCTTTCGTATTAAATGCACCACCGTCGGCAACTCGAGCCCCACGTTTTCCATTTTTGTGTGACTGTTGCTGCGCGAACGCGATTCCAAGAACAGTTGATCTTCAAGCGAAAGATTCGCCTGCGGGAAGAGCGTAGGTCGTCCGTCAATGGGCTCCATAAGATCATCATTAAGCGATGGATGTCGTATTTGTGAGTCGACAACGGACTCGGGTTTTACGCTGGGACGTCGTGCCGGATCGTTGAATGAACGGTGCGAACGGCACCCACGCCTACTAGGTGAAGGTGAACGCGAAATTTCTTTACTACCGGTGACATTGCCTGGCACCAAAAAGTTACCACGGACTGAGCTTGTGCGTCTGTTTATTGGGGCCCCGCTTCCCGCCACACGTAACTGATCAACGGTGGCATCCTCTTGAACGTGGAAGGAGTGCGTTTTCTTCATCTGGAAATTTGCAGATGGATGCACGTCAATAGTGTCTGAGCGACGGAAGAGAGTCTTCTTCAAAGGGTGAGTTGCCGTTTCAACGTGCCCTCGGCGCGTCGTTGACGGTTGCAGCATGTCATCGATGAATTGCATCGGCGAGGACGTGCCACCACCCAACGTCGATCGCCCGCGGGCACCCATATATTCGTCACTCAGATTGCTACTGCTGACCAGATAAATTTCGGGCTGTTGGGGTTCGCGATGAGAATTCACCGGGCTAACTGCGTACAGGGTGGGTGAGCTGGTCGAATTCGAGCCAGCTACTGTCTGGCCCCCAAATTGTTGGAATGTGTGCAAATGGTGCTGGTGCTGTTGGCGTGCAGAGAGCGTAGAGGGAGAGACACCCCCGCCGCTATTATAGTGAGTGTGAAACGGATGCTCTTGTGCTGGGAGTGCAAGGGTTTGCGGTGGCGCAGAGCGTACGGCTACCGGCGATGCTGAACGGTGAATCAGCGGCTGTTCGATAATTAACCTCTCGGCCAGCATCAACTGCGGCGTAGAGTCGGCGCCCACGACGCCCTCGCTATATGGTGGCGCATAGTCGTCGATTGCCATTGAAATTGATCTGTTGATGTTCTTCAGCTTCGGTGGTTTCTTTTTAGAAACGACTTCAAAAGATGACATTTCACCCTCGGCTATGTAAGAATCGTAGCTACGAGTGGCACCGACATATTGGTGGGAGGCTTGTTGGTGCTGGTGCTGGTGCTGTTGGTGCTGCTGCTGATGGTGGCCGCCGGCGCCGCGCTCCATGCAGTAGTAGACTTTACGTGGATATCTATGGTGGTTGTAATGTGCAATCTTGATGCTGGTGTGTGGAGTGACGGCGGCGAGCAGGGGGGCACTACGCTGCCACTAATACTACGTGGCCTAATGTGGTAGTAGTAGTTGTGGTTGAGGTGATCAGTTAATTAGCGTGGTGGCCTAATGTGCAGTTATATACTTATAAATGAAAAAAATCGATGTGCATACATTGATTGTGGAGATTCTCGAATCTTTTATTGTTTATATTTTATCTTTTATCTTGTCTTGCTTTTGATATTTTGTTATTGTTGTTCAAGATGTTGTTGCATTGTAATAATTTTCAAGCCGCTTTGTTGCAACGAAGCACAATGCGAGAAAATGTGATTTATAGGATAAATAGGGTGATTAGATAAAATACATATTATTAAAAAGTAGCGGATGCAAATAGTGTTGCAGAAGATGCTCAACAAATAAAAGACGCAAATGAGACATAAAAAGAATAAAAAAAATGTACAAAAAAATTAATGATATCTTTATGAGTGAACCTGAGACTGAGACTGAGACTGAGACTGAACCCAACTAATCAAACTGGCCTTTCCTAGGCTTGTGAACGTTGCTAAACATTCATGGACAAAGTAATTTATCTGGCCGTATGAATGCGTTGCGATGCATTCATTTACGCTTGCTTGCTTGCTTGCAAGCGACGTAAAAAGAATGGCAAAGACAGAACATAAAGCCGTCCGTAACATTTTTCCGGCTGTCCTGCGGGGCCATGAGAGATTAACATGCGCAATGCCCAGCTAAAGCTTTGTGAGTGAAGAAGCGAACGTTGTAATCGCGACAATTAAACAGACGGTGATGAGCGAAGAACAACAATAAGAGCAATACGGCTTTGGTTGGCGAAAACAAGCCAAGGTCTTTCCCTTTTCCTCGTCCCTGTTACCGAGCAGCATATACTCCATATTATACGGCTTGCAAAAACAACAACTACCAGAGCCAAGATTAACAACAACAACAACGACAACCACAACAACAACAACGAAAGGGGGCGTGGCCACGTGGAAGGGAAATTGTATTGAAAAATGTATTTAAAAACAAAAAATGGTACTTGCACTCATTTGTTGCGCCTCCGCCGAGTGTGATAACAAAGGGAAGAATTTAAGATACAACGAAACGAAAACGCTCGCCCATTGTTCAGTACAGGATACGAACACACCAGCAAACGCAAACACAAACATATTCTATGGCATGCATATGTACGAGCATGTAGTGGTTTATGGCAATGTTATTGTTGCATGTTGTTTGTTGCTGTGAAAGGCTGCTGCTGCTGCTGCTGTTGTTGTTGTTGTTGTTGTTACTTTATTTGCTGGCTTCCAGCAGTTGCTCTTCTGCAGATAATTTCCAAACTGAACTGACGTCACCATTATCCTTTTGAATAGTTCGCTATTTTTAGTTGCAACATAATGGCCAAGCATCGGATAAAGTAAGTAAAGTGAATTTAGGGTTGTGCTGCGACTGTCGCTTCGGTCAAGGAAATACAGCAGCACCGAAGGATATCATGTCAATTTGCAGACCCTTGTCGCCGCTGACATGTTAATAATATTTTGCATTACCCCTCTCTAATGTTCTCTTTTTTTCCATTTTACAAGGGCGCAACAATAAGTCAATGACTTCTCTAATTGAATTCTTAGGGAGTTTATTTCGTCAAAGTAAATTTCAAAATGTTTCTCAACGAATATAAATTGAATATCCTTTATCCGTTATACATTACAAAATGCTATTATAACTTTCTGGGTGGACGGACACACTGACTTTCATTTACTTTGGCGCCGATTTGCTCGAAGTAATCTATTGTTTTGACTGCTTCGTTGGTGCCTCGGCTCTCAAAGAGCAACAGAAGTCGTCTGGGTTGCGATATCGGTTGGCGCTAATTGCAATTTAATTACACAAAATCAAAAACACTGAGCCATAGGGCATAAGCACAAGGTTATGACAAGCTGCAGTATTTTCTATCTCCGATCGCTTTAAACCACAACGTGGATTTTTTGTATTGTCTTGTCAACTAAGTTTAGTCAACTTAAGGGGCTGTTTCGTTTTTGTTTGTAATATTAAGAAAGTTAATAATAATTTGAGATTTTTATTTATTTATTTTTTTTTTTTGGAAAATTCACAAGGTGGTCGGTCTACTTGCAATGGCAGTCAGACACAAGTTACTCGTACTCGAAGTATGAGACTTTTGCATTTGAAGTTCCAATGCGTAAAATACAAACCAAAAGCCACTAGTTCATTGATCTGCCCTAGTATTTTCTCATTCAAGTTTGCCTTTTTGCCATCTGTAATCTGTGCATCAACTTGTTAGGTGAATGGTATCGCCTAACTGTTTGTGTCTGTCGCTGTCTGTCTGTATGTGAGTGTGTCGTGGTATGTGCAGTTGACACACTCGAAAACTAATTCAAGCGAAACCTCGTGTGTACGAATGCTAATGCCACGTACCCTCTGTTACACACTCGCACACACAGACACCATCCAATATTGCAACCAGTGACAGAAAAGTATCTTGATATCTAACTGCCTTTGAATTATACACTTGAGTGTTGAACACTTGAAAAATTATGCTGTCGAAAGTGAAAACTGTTATCAACCGAATCAGGCTCGTGGGCGAGCTCTAGGCTGAACATTGTGGTTAAAAGCATTTCGAGAGCCCTTTGCAATATGGAGAAGGCCTTCTGCATGAAAATCAAAAGCATTAACGCTGCGGCCGGCAACATCCGCTACCGAGCGGATTTCATGCCTCTCTCACACGCGTTGACACACTTATAGTGTGCCTTTTGCCTGAGCCATAGAGTTTGTGGAAAACTCAACGAAATGAAAAATATATTGTTTAGATATAGATTAGCATATATACATATGCTAAACAAGTTTGGCTGCTTGGTTGGTTGGCCGGCTTGTTCAATACAAACTGCTTCAAGAAAGTATAGTAACAAAACAAAAAAAGAAGAAGAAAAAACGCTCAGACGAGGATGCTTGTCACCCAGCCACAGAGCTGACACGTTTCCGCCACAAATGGATATCGTGACGCGACGTTTGACATTGTTGTCAGTTGAAATTACGCTGTTACGACGCGCTCCCATCAATCACATTGCCATGTTCTTTGTGTTTCGATTCAGCTCAGCTTAGTTCGGTTCAGCCTGACAGCGTCGCAGCGAGTGCACCATATATAGAAAGAACCCTTTAACACGATTCGCTGCGTGATTGTTGCGCTGCGCAACAGTAAATGAAAGGATATAAAACGAGCAAAGAGGAAAAGTGCACTTACACAAAAATCCATACACATGCCCACACCACATGAAGCATGCTTATGGACATGGAGTCGAGTATAAAATAACAACTTACATAAATATTTCATGTCGTTGGCCATATTAAAAGTGCGTTAATATCATTCATTCAGGAATATTATGAAATTATATAGCGACAACAGTAAAGTAGAATGTAAGCGGCTAAACGTCTGCGGGTTTTAATGATACGGCTTACGTTGAGGCATGCAATAAATGGAAAGATGGGCTCATAGCGGTGAAACCAACGCAGGTAATGACGACGTTGCTCGAAGGCAGTCAGTCATTCGCATTCGCTTAACTATAACGCATTGAAAATGTCTAAGGATCCGGTAATAATAAACGGCTATTTCGACATTCAGTGCTCGGCCTTGAGCGTTATAGGGTTGGATGTACTTGGCAACAAGCGGATCATCCGAAGTCGACTAGTGGTGCTACTTGCGCTTGTGTTGATCGGAACGCACATAATACCAATGACCTACTATGGGCTCGAGGACATGGCGGATGTTTACCGGCTCACGGATATGTTCGGTTTGGTGTTTTACGGTTTCATGGCGTTCTTCAAACTGATCGTGATAGTGTCTAAGCGCCGTAAGGTTGCTTCGTTGGTGCA
The DNA here is from genome assembly GCA_035041755.1 of Cacoxenus indagator. NCBI lineage: Eukaryota > Metazoa > Arthropoda > Insecta > Diptera > Drosophilidae > Cacoxenus > Cacoxenus indagator. The sequence continues at coordinate 243,857 of JAWNKX010000240.1, forward strand.
ACGTATAATGCAGCAAAATTTGCTGGCCAACGAGTTTGAACGGGCTTTGCTTGCGAAGGAGAATGCAATAGATGTGCAGTTTGCATGGGCGTTTCGTATCAGTATGTTCTCGGTGGCGACCATGTGCATGGGCTCGCCTGTGGTAAATGCGCTTATAAATTACAGATCGAATGGCGGGTTCAAGCCGCGAACGCCAATGGACTTTAGGTAGGCACGCCGCAAGGTCCGCGAATATTGATGAACAACTAGGCTTTTTTCACTTTCAGCTGGTGGTTAGACGACTCGAAGATGAGCATTTATTCGTTGATTTATGCATGGAACGGCCTTTGTCTTTACTATGTGGTCTTTACGGCTATTGCTGTGGATACTCTTTACTCGTGGTTTGTCCACAACATCGTGGCACAATTTCACATTTTGCGGTACCGCTTTCAGAAGGCCGCACTCAGCCACACCGTCGGCGCAGCCGTGTCATCTCAAATAAACGAATGCTTTCGTTTTCATAGCGTGGCATTGGAAATAGCGCAAGATCTGAATGACACCTATGCCGAAATCATTTTCGTTAAGTTCACTCTCAGTTACTTGCAAATATGCACTTTGGTCTTTCACTTCACTAAAACCTATTGGGATGGACAAACAATGTTCCGTGCGTTGTTCTTGCTCACGGTGCTCATTGAACTGGTCTTGTATTGCTACGGTGGCGAGAATATCAAGGAGGAGGTAAGCACATTCAATCCTTGCAAACTTTCTCAATAAAAACCCTTCGGCTGTTTTACGATTAGAGTGAACTGGTTACCAGCAATATTTTCCACGCCTTCGATTGGCCCAATGTGAGTGTGGCAAACAGAAAACTCCTTCTGATATCTATGGGTCGTGCGCAACGGGCCTGCAGGGTTTCCGCATTCATATTCAATATTGATCTCGGTCTATTTGTATGGGTAAGTAAGACCAACCAATAAACTAAACGAAATTGCTTACTCATCTTCAAGATGTTCTTTTTTTGGGGGGCTGGGGGTGGGTTTAGGTTTGTAAGACGGCCGCCTCTTATATAGCTATGCTGAATACATTTCAAAACTAGACAGCAAACTAGATTTGATTGGATTAATGGCGAGCAAAATAGCAGTGCAAACAAGAAGCCTCAACATACCAAAGGAAGCACTGATGAATGCATGAATAAAGTTTTTGTGTTTAAGGTGGAAGCATAGAAAATAAGCATACAACGTGATTGAAATGTTACGAAATAATAATCAAATCAAATAATCCCGTTTAAAATGTGTCATATTTTTTTTTTTTTGCTTATTTATACTCTTCACGCAGCCAATGGTACGAGTACTAGGAGTTTGCATCTCAGTGAAAGAGACATCATAAAATCGCAAAACGATGTTACTTATATAGAGAAAGAAAGGGGCGAAATTTTAATTTCATTTTATTTACACAGCTTTGGGTCACATCATTCAATTTAAAACTGAAAATACTTCAAAGATCATAGGTGCACAGTGTTATGTTCGGAAGCCTGTTATTCATCGAGACTTAAAGAATCCAGGAATTAAAGAAGAAATTATCACGCATAGCAACAGACTTTTCATTAGGTTGGAGGATCATATCAACCCCCTAGCAATCAAGCTGCTGCATTGTGCAGCAGCAGACAAACGCGATGCCTGAGGCGGCTACACCTTTTCGATCTGCCATGCCGCATCACGGATGAGTGCTCAATTCATACAAACTTATTATTCTACATGTACATTTTTAGAACACGATTGCTCTTAAGTTTGTTTATGGCATCTACTTATATTAGTCATCGTCAGTAATCAGTACTGGCAAGTTTGACATACAAATATATCTGATCTTAATCAATTAAGTAATTGAAGCCATGAAAAGTATATATAGTAATACTTTTTTTGTTTAGATCGCTGCATCGAGTTGCTTAGGTCATGCCCACCTTTTCGTCTGCCAGTCTGTCTATTGTTCTATATATATATACGAACTAGCCACTCAGTGTGCGTTAGGGATAAAGCTGTGGGAAAACTCTAGCGTTATTATAACCAGTAGCGGTAATTCTTTATAAATTCATTGTGTATGAAGATGCTTTTATTACTAGACGTTTCAATTTCATTACGGACACATACGCGTTGGTACACCATTCAATTCAAGTTAACATTTTAACAGAGTTCAGCATCTTAGGACCATTGGCATGAAGTGCACAACTTTCAAGATGCTAGGGTTATTCGACGGTTTATATCAGATTTTTGCAACGTGAAGAGCATTACAAATTCGACAAAGCCGAAAGGAGAATTTTTTTTTTTAAGCAAAAAAGCGAATGCCAACTGTTCTCTTCAGTTCGCAGACCATTCAAAAGATACATATTTACAATTAGATTGATTTGGAAGTTTACAAAGTGAGTGAGTTTTGGGCGTGCTACGGCTAGAATGAGTACGATGTGATTCAATTTAGGTTACTCGTAATTCACTGTTTGGCAGAAATGCTTTACACATTTCTCACTAAAACGGCTGCTCACATCTTTCACGAAGAGATGGAAACCGTTTTAATGGGTTCTTCCTTTTTTCAATTTTTTTGTTTTTCGTGTATTTGCATTTAAGAGTTTCAAAGGAGCATTGAGGCACAAGCGTAGATTTTTGGAAGTTTATGTAACTAGAATTAAATTTTCTGTTGATCACTGTATCACTTGGATTGTATCTTGTTAGTTGTATTTCGTTACTTGCATCAAAACCATTTTCGGCTTTGGCTGTAGAAGCACGTGTTCTTTAATGTCTTTGCTTTGAATATTGGCGCGACATATTTACACAATAACACCATCACACCATCACACCAACGGAGCGTTACAACGTCAATACACACACACACACAACAACACACACACACACACTCACGCACAGAATCTCGGCAAACAATCTAACAAAGGATAACAGAAGCAGCACAAGAGCGGAGCGAACGAACGAAATGTGCAATCCGAAAGCAACAATGTGGGCAAATGAGTGCTCAGCAAAAGGGTACTCCAAGTGTTGCAACAGGAGTTGGTTTTCGCTTTGGCGTCGAAGGCGTGCGCTTTTTTGTGTGGCTTGACTCGGTAAGCCTCGGCTCAAGCCGCTCGTGCGGTTCTTCTTCAATTGCAGCCGTTCTGTTTGTGGTCTTTGTGGACGGACTCTGAATGACACTAATTATAAGTAGACGGACCCGACGCTGTTTGCTCTTTTAATTGTTTTCACAGCTTCAGTTCATTGGAATTAATTTAGCGCGCGTTGCAAGCAAATGCAGGAAGCATGCGAGCTTAACGCTGCAGTGAGGGGCGTGTACCGCTTGAGTGGAGTTGCGTGTTGACAATGCTTTTAGGCCACTGGTTAGTTGGTGTCAGTGTCAGGAAGTGCAGTCGCAAGTAATGGTTTTTGTGGATGAATGGTAGCTGTCGAAATACAATACAACAAGTGAGTGGGACAAGAGACCAGCACCGCGCCCTAAATTTCGACAAAAAAAAATTTATTTTTCTGAGTGACACTTGCGAGAAAAAAACAGTCAAATTTGAAGAGTGTCACAGAACCACGTGTGATTTGTTTGTGCTCGGCTTTTTCGACTTTCGACTTTCGACTTTCGCCTTTCGCGTCACTCTTTGCCTGCGAGTTTCTGGATTTTAGGTGTGTTTTATAATTATTTGCTGTACTTTCAAGCTTCGACGCCCAGAATGCGAACGTCTTGATCGTAGTGCGTAAAAATTGAGACTGGCACATTGATATAACACTGAGTCTGTGCGCCTCAAAGGACACTGGCAGGACACTCGTGGCACAGTTCGTTTTGCGCGTTTCGACTCAATTTTTTACACGAAGTCTATCGGCTATGTTGCGACCACCCACTGGAATCACAGGCGACGGTGGCAATGCAAGAGGCAGCATCCATTTGAGTAGAAGCAACATGTTGAGTTCTGAAAGAGTGGCTAAAGCTTTTAATAAGAAAGCTTTTCGCAATGCTGAGTGGAACTTGATGTTGTCACGTGTTGCATGTTTGAGTTAAAGCTCAAGGTTTTGTTTTGATTCCTCGTGCGAATAATGTGATTCGCGTTGTGTGGCGGCGTATGTGTGTGTGTGTGTGTGTGTTTGTTGTATGGTAGCGTGAATGCGTGAGAATTTCTTTGTTGTGTTACACAGGGCGTATACGATGAGCAAATATTGTTATACAAAAATGGAGAAAGCAAGGCGAAGTGACGAGAGCAAGCAAAGCAAGCATGGCGAGCTGGCATGAAAGCACAAAGAATTATTGAAAATGCATTGTTGCCATTATCTATGTTAATAGTTCATCGATTTATGTGAACGCCTTCCTCTTGGTGCTGCAACATCCACATAATGAAAGATGCAAACGCTTTGGCCAGTATTAATGCAATTGGCAAACGCAACATTTTTAGTGTCAAACACTTCTATTGCGACAACTCGTTTAATTTGATCTGGATTGGACATTAAATTATACTCCATCACCGACATACACTGATGTAATGTTGTACGTGTAATTATATAACTTGTGCAAATGGACGTTATGTGTGTGTTATGTATGTATCCAAATGGTGGGACAATGGTGAGCTTAGTGGTATATGGCAGATTGGAAGTACAGCGTGTCACAGCTGCAAGACACAGCACAAAAGCGGATTTTCAATAAGCTGAGCTGTGCCACTTAATGATGTGAAAGACAGAGTCAAAGAACTCAAAATCGCTTTGGAAAATTTATGGTTAGCTTGCTTTACAACTTGCTGAACACTGAAAAGGTGGTTTCGCTTGGGGGTTATGAGTGGATATACAATGTCAAAGTAAATTTAGTTTGTGGTTTCAATTAAATTCCCAAACAGAGTTTGCTGAGTAAACAATCAGCTTCGTTCTAGTCACGAACGACCCAAGGAAATCGTATAACAAAATGTTCGAGTGAAAAGAAAATTTAATATTGAATGCGCCTGTAGCTTGTGGCCTGCTTGACGGTGTGGTTCTTATGCCGCTATCACACTATGCAGCCGCCGTCGTTTTTGTCATTGTCGTTGTCGTGGGCGCGCTGTGTAGATTGCTCCTGTGTCATTTGACGAGTTGAGCAAAACTTCTGTGTTTTTATTATTTGCTTTTTTTTTTCTTTTTTTCTATTTGCTGAAGTCAAGCAGGCTGACAGTTTGGCAGGCAGGCCTCTTACTACAATGCATACGCCTCGAAAGAAAAGAACAACACGTAATGACAGCCTGCCTATGATGAAGATGACGACGACGATGACGACGTTGACGATGTCGAACTCGAGCCGCCACGTTCAGTCTTTATAATTGAGTACCGTCATGTTTGAGTTTTGAGTTTACTCCGGCGGGTGCACAAAAGCTGCCAAACTAATCTGAAAGGCGTGGCAGCAGGGAAACACCGCCTTTCATGCTTTGTATGTACGTTGAACCAACGTCCTTGGCTTCCGAATGAACGAACGAAGAAACGAAGCAGTGAGAATGCCTACAAAGACTTGGAGTGGATTTTTTCCGCGCGCATTTTTAAAGTTTTTAATAGAATTCTTATCGTTGCGCTATTTAACTTGCAAATCTCTTTTTAAAAGACTAATTACGACCTTTGTTTTTCTCCAAGATTTTTCACTAGGAAATTTTCTGCTCACTGGCAAATCTGTCTACGCGTTGACGTTGGCATGTAAGGCAGTTTCTAATTTTCAAATATTTATGCAGCGATCTCATTAAAATTACGGATAACGAGCTTGTAAATCGCATATCACTTGAACATATATTGACACACTTACTGTGTACTCTCCTGACGCGCCAATAGATGGGTAACTACTAACACTAAGTGGTTGCGCTATGTCGTGGATATAAAATTTTGAAATGTGTGAGCGATGAAAAGTTTCTATCTTTTTGTTTTAGACGAAGTAATAGAATAGTTAACTTTCAATTTGGTTTGGGTTTTCCAAATTTCGATATAAGCGGATATTTGCTTTGTTCTTATTTAGGCTTTCTTGTCACAGACAGATTTTGCCAGAAGTCAGACTGCGAGCCTCTACTGGATACAGTTACGTGTGCACATGCTACATTTCGAGAATGAATGTATGTATGTGTGCATGTGTGTGTGCGTCTGTGTGTGTGTCCGTGTGTGTGCGTGGCTTCGTAAAGAAATTCCTGCAGTGGTTTTTGCTTGCTTGCAATGTGCCCTCATAAGCTTTAGTCCCTTGTAAATATTGCAAATTTTTCAAATTGTTTTCCGCCTTTTTAAATTGCTTATTCCAGCGTAGAAAATACTTTGGTTTCAACTAGCAGCAAGCTATGACAAAAAAGTGTGTTACATGCAAAGGATCTCTCTTAATGCTCTGGTCAAAGAAAGACAAAAATGTACTCCGCTAAAAATTTCAACTTTTCAGACAACACTATGTATTCGAGTTGCATTAAGTGCGCATTCGAATACATATACATACGCCTGTACACACACAAATAGAATACAAACGATGAAACATGTGCTATAAACAAAACGTTAGCGGTAGAAAACACTTGGCAACATCAAAATTTAAAGTTCTTACGGCAATCGGCTACAGTGCTTCCGAGTGGAACTTTATACGGAAACCTAAACGCGGACCGCCTTCAATACAGTTGACACTAGAGAATTGGAAAATTCGGAAATTAACAAATATTCGCAAATCTTAACACATAATCACAATGTATTGGTCGATCTGAAGTCGCATGATATGTAAGTGTTTAGTTTTTACACTCTTCACATTCTGTGAAAGGAGACATCGGAGACTGTACATCCGTATGTATGCAAATTAGTCCTTTAGTTTTAAGCTGGGGACCTGAAAATTTGCACGGAGTTTACTTTTTACGGTAGAACGAAGGGTTTTCGAAAGCTTCCGGAAAATGCCTTGTATCATCGTAGTGAGTTTCGGGTGTGAAGATGTTACACTTTTTGGTAAAGCTGAAGTTTGCGTTTCTTGTTTTAAATATTTTTCCTTATACATAAATAATATGCAAAATAATATGGAACATTTAGTTTTAACCAACCTTTAACACACATACATATGTAGACTTATTATATCATATACAGTCGAATTTCCATAACTCAAATTTCCATAGCTCGAACTTTTTTATGCATTAAGGTTAATTCGAGTTCGACTGTGTACAATCGAAGAGGTACATATCAATTTAAAAGATACGCGTTAATGTGTTGTAACACGTTTATTGCCTTAAATTGGCAGCAAATCACCTACTTTTTCAATATCCGTCAATTGAATCTAGTTCAAACTTGAGCATATGTCAAAACGCTTGGATTTAGCAGATAAATTAAAATGTAACGTTAACATATCAACAGCTGTAAGGGTACTGTTAATAGTGTAAATTGTATAATACAGTGCTGGTGTTGCCACATCACAGTCCTTTAACAGAAACCGTTTTTTTTTAAATTGAACTGTTAAATTGCAGAAAGCGCTCCAACGGCTTCTGAACAAAGCCTCAATTCATTTCGCGTTCCATTGAAGTTGCCAAATTGATAAATAACAGATCGACTCACCCATGTCGTCGATAATCGGTGATAGCCGAAGTGAGATTCCAACCAATAAGAGGCACATTAAGAGTAACATGCAAGCAGTGGCAATGATTGTCCAACGCGCACGTTGCGAGAGATCTTGCGGATCGATAACCTACAAAGCAAAGGAATGGTTGACTTAGTAATAGAAATACGAAAATCGGGCACAAGTGAGAATCTTGCCTTTACTACCTGTGTTTCTAGATCCTGAACAAGTATTTTGCCTTTTCTATTACGCCGGTGTCGCTTTTTGTGATGATGATGTCTGAAATATTAAAAAAAAATTTATAATATAATAATAATATTAAGATAAAATAAGAGAAACACAAACGATTCAATTCGGGAACGGTATATATAGGTTGAGTGTAAAGTGGAGGTGAAGCTCTCACCTTGGTTTGTGGTGATGTCGATGGATTTTGGGAATGATCTGTTGCAGATCATCTGCCTTATGTGTGTCGTACGCCAAGTTCTCGTTGAGTGAATATTGCCTACAAGAATAAAAAAACAGATCAATGTAAAAACGGGTAATAGAATCAAAGAACTTACACTGGATCATCGGGAACGATATCGAGAACGCAATGCTGAAAACCATTCGGTGATGGATATACAAGAACAGGATCTGAGCAGCGATGGTAGCGCTCTGGAGAAGACAGCGACATTGGAGAATAAGAAAATAGTTGTAATTCTGTTTCAATCTACCGAAAGGTACTTGCTGCACTTACTGTATTTTCGCTTGTGACGCCGGTCATCATCGCTACCGCTTTGGCCAGAGATGGTTCGTGGCTTGAAAACGTTTTTATCCTTTTCGCGAGTTGTCATTTTAGCCGTCGTACAGCATCCAGTGGGGACAATGCTTGAACCCGTTGACGTGGAGGCCATTCGCTGCAACTGTGTCGTGCTCTTCGACTCTCGACCGTCGCTACTTGTTATGGTTATAATGGCGTCATTGGCACTATAGCTGTGCTGGAACGCCGGTTCAGCCCTTGAACGGGCGATATCGCTAGGCGCCTTTAGATTCTGTTCAATCAGTGGTTGAACATGGTAGTCTCGAGCACTCTCAGCGGCTAAACGATTGTCATTTCGACCTTTTATATATGCTATATTCGAAGTATCATTTTTGATGCTATCTACAGGTATTGTGATTGATTCTGGTGTGCGGGTGTCATCGTAAATAGGTGCAAGTAGAATGCGACTCCGTCTGTTTATGAGGAGACTTGTGCTTCTTGATTTCAGTCGACCGTTGAGAGCTATCATTGTACCAGAAGCGACCAGAGTAGGAGCATTGGTATAACTGGGGGACACATGGAGGCTCTGCGAGTCACTTTGATTGAGTAAAGTGCTCACAGTCAAATTGGCGCTATCCTCTGATGTATTTTGCCTCGAAAAGAAACGAACTTGCATCGGATCTAAGTCAGGGTCGTCCACCGGCGTTGTGTAGTCCTCAGTGATTTGATTTCGTTGCGGTTGCTGAGGGGTTAGTGTGCTTCTGTGAACACAACTGCTGAGATCAGTGCCACTCTTGCCAACGGTTCTCGCGGTGTACTCTTGAATGTCTCGCTTGACCTGCAATATAAATCAGTTTGAAGTTAGTGGCTCCCAAGTAGGCAAATAACACATTTTACTTACAGTTGGTAACAGTGTTGCACCAGTAACAACAACCTTTGTTGGTCCTGTATCGGCAGGCTTCCTAGGCATTAAAGGGCTGCACTGCGCGCTTATCGACCTAGCTTCAAGCAATCGGATTCGTTTTATCAGTCGTTCAGGCTCGCCTTCGTATACCAGAGAACTTGAGTTAGCAAACGAAAGGCTTTCTAAGCTATCACGAAGAGACGTTAAGCTGCCATCAGCCAGAGTTGACGTGTGGGCGGGGCGGGACAAGTCTGTGGCGGTGCGAATGCCATTTCCTCCATTCTCTATGCTCAGCGAACCGCTTAAATCCACCGCTGGTGTGTGTGTCTGCGCGTGGACTAATACATTTCGATTCGTTGACGAAATGCTGGCGGTGCTGGTGATACTGTCTTCGGCATTCGTCAAGCCTTTTGAAAGGTCAAAGGAGGCGGCGACTGTCTGGGGTTTTGTTGTCGTGCGCTCCTCCGTTACGGATTTGTATGAATATCTACTGGCCATTGATGCTGACGAGGTAGCTTCCAACTCTTCTATTGGAGTCTTAATTGTGCGATTTGCTTCTAGTATCGCTTCTAAACCCAATTCGTGTGGTTGCTGCCGAGGACTATCTTCCGAGGTCGTCTTGGTGTCACCTTTGCGGGAAGCGGCACCAAACAGTTTCCGATTTAGGATAATACGCCCAATGGAGCTGCGTTTAAGGCGGCAAGAGCGCTTACGCTCTTCACACTCTCGTTTCATAGCGAGCATCTTGTTCTCGATGAGGGTGTTGAAGACAGCCTCATATGTCAAGGTACGCTCCAAGTCCAGGAAAGTATCAGTTGTAGAGACAGCTTTGTCCAATTTGTTAAGCAAATTATAGGAGCCATTAATAGTCGCTTTCGCAGTCTCGCTGTTAGGTATAAAATGTACACTCTCTGCTCCTGAACCAGACAATTTCGCCTGCTCGATCTCATCTTTACGAATTATTCCACCTTCATCGCATTCGTTGATTTTATCAACCATTTCCGATGCGTACTTTTTATCCACTACTATACAATTTAAGATCCAATTGCATTATTCAGACCTGCAAGTGAGAGTCCTTTTAACTGAATATTGAATATTCTTGACTCTGACTTCAAGTTGTAATTTCCTATTTTTTGGGAGTGAATTCCGACGCAGTTTTTTTTTTTTTGTTTTGTTTTAGTCGTTTGTTTATGTCAAATGTACAAAAATTGCTATGCGCTTATTGGTATTTTAATTACTTTTATTAATTAGTCTTTCAAAAGAGTATACATGATCGTTGATTTGTCGAGTTTTGCTAAAAAAATTAAATAGATTAGATTAATTCAATTCAATTATTGAAAGTGATGAAAACTAATGACTCTGCCTTGAAACACACTGGAGTATACAATCGTGATGATTTTGACTGGGGTTCCTTTGGCAGAAAGTAGTGCTTAAGTATTGAGTGAATTACAATTTCAAAACATTTGAACCATATTATTTGCCCATTTTGTTCACCCACCTTATACCTTTATTGTCCCACAACCAATGTGTAATTTCTTAGACTAAGGCAATTTGCCAATGTTAGGCAAGCATATGGATGCAATAAAAATGCTCAAAGAATTAACTCAATTTTTGTTGTGTACTCGTACTCTTCAAATAACATAGACTACGTGTTTCCAATTGGACGATTCTAGTGTTGTTTTTTCTAATTTATTGCTTCAACCGCTTTCATTTCTGGCAGCGGAAATTGAAATCAAATGTGCCGGTAACTTGTAGCAGCTCGCAGTGGATGTTACCATTAAATCACACCAAACACACAGTGTCATAATCCTTGCCGTCAATACTGGCTGTGCCACAGCTTGTGGCACTTCACTTTTTGTCGACCATGACCTCTTTCATACAGCAGCTGACTCGATTTTAATGTTTTAACAACGATTTACATCTGGGTAGTTGTTGGATTAAATAGTTTTCGCTCAGTGCATGAGGCATTTAATTGTCGTGCTACTTTTTGTTCATAAGTACATTAAGTACAACAAAACACTCCTTGAATGAAAACTGAATTGAATTGAAGCTTCACTTGACTAATGTTAATTAAGGCTGACTGAAAAGAAATTAGTCAGCACAACTACTCGTATCCGTAAGCGCAAGTGAAAATTAAATAGAAACCATGAACTTATTCGTTAAACGATGCTTGCCCAAAATCTCCGTCACGATTTTTTATTTACACCGTCACACAAATCGTGCCAAATGTCCTTTCGACATTTGTTATTGCTGTGGTGAGAGGAGCGCAACTTTTAACGAAAATTGTGAAGGTGGCGCTTTGAGTATCAGCACCATCACCACTACCACAATCACCACCATCACCATCAGCAGCAGCACGTTTGCGTGCAGAAAAGATGTCAAATAATTAGGGGAAGAAGTGTAACTCGGCATGTTAGCAGCAGCAGCACCATCACCAGCAGCGTTAGCGTCAGTAGCAACACCAGTGGCAGTGGCAATGCAAATGATATGAAGGTCTGCCTTGTCGCTGTTGTGTGTCTTTTTGGCATGTGGACATGAATACGGTGACGCCCAAGCCCATGGGGAGAGGCAGCGCGGATGTGGCAGAATGAGTACCGTAAAATGAAAAGATGATGTGTGTAGGCATTCAGATTGGTCCACAACAGAAAACAGAGCAGATCTGAAACAAAAACCTACGCGAAACTTTTATTTGAATTTACTCTCCTCATACGTGTAGCTGAAATGTAGGCCGAAAAAAAAGGAGGCAACAATTTAAGTAGCTCCTAACCAGACTACGAAACGAGAGAAGTTCGGAAGGGTGAGATCGCAGTAACAGCAGCAAACGCACACTCACATGCGAAGGCAAAGGCAAACGAAAGGATAAACTAAGAGGTTTCCTTCCACTGACCAAACAATCGTCGCGCCACCAAGAGTGATTGGTGGTCGTCTAGGGCTGAGACTGGGCATGGGCAATAGGCCTGTGCCCGAGTAATGGAGAAGAGCACAAATTATAAGGTGAAGGTTAAAGCAGTTGTGGCAATGACCATGAGGATTAAAAATGAAACGGCTCATGCAAACAAGAACAAGTAAAAAGCGCTGCAGTGGGTCGAGCGGCGATATCCTCGCTCTAAGACATCGAGTGAACAGCAGCGCACATATGCAGGCCATTTGCTTATTTACAAACAAAATATGCACTCACACATGCGAGTATATACACAAGCAAAAGCACACACACACACACACACTTATTGTGAAAAGTTTGTGTCCACTTGATTTGATTTCCCATATAAAATATGCATACACGTTTATGATGATGTGCGATGTTTGAATGTGCGCTGTTTACTCCATGCACAACAAGGATATAGTCTTCATTGGCTCAGCTATATGCGGCTTTCAGGCAGTCTACTTAGTGCCTGTGCTGGAAACACAGGTCAGCGCAAATGGACTATACCATGCATCAATAAGTCAATCGCTGACACTGTAGCTTCATATAAATACCGCCAACCACTGAATGCCGTTTAGCACATTTTGCGCTGGTCTTTTAGTCCATGTATGTCGACCTTTAAAAAGAATATCACATGAATTTTAACGACAATGGAGGAACAGGGATATCGTGTTACCCCAAATCTATACAAGGTAGCTAACATATATGTACACACTCTCAATACAAACTTCAATGGCAACGAAATGACCAATTGGACTTACATCTGAACTGCTATAAGGAGATGAAATATGTGTGAGCTCTTCCCGCACATAAGAAAGGGCACAATGCGCGTGCGAAGATGTCTTTTAATTTTTTTAATCTATTTTCTTTTGGCATGGAGAAGTTCTACTTTTTTATTTCATTTATTCAGCATATTCTATTACAATCCAAAAAAAGGAACAAAAATAAAAAATCACAGTCTACACAGTCTAGGTGAAGTCCTAAGTGAAATAAACGCATATTTGTAGGACCTCGGCAAATCTTGTTACTTAAATTAATAATTAAATCGTATACAATACAAGAAGCGTATTTAGCTAAAAAGGAACTACATTGAAATAGAAATGTCACAGAGTTTTTGATCCACTCTCGGAACTAAAATTATCCTTGTTGCACGTTTCCTTTTCAAAGAATTCAATGTCTGACCAGTACAGAAAAAATACGAAAAGAAAAACAACCAATAATTGTGCACGCTTTATCTCCGTAGAGTATTGGAAAGTTTAATTATGTGCCGTCGTCCCCTCTTTACTCGCAGAAGTATGGTGAGACAGCGAGCCACGAATATAACTGGAATACTCAAAGGGAAAAGGAAAAAGGAAAATCGAGTATTGAATATTTTACAATTGACAGCTCTAGCACAAAGTCCCTACGGTAAATTAAATTGAGTTCACAACCGCACATACACATTCATTCATTCATCCTTCAACCCACGTGCAGCCAGCCAGTCGTCAGGCACACAATCAGGCGCGAACATAGGCGCGCGCAAATCTTTCCAAAGATGGCGGGACTGGGTGCCCTGTGTAATGACCCTGCGTGGTCGCAAGTGTTTGTGCGGCGTGTCGACCAAATTAGAAATTGTGGGAATTGTTTACATTCACCGTCGTCTTTGTCGGTTCGTCACGCAAAACCGAATCAATCAAACGCAATTTTTAGATAATAAAATTATCGACGAGTTTTTTCTTATTCAAATTTTTATTTTTAATTTTTGTTGCGTTTGTGTTGTTTCAATTTATTTACTGGGATGTTTGTGTTTTGTTTCAAGAAGCGGAAATCAATAAACAAAACTTGGCGGAATCTTTTGCAGCACTAAGCAAAATGGTTATTTGCGGGGTTGGGACGGCGTCGAACGAACAACAGCATACAAACAATGCAGAAGCGAGTGATCTTTGATAATTATTTCGTGTGAAACTAACACAATTATATACATACTTACATACATACATGTTTATGAGTGCAGTGTGTGTGGGTGTGTCTGTGTTTTTATTGCGCGTGAATGGTGAAAGTACCCATCATTTACTCATTGATTGGTTCATGTTTTCGCATTGCCGGTCTGTGCTTTAGTTAGTACCACGCAAACAGTAAACATTTTGAAAAGAGTGTGAGTCATTCACATATTTTGGATGCAAAGTTCATACGCTCAACAACGTCAAGATTTACATGGTTATTGGAACGATGTTATGCATGTGCGTAAAGCATAAAAGTCATCGTAGTGCAGCCATCGGTACAATAATGACCAGCAGAAAGTATTGCATCGACTATCAACACACTTTGGTACGCTTTGGATTGACACTAAACGCTGCAACTCAACACATCTCATCAGGTGTTATAAATCAGTGGCTTCTGAACACCAGAATGCGAGAAACTACACTCGTATGGACATTAAGTTTCTTCAAGTTAATCTAGAAAGTGGAATACGAGAGATTAATTTAAAATATAATTACTTGAAGCTTAAATTATTACATTTACTTTAATACGAAAACAATTGTTTCCGCTTTACGGATTGCGCTTTTCTTCGTAAACAATACCTGCTTCTAAAAATAACCTCGCACTATATACACCGCGCGGGGCGACGATAGCTGAATCCTGAATCCCTATACTAGAGGACTCATCATTTTAAGAGCTTCTAACAAAAATGTTTTCTTTTGCGCTCTTTGCGTTTGCACTACTCCCAAAGAAACAGCTCGCCCCACTAAATATTTAGAATTTCAGCGTGTGCTCACATCTTGTTCTAGTTGGTTGTTTGGCAAGTTAATTTCAACTTTTCTTATGCTGCACCAGAGTGAATAAAATTGGTAACAATTCGCAGCAGCTACGGACAACACCACACGGATCGAGTGGTTAAGATGTGTAGCCCGCATAACATGTCACAAGCGAAATGCAAACATGTATTGACGAATACTCGGCATTCGGCCAAAAGCGTGGCTTAATATTCGGTATTCGGTATTCGGCAAAATCACTATTCGTGGCATCTCTATTGAATACTCTAATTCATGCTAAGTAAGGAGCTCAAATGAATTATTTATAACTAGCTTCACCAGCAAATGTTGCTTTGCATTCAAATGTTTAAGCATTTGTTAATATTAATAGGGAACAAATTTGTTTTGTCTGAATAAATCACTGAGTTACAGAACAACCCATTTCAATATGGTAAACCAAAAGGGCGTACGTTACTTGAAACAATTCATAACATTTCATAAAATTTAATTGAAACTCGCTGCTTACTTTGTGTACGCATCAAAGAACTTTTTGTATATACGTATAACTGAATATTCAAAATAAAACCACCCCAAGACCATCTAACAGGCCCAAATAAACAAAAAACCCAGAAGAGCTCCAACCGCACCGAAAGTAAAAAATCTTAGCTCTATAGCCCTTGTGGTTGCGGAGAACATGCGTATCTAACAAATGCACAAACGGTTTTATATGTATAGATAGACATTGATATAGAAACATCCTTGAAGAAGGCTTAGAATGAAGCTATAACAGACTAATAAGACTATTACAGATATTTTTACTTCTAACCAACAGACAATATTTATCGAACTACTCAAAAATTGGCATTTCTTTGAATTGGAAACATGAAATAGTCCCTAAAGTTTAACTCTGGAGAATATGCCATTTTTCTCTTAGCAAGATAAGCAATGACAATTGTGCCACATCCTTAATAAAAGACTGTCACCAAGACTTCTTTGGACGATAGCTCACTTTGAATATCTACGGCTCTGAGATATAGAAGAAACCAAACTTTTGGTTGCTTTCTTTATTATATTAGTGTCTTGTAAGGTAATAAAAAAAAGCAAACTTTAACCTGGACAACCACAGTGCGAATATTATGGATTCTGCAATCTCTGATCGACAAAATCATATTAGGGATTTTTTCAATTACTTTGGGTGTAGAGTCATTGACGACCGGAAAACCCACGAGAAAACTCATTGTCTTTTTAATCCGCCCTAATATTTGCGCCACAAGTACTGCATGAGTTCTTGATACATACGACGATTCTCGATCCAACTAACCGACCAAAGCGGTAGAAACAAAACTCATAAAACGCGTTGCACACAAAGCGAAGAAAGGACGAAACGCGCTGAGAGTTGAATACAAATTTCAACAAATTGTTGAATGTGTGTTTATGTATAAAGCCGTGTATATGCGTATATATTTGTACTGTGTAAGAGATACAATATGAGTAGGTACACATGCAGCAACAAGCCAGCCAGCCAGCCAGCCAACGAAGCAAGCAACCAGGCAAGCAACAATACTGCAAGGCTTGAGGCTTGCTCTTTTACAATGTTCACACTCACACTTGTAAGAATGTTGGGTTGTTTGTGTGTGTGTGTGAATCCAAGATGACTTACAAAAAATATTAAAAGAAGAAGAAAAAAATAATAATGATAATAATAATGCGAAACGGAACGACACGAGCGGAGGCTAACAATTGGGGTAGAGGCCGTACTCCAATGATGGCATTCGTGAGTTGTGGAGTGGAATGGACAAATGGACGGACGACCTGTTAACGGTTTCTATTTGTGTGCTGCGAAGTTTTACCCAGAAACTCTCGACTTTGCGACAACTTCATTGGCCAAAGTATATACGTTCCGGGGGTTGCGGAGTACGCGTTAACAATTTACGCTAACTTACGCTTATAACAAATCGAATAGCAACGTTTAGCAATATCCAGTCCAGCATCTACTAGGCGCAATATAACATTGTGACAAGTCCGAATTCATCTACTTAGGCGCTGAGCATTTGTCGTACAATTAAACCGGACACGATACATCTAACGTCGAACATCGAATTCAGCAGTGAAACCGAAAAGGATTAGAACAACTGGCGCTGCGTTTGTGTTGTACACATTTTTTTGCGAAATGTATTTTTTATAAGCGCTCAACGGAAAACGGTCACCAGCCACACGACCGAACAAAGCGATACCTCGTTTGGTACTATTCGTACCGTTGACGCACAACTCAGATACGATGACTGGACTGGCTACAACTGCTGCTGCTGCTATGGGTACGGGTACGGGTACGTCTACAGCTATGTCAACGGCAACTGCTGCAACACGAACGGAGAGGCTTCGACTTCTGTTGTCTGTGTTGTCTGTTAACTTGAAAATATGAAAGCATTCTCACCGCGCCGGCGCAGTCCGTCATCTGCACTAATGCGGCGGCCAACATCTGCAGAGTTAACAGCTAGTAGTGCGTTGTATTGTCGATTGGGAGGCAATGAAGACTACTAAGCAATCATACCTTACGTCTAGCCAGCTAGTCAGCCAGCATGCCTGCCTTTGCAGCGCTGAGATTGCAAAGAGTGTCATATAGAATCCGTTAAATTCAGTTCGGTTTAGTTCGGCCAAATAGGTCAGTTACGTGTTACACACCTGAGGCTGATGCTCTGTGCCTCGGAAAGCGCACATGTTCGCAGTCACAGCAACAGACTGATCATAGCAGATGGCTGTGTTGTCCTAAAGATACGATTGCACCGCAAATATTTTCAATGCACCATAAACCCGCATCCACTACGGCAGTGCGTATGCAATGAGTGCGTGATATATTTTTTGTAATGTTTACAAGTTTATTATCCCCGACTCATTTATATGAGAGCGCCGCAATAGAGATGGCTTCGGTGTCTGTATGGTATATTTCACATCGCCGCACAGTTCTTTGTGTGGTGCCTGTTGCTACAGCGTACTTTATAAATATGGACAAGGCTCGGTTCAATTGCCAATCACGATATATTGGGTCATATAAAAAGACTCCGGGTTTTTTTTTTCGTTGGTAGATTTTTAAGCAAAAATTACAATACAACGATATACAATATACGATACAACGTTGATTGCTTGCAATTTACGGTTGAAATTTAGTGGCTGGATAAATAAGTTAGTGACTTCGAATTAACTACGTTTTTCTTTGGCAGCTATAGAATTGTACTTCGGAAAGTACTCTCCAGTTTTTTCATTCAACTTGCCCTAAAAAAGTTACGCTAATATGCAATTATACTCAATTGATCAAGGAAAGTCGTGAATACACCTGGTCCTATGGTCTATGGCCTACTACCTATTGTCTTTGCACTACGTGGATTTTTGCAATTGTTTCCAGGCTTAGTGATATAATAGAATTATATAATATAATAGATAATGAGTTTACTATAATAATACAGTTCTATAAAAAAAACTCGTATTTGCAATAAGTCTATTCAGCTAAGAGCAAGTTCAAAGAATATGTTTAGTGATTGGCAACGGATAGATAAGAAAAACATGGAAATATCGGTGGGGTATTCTAAATAGTCTAAATATTAGATTTATTCATTTCGTGTATAATCGTTTTTATGAATGGAATTGAAATACGTGAAAAATAACCCGACTGGACTGACACACAACATTAATTGTATTCATTGCATGTTTATGTGGATGATGACGACTTTGCAAAATCATTCTGAATCTTCTGAACAAGCCTCGCACGCAAGGATAAGAATAAAAAAATTTATAAATAAATAATAAAAACTGAGAGTACGTTCATGATATTGAACAGCCAAATAAACACACACTTTATAAAGTGTAACAAACACAACAGTTCACTACAAGAAAAGCGCACTGTACATAGAAATTCCCGACTCGAAGTTGGAAAGTCGAACGCACAAAAGAAATGTCGCCCAACTACACTTGGTTGTTGCGAGTGTAATGGTCTTGTTATGTCTTGGATACATCAATAAAATTGGAGTTGATTACTTGTTGCTAGTGTAGATAATGGACCCAGAATTTATCGGGACACAAAGCAGCTACGTAGAAATGCGCACAATTAATCTCTCACTAGACGCTTTAATATTTTACTTCCGCACATGTAGACGTTTTGTCCAAATTCTATACTTATTGAATGCGTGATGGCAATGCCAGAAAAACTTATTCTACCTCGGTGAATGCATCGTAAATCCAACAGCGAAACATAAAAACGTATATCGTGTATTGCGAAAACTATGTCCATCTGAAGAAGAACATGGTTTAATTCTATATACTTCAATAGGATTAAAGTAGAAACTAGTCTATCAATAAGTGGAATCGGTCAGGGTCACTGTTCCATTCAATAATCTGCCGTAGTAACACACGCAAAAGTGTACATTACAATGAGATTACAGTACAAATAATTTAATGCAAGAAACTACTGACGTACACGTGCCGAAAATGACTTAACACTAGAATAGAATATGTATAGAATTATTGTAACAGCAAACAACACGAAGAAATATAGAATAGGAATTTAAAAAATTAAACACTTATAAATACGAAATTACTTTTGAGGTGTAGTAGAAAGATTGCAAAGGTGTTGGTCATCGTTTTCGTCGGGCCCGCGTTAACATAGGCAAATTCGATTTTGTCGCATTCCTACTGGTCAGCTGCACGTGGTTGCTGTTACCGTTGCGTGGCACCTTCGGCTTTGGTTGGTCACTGTTTGCGTTGGATGTACTTTCGCTGCGGTTGGATTTCGTCGTATCGCTTGGCTTTTGTGTTGACTTTTTGTTCGGCGCCTTCGCCTTCTTCTCATGTTGCGGCCGCTTTGAAGATGGCAACGCCACTTGACCACTGCTGGAGTTCAGCTCAATGGACAAACGCTTGCGTGTCATGCACATCGAGTTTATTCGCTCTTTGCGTGCGGAATTCCGCGTCCTCACAGCGGGTTTGACGTTGTCCGACGGCGCATTGCTGGTTGTTGATCTTCCCGCGTTTCTTGTGCTCGTTGTACTTTGCACATTCGCGTTCGGCTCAGCGTTGTTTTGCTCTATCGATGATTGTCGTTGCGGGGTGCTGCTTCTAATCTTGTTAATGGTATGCGTCGGTGATTTGTTTTCTTTTCTGGAAGATGTGCTACCATCGGGACTATTCGTGTCCGGCGCGACAGTGGCAGCTGCAGCTGCAGCGTCAACGGTTGCCGGGCGTCTGCTTGATTTGGTGTCTTTGTATGAATTATTATTTTCCTGCGTCTTAGTGCGGCGTAGCCTTTTGCGCAGCGGAGATACTATTGGAGACGATTGTGATTGTTTTGCGCTTGCTGAACTGGCGCTTTGCTTGGAGTTGGGCGATAAACGCAAAATACGTTTACGCCCATTCCGCACTGGCGTTTTTGTTTCTCTATCAGGCACAGGGTTTTGCTAATCGGTTTGAATAAAATTAAATAAAAAGCAAAAACAAATGTAAGTAAGGATTTTATCATCTCAATAAACTAAAAACTAAAAAAGGCAATAAATTTAATTAAAGAGTGTTTCTTTTCGATTTAAAATTTGTTTCATGTTATGTTTTTCTCTTTCCATTACATTGAGAAGTCTTAAATAAAAGCTAATAGAAGTGAGGCGCCTTGATGACATCATTTTAGGTGCAAATGTGAGGAGGGATGCTCAGTGAGTGTTTTGTTTAAAGCGCTGCCTATTTAGATTTGCAAACGCTTTCGCGATGTACTCACTTTGGTCGCTGGCTGCGTGACGTTAATTTTGATGGAGCAATTTGTAATTCGCAAAGAACGCAGGCGCAGTCGACATTCATTTCTCTCCACCGGTGATGTCGTTGGCGATGATGTTATTACATCGGAAGAGCTTTCCTATTGTGGGAAAACATTTCAATCAAAGTTGTATGTTAAAATATGACGAAGTAATAAAACATTTTCATATTTACCTCGTCCTTGTCCGTACTATTAACCTCGCTTTGTATTTCCGTTTCCACATTATCTAGTGATTTTTGTGTATATGATTTGTTGGGCGTTTTTGCTTGGGTCTCTGCATTCGCCTGACATCGTCTTGGATTTCTACGTGGAACAACTTCGGTTGCCTTGGCCTTCTCTTGAGCCTTCATTGGTGCCATTTGTTTGGCCATATTATTCTTTTGTTTTCTCGTTGATTCACACACGCTCTCATTGTCTGATAGAGACTGACTAATCGATTTATGCAAAGATCTACGTAGGCTAGGGATGCCGATGTGATTGTCAGGTCCGAAGGTTGTTGTTGCTTCTGTTTCTAATATTGGCGTTTTCTCTGTACGAGTCACAGTTGTCAATTGTTCATTAGTTGTAGCAGCTTCTTTCTGTCGTTCTACTCCGTCGTCATTCGCAGGGTCGGAGTGGTTTTCTATTATTGTACCTTCACTTTCTGCAGTCACGGCGTTTGTGTGTTCCGAAGCAGTTGTAACAGTTTCATTATCACATTCATCCTCGCTCTCATTGCCATCAGATTTTCTTAGCGTTGGATTAACAACACCATTTAACCTTTCCTTGAAGTTGACTATATACTTAATCGATTTTGAATCGAGCTCCGACTGAAAATAAAGAAGTCCAAGGTAAGAAGTCCCTTTTTTAAAGAATCGAGTAAAGTTTTTTAAGTGCTACCTTAATGAGCTTGTCGGCTAATGTGATCATTTTGTCTTTCAAGTCCAGATCGTTTACAATATTCATTTTCAATGTGATAATCTCTTTGGCGAGTAATCTGCACAAATCTTTGCGCTCCATCAAGTTGTTGTACATTTCCTGAAGAAAACTTAAAGCGATTTTGTTGTGAATGTTATCTCTTGGTGTGCTGACGTCCTGTTGAGTTGCATCAATAAAGAATCTAATGACAGTTTCAGGACAAACTTCGTGTAGGCCATTGTCGTGATTGGAATTCATTACACACGATACCACGGGCAGCAAACAAAGTTGCAACTGGCTTTGTAGTTTCATTTCGACCAAATGCTCAAGGAACACACCCAACAATTGGCTTACACCGGCATCTAAATCACGAAAACATTTTAGAATATCAAAGGGAAATACATTGTCCTTTAAGTTACCAGTATGAGGATTGAAGTACATCCTCATCAGTTTTTCCATTATATCTGTACGATCTATTAGATGTCTATTCAGAATTAGACGACAGAAGCCTTTAACTATGGCCATTATAACACATGCATCACGACATTTGTCCAAGAGGTGCGACATCATATAGCACACGCCTGCGCCTGGATCCGCCGTTGTTGAGATGTTCAAGTCCTCTGGTATGTCAAAAATGTCTTGGCTGTTGTAAAGTATACGACCTTGTCTTCTTCTCTTAGAGGGTTGTTCATCATCGTTAAAGTTGTCGATGCCGTATCGATCCAAAAGCTCAAAGACACAGTTCACCGATGTTTCCCAAACACGAAGATTCATGGTCTTATAAAATTGGACGTACAGAACATCGAAAACTTCCTTAGCGAAACAATCATACAGCATACTGTACGATGTTCCGCATTTTATTGCCCACTCTCGAATATCGTTCTCATTTGATGCCATATGACGACAAATAAAATCCTGTAAAGGATAAACAGATATTGGTGCTATTTGCAAATCATTTGATGAATACATTTAACGCTTACATGATAAAGCTTGCAACTGCTGGGGTTTAACGATTGCACATTTCTGGAGGCTACCATGTAAAACGTTATATATAAACCCTTTAATATACTCTGATGTTTTGTCAGCTTCGGACGCTCTGGCTGCAATACACAGAAAGCGATTTTAAAATTGAGAATTTGGGGAGATATAGGGGAAAAGCTTACTTACCAAGTCTTCAATTAAATCTTTTTCAATCAATGGTTTTAATATGGCCATGTACTCATCATTTGCTTTATTTTTCTCATCGTTCATCGCCTGAGCTCTGATGTACTCTTTTTGTCTGACGTAATTTTCTTCTTGCTCCTCTAAGTCCAAGATTTTTACTTTGAGTGAGGAGATCTTCGTCTTTAAATCGGCATCCAAGTTGTCCAGCAACTTGCTTAGTAAGTTCCGATCGTGTACTAAATCGCGCTGTTTCGAGTTCAGCTCACAAATGTCGTATATTATGCGCAAAAAGTACTGAAAACGCTCATTGAGCTCTGTTATTAGGGATTCAGCACAACGAACAATCATCTCAATGATCCTATGATCGAGCATGCAGTTCTTCAGTAGATGTGTTAACAACAATTTCATATTGCCGCGTCCAATTTCATCACCCAAATCATAGCTCTGGAGGATTTCCATCATGGAGATCATCATATACTGAAATTCTATTTGCACAAACTTATCCATATTGGGTGTTTGAAGCTGGCTGAATCTGTAAAGTATAATGCAATTAATATTCAGTTTTACTCTTCAGATCAAGTAAATAGGCATACTTCTCAACGTAAGAACAGAATGTACTTAGTTCGGGTACAATAAGATCGCATTCGTCAGCATCGGTTTTTTGCAGGTAGTCATTCAGACACTGCCAATACAGGACCACTTCAACATTGATTTTATCTTGCGGTACGCAACGGTGGAGTTCACCCTCTTCAGACAATGGTAAATGTGACAGAAGTTCCTGGTTGTCGTATTGTTCGAATATGACATCAAGCGTTTGCTTCGCCACTTTACGAAAGCGATCCATATCTTCATCCGATGAATCTAATTTCAATGCTGCTGTCAACTCAATTGGGTTTTTATTGTATGATTCGAGCCACTGTTTAAGCATATACTTAATAACAGTTTTGCGGACATTCGTCGAGCTATCATTGAGGCCCTGTTCCAACAATGTCAAACGCTGGGAAACTTTGTATGAACGTACTGGGTAGCTGCACATGTTCATATAAGTATGACGACGTACGCTCTCCTCGATATCCCAAAGCCGATCAAGTATATGTGGAATCGTGTGATAGTTACGTCCCATACATGTTATAACAAACTGGCGTACATTCGACGAAGGATCCGAGCTGAGGTGAAACTGATAGGCGCGTAGCACTTCGTCATCGGGATTGTCAGGCACTTGCAATCGCTGCATTGCCAGGACAGCTTGTTTCCGCACACTAGGCGACATGTCCCGCAGGCGGGCGAGCATATACACCAATATCTTGTCACATTGGTCATCATCCAACGCAGCTTGCAAGCCAAACTCTTTCAATATCAAATTCACAAAGCAGCACAACCGATATCGAATATGAGGATTATTAGAAATGGTCTGTTGGCAAAAGTCGGGTACAGTTAACATTATGATTACGCAAATTGATAAGGATCATACCGAGAGTACCCATTTAAGAGTGTCGGAGAACACCGGATGTATGCTTTCCGATTCGAAAGATGTTACAAACTTCGCACAAAACACCAACGCTGTGTTTCCGTACTCGTTTGTCTCCTCTGCTTCCAGTACAGTCTTTAGCATTTTTATAAATGTAAAAATAAACGCATCGTGATCCATCTGAAAATTGGCTGCTCATTATTATTTGAACACATCATTGCTGACGCACTTACGTGGCATGGCCTACATACCTTTGTGTACAGTTGTTTTAGTTCCTTTATGTAGCGATTGTGCAGTGTTTCATTTAACTGCGCGCTGGAGAGGATAGTGTACATTGGCCCTTGTGTGATTCTATGATTGTGGTTCTCCTTCTCTTCTCTAACTTGTTGAACTTTCTTTTTTCGTGGCATTTTATCTTATTGTTTGTTAGACTCAATTTTCAAATATATAAGTTAAATTAATTCTATCGCGTTTGGCGTTTAATATTAAATAGCGATTTTCAACACAAACGCATTTCCATTACCACTTTCTCAATAGCGTCGCTTCTGTTTCTTTCCTACTTGCCAATCACAGAGAAATAAAATTATTTAAAAGGCCACCACTCATGCATACTGGGTTACAAGCCATGAACTAGTTCATTCAGAGTTTTGTATAAAATCTTTAACTAAATGATTGTGACTTTTAATGTTCGCTGCTTAGGATCTTATTAATGAATTGTTTTTATCTGTTTCAAATTGAATAATTTTTAAGTGAAGTAATTTCAAAATTGCAACCCTTGTAAAATTTGCCATTCACAGGTATTCGTATTCGTTAAAATTGAATTGTTCATGGTTAAGTTAATGCTATCACTACAGACTTTTGTCACATCCAAATCCTCACCCGTATCTCAACAAGGCGTAGACTGAAGAGGCTACACCCGCATGATCTCCCCCTAAGAGGGATACAGCCTTCTATATCATTGCCTTTTCGGCGCAATTTACATCGATTTTAATTTAGTATAAGTCTAATTTTTTTTCACGTCATTATTTCTTAAATTCGACAAATGTGTTATGCAGTTTACTGCGTTAAATGTTATAATTTAATTATGAAAAAAAGAGGTTAAGTTAATGTTTTTGTTCGAATCAGGTTCGATTTAAGATTTATCTGTCAAACGTTAAATTATTTCGAATTTTAAGCGTAAATATATTTTGTGTGAAAAAATGTCGAAAACACCGAAACGAGTGTACGAAGCCCGCAGCAATTATCCCGACCGCACCAAAGTGGGTCACAGTACATTTTCGGAATTGAATGTTGTAGTAAAAACTCTAGAAACCTCTTTGTTGTTGCTTGATTCGAAAGAAGAGCCCGTGCTCATAACGGTGTTCAATCATTTGACGGAGTTCGCACGCAAGCATGATGATAATGTATTGGAACTGAAGCACCACAATATGTTGGACCTGCTACTGAGCAAGGGCTTTTACCAGGACTCCGAAAGCGTGTTGGTTCGACGGTTTGCTCTTTATATCTTGACAGCTCTGTTAGAGCAAAGTGAATTGCAAGAATTTGAATCGGGGAAGATAGCGAGTATACTCGATAACTGTTTTAATTTTTATAAGGAAGAGGTTGATGACTTTTGCATTGAGTATTTGGTATACGTCGTTAACGTGTGTCTGCGCGATCCGCAAATGGCCCAAACAGTGTTGGACAACAGTGAATTTCTTACCAAGTTTAAGAACCTCCTGAGCATTTCGGGCAACCCGGACACGATCTTCAACAGTATCGAGGCGGTTCACAAATTGTTACAGGTCCAAAACTGGGAAGACCTGTTCAAGTTTACCACGCAGTCGGATTTTCCCATTGATCGACTGATATGCGAACTTACGAGCGACTTTTCGGAGATTCGCGCGGCTGCACTGAAAGTGATGAAGATTCTGGTGGCCGACACGAGCGATGAGAGTGCATTTGGTCCGCAGCACAGGTGTATCTTCGTGCTACACCAATTGACCAAAGCTTTCTGTGAGGATCCGGGGAGACCCGAAGTTGACGAAGTTATGGACGTGCTTGCGACTGCATTGCGCTCCGAGAAAATGACGAAACTTTTCTTCGAGCAGAATCTTTTTGATAAGATTGTTGAAGTTTTTAACGAGGGTCTTGAGACTTATCCGTTGGAGATGAAGTGCAAGTTGTTCTCCATATTTTCGGAGGCGGCAAAATACTCTCAGTTCTTGACGCGTATGCATTGTGCTGGTATTACGGAAAAGTTTATTTCTTGCCTTCTCACAAATGAGCCGGCGCCGGAGGCGCATGTGATTTTAGGATTGAATCGTATGATTTGTAACGCTGAGGCTCAGCGTAAAATAGTCAGTGCCTTTGAAATGGGTATCATTCCAAAATTACTGGGTGAATATGAATTCAAAACAATCCATTCCGTGGCATTACGAAATTGGTAAAAATTTTTACAGGCATTATCCACTCGCCTGAAAATAATATAAAGACTAGGGAGTACGCTTCTCAGCTGATTGGCCGTTTGCTAACTGGGGCGTTTCACGAAACGGCTCAGGGTGTGTTGGAGGTTCATTTGCCGACTGTGATTGGGAACACTTTGCAGCAGGGTCTGCCCACGCTGTCGATTGATTTCATACTCTCCTTACTGTCCATTATCGAAAGCCTAGCTCAGAACGATGAATACAGAGAGGAGTTAGGAAAATCGTCCGACCTGATTGAGCAGATTGCAAAACTTTTAATGGTAAGTTGACTATTTTAACTGTGTTTGATTAAACTTTTCTGTGCGTTGTTTCACCTTCCAGAAATCTTATGCTCACGCCATCCTGGTGAATAATATTTTCCGCTGCTTATGTACTCTCATCGATGAGGAGCCAATTCGTGGGATTCTGTTGGACAATTTTATTGTTTCATCCATAAAACGTGCACTGAAGTCGTTGTCCAACCTGGTTAAGACCGCAGTGACCAATTTCATACTTCAGACAACACGTTTCAATGATTTTTTGGACGCATACATTAATCGCGGGATTTTGGATGTGTAAGTTTAGGCTGCGCTCACATTCACGTGTATTATTTCACTAGCACATTCCAAATATCCTTTGTCAGCCTAATGACTTATCAGAAACACGCGTTTTGTGTTTCGACATGGGGACCAGCTATCGAAAGTATACTTTCCAAGAGCCCAACTATGAAGTTTGCCATACGCAACCACCTTGGCTTTACGGATATAACCGCCAGCAAAGACTTCTACATATCTAAACGAAAATTTGAAGATTTTCGCGATTTTCAGACTATATTGAGTACGGATTGTTCGCCTCTTGAAACGATATTCGTTGTGAACTTCGAACGCACTAAGCCAAGTGAAGATGATGTAGTGACACTGGATGGTGCTGCGTTAAGTGGTGAGGAAAGTTGGAATTATTGCAAGCGGCCAGGTGACGAATTCTTACCGCAGTATTTGGAGAACCTCAACAATACCCTTGCCGTGTGTACACGCATTCTTTCGTGTTCATTCAATTCGGGTGAAATATTAATTCGCACATTTTTTTCATATCTTTCGCAGTCTTATGGTCTGGTGGAAAATCCAGAGAAAATACGTCGGGCAATCGACTTCGAAAATGTGGCTAAGCGTTGCAAAATAATAGCCGACGCTGTTGAGACCGCTATGAAAGCAGAATTGACGGTTCTTGATCTGAATACGACTGAGGAGTGTTCTAGACATGCCGTGAAGTGCCACCTGAAGGATATGCGCTACCAATACCACACGAACTTCATTCCAATCGGTGTTATACGAACAGGGTGCCAGTTCGAACGAGCTGTGCTCTTTAAGTGCTTGGCTGATCAGATAGGCCTGCCCGCTACCCTGCAGCGCAGCGTAGATGGTCGGTTGCTTTACAACGAGGTACCGCTGCCCCTGGAAATAGAAAAAGATATACACTGTGATACGAAGACGTTAAAATTCATGCCATGGCGAATGCTGCGCCCCACCCATATTGTTGATCTGATGTACAATGTCGGCGAGCTGTACCCCATGCAGAGTCGTCAGGCACTTCAGTATCTTCGATTGTATTAATTTCTCGATGTTACCATAAAATATTTTATAAATTCCACTTAATTCCGTTAATAAAGGCAATCGAGCTTGCAGCCCTGCGCATTTTATCTCCTGCGCATGTTCGCATCAATCCATTTTCATTGACATTCGCCAAGCAAACAGTAACACAACTAAAACAAAACTTATCATACGTGGTTGTAGTTGACATAGACGCCTTTCAACATGGTCAGCTTCATGCTTGCATTCATTATCAGCGCCGCAGCTTCGCAGAATTGCGTCCATCAAGGTGAGTTGAGAAATACGTAGTTGTAGTAGTTAAATGCTGACTGCCTACAGCTGTTTCAAAAGAAAAATCAATTCCATCTACAGTTTCTGGAACGGTAACCACGTCGATTCATCGAACGGCAGCGGCAACAGAGCGTGTGAATAACCTGTGGTGTTATCATTGCGATTCAATGGACGACGGAGTGGTGTGTGCGAGAATTTACTTTGTGCATATTGCCAAGTACGAATAAAAACAAATTTCAATTAAAACTTTCCAGGCCTGCGTCGACGTCACACACAACCATTCGGCGACAATCCGAAAGTGCGAGGGCGAAGAATTCATCTGCATGGTATGAGCTCCCACGTGACATTACACTCTGCCCTCAGATAGTAGTAATCACAATGTTTCGATTCGTGGATTTCTGGTTTAAATTTTTTCTGATAGTTCATCAGCAAATATAGCTCTTCGCAGTTGAAACCGTTTAAGGGTATTTCACTTTATATGCAGTGAGGCATAGGCATTATAACTAAATATAAAATTTACATGTCCTTCTATCTGCATGAGTGTTTGAAAACTAATATGTTTTCGGGCTAGAGAGAAGAAGTTTTAAAAAAAAATATATATATATAGATGTGTGTGTGTGTGTGACCAAATGCCACTATTAAAAGGCATTCGATCCCCATAGAAGCATATGAGTTGAATTCAAGTTCTTTTTTGAAAACCTCTTTTTATTTTATGTCAGAACGAAACTTGCTCACTGGACCAGGACCAGGACACTTGATAGACAAAAAGTGTGAGCAACAAATTATCTTAAGTTTAGTGGTTCCTATATGAACACATACGCCAAACCCAAGCATTTACTAGTCCAAAGTTTTTTATACAAATCCATTTAACTAACTTGTCATCATTTCATGTTGATTGGCATCTCTTACAGGTAAAGCGCTTTTCTTATACAACTAGCACGGAAAACTCAACAAGTCCGCCGAAAATGTGGTCTCTGGATCGCCGCTGCACAGTGAATTGTGAACCGGGTTGCATAATTATTGGCGAACGCACTAAATTGTACGCTTGTACTTCCTGCTGCGAAGCATCTCTGTGCAACATCGGACGTGGGGCTGCTTCGCGGGTCTGCGATCGCATGGTAGCAACTGCGATAGGCTATCGAATATGGTTTGTGCTATTATTGCCGCACTTCTGGACGACATATAACATCTGATCTCTGAGAATATGCAGTTTCTTGTACTGGTTGCTCACCCTCCTATGGAGCCAAATGTATTCAGTTTCGAATTTAAAACATGTTACCAGCCATTACCATGCCAGCCTATTATAATTTCCTTATGTGATACCACTACCTATTAATAAACTACCTATTTACTTTAAGAAAGATGAATGTGTTTTTACTACGACTTGTATACGTTCTGGATTTGGCTTAAAGTCCAACCGCCTGCCATAGTGAATGTAATCCATTCATTCTGCATGTTATCATTCGTGGCTTATTTGAACAGTTAACGTGTGCATTTAGCTTTTGGCAAAGAGCGCATAAATTTTAAATGCTCTACGCTATCTGCCAACACATAACCATCCACACACACACGTACACACTAACCTTATTGACCATCACCTGATAAAATTTAACCGTGCGAAAAAAGGACGAAAAAAAAATATCGCATACAAAATGGTGAGAGAATTGCTAGAGCAATAAGTTACATTTATCTACTAGAGTAATAGTCCTTTAAACACGCACACACACTCATACATAGTGCATCGGACTTGGAATCATCAAGAGAATGCTTTATTTTTTTTGTTTTATTTTCAGTGATACTTGCTCACTAGTATGAGTACGATACTCATTGTCAATTCTTACTATTGAATACAAAAATTTCGTATTATTAAATTTTAGGCGCTTCTTCTTCTTCTTGGTTGCTAGGTAGAATTCATTGAAACAAACCCTTTTCACAACATCCATCATGTGGCCGGGTACAGCTAGTTTTGTTGTATATATCATTATGCTTATAGTGAAGAAAACTTGGCTTGACGAATCGGCCAGTACAGCGGTGTATTGGGCTTTTAGTACTGCTATTTGTCAGAAGACGCATGACTTTTGTTTGAACAGTAAGAACACTTTTTATTTTTCTCGAAAAACATTTATTTATTCATCAATTTCTATTTTGTTCCATTCGAAGTAATTCCACTCAGATATAATAGACTTGTGCGCCAGCGCTTTTTCCACTCCACGAGGCACTTCTGATAAGCGCTTTTTAGTATGGCCTGCGGCTTTTATTTACTCAATCATTGTAAATCTCCTTATTTTCTAGGTTCTTTTTAGTTTTGTGAACAGGAAATAGTCACTGGGGGCCAAGTCCGGTAAGTACAAAGCAAA
Organism: Cacoxenus indagator; assembly: GCA_035041755.1. Taxonomy (NCBI): domain Eukaryota; kingdom Metazoa; phylum Arthropoda; class Insecta; order Diptera; family Drosophilidae; genus Cacoxenus; species Cacoxenus indagator. The sequence goes on from JAWNKX010000240.1 coordinate 274,665, forward strand.
GCCGTGTGAGCTGGCGTATTATCGCGATGTAATATCCATGATTGATAGTTCCACAATTGCGAGCGTTTTTTCGTATAACAAAAAAACAAAAACAAAAAAAAAAAAAACTAAAATCTATAACACGTAAACCAAAAAATATGAAAACTTTTTGAACACACCTCGTATATACTGTTCCCTTCAAAAGAAGCTTGTCAGATGGCAGTCCTTTGGGAACCACGTACTGTATTGTCCAATCGGTTAGTCTGACGGAAAGCTCCTTTGTGTGTGCGAGTTTACTCTTGTTTTGCCGTACTTATAGTAGTACCATTATAAAACTAACACACAATAACAAATTATATGTAATTTGCAGTTGTGGCATGAAGCTTGGTTTGAGTCACTTATTCAATTGTGGTCTTGCAATTTGGTCAAAGGCATTGCGTATCGTGTTGTACGCCGAGGCGTTGTAAAACTTTTATGCAAAGATTCACAAAAAAAGCTAACTTCGATATTCGCTGTATCATTTTTCTGATGAAGCGAGTATCGTAGGCAGCTGTTTATTCTCACGTGCATCAGCAATTGATTCATGGAGCGCATTACGAGTACCTCGAACTCAATGTAAACCAATTTACATTTAGTTCTAGATCACTACGAGTGCGAAAAACCAAACAGGAAGCCAGCAAAAACCAAGTCGATGAAATAGTAATTTTTGATATAAGGGCAGATTAATGAGTCAATGAAATTTTTAATGACAAATTTTTGATAAAAAAAAAGTTTTAATACTACATACTTCAATATACCTTCGTTTTCCATACGCTGTACATTTATGGGAACTGGCTGATGCCGATCAGGAACAGATTCAAAATTAAGTTTCCATTACAAGTTTTTGTTTGTTTGTTGATCCATCGAACTGAAATTTGGACTGAGGTTTTTAAGGCCCATACAAATACATATACCCTAAATGTCAATGCCCGAGGTATATTGGCTCGTACAGTTCCCATACGAGATGTTTACAAAAATGTTAATAGATTTTTCTTGTCATCATCAAAGTAGTCATAATTTTACACATCTTACTTTTAGATCCACCCTAAAGATGTATATCAGGGGGTGAGTCGAGCAGCGTACTTCCGTTAACTTCTTTGGCGTTGCCGATATCGTTGCCGTTACTGTTGCCGGCGTCATTCGATTTGATTTCTCAGGTGGTCGCTTTCGCACATGTATTTACATCGCAAATTCAATGGAATAGCACAAAGATACATTTATACATACCTACAACCACACACTCTCTATCGCACATGCACGCATACACCCCAAAGATATCTTGCTTTGTTCGTGTCAGTAACACAACCAGACATACACCAAGCGCCCCTTGCTCCTTGGCGCTTACGCACACGCCTCGCTGCACTCGCTTTTTGTGTCCTTCGACAGACTTTCTTCTTTCATTTTGTTGCTTTTCAGCTCTGACACTTGCAGCTATGGCGCGCAGCGAGCGACTCTGCTTGCTGCAAATAAACACCTTTCTGGGTGAAAGTCTTATATATGCATCTTGTCGACCAATTAGGTATTTATTTAGTTAGTTGCACAGGTAAAATTCATCGCAATAATTGAAGTGGAAAGGAAGTAACTATAGACTAGAACGCGAATATATCCGCACTAACATGTGTTACCCAGTTTGCTGTTGTCATTCGAATCTTGTTGAAATACATTTTTCTTACCACATTGATTTGGTGTGTTTGGTTTCTTGGTTGCCTGCTAGGCAGGGGCGGGGACGTGTGAAATGAATGAAATTTTCTAACAATTATTTTCAATTTGAATTTTTCGAGGCATGAAATTAATTTCTTTGTGTTGAGCATAAAATTTGTACTTTGGAAAGATTCACCTTGGTTGGCCGAGGACGACTTTTTTGATGTTTTCCCACACATTCAATTGTACCACATCTCATACATATGCATGTACACCTATACACCCATACGACTATCTCGTCAGCTGAGGTATTTGGCCTAAAGATACTCGCACTTGACATACATTCACGACGAATCCTTTATTTAGTTCGTGCTAAAACTTCGATGCCAAGTGAGATAGAGAACTGAGCGACTGACTAATGAAATTCTATGAAGCATGAAATGCTCCATTTACTATAATCTTTAAGAAGATGGCTGCTGATTAAAAAAGTATCTCGGTGCGAGTATCTTAGGTTGCTTCTTAAACATCATGACATTCAGTCTTTGCATGTGTCGGTCTCTAGTGATAGGTGTCGAAATTCGTGCGTCTGTGTATGAGGATGTGTTTCAATCCGTAGTCTCTTTGCAAAATTACAATGTGAGCGTATGGGAGGTGATGCGAGTTTCATGCATGACTGCATTTTGTTTTGCGTAGCTGTGAGGCAGCACTGCAGAATGTGTTGCCAGGACGGCAGACTGATTGCCTTCAATTTCACTGTTAGAAGCAAGGAAGGCAAGAAGCTGATGAGAGTTATCATTTTCATTTTGACGACAAAATTGCTTGCTTTTACAATGGTAATATTTTCGAACTAAAATCGATTCGGACATTTATCTTTAACGTGAACGATTAATATTTTAGAAACAAGTATAAAGCGTGATTCCCAAAATGTCGAGCAATGACATGCAAAATCAATTGTTTTGTCAAATATATCGATTGATAATTACAATGCAAACCTTATTTCTTAAGTTACTCTGCAAATTAAATTGCCTCGTTGATCTTTTATCGGAAATCAATTGTTTCACCTAAGTTTATTTACAAACATTCACTTGAAATTCGATATGCTTAACAACACAACAAGTGGACTCAGCACAGTCCTCTGGGGAATGCACTAAGACTTTAAGAAATACGAGCTGCGAGCTCAACGAGTAAAGCTCAGCAGCGGCTTTGTGATCTGCTTGTGATATGTGCAAATGTGACCCCAAAGCGTAGGCTTCATTTTTTTATTGCGATTATTTTCAATTGATATTCCATACAAAATAACGAAGTGCTTAAAGTTACAAAGCTTTTCGTGAAACATAAGCTATTGAGTTATGCAAAAATATTATCCCTGCAGAGTATGCTTTATTTACTATTTTATTGAGATTGGCATATACATACATACTCATTCGTATAGTAAGTTCATACAAAAATAATTAGATGAAAAAACTTTCCAGCAGACTTCACAGAATTACTCCCCAGATTATTCTAGAGTTTTCCTGAAAATTTCATCAAAATCGGTGTAGAGGTTTCGGAGTCTAAAACTACAATACATACTCACATACATACATACACAAATTACTTATAAACAGATATAAAGTTATATATGTTCGATGTATTTTAAGATTAATAGATGACCACCTATCTGCTTATTGGTATTTACGTCACTACAAGAAGTCAGGGTATTTTCCATGATATTCCTTCTTAAATTTATTATATTGTTAATATAGTAATATCATCAAAAGTTAACAAAAACAGAATAAACACGTTTTATTAGAGACTCTGCATCCTGGCCTAAAACCTATTGTAAATACTTGCTTACAAAACAAATTAGAACTATTCGGCTATCATTCAGAGATAGATAAATTGTCACCATATAATAACAGTCAGAAAGAAAGGCAGTCATTTAATCGATACAAATTTCTCGCCCAAGGCGCTAATGTAAATGTATTGTATCGTAACATAATTGACTAATGGATTCATACATGTTTAGTGCATTGTGAGCCAAATATCTATACAGTTCATACCAAAGGACAAAAGACTAAAAAAAAAAAAAAACGAAAGAAGTTTAATTGCCACCAATTCGTTTGTGCGAACATTCGTTTTTATGCACAAAGAATTTTTAATAATAAAAACCCGACAGTTTGATAAATGCAACCGCGCCGTTAGCAGTCAGTCCGCGGGCTAAATATGGCGTGAGCCAGTCCTTTGCCCGAATAGCTGACGCGTATAAAAAAGAGTAGTGAATGAGCATTTCTCAAATGTTGCAGAAAATATGACGTCAGTCAAAAGTCAACGCTGCGCATCTAATGTGCACGACAGGAAATAAATTGCATTTCAGGCCAACAAAGTAGAAGCAACTGCTAGAGTTCCGTTCAACCGTTGTTCGGTTCTACGGTTGTGCGCTTGTGTCGGAAGTGTGTCAGAGCCACACATACCTAAGCGGCAGGGTAAATCGCTTGTTGCATTTTCAAAGGAAGCCGGATGCGACGTAAGAAATTTAATAGGAATAATATGTTTCGCAACTATGCTAGAATTTGACTCCTGATATACTGAACAATGACTGGCTATGCAACTGCTGCCAATAGATGAATTAGTAGCGCGTTCAATGAATAAGCATATGAGTATGACACACTTTAGCCACATTACCGACAACCGCTAAATGCCACTTAATGAAAATGTGCGGTTACTTTGCAGCGTTAAATATATCTTATTGCAGAATAAGAATATGTATTGTCAGGTGCATTAGTACAGATATGATTATGACAAATCACCCATTTGGAAGTGGCATACAGTACTCCCGGAGATGTATGCCCACTACTCCTGATTATTTTTTTGTCTATAAAACCTACTAACTCCTACTTCACTTTATTTATTTTTTATTTTTTTTTTCTGTGTACAACTTTACTTGTTGTAAATTGAGTTTTTTGGAGCTTTTCATTTTTGGAACACTCAAATAGGAGTATATAATTGTTTTAAAGGTAAATGGCAATTGCATTGAAATCGTCACACATATACATGTACTCATTCTCACAAACCACTTAACCCTAACATCAAGCAATTTAAAGTTTTTTTTTTTTTTTTGGTAAATTCGATGTATTTGATATTACGACAACTGCAAGGAGAGTGCAATAAATTCCCATTTTACGGAAGGTAATCACTGACCTATTTATTTATTTATTTTTGGTTGGTTTTAGTCATGAGATTGTTATCTTTTTTCCACCAAATACTCGTTATTTCAAAGTCGCTGTCAGGCAGAACTGGCCAGCTTCATGCATTTAAGGCATAACACTACGAATTATACAGCCCCTTCGGCGTAATCAATTCGACCTGTTATTGTTAACATTGTTAGTTAAGCTTGAACAATTAAAACTATATAAGAGGAGATATAGAACTTGCTACCACGGCTTCGGCTAAAGCCGTCTTTAATAATGCCGTTCAATGCGCCGCTAACCTGTCGTAGTCGTCTAGACTTGTGCTATCACGGCGGCAGCCAATAGCGGCAACGTTGAAAGTGCGAGTGATTCTCGTGGCACGGTTTATGTCACGTGCTTGCTACGTGAATGCTTTCAGAGTCTTTTACAAGGAAATCAGGTTAAACATCTTCTGCGGAACAGCTGAAATAACTGCGCAATGCATTACCTGGAGTATGCTCAACACTGACTAATTGCTGTCCTCGTAAAGTTTGTTTTGCACTCTGTACTCACCGATATTGGCACTTTAACATTTTCGTAGTTCATAGGTGAAACTTCAATTCAATTTATTATGCACATCATGTTGCAGTAGTGATGCGAGTACGATATGTCAGTGCTAGGTTTGTTGACCACTGAACGGTATCCGTGAAACGGACTATCGACTATCAATGAAACAAGGTGTTGGGAGCATTTTAGTGCAGTTGAACAACTACGCCCACAACTGCTCTGTGCATGTATGTATGCGCGTATATGCATGACTGTACACGTGTTGAGCACACAACATGCTCGGCCGTGCTTCGAATACACAACAGGCATTTATCATCGATACATTTTCAGTTATTTGATGCCAAGGCCTTAGTATCGGTTGCAGGTTTTCCAACAGGACAAATGAAAGAACGAGCAAGCAAAAGAATCCCTGATTGTAATTTGCCTTTGGCTTCGGCTTAATGCCTAGGATAACACAATTTGACTGACAATTTATGAAGAAGTAATTGGACGCCAACAGAGAGCCGACTGCCCACTGCCGTTGTGGTTGACAACCCACATGAGCCGATGAGTATCTGACATGGTCATACACACATACGAATATGTACGTGCTACTATGGGCAGACGAGAAAGTTGTAGTAGTAGTTGCACCCACTGGACTGTCACTGGACTGTCACTGGACTTTGATTACGGAGAGAACGAAGCTCCACTAATGGCAATGCTCTATGCAATTCACTTTGTGATGCGCTTCGATTTAGGCATTTAATTTTAAGTTTTTTAAGATCCTTGATTTTAGCTTAGACCTCTGCAGGATACGTGTCGCTCCGAATTGACGTGAAGTTCAGACTAGTTTTGATATTCGCTCAGTGATAAAGAAAAAGTAATAAAAGTTTCTTCGTCATAGACTATATGTGAGCGCACAAAGTTGCTTTGGATGCTGCAGTCGTTTGAGGCAATGAAATCGCAACAGTAAGTACAGACTCAATAAACAGACACTTCGAAGTGCCGGAGTCAACACATCATATCACTGAGAACGCTAATAAAGACGTCTGCAGCCGGTCGGCGGTGGCGCCAGCTCGCATAACTCAATTACATCTGATGTAAAGTCATAAAACTGCGCAAATGGAAAACAGTGCGTCACACTTCATTTGCCAGCATTTCATTCGCCAGCACTTGCCACAACGGCCATGATACATAAACTTCGCCCGCGAAACGTCAGAGTCAGCAACAGCAACAGCAACAGCAACAGCCGCGGCCTGCCCTGCCCGGGCACCGTTCCGTACTCACGCTATGGCTTTCAACGAGATATCGCGTTGAACTTCATATAAGTTTACATTTGGCAAAAAAGTTTTATGTTGTAGTTGGCGTAACTACACAAACAGCAACAAAACAATGAAAATTACAACAATGCGGTCAACTGCTGAGGGGCTCGCCCAGCCGTGCTTACTGCTGACAGTTTGCTCTGCTCATATTTTCGGGGGTGAAGGCATTAAGTTGGCGCTTGTCGATACTTCTTGGACGATTGCCGACAGCAGACAACCGACAAGCAGCAACCGAAAATGGACAGAAGACAACCTTTTGCCAGCTGTTGTCTGGGAAAGTTTTGTCATTGTCGGCACCCTGATGCGGTTAAGTTCTCCGCTTCCAAAAAGGCACTAAACAATTTAGTTTTGTGACTTTTGTGGGTGAGATTTGTGCGCCAAGTTGCTCTGGTGTCCGCCCGAGGGCGTCGGAGGCGGCACTTCAACAATTACAATATCCTTGGTTGTGTTAACAATAACGTCGTAAAAAGCGATTGCCAGGCATTGCTTCAACGGAGATTTGGCTCTTTCAGTCGCATTCACTTAGGTACACGCTGAATAAATCAAACATTCGCAAATTGCAAGTAGCAAGAAACCAACTAGATTATTATTTTGGCGAAATTCGCTCAGTGTACTCAAATGTTTCGCTTTGCCCCCAAATGTCGCAATTGTAGCCATCTGATTTGACAATAAGATGAATTGGACTTGGCGTCTATGCCAAGGCTAATATGTAGCTTCGGTTCTTTTGAAATGGTCGGATTTGAATTAGTGCCAAGCAGAAAGTGTTGGCGCATTATTATCTTCAAGACTTCATGAATCCATTCCAGAAAAACTTTTTGTTGTTGGCCCAGGGGAAATGTAAACGAGCAAGCGAGGTAACAGCGTGAGTACAAATAGCGAGCGCCGCTCACCGCAGGGTGGCACGGCACGTACGCCTTGGCCATCAATTCGAAATGATTTAAGTACATTTTTATCTGCACTAAATATAATCACCATCGCACCACAAGCGCCGCCACATTCATATGTCTGGGGCGTTTAATTTTAAGTGACAGTAATTAACAACGCCGTAGTCTAGGAGCACTGCGGGAGTGTAGGAGCTGAGGCTACGTTGCTTGTGCGTTGATTGGCAGCACGCCAGTCAGTGTCTGGGTTCTACAAATTACGGCACGTCCCAAACGAATTTGTTCATTTGTACAATACCGAGCTAAGAAAGAAGAAGGAAGTCGAGCCCTCGAAGGCGCTTCGCTGTAAGCTGCTCGAGAAGTGTTGACGTTGACCGACAGCTAGCTCGGCCAGCGAAAGGAATTCAAAAATTGACAATGCAAACTTTTTGGAAAACTTTTTGCAAATATCATAAAATTCAGTGCAACTTCTCCGAAATGTCACTTTTGGTACAATTAAAAAGTTCGAAGTTGCCGTGCTTGATTATGTTTGTTTTAATTGGATTGAAGGAAGTGTTCGTTGGAGTGTTGCTGCCCGGAGAGGCTGGGTAGGTGTGCTTGACCCACTTAGAGAAAGTTTATTGCTTAACATATTCAGCAAAACTATTGCATTTGAAATTATAATATTTTATTGTGAGTACTAGCGGTGATCCATTAGCTACCAGGACTGTTGGTAATAGTTGTTTACAAAGTTGAAGAACATGCTCTGGCTCGTTGCTTTCAACAGAACTATTGAACTATTAAAGGAACTTTTCTTTGACAATGTTATCTGATTTTCTCTGAAAGTATTTCAAGTGTTTAATTATGCGGACAACCTACTAAGCATTTCAGCTATAGAAGCACAAATTGAGCGCTTCGTTCGTGAATTCCGGCCCTAAATGCTCGTAGAGGTATTCGAAAATTTCAACTCTACAATGAAGACATTTATTTGAATGAATGCGACTGGATAGAATTACGAAAGTAATGGCACGAGTTGCGGTTTAGTGACAGCTCTCTGTGGTGCAACATTTTCAACATCCACATCTCTTAATTATCGCTGAGGCTTGGGTCTATTAAATCGGGGTCTAGAAAGTCAATGCGTTCCAAGACTTCACGTGGACAAGATCGTTTATAATTCTCTTGTATAGGTTGAAATAATCCTACAGAATCGAATCAATTCCCGTTTATGTATCGAGTACGAAGTAATTGGCAAGTCCCTTTGGAATTGAGGCTAATACCAAGGCACAGTTAATACACACAAGCGTGATAAGTAGTGCGCAACAGTTCTAGTAATTCGGCTTTGGTTTTTGTGGCTCGCCAAAGTTGGTCTCAATCCAATAAGCTGTCCTGTCAAAACCGTGTCCATTAATACTACCATACCATATTTTGATGCAAATGTACCTATCTCGCCATGAACACACACGTCCGTAACTCTCTCTCTCTCTGCTCTCACAACAGCAACCGTATTCTCGTGCGCTTCTGCGCACTTCTTCCATGGTGAGTTTCCTTTGAGCGCAGCAGCTGACGTGAGCCGATTGCAATGCAGCAATTTCTCGATGCTACGGTCCAGTCAGTCATGCAGCACACGCCAATAAGGAGTGAAGCATGTCTGCGCAGCGTGAACCAGCGAATGCGAATCACGAGTGCGACATTAAAAGAATTTCGTAAGCTTAGGGTCCCATTCGATAAAAACTCTATGCCGTCTGCTTAGCGATTATCGCGCCAATTAGCCCGCCGTTAAACAGACCATTTCACCTTTTTACTACTGACCATTCTGCTAGCAAAAACGTTTACTTGAAGAGACTTGATTTCAAGTGATTGCTCACTCAAAGTGCACTCAATTGCAAACATACATATGTGAACGACTGTGTATAAAATATCAACTGCACTTCAGCGCGGTTCACTGAACAAACAGTTGCACAGTGATAGATACATACATACTTACACAAGTGTATGGTTCGTTTCTATGTGAAAATATTGGGCCGCGCAATCTGTAAATGCATTTCCGTTTACTCCGCTCTGATGACTCGATTTAATGCTTTTACGTGTAAGTGTCACCTGAGGGAATATAACAATAAACCCAAAAAAAAAAGTTTCTAGAAAGTGAAGCTGGGGTTTTTAAGAACAAAATGAGAAAACTCGTTAGTGGGTAAGTAGAGTAACGAAACTCTTTAAATGAAATTCGTATTGCGTTTGCTTAGCTCAGTGATTTAATTATACGTAAGAGCCTTGTTATTATTGAAGTACTTTGAGTGCATAGCTAATATGCACAGCCCTGTTGAGCTTTCCTATCTTGTTGCCTGGAAAACTACGGCAATGCGTAAGGGTTGCAACAGTAGCTCATCTGCCTCGCTCATCAGCAAACCTCGTGCTAATAACGGACTGGATTATTTAAAAGAAAAATATAATTAAGTTAAAGTACAGCAGCTTATATCGAAGCACTTGATTTTTTCTCTGACTAAATAAACCTAGTTGGGTTGATGAATTGCCGGCTTTGTATTAAGTGTGGTTTATTATGTAGGTTTGTTTTTGATTATTATGTAGTTTGATTAATTCACTCCAAGGCTCATGCAGCCAGTAGTCAATGTTTAACAAATGTAGAAAAATTGGTATAGTCTCCCTTTTCGCCCGATAACTACAGTGTGTTACAAGCATAGATGCTAGCAATTTAATGTATTCGAGAACAGATTCGTGTTGACGCAAATGTCATACAAAGATGATAGTGTAGATCGACCTTTGGCGACATTTTGGCGGCAAACATAGAGAATTCTTAGTTCAGGAATGGTTACAATCGCAGTGACTAAGACGCAGCAATCTAAATTAGTCGTTATTTTGTTGGGTGATAAGACAAACCTTCGCTTTGAACATCACAGTCTTATTCGACTTGATTTCTGTATCTTCGAATGTTCTCACACTGCATGTCTTAATTGGCTCTTGACCTTTGCTTACGAAGCAATCCAACTTTTAACGCAGTGCGAACTCCGACCAAAAAGTTGGCAACGTTCTCTGCTTTATTCTTGCCACAGTTGCATTTCTAAAGTTTTGACTTTCAATCCGCCTTTGTGGTGCTTGGAGAGCAACGGCAGGCCAAAAGTTTTCTGATTTTGATTGCCATCGAAATGTACAACTTTCCGAGCTCCGAGGGAGACACACACACTCTTCACACTCTTCACGAATAGTACTAAAGAATATTATAAATTCGTATTGAAGTTTAGTAAAGATGACATCGGAGATCCATAAAATATTTATAAATCGTCAAAAAAGTATGTGAATCCTTAGCTGCACTGTACTTAATTACATCATCAACTTTGAAGAAAAAAACAACAAAAGAAGGATATTACAGCTTGGACTGTGCAGCTAACTAAACTTATATGACAATCGTTCTCTTTTGGTCTTGTACTACTACTCATAACAACACTCTATTCAAATGAACATGTCTAACACTTCCCTTTTATGTTCAGCTACACAACATTTGTCGAATAATTAGTTCTTAAATTCGATTCACAATTGGCTTTCCCTTTGTTTGAACTCTCTTTGCATTCACACTGCACTCTCCAAAAACCACTTTAAATAAGTATTAAGTTAATAATAATGTGTGTATGTTGCTCAGGATACCGAAAGGCGATAACAATGAAAGCAAGCCTGTTAAAATTTTGATTTGAATTCCTCTACGTCATTACGAAAAAACGCCGTTTTAAATTCCAATGATTGTCCGGCCGAGCGTGGCCGCACTACCCTCCACAATTCAAAAGGTATGTCCGCTATGCTACGCTCTGAGTCGATATCATTAACGACAGAAAAACTTTCTTTCAGTTCTGTTGTTTGTTCTGTTAAATTTGTTAATGCGGAAAAAGGAAAATTTTCAATAAATTCATTTGTAGCGGACGTTGAACACTCGCCAATGTCGAGGGTGTTAATATTTTAAAGACTGGTTGCCACCCTCGCGATGACTCGAATATGCTTCTGCGAACTGAAATTAACAAGTGGCACGAAATCAAAGAAAATTGACCCCTCTTGTGACGGAGTATGAAATAATTTGCTTTGCCTTGTTTTCTCGCAGCTTCGGTTGTCGCAGCTCCTTGACGATTTCTTCAAGCGTAAAATGCATAACTCCTGGTGGACGTTCCGCCCGCTTGTTCCGCCTGCCTGTTGTGTTGCTTCGACCAGTTTTGAAAGTCTGGTGCCAATAAACCCACAGCACTCGCAGTTAGCATTCGGTGCGGGGATTTTATTTTATTTTATTTTATTTTATTTTAAATAACATGAATCTGTGTGAGTGACTGTGACTTTTTGCGTTTGTGATTTATTTGATGCATGCAAATTGTCATGCATGCGAACGAATGCGTAGAATGTGGAAAAATGCCATCGAAGCAGCATATTTGAAGGCGGTTGCCAAACGATTCGATAGCACACTTACAAGCCAACTTCAATGTTGCTCTGCAATTATGTATTTATCTTGAAATTCGCGAAAGAAATACGTTTTTTTTTTTGGTGTTTTCTTTTTTTGTTTCGGTTTCTTCTCAAATATCCGAGAGTTGTTGTCGCCATAGTTATATGCTCACTGTTTGTATCGTATATCGTATGAGGTGCTAGAGCTACGATTGCGCGTGCTGACGTTGCCAAGCGCAACTTCAAGTTTCAATGCCTCACAATTCTCGTATTCGTCCTCGCTTTCATTCAAGCCGCTCGAATCGCTACACCCTTGGTTGGTACACAAGCTTCTGCTCAGAGGTGCGTAAAAATGCAATTTCGAAAACTTTCACTTTGATGTGCACAATTCCACATTTAATTCCATCCCAGATTTGCCCTGCCGCACACGTTCATTGGAAACCTTTCAAGGACTTACTCTTCTCTTATATTGATTGAGTATACGTTTGTGAAGAAATACGTTTTTGAAAAAGTAAAACTGACAGGAGTCGTCCTAGGGCCGTTGTAAAACACTAATCGTAGTAATTATGTCAACTTTAATGCTTTACGGCCACCAAAAACTGCAGCTGCCAATGGCGGTAGCAAACAACAAAAGCGCCGCAATCACCCTAACATAACAAAAGCGCAAAAACTTTGCCTGAAAAGTTTTGCATTCACAACTTAAGTTGGATACAAAAGACAAACCGCTTAAATTCGTATCAGATACAGTTTCTGCCAATAAAACGCGGCGTTCTGAACACCACGTCGAATTTGGCTGCAGTATCGATGAGCAATTCAACTGAGGAGCGCGCGGCATTTCGGCTGATTGCCGTGTGAGGTTAGGTTTGGCACTGGAGTGTCATTTTGCTAACAAAATGACACTCTTTTAATATTCGAATATTAAGAGCAGGTATAACCAACACGAAAGGCGGAGTTTATACATTGAAACATAAAGCAAGTTCTATGAACATGACTATCTAGAGTAGGCAGCCTAAACCTTGTCATCTGTTTCCTTTAGATACCACATTATATATTACTACCGGACGGTACCGGACAAATGTTGTTTTGGCGTCAAAGAATTTTTGCGGATTTTTTAATGAATATTAGGAAAAATCAATAAAGGAAAAAAGTAATCAAACATTTGTGTCTTCACTGTCACTAGAAGGATTGGGCCATACCTGAAGTTGCTCTACTATTTGTTCATGCATGTTGTTTTTCTATTTGTTGTAATCTGTACGACTTAGTTAATTACTTAGACTAAAAAGAAAGAAAACCCAGAAGCGCTAGAACCGAACCGAAGCTAAAAATCTTATATTGGTGCCTCTTATAGAATACCCGTCGCCGAAAAACGTACAAACGATCTTATATATATAGGTATCAATATATCTAAATTATACCGGTAGGTGTACCATTCAGTCAATGTCCCGTTAGAACAGTTACAGGTCATTCTTGGTCATTGTGGTATTTTGTTAAGCTAAGCTTGATGTCTATCATTGATATTAAGTTATGTGCTAACAAATTTTATGTGCTGAGGCTTAATATTACAGAGCTGGAAATCTAGCTAGAGTGAAGAGGAAGAGAGTCAGAAGTGTAGAGAAGTAGAGCTTGACCATTTTAAATCCAGCAAAATTTTCGGTCAATGTTTAAGCACAATGGGTTGACTTGGCTTGGCCGAGCTACTGCCACCTTTGTTCTCGTCAAATACCTACTAGTATCTATTGAGAACGCTCTATTTCGCATCGGGCCAAATATTGTTTTGTGTTTCTGTTTGTCTCCTTTGCTTAAAGCCCTTCTCTGAACTTGTATTTGCGTTTACTCCGGGTGTTTGAAAGGTTAAATGCAGCAATACAAAAGGCAATTGCGGATAACGAAAATTTGTAGAGCGGTTGATTTCTGGTGGCGGTGAGCAGATGTAAAAAAGCGTAAGAAAAGAAAAGTGACATAGGAAAATTGCACAGCAGGGGCAAAGCAATTTCATAGCATAAACAAAATGAAACTGAAACAACAAAGAGGAATAGAGGAAAACCCCAAACACGACGACTCAGACGGGAACGGGAACGGGAACGGAGGCGGCGTCAGAAATGTCGACGGTGGTTGTGCGGGCTTTGGAGGATGAGACGGGCGAGAATAAAAAGTTTAAGAAAATGCTTTCTTCGTGCTGTAATTGGATTTAAAATTGTTTTAAATAGGTTTCGTTTCATGCTGCGCTCCACTCCGGCAAAATACATCCGTTTTCTTTTGTTTGTCTACTCGTCCGGTCTTTAGTCGGTGTATCTGCTTGTCAATATTGCATTGGCTTCGACGAGTTTTCTTTCGCCAGCCACGCACCGGAAACGCTGCAGCACTCGACATCCGGCGGATGGAGACAAACTCAAACATTAACCGAATTTCGTCTCAGTCAGTCAGTCAGTGCCGTTCGCCTCAGTTTTGTCGAAACGAAATGAGGGTAAATAATGCAACATCGAAATCAAAGCATGTCTACTTGCACGCTGAGAGCGACGTCAGTCAGTGAAAACGGATTGAAGAAATTCAATTTCACTTCTTATCTACGAAAAGCGAAATGATTACAGATTCTAGGAGCGAGCAAAGCGACCCAAAATGTGGCCGATGAAGGATCACTCACAACGGGGCGTCGTAAGGTCAAACGGAGACGTATGGGTCGGTTTATGTATCTGTATTTGCATCGGAATCAGTAGAATGAACATAGTGAGTAAGATGCCCAATCTGCCTATTAATGGTGAACAACGATATACGACAGCGGATCAACAAGACGGCTGGATATCGTCTGAAGATAATAGCAAATAAGGACGATACAGCGTATCTATATATTAATTATTTAATTCATGAAAATAATGTGCCTTAAGGTGGTCTCCATAATATGCATTTATTTCCGGAATGGCAAAGTCTTTGGATCTCGATGGTTCGCTATTTATCACAATTTATGAACTGTTTCATGGCTACCGTATGAAAACGTGCATTGTATTTTTGGTCGAACAGTTCATCTCAACCAAATCCTTCTCTTAATGTACGAAGAAATTACTATAAGTAACTCTATTGATTGCCGCATGTATCTAAGGAACACTGTGTACTCATAATGTATCTAAAAAAACATTAAAAAATGATAGTCATAATGATCTTTTTAGTCAAGACCTCGCCCTTGGCTGCTACAGCGCCGAGGTGTTCAAAGAAACTCACCATTTGACTGTTGCTTGAATGCTCGTGTATTGTGATAGATCAATGTCCATGGTTATGAAACGGAATAGTACTTGCACGTGCGCGGGTAGATAAAGAAATGGAGTAAGCTCATCTTATGGTTCAGAGACAGCGTGATATGTATAAGTCCTTAGTTTGGATGTTGGGTTTTAGACACAAAATTTATTGTTTGATTGACTTAAATGTCATTAATTACAACAGACTACAGAAAAACAATGTTCGGGTAGGATAAGGCCTTGAACCCTTTTCACTTTTGAAAGCTAGCACAACACATTGTCCGTTGTGGGTCTGCATCCCATTCCATAGTAAAGGAGAGCAGCATTGCGATACGATTAAAGTTACAACGGCGGAATTGCAAAAAGTTACTGATTTATTGATCCGCCTTTGCATATTGCGTATGTATTATATAATACATGTGCTCATTTGAGAGCAGCGTGCCTTTGAGTATCCAACAGTTGGGGTGTTGTTGTTAAAGTGGGGGGAATTAAATTAATTTATATTGTGGTGTGAGGCGGTGGTAGATTTGGCTTTGACATTGCCATTCGTTTACTGTTGGAGTGTCTCCCCATTTCCTCACCCTCAGACGACCATGTGCGTTTCGAAGTGTATTCGTTTGACTCGAGGTTATGTATGCCTCCCTTTATGGGTGTACGCCGCTTTTGCACAGTGTATTTGATATTAAATCAGTTCATAAACGTTGGCAATCGCTTTAATGTGCAGTTGGTGTTTAGCAGCAACTAAGGAGAAGCTCAACTCAGCTCATTTCGAACAATAAAACCCAAAAACAATTAGAGAGAGCACATAGTAAGGCAACAACAATAACAACAACAACAACAACGGTAATTGCAACAAAACAGCAACAACAACGATGCCACAGCAACAGCATGGCAACATCAACATCAACAACAACAACATCGACAGTAACAGCAACAGCAAACAAAGCCAGACTACATCTGTTGAAACATGACTTTGTGCTTGTTTAGAAACACATTCTCGTATAGGAGTACATTTAGCCAAGGGCTGTCAGTGGGGCGTGGTGTTGTGCGGCTGTGACAGGGCGCCACATGAAGTGTGGAGGCGAATTAGCGAATACAACAGGCATTGGAGTCAAGCAAGCAACGATACTGGTTTCATTGCCTGTGCTGCTGTTGGGTTGCCTTCAGTTGAGTTGGATTTGGTGGTGGTCTTTTGAAGGCTCGACGAGTTTATGGAAGCGACATTGAAACTGGAGTAAGACGTGCAGCAATGGGTTAGTAAGGGCGTTTTTTTAATGACAAAAAAAGAATAAAATAAAACAAAAATGAATACTCGGCCTCTAAGCAATTGGCCTTCGAGCTCGTATGTTGTTTGTAAAAGGCGCACAGACACCACTTGTCGCACACACGCACACACCCATATTGCAGTGTTTTGTGTTCGTCATGCGGCGTCACAGCGCTATCATTAAATAAAACTTAATACCAGTACGGCAAATTTGGTATTAATTTCTAAGGCCACGTCGATGCATAGGCATTTCGGCTGAGAGCAAAGTCTTTGCCAAGAATAGTCGGCGACGGGGTTGGAGCCCACGCAGGTGTTAATTAAAAGTGCTGTCGTCGACTCATTAAAGAAATTTGTAGTGCAAGCAACTTTTAAATGACTCACGCAGAATTTCCGATCCCTCGCCCATCGCCCATTGAGGCAGGCAGCCCCATTGGTGACGCAGCTGTAGTGGAGCAACGCGCCTGCGGCTGGGCCACGTACACGGGTAATGGCTTCTCGTAGTGATTAAAATTTATTGTTTGTTTTTCGATAAAGACAACGATGTTCTCTGATGGTGGCAAATTGAGGTGCTACGACGTTGCCTTGACTTTCAAGTTTCTGCTTATTGCGACTTAAACGGGGGTGCCGCCAACAATTTTATTTCGTTCACCGTTGTCTGGTGTTGTTTATTATTTTGGAGCTGTCTTTGAAGTCGGAAACCGCATGCCCGCAACAAATGCCTCAGTTGACTAATCAAAACTTTTTTGAAGAGATTAGTAACGAAGCAATATATTCAATTGCTTTTGTTGTTCGTTGTTGATCTATTCAAAATTGGAAGTACTTAAATCTGGCCGCTTCTTAAAAGTTGTTCTTTTAATCCGGAACGAGATCAGCTTGTGACACAAACAAATCAGGCGCCTGTCATGTGTGCTTTTCGACCAAAGTTGATTTGTGATGGTCTAAGGAGCTAAAGAGTCCTAGCATCCTGAGCGCCATGAGTGCGGCGTGTGAAATAACTTCGGGGTTGTGTAGCTATGGCATCAAAACCAAATGAGTACATGTCATTTGCAGCTCGTCGTCACATTTACCCCACATTGGCTTGGCAACAAGCGACTAACGGCAGGAATTGGTGTGATGATGTTGGGTTTTGTATACGGTGTTGTCCTGTCTTAGTCCTTGCTGGGTTGTGTTGTGTTATGGTGTGTAGTCTTGTGCCGCGATATGTTGTCATTAGAAGTGTCACAACACAGTCAGCTGCATTCAGTTTTAGCTCATGCTCTTGTCATACTGTAGCTTGTGGCGGACAACCGTGGAGTCTGCTGCCGCCGCTGCTGCTGTTGGTTTGCAGTGGAGCGAACTTTTTGTTTGCCAACGACATGCACAATGACAGCTTTGGAAATTGTTCCTCGAAATGAAATTCGAATAACACTTAAAATTTGACCATGGCAGCGAACATGTTACGTAGCAAGCCAAATGAATCTTATCCGATCTATTATTAAATTTCAATGACACAGTGACATTTGATTTAATGAAGGTCGAATTTTTATTTCATCTTGATTTGCTTTATCTTCTCAAAAGATTCAGTTTAAATTCTGAAAAAAAAAAATTTTAAGAATATTCTCTTATTTTTATTTGTCTGATTTTCTTGGTCTAGTGATTGGTCTGTAATCAATACAATAAAATAATGTACACAGTACTGTAAGAATAAAATCTTCCCAGCTGTCTTGGGCTCTTGTTGAGTATACTCAAATGTCAGCTCAGCTTCAGCCACTTCCAAGAGTCAACAAGCCTAGAAAAGCTAATCATCTTACTAGATCTTGTTCTTGTTCCTAGATCATCAATTATATAGGCTGGCGTACGGCATTCTCGACGCTTGGGAAGCGATATATGCTTAGTTGTCTAAGCTATTGATTGAGTTGGGGTATTCTGGTTTACTGTATGAAATAAGAATGCTGCTAACTACTCTAGTGCTAAAGCTACAGTCATTTAAGGCAGTGTCCTCGGTACTTACATTCGCTATATATACCTGACTTTCTAGTGACAAAAGATGTTCCCGGGAATGTTAAGGCATAAACGAAAGGCAAAGTTTTGCATATTCTGGATGAGGACGGCTATCAGGAAGGCCCACTTAACCTTGAAAAACATTAGGTATATCTTCTGTCTCAGAATCATACACAGGTAGCAGGCTGAGCGTACCTAAAAAGGTAAGACAGAATTATGCACTGGCACGCTTGGATATGAAATCTACCCTAAACGCAAGCGTCAGCAATGCAGCTTTGTATGGTTGGCAGCGAGTTACCCGAGGTCTGTCTACCTGCTGAAATCATCAAGTAACTCTGAGTGAGCTCAGATGACGCGCTGGCAGTAAAAAAATAAGAATGGCCAATTTATAATTTGAAGTTGGCATCTGCTATAGTTATTGGGAACACTATATTCGGTACGTTTGCAATAAAATGGCGATGATTTAATTCTGTGGTACTGTCATAATGTCATAATTCATGTGGCACTTCTCGATACTTCAATGGTTTTATCTATCCGATTTCATCGTAATAGTGAATATTAAAGCATACGTCGCGTGTTCACCTAAATGCGGCAATATACAAGATTTTGCGTCAATCATCACGTTTTTCAATTTAAATTTCCAAAAACAATAATAATAATAGCATTGATTGGAAGCCAAATTAGTCGCCACAACTTTGCAAATAAGCAAATAAATCCGATACCGCTGCTTTTGGAAGGATATGCTTTTATAATCGCCTGAGTGTGTGTATGTGTGTGTGTGTGTGTCAGTGTGTATGCATGTATTTTGTAAATATGCAAAGTCTGTTTCAATAAAAAACGTTTCAGAAACACAACACGAATAACACAGAAAAAATTAAACAAAAACTCAAACAAAATTGTTATTTTAACAGTTTCGGTTATCGAAATGAATTTTCCATTTGATTGAACGCAAACATTACGGGCAAAAACACTGAGGTCTCTACGTGCGAAGCTCCTCGAATCGTCCAATTCAGCTCAACACCGTTTGCGTATTACTGGATGAGTGCACTGGGAATTCGCGCCAAACGCTGAGTATACGCTGTCACTGATATGTATCGGGAGGGAGACAGAGAGAGTGAGAGACAGAGAGAGCGTGTGTGTGGCCGTAATAATTAAAAGTTTACGCCACAACAAATTTACAAAGTATTTCAATGGCAAACGGTCATAAATGCAGCCAGCCAACGTCGATATCCTTGGCAACGAGACAGACTCCAATAACAAAAATGATAATGAAAGAAACACAAGAATATTAAAAAAAAAGAAAAACAACAACAACAACAATATGAATAACTGTCGTGTTTCCAAAAAATAGCATTAGTTAAGTGCATTTTGCTTGTTAAATCGTCGCAAAACCAATGCTCACTTTCAGTTGATGACAATTGATTTTTGCTCTGCGAACTCACTATCTGCATGCACAGAAGTGCACTTCATTGATATAGTTTAATTGATTGCTAAATCGTTATCTGAAGATCAATTGGTTTTTGAATCGCGCCCAAACCAATTAAAAGTCCGCGCCGTATTTTGCTCGGCACGCTGCGCGCAACCTTTGCATTTTCGATTTTGCAAGGGTTGTTAAAGCATAACAAATTGTCAGGCCTTCTCACCCTGCCTTTTCACATTGCTACTTGTCAATATGCGAAGCAATTCGACTGTCAAAATGTACACATTCCCCACTTGACATTTTGCAAACGCATTTCAGTCTTATCAAAGTCTCAGCAGCATTTTCGACTTGCAAGCATTGATGTGTGCAGACGCGGCGCGGCATCTGTCTATTGCGTCATCTGGCGAAACGCATTTCCTTTTAGCTCCTTTGAGCAAAGATCACAAACTTCTTTATTGCTTTCTGATACGCCGGTTTGGCTGCTTTCAGTTCAGCATTAGTTCAAGCGAATGACATTGAGTTCGCGCCCGTCGCCACCACCCTTTTAAGCGCCCTACCTTTTGCTTAATCAATTTGTGAGCAGAGTACTAGGGTGGCTCAATAAGTAAGTATCTTTTGAAATTGCCCTAGATCTAACTTTGAATGTTTTCAATCCCAACTCTGATTGTGTTGCTGTCAAATCTTGTGCAAGCTGCGTCATTTAGTTGACAAAAACACATTTAATTAAATTTATTCAGTGTTATTTTGGGCAAAAATACAACATTCAAGTAAAGGAAAGGATTTATAAATATTTATTTCCGAAACCAAGCTCACCACACTCAAAGTAATAAAAAAAAAATTGATTTTAATGCGCTTTACGCTTAAAATACTGGAAATGAAAAGGTATAGTATGCTGGCTACGGCAACGTGGGGATTATGTTTCTGTTAAAGTTTCTGCTTCCTAAAATTGCTGTTAAGGTAATGTAAGTTGACTCATGGCTGCTAAATGACAGACTTATAATTGCGTAATTAGTAGGTTTTTAATCGTTTTTGTGTAAGAAATAAGGTCTGTACAAAGAAAAAATCGAATACAGTAGTTCCCGCTTAATTGGTACCCGCTTATTTACAAAACCCGTTTAATTGCAACAAAATGTTTGCAACAAAATTTCTCCCTTTATATGTGTAGAAATTTCCCCATATAACTGACACCCACTTTTTGGATAGCCCCGTTTCATTGAATCATATACTAATAATTGTCAAATAGTAAAATTATGAAAAAATCCTCGCATATTTATGATTGTCGAAAAATGGGTCCGCAGAAAAAAATTAATATTAAGTAGTAATATTACATGTATATAGTATGCTATTTAATAACGGTTGAGAAAGGTCCAAAATGTATACATTAATTTGATCAATGTATACATTATTTAAGCGACGAAGATATTATAGCTGAGTTCTTTAATAGAGATGACAGAGATCAGTTCTCAAATAAGCTGGAAAAATTGTTGGCTGCGGTTGTAAAGAGCAAGGGCAAGGACCGCGTACAGTCCGAAAAAAATACTCAAATACTTGAAGTCTACAGCAATATATATTATTTAAAAAAAAAGATATCATGCTGGTATATAAATACATAGTTTCTATAAAGATATAAATTTAAAAAAAACAAACACTCGATTAACTGCAACGATGTCTCAATTATCCGTATACTCGGATAATTGAATTCCCCGGTTAATTGCAACAAAAACCTTATATTTTCGCTGTCTTAATTAAGCGGGAATTAATCTAATACTAATTTTGGGTTTGTATAAGGGGCGCCCGAAAAATGTTCAGTGTATGGAAAAATTAAAAGGCATGATTTCAAATACTGAGGGACTAATTAGCATCCGTACAGCAGAAGGACAATGCTCGCCAGACGTGTCTTCTTGAAATTATCAAGAACAACTTATCAAGATAAGTGTATAAAGGGTATATAAACCGTCATATGGTTTTGACCAATTGGAAAAATGTATATTCGCAAGGTTATAGCAGCCATTAGAATTCGCAATTGATCCCAAGCACAATCGTGTTTTGGTGACAGCTTAGGTGGAGTGTTTGGTGTTATGCAATGCAGCTGCACTTTTATGCCATTTCAAACACCACATACATCTATCACCACATACAATGCCCAAATCGCAGTTTGTTTTAAGTGAAAGTGAAACGAAATTCAAGATGACGCCGCTTTAGAGATGTAGAGCGGCTAAGCATTGGCTTGTGCGTCTGAAGCGTAGTAAATGAATGTTTATGCGCTTTCACTCTTCTCTTGCATCATATTTGTGCTCATGGGAAGCGAATTTCATTTATGCTTTTCTCTCAACTCGGCGCCGATCTCGCATATTAACTTGTAAGCACGTCGTTGAGGCTTTGCTGTTATATGGCAAATATGTTGAGGGCCGCAATAAATCGCGTTATGTTTTGCTACTCTTTGATGCTCTTGATAATTGGCACTGATTTATTGTTCCGCCTGTCATGAGCTTAAAGCAAGTCAAACATTAAGTTTAAATTACAGCTACTTACGGCAACGTAACTGCCACAAGCGCGAAATGAAACTACAGATTTATTGAAGATTCAAAAGGAACATTTATATCTTTATTTGTTCTGTAATCGTTTTTCATTAATTTCTGACATTCACATTCAAGTAGGGCTCAAGTATAATAGATTAAGTCTTAGACAGAGAAACATCATAATAGTTGACTTAAACGTACACGCAGAAACATTTAGTTTGAGTATTGTTTAGTTAGTTACATATTTATGGATGAGTTTTGAGTTGAGTTACGACAAGTGCGAAATACGATTTGAGTTAGAGACACCATTTACGGTTCTATGAGATAACGTTTACTTTCATTGCAATAGTTTTTTGTTTTGTTTTGTTTTGTTTTTGGTTTTGTTTTTGGTCTTTGTCTTTGTTTGCTTTGATTTTTGGCTTAGTTTGAGTTACTTTCTTTTATCTTGTTGCTTTGATCAAATCAATTAACTACATCGACACAATCACAATTATGAAATACACATACTTAGTTATAAATAGTTTTATATAAAGATGAGTTAAGAAGCAATTTGGTTGAGATTATGCTTGGATAGATTGCTCTTTGATAAAAAATCCCCTCAGATTTACATTAATTTACTTGTATCTTTATCCTAAGACTGTAGCTTTTTCGCCACCCTTACATTCCTTAATTAATTTTATCAGTGCAACTCTAAGATGACATGAAATACTCGTAAATAATTTAAATTCAAACTTCAGCAAAACAAAACTAACATCGAAGGAGAGCGTAGTGTATTTACGAGCTTGTGATGTGTTGATTAATTTCAATGTACCCGTAAGTATCTGCAGTGGTGTTGTGATTTCAAATATAGTAGAAGATAATAAATCAAGTTCTTGTGAGATTGTGAAGTTGTGTGTCCAATATGTTGAATGCCTTCGAATGGATTTTACTTTCTTTTATCTTTTGTGTCTTTTATTTTTTGTATTTGTATTTGTATTTTTTATTGCTTGGGCTTCCTCATCCATGCTTTGCTCCTCTTCGTACTTCGACGGCTTACGGCTAAATATTCAATAACAGTTAAGACAACATCTAGAACAAAAATTCCAAACGGTTGCCGAAATTTCACATTCATATTCAATAAAAATATGCATCTTTCTATCTTTCAATATTGCAGCAAATAGAATATATAATATTTAATATATATATATATATATATGTATGTACATTTCTAACTACTTGAAACATATAAAATGTTTCTTTCTCAGTTTTCTTTTTTTAACCTATGAATCTTGCTTAAAAGTAATCTGCATAGTCGATTTAAAATGTTCGGGGTTAACAGGTAAGTCACACGCACGCACATACATCAATGGAAAATTCGTTTGAGTTTGAGTTTGAGTTTTTCTTTTTCTTATGACTTCGTAACTAAGTTAGTTCAATACCACCGAGTCTTCTAAAATCATTTACTCGTGCTTTGAATAATGGGCTTAGATGTACATACCGAGATCTTCATGGAAGTCATGCAGATAAGCAATCAGCTGTGCAGGCGTAGGACGCTGCTTGGGATCAGCGAGCCAGCAGCAGGACATTACTGTAAAGCTGTTAATGGTGAGTGTAGATAAAGATAATTTTCCACTTAATTTTCCGCTGCAACACTTACAACTCATCTGGACAATTAACAGGCTGTCCCAAGCGAAATCCATCGCCAAGGTAGCCAGTCAGCTCAAAAATGTCGACTTCCTCGAAGGGCATCTGAGCGAGTGTAACCAGTTCCCAAAAAAGCACACCTAATGCCCAGATGTCTGTTTGTGTGGTGAAATATCTTTTCTGGAGTGACTCGAGCGCCATCCATTTCAGTGGGCGGTTCTCGTTATCGCCCAAGCAATGGTAGTCGTCCGGGAAGAGATCGCGCGAGAGCGCGCTATCACAAACTTTAACATAGGAATCTTTATCTAGGCTAAACGTGTGTTATGGATTTATTAAAGTGTAGATTTGAGTGGCGTGAGTCGCGGTCTTTACTTACTAGCAGTTCCGTGTTGCAATGTCCTTGTGTACGATGCCAATAGTATGCAAGTAGGACAGCGCCTTAGTCACGTGTAGGCCAAACTCAACGAGCTGACGTGTGCTCGGCGGAGCGCTCAACTCACGCGACTTTTGCAAGAAGCTTAGCGCACAAACGAAATCAGACGAAGTCAGTTCTAATTCTAGTTAAGCTATAGAAAATGCGGTTGCTGTCAACTTACATTTTTAAATTGCCCTTGGACGGATTTGGATATGCGATCTCCGGTGGTCCGGGTAGTTCTGTGTTCGCCAGTATCGGTGTTAGCACGTTCTGATGGTTAACTCCAATTAGCATCGAAGCGTCTTGGAGCAGGCAGGCCACTTGCGTTAGAGAAGCGCCATCGATTACGGTCTTGATAAGCACATCACATTTGTCGCCCAATTTTCCGATGTAAATGCGCCCATAGGTGCCCTCTTTGAGAAGATGCTCGGAGCTGAGTAGGCCCGCTTGTACGCTTGGTAGACGGCGCATTTTCTCTTTAGTTTGCTCGCCGTTAATAATAACACCGAAGCCGAAGCCGGGACTGGCATTGCTACCGATAGTGCTGGTGCCACCAAATAAGCTGCCATTTCCCCGGCTGCTCTTTGGAGTTGACATGTTGTAAACCTAAAAAGATTAAATCAACGGTTGCTTTCTTTTCTCTAATAATTTTCCTTATCCAAAAAACAAAGATTTAACAAACTCAACAGACGAACTCATTTTGCATCCGTTCACCGTTTGCTGGCGAGCTATTTAAACAACGCACTGTCTGCTCTTAAAACATTGTCCTCCACTTCCTGCTAGAGTCTGCAGGAGAAATCCTTACAACCTTATTTTGCACAGTTGTGGGTGTTTCCGATGCGACTGCTTACGCTTGGAATGAATAATTCATGGGGCGGCGAGAAGGATTAATTTCTAGCGCAGTTTATTGCAACATCAAAAGGCCATTCTGACTAGTGGCACTGTATGTACTCGTACACCATTTAGAAAGGTTTCAAGTAAGAGGCTGTTGGGTGACGATGCCTCATACCCGTTCACTACAATAGTAGCGAGTGCAGACAGATCACGCCCATAAGACATGAAGTGCATAAGTTGATAACTAGTTCAGCTTTCACTGCTCTGCGAAAAAGTGCCTCTAGTCAGGTTCACTCCCGTCCGCCGCCCACCGCCCACAGTAGAGGCACCTAATTTGTTTTCATGAAGTACACATTACTTTGTTCCCACTTCCCGGCAGTTGCAAGTCTCGATGCGTCGGTGCTCCAGCCAGAATTCTAGATGAGTTCTTGTTAGCTTGCGCATACAAACAGATAGACCGAAAAGGGGGAGGCTATTAGTATCCTTGGCTGAAAGCTGAAACACACGTTTCGCTACTTAGCTGACTGCCTGGCTAATAAACACAAGACAAATCTCTTCATTTCTTTCTTAATTTTGTGGCAACATTTTCGTAAATGAGTGCAAATTGCATGCCTGGAGGGACGCTGTCGAGAGCAAACGGCGCGCCTACTCCACCATTGGACAGCAAAGGCAAATGAGAAGTTATACGGCGAGGAACCACAGTAACTCCACTGCTCGTCGTTTATGATTATTTTTCGTAACTCGGATTTGCTTTCAGGTCGTAAATCTTCATCAGTTACGAAATTTGCCGCTCGACAGCTTTGGTGGGAGAAGTGGCCTTTCCAACAAAGCCAATGCTGACCAGACCAAAGCTAAAGAAGAAGTCCTACGAAAATTGCGCGTCGTGCATCGTGTAACATGCGAATGTGAATATGGTGATAAAGCGCTGCCATGGAACGCGCGGAAATGAGTTATATTGTTAATAATGACAAAGAATTGACAACAGTCTCATTTATTAAAGACAACAAAATATGCGAAACAATATGCGAGATTCATTTGCCCACGGCCAGCGAGACAAGCGCCAGCGACCTGACCCTGTTGGGCTTAAGCTCAATCCAACAACGACAGCAATCCTAGCATCCGGCGAGAGCAATAAAAAGCCAAGTTATTGCTACTTGTTGGCGTTGTTATTGTTGTTTTTGTTATTGTTGGCATTGGCTGCTGTTGCCGTTGTTGTGATTGCGAGCAACAAAGGCAACACGTTTCGTTGTCCTGAGCCAACAAAGAAATTTCAATTAAAACGAAACAATACCGCACTTCATCATCAACGCGACAGTAAAGCTCCTCCAACAAACACCAGCAGGACACAACACAACAGCCGAGCACAACCGAACAGCACAGAACAAAACCGAATGAAACTGTTTGCGTCGTTATCGCCATGTGGCAAGCTGTTGGAGCGGTTGAGTCGGTGTGGCGATGGGGCGGCATGCAGATAGGGGCTAGCGCGCGTTCCATCAGGACAGGCGGCCACTGTTCTGGGTGATAAATCTTTGTCGCCAAAATAAATACGGAAAACGTAACTTTGCATTCAACAACAAACGGCGACAACAACCGCACCAGCAGCCAGCACCATTGGCATTGCATCACTAACGCTCACTTTATGCCACACCCGATACCCACCAGCCAGCTGGCGGAACCAATGCTTTGTGCGCTGGCTGTGCGTCCGAAAATGGCCCACTATCCACTTCCCACTTCATATAACCGCTACATAATTTCTGGCATAGCAACGAAGTGTAATTAAAACTTTTGACTAGCATACCGAACTCAACTAACATTGGTTTTCGCTGCCACCAGCAACACGACTTGTTGACGTTGAGGGACTTGATGTGGCAGCAGTCGACAAGATGATTACCGAAATGTGTGCGTCACTAGTCTCACTTGCTCTCCTATTGTTTTGCCTGGGTCCTTTTGTGCCTTGGTGCCTGGCTGGCTGGCTGGCTGGTCGGGCAGTACGGCCGCTCATTAGGAGCACAACTTTGAATTGAAGTATTTCTGTTGCTTAGTAATCAACCAAGGTGAACGAGTGACATTCGCCACTATTTACAACACCAACCATGCTCCTTAATATGCAAATTAATCACCTACAGCCACACCACAACCCCACTACAGACACCTGCACACGACCGACTTGCGTAACGAATTTCGGTTTCTCACCTTGGAGTTACACATAATTATTTGTGCTGGCAAATCATGTCGCACAACAAATTCCTGCAATCCCCGTGCCACAGCCAATAAATAAGGCTCTGTCACACGCCAACCAACACGTTTTGCGCTTCGATTCTGCTACATACCGTAACGGTTCGCTTGATGAGCACAAATTAGAGGCGAGCGGCGACGCGACTTTGCTTTAAATTACGGCTAAAGCCTGAGCCTGAGCACCGTGTTGAAGCAAGCGACTGTTGCCAACGTTGTGACTGTGATTTGAGCAACGCACAATTACGTTTCCATTTGCTTCACTTGAGCCACCCACCCACGCACAGTTGACATGGTGCCTCAAGTGCGTTGCCCCACAGCGTTGAATTGTGCAAATTTCTTATGACGCCCGAGCGAAGCTACGCTGAAGCTTCAAAGCGTGCGTGTGTGTTGCTTCTGCTTTTGTATGCGTAGGAGTAGCCAGTAAAGCGCAGCCTTGTAATTTGTGCGCAATTTAAGAATACGCCGATTTATGGGTCGTCTTCACTTTCGCCTACGCTGATGTGTGGACTTACAAGATAACACCGGCGCCGTTGCCGTTGCGAGGCTTTTCTTTAATGTCACCCACAGCCACCGCTACAACACATCAGTGACGCCCTGTGCTGCTTCGCTTCACTACGCTTAAGTTTCAATTCAACTTCGATGCCATTGTCCCCCCTTGGACCCTTGGAAAAACTTGTCTTTTCTACGAAGTAACAGCGCAGCGTTGCCGCTTAACTTTGTGGCTTTGTTGTGCGTGGAAAGGTGGTGTCCTAATGAATAATTAATAGAGTTTGAATGTCTTCAAAGTCTGCGGTTTAATTAAACATGGCATGCACTTAAATACACCGGTCGCGCTACGTGCCGTATTCATGTTTAATTACACGTAATTGCCGCCCAACTTGTGCTCGCGTGTTCACGTGAGCGCACACACACCGGAACCGCAGCGCGTATCAGTGTTGCTGCTGGATTGCTGCGCTTCGATTCATTCGTTGGCGTTGATTGCGTCGTTTTTAAATCAAACCAAATTGTTTTGTCATGAATTTACCGATATGATTTATTAATTGGCATGTTTTACGCGCTGTTATTTATTTAATATGAATAGCTAAACAATTGAAGTAAAACCGATTTAATTTAGCGGCGCGCCGAGAGTGCCTCGCTTAGTTGACCCTTTGACAGCGCGTTGACAGGCTGCTGCGCTGCGTAAGTGAAATCGATCGACGAAAAAGGTTAAGCGGTGTGGGTTTGACCCACTTACACTTGTATTTCGTTTAGTACAGCGTCTTGTTTCATATCAATAACATTTTTGCCATTACTGTTGGCATTGCCATTTAAGGTAATAAATGAGTTGGTCTTTAATTGCTATGGGGTTGGGCAATGTCGGTTTGTATTCAATTGTTTCAGCAGCCCAACGATTACAGTGCAGCTCAGCCCACTTAAACACACTCGAACAAAGTCAGACATATTCGAGAGGCCACGAGAAGAGAAACCCATATAAATTAATAGTGGCAAAACCAACGCATCTGACCACAATAAAGTCAACAATCAAGCGTACAAAAGTGATGAGCCTGCTACGAGTACGAATACAAATACAAATACAAATACAAATACAAATACGAGTACGTATAAGAATGTCGGGAATTGAGCGTGAAATGAATTATTTGCTACGTCGACCTTTCAACCCCAAAACCCAATACCAATGAAAAACCGCAGCCCACTCACACACACAGACACATTTCGTAGTTGCGGGTCAAGTCCAACAGTGCACAACTGTAAGTCAACACCATCGGCGACACGGATGCTATGTTCTCTGGCTTCATCTCTGGTCAGTGTGCATAGCACAGTGCCACAATCCAACCAGCCAACAAGTGCCGCCAACAACCACTACCAATCCGATTGGCAATGGCCACAAACAACATCCGTTACTGACTTCCGTTTGTCTGTGGTTGTCAGGAAGTAATCAATAGTGTAATTGCAGACAGCAGCATCCGTTTGCCAGGTTCCTACAACTTGCATAGTGTCATCGTGCCATTATAGAACAAGAATTTAAATGAATCGCTGAGGTGCCTAGCCGTGTTCGCGGCATTCCGTTTTCTAGGCAATCAAAGTTGGCTTTCGAAGATGTGCAAGTTTTGTATTTACGAGTGCGCATCAGTGAGACTATCAATTATCGGTCTATCTGTGATCTCTTCAACTTACTACAGTGCTTCTCCACTTTTTTGATTATTCTGATAATTTATAAGAAGATTTGTCGCGCTATGCAGTGATTTCGCTATCGTTTTGCTCTTAGCCACTTTTCTTTGTATTAGAAAAAAGGAAAAAGTCATTGGATGTTAAGCCTAGAGATATACTACATGTGAGCCGATTCGAGCACATTTCACGAAATTTCGCCGCGGCTTTTACATAACGGAGGAGCCATCTAAAGTTCTCAGCGGTTATTTTGTGTATGATAAAAATTGTTTCATTAATTTCTTTTGATTGTTAATATCTCAACTCCGGTGAAGAGATATGGTTCAAAATAAGCTTGATGAAAAGTCGAACGTATTAAGAGAATACAACCGAAGTGACTTTGCTTCTAGGGAAACTGTGCGAGAATTTGTTTTCAAAAGTGCGTGTGCCTCCTGGAACCACAACTCGGCAGCGTTCACAAGAATTGGCCAATCCGCGCACCACCTTAGAGAGAATTTTAAATGAAGACCGCGGTACAAGTTCAATTGTCTTAAGTATTGAAGGCACAAGACCATTCGATGCGTTTTCGATTTGCTCAATGAGCCAAGCCAATGCACTAATTGTGCCACTCTGAATGTTTGCACCCAAGCATTTTTTCCCTCTCATCGTCTCTATTTATTGAGTTAGCCTTTTCAAAGTAATAGATGTAAATTAATTCCATACCAAAAGGTGTCACTATAACCTTCCTGGCAGACAGACAAACTTTAGGGCCTATTAGTTTGACTGCTGTTTGTGATAGAGCTCTATCTTATGATGAACCCGTGTTTCGAATTTCGTGCATTCGACCTACTAAGTCTGTAAAATACTGTGTTTTTCAATAGCTAATTTCTCTGTCATCAACATTGTTGAAATTTACTATAAAAATTCGTGTTCTGTTCCACACAAATTTCGGCGAATAAGTCGTCTTTAATGATGAAGCATATTCTTGGCTGTATGGCTTTGTCAACAAGCAAAATTGGCGCATTTCAGTTGAAACTAATTCGCAGCAGTATCTTTAGTCTCCACTATATCCTGAAAAACGTACTATTTGGTGTAGATTTCGGTAGGGCGGGATCATTGGGCAACATTTTTCGCAACGGAAATAGCTAGACGTTAACTGTGAATGGAGTATCATATCGGACCATTATTACGCAGTTTTTGTGGTATGAATTGGAAGGCATAGATCTAAAAAGCATGTGATTTAAGCAAGACACATATCGGTCGCTACAACACAGTTATTTCAACAAAAGTTTCCACAACGAATTATAACCAGAAGAGACGATGTGGAATGGTTATCAAGATCGTGCGATCTAACGCCCTTAGAGTTCTTTTTCTGGGGCCAAGTGAAGTTGCTAATTTATGCCAATAAACCAACAACAATTGAACAACTCGAATACAATATCATTGGAACCCTTGGCGAGATACGGCCCGGCTTATGCAATAGGGTAACACAAATTTGAACCTCTCGGATTGACTCTTGCAAAATAAGCCGCGGAGGCCATTTGACTGGCATTATTTGTAGAACAAATTTTCATAATATTTTAAGCAAAACTATTTTTACGTCACCAAGTCTGTCCATAATATTGATACGCCGCTTTCGCCAAAAACTCACAAGGCTGCTTGCTTACAATGGCCGTCTAATGGAAATGTAGCTTACCTAAGATCTACAAGTTTTTTATGTTATGCTTCGATAGCGCATGAAAGGGAGCCTATATGCCGGAGACCCAGCCTAGTATTGAAACAAAAAACATAAACAATTTTCACCAAAAAAAAAAGAATCGCATTATGTAATTCCCGCATTGCAAGCGTCCCCCAAGCAAGCAACTCACATCTTTCACAACGACTGTAATGACTATAAAGTGCGTTACTTACAGTTCGTTGATTCACAAAATTTCCTAAATGAGTTGGCGACAACATTTTTAATTAGTACCTGTTTCACTAATTTATTCACTGGTTGGGGCCGGATATATGGAGTCACGGTAGACTTTTCCATGCCAAGTTAATTTCCGCCTTGGTCGCATTAACGTACGAAGCACGTGCAGCAGAGTTGTAGCAAACCGGTGCGGTGGGGTGCGGTGCGGTGCGCCCACTTACACATCTCTGTTTCAATGTACAATAAGTGTTCTGTTCGACTCTAGCCTAACCACGGACCATATTCTCCGAACCATTGTGTGCGCAAATTGGCGTGCAGCAGATGTCGTCTGGGTTTTCTAATTGCGAGAGAGCGCCAAATGGCCTGCCCCCTGAACATTATAACAATTGCGCTGTTTATGTGCTGATTTAATTGAAAATAAACGTCGCGTTAATGTCCCGGAGTAGCGAATGTATGTGAGCACCGTATGTGTGGTGTGCGAGTGCTTCTAATGCTTTGGGCTTGGACACACCCAGAGTGGGCATCGAAAACAAAGAAACCAAAAGAAAACAACAACAAAAATAGAAACAAAACAATTTCTCATCAAGAGCACACACAATGTGATAAAAACGATAATTATTGCAGCTCTCGACGCGTACTCAAGCACTCCACTTTGGTCCGAAAGTCACTTCCCCCTCTTTTCAACCGCACTGTTTACAACTGACTGGCTGATGTTTACTTCTAATTGTGCATGTGTATGGGTTTCTGTGTACTGGAATGTAACTTAGCTCTTATGTGTGCTCCACTATTAAGTGGGTCGGTCGACAGTGCCTCAGACCAGACGCATCGAATAATGGGGTTGAATTGAGAACCTAACAAACACAGATACACAGATACACAGATACATATTCATATGCACGCACTCGCACTCGAACTCGTACACTTGAATAAACATTTGTTTAGCCGAGATGAGCTAAGAGGCAGAAATTATTATCCAAACGTTTATGAGTTTCAGAGGAATTGTGTATTTAATTATGCATCGAAGATAATGACGACAGCATAGACGAGCATAGCTGAGGCGGCCACAACGACTGAATTTCGCATCTGGAAAATGAAAATGAATTTGGCTGAGCTGCCTAAGGTTCAGCTTTAATTTGAAGTTGAACATTAAATATGACAAAGCGCCGCTTAGTTTTACTCAAAATTAACACAGCATCCAAACGTTGGCGAATTTATTTTGAGTGCATCAAAAACGATTCTTTTCGGGGGATAAATTTGGTAGCTTGATACCAGCCCAGCTGTGTGCTCTTGGTGGGACTGTTCATTTGCACAATCTTATTCGCAGTGAATTATTCGCAGGTCTTGGCACAACTATGCCGTCTGGATTAGGAATACACATGTATGCTTAGCATCTACACACGCGCGACAAACACTTGAGCCACATTCACGGACGTCGTACTTTCGGTTTTGGTTGCACGCTCAGTAGCAGCCACAAGTTCAAAAACAGTTTGGATACGTGCCAGCAGCGAATTACGGCTGGAAGAGCCTTTCGATTGTGTCTGCTAGTTTGTTGTTTGTTGTTGTTGTTGTTGTGTTGATGTATCCGTTTTCTGCTTATCACACATTCGTGCATACAAAATACAAAAATGCGCCCACATAATCCCCCCGTACACCAACTAGTCCCTTGGGCACATTTTAGTGTGTGTGTGTATATGTTGTTGCGTGTATCTATGGCAGCCATTTCAAGGTTCACACTCCGCAAGTACTTCATAGAGTCGTAAATTTTAATGAAAGTTTAATTTTTATCTCAAGCGTGTCTGCGCGAAAGGCACACCAAAATGTCCGTCCGAACGTTGGCGAACTAACGAACAAACGAACAACTGAACAACTGAACAACTGAACAAACGAACTCAATCGCCTGTGGTGTGTTTTGCAATTTCAACCCATCCATTTGGGTGGGGTATTGGGGGGGATTCATTTTCATGCGGCACGTGTCGAGAATGTGGCGAATACATTGTCTTTCGGAATTGTACCAATGACTCTAAAAAACCCCATCCGTAAACACCAAGCCACCAACCACCCGTCATATAGACGAATGTATTGAAATCTCGGTCAGAGGCCTTGAAAGTGCCAATTTGTCAGCTGTGCTGTGGGTTGCACTCACCTGAGTAAGCTGAGACGAGGCATAGTAGGAAATCCTCGAGGGACAAACTGACTCCGGTTTTGAGTAGATGGTCTCCGCCACTTGATCTCCCATGGGTAATAACGTAGCCGTTGCATATGGCGACGGTGTTGGCGAGTTGCGGAACCCTGAAAATGAACGTACATAAGAGCAACGATAAGGGTAAGGATTACAGCCACCCTTTTGTTGATTGATTAGTCGCACTTACTGTCGAAAATGTTGCAGGACTTCTTTGTCTCAGACGGGTACTTATTGAGGCTTGCAATCGTAGCGTACGAGCCTGTGGCGCTCGGTGGCCGACCCAGTGGATCGAGCCGTATGAAAACGTTCTGATTGCTGCCATAAGCTGCTGTTGTGAAGCTGGTGCTGCAAACACAGAAAAGCCGCAAAACGGTACAATTAGCAAATTGTGGCCATGTCATCAACCATCCTAGTTAACGGCGGCGTCTCCACTTACTGTAGCGAGTCCTGACGTATCTGTTTGCGAGCCCGCACATACATGGTGCTGGCAATTAGGCCCACGGCAAGCACCAAGCCCAACGCGCAGGCCGCAGCACCCATTAACGCGGGACCTTGTGAGGGAGCCTGTGCCGGTGCTGGCGACTGATTAGGTTCGGGATAAATGCCTGCAAAACAGAGATTTCGACAATGCTTGATTTCCATGAAGTTGGACTCGCGTAGTCGTGCTCGCAAGTGGCTGATTGCAATTCGACTTACCTTTGAGGCAGATTTTATTCCGCTTAAAATGCAATTTTGTGTCATTAGCATGTGGGGGGCCCTGCACCAACAAATTCACGATGAGTGGCACCTGTTCGGTGGTGTTGCCTGTACAAGGCAGATGCACCAAGAACGACTCGGTTTGTTGCGGCACATACCCCTTGTGCGGTATACTCAGCGTGGGTGGCGCTAAAGCTTCTTGATCCTGTTCGTACTCGACGCTGATTGTGTATGGCAGCTACAGCAAGCGGTTCAAGAAGGATAGTGAGACGTGTATTAGACTGAATTTAATGGAGTGCAAATTCGATTTTAAGTGGACCAGATATAGCTGTGAGTGGTGTTAGTGTGTGTGTATGTGTGTGTGTGACATGTTGTGTGCTCTTCAAGCCAGGGTAAAGTGTTGTGCGGGCGCACTTGGCGCTTGTCCCTTACCGGATAAGTCGTTAGGCTCTGCCATGAGAACTCCAGTTCGTGCACATCTCCGGGTACGGGAACAGTGAAATGCATCGCATATGTGTTTATGCTACCCTCGTGTACATAAAACAAATCCGCTTCCAGTCCTTAACGGCACGAACGAAAGTGGACCGACCGAAAGACCAAGTGGAATAGATAGAAAGAAAGGAGCAAAAACAACAAACGTGAGTAAAAGTTTACTTTCGCAATTTGTGCTTGTTTGGATTATTTTCTTTTTGTTTTTCCTCTTTTGTTTTCACGCTTTTTGCCCATTTATGCGATAGAAAGTTTGCACACTTTATGTGTTCTTACACTTTCCCAGCTCTTCACGAAATTGATTTGCCAACTGGTAATTGCGCAAATCCGGTGCGCAGAGCTCAACAATAATCCAATGAAAGGAAATCAGAATCCATTTTATAAACTGTCTCTTACATGAGAAATGTCGTCAGAGTGTCAATTAGCACTGCCAGCGGAAGCGGAAGCGGAAGCGGAAGGAGCTGCTGCTCAATGGAAATTAAAAGGTGTCAAACACTGAAGCGATCGACTTATTTCTATGGTGTCTGCCATGACACGCAACACCCTTCAGTGATGTCAGTCAGCATTGCTCTGGCTGGCTCTTTTACATTCATTGCCTCTCCAAACTGCACTTACGGATAAAACGACGTGAAATCCAATTTCATCATCCACTTTCCGCTCTTGAGTTGTTTTCGCTTTTCTCATTGCGCCATCTTTGCAAATGCTCCTTTATTTACTTACAAGGATGACGGCTAGTCAACCCACAGAGCCCTTGCTTTGAGTCTAGGTTGCCGTAAGTTCGTCTTTCTCCCACGAGAGTTGATGCACAGGCGAGACGCAACCAGACAACGCATTATTTGTGCGTACTCCACTCAAGAACAAAGTGAAACACTTTTCAAGCAATTTTAAATTCAATTATAAGTAGAAAAACGAGTTTTCTTTCAGTTCTTACTCGTATTTTCATTTTTAAGCGCCGACAGTATTTCCGACTTTATGCTATTCGTAGAAGTGTATGGCTTTGCACCCCGTTGAGTCACAATGTTCCCGCCGTTTGATTTTTTATTTTTTATTTTTATTTTATTTTTATTTTATTTTTTTTTTTGTGAC
The DNA here is from genome assembly GCA_035041755.1 of Cacoxenus indagator. Classification (NCBI taxonomy): domain Eukaryota; kingdom Metazoa; phylum Arthropoda; class Insecta; order Diptera; family Drosophilidae; genus Cacoxenus; species Cacoxenus indagator. The sequence continues at coordinate 310,656 of JAWNKX010000240.1, forward strand.
GCTGTTGCCAGGAGCTCATATTAAAAAGGCGAGCAAACACTCCACGTAGGCCCTTAGACATTCATAAAGAAACCACAGACAAGTGAAAGCACGACATCTCATGAATTTGGGCCGAGAAGCTTTTCATTTTGTGGAAATGTGTTTTCATCAAGAGAAACAAAAAGGACAAGGGACAAAGCAACATTTGGGCAGGCGAATATGACGCAAACCGACATTGTTCTTATGTAAATCAAGAAAGTCGCAAGAATAATTAATTCACTTTTGATTTGACATGAAAAACGTTTACATGACAGCCATAAAAATGGTAATCGTTTCAAATGTTTTGCTTTGACAAACTAAATTTGGCTTTGAAATGACTCAAGACCCCCCCCCCGGCAACCGCTGCAGACAGCACAGCAGAAGTTACAAAGCACGACAAGAACAGACGAACACCAACGACATCGACAACTTCTGTGGTTTTTGTTCTGAATCAACTAGAACAAGTGTGCCATTTTGGCAGTTATGGAGTTCCACTAATCGCACAAGGGCCTTAGGCGCTCATGAAGAGTAGCTTGCAGTTCCTGCAGCAGGCAAATATGTCAGCAGATCGCAAAGAATTGACGCTGAGCGCTAAATGACGTTCATTTTGTGTTAGTTGTTAGATGTTAGCGTTAGATGTATCGCCGGATCTATATAGAACACAGCAGACCATTAGCGGCGCATAGCGTGGGAGTTTATAGAAAGTGTTTGTGTTGTAAGACTTGTGAACATCGAAATAGTCTTTGTGAAATTTACTGCATCAAATCGGCATACATAAAACAAAGTTGCAAAAAGCGTCTGTTTCCCTCTGCTTTACGTAATTTTCAACCAATTCAGTTGGCTTTTTTTTTAAAAAGTAGATACTTGCGCTGCGACTGAATTGACTGAAAAGAAAAAACATTCAAAAACATTTTAAAAAACGAAAGAAGTACGCTCACGCAATTCATTCCTGAAATATTTAATTATATTTCTGTTTATAAAGCAGTACTCACATTGAATGTCATTTAACTAAATTATACAAAAATAATTAATTGTTTGAAATATTTCGATTCTCATTGCTTGGAAGTGTGCTGCGGTTCAATTGAAATACGCTAGTATTATATATTAATTTCGATTCATATAGAGCAGTTGCACTAATGTATGGCTTTATTCATTGCAGTTCCCACAGGTGTCAACGCTGTTAATGGCCAACTTATTTCTATGAGATGCAAATGAGAATGCCGCTTAGTAATGTTACTTTCGGTTTATCACATTCCACTTAAGCTGTGTGCCAAAAAAATGGCGGCTATAGTGCGTAGTTCTGTTGTTTTGGCTAACACGCCAACACAACAAACTCAAATGCATAAAAATCGCTTGTAGGGAGGCATCTCTTTTTTGCACTGCAGCACATCGAACCGCTGAATGTTGTCCGACATCCTTTTACTGTTGCAGCCATACTCATACTCATGTGCAACAATGTCGGAATGCCGCATACATACAGCGTTGATTGTATTTTACATTCGAATATTTTTCCACTGAAAAATGCGGCGCAAATGCGTCAAATATTTTAACCGTACAGCTGTCATTTCGGGTTCTCAACGAGGTTTCATTGAGTTATTCAAAACTACACGCACATAATGAAGTAATGCCGAGCAATCATGAGCATTGCGTCTACCGAAAGATACGAATCACTCATTATCTTCAGCATGAGTGCCACCGGACAGCACACCGCAGCCCGCGCCACTCGTTCGATTTGGCTTGTTTCCTGCGTCAGTTGGTGTAGTTTCTTATGCTATTAACTAATTGGAGTTTCGTGATTTGGCAAACTTCAAGTGTTGCCGGTTTTAGAGCGCGCGGCTACTCTGCATAATGGAGTGGAAGCGCCATGCTCAATTATACTTAAGTGCCGGAAAATGTTTGTAGTATATAGCCAGCCTGAAGACTACAACTAAAGTAGGCCAAAGGCAGTGGCAAAGCGTCAACATGCACCATTAATCAATGTAACCAATCAGATGGCTGACAGGCGCAGCGAATTTGGCAGCGGTGAGACGCAACAGCTCATGAATGCCTATGCGTGGGCGGCGTAGCTAGAGTAGGTAGAGTAGGTAGAGTAGGTGGATTAAGTGAAAACTCGGTGATCCTACAAGGTCGTCGAAAATGATAGTGCCAGCTTTACGAGTACATTCAGCTCTTGGCATTGGGGCAAAGCAAACAGGCAGCACCATTAATAATGAGCTTGCGTGAAGCAGCGCTAAGAGGGACCGGCAATAATATATCGCTGTTTGTTTGTGTGTTTGTGGGTGGATGGGTATACTCGTATATGAATGGCAGCGCAAGTGTTGCTTGTCAACAACAGAACAGAACAGAACAGAAGAGAACAGAACAGGAAGAAGAAATAATAGCGGAAGAGCCAACGGAAATCGATTTGTTTCCCACTTGAATTGCTATTGTTGTCGGCGACTGCAAATTTCGTCGGCTGTCAGAACCAAGTGGGAGCTATGTGTATTTTACTCGTGCTTCAATTAAAGACCGTTGAATTCGCGGTGTTGCATTTTGTTAGGCAATCATTAATCACACAGCATGGTGTGCAGCAATCGCAAAAAAATATCAGCCGGATGATGAACTTGCCAATATGGCTTTCCTACACTTGAATATCCAATAAATACGAATTATGCAAGACGTAAGCGCGTCTCTAGTTGTTAACGTTATCAGTTTGCTTACCCATCAGTTTCATCACTTCGCGGTGGCTGATGAACACGTTGAGATACCCGCTGACGAGCGTCGCATGCCAAGCGACAAGCGCGCTGCACAAGTACAGGAAACCAAATGTCTTCGTCATTGCGGGAAAAGCGCTTCGCCTCGCCGCACCGCTGCTTGCTGCTCTTAAACTTTGTTACACTTCGCTCGGGTATGAAACTTTTTAATTGTCTCTGCTTGAAACTCGGTCGGTTACGCTTATCGTTCTCTTCCTGACAGCCAATTTCAATTTCAATCGCGCGCCATTAGCCCGAATCTCGGTCTGGTGTGCCTGATGTGAGTAGTATGAGTGGTGTAAGTGGTGTGACTGGTGTGACCTCACTTCACTAACAATTCTGTTAGGCGGGTTTCGCGCGCCGTGGTTAATACCACAGTGCCAGTGATTTCAGCTCGAATGTTATTCGAACAGAAGCCGCTGGTCAAACTCCACAACGATAGGGAGCAGCCACAAAAGCGGGGCGAAGCGTCGAAAGCAAATCTTCTATCAGCTCACACCTCAACACTTCCGGTTCGTAGGACTCTCAGGTCGTCGAGCCAGACACGGCCGGCCACTGCAGCTGCTGATACAAACTCAAAATGTCTGACAAACTCGTAACTTTGGATTCTGGTTCTGGTTTCGCTGGTTGCTCCTGTTGCTCATGTTGCTCCTGTTGCTCCTGCCGATGCCCCTGTCACTGCTGGTGCTGTGCTGTACTTGCTAAAGCTGATGCTGATGCGCCTGATGCGGTGGCTGTGCCAAAGCACGCACGTTTCATTTGTTTTAGTTGGCTTTGCTTATTTTGTGTTCGTTCTTCTTGTCGTTTTTGCAAACTGTCATTCGTTAGCAGCATCAACATTTTCGTATTTGAATTTGCCCGGGTACTCTGTTAACCCGCAAAAATCGACAACGCCAACGCCAACGCCAACGCCAACGATGTCGGTGCCGAGTGCTACTCTAACCAATTCATGTAAACGCCTGCAAGTTTCCGCTCTGTCTGCCTTTAGCTGTGACGGCTGCTTTGCTTGTCACTGTGGTCACGTTGACTCCAGTCCCCAACACTCGCTTAATGGGTTCGGTTCGGTTTGGTTCGGTTTGGTCGGCTCGGTCCGGTCCGGTCCGGTCGAATTGGACAGCTGGACGACTGTTACGTTGGTCACTCAAACGCGCCAAACATGTGTCCTGGGCACTTTCAAGCCCACTGAGTTGCCTTTCGTTGACTTGTTTGCGAATTCTGTACTTTCACTGTGCGTCGCTCTCCCTTCTCGCTCTTCGGTTGTTGCTACTTTTTGCAGTTTGCTCGACTCTGTTGAATAGAAAGTGATTTGCTTTAGTTGGTTTTTTCTACTAACACATTGTAAATGTGTTTGTAACATATACGAGTATGTGTGGATGTTGTCTGTCTCATGTCTGAAAGGCATATAAATTTTTATTTATTTTTATTTTTTTTTTTGGATTGTCCTCATTGCCTCTTTTGAGTTGAGTGTTATAGACAGCAAGTAGAAGTTTTGAAAAGTTGGTTAAAAAACTTCGTGGAAAAGTAATTAAAAAGTTAGAAAAGATTAACAGCTAACACATACGCAGTACGACATTCCAGCTTCCTTTTTAAAGCGTCTAGTGCCCCTAACCGTTTATGCAGACTGTGGGTCTTCATTGGTGATTGTATTTTTACGCTTCATTGCACTTGACTACAATAACGGTAGCAACAGCAGAAAAGGCAACTGAGACGAAAGCAGAAAGAGCAAAACAGGACTATAAAGCTAATCGAAAGTTATGAAGCTATAACAAATATTTTGTGGATTTGTGGCTTGAGGATATTTCACTACAATAGTCAGAAGGACTACGACTGCGACTAGGACTTCGGTTATTGTGGTAACTGATATTCTTGTGGTTGTTGGCTGCAATAATTGTGAAGTGCAAGAGCATAACAACAGCAACTAGCACAATTAGTAGTCGATCGAACGACTCGAGTTGCACGAGTGCGAGTAGCAAAGTGCTTTGAAAACGAAATTGTTGCCAAAGCACTCGAATTTAATATGCACACAGACATCCCCATGGCAACACGCCACGCCCCGCTAGTCAAATTTCAAATGGAAAACGCTTTTATTTGCTTTGTGTTCTGTGCGACTTGGCGTACGAGAGCGTGCGTACTGTACATTGACATGTATCCCATAGTTACAGCGTGTGCTACTCTACGCACCGAAACGCTGCTTGATATGTAATTAGAAGAGCTGACATGCAGAAAGAAGATGAACACATTCTTACGTGTAGATTAAACCTCAAAGCATCATAGATGAGCATCGAGACAGTGAGTGAACCTAAGACCAACAATCTTTGGCAGTCTATCTCAACTCATAATTCATTAACTTTCAGTGATGAACAAAACTTGCAGAAGGTGTTCTAAACGCTCGTGCACATCGTGATACCATCGTACGATAGGATACGATTAATCATTCACCCAGGCGCTATGAACTGCCGACATGTATTCACGAATGTTTTTAAGTAAACACGCCATTCGAAATACTTGACTGTGAGCAGTTGCCTGGTTAGAGCGTGATTATGATGGAATCCACTCAACGAATGCATTAGCATTTCAAAAGATAAATAGAAATGTAAAAGTTTGTGTAGCGCAATGTTTGCGTAGTAGAGAAAGTCGCTACTGAAGCCGTTGATTTGAATGGCGCACGCAGACGAGCCTCAAGGCAGTCAGTAGTCAGCCGTGTCCCTGGACGCCCGACCACCTCATCCGCCGCGGCCAGCTGACGCATGAGAGCTCAGCGCAGCGTTTCGGGGCGCACATTACGAGCATCGGCAACATATTAACGACAGCAGCTCAATCATAATCAGAGCGAACTGAATCCACTCAAAAGTACCCATCGAGTGTTGGTTCGTACGCTCCTCCATCAAGGATGTGCAGCATACGCAGCTGACATGTTACAGGAATTATTACAAACCACCAGACTGGCTGCTTAGTCATATTACGGGGCTCAACGGCTCAGAGTGAGTTGGTGAGGGCGAACGGTCACCCACTCACTCCATAGCTACAGTGACAAATTTATGGCTGCCGGTATCTGATGACGAAGAAAACTTTTCAATTACTTGGCAGAGACTAATGAATACCAATTGTACACGGGAGTACCCCTTCCAATTAATATCCGTCTCATCTACTTCTTCCAATCATTTCAATCATTTTTCTTCAATGTGTATATTTCTATACCATATATATAATTTTGTATTTGGTTTGAGCTAATTTTCGACTTATCATCGATCCAAGCACACGAGTATAGCCGCGTAGAAACGGCAGGGGTGTTGTTTAAAAGGCGATTGCAGAAAAAGCACCCCAAAAATGAAGACCACCCGCGGCGCATAATGTATTTCAATTATAAAAAGGTTTTTCACGTCCTCCGCAGGAACTGGAATTTAAGCAAAGTGTACACTTTGTTAATATTTGCCAACGCTGTCATTTTGCAGCATCCTATGTACTATAAAGGGATGCGTTAATATTAAAAAAATAAATAATAACAACAAAAGGTTCTTGAATTACAGCAATAACGAGGCGCGAACTTGGCACAACAAAAATTAACTCAAACAAGTGAAAAAGGTAACAGAAGTTGTAATACTCTTCACACTACAAAGCCTATAGATACTTGAACACAGTCTTACTCTACGGCGTAGAGCCCCTACGCTTCATATTGGAAGCTTATATTGAAGAGCTGCGCAATACCACGAAAACGAACTAAAATACCGGAATCTACCATTCTGATGACCTCTTTAGGAGGTCAATTCTAATTTTTTTCTTTGTTACAAGTATCTGCGATTTTATCTATCTATCTATATATATAAAATGGGAAGCATGTCTGTGTATGTATGTATGTCCATTATAGACGCCGAAACCGCTGCACCGATTTTGAGGAAATTTTCATGAAAACTCTAGAATAGCCTTTCGAGTAATTCTGTAATGTTTGGTGCGTTAGTCGGTGAAAAAGATTAGTAAATAAATTGTGTTATTTGTATGAAATGAATATTGCTTCATCAGTTTTCGTTTGAATAATATGCCAAATTCGAAATCGAAACTCTGTCAAAGAAAAATAAGAAAAGTTTAAGGCACAAACCGTTTTAATAATTTAAACACGAAACGAGAAAGACGTGAGTAAATTTATTAAGTAGAATGTGTTTTAATCGTTAAAATAAATTTAAAAAAAAAGCTGCAAAATAAAGACACCAAAAAGAGCATCATTTGGAGAAAACAAAACATCCAAAGCAAAGCCAAAAAGTACAAATAGAGCACTTGAAACAGAGGAATAACGAGAACAACAATGGACAACAGCATGCCAAGAGGCAGCAACGCACCGTGTATTTTCGCATCAAATTCGTTTGTTTTCATAACTAAACTGGCATATAGTAAATGAAGAACACATTATAAAACATTAAGAAAATATATTGAAGTACCTTCGGCATTAATTTACAGTCAGCGAAATGTTGAACTAAATACAACGATGAAACTTAATCGTTCACTATTTCTAATATAATTACATTAAGAGCGCTTGATACCCCTACAAAGCCCGCGATTTCCACAGATTATAATGTAACGTGTTTATTATTCGGAAGCTCCAAAACTTGCTCCCAAATTTTCAGACAGGCTTATTCTTTTGTGTCTATATAGACATTAGTTCAAGAGACTGTCGTTTCCAATGAATTGAAATTAATCGGCTGCTACGAGCAAAGTAAATATTCCACAATCACCTCTTCTGCAAAAGTTGTGTAAACTGATGCCTAACCAAAGTCTATCAAACATGCTATTCGGCTTAGTTGTGAGATTGTGCTCTGTAGACTCCGCTTCTTCACAGTTAGCCTAGTACTTGAACACGTGGATAAGCGCCTCAAACATTTGTCTGCTAAGCAGAGTATAAAGAGCTTAATCTGTAGCTTGGAATCGACTAGTGGGCGGTCAACGGTATCCCTCCGCAGACGCGTGTGGGCAGCCTCGCATTTTTCTTCAACAAGATAATGTCGCGTCATTTAAAGGGAACGTATACAAGTACTGCGGTGCAACAGATTTGCTAAACCGAGTGGTATCTACTGAATTGGTATATTATGTAGAGGCTGATTGAATATCTAAGACGATTTGTTGTGTTTGTTGATAAGAAATTGCGCGCCGTCCGCTTTATAGAAGATAATTATTCATTTATACATCTAAAACCTATCGACATTCCTGTCTATTTTAACTAAATTAGAAGTATATTTGTTTATTTATTTGTCCTTTATAGACGCCGAAACCGCGGTACCGATTTTGATGAAATTTTCGGGGAACCTCTATAATATACTTTAAAAGGTTACTGTGAACTTTGGTGTGCAAAAATCGCTAGTAATAACAGAAGGAGCAATACCAGTTGAGGTTATATACGTAACATGGATAATAGAGAATAATGCAGATATGTGTACAATTCTCAACTGCTTCAAGAACTAACCTTTATAGACCTATTTCTTTAGTAGTCGATCAATATCGGATATGCTATTGAGCCAACTGTGCTAAGAAAGAGGGGTACAGCAAGTAGAGATGCTGCACCTTTTAAAGGAGTCTATTAACACAGCTGATACGCACTCAATCTCTGCACTAGACTAAGAAGATCAATGTCTTAATGAATCGAACACTGTGTATAGCAATAAAGTACCCATCAGGTCAGGTAGGGTATAGAAGCAGAAGGAACTGGAGTACGACTGGAATGCGAAAGATTCGGCAAAAAGAAGGGCTAGAACTATTTGTTATGATATTCACAAGATAGCAGGGTTTGTGGCTGTACACTGTAGGGTTAAGAAGCATCACACAAGCAACTCTGTAAGTAGCTACAATTAATTAATGTAACTAAGGTGGACTTTTTACTCAATCTAAGCAAATGAAATCAAATCTATAATATTTCATCTAAATATTAACTGTTTTACATCTAACAGCCCCTCTGCAAAAGAGACCCATTCAAATATTCAACCAACTGCCTATTTATCCATTTAACTATTTAACCATTCGATGAATATACTCGTGCTCATTTCGACGTTGTGTTGTGTTCATTTAGTGTGTGAAATAATTGAAATGTTTGCTGGAAATCAAATTCGAATAAACTAAATCTCCGCTGATTCCATTGTGATTTTCGCACTGGCCCAACAAAGGTGTTTTCCGAACTAATTTGAGTAGGCAATTATTTCGTTGCAGAACAATCATTATCACGGCAGAAATGATTAGGCCCTTTGACTTTTGTTACAAATACTGATTTTAATGTATAGCCGATTATAATGGCACATTTAAAACTGGCACTGACTGCCTGTCATTCGATGCACTACTACGTGCTGTTGCTGTACTCGTATTTTTGTGTTCTAAATTTGCCTTTAGGCGTTACGCTCTTAATGCAATATTAAATAAGCCATTGTACATGGAGTGGCGACTTTGCGCCATTTAGCATAAAATACAGCCGCAATTACTTTTTATGATGACAACGCTTTGCGCACACAAGTACGAGTATTGCGTCAATAGAGCCCAGCCAAAATGGTCAAAATGGCCAATATGCTATAAACCGAAGTATATATAGCACCAATGAAAATTCCAGTGGAGGTGGCGTCCGTTGCTCGTATCTGCCTTGCGTCATAAGCTGTGCAAAGTAAGCTGCAGCATCAAATCTCCGCCACTCCGAGAACGTCGAATAGGCACCCAATTGCTTTCAAATCTCCAGACAATGCGCAATAATCATTGATTTATGGCATATTTTTCTTATTAAAATGAAATTTAAACTTTTTGTGTTGCCGCTTCAGCGTGTGTGCGCCAGTGTTGGTGTGCGCTTGTGTGTGTGTGGGAGGCTTCGTTGAGGCGTTATAAGAGCGCCAAAGCTGTTGTCAGCTGCGTCACATTCGAGTGCCATTGCCTCTGCCTTTTATGAGATACGAGTACAGTTTCTAGTTGCCAATTCAGCTTACGAGTAGCTACGAGCGACAGCCATGCCAGTGATAAATAGGTTCTTTTTTTCTTCTTTTTTTTTTGTGGATAGTTGTTGCTGATACTCGCACCCGATCAAAGAGTTTGCCAACTATAATACATTTATCGATTATACTAGTGTAACCTTTTGACCAACTTTTTTGTGGCATGTCGAAATGTGGCACAATGCCGAGTCCGCAGTTGCTACTTTTGTCCTCGAGTGTAAAGCTTCGGGGACGTGCCTAATCAGGATACAAGTACATTTCTCAAAGTCATGCCCAATCAGTGGCAACTGGCTAATGCCGCATTATGAGTAGCAGAGCTGCAGAGTAGCAGAGTAGCAGAGTAGCAGAGCAGCACTTCAATCGCACTCGTAGCTTTCGCATTTGCATTATTTGTGCTTATGAGGCGCAACGGCCGAAAGCACTTAACTCGATTCAATAAACCTGAAGTGAGGCGACTCAACTTGGCTGGCATGGCGCTGGCCATTAATGCGTAATGGTTGCGGGATGCGGCAAACGGGGTCGCTGAACGTGTGCCCACCATTGAAGGCATTGAAAGCCGACCAAGCGCGTCGCTAAATTTACATAATTTTGTTTTTATTATCGGTTCTACATAGTATTTCCATTCGTTCTGAAGTTTTCCTTCGGACGTTGAGCGGCTATTTTCTAGTCGTGTTTTTTATTCTTTATTTATTTATTTATTTATTTATTTATAATTTTTTTCTTTTATCCATAATCCTCAGTGCAGCTCGACGGTCGTTTAATCTGCTCATCATATTAATTTTCATTTGTGTCAACGATTTGATTTGCTCTCTCAGGACCTGCTCTACAAACGGCTGCCTACTTCAGTGGGCCATGTGCCCATTAATGGTCACGCAATGCACAAAAAGCAATACGAAATTCTCTGATATGGAAAATAGTATTTGTTTTGGTGTCGTTGATATATATATATATATATATATAAGTGTGTGTGTGTGTGCCTGTGTCAGTGTTTGTGTTTGTGTCAGTGTTTATGTGTTGAGTAAACTGTTTAGAAAAACACATTAAATCCTTACTTATCAAAACGCAATCAGCTTAAATATTCTGCTTCGGCCTCTGCTTCGGTCAACTGCCTGAAATTGATATGAACTTGTCTTCCGTTAGCGCTCTGCGCTGCCCGGCAATTCGAGACGCTAAGCGCGATATCAACACTCTCAGTTTGGGTTTGCCTTTGTGTTTGTCTTGTCCAGCACTCTTCAACAACACTTTGGTTTCACTTTCTCGTGCCGTTGGACACTTGGCATATGCTCAAGCGGCAAAGGACAACGACTTCGTCCTGCAATCCAATGCCGACGAAGAAATGATTTTGCACTGTCAGCACTTTCAGCACTTTAGACACGCACACCCACATTCACGTACACAGAGCGTGAAAGAATTATTTTGTGGTGTAATATTTCATTTTGCAACAAAGAAAAGGATAACAGCTTCGTTCGGCGGCTACTATCCTTTTGTGAAATTCTATCACTTAAATCCATTTAATGCGCCGAGCAGCGTACGTTCGCACGCCTGTCAACATGGCGTGGCACGGTCGTTGAGGTTATCATTACGCGCCGGATTGTTATACGCCGGATGTCACCAAGGTGAGTCCGGATGAGTACAAGAATGTCAGCGGGCGTGAGTATGGGCAGTGGCGCGTTCCCGTTCGCGACAGCGATGACACGGCGAAAATCGCGTATTGTTAGTGCGGCTGCGGCTCTTGATCAGAAATGTTGCGCGTCAAGCACTGTGCGCCGGACGGATGTGTCGAGTCGAGTGGACAATGAATACAACGAGGCGGCGAACGAGCTCGCGTACAGACCTTCGCAGTTCGAGTTGCGGAAGTGTGACACAATTGAAGTTTGACGAGTTGACAAGCTATAAAGTCAGTCGAGTGTTCGAAATTAAAAATTGAGCTAAAAGTGAGTAAACAGAGAAGAATTCGCGCGTTGGCTACGGCGATTCGGTCGGTTGTGCCGTTTGTGCGCTAAAGGCGACCGTCTATTCCGGAGTGTTGCTTACGACTGATGTCGGAGCGAGTGTAGCAGGAGCGCCAGGACTGGTCGTGTCAGGATAAGTGCAAGCAAGCCAATGTTTACATAACGAAATCACCACGAAATCAAGCGCAGTTTGTGGGCACATGCGCAATAGCCGGATCCGGCGCCGGTCTCACGGCGTAGCAGCGTCTAACGCGAGATTGTGAGAGGACTTATGCTCGATGTGCAAGCAATACGCCAGTCCGACGCTGGATTTTAGCGTCACGTACGGACAAGTGCCGTGTACGTCAATGCAACAGTTGATTTTTTTAATCGGCATCAACACACGCAAAGAACTCAGAGCGATTGAATGTGTCCAAAAGAAGAAGCACTTGAATATGTCGGGCCAAACAGATTTGACAAATTTGACAAGTTGCAGCGCAGCCCCGGCGAGTTTGGTTGGGCCTTACTAAAAGTCCAAAAGTCAATTTTCCGGAAAAGCGTACGTCAATTAAAATTTTAATGAAATAACTTGGGCTAGCGCACTTCCCTCGCATTACGGCTGCTCATTAGAGGCGCAGGACAGCGCTTTGGGTCGGTCCAACTGGGCCCGCAAGCACGCGCTGTGACAAGGCGCATCGCCGAAAAAATCTAATTATAAAGGTTGATTAGTTTTCAATTACTTTTTGTGCCGTCAAAGTTTGTTTCAAAGAACTGCTTTGGAGGCCTTCTTTTGCAAAGCCAAGCGAAAAACAGGCTTGGAGCTCACTTAAAAAAAAAATGCTTTGCTAGCAACAAATCAGACATTTTAATTAAAATGTTGATGGCACCCAAATAAGACCAGAAGAAGAAGAAGAAGGAAAAAACGGTGAAAAACTACTATTACAAATTGGCACAAGAATTTTAAAGAAAAATCATTTCGGTTCAAACGCTTCACTGGCATACAATATTGGTCAGCACGTGGGCTAAAAGAAAACCGGTTGTGATAAACCAGATTTGAAACGATTAACTATGCTCTGTCCGATGATTGTTGGTCGTAAAGAGCACACTTCGCTTAGGGAGTGAGCCAACAATGACACCGACACCCGGGTGCATTCGATAAGAGGCCACTAATCTACCCCAAGTGCAAAGTGGCTGCCATACAAAGTGCGCGCCCCCTTTTAATGAGCCAGCGAACCAGCCCACACCAACTGCGCACGGCAGTGATGATGTTCCGAGACGGACCTTTCCACCTCAGAAGACGACACACAGCAACTTGCAACGGAAAAAAATTGACTCGAAGTGTGAAAATTCACACCCAGCACTACCCCATTGAGAACAGGAAGCGCTTACAATGCGAGCGAGGAGTGCCATGAAGCAAAACTCTTGCTTGCCAATGTTGCAGCTACAATGGGCTTAATGTGTGCGTGTGTGTGTGTGTGTATCAGTTCGAGTGTGTATGAGTACGAGTGTAAATGGCAGCCGTCGACAAATAGAATCAAATCGCAATAAAATGGAATGAAATCCCTTAATGCGAAATGTAAACAAAATGGTCACGTGTCGAAGATGCTCTCGTGCGCAACAAGACCACAACCAGGAGCCCGTGGTCTAGGCCAGAACATCAATGAACATCAACAGCAGCAGGACGTGGCAACAAAGCGCTGAGCTAAACAGAGCAGACCGTCTGGCTAGCAGAGCAGGATAATCATACACATGTCGTCGTTATGTGTTGTACAAAGGTTGTATAGTATTAGTGTCCGCGCCAAGCTGCGAGTAATAAAGGCTTACGTCCAATGTGGCACGAGAATTACTGCAAACGCAGAACAACACAGAAAAGCACGAATGGACGAAAGGACGAATGGACGAAAGGACGAGAGGAAGTATGGCCACAACTTGCTGTCAACGTAGGAGCCAAATCCCACAAACGTGTGTTCTTCGGCCAAGCGATGTGGATGTTGGCATGACGCTAAAAACTTGATTTCTTTCAAACTCAGTCAACGCCAGCGGCAATACAAAAGCGAAGTAGTGGAAACTTGTCACTAAAGATGTGTGTCCGTCTATGCGGAGTGGCGCAGTGTCTGAACACTCGGCTAGTGTAAGCATTGTGTGTCAAGTCAAAACCATGAACGTTAGCGCCGCCCAATAACACCGAGTACAGCGAGTCGCGGAGTACGCGTAGAATACATACATAAATTCATAGATCTTTCAAAGTTCGAGCTATGAAGTAAGTGCGCCCCGAACCGCCCCGAACCGCCCCGATACGCCGCTCAATCGGCGTGCCGCTAAAGCTGCGCCAAAAACGTTGGCAGCGCAAGCGGCGTATTAAAGTAAATGAAGTGTGACGCTTTGTTTTCCTTTGATTTAGTTTTATGAGTCTACATCGGATGTAATTGAATTATGCAAGTTGGCGCCAACGCCAGCATCAGACGGCTTTATTAGCATTCGATTATGGAGCGCCACGCCGACTAAGCGGAAGAGCAAGAAGGAGGCACACACACTGATGTTGACGACGATGATGATGACGATTATGACGATGATGCTACTGCTGCTGTTGCTGTTGCTGCTGCTGACGGCGATGAGGATGACGATGATGACGCTGGCAAAAAGTTTGCCAAAGCCCAGAATGAAGCACTTTTGTGCTCCAACGGCGCGCGCTGCATACTGCGAACAGTTGCCGACCACACTTGGCTGGTGCGAGTGCGGGCAAGTGCGCCTGACAGGCAGGGAGGCTGTCAAACCGGCAGACAGTGTAAGGCTGAGGACAAGTGGAACTCATACATGGATACGCTTTTTAGCAATGATATTTGAATTTTAGATGCTGCATATATGTGCATGTAAAGGAGGAAATGAGTTGGAAAATATGTCTGCGGTTTCAGCAAAGCATACACCGTCGCTGAAAACAACAGCGGCCACAACAACGACAACAACAAGGTTAGCAAGGAGTACAGACAGAGAAACAATTGCAATGCACTCTGTGAAATGCTCGATAACTTAATAAAGCCCTAAATTTAGTGATAACCAACCAATGCATAAATGAAACATGCTGCTGTCTGTCGGAACTGGGTTCGTGGGAGAGTGCTGTGGTGTGGTGTGGTGTGGTGGGGTATGAACAACACAAGATAATGACATTTGAACGCGTAATTGAGTTCAAATTGGAAAACAAAAACGTCAGAGAAGAGTTGCTTCGAGAAGGCTTCCCGCTCAAACAAACGAGCAACACTAAAGACGTGTTCATTATTCTAGACATACCCAACACACCTAATACTGTTCTTTTGTATCTGTAAACAACAAAATCTCACGGCTTGTGTTGGTTCGATGACACCCAATAGAAAGAGCATATTCAATTTTGCTTCATAAAAGAATAACAATGCCGTTGGTCTGGCGATTTGATTTGAATAGGAGGGACGGCTCAGTTGCTGTGCATAGAAACTTCATTCATTCTCGGCTGGCTATGCATTGTTAACGGTCTGTGCTACAAATATTGTCAGATTGTTTGCCAATTATTTATCACGCATGACTTCTTTCAATTCAACTTTGTTTTGAGTGAGATTGCAATTGTTTCACTGCTTCAAAGAAGTCAATTAAAGTAGATACTTGCTTCAATTGTTCAATCATGCCAGAAACATTTTGTGTGTGTACACTTCGCTTACAAAAAATGCGTAAATAAACCACTACTGCATAGAACTACGAGGTAAATTTGTCCCAGATGGGTGAAAAAAGATCATTGGCACTAGAGATATTAGATAGGCCAACTACAATTATTGAGGTTGACGCATTGGTTTTGGGAGCGATTTTACTACGTTTCCGGTAATACAAAATTATATATAGTTGGCCCAAGTGGGGCAGCTACTGACGTCTAACTAAGCTAACTTAATGATAGTTTGTTGACTAAATCGCAACCGGATAAGTACGAGTATATCCCTGAAACAATTTTATATAATTAGAGCCAGTAGTCATTAGCCAAATGCTGTATTAACAGGTAAACACTGAAAAAGTGATTATGCTAAGGTAACTGCATCGTAAGGTCCGTATATGAGACCCTGGTTCAGGTTGGGTCTTCTTCTTTTCTTGTTGTTTTTGAAAAAAATCGTGCTGAAATTTGAACGCAATTTATTTTACAATTAAAGACATTAACTGTAACAAAATTAAAACCATCACCATGGATCGTTTTTTATTAAGTCTCTTTATTTTCAAGACGTACTTAAGTACATGAATTTTAACAAATCCCAGCTTAGTCTTATGAACAGAAATAGAGATAATAAAATTGCTCCAAAGACTGTATCCTGTCGACATTGGAAAAATAACATTAAGCTGATTGCTGAACTTATTGCTGAGCTTTATGCTGAAAAAACAAACGCACTACAGCCATGCAAATGCGTACACCAGAAACTCAGCGGAGCGTATACTCGTAAGCTCGTTTAAGCGCAGCTCTGTTTGATCGATCAAACATGTTTGATTTCTCAGCGTTCTAAGGCTACAAACATAGTGCACACTGTTGCCGAAGCCGAAGTTGAAGCCGAAGCCGAAGCAAAAGAAAACATATGAATATGAATTCGCGCGAAAGTGGTTCGGCTTCGGCTCACCGTGCTGTATAAACACTTTGGCGCGAATTCATATGTTTTCATCAGCAAAGTTTTTTTGTCTTCAGCTTCGGCTTCGGCAACAGTGTGCACTATGTTTGTAGCCTTACGAGCTGAAACATGAACGCAGTTAAATAGAAATCATGGACCGTAAGGGACTGATTAGTCAAATTGCTCTAAATCCGCCTTCGTGTGTCACTGAAAAAATTTGGGTTGCAATCTTAATTAATTTAAAGCCAACTAGTAAGCTCACGCTGCCACTAAGCTGTTATGTATTTGTTCCTTTCCTTAACTTTCCTTTCTTTTCTTTTCCTTTAAATTTAATTGAAGTTGTTCTACAATAACAATAACAGTAAAATTAAAAGATAAGTTGTATAAAATATATTATTAAAAAGAGCAAAGTTGTCATACTAATTCATGTCCATGATTTTTGATTCGATTCAGATCAAAAATCTGGTGGGCCCCAATCCAGAACGTGTCGCTTTCAGGCTTAAAGAAAGAATTTCTTATAAATTTTTGCTTCTGGAATAAAATAAAAATTGCATCAGTGATGTTGCTATGATTAGAATTGGACGCTTATACGAATTTATTTAGCGCCAAAGCTGATTACCTCCTCTGCATTAAGAGTACACAAATCAATAGATTAAGGTCATATTTATGAGGCCGCAAACTATGGCCTACGGCCATTGGCGTTAATTTGGTTAATAGCCCATTTGTTGAAGCCATCATAACTTTCACAATCCACAAAACCAAGTCGTTTACTAAATTCTCTCATTAATTCCACAAGACATGACTTTGTGTGTCAGCCGTGTCGTGGTCAAGTTTAATTAGCCGCGGTTTTTAGTTGTTATTGCCCAAACGATTAGCGCAAAATATGAAAGAAAATGAGAGTCACTTGCAAGCATTTTGACGTTGACCCGTTCAATGCAGCCAGCCCGCCACACCTTTTCTGTTTCTTACGGGTTCTGCCCTAGTTAGCTAAAGATGACAACGACAGGTCAACGAAAATCAATAACCTTTGTTGTGAGTATGGCAGGCGCAGTGTGCCCCGAAACTAACCCAACCCAACAGGATTCGATGAAAAATGTATTATTGCTTAAGCGCTCCTGACCTCTGTAACGGGGAGTGGCTGCCGCCGATACATAAACAAAATGAATCAAATTCGTTTATTATAAAACTAGGCCAAAGCGACCATTTGGTCAAATCGTCGAATTTGATAACACAAAATTAACCGACTTTTCGGAAACTACGCGACGACACTTGCAATTCGAGCTAAATTTTGTTGGCGACACCTCCCTCCCTCCTTTCGCAAACCACCACACGCTAGGAGAATAATCGCTTCATTTGGTTACGTGCCGTGAAATCGGCACAGGAAATTGGCACATGCATTCGCGGGCCATAAGTGCATGCGGCTTTCTTTTTGCCCGCTCGGACACGCCCACAGTGACTTCGCCGCTTCTGCGAGTACATTCGAAAGTGTTTGCGTGTCATTAATTTAGTGGCAGACTCGAACAACTTAATTTATGTTTCGCCTGATCATTTCGCCTAATGCCGCCGCCAACAGTGCGACAAGCCACCTTTTTTGGTCACTTAAAATGCACATAGGCAGCAGCGGAGTCGCCGCAACGCGTTGGTTGACAAGAGCACGAAATGGGAAACGGGTAATTACAATGCCCGAGCTCAAGCTCAATTAGGGGCTTGTAAGCCGAACACGCCATCTGGCTAAGATTGAGAGCTTGCATTGGATACGAGCGAATGGCTTAATTAGCAACCTCCATTGCACGCGGCGCTGAA
This sequence comes from Cacoxenus indagator, assembly GCA_035041755.1. Classification (NCBI taxonomy): domain Eukaryota; kingdom Metazoa; phylum Arthropoda; class Insecta; order Diptera; family Drosophilidae; genus Cacoxenus; species Cacoxenus indagator. Next base: position 328,691 of record JAWNKX010000240.1, read on the forward strand.
CATGGACCAGAAGCCCGGCTAGCTGAATGCATAAGGCGGACCCTGAGCGCAGGGCAGCTGAGTTATGTGTGTTTCCCATGTCTCCCATGTCTGGGGATGTATTTATGATTTGCAATTATTTCAACGAGTCCTGTTGGGTTTGTTTCTCTTATCTGATCTCGTAACCGAGTCGTGCCAGCAGCGGCATAACAGCACACTACCATCAACACTTCAATGCACTTTCATGCGACACACATACACACACATGCACATGCACACACACATGGATACACACGCATACACATGTTTTTTGTCATGGCGCCAGACGAAAGTGTTTGCTAGACAAATGACGCTAAAGGCGAGCGGCGTTTTGGCGACGGCAAAGGGTTTTTCGAGCGCCACAATATGGTTTGAGCGGTTGTCGGGCGCACATTTCTGCGTGGGGCGGTTTTGACGTTGTACACAAAGCGACAATGCGAATGGCTGCCTTTTTTCGGTGGGCTCTTACATGTCATTTGGCCATAAAAAAGTTTATGTCTGACATGAACAGAAAATAATTTGCATACAAACATTTTCAACTGGATAACAACTTAATTTAGATACATTCGCGCATGCACTGCGTAAGAGGGGTGCGTTCCTTCATATCTATAACATCAAGAAAACACAAAAAAAAAACAAGCAATCAAGCAAGCCATGATTCATATTACCCTTGCTTGGCTACTTGTCTCACTGTGCGTTTTCAGCTTAGTCTCGCATAAAGTGTTAATAAGAAAAGCACAAACTTTGCAGATACTCGTACACTTCAGTGAGCACTAAGGAACCTTTGCCAAATACAGATTGAGTCTGAAATTTTTGCAAAAAAGTTTGACGTGTTGAATGAACAACTTCCAAATGGGCTTCTTGAATTTGTAGAATGTTTTTCAGCGTCAAAAAAAAGGAATTTAAATGTACCCTAAGTTAAATTGAGTAAGCCTGATAAAAATTGTCTGCATTTTTATTATGTAATAATTGTTTTATGCGTGTGCCTTCCACGTTGCCATGGCACACTCACATAAACCGCACAACACACAACACACACAGCACACCTTAATGAGATACATTCTTCTTTTCACTTGGTCTTTGGCTTTTTCACGCCTCTCTATGCCAACGACGAAGCTTGTCAGTTTCAACAACTCTACTTCATGTCGACAAGTAGCACTTTGGTCAGTCATGCACACACACACGAACACACACACAGACACTACACAGTTGGTGTGCATTCTCAATGTGTCTGAAAGCGTTAAAACTGCCTTTGAACATTTACTGCAAACTTTAGCGAAGCCAGTTTGGCCGAGGAGTTGGCTGGGCGGTGGTTGGCTTCTACGAACATTGGCTGCACTTTGGCCGATGACTCGCTCACTCGCTTGGTAATAAACCGAAAACTGGCAACTGGCAACTTCCAACTACCAACTACTGACTCTGCTGGTTGGGAAAAGTTTTTCACTCAGTCACCGACTGTTTTTCACAAAGCGTGTTGAGTTGGGTTTGTGCTGCGGCAAAAGCGCAAGGCGAAAAGTGCAAATGCCGCGAATGACCGGTCCTGGTCCTGGTCCTGACTTGGCCGGCAACAGGAAGTGAGGTTGCGCTTTAAATTTAGTTGGGCACTCGAAGCGAAATGGCGTACAACGCTTTGCGGCGCCATTCGACTTTAATTTGATTGCAAAAACAAAAAAGGCAACAACAACAACAAAATAACAGTAAAAAAAACAGAAGAAAAAAAAACCGAATTGGCATATAAAAAAATACTCAAGTTAATTTGGGCAACCGTTTTATCCATTTTCGGGCTTAACTCGCCTTTCACCACTCGCCCCTTTGCGCAACGCACCAATTTACAGAGCTTAATCATAAATTGTGCAGGCCGGGCCGCATTTGGCACAGTTGATGATTGACGTGGAAAGAGCATTCCTAATTGGCTGTCTAGGCAACAAGCCTGCAACGAGCTACACTTGCAAATGTATGTATCTCCAAACGGCGCAGTGATAATTCGGAAAATTCAGTTGCTCGAAATGTGCAATTTGATTGCGAACAACCTTTCCATTGCCAATGCCCGCCAAAGCCGCTGAGTTTTCAGCCTACTCCGGACCGCGTTAACCAGCTTTGGATTGGTAGCGCACAACGTTGTCGTCCTGACAACCATTTCAATGAGCCACAAAGCGAGGCAGGACTCGCTCATGCATAATTGCGAAGCACAGCTCAACAAGCACACAGCGAGCTCGGAAAAATAAGCGCACGAAGGAACGAGCGTGCGAACGAGTCCTGGCGTCGACAGCCAGATTCGAAAGAAATTACTACTCATTCGATATTGCCTTTGTGGGCTTCAGCACTATTAGGGTGGATCAGCGGATCAGAAAATTGTAAAAAGAATAGAAAAGGGTATTATTACCTATATCAATAATAGGCTGAATAAACACAATAAAGACCTTGTGGTAATCTATTTCCATGCCAAACGTGTTATTATTTTTGTCGATCGATAGTTAAAAGAGCGCGAAATTACTGTGTAGTACTGTGCAGTAGTTACGACTTAACCAAGGCAAATGCTATCATGAAGATAAGTTGCACATTTACCCGAAGTGGCATTGTACGCTATATAGCGACAATCCCGAAACGTTTTTGAGCCATTTTACATTCGTACAGAAAAATAATTTAATCGGAAAACACCAGACACCACCAACATCAAGCAGCAGACAAGTGCTCCTGTAGAATGGAATACAACGAAAGGCATGTGTTTAAGGATAAATTAAATCAAATTAAATTTTTGGGACACCCACTAAAAATTTAATTTTGTATGCACTTCTGCATTCGGAGTATGATGGGCACAGTGGTATGTCCGGAGCTCTCTTTTCCATCACGACTTGAAAATCCCAACAGACACCCTATTAGATTGGAGAATCATGCCAATCAACCTTCTGGACAACAGCAAGCAAACGCGACGCTTAAAAAGGCTACACCATCTAGATCTACCATTCCGCATAAGGTACGAGTGAACAGCGTAGTACTGCTTCCTCGTTTAGCGTATTCCTCATGCTTAACCGGCGCACTACTTTCACACCTAAAAAAATTGAGCTCCAATGAAGAAGTCAGCGTTGAAAAGAATACCTATTTAATAACCACAACAAATTTTATTATTTATTAGATTAAAAAAAAATCTCTAGAGCAACTCAGTATATGAGTGAGACACAGTATATCCATAAGTTTAGGGAAATAATGTGATATTTACACATTTTCAATTGTACATGTTTTACTACTTGGTGTTTGTACCAAAATGAAGCGCTACATAAAGCAAGACACGTCTTATGTATAAGGCGTAGTATTTTTTATCCGTTTCACTTTACTTTGCATTATCGGAATTAATTTAACGTATTTGGTTACTAAGTGTAGGTAACATACGACAAATCAACATGACTATTCAATATGGCTTTGTTCCAGGAGCCGTTCGCTTGGCTGCGCTCACTTCGGATCTCATTTGCTCTCTCGGCTCTCTCATTATTTCACACAAATTTAGAAGAAAAAAAAATGTGTACGGCTGCGGTATATTCCTTCTCTGTTTCTCTTACATATTTTTCTCTCAACTCTGTCTAATAAGGTAGATTATGTTAAGACATAAAACGACACTGACTTATTGACTTATTGATCTGCCATCGTACATTTTCCGTCATATGACAGGCAACTGAAACGGTAACAATTTCTGATAGATTGATTGCATATCGTGGAGCCAAGATTCCATTCGTTGAATATTGATCAATTCAAACTGTACTCGTTCAAGTCAAGAATGAGCAATCAACATTTGCAACAACAAACTCAATGTCAAAGTGGCAATTATCGCTGCCGCAGAGCCACTTAAGCCGCTAGTGCTATTTTTTCCTTCTACACACTTAAGCAGTTTGACGAAAGTTTTCATAGAGAGTTGGCAATGTTTCTCTTCTCTCCACTCAGCTCAGCGCAACTATTCTATTCTTAGTGGCCCATGTCAAGCGTCAAGCAGAGGTCGTCAAATTGCTTTTAACGCACACAAACACACACTAATGCGCCCAAAGACAAAGTAAAGCAAAGCTAAGTAAAAGTTAGTGAACAAACTTTGTAAAAGGGTTGGTACTTCGGTGCCGAGTCGAGTCGAGTCGTGTCGAGTCGAGTCGTGTCACGTTGAGGGGCTGCGGCGAAAGTAACGTCATTCAGTCGAGCAACTTCATTCAAAGCGACCGACTAAGTGGTCGAGCGAACGCGTGCGAATTTCTAGGTTGCAAAATTGAACTATATATGTATGTCTATATGTTTGTATTAACTATTACAATAATTCAATGTAAATTTGAGGCAAATTGCACTTGCACGATTGAAGCGCGTGGGAATGCGCAGCTGCGCTTCTATAAGTAAAGAGCCGGCCATGTCTGCGGCAGGCCGTTATTACAATAATCTGCGAAACTGTCATTGGCTTAACTTATTGGGGCAACGGCTGAAGTCTGTGGTTTGCATAATGCGAACTTTGTCGATCAAATTATCGGCTGTGAATTATTACGGTTTGCGGGTGAGTTGAGCGCTGTTTGCTTGTCTGCTTCGCAACTGCTTTGAGAGCTTGAACGGCGACATGCGTCGGCACATGAAGCATATTAAGTCATATAGAGTAAGTACTTCATAGCAATTGAATCATCTCAATCCATAACAAGTGGGAAGCCTCATTTCAGCATTCATCGCAGCCAACCAGGCCGAAAGCTCCAATGGGACGTAACACAACCATCAACATAACACTGAGCGCTCCCGCAATCGCAATGAAGCGCTGCCCCTACCTACCTACCACCTACCTACTTGGCTTTTGGCTTGGCCCTTTGTTTAACGGCTTTTGTGTTTGTTGTCGTAACACTGATTTTTATGACATTGAAGCGCATTAAATTTTATGACTTATCAAAACACTTTGCACTTCGGCTGCCACTGTGCAGCGCCCACGCTCACCCAACGGCATGTGTGTGTGTGTGTGTCTATGTGTGCTCCCCAGTTGCTATTTAAATTTTGGTTAACTGTAAATTGGCTTCGTACGCGTTACGCGCATGCTGGGCCAAAACTTTGACGTCGCTCATGAGAACGCCGCGTTAATTGATTTTCAAGGCAAACAAAAAAACAACAAAAAACGAGCACGGCTAGACAAAGTTTCGGCGCTTGCCAGCAGCAAGTGACTTCGTTTTCTTGCTCCTCTTTTTGGGGTCTCTTGCAACGCCACAATGTTCCATTGTGTTCCATTGTGTTATTTATCTCGAGCGTTGGAGTGGGTGATTTTTGGTGGGTATGTGCTCTGCCAAGCGAACACACAACGACTGAAGCCATTTTCAAAATGACATTTTTCGTTGGCAAAAGGCATCCGCCCAGCCTCTCCATTCATCGCATAAGCACACCAAAACAAGCGAAGCAAATATTTCCCATTTTACGATGGATTTGGGCCCCGGATTCGATATCTCGTTACTGGCGATTAGTGTGGGAAGTTTTGTAAATTTCTACAAATGAACAAAAAAAAAAAAACATATGAACAGATAATAAAAACAATACAAATTTTATGTACTTCCATAAAAAAGAAAAAGAAAAAACAACCCCACATTAAAGAGCAGACAGTGCTATGGTCAAATAATGGGGTGCTGTGCGTGGGTGTGTATGGACTTGTGCATCGACCCGGGGGTGATTCATGTGCGTCGTCGTTCAGTATTCAATAGAAAAATGGGCAATGCCTACACCCAAAACGACAAACGCAACTTCGATTCACACTGCTAAGCGAGTATAGCTTATTTGACTCAATCCACATATTTATTATTAAACATCTATAGGGAATTATAGTTTATAGCTTATTTGACTCAATCCACATATTTATTATTAAACATCTATAGGGAATTATAGTTTGAAAACGGAATAACATGCACATTAACCTGGCGGTCAGTGTACAACTGTCTAAGCCGACTATAAAGCCGACTAGTTTTCTGCCTACTGCCTAATTAGCTTACCCATTGCGCTGCGAAGGGTTTGCCTTGTTGCATTACAGCATAAGCGCATTCAGCAGTAGTGTGTATCTCATATTGGCATTTGCAGACGATCGCTTCAAAGAGGTCGATATATAATACATCGCACGACTTAAACGCTAACTTCATCGTGCGGCCAGTCGAGTCATTCAGCAATTGGAGTAATTGGTTGGTATGTTTACTGCTCGTTAAGAGAACCGCTCCATTTGTTTAATTGATTTCTACACACAGCAAGCCTGCAGTGAAGTATTGCTTTAGAGCTGAGTGCTCAATGCTTGGCTTCTTCATCCTAAAGAATTTTCTCTCGATTACAAACCTTGTAGACTTGAGTAGGTAGTGTGTGCACTTCATCGTCGCTGTCAAGAACCATAGGTCGTTGCTCTTAAATAAAACTATAGCCACTCAATTACAACGTTTGCTTATCCATATTTGAAATTTGCGATGAAGAGGTTTGTCTTATTTACAGCAATACGTGTTTCTTGGCATCTTTCCAAGCTTGTATCAGATGGCTCGTTATAGATCATGTCCGTTTCTCTTATCTATATGGATACCAGCCACGCGTCACCTCGCATAAAACAACAAATGAAGATTGTTCCACTCAATCCATAACAAACAGCCATCTTCCAAGCCATTGCCCCGAACACTGATTCAAGCGCGACACCCTACTGTACATTTCATCATAGAATAGGATGCTATCGTTTACGTGATCGCTTTGATGTTTTGAAGGTACGATCTAATATTGTAGTTCTACAGTGCTGCCTGTTTCTATACCCATGAGTACGAATTGACCTCGTCTATGTGGCGACTGTTTTCGTAGGACAGCACTTAGTTGCTCCCACGCTCTAATGCTTCCCTTCCCTAGCTTGCTTTGAAAACTCTTTACTGAAGTATATCACATCCATCGACGGCTTTCCTTATTACATGCTTTATATAAGCTTCAGCTGTATGTTTGTAATTTGTAACCAAATCTTTGAACGAGATTTTCACGCACTTCAAAACCTCAAATTAAACTGAAACTTTGCACACGTATCAAGGAGTGATGGCAATACAATTGTTTGACAACTTTGTCCGTATGACCTAACCAGGATAATCAGAATTAAATAAAAATGACTTATTTTACAAGCGCCATCTAAGGGGTAGCGCCAATAATGGTGGCCACATTATGCCCCTCCCGCTTAAACGTCTTTTTTCGTAATAACTAATTTAGTTTTTAGTTCGGTTTGCTATTAAATAGTGTTTTTTTTTAGTTTTTGTAAATTAATTACTTTAGATTTACCTTTCCTAAGCCGCATTGCGCGAACCGAAGACCCAAAAGAATCGCCGTCAAGCATTACTAATTACGCGCAATGGCATTCTCCGTCACTTTGGTGACTTCCGGTCCGTTCAAAAAGAGCAACTTTCCAATTGCCGCAATCGAACAGATCGGAGTACGTATTTCCTTTCAGTTCCAGTTGATTAACTATTTGATCTTGATTCGATATTATAAAAATCGGAATTAGATAATTCAAAGCCAGAACTCTCCACTGAAATTGCTCACCTCAGCCGCAATCAACGCCAATGGCAGTTGCAATTATGCAACAACTATATTTGTGCACACACACTTGAACTACAAGTGTGAATGCATCTGCAATATATCCATTTATGCAATATAGAAACACACACGCGCACACACACACACACACACAAAGGCTCATATGCAGCACATGCACACGTGAAGCCACTAAAGTGGCTGAGCGTGGGGGTGCGTAGCTCTTCATTTCATGTTGATCCGCTTCAGTGCACAAACACTCTGGCTGCGTACACACATACATACGCCTACATGCATGCGATTATACACGTGCATAGATACATTGCATATATCTGACCCTTTGATTTGCCGAATGAATTCGTTAATTTAGTACCAAAGCCAATTTAAGTTGACTTTTTTATTGGATATTCCGAAAATGCGGTCTGTGGTTCGCTTATTGACCCAGACAGCATTTATGCATAAGAACATTGACATTGTTTTAATATGTTTGTTCGTTTGCAAGTACAGTGATGACTCCAATTAACGCACTAAAAGTATACTCCTTTTTACCACTTAATCATGGCCAATCGTAGTGGCTCATTGTCTTTATGGTAAGCAACTTCTTTGTTGGCATGTGACAGAGTCTCACTCAAGAATATCACAAAAGTTTCTGAATTCTTCAAACGGTTTATATCTATATAAAGTGCTAGTATAAGTATCATAAAGGAACCGGCAGCCTACCCTATTCTTGCCACTAGTAATTTCGTTAAGAATAAACAAATTAAAGAGAGCTTATATCATCCAAAGTACATCACAGAAGTTGTGCTCATCTGAAGTACGCAATCTATCTATATATCTATCTATCTATTTATATATATATAAAAAAAACTGTAAGTATGTTTTTTTTTTTGTTTGTCCGAAACCACTAAAAGTGAACAATTCAAAATGCCACTCAAAAAGTCAAACACTGGAGTATCAACGAGAGAATCACAGCAGTAGACAGAGCGCAGTGCTGCTGAAACATCCGAAGAGCGAGTTGCACGCGAAGGCCGCAACGCGAACGGGTCCCTGCTAGTCTCATATATATTACAATCTATACCAGTTGATTTCAATTACAACAGAGACTATATCGGACTAAAACCAAACATAAATCAAAGCCCACTGGGTGATGTGTCAGACTTTGTCAGTTAGCAGAATTAAAGATGCAGTATCTTGCCTACGAGTACAAAGCCTGCCAGCCGAAGAAGAGCCCATCAACAATCAACGGGATTTCTGCTATTCTGTTGCAGAAAAATTACGTGCCAATGCACACGTAGCCAATTACGTGTTGCAAAAACCTGTGCAACTGTTATCGCTTTAACCGGAACACTAGATACAACAGGCAGAGTGGCAGACCCAGCAGTTCTTGTCGCAGACCCAAATTAAGCAACTACGAGTAGCTAACGATCAGATTAAATGGAGAGCTGCTATTATTATAGCATTTTTTGTCTCTTTGCCGTCGCTATATTGTGACCCTATGATTATAGCAACGAGTGAGTATAACTATGCTATGGTATCTCGCTATGCTTGGGTATCTCGCTAGACTGAGCTAACCGATCGGTATGAAATTTTGAATATATATACTCCCAAGATTGACGAAGGTTTTTGTGTTAGTTTCATTGAAACCCGTTAACTAGAAGTCGGGAAACTCCATCCAATTTTTTTGTATAAAATCAATATTGCTTCATCAGTTTGCCGTTGAAAAGTATGTCGAATTCGAAATCGAAACTCTGTCAAAGATAATTAATAATAAAATAAGTTTAACTCAAAGAGAGAGAAAAGGTCAGACGGTGAGAACAAAAACACGCGGCGCCGGGATACAACTACCCACTCGGAGAGCATGCTAAGAGGCAGCAACGCACCGGGCACCCTCTAGTATTATATACTCATCACCTTAGAATGAATATATAATTTAATAAAAGTACTCAATGCTATAATCCTATATTAACAAATTCTCACAAATAGCTACATTCCATTGATCCGTCAGAGGTTAGCTGGTATAGAGCACGGCACATAGATCGAATGAACTTTATTAATCCCTTAGATCAAATGTCATTCTTGGATTATTCTAATATTCATATTTAAATACCCTTACATAATATAATAAACAAATAAATAAATGAAGAAGCCGTAACGTGTTGGGAGAGACCTAATGTCAAACAGCCAGTGTAACAAGCGACACCATGCCTGGGCCTTGGCATGTTAACGATTTGCCGGCCCGAGTATCCGCAGCCAGTTGAGGGGTATTCCTGTCAAAGGAAGTGGGCACTATGAGCAAAGAAGATCTTTTGTACTCTAAGCCCTAATTAAGACAATTTGGCGAAGAGTTGCTGATCAGAACAGGTGATACAGAATTCTGATTAAGGGAGTTCAGACAAATTCTGGCCACCGCCGAACACTCGCATAGGAGATGAAAACTGCTAGGCAGAGCCAAAATTCTGGGTAGGATGACAAACCTAGTTTGTGCAGATGATAATTTAGGCGATGGTGACCGCAGTCTTAGCTGTCCGATCTACTAAGATCTAAATTTGAAGGGGTGTTTCTTAATAATAATTTTTTTTTTTACAAATTCGTTATACAGCGAAGCCACTTAGGAGACTGCATTGATATTCTTGTAACTCAAACTCGTATTCTTGATCCATTTGAGGAGTATGGCTAAGTCCCATGCAAATACATAAACCAATTACAAATTGTTGTAGATATGCAACACTTTAAATTGAATTTGAGCTGGCTTTACCATTAGCTTAAAACCATAGGCGGGCACTGTGAAACCTACTTGAAATTCCATAATGTAGCCATAAGCAGATGCAGGTGCAATTGACGGTTCCTCAAAAGTGAAGAGTACATTAAGCTCGGCTTATTGAACGCATTTCTGCTTTTTATTTATTTATTTATTTATTTATTTATTTATGTATCCCACTTATCGAGGCCCCACTTAACCAATTTCCATTGCACTGCAATATTCATGTAAACCACACAAATATCAACTCGGAAACAAGTTGTAAAATCTTTTTCGACTTTTTTTTTAGAGTTTTTTCTCCCGATTGATTGCTTTGCGTGCGTTTGAGCAGAAATTCAATTTGCCTGGAAAGTGTGTGTCTGCCGAGTGTTTGCTTCAGCCCAAATGGTTATATTATTTCGCGCACTATTGCTACGCCGTAATTAACTCGCTCAATGGCGGACGTGAAGTGTGAAGGCAACTGCCAAAAACCAGCATGAAATGAGCCAATTATGCTGAACATCGAAAATATTTGGTTTACGCACGGCAACTTATTTGAGCGCCATTGCGCCATTGAAACCGGGTTTCGGGTTTTGGGTTATTAATTATTTGTTTTCGCTAAAATCGCAAAACTCCGAGTGCGTTCTGATTTCTGTGTTGGAGTGACAGCCGCTTGTTGAATATTTGAGTAGCATTTTTGATGTCGGATCCCGCGGCGGCGTTTACAACTCGTTTGGGGCAGCACAGAGCATCGAGCAATCACGGCCAAATTAGTAATCATGAGTAGTTCTAGTTGGCAACAGCCACAATAACAACAACAGCAACAACAAATGTAACCACATAAAAATGGCAACGAGCACAGCGTCATCAGCAGCAGCAAAACGTGTATTCAAAATCGATTTCCTTACTACTAAACACACACACACACACACACACACACGCACACACACGCACCGACAATCACATCCCCAAAGTTGCCCGTCCCTTACAGCGGCAAACGTTGCGGTCATTCGCAGTCGAGTCCGTTCAAATGACACTGTTGCACAGAGGGTCGGTCGCACAACAACACCCACAACCATAAATACGAGTCAACGACATATGCTCTGCTACGCACCAAAGTCGACCACACTGGACTAGGCCGCACTGGACTGGACTAGACATTTCGTACTGGACTGGAGAACATTGGCAAGCATCCGATGTTGGCGTGGGCCGCGTTAGACGTAGAGACGAGCGTAGAGACGAGCGTAATTGCCCGGCAAGCTGTTGCCAAACATGGCCCTAGGCTCATTGGCAGCGTTAAGTCAAGTGAAATTACTTCATGTCCTTGTAGCTGCCTGAGGCGTTTGTTTGCGCAGCACAAATTTCCGCAGACTTTTACCTTTCCTGTAGCTCCGTTCAAGCAGCAATTGTTGGACGGACTCAGCGGATTAGTTGTTGGGTCGCGGCGCTGCTGGCCGTGAGTAAACGCAACAGTCCACTTGTGTGGCGCTGCTCTAGCAAGGCGGCAGTGTCGCAAGCGGTGGGGTGCGCTTAGTGTGTCCAGCCATGCGTCTTGGCTGCTTGGCAAACTGCAGTGTTGCTATTCAATTGAAGCTACAATAATTCCGATATTAACAACAACAGTACGAAGAACAGCAACAACAACAACAGAAAGTTTACTCTATCTCAGCTGGCACGATCTCCGCTTGCTGTTGTTGTTGTTGTTGTTGTTTTCATGCCGTGCAAATTCCATGACCAACCGAAAGTTGGGTCACTGGGGACACTAATGAATGCGTCACTTCCCGCTTTCACCGCCAACAAACAAGAATCAAAATAACTAAAAAAAAAATAAGATAAAAAAAAACAAATGGTTCGCAGTGCCGCTGGCGGGTGGTAAATTAGAAAAATGTTGCGAACAAAAACAATTCACAAAAAAAAAAACTACGGCCGGAATGCCGATCCATTAAAAGCGAAAAACAATAAAAACAAAACGCCGCCATTTTTGCTGTAATTGACTTTTAGTGCTGTCGCCTTTGCCCCCGCCCCCCTCTATCGAGAGCGTGTGTCAGATCGAAAGTTGTGTGCACTTGACATTTTGTGAATAACGGTATGTTGCTTGCGCGACAGGGACGTGCTGAATGTGAGACGGTGACCCCTTTAAGTGCATATGAAATGTCGCCGGCTTTTGAGGGGGCTGGGGGCATCTTGTGCCGGAATGCAACAATAGATGCGCGAATGTGCACAACAATGTCGCATCATCAAAGGCATGGTTTGCTGAGAGAGGGGGACTGGGTTTAGTTGAGCTGAGCTGAGTACGCTTCAATTTTGCTCGGGTTAAGTACGAGTAGCGTTGAGGGATTGAGGTCAGAGTACCCGGCACGCATCACTCCCTTCGTTCGCTGATGCGTTTATTGCTTTTAAATTTGACGTTTCTGTAAATATACAGTAAGTGTGTGTGTGTGTGTGTGTGTGTTTGTGTGTGTGTAAATGATTTCTCCCTTTTACAAAAAAGTCCTTATCAGGCAATACAGGCAGAGCAGGCAGGGCAGGGCAGCCGTCAACAACCCTCACCACACATTGCAATACAAGTCAGCACTGGAATGTGCCCAAATCAGCCCTTAATTCGCCCAATTTAAAAATGGCAAATAATTCCCCCGGGTCTGAGGCGAAAGCGCAGCGTGTTGCACATACACATGCACAGACCGATTCCGCATGCGGCATGCGGCATGCGAACGAACACACTTCGAATGAGTGTGACAACGCGTTGTGATTAACAAATTTGCATGGGGTTTACACGCTGCACAACCCCCACCCTCGGCCAGCATAAGCACACTTCATTCGATGAGAATTCCCCTAGGTAATTTCGGTTTTTACAACTTGCTATTGAGCGTATCGAATTGTCCTTGTCGAAAGTGACAGGAATATCGGTGTCTGTCTGCTTGTCTGTTAGTCGGTACTCTGCGATAGTCGTAATTAGATGGCAAGTCAAAAAAATGGCAAATTAGTTCGACGAAGGGTGCCGTTAAACTGCCTTTGCGATCGATACAAGCTGACTACAAAAAAAACTTCAGCTTACGCAACACTGGTAAACAGGAAACCGAACCGAAATTCGCATTAACATAGATGCGGCGGCTGAGGAAGCACCATATTTTCGCCCAAAGCGCCAAAAAGGACCAAAGTAAATGTTTTTTTTTCGCTTTGCTTTGCCTATGCTTTTTTCGTGCTTAGGGCCAAATTGAAATGTAAAATCAGTCAATAATATTATTGGAAACTGCTTAAAGCCGCCTGCGAGAAAGTATGCGCCAAACTCAGCGATTGGCGGCCTTTCGAATCGTCCACTCAGTTTTTGGCTTGGTCAAAACAACGAGTTTATATTTCAATTTTGAGTGCCCGCTGGCGTAATCAGTGTGGGACAGACGAATGTGAGCAGGTTGATGAGTGACATAAGCCAAGTTGGAAATACAGAATGTAGTTTGAACATCAGAAAACAGTTTCAAGCAACGTTGCGTGTAGCCCTGGCTGTGTTCCGTAGCATAAGCCAATGACAACTGAGAAATAACTTTGAAACAGATTTTATCAAAAACTGATTAAGTAAAAAGAATTATAACGTTAATGAATAAAAAAACAGCGCCTGGAACTTTTTGATGTAGTTCCGATTACAATTACAGCTTCAATATTACCATCGATAAAAGTGTGAAATCGCTTTCATTTTTTACGACGCTCTGTATTAACTACAGTCACTGTATTATCATTCAGAAAAAAACGAGAGCGAAATCCGGTAAAGCGTTTTCCGTCATGCAAATGGTCATGTTTTAGTAAGATTTTAAAACCAGCCATTGTCATGTTTATTATATGCAGTCGATTGTTGAAATGTAGCATCGGATATATTTTCAAACCGATAGCTCTACCGAATTCGATATTATTACGAATACTTTTTTTATACGAGTCATTTGCTACATTTTAATTTCAGCACTGAAATTCTTTTCTGTTTCATAAGCAAAGACTAAACATAAGGCAAATTAATGTCGCTAGTGACGTGTTAAAATAAACTACTCAATTTCATACTACCTGAATTCTAATAGTGATGTGTAAAAATGAAATGTAGTGGCGCTGTTTCTAATGCCCATTCATTTACGTAATATTACCAAAAACGTAGAACGAAATTATGCTTCGAGTATGTAATTTAATAAAAATATACATATTGACAAAGACTGAAGAGATTGTATGAAAACAGAAAAAACTTTCATTTAACTGAGTTAATTAAATTATATTAATTAATCTGAGAGTTTCAATTTACGACTAGAAACAGCTGGTCATCTAAATCATTTGTGTTTTGCCAAGTTTTTATTCAAATATTTTAATTTATATTTTATTTATTTAATTATTTATTTATTATTTTATGCCACCTTTGATTATTCTTTTTTACTGTTTCACAACGGCCTTGAATTTGTATAGAATATTTTATATGCACGAATACACTACCACACATAAAACCACATTCAATTGCGTTAGTTCTTTGAGAGTATTAATGCGCTATGCCTATTACTAAAAATAGAATTCATTGCCACCATTAAGCAAACATTCAAGTTTCACTTAAATTGACAAAGATATCAGATATAAGTCTTTTGATTTTTAATAGAAATTTAATTCAATTTATGTCGTGATTAATTTTCTTGCCCTCGAGCACACAAAATCCATAACTCATCCTTTTTGACGTTTTACTAACACCACACCACCAGTTCACACTTAATCAGCAACGTTCTCATAACTTTCGGTTTCTCTCTCTCTCTCTCTCTCACTCTCACTCGCTTACAACACGTAAAACAACCACCCACAATTGCCATGTCATGTCTGCCGCTTCCTGCACTGAGTTGTTAGCAAATCCAGTTAATCGTCGTGCCGAAGCGCAATCGTTGACCAATCAGCGCGCTCGGACAAGTCGACAGCATTCGGCTTGCTCGGCTCGCATAGCAAACCGACCAATGAATGCTAGCCTCGCTTATTCGCCGCGTTTGATTCAGTTTCGTAAATCTTACGACGGCAAAATGTTGCACCGCCCCACTAGTTCATTGCCGTTGCATTAAAACGAACTTTTATCTCTACCAAGTGAAATTGTTGGTTGTTAATGAAAAGAACGCTTACAAATCTCCAAGTTACATTTTGTGTTTGCAGTAGAGCCAACCAACGGATATTTGTAATTTTAACAAAAAGTTTATCTTATAAGTAAAGGGCATTTGTTTAAGCTTTTACGACCGTACAATTAAAAACGAAATATCTGATAAAAATATACATAAATACAGACAACCTTCAATTATATATATGCATAGTCGTGAACTATAAAATTATGAACGCTTTACAGTCGGCGCAGATTATTATTACTAGATACGACCCGAATAGTGATTTCGCCGCATACCGAATATTAGGCCACGATTTTGGCCGAATGCTGGGTATTGTGACATGTTCTGTGGGCTACACAACTTAACGACTCGATCCGTGTGGTGCTGTCGGTAGCCGCTGTGAGATGCATTGTTATTTTGAATTGAATTGAATTGTAACCACTTTGGGGCAACACAAGATAAGTTGAAATTTATTGGCCAAGAACTTAGCTTGCCAAACCAGCAAATAGTACAATATACATATTATTTAATGAAGCGATTATGAGAACAAAAGAGATCTGTTTTTTTGTAGCTAACTGATTGCGAGTAGCGATGTGCCGTTGGCAATCAAATGAGTAGAATCTATTTTGCCACTTGAGTACGAGTACACTCATAGGGGCATGTACTAATTATTTTAAGGTATTGGAACGTCCTCAAATGAGTGTAGAACCGATTTATTTCTATTTGAGTGTGTACCAATTAATTTGAGGTATTTGGAGCTCCCTATTGTTGAATCCGGTAAGCGTGTATGTAGACGGCACATAAATCTGAGCTCGGCTAAAGATATTCCAATGCCTCAAACGGCTTCGTACATACTTTTTTTATTATTATTATTTTTTTTTTATAATATATCTATTCAAGCGCCAAACACGGACTCAATAATGCCGTACAATGCACTTTGTGGCTGCGTTAATATCACCCAATTTGAAAAAATTTTTACTATATTTAAATGACGAAAAAGAAAACAATTTAAGACAATACGTGGTTATGTGGACCGTTGAGTACTCCAGTGTAGAACCGTCCTCTCGTAGTGGCCTGCTCTCTGACCAGACGGCTGCTATGTGACCGCAGCCGGTCATTGTAATACTCAAACGGATAAATCGCCTCTGTTCATTTGATCACCCACGGAACATCCCTAACATTTTCTGAGTGGAAGCTTATAGAACATTTTTTTAAATCCTCAAAATTCTACTAAAAGCTCTTAAAATTATGAGTCCTCCTCTAGTACAGATGATGATTCTTCTGCACTTCGTTAAAGACCCTGTGCAAATAACAATTGTAAAACCAGTGAAATACGCGACAGTTTCTGGGCTGGTTTTGAGGAAGCGAGAGAGCATGTATTGAAGACAAGCGCCCGGCAGCGGTGCATATAGTGCGTGGTTATTTTCAGAAGAGCTATTGCTTATGAAGAAAAGCTCACTCGCTTACTGACTGCAAATGCGTAACAAATTGTTTTCGTACACCATAACTTGCCGCTTATAGATTGTGAGTAGAGATGCCACGAATATTCGGCAACTATTTGGTATTCGGCCTATTCGACTACTTTTTTGATATTCGGCTGAATGCCAAACATGCAAAAAATTGCACACATTAATTTAAAATTTAATTGATTATTATTTATTATTATTACATTTAGTTTAATACTTGAAATCTACAAGAGGCAAGTTATGGTGAACGCATATAATTTTTTCGGCATTTGTAGACAGTAAGCGATTCCATTTTGCTTCGTAGGCAATGCCTGCCTCTGAGAACAACCTTTTACTATAAGCGCTGCTTTCGTCACCCGGAAAATCATAGCAAAATTTATCAGGTTTGGGTATTTTGCTGCATTTGCTAACCACCATATGTAAGGGTCCTATTTCATTCGCAATAGCGCTTTTCTTCTTTTTCTTCTCAACATGCGCGTCCCTTTGCAAATTCTCTTTAGCCTAAAAACAATTCCAGAAACTGTCGGTGTATTTTACTCGCTTTACTAATGTTAATTATACAGGCTTTTTTACGAACCGGAGCAGTGTCATCATTTGTAGTGGAATACTCATCGCAACTCATTTTAATAGCTTTTAGTAGAATTTTTTGTTTTGCTCTCTGCGATTGAACTACTCCCAGAAAATTTGTTTTGAAACGCGGGTCAAGAAAGTTGGCAACCAAATACTCGTCATTGCCTACTATTCGGCCGCCGAAAATTCGGCAAAATCACTATTCGTGGCATCTCTAATTATTATTATTATTTTATTTATATTTTTATTTATTTTTTAGTTCATAAAAGAGGTTATTATTTTGATTATTATGAACAATTTCGCAATTGCCAAGGAACGTTTGTCGCAGTGATGGGAATCGCCAGAGGGGCGGCAAAGCCGATATCTCATTCGAAATTCGAAGTAGTCGCAATTCGCCGTCGTATAAAGAGAGCATCAAATATCGGCAATTGTGTGAGAGAGTGTGCGTAACTGTGTATGGTGGTGTGTGTTAATACAACGCTGTTAGTGTTAGTATTCGTGTTTGCTTGCGATGTGATTACAATCCGAAGCAAAAAGCGCGCGTAGCCGAACATGACGCGAATGAGCGAGAGAAAAAGAGCGAACGAGTAACAATCAAAGCAAAGCAAAGCAAAGCAAGCACGACACGACAACAGCAAAGCAAAGGCAGAAAAGCAGAAGCAGAAAACTTAAAGCGCGGAAAAATTTTTGTGTACTCGCAAAATTACTTACGTGTCGACCGACCGAACAACCGACCAACCGACCAACCGACCAACCGACCGACGACCGACGGCCGACGACTAACGACCGACCAACAACAGATACTTGTACGAATATGGCGAGAAATGTGGCAACAGCGCAAATCCACTGACGAGCGCGGCGACCGAAGAAATAAACAGTGCCGCCGCCACTAAGGTGCCACTGTTCTGCTTATTATTATATAGTACATAGTAAATTTTTTTAATTTTTTTTTATCTTATTTATGACCACTTTAATAATTAAAGGAATCGTTAGAAGAAAGAGCCTCTTTGATTTTTACAGTTTCTGCTCTCAAATACATGTGTTAGTGCATACATATGTATGCTGATACACACACACACACACACACATAGGTACATAGGTATATAAGTGTGTGTGCAGATACACCCAGTTATTGCGGTCTATGCTCTTTTCTCGTCTACTTAAACTTTTTGCAATGCAAGCACAAATATTCTTTGTCTCGAAACTTTGCCAAGTTTTTGCTTAAATTGAAATTTGTTGTTTACTTTTTTCTTGTTTTCTACGGCAACTTTTTTAGTATTGGGAAACAAGTGATTTTACTAGCTCAAAAATTTAACAATGCTATGAGCAATTTAAGAGAGCTGTACTCCATGAAAACTATATAGCCCAAATGCAAGAATAAATCGAGTTATATATATTGAGTTATATATTTATTAACTGTTTTCCTTTCACACTTTTCCAACAACACTACGCTTCGAGTAATAATTGTCATGCGGGCTTCTCATTTAATTTGGGCATTGATTGCTTCAATCAGACTTCAATCTTTAGATTTATTTTTGTATTTTTCTTTGAGTAAAAATTGCAGCCTCAATCAGTAAATTAACAGGCTTTCACCATGGCGGCTACCCTTAAAATAGCGTACGTTCACCAACCAGCCATTTCGACTTGAGCTTGTCCCATAATACTACGACGACACTCTCTCGACTAGCCACAAGTAAAATATCTACAAAAATAATCTTCAGTCATACATAGCTTCTTTGAGGTAGTAGCAACGCTCTACTAATGAAACCACGCATGTGAGACAATGAATGCTTATTGTCTTCGCCAAATTAGCTCACTGTAAGCAACCATGTAGGTCTCTTAGAGAGACAATGTTCAACTCTTAGCTCGGAATCAGCATTGGAACGAACATTCATTTTGGTAATGTAGGTAATCTATAAATCGTCAGGCATTGATTCCTTTATTTATATTTTATTTTTTTATTCATTAAGCATCAAAGCGGGCGCATTGTGCCTTATAATGTGCTTTGCATCTATGTCATAACTTATCGCCTGGTTTGAACAATTACTTACAACTATTACAAAAGTATACATTAATTATTTGTCAGGTTTAGGCTTATTTAAATTTAATTCCCAGGATAAGGTTAGCGTGTTCTCCGTCTAAGGCGAGTCCTGCTCCTTACCCCACACCAATCAACGACAGCCTTAGCCCGTTCGCTGCGTTGATTTGGCGCTCTTCCAAATTTTGTCCACTTCTTATTTTTTATGTTTAGTTTCAACACTATTCCCACGCACTGTAATTTCTTATCAAGTGCAGATTTTATTACTTAAGCCAATTCTTTTTCGCTAAAGATTCAAGATGCTACGAGACTTTGAAGCGTTAAACGAAAGGTTATTAAATCGCATGATACCGTGAATACTTCAATCTTAATTGACATATGTAGTATATGAGAAAAGATGTCATCTATATATATAGTGATAGAAATAATAGAAACGCCATGTAGAGCAAGTTTTATGCATACATCCCACTGCGCATAGTTAGTTTATAACGGTACTTTATTTTGTTTTCGCTTTTGTGCTTCTTTCGGCAGAAATATTAGTTGTGTATGCTTCCTTGTTAAGTGACCACATTTTTGCATCGGAAGTAAAAGTAGAAACGCAAATTTTGGCATAATTCTTGAATAAAAAGTGTGGAATATTTTAATTGAGGTACTAATTGGTTTTTCTTTAACAGTTTAACAGTTCATGAGAAACTCGTCTTTTTTGTTCTCGTCTTTATTGTTCTTAGGTTCAGAATAGGTCGCCGGATACATTGCACACATACGGAAAGAGAATTGACAAAAAATCTCAAAAATAAAGATAAAACAACTGCATAATTAATGAAATGTTAAAAAAAGATAAACAAGATAAATGTGGCACAAAGCGAGCAACCTCTGGAAACTTCGACAGCCGACTAACAGTCGGCATTCAAAGAAAAACAAAATCCTTTCATCGCAAGATCTAAGAAAAGAGTTAAGTGCTCCTGTCACTAGTCGAACGATATGGAAGAGGCTGATAGAGTTAGATTTAAAGGCATATCTTGCAAGGAAAGTTCCATTCCTAAGCGGAAAGAACATCAAAAGTGGAATAAATTTCCCAAAAACACATTTTATGCGCACAAATTGGAAAAACATTTTGTGGTCTGACAAAACAAAGGTGCATTTGTTTGGATCTGATGGAGAACCAAAAGTTAGAGGCCCCAAAAATACTGCACACGATCCAAAACACACAATAATGCTATGGGGATGTTCTTCGGCTTTGGGTGTTAGATCCATATCAACATAGTTAATAGTATTATATTACCATACGCCATGGAAGAAATGCCGTTAAAGCGGGGGGACTCTTTGCCAGATAACGACCCAAAAAACACTTCGCAACTTGCAAGAAAATGGTTTAAGGATAACAAAGTTTCTTTGCTGGAATGGCCTTCACAGTCGAGAGACTTAATCCCATAGAACGCATATGGGTGATATAAATAAAAAAATATTGATGTGTTTAAGTCCAAGAACAAGTATGATTTGTGGGAAAAAGTGCAGGCAGAGTGGTACACGCCATTCATTCCTCGATTTGTGCAAAACTGGTGTATTACATGGGTCGTGGGTACACCGAAGTTTTAAAAAATCGTGGAGGCACAAACAAATATTAAAATAAATGATATAAAATATCTTCTTTCGATTAAAGAAAAAATTTATAATTTATTTTATAAATGACATCAATTTCAATTCATCATTTCAATTCAATCATTTCATACTTCATTAAACATTAAATACAAATGATAACATTTAAAACATCATTCATATGACAGCAGAAAATTTGAATGACACAAAAAAACAAGGCTCTTCTATTATTTGTTCCATCACTGTATATAAAAATGAAGCCCTATTTTCATTGGTGAAGCCATGACTTGAGAACGACTTTACCGAGTTGTTCTAATACTTTGTAGTAGGTTCTTACGTAAAGAACAATTAAGAAGTGGAAACTTAAAGTCTGTTAAAGGAAAAGGTACGCTCGCAGCATGGCAATAACATGAGATCACTGAGACTGAGGAGCAGCGTAGTCAGATCAGATTACCACCAGAAAAGGAGTAGTAAAGTTTGTATATACATATGATCATTTATATGCATAAAAGTAAGCACAGAACACGAGCAAGGCGAGGAGCTAGTGAACACGAAAACAAGAGCATGTCGGTGACGCGACGACTAACATTTTTCCCTACCAAAAATCTCTCAACGTGACTAAAGACGTTTTGATTTGCCATTTACATTTTCAGTCTACACATCTTCATTCTGCTGGTAGTACTATATAGTATAAAAATTCTGTTTATTTTTGCCTTCAAAATTATACAATTTTCCCCTAATTTTCTCAAACTTTTCTTCTCTCAAGTATATCAGATATTTCTTGTGTGTTTATTTATTTATTTATTTTTTTTGCATTTTTGATGGTGAGTTCAATTACTACATAAACGTGTTCGTATAAAGAGCTTTTTCAAAAGATTTATTTTTATTTTCCATCTACGAAGTCTCCTAGTATTTCTAAGTAGTTTTACACCACGGATGAGCAAAGGCACTCCAAGATACATTTTGATAATTTGTGTGTATGACGCATAATCGTAGTAGAATAGTCTACTGACAAACTACTACGATTATCATATCTACAAGACAATATTGTGCCAGTAAGTCTGTCCTTTCATTCCTGTGTTGCACTTCATGTTTCTTTTATAGTTGGATGTTCTATGAGTTTTACATTGGTAATACGTATAGTATGAGCTTTAATCCTCTGGTCGCTGTTATTGGTCGATATTAAATAGGATTCCGAATTCAGTTAACTTGACTGGTAGTGATGTACATGCTATTTAGTTCTCGCATGGATAGCCTTGCATAGTTACGATACGGTCTGCATGTCAAAAGAGTAATGAAAAAGTGAATGGGTGACAATGCAGTGACAATGCAACCACTGCAACAGTTGTAAATCGAATAAACCCCATCACTAACGCCAAAATTTCCACATTCTCATTGTGTTCCAAACATTTGCATTAAATATTTTCCACATAAAGTAATTGTCTACTTCGCTGGCATATTAATTGCTTGCCAATACATTGGATATAGCGAAAATAAATGCAATTCGCAAGCCGGGCAAACCAACTGAATCTCCTGATAGTTTTCGCCCAATCAGCTGACTGAACTGCTACTCAAAAATCTACGAAAAATACATCAAAAATGAGCTTAATCTCCACCCAAAACTACATAAAATTATCCCACCCGAGCAGTATGATTTCAGAATGAATCTAACTACAAAATAAAAAATTTGTTGGCGTGATAACGCTAGATATTCAAGCGGCTTTCGACACTGTTATTAATTTATTATTTATTATTGTATTTAATCAAATTAATTTAAGACTTCCTTCCTTTGACAGATTATTTTACGTTGAGCTAAATGCAAACTCTTCAAGCATTAAGAAAATGTGTGCTGGAGTTGCGCAGGGTTCGGTTCTGGGACCAAGACCCTAAAACACGCAGGACATACCGCGTTTTCCAAATTGTTAAAATATCAATTTTTGCTGATGATACTGCGATTTACAGTTTCGCTATTACTTTTGTTGGAAATCAAGGACAAAATGGTATCCATATACTAGAATACTACCAATGGAAAATTAAATTAAATGAAATTACAGTACCAGTACTATGTATTTCACTAAGCGGCGTAAGCTCTGCTAATTACCAAATGTCTACTTACATATTGACAATGAAGAAATTTTGTGGTAACCCAATGTAAAATACCTCGGTCTAGACTTTGACAAAAAATTGGCTTTTAAACTGCAAATCACCAAAACAAAGTCAACATACTAATACGCATACTTTACCGCTACATAAATACATTTTCACTTTTATATCTCAGATACAGTAGTGACTACTGATTGTGTAGTATAACAAGACGCAAGAAACCTCATTAACAAACGCCCAAACAATGCAGAAGCAAAGGAGGAGCAAAGCAAATGATTGTAGTAAATAATTAAATGAATACGCTGCATGTTGGCAACTGTTCAATATTCCAGATGAATAATTTTGTAGACTTCGATATGCCCAACGTACAATAGCTGGTTTTTGATTAGAATATCTCTCTGTTACAGAACTTTAAATATAGAAAAATATAACTTTGAATAAAGATATAGCACAGTCGGATTCGAGCAAACTATGCTACTTTTATAGGCAAATAAACTTCGGTGTGTTAATGCAATAGTTTTGGCTTGATAGCGAAACATTTATGTACATACATATGTATGTATATAAAAATAAACAGAAGCGCATAATAGTGATGATGTTCCATTTAGCAACTTTCGCTCGCTTTTTGCTTGCCTTGCTTTGAACTCAGCGAACTGAGCTTGTGGAGCGGTTGAAGTGCGCGGCGCGAGCCAACGAACGAACAAGCGAACGTACACTTCAACGTCATCATCATAATCGCCGTCATCACTCAACAGCGCAAAAGACGACGATAGAAACGAAAAATGTGCTGATGAAAAACTTGAAAAGACAAAAAAAAAAAAAACGCAGCACAAAAAACGGCTGCGAACTGTAGACACTCAGATACACAGCAAATGAGCAAACATTTCGGCTTGGTTGCTTGCAGCGCAGAATCGAATGTACGCGATGTCGTAGCACGAATACAAACACGAATACGAATACGAATCCGAATGCGATTGTGAGACGAGCAGAGACGAGCGGCAAACACGAATCGAGTACGAACCGAATCGTCTGTGTGAAGTGGGGTGAGAGAGTTCAGGTAGAAGGTAGCCCAGACTTCGATCGTACACTCTCACTCGCTGCCCACTAGAGCAGCGGCAACCAAATAGGCTACAAACAGAAAAGTACACAAGAAAAGCGGCCAAGAGACAAGAAAGTAGGCGAGCGAGACAGCAAGAGAGCGGCAAAGAAACATCGTTGCAATCGTTGAGAGGGGCAGGGTGATTTGTTGTCGTTGCCTTTGGCTACGAGAGCGAAGCTAAGTGAATAAAGAAAGCAACAACAAAACGAAAAAACCTCAATTGACATGCAGACAGACGCACAGACAGGTGGACAGACAGACAAAGTCTCAAAGTTGTCTTGTTTCTCACATGCAGCCAAACAAACAACAATAAGAAGACGCCGTCTGTGTTTGCCGACCACGGCGCGCCAACCATTTTTATTTTACGCTGCTGCCTATGAAGAATGCATTTTGTAGGACGACCGAGCGCGCAGCAAGCAAGCACTCAAGCACTCAAGCCAAAGTAAGGCGCACTAATTGGCACATTCAGCAAGAAATGAATAATAAAAAAAATATTAAAAAAAAAAACAGTTACAAAAAGAAATACAGAACTGAAATGTTCACCTCCCACATTAGCAGTCAAACCACGAGAAACTTCTAGAATAATAGCAACCGTTGGAGCACAATCAGATACTTAGTGCGACTGTGGAAAGCTCGCTTAGACAGTTAGATACACTCTGACAGCTCAAACGAATTTTAGGCAATACAACATTCAGATCGACCCCTACTAACGATACTCTAATCTAGGGTCCCATTTAATTGTGAGCCAGTCAACAATTCTACGGCAATGTACATACAGATGTATGTATCTTTTTCCGACCAAATGTTGTTAATGAAGGAAATCAAGATAAACTTTGGCTGGCCTTTTCATGCTCGAACAATCTAAAAAAGGCCAGATATGCAATCTAGTGTTAGAAATACTTGTAACTCCTTCATTTTGTAGTTCAAGTCGTATTAGGGTCCGTCCAATTTTTGAGTTTGATAAATTGAAATTGAGTAAGAATATGTGGAAATGGCATTAGAATAGTGCACCATCAAATGAAGGCTTCATGATGATGACACAATTTTTACTGAAATTTTTTGAACACACCTACCTAGAGCGTCTTAACATTTTTACAAGAAAATAATATTTTCGAATAACAACTTGAATATGAATCTGCAGATTGTAAGGGGTATACTCTCTTAGTGGTCGGATTCGGAGGGTTCCGATAAATGTACTAACTGCAATAAAACGGAAAGTTTCTGCCAAATTTCAACGCTCTAGTACTAGCTCAACTGAGGTACTAATTTGCAACATACAGACAGAGGAATATTACTATATCGACTCTCCACATAGAGACGATAAAGACTATATAAACCTTCCTAAAAATGATAAAACCTATCAAGTATTTTTTACAAGCTCAAAACAAGCTCACTAAGTTTTTGCAATTTTGTGATGTCTATTACAAAAAAAATAATTTGCATATCTAATCTTCTTCTTAGTTGGCCATAACAACCCTAATGGGTCTCAGCCTGATGCATAATTTGCCTCCAGGCGCCCCTGCTTTGCGCGCGCCATAGCCAGTTGTTAATACCAAGATTTGCCAGTGCTTCAGGTCGTCTGGTCTTGCCAACGTAGTCGCGGTCTTACTCTCCTCCGCTGACCGCCAGCTGCCATATCAAATACCTTACAAGCTGGCGTTTTGGCATCCATACCACATGATCCAGCCAGCGAAGTCGCTGGGCGTTCATTCGTCTGAACACATCAATGTCAATATGACCAAAGATCTTCCGAAGAACTTTTCCCTCGAACACTCCAAGAGCGGCTACCTCCGATTGTATTACTATCCAAACCTCCGCACCATATAAAAGCGCTGGAAGGATGAACGTCTTTTAAAGTGTAATTTTCGTCTGTCGAGAGAGGGCTCTACTATTCAGCTGCCTCGGTTAGCCGTTTGATCTCTAGGCTGACGTTGTTGTTGTTCGTCACCGTGGTGCCTAGGTAAATAAACTCATTTACAGACTCAAAACTATAGTTACCTGCACTCAGCTGAGTATCAAGACATCGTGATTCTCTGCTAGAGCACACCATAAACTTAGTCTTGCCCACATTTACCGCAAGAGCTACTTTAGCCTATGCTCCTTCAATAGCTCCAAAAGTGCCAGTTACGTAACGTTTAGTGCGGCCAATGATGTCAATGTCATCGGCATATCCCAGCAGCTGGACACATCTATTTGACGAAATGGTGCCGGTCCGATGTACACCAGCTTTTCCTATCAGGATATTGGAAAGACATACAAGACAACGAGTCACTCTGCTTGAGGCCGTTCTTGGTATGAAACGTTTCGGAGAGGTCATTTCCTACATTGACAGAGCTACATGTATTACTCAACGTCGTTCTGCAAAGTCATAGTAACTTTGCAGGAATACCAAGTCCAGACATTGCAGCACATAGACGGTCTCGCCATGGGCTATAGAAAGCCGCTTTGTAGTCGACAAAAGGCGGTACTTGTCGATCTGGTTTTCATAGGTATTTTCCAGAATTTGGCGCAGTTTGAATATGTCATCTACGGTGAATTTACAAGGTCGGAAACGGCACTGATAATGTCCATCCAGTGCTTCGGCATGAGTTTCATTTTTTCACACAATACGTTTGCAAATATCTTGTATGCGGTTGAAAGAAGGCTCGTTAGTTGGCGCATAACGTGGCCTCAACCCTTTTAAGTATAGGACAGACAGTACTGAGTTTCCAATCATCGGGCATGTTCTCCATAAGCCATATCTTGCAAATGAGCTGGTGCATTGACCTTACCAGCTCATTGCCAACGGTCTTGAATAATTCCGCAAGTAGGCCATCAGCCCTAGTGGATTTATTGCTTTTCAGTCGCCGTATTGCTGCGACCTTGACTTCGGTATGGCTTGGAGCCGAAACGTCGATATCGTTTTGCACACCTAATGCATTTGTTAAAAGATGATATCGCCTCTGAAGGTGTTACTTGCCTAATTAGTCTCAACAACATCATCGCATATCGACTCGTTTAATTCTGCCTTGGCATATAATTCTGCGGCTATATCAACCAAATTCAAATCGACCAAATTAGCTACAGCACAATTTTCTCGAAGTTGCTTAGCGGTAAGTCATCTTCAGATTGTCACTACTCATTGCATAGAACTTTATTCCAACAATTGCGTAATACGTTGGGTTTCCGGTATTCCATGAGCGAACAGTTGCCAATTTGGCAATGGAGGCAAAAACTTAATGTAAAAATGTTTACTCATGTTGACATCAATGGCACGATGCATTGTCTAATAATAAAAAGGCTTTTTGGGTAAGTTCTTTTTCCAGATAAGTTTCAACGTGAGGTTTAAAGGAACGGCAAAGCCAATCATTACACAGCATGTCTGTCCAAGCGTTTTTGCAAGGGGTGCAAACTACAAGGAAGGTTTCTACTCTAAATGAATGTGGGTTTTGTGCCTTGTCTGTAAAACGGGGTTTCAGATGCCTTCTTTAATTAACTAATCATTTACTTTTGAACTCCAAAGTCGAACCGAAACAGTTATTAGACCACTCAGTTGCATCTTATTACTGGATGCAAATACTATGTCAGTAATTCGACGAGGACCTTGAGTACCGTGGAGTAACAAATCGCGTTCTTCTCCAGTAGATATCAGTAGACAGGCAGACGGGATATTGCAACAAACTTACGAGACGGCTATGTACTTACCATCCCATCACAAGGCTAAATAAACTTCACTTCGGCCTCGTATTACACATGCCTCTTACCAGAATTGTGAACGTGGCGACAATTACCTATTTAAGCATATAAGAGTAGAAAACAAAATTGTTAAATAGTAGTAATGTGCCCGTTTGTATAGGAGCTATATGTTCCAGTAAGCCTGGAGTGAGTTCTAAACGTAAAATAACAAGAAAGTCCTTAATTAAGGGCTATATGTATGATCTAACTATTATAGGCTAATGCATTTTTCCACATACTATGGTTCGGCAGACCTTCATATGAATATATCAAAAACCAATAAAAATAAACCAAAAATAATCCTGTTGGTGTGGTATTCTCTCGACTCCGAAAACTCATACAATCGTGAAGACTATGAATTTAACTCTAAATCGAACATCATTTGGAAAGCTTTAACTCAAAAGATTCGCGCAAATTGAGCCTCTTAAAAATGATAAAAGAACACAAACAATGACGCGGCTGAATGGAACTGTTGAGCGACGCACACGAGCAAAGCATTTATCGCCACTCCGCAGTTGAATTGCCTATAGTTGAAGGTTTATCATTTGCAAGATAATCAGAACTCATTGCCGATGACGCGCTGCTGATGATGTATGTAAATAAACAGAATCAGTGCACATTGTCATATTTCAAGCGCAACATATTAATACTAAATGATTAGTTTGTTTACGAGACTTTTTTGAACGCATATCTCAACTTGAAATTCGATACTTTAGCTGGGCATGTGAGCTTTTTAGGCAGCCTAGCCTCTACCCCACTGGACAGTCAGTGGCTTGTTAAGGTAAATTATTTGCTCATCAATTCGCTCGTTCAATCGTTCGTTTGCTCGATCGTTCGCTGGAACGCTGGATATTTTCTGCTTCTGCCGTCGCTTGATTCGTTTCGTTGGGGTATCTGAGCTCAGATGCCGATAAGTGGATCTAAGCCGGAGCGAAAATTAAATTCGAAAATACGAAAAAGGCAAACAAAATAAGACGAAATAAGACGAAATAACAGACAAATACGAGCAAAAACAACAGCGTCAACGGCAGCAAACGACAGCAAACGACAGCACCAGCGGCAGCAGTGGCGGCAGTAAACTTGCACAAATGGAACCAGTTTTCAAGTCGAGTGTGGAGCCCAGCGCCGAGAAAATGAATGCGCAGCCCCAAAGAGCGTTTCGCAGTGATAGCGTTTTGCGACGCGACGCGACACGACGCGACACGACACGACGCGACGACACGCGAAGAGACGCGGCGCGGATTGGGCACATGGGCACCGTCGGCATCGAGCTGTGGACACTGTGTATTCAGAAAGTCGGACAGGCCTGACTGGTTGCGCATTCCGACAAGCGATAGTGAATATTAATGTTTCAGTCGAGTTGTGTGACAATTTAGAGCTTTTTGTTTGCTGCTTAGCTTGTCACAGTTCGCTCAACTTGCGCATAATTTTCGATCTTAGTTCCAGGGACGCAAAGGCATTTTATCACTCTTTCACATAGAAAAGAATAAAATGTTTTGCCTAAGTTAATACAATTACCTTTATTTAATCCGATGAAATATATTGCTAAATTATAGGAGAATGACGAATAATTGGGATGCTATAAAATCAGTTTGATATTACATTAAATTCATATTAAATTAAATTGCTTTCTGGATGAGACATGCATCTAGGCCAACTCTTGGAGTGTGTAGATATAATTTGAATGATTTTTTCTATCCATTGATAAAATGTCTTATATTTATAGTCATTATAAACTTACGCCATAGCATATGAGCATATTTTTTAACTATGCGCCTCCAAACGTCTTGGGTGATGTCTAACCATCGTCTAATGCTAACTGAAAATCGCTTTGGAAAGCATCCAGTCAGTTTTTATGACCACGTGGCTTCAGCTTAGTCAACCGACTACTCTACCATAGAACAAGAACTCTCTTTAGTTCTTAAACAAATAATTTGTATAGTCACAATGTGTCCCTAATTTGTATCAAATTATTTTGACAAAGGCCTGTATCTCTGTATATACGCTATACTAATAGAGTTTACGTTTAGTATAGGCTTCTAAAATTAAACGAACTAATGCCTTAATAACTAAGCCCTGCAGGCCTTTCACAACACAACGGTAGTGTGGAATCAGTGGAACAGCCAAGCGGACATTTTTGTAATTAAACAGAAATTAAAATTTTTTTTTTTTATTTATACTTTATATACTTTTATTTACTTCTCTTGGAGGCCTACGGCCTCTACGAGGCTCTTCCATCTTGTTGGTTATTCGAGGCTTGCTTTGCTTTCGAAAATCGAGTATGTGTCTGAGTATCCACTGGCGCCGCCAAGGATCAACGCCTCCACAGAAATTGGAGAGGATTATCTAATGGTGGTGACGTCGCGATTGAGCTGCAGATGAATTGAAAAAATGTGCATTTTTTCCGCTCACTGTGGAGTTTGGATCCTCGACCTCTGGTACGGCAGCCGCACTATACTTCCAGCAGTCGACTTCAAGACATACATTACTAATACTCGATTCTTTTTAGAATACCATTTATCTCTGCGATAATATTTGGCGTGGCCAATTATTGTTCAAGCAGAAAGATTACTCATTTTAGGTAATTATCTATTGACATACATAATACTTTGTCTTCTCCAAGGCCCGACCTTTGGTTATATTCATTTTTGACTTTTGTAGAGTGAGCAATTAGTATTGATCCGTACTTGTTCCCATTTTCATACATACCAGAGTTTCTTCTCGTGTACACTAAAAGGTAAATTCATTCAATTTGAAAACCAGCATCCCAGAAGCTTCTTTTGACAGGTTGAGATCTGTAGAGACATTTAACACATGGTTGAAACAGTGAATGACTGATGGGATCCACTCAAAATCACTGACTGACTGACTTTTCTCTTATTATTAGAAGGGTAATCAGCGAGACAAGCAAAAAACTAGAGCAGGTGGAGAAAAGCTGATGTCATATTTACATTCAGCGCTCAGTAAACGACACTTTCAACAATTACAATTAATATAGAGTCATTAATAAAGGAAGAAGCAGATACATTTTCAAACGTGACATATTCGTTATTATCAGTAATTTGCATGAGTTCATAGCATTTTGTATAAATGGAAGTATTCAATCAAACGTGATAGAAAACGAGTAGTGACTATTCTGGAATAATCTAAACAAAAGTCGGAGTCTAACTCACTCAATTGGCTCTCCATACATTTCTACACTACTGTATGGGGAGTTACAATATACATACACATTTTGTTGGTCCAATAACTTCGTTGCGGTAAAGTATTTAGTCGAACCGCCTGTATTAGATATCATTTGAGTGCCATTATAGTATTACGTAAGCATTTTCTTATAATCAATCGAACCTTATATGTTTTATATAATGAATAGTTTTAATTTTGTAGTATTAGGTGTACAAATAAGTTTTGAGGGATATACCAAAGTTGACATAACTAACATTAAATCGCATTGGACGAACGATCTGGCCACTCCGTTCATGTTAGAGCGTCACCATTTCCCGCCAAAAATCCGTATGTGTCATTTCACTAAAGTGTAAACAACAAACTTTCTTTGTGCTCTAAAGATGTCAACCCTTAGTCCCAACAAAACGCAACATTCATCTCCATCAATAAAAAGATTTTGATTTTGACACCAGCAACAAAGAAGGCGAAGGGAGCCCACTAAAGTTTGAAGACGCTGAGTTGAAGTCGTTATAAGACCAAGATTCATGCCAAAATCTAAAGGAGCTCGCTGAAACTTTGGGAGTGATTCCACAAGCAATTTTAAACCGTCTCATGGCCATGGGTATGGTGCAAAACTAGCCAATTGGGTTCCGTATGAACTCAAGTCAAGAGACGTCGAAAGTCGTTTTTTCAATTGCGCACAACTGCTCCAAAGGCATACCCGGAAGGGTTTTTTGCATCGAATTGTAACGGAGCACAAGAAGCGCAAAAATCATGGGGTAAGCTCGGTCATGCAACAACTTCAACGGCCAAACCGAATATTCATGGCAAGCAGTTAATGCTGTGCCTCTGGTGGGACCAGCTCAGAGTGATCCACTATGAGCTGATCCAGCCTAATAAAACCATCACGGGGGATCGTTACCAGCAACAGCTGATGCAACATTGAAGCCCAAACGCCCCCAATAAGCCAAAAGACACGACAAAGTCATTTCACTCCACGACTCGACCACATGTTGCAAAAGTCGTTAAGGACACTTAGGAGGCATTTCAATGGGATGTCCTACCCCACCCGCCGTGTTCACCAGACATTACTCCATCCAACTACCACTTGTTACGGTCGATGATTCTTGGCCTGGCCGAGCAGCACTTCATTTCTTTCGAAGTAGCCAAAAACTGGGTCGAACTTTTGGATAGCTTCAAAAGACGAGGCACTAATAATAATATTATTGTACCAGTTCCTCGGAATAAAGCTTCAAACTCACACATAATACTTTTTTTTTAATGTAATATTTTTAATATCCCCCTACTCCCTGAGTGAGAAAAAGTAACGAAAATTTCAATTCACTTGTCCACCTAAAGCATACTTACTACTTGCAAATCTGCTCGATTTTGTAACCCTCTTTATTAACCAAAGTTATACCTTAACATTTAATTTCAAGTGAAATAAATTTTAAAGTAATGAAACCAAAAACAAAAACAATAAGTGTGGTAGTAATCCAAAAATCCGCCCCTTTAGCAGGCCTTCCTACTCCACCGGCATGAAGTTGTTAAAGTCAATAGAGAAAACAACGCCACATGTCATAAAGAAGCAGGAGAGAAAAGCGGGAATTATATAGAAGAGTCAAGAGGCAAACCCAACATTAGCTGCGCGCCCACCACCATGTAGCCTTGTTACTTGTCAGCAAGGCTACAAGAAAAATGAGGTTGAAGCGAGCATTTCATTTTGCTCACTCTCGCTCTCTTGCACTTCCTGCTAGGCCTTTTTTATTTGGTATTTTAAATTTCATAACGCCGTAAAAGTGGAGTGGCGGGTTTATGTTTGAGGGAAGGGCACTAAAATGCTCCCACTGCCATAGAAGGACGTCTTTTACAAGCAAAACTGTTTTTATGGCAAAAACCTTGGCATGTGGAAGTAGAACTTGAAAATAATAATAATAATAATAATAATAATTATAATAATAATAATAATAATAATAATAATAATAATACTAATACTAATAATTATAATAATAATAATAATTATAATAATAATTATAATGATAATAAAATAGTATAGAATATATAAAAAAGAAGGATATGTAGGACTTTAACCCGTCTTGTTTTTGGCAAAAATTTTCTAACCTTAATATGATCCAAGTTAGTGTTAATCCTTTATCATAACTTTCCATGCCGAGAATAGTTGCCAGATAGAGAATTAAATTCGTAATCACAGTAACATTTTGTGTAAGTCGCTCAATATGTTAAGCTTGGCTGCGCATTCATTTATTTATTCCGGAAGCAAGTTCCAAGAGATAGGGCGCAGCTGATTATACTATAATCTGAGCATTTATCAGAGTTCTGAACTTATACTACTTTTGTTTGGCAAATATGTATAATATATTATATATCGTACGTAAACGAACGAAGTACGCCAACCATATCTTAAGAATTAAATGCCAAAAATGCTCGTATTCACTTGGAGAAATCTATCTATTGAAAAGTGTGATAAAACTCATCATTACTCAAGGAAAACAACTCAAAAGAAACGACTCAGTTCCTGGCAACTTTGAGTATTTCGAAAAGCCAATTTCGCCAACCCCAACTCGTAAACAAAATGGAGTTGATTTCCGGGCTTGTTGTGCTCGTAAAAAAAAATAAATAATTTAAAAAGGGAAAAAGCGTGGTGAACCATGAGGAAAACGCCAGCTACACACGTTCGACGAGTACTTAAATACGTTTTTATGCACCCCCTCAAGCACCCGTTCTGCTATGCTACTTTGCTAACGGTCCCTCACAAAGTTGAATACACACAGGCAGAGTGAGCTTTGCGAAGCATTCTCTCTCGCACACAGCAATGGTTTGAGGACAGTTCGTTTTCATGCTATGCGGCGCCGTTCGTATGCATCACCCTTCACCAACGCTTGGTTACTAATGACATCAACCGAACTCTGTGGGCGGGTGGGCGAATGACGTGGTGCGAACGCCGACGTCGTGTAACATATGGAAGCAGCGTGTCAAGTTTGGCGTCGAATTTTTGTCGTCGACTCCTGCTTTTTCGTCGTTGTCTATTGAAGTGTGTGTGTCTGTTCGTATTCGAGCATACATACATGCACCCACACTACACTAGATGGTGAAAGCCACCGCACAGACACAGCCTTAAGTTCTAAAGTGCCTCTGGGAATATGCTATAATTTGTTTTAAATCTCGTTCGAAATACATTCGTCACTTCATAAAAAAACATAGAAAAATCACTCTAATTCCATTTGGATGGATAGCTTTAAGAATACCGGCGCCTTGCTGCGCTTAGGATACATATTATTTCACCCAATAAAATTCGAAAAGGTTTAGCCCAATACTCAGTCAAACAGTTTATGTTTAAAGGTTCAATTAGTTGGTACTATAATCAGCTTCACGTTCATATTCTGTGAGAACATCGGGTAACTCCTTTAAGAAAAGTTCGATCTGATAAAATTTGAAAAACTCCAAACAAAAAAATGACAACAAATGTAATATGAAGAACATAAGACTCAAGAAACAATGAATTTCCCAGCACTAATACTGATAGTTCAGCCTCTTAGAGTCCATTGTACTTTCTTCAGAAGTCTCTGTTATGACGAACAAATGTTATCCACGTCACAAAGTAGACTGCCGAATGTTTGAAAATACCAATAATTAATCTGACGGCAGTTTCACCAAGTTGGCTTGACCAAGAAGTCAAGTAAGCAACGTTCCATAAAAAGGCACCGAACACTTAAGCAATGTTTTTGGCTTTTCTAATGATTGGGAAACCATAAAAAAATCACTTTCACACTGTAACAGATATCCAGGAGACACAAACACACATACATAATATTGTATAACTTTTCCAATATAAATCTTAACCTAATAGTTTCTTCTTTCTGCGTTTATATTAAAAATATAATTCTCTTTCGATATAAGAGTCTCTTCCAGATATGAATATTTATTCGAATCCGATGCTTAACTTACCCTTTATGATAAAGATGAAGCGTTTAGCAACACCAATTTCGACAATTAATTGTTAATATCCATCAAACATAAACCAAAAAGAACCAATTACAATTACAAATGTTCAGCGTCGGACAAAATTTTGTAACAAATTTTAGGTTTCTCTATTTAGGCAGACAAATGGCCATGGTCTCCTCGAGCAGCTCGAGAGTAGCTATAAGTAGTTTATGAAGACTCCAAAGTCTCCATTGCTGCGTTACTACAACTGATAGGAGTAATAAAATAATGTTAGTTGCAAAAATACAACTAACAATGAATGCCTTGTGATAGAATTGTTCTTTAATAACGTTCTATAATAGCTTCTTCTATGTAGCTGGTTGCTACAGCCGTCCAGTAAATTATCACTCAATAAGAAGACAACAATTTACAGACTACTAGTGGTCCCTGTTTAGCGTTTCGCTAAACTATAGACGTGGGGTACCACTGCTGCCAGCAACATGCAGAAGATGCACGCCTGTCAAAACAAGGCGCTACGCCACATACCTGGGGGGTTCCCCGGTTTGTGCGCAACACCATCCTGCACAAAGCTGCAACCGTCATCAACAGAGATTGCAAACTCATACAAACAGTCTGGCGTTGACTCTCACCCATGGCTGCATACGACGTCGACTGTAGAGGCTCCACCCTAACAACCTAACAACCTTCTAAACAAAAGGTTGCCATTTAATTCAATGTACACTGCGATGTAATCGCCCCCACGCCACTATTATAACGAATCACAGGAATATTTTATAACAATAAAACAATAACAATCTTATAACAATAAAACTCCAAAAAAGAAATAAAATCTACATCTATGTATAAATCGATGTTCGTTTGTTTGGCTGTTTGGCTGATGCCTTTAGTCTCTGACACCGCTTGACCGAACACCATGAAGATTAGTACATTTGGTAGATGTCATCATGGAGCATGTTTGTGGCTAAGTTTGGTGCTTTAGTATGCCGCGGAAATCTGGAAACTCATCAAATTCGTTGCATGAAATTAATATTGTTTGCCATTGTAAGTATGTCAAATTCGAAATCGAAAAACTGTCAAAAGGAAATAATCAAATAAGGAAAATATTCAAATCAACTTTTTTAATTTTATTTATTTATTTCCTTTATATTTAAATTTTCTGTTATTATTAGAACAACTTAAATTAAACTGTATATACAAAAATTAACAAAACAACTTAAATAATAAGTGGGTATATAGTAAAGTGTAGATATAATATTAAAAGGATCTGTTGTGGAGGTCGGCAGGGTGCGATCTACTCAGCCGTCTCGCTACCCTAACTCCTCCAATTCTGCGTCGTTTTAGAAGGCGCCTTGCTAGTTAATTTGGATGATTTTTTAAACTCTCTATATATTTTTTGGCCTGACGATTTATCACATCGCCAATTTTCGGTATTTTGAAGTCGTTTTCAAGATCCGCCGTTCGCATGAACCAAGGGGCACCAGTAAGCATTCGCAATGTCTTGGCGTGCAGTACTCTCACCTTTGTGATGTTTGACCTCGCTGCTATGCCATGCAACTGCAAACCGTATCGCCAAGCAGGAGCAATTATGCTTTTGTAAATGTTCACCTTATTTCCCAAGCACAATTTATTTCTGCTAGTTAAAAGCCAATGCAATTTACCAATCCTCTGTCTTAAGGATTTCGTGATACTTGAAAGAAGTTAGCCGCCTATCCAAATACACACCCAGGTATTTGTAACCTGAATGGTGTTCCAGCAGCTGGTTTCCAATGAACACTCCCGGACAGAAATCCGGCCGTAAGGCGTACGTCACATTGGCACATTTGTTTTTGTTAATGCAAATGTTTCAACGTCGTGCTCAGTTTTCAAAAATATGCAGGTATTGCTGCAGTGAGTCCGTGGCTTCGTAAATGCACTTGTTTCTGACGAGGATGGCCATATCGTCTGCAAACGTGGCAATGATTCTTCTTCAGTGGTATTTCTGACCCAGTGGGCATGTCGTGCGTGAACAGGGTATAGAGTGTAGGCCACAAAACGCTACCCTGGCGGACACCTGCGCAAATCGCCTTGATGATTCAAATCAGCAAAATCAATTTAGTGTGTTTCAATTTTGGTTCACGTCATTATTTTGTTTAATCCGACAAATGTGTTATGCAGTTTACTGCGATAAATGTTATAATGTAATGAAGAGAGAAAAAAAAAATTTGGTGTTGCAGAAAATGGCAGTGAGGCGTCGAAATCAAAATATTGGTTGAAGCACGCTAGCAGCAGGGCAATAACATGATAGTAGAGTCAATGAGACTCAGGAACTGCGTACTCAAGTCAAATTACCACAAGAAAATGGTAGTAGTATATTTTGTATATACATACTTATCATTTATATATGTAAAAACAACCGAAGAAGGCGCGTGAAGAAACACAAAAGATATAAATCGGTGTTGGTGACGCGAACTCATAAGGAGTTGCCCTACCAAAAATGATGGCTAAAGATGTTTTCTTCTGTCATTCACAACAGAAGTGTGCCTGGCCGGCACACCAATACGACTTTCTAGTCATAGTTAAAATATAGCTCTAACTACTCAACTGTAGATGCAATAATTACTATCCTGATTGTCCAATTTATAAGCAATAAATACCCAAAACCACATAGTAGTTTCTGTCATACTTTTTATTTCCGGTGGAGTGGGGAAAAAACTGGAACACTCTATTCTCCATGGAAGGCAAAAGGCAGTAAACAACTTCGAAATTAGTTCAGCTGCATTTGTAGCGAATTTAAAAGAAATCATCAAATACATAAGAGTGTAAAATGCTGACCAAGCCAAAATAGTTTTACTTGGGGACCAAGAAGCTTGTCCATCTACAGAAGTTGTACATGAGTAAAGCTGAAACTGTATTCCATATCTCAGCATCTGTCCAACATTAGTTGCCAAACTACATACGAGTGCACCAAGCAAGTAATTTTGCTTAAAATATTATATTCCTAAACTTCGTTGAAGCTATACGTATAGTATTTACTATTGGGCTGTTATAACAAAGTGTAGTACAAAAAGATGAAGTCCACTCCAAGCACATATTTTATACATAAGTCGTATGCATTATGGCCACCAAAGATGACGTAGACTATTTCTGCTGCATCGAGGATAGCAAGCTGTATATGGATTACGACATTCTCTTCAATATTCGCAATGCAAAAGCCGACCTTTATTGCCGAACAAATGAATATAGCGACCGTAACTGCTGAAGCTGCTCTACTAAAGCAGAGCATATTAACACAAGAAGATGGCATGGGTAAACGATTTGTTGAAATAGCATTGCAGCCAAGTACAGAAGTACGCCGGTTCCTCGAAACAGTTCGTTGCGGCTGCGAAGAACAATGACGCCAAATCGCTCTTAAGAACACGCGTGATGTCTCTTTGAACGTGCCGCCAATTGAAACACAACGTAAATCCGAACCGCCAAGCGAGGAATACTTGCCTGTCGAGACGGCTGAAACTGCTACAATGCCTTGGCGTTAAGAACTGCCCCGAGCTGCCACAAGCTATCACACAAATTCTAGTCATTATTATATAAACTCCGGAATTCAGTTTATAATTCGGATATTAATGCGGCAGTAAAGCTTACACTTCACTCCTGCCAACTGAGAGTAACTTTAACAAGCAAATTTCTGCTGTCTATACAATCGAACCCTTTTACGAGGCATTTCCATTTGTGGCATCCAAATCGTTTGGCCTTACATTTTCACGTCTATACTTACCTACGTGTAGATGTATGTGTGCATAGGTACACACGTATGCATATGTATTGGGGTTTTGTCATACGAGATTGCAATAAGCGAATTAATTATTGCGTTACCCATAAAACGGGCATTCATTCGTGTATATTCAGTCTGCGACCGACCAGTTTGTGGAATTCGAGCTTCGCAAGGCCTCGGATTGTTATACAAATTTGCAAGTACAATATCGAAATCGAAATGCAAATTGAAACGATCAATAAAATGTGAATATGTCAGTAAAAATCAAATGCAAATTTTATACGAAAGCGACAAGAGCTGACAGACACGCAGAAATGAGTAAACAAAAAACAAAAACAACAACAACAAAATTTGTATCTCATAAATATTGCGCTTAACGTGCGCGAAAGCGGCTGCGGGTAAGAAGCGCAAAGCACGGAGAAGTGCTGATTGCACGTTCCGAGAACAATTCTGGAAGACTTTTCGGCATATCTTGCACATTTAGCTCAAACCACATGAGTGCACATAACTCAGTCAGTCAGTCGTCGTTGCTATGCAACTCGGCGAGTGTGTAAGAGACACAACACAACACAACACAACACAACACAATCTCGAAACCGATGTCCGAAACGGATTGCATATGAATGCGATAAAGAATGCAGCAGCGCCCACTTAGCGCGATTGTTAAGACTAGAAGCTGAGCTGGTGGTACAGCTAGTTGGCGACAAAAGCTGCTGGGGCCGGGGCAGAGCGTAGCGATCGTCGTGTTTATTGCTCGTTGCGTTGCTAATTAAAAAATACTCGCTACAAAACCAAACTTAATTGAGATTCTGTTTCAGATACGAAAATAGTGTGTGTGTGCCTGTGTGTGTTTGTGTGTTTAAGAGTGCGAGAGAGAGAGCGAGAGCGAGAGAGTGCACGAATTAATAAGCGAGCGAGTGCGTGAGTGAGTGCACGAATGAGAAAGCATCGCACCACCACGCATATCAATACAGCAGCAGCGAATGTCGACAAGCAGCCCAAGACGACGTCGGTGCGAATGCTCAGAAAGTCGCTTGTCAGTTAGCTTAGCAATTGGCATATATGGCTTGTGGCTTGTGGCTTGCGGCTTGTGGCTTGCGGCTTGTGGCTTGCGGCGTGGGCCAGTTTGTGCCGGGCACGCCATCTCGTTTGTCGTGTGCTCTGTCTTGCTGATTATCGCCACTATTCGCTGAATATTCCATAGAGGCGCCACAAAACCCGGCGCGGCCTCAAGCGACTTTAGAGTGCATTTGTTTTTAAGCTAGATAAGAGTCTACGTACAACTATTGCATTGGCTCGGTTCCATGTCTTTCGACTAATTAATGTCTATGAGTTGAAGAAAACTTACTCTGAATACTTCCCTAATATTTTCTTCAAATTATGTAACTTGAAAGCAACTGTTTGATTTCTCACTCACTTTAAAAATGATGCAAATTTACGACCTCTTTTTTTCTGGTAATTTAATCTTGCCTGGTGCTGCAAAACAATAGTAAAAGCATAGAGGATTTTCTCAAAATTTTCTTTAATACAAACCTTGTATTATTATTGCCACAGTCCGGCAATAACTTTTTATATATAAAGATAACTTTTTAGCTTTAATGAAGACTTTGTTGTGTTTCTTCTCCAAAGCAGCCTATTTCTTGCTCGGTGTAAGTTACAATGAAGTCAATGATTAGCGTCCACTCTAAGCTATGCCCATTTACAACTTTTTTATTTTATACCGAATCTACACATATAAATCTGGACAATATGTGCCTCCAATAAGACTTAACCTTGTGTCATAATGCCAGCGATTTCGTTTGGCTTTCAGGATAAACGAAAATTATCTTTAGAGTTTTGAGGCATCCAACTGATCAATGTATTTTTCCAAATAAATTGAAGAGATTTATATTATATATACATGCCTTGATCCACGTTTCTTTTCATTGATTTTCTATTGTTACATGCTTTATATAAGCCTCAGCTGTATGTTTGTAATGTGTAACCGAATCTTTAAAAGAGATTTTCACACGCTTCAAAACGGCAGTTTAAACTGAAACGTTGCACAACTATCAAGGACCGATGACAATGCAATACTTTGATAACTTGGACCCTATAATCTAACCAGGAGCATCAGGCTTAAATGAAAATTACTAATTTTACTAGCGCCTAAACTAATTTAGTTTTTAGTTCAGTTTGCTAATAAAGCTTGGTTTTTCAGTTTTTGTAAACTATATATTATTTTTATTCTAAGTAAATGCGCCGGCGCTGCTCGGGATATGCTAAGAATAAAGATGTATTGTAAATGAATGGCAAGTGAAAACTTCGTTAGTCGTCTTGAGCTATTATTGGTAGAGCAAAATCTTATGAGTTCGCGTCAACGACATGCACTTGTTTATTTCTTCTGTGTTCATTGCTTTCTATATATATATATATATATATATATAAAAGCACATATGTTTATACAAAATTTACTACTACTTTCCTCTTGTCAATTCTTATTCGATTTGTCTTCAAATGCTAACTACGCTGTTTTTCAATCTCATTGACTCTACAATCATTTTATGGCCTTGCTGCGCGCGTAAGCAGACCAATATTTTGATTTCGACGCCTCTTGGTATATTTTCCCTCACTCACTAAATTTGGAACACACTAAATTGTTTTTAACAATTTGAAGTAAACTTTTTTAAAATTATTTTCCTTTGACAGACTTTCGGTTTTGAATTTTACATATCAACGGCAAACTGATGAAGCAATATTTGTGAAACTATGACGATAACAGTTACGTAAGGCAATGACTGAGAAGGCTAACGCTACCTTCTTAGGGGGAGATCGTGCGGGTGCAGTCTTTTCAGTCTACGGCTTGTTTGGTAGGGTTGGCATGCATCAGAAGCTTCTCAGTGTAGCGACTGCTGTAGGCGTTAATTATCGCCAGAATCGTAGGCATCTTGAGTTCACTGTGCAGTGTGGTGTTGCGAATGTACCATGGGGCGCCCGTGAGTATCCTGAGTGCATTGTTTTGGCACGCCCGTAATCTCTTAATGTTGTATGCGCCAATAGTGCCCCATATTTATATGGCGTAATGCTAAACAGGTGCCACTACGTGGAGATAAATTAGCCTCTTACAGCTTGTTCGAAGCGCGGAGAAGCCAATCCAACTGAAATATTTATTGCGTACAAAAAATTTGATTTTCCCTACTTTCGCGGCATACTAAAGCACCAAACTTAGCCACAAACATTCGCCATGGTGTTCGGCCAAATTGTGTCATAGGCTTCAGACAGACATACGAAGTCTGTTCGAAACGACTTTTTATTTAATGGCCTACGTTTTATCGATTTTCGACTCTTTTTTTTCTTGTTACGTTGGACACATGTCCCTAACATATGTTGGCGCTGTCAGTCATTTTGTATTGTTAGTTTGTTTTCGACAGACATAAAGATTCACGAGCCTTGGTTTTTGGCGATTTATATGCCATCTAAAAAAATGGTTGAAAAATTTTTTACGCAAAAATAAAACCATAATCATGCCTCACTCAACCTTGAAAGTATGGAGATTTGTCAGAATTGACGAAATAAAGGCCGCATCGCTAGAAGAAGTGCTTCGTGGCTTAGAAAAAGCGCTGGCACAAGTGTACTCTATATCTTAGGGGGAATACTTTGAATGAGACAAAATAGACATTGATGAATAATTAAATATTTGCCGAGCAAAATAAACTGTCGCCTTCGTGAACACGCCTCGCATAACATAAAAAAGTGTTAACACAACCGCTTTTTTGATTTTGTGCATCTATTAAGTGCAAATTAAGTGTTCGACCTTAAAACTGAATTTTTAGTAAAAATTTTAATTAACATTATGTGTGTTTGCCTCTAGTATCATATACGTGTACAATAATAGAATTCGGCGCGGTAGGCTGCCATACAGTGATTATATTTCATTGTGAGTGACTTCTATAGCTTCCCTTAGTTCGCCTTTATTTCTGTATTTCCGGCAATTTTTGCAAATTACACGAGCCAGACGTCACCTAACATTCTCGCTTATGTTGATAACTAGTTATTTGAATGGCCGATCGATCATTCAACAGTGGGTTTCGTGCTGACCTGGCCGCATGAATTGGTGCACTATGTTACTGAAATTTCCAGTTCATCTAGCACACACTAAGCCATATGATGGAGAATAAAGACGGATCATAATCATCATGATATTGTGCCGCATTCATTCCGGTGAAAATGAATGACAATGGTAACTGAAAAACTTGGTTCGGTGCGCCAATCATGAAAATTTTCGCGAAAAATATAATTTTTTGACATTGCACTGTTCCCGCAATGTTCCTTTCCATTTTATTGTATTACAAGTTTTCTGGTCCGCCGCTCAAAAGCTTTTGAATACGCTCAACAACAACGGAGTAGTTACTTTCACTCTTAAATTGACGAACTGACTTAAACTGTCGCCCGCACTACAAAGTAATCGGCATTTTTCGGCACTTGTGGTCATTGATCACAAGCTAGTAAGTTGCGTAATTTTTATAATAATTTTCACGATTTTGAGAAAATTTTGCTATCTGGCTTTTTGTTGTTATTGTTATTATAATCGTTTAGTGTATACAACTTAGTGAGCTGCTTTAAGCTATTGTTGATCGATCGAATTTCGGTTGACAATTGCGTCATAAATATTTAAAATAACACGAATTGCCTCGAGAAAGAAATAAAAAAGCCAAACACAAACCACAAAAATGTAAAGCTCTTTTATTTTGCTGAAAAGATTTAGTGGCCCTAACCTTAATTCGCACTTAAAATATGCACAAAAACAAAACAAAAAAAATTTAAACATTTA
Organism: Cacoxenus indagator; assembly: GCA_035041755.1. Lineage (NCBI taxonomy): Eukaryota > Metazoa > Arthropoda > Insecta > Diptera > Drosophilidae > Cacoxenus > Cacoxenus indagator. The sequence goes on from JAWNKX010000240.1 coordinate 372,332, forward strand.
ACAAAAAATAAATTGTTTGAGCAAAATTGTTTATGAATTACGTAATAATAATTATTATATAAATTGTTGCAGAAAACACGAAAAATCGTTTACCTTATATTGAGTTTTTTTTTTATGTAAGTGGTCCTAACCTTACTAATAGCGCGCGTACTATTGTTACTATATACACATATATATTGTAATTATCGTTCTTTAATATTTACAAATTTGTACAACTTATTAAATAAATGAAAATTCCACTCCATTTGGGTGACTCTAACAATACCTTTGAAAGAACATTTTTGTTGCTCCCCCATAACTGAACAAAAACACTGCAACGGTGCGGTGGGTGTCCGGCTATGGAAATTACACTGTATAAATAAGTCAACACATTTTTTTAATTCAACGTAACGCTATTATAGACACAACGTATACCATGGAACATACATCAATGGTAAGCCACAGTGCTGTAGATGTGCACAAAATAGTTTAATTGTTAAAAAGTTGTGTCTAAACACCTTAAAAAGAGTTTAAAAGAAAAGTGAAATTTCAAAAATTAAATACAAGCTCTGTTAAAATGTGTTCTACATATTTCCTACGATATTAAATATAATAAATAAAATATGGAACGCTTTTGTAGAGCTTATGAGGATAAAGCGAAGTTACGAGTATTATTTGGAATCGAATATCAATAATGAAGAAATTTATGATAAAATATGCACATCCCATGGAATAATTAATACCCAAAAGGCAATCATTTTAAACTCATCATCACGCTGCATAAAAAAAAGAGAAGAAAACCAACTCAAAACATGGATCAAATCACAAGAACATGTCAAAAAAATAAAGGTCCACAAAGCAATGCTCGCAGAAGCACGGGCTTAAGTCAATTCATCGTTTTCATTATCTGCTGTCATTTCATTTGCAGCGTTCCTCCACTCACACATCTGAAACGACGCTGCGTTGAGCCCACCCACTAGTGTGTCCGTCTGCGTGTCCATCGCAGCAGGGTTTAAAATCTCTTAGCGCAACAGATACCTGCCGAAGTCGCTTTGTTTCACAGAGCGAATAACTGAAGCAATGGACAGACAAGACGACGTTCTCGTTATTATTATTTCTGATTCTGCCTTTCGGGCCGTGAGCCGTGAGCCGTGTGCGTTCTACCTGCATCAATTTTATGGTACACAACCACCGATAACCGACAACCGACACATTAACAACACAGGGCATGCCGGCCGCTGCAGGTCGCCACTGTCACTCCCGCAATGGGGCGCGCCATTTTATGAAATTATTCGTATTCAGCGCACCTACCTACCATCCCTACGAACTTGCTTTGGGAAGCGTTTTAATTGAATTACTTTATTATCACAGAGTGTAGGAGGAGGGCGCGGAAATTCACCGGTGCGAGACTAGTTAGTGTAGCTAAGTGCGTTGTACGAGTTTACTGTTATGTGTTAAGGGACACTATGATTAAATTATGAACGGAAGCTTGTAGGCCTAAACTTAATAATTGTTAAAACCATTACAGACCAACACAGACCAACACAGACCTTAGGCTTTAATTAAAAAAATCTTTATTCCAGGTAGATTAGGAGGAAGAGTACCGTGTCGTTAAAGTTTGGAGAGTGCGCTAAAGTTTATGGGCATGGCCCTTGGTGAAGGAGAAGAATTCTTAGACGAAGTAGGCGACTAAGTATTGACGAACTACGCCGATATATTAACACTGGTGAAGTAGACTTTCTGACTTTAACATGAAAACAAAACTAGTGTAGTGGTAATGGAGGCAACTTACGATATCGCAATGGGCCATAGATCTATATATATGTATTACATTTATGCAAAAATATTAACGTTAATATACGAGTATTCTTTAGCAGAATAAGATGTAGTCGTATGTGAGATTCAGACACTTTGCTTCTGAAATAAAAGTACAGCACATGGCCCATTGTTCAGCATTAACCTCAGGACTATTCCAAAATCGGCTATAATCAGGCTTCTATGACCGATTCGTTCTTTATGCAGAAATTATAATCTATCAATTGCCATAAGAAAGAATTATAAAAGTTTATCCTTTAATCGGATTCAACACTTTGTGTCGGACGCCCTTTCGACAAAGAAAAATGTCAACATATTGACAGCTGATTTTTCTAGGGTTTTTGATGGCGTGGGTCTGCATGCTGTGCTCAATCGTCTGAAGCTCTGAAGTTCGAGTCCATAATATCACAACAAACACCCACAAATTGTTAAACGTGCTCCGCACTTTCCCTGGTTTTATTTGTAATAGCACTCTTCAAAATAAACACTACCTTCTCCAGATAATAATTTACCTGCTTACGCAGACGTTCCCAAAGCTTTACTAAAATTAAGGATACGCTTTCTGTAAAAGATACATTTTTCAATATTTTAAACGCTTTAGAATCGTGGGTATCAGGTTCATCAGGTTCATTTGCTTTCCGTCGAAAATGCCAACTATTGCACTTCTGCCGTAAGCAGCGATGTAATTTTTCTGACCTTTTCCCAACTCACCTACTGCCGGCATTCTTGCTGAAGCCGTGTTACCGTTCATCATGGAAAGGATTGAGAAAACAACTCTGCAACTAATTCGCGAGCTCTGCATGACACTAAACCATGTGCTAGCTAAGGTCTTCTGCTGCATTTTTAATCAAAAACCAAAATTTAAATGTATCTCTACTACCTGTCGTGGCGCCACATTTGCACTCGACACTACAATTGGCTTACTGCATTCGCTGTCGTCGACAATACGGAAGCAAATATTTGCGGGTCTCAATATCATCACAAAACTCCATCTTTACTACCTTTGCCATATTAAAGGTCTGCCCATTTGCCTTATCTAACAGTGGCAAATTTGTAATCCACTCTGGCAGCCCATCTCATATCATACCAACCATACAAAATCCAGCAAATCCGAAAACCCTGCACTCAACACCACAACTAAATCTCCATATTGCGGGCTCCAGAAACCAGAAGATACTCGGATATTAATGCGACAGGCAGTCCAGCACAACAGCACAGCCCCTTCAGACAATTTTACACTCACCTGCTACAAAGACCTAAAGAAACAACACCAAAGACCTCGTTATCCAGCACCTGCAAACCTCTGCCATTATCCCAACATGTCTAAAAATATTAACCAGATGGGGAATGCGGGAATTCAAGCACCTGCGTATTGATGTACACGGGGTACCCATCAACACCTTCTCAACCAAGTTAAACATTTCCTACATATATAATTACGTAAAGAATTCGAACATTAAAACTGCGACCACCGTTGATATGTAATCGCGAGTTAAAGAGCGCAGCGCAACAGCTAGTCACTCGCTAAATTAATATTAAATTTAGTGTAGTATTTAAGGTTTAATCGTACTTTTTCTTACGCGACTTGAACGCAGAATTTTTTTATGGCTACCTTTATCATCATAACTGCAACTCACAGGAGCTTTAGCTTTTAAAAACATACTGGTCCAAGGCATTGTGTCGGAACTAGGAATATACCAATGTATGTATTTGGCTTTTGGGTTCACGAGTACGATTAAAGAATAGACATTTAATGAATGCAATGTTAAGATACAGAGTAAATATACGAGCGAGCATTAAGTAAAATATTAAATCTTTCGGCACTCAACTTGTTATCCATTTTCCCTTTAATTCTTTGGTTTACTCGTTTTTCGGCTTAAATTCATTCGTGATGCGGAAAGTTTTTCAGCTTTTCACTGAACTTTTTCCAGTGATGCCTCAACGCCTTTACATCATTTCACTCTTCCTTCCGCATTGCCGGCACACAGCGAGCATTCACAAAATTCGTGATTCGTGAAATAATCTCGACGTGGCCCCAACCTTCGCTGCCCCTTTGGCAAAGAAATTTCACACAATCTCTTTTCGGCGCTCTCTTTTATTGTGTTAACTCTCACACTCACTCTACTCAACGGAACAGAGACTTTGCCTCAGTTTGCTCACTCTACGGCTCTCTTTTTTACGTGATTTGCACATTTCTAAACTTGTTTTCTTTTTTGCGCTTGTTGGGAAACTTAACGGGCCGCGTTGACTACATCATGCATATTTGGTGTGTGTGTGTAGCTGTGTGTGGTTGTGTTTGGTTGTGTGTGGCTGTGTGGCTGCATGTTTTTTACATTGTCTATGGGGACCGACATCAAGCGTCTTTGCCCTGATTTGAAAATGTATTTTTTTACTACAACAATAAGTGGAATACGACCGCGACGAATTGCTTTGGGGCCAAATACTGAAATACTGCAATGAATAATTAGAGCGAATAATTTTTCTGCTAGATTTATCAACAATCTGCTGATGATTTAATACAATGGAATCTGTTCGGAAAGAGTTAAATGGTTGAATATTAATAATCAATGGCAAATTCCTTATAGGCGACGACATAGATAAATTCATTTACTGAAACTTTGTGAACCGGCAAAATTGGCAAAGGTCAGCCGTCTGTCTAAGACGGTTCCGAGTCGAAGTTTTGAAGCTTGTAGCTGCATTGACAGGCAATTGGGCAATTGGCACACTGAACAAGGGATTGGGCACAGCTCATAACAGAATAGTCGTAACTGTAAGCAAGCGGAGGAGCATGAAACTATCTAAGACTTACATTGGAAATTCTAGACAGACAAAAGTAAGTGACACACACGCTTAAAACTTACCTATATTTTCATTACATCAGATGATATTTTATGGCAGAATGTCAATATAGTGACATTTAGGCAGCTGTAAAATCATATTATAACTGTAAGCTAATCTATTCTAAACTATGGAGGCTACTTAACATCTTATGTATGTAAATATTCATAGTCCATGTAGACAATCAGATCTTCGATAGATAGCCAACGAACTGGTAAGTGTAAGCAGAGCAGAGTGCCGCACATAGACCAGGACTAAACACTCCACTCACTAATAAGAAGCTCATTATAAACAAGTAAAAATATATGCACATAAGTAGCACATCGGAAATGGAAGCAGCGTTACACCTGCCAAACTACTACTATTAATCTCATACCGCTACACATAGATAGATAGATATGCATAGATTAAGCAAATGTGTACTTCTAGGCTGAAAGGTTCTCGGCATCATAAAAGGTGTGATAACGAGCCAATGACTTCGGCGTGAATTGCTTAGAAGAACAACAGCCTGGAACAATGGGGCACGTAACATACAAATGCCTAGTACTTTGGATCCAAAAGATGCAGAATTTTTTACGACTTGATGACAGCTGGAAGAGTTTTTTAAGTACACAGAGTGAGATTCGTAGAAAAATAGAACGGATTGAGTAGTAACGCAAAGGGCTCTGTTCGACTTGATATGTTAGCCTAAGCTAACCTTCGTAGATTAGATTGTAAAATAAGTACTCGCAGTCAGAGAGATTTAATTTTTAAAGAGCTAGTTCAGTATTGCCACTTATTTATTATTGTATATAAGCCAAGTAAAAATGAGTGCAATTTTTACTTTAACTCTTCCGACAAACATATAGCATATGGTAAAGAAACTTCATCGAAAATTTCATTTTAAAATCTGAAGAACCACACTCATAGACAGACGGACAGGGGTATATGCGTAAATCAAGTCGTTTCGACGATCTGATCAAGCATATACAATAGGCTTTCCGATGTCTCCTTTGCCATGATGCAAACGTCCTAACAAAGTTATAGGTTATGCAGTTGGTATTCCAGATTGACTAGATACTTTTCTACTAACTTTATTGAGAAGATATTTTAAGAGTACTGGAATAAGATGCTCTAGTCTAACTCGAGGTCGAGTACTGCAACGACTCCTCAATCTTTACACTTTTTCTAAATCTAGTACCCTGGCATGGGCCGCTACTAGTTAGTCACCAATCAGTAATCCACAGGTGATTAGTGTTAGCATAAAAAGAGTAAATTTGCACCCTTTTTAACCCTCGTGTTTTCCATGCGAATGCCCAAAAATCATTGAAGCAACATGCAACTTCCAAAAACCCGCTTCGTCAATGAGAACATGTTAAAAGCACTCCAATTGGCGATGACGCAGTTTCGGATTCTATGCTAAGATTCGTGAACATGTTACACGATTAAATCGCAATTTCCCTCCAGCTTCAATTTCCAGTTCAATTCAGTTCAGTTCAGCCTTCATTTCTGTTCCGCCTACAGACCATTTAGTCTTGACGCATCCATCCAAAAACAACTACTTCATTGGCAGAAAGGCATCACAAGCGATACACGAACACGCAGCAACGCCAGCCAAACATACACGGCAACGCAACATACAACCAAACATGTGCAAAAATACGCAGCTGCCGACTTAGGCTGCCAAACAAAGGATGAGCGGCGAAGCAGCCGCGCACAGGGCATGTTGAATTTGCACAGTGCAACAGCACAGCGGCTGGCAAAAGAGTAGCAGCGGCGAGCTCGGACACAAACACGCATCGGCACGTCCCCAGCATACCGACTCGACTGATACTAACGGACGGCAGGGCAGCTATACCAGCGAGGCACCAGCAAGGCAGCACTATGCAAAAGCCCGAAGACCACCGCCAACAACCTTCCGCCCTCAGTTTCAACCACGTCAAGCATTCTCCAACAAGCCGCAAACACGAGGCCTGCTGTTGATGTTGCTGTTGCTGTTTCTACCTACGTTCAAAATGGCAAATTGCCACGATGCGTTGCTCGGAGCGGAGAGCAAAGGTGCCGCGGCTGGAAGACACATATTCTCGGCTCATAAGACTCGGCGAACCACGAGAGCAAATTCGTTTTGCGTGTCTCGTATTAGGCGGCTGCCTGCGCTGTGAACTGAACCGAACCGAACCTAACCCAATTGAACGAACAGAACGCGTTCGTTCGCCCCGCAGCCCAAAAAGTTGTTCAACTCGGCTGTTTCGGCGGTCGAACGAACAACCACTGAAACGTCGTAGTTTAATTAAAAAGTAGCGTATTTGTCACCATTACACTCCGCCGCTATGACTCTGCGGTTGCGTTTTGCGTGTCCTACTCTCAAGTGTACGCGTAAAAAATTTCGGCGGACAAAAGTTTATTAAAAAAATAATACCTTTAGCAACCCCCTAATTAGACGGCCGTCGTGTAAGTGGGTCGGTCGTCCGTCACATTGGAATTTTCAAGTGATTTCTGGCTGCATAATTTATTGTAGAGCGGGAGGGGTAAATAAGACGCAAGAGATGAAATTACAACATTCTTTTGAAATAATTTAATTTGGTGTTCCGAAACATTCGAACGGAAAGCGTTCACATTTGGAGTCAACTTTGGCTTAAGTCCAAAGAAACGGTATATGGCTGTATATCGGGTATGGCCGAAATATGGTCGTTTATGAACGAATTTAATTTGGCTATTAGTACGTGAAATCCGAGATTTTTTGCTTGGAAGGTTGTTATGGTGGAGCCTCTTCGGTCGACGCTGCCTCACGCCATGTGTAAAGCTGTTTGGCTAAGTTTGCAGCCTCTGTTGACGACGGTGGGAACTTTGAAGTATTTCATTGTGCACAGTGAGCATTTTGTAGTCTCTGTGCAGAGTGGAGAAATGGAATAAAACTCGCTAAATAATGACGGTTCCATTATCTTGTCAAGAATCGCAGAACTTTCAACCTAAATTATTCCTATTCACTCAGTTTGATGTTAAGGACCCTCGACATGGCTAAAAAGCAGTTCAATCTTTATCACGGTGTTACTGATAAATTTATATATGCGTGTCGCGTACAGTGCTTGAAGCAAAATCAGAATCGTTTTGGTTTTGCATCCAGTGTCGGCTGCGGCGTACTGCTAGCTATTTCATTTACGCTTTCACAAAGTAAATACGAATAAAGGAGATAAATATAGACATCGCGCCAAAAATGTCATGCAAGTCTTTCTTTACTGACATTGCCATAGGCACAGTTCAAAAGGAAACAAGGAAACACGTTCTCTTCCTCAAGCACCCGTACATAAATTATTGATACTGCTTAACAGAATGTGAAGGCCAGTTATGGCACTCAACAAAAGCGGTACATTGGCTCTTATAATTGGATCTGAACCTTTCCGGCAGATTTCTGTGAATAACTGCAGGGCGACAATTGGAAAAAGAATTGAGTAAACCACGCCAGTACTGGGACCAACACAAATTGTCAACAACAAACTAATGAATTTATCGTCCCAGCAAGGCGAATATCGCAAAAGGTTATTTTACGAAGCTAAATTGGCCTTAGGCCGACACAATCGACTCACTCGTGAGCAAACCAACAACAATACATTAATGTTAGCAAAGAGAGAGCAAATACACAAAATTGCTCTCTCCCCACGTTGTGTATGAAACGAAAATGCAAGAACAACAATAACACGGCTTCATCAAACCGATAGAACATAGAAGAGAGAGGGAGCACAGAAACATCTGCGCTCACAACATCAACGGTTGTGCATTGTTATTGTTGTTATAAAGCGATTAACTTTAACATCTATCTTTTCTAACCTCAATCACTGGCTAAATTTTCTCGATAGATCTAATGAAGAATACCTTTCAATTGGTATTTCTTTTTTTAACAAAATCGGCAGGAAAAATTTTTGCCATTTAATTATATAGATCTAACGGATATATACCATCGATTGTTTACGACTAACATATAACCAACGACTAGTTATATAACGGAATGAAAATGATTTAATTAAAGGCTTTTAGCCTTTAGCCTAGGACTAGTTTGGCTTGGCACAATAAATGGAGGTACGAGCCGTTTACAGCGTCGATCTTTGTCAATTTTTAAATAAAAATTGGAATGAAAATAATGATTGCGCCAGATTGCAGACATAGCTTGATAAGACATAGCTCTACAAGGTATTTTCGCATTCTCACTATGAGACGCCGCTGTGCTGATGACTAACCTATGTCACACTCTTTGGGGATATACACACTCACCTTTCTCCAGCAAATTGTCCATAGTAATAACGTGAAAATGCTCTAACCTAACCAGACCGAGTTAATACAACAAAGCGAGTATGTTCAATCTGCTAAGGTTGGCCAGATTCGAGATTTCTAGAATGCAAGCTGTTCTTATCCTATTGCTGTCTCTCTCCAGAAGCTGGGTCTTTCGAAAAACAAATATGCTCGTTGGTGTGAGGAAAAGGCAAAGGCATTTTAAACGGCTGAGGACTGCCTTTTTCCGCAGCCTTAATGGGCGAAGTTCAGTAATACAGTAATGTATGCAACTGTCCCTCCTAACCGATTGGGTAGCCTGCTCATGTGACTACAACTCCTCTGAATAATCAAGCACACTCAAGGATTATTGTATCAAAAATGCACTACAACGCTACTTCGAGGAAGGATAATCCTCATGCCATTATTCGCTAATCTATTTAAGCCCCATTGATAGAAAGCCATGACCTACGCTTGGTTGTTTACACCACTGTTTTACGCGTTCTTCTTATCTTAATATCAAAAGTGCGTCACAAATCGAAAACTATAGCATATGGCACTAGTATGAAAAGCTACATACATATTACTTCAATGTCCCTTTGTTCCTGTTCCTTAAACGTTTAATTTTCACATTCAATTGCACACCCCAAAGTTGACACCCTTAAAAAGCACTTGACACTTGCTTGGCGAAAATAAAAGACGAAATCTCAAGTGAAATTTCGCATTTACCGTTAAAACGTATTCGTTATATGGGTTTATAAAGTGCGTAGGCATACTCTCTACCCCATGTGTGGCACTGTTAATAGGTACTTTTACTTTAGGTTAGGTTAGATCCGTTTATTTTGCGGTGGGCGCCATGTCATCAGTAACATAAGCGAATATATACGCGAAAGTCTTGAAAATCTAGAAGTACACATTCATTCCACTTAGCGATATTAATGCTCGAACTAACTACCTATGTGAATTAGAGCGCTACATAGTCGCTGTCAAAATAGATTAATGAGCTTTTCATAGATTATCTGAAGAGTTTGCGTTTGAGTGACTGAAACATAACAATGTAACGAGTTGAAGCGATTCATTCATTCCATATCAATTATGCCAAAAACATATAGAATGGAATTCATTTTTAAAGTACCCAATATGTTATGACATGGGTGAGAGCCACCTCCGCGAACTCCGCGAAGTGAGTGGCGAATCGTTTCAATTATCCAATTGCCAATCGTTACTCGCATGCGGACACGTAAAAAGTTTACCAATAACACCACAAACGCCGCAATTGACGGCGGTAAACTAAATAAATCAACCGCAACGATTGATAAGGAATCCGGGTTCTGACGAAGCGAATGATACCGTGGGGCAACGAAAGGCGGCGGCGCTTTTACGCTGATTAAGTAGCATTCGTGCTCTGCTAACAAGTCAATAAAAGAGCAAAACAAACAAAATCACGACGTCGAATCGAATCGAAACGCAACGAACGAGCCAAGTCGAGTAGTGTCGCGTAAAGTTTAATCGAGCCACCCTGTCACCGCGAGTCGCAGAAAGGCGCGGCACGTGTTTGTAATGTGGCCGCAGTGGCTGGTGAGCTTAACGCTGTCGCTGTCCGGCTTTGGCTTTGCTGTTCAGCTTTTTTTTTTGCTTCGCCTTTTTTTGCTTTGACGCATTGAAATATGTTTTCGACACTTTGTTGGCCCACACAAAGAGTAAAGTTGAAGTCGACAGCAAATATCCTGCATCCTGTAGACACATAGCCACCCTTACCTTACCACCTTTTGACTTGTTATGGTTCAATCGCGTCAGGCCATTAATACGAGGGTGGATCAATAATTCAACAGGTTCTTCTCTAATATAGTATATTCTTTTACCCCTTTTCAAAATAATAAGATTTGTCGCCCGCCGTCCTCAAAATAATTGTTTGTTGCAGTGATGACTCCATCTAGGGTGTGGACACATGAAACACTCACTGTTAGCACATTCATGAGATGGTAGTGGTAGGGAATGCTACGTAACACAGTCCATACAAATTTCACTTATTTCAACGTCGAGGGCATAGATGTAAATTATGCATTGCAGAATTTACCTCCACCTTGCTATTCATCAGCTCAACTTTGGCTTTCTTTGGCGCCGATCCGATGCATACACCCCGAAAAAAATACGTTCCGGATTTCTTCTTGTGTAGCGTTCATCTCCCATACACGATAATCGAGCTGAAATTACTGATGCACAAAGCCAAACCATCGCACACCGCGGGGAAATGACGCCCATCTGCAGGATAAATTAAATGCAATCTAAAAACTCATGCAGTTGCCATCTCCTCAATCAGCCATATGTAGTAGATCTTTATGCGGTTCACTTATAATACAATAAGCAAACTGCTGAAGGATTACACTTTGCTGTAAACTTCGTAACACCGTGAAAGATACATCTGATTAGCGCGACGAAACGCGTGGATATAGCCAAAGCTAGAGTTCCTAACTTTTTGATGTAGAGAGTTGAAGCTAACACTTTCAGAACCGACCGAATCCGACTACTAGTAGGGGTACCCGCATACAAATCACATATTCAAGTTCAAGTGTTTGTTCGTTGGCCTCTGGAGCTGAACATACATAATAACACTGAAAACTAAAGACGTAGTGAGATTATCTGGTCGTATCGTATCATTCAGAGAGTTTCACTGAAATGTATTTTGTCATTATGAAAAAAGACCTCATTTGATGATGGCTCTCAGGTCATTACACGCACTTTTTCTTATAACCTGAAATTAGGACGAACTTTACTTCCTCTACTTTACTGGATCGTAGAGTCCCCGTGTATCTCAGTTTTGAGCTGCATTATAACCGCTCTGAAACCAGGCGTCAAATCAATAATGTCATATCGTTGTGTGCTCAAATACAGCACCGTTCCATGCAATTTTTATTTAGGTGGGTGTGTGAAGCGTATTACAACGTCAGCATAACCGACGCTATTATTTTCTTGTTTTATCTTCACTTTCGACTCTACCTGCTTTGAATAAAGAATACAAAAGCCAAACAAACACAAACTAAATGGCGCAGCTCAAAATTTCACAGTAGTCTATGGATAGATGACCAGTGGATTAAACGAACAATACTGCATCTGAAGTTAGTGTGCGGCAATTTAAAGAAATGTTTGCCTTATTCGTGCGCAGATTTCTGCAAATGTATTCAGTTTTCATTTCCATAGCAGCAGAAAAATAGCTAATCCGTTGAATGAAAAACATATTTAATTTTTTCTATTTATTTTCGTTAATTTCACTTGATGCCAGAACAAATACATAAGTCTAACAAAAGTCGCATCCATTTTATATATACACATTTTATATAATAAATTTATTTAATGGTTTCCCATTTTTGTGCTACACAACGAAACGATCGGAACAATATAATTTTATAATATCATGAATACTAATACTATATGTTACAATTCGACTTTCCACTAAACGAAGATGCTAAGACTATAAAAAAGTATTGTTTTTTGAAAACAAAACCGATTGCAACATGCCAACTACCGCGTTCACAGTTCAATCAAACCGATTCGGGGATATTGCCTTATAAATTATGTACATACTGAAATAACTGACGCAAAGGCAGAGAGAGCGAGAGAGCGACAAAGAGAACGAGCGAGAGAGCGCGAGCAATATTAATTGGTAAATAATTGAAATTATTTGCAAGTGGCAACAAAAAAAAAATAATAATAATAATAATATTAATATTAATAATAATAATAATAATAATAATAATAATACTAATAATAATAATAATAATAATAATAATAATAATAATAATGATATTAATAATAATGATAATAATAATAGTGATAATAACATTCATTATAATAATAACAGTAATAATAATCAAAAAGGAGAGACTCATTTTGTAGGACTAAGCGCGCGAGTAGTAAAGCCAAAGACCACACCATTAGCGTATATCTATGTGATGGGTGCATTTCGTCAGGGAACGCATGCTGAGGTACACATGCCTTTGATTACTCTTTCAACTGTCACCGGCCACTAGGCGCAGGCCACCTACCGATGCCGATGCTGATGCCGATGCCGATGTAGAAGTCGATGCCGACGCCACTCTAACCAAATTAAACTTTTATTATTCAAATAATTTATGTACAAAGTTCGTGCTGCAATTAATCGAATTGTCTCACATCGCCAACGGTTTGCCGTCGTGTTCGTCCGTTCGCTCGCTCGTTCGTTCGTTTTTTCGTTTGTTTGCTTGTACACGAATACAAACTCGCTTCAGAACTTAAGTGTGTCTACGAGACACTCAGCCGTTGTTACTGTTGTTGCTCCTGCTGTTGTTCTTGTTGTTATTGTTGTTGTTATTGCTGCTGCTGCTGTTGTTGTTATTATTGTTGTTGTTGTTGTTATCGGCACGCTGTATATTTTTTATGCTTGACACGCTCGTGCACGACGTAAATCGTTAAATTTTATCGCCTGAGTTAAGCGAGCGCGCAAACCGAGTAGCACAGCAACTGGCAACAGCAACCCCCGCCCTGCAGCGACTTTGATTACACTCGCTGAATGTTTAAAGGCCATCATTTTGAATTTATCTGCCCTCTCTGCGCCACTGTTCTCTGACTCTTTTTATTGCTTTCCCGCTCTCTCTCATTCGCGCTTACATTATTTTGTCTGCGTTGCTTTTTCAATGGTTTTTCGTATTTCATTTGATAACAAAATTCATTTTATTGTTTAATTTTACTACCGCATTTTTTAAAAAGTATTTTAGTTTTTTCTGCCTGCTGCCGTTTTTCGCTAAAATTTGCTGTTACTTATTAATTTACGAGTAAATACATTTTTTTTATTCTGTTACAATAAGCAAAGATTTCGGTTATTAAAATTTTACTTCTTACTTTTAGTCGGGAATTCTCAATTTTACCAAGCTGCACACTGACTTGATGAATGTATATGCCCATCTCTCTTACGCCTCACTCGGAAAACCAAAGCTGAGCTGAGCTGAACTGAGCTGAGCTGAGCTGCTGATCGCGACCCCAGAGGGTATCCAAGCCATCTACGATTATCATCTACGATTTAAGTTCGTACCTCGCCGACTGCGAACGCCGACAGAGTTTCACTGCAAAAGAGAAACGCCACAATTAAAACAGCACGTAAAATAAAAGTTCAAAAAGCCAAAAACCTTTTCTTTTCATAATAACTAGTTGGATGTAGCGTAATTTGTATAATGAGACTAACTACCGTGGGAACTCATTAAGCCCAAAAATGTTATGGCATCGAATACGCGAAGTACCTTAGAATGTAGCGGACACGTACAGCTAAATTATATATGTATGTATGTATGTATGTACATGTTAACTCATATAAGCACATTGCCGAAAAAAGAATTGACACAATTTTGATTTAAAAGTATCTCGTAATGCAACATTAACCCGACTTACACTGGCCCTGATTTAAGCGATTTGATGTACCTCAATTTTTGTCTTGAACATTCTTAGGAAGTTAGGGAGTCTGCACAAGGCCCTGATCAAATTGATGACCAAGTTGTTGATGTCTTCAAGGAACTACTACATAAGACTTTACAGGATCTATTTAACCAGAAGATATGGCTTCCATTGAATTGTAAAAGGCTTACAAATTTTGAAGACATAGAAGATAGGGAATATAAAAAATTGTTGACGTGGTACGAGAAAATATTGCCTGATAAGTAAATCTTTGAGCCGTATGACGACTTTGTTGAATTCTATTCACATGACAATATTGTTCTTCTAATTTTATTATAGTCCCCGCTCCCATTTAAACGTAATATGTATTTATATAAAAAATTTCACACCAAACCAACTCACGCCGTTGTCGTACGGTCCCACCTATCACGTAATTTTGAGCTTTCCTAATTATAATCTTCACATTGCGTGTATAGTTTAACAACTTCCTCAGAGAGTTTGTATTTGTAATGCACTGAAGTTGGACCGGAGATCAAGTTGTCGTAGCTATGTATATGCAAACTAATCAACCGGATCTGACCATTATGAGGGGTACAACAAAAGCCATAGATTAAAATTCAATTCCTATTAGAATAACTGGATCGCTTAATTTATTTAACGTGCTTTTTCTTAAACTTTCGCAAAAATGAAACGAAAAAAAAATGTTTAAAGCACAGAACCGCAACCCACTCAAGAACATACACAAATCCCACTTCGGTGTAGAAGGAACCAAAAATAGCATCAACCCACTTAAGGGCAAATACCTCTAAAACAGTAAGGTAATGCTGTTTGGGTACAAGGGTTCTGTGCTCTTATTTCTTGTGCCAGCCAAGATGTCGCCAAGGCTTGTCGAATCCACACAAAACTATGCTGGGCTTATGCCTTACATGTTGCATTATGTGCTACAGTAGACGCTGAGAAATTAGAACTTTACAATTGTATGTATTTCATTATAATTTTTGAAGTGAATATTCTAAGAACGCATTGGTAGTAAAAATTTGCAATATTTCGGCGCCGGGACGCCGCGTTTTACGACAGAGATGGAAGAATAATATGTAAGAGAAACATAGAAGGAATAGACCGCAGACGTAAAAATTTTGTGTTTGCATTGGTGAGTTGCTTGAAAATGTACAAACGTTACTCGCTCTTGAGCACGCATAAAAGTATTGCGCTCGTCGTTGTGTTCTTTTTGTACATGATGTTCATTCATCATTATGACGCGTCATCGCATTATCGTTCTTCGTGTAGCATTCTAACGTTGAGCCGAAGTCGAATATTTTTTTTTTGCTTTTTTCATTTTAAGTTGTGTCTTTGGAAACTAAATTAGAAAAACTTAAATAAGACGTAAAAGTGAAGGTGGTGAACTCACAAGTTTCTTAAAAAATTATTCCATCCGCAATACAATAATTTGTCTGAAACAGAATTGGGATGAGTTGTATCACAAAGTGTTAAGAAGCGCTTGGCCCAAAGTGCTAAATTGGAACTCCGACCAATACGACAGTGACGACAACTTGCCATTAGAGCAGTTGCTGCACAATAAACCAAACTGTTCTAGTCGAAATCGATTCAGCAATTGGTTATGTATACAAAATATTAAAGAGTGCAATAATGTTATTATTAAGAAAACGTAATCATGATTAATTAGTACACTTTTTGATTATTTTTTGTCACAGACCCGAACTACCGAAAAACGAAGCGGTTCTAATTACAGAGCGTCTACTGTATCTTCAATTTATATCTTAATACTTTAATTGCAGCGATGTATAATATAGAATTTGCCTACCCAAAAGAAATTGAATCAGCTATCTCAAACTACAAAGATATACCTAAGACCTATGTTGACAAGTTGTTTTTTGAACAATCGATTACAATCGAATACAATCGATGGATTTGTAAATATAATCACTAAGCTGTGACCTATCTCTACGGTCGGATCTTGGACAAATATTGTCCAAGTTTTGTTGAATTTCAAGTTCATAACAAAAAGATAATAATATTAATAAATATAAAAATGTTCTGAGAGCCTAACTTTCGTCTGATATTTTATCGTAATTACTTATAGTTCATCAATCTTACCACATTATAAAATTATCTGAGTTGTGCTCTACAATTAATGGCAGTATAAACTCCCATTTCTTGTTTGATAAGCTCAACTTTAATATACCCGTAAAGTAGTATTTTCTCATCAATCTTGGCAGGGACTTACAGCTTGATCCACTTTAAGTATTGCCTTGAACTAAGATACCCTGACTAAAAGTTCAATTTAGTACCAAGACAATCCACTTAATGTTTGTGAACCACAGAATCTATATTGTCGAGGTACTACGCTACAACAAAATGACAAAATGTAGTAAATGACTGGAGGCTCAATACTTTCTGGAATGGTGTAATGTAAAACTGGAGAGTAGGGTAAAATGTAAACTTCGGATCTACAACTACCATACTTATAAATATAAGAAATGAAAACTTCTGTAATGCTACGGATGTAAATATCTGTCTCTTTGAGATGCTCACTTTGATTAAATATCTAAATGAGGAAGATATACTTTTTTATTATATAAAGAGGTAGGGGACTACTACACACCTAGAACATATCCCAAAAAAATTAAAGATTTGTTTGCAGAAATATTACTTATGGGAGCTACGGTAACCCACTTATTATATTTGTCCAAAGTTGAGAGAATAACATATTCAAACTAGATACACTACAGGATGATCGGGATACTAATTCGATTATAATGTAAAGATACGAGTTTGACTCACCTGAAACCTAAGCTGAACTGGCTACAGTTGACAAGAGCGTTTCAGTGGTTGTCATATTGCCGACCGTTGACTTTGGGAGAGGTAGAGACTCCGAGTTTGCTTCTTTGGAATTCTTTTTTGGCGAACTGGGCTTGTTGCCCGAGTCGACAGCGGGCGATTGTGTTGTCGATTTGGCATTTGCAGTTGATGAAACCCTGGGTGAAGTTGCTTTTGGCACCTCCGCACCGGACGACGTCGAGCTGACCAAACCAGGCTCTTCGCCGACAGCTGCCTTTGCGGCAGAAGCCTCAGCGGCTGCTGCACGAATATTCAAATTGGCAGCCACTTGGTCGATGGTGGTCAATTTCTTGGCTGGTCGTGGTGATGTCGCCAGCGACGTGCTGTTGTTATTGGTGCTAGTCAGATTGGTGGTTAAACTGATGTTAAGATTGGTGCTTTTAGGGATTTCGACGCTAGACGAAGATGCGGGAAGGGTATTTTTCGGTTGCCCTGAGCTAGTCACTGAACCCGTTGGTTTCGTTGTCGTGGTAAACGACAGTGAAGCCTGGTTGCGAAATGCCAGCACTGAGGGGTTCGGTATATTGCGCACCGAAGCGTTCTGTTGCCGCACCATAGAACTATGCGGTGGCTTCAGCTTGGAATCGAAGATATTAGTGGACTTAATAGTGATCTTCTCGCGTGCGATAGCCGACTCCGAAAGCATCTGAAGGTTTTGCAAATCGTCGCTGCTCGATTCGACGTTGCCGCTACCTCCGTTGTTGGAGGAAATGTTCTGCTTGATTTTATTCAAAGCCTCCTCCAAGCTGTTAGCACTGGTCGCAGCCACCGTCGACGCGGTCGAGTTTGGCGTCAGTGATTTTTTTATCGCAGTTTCTGGCTTCGCTGAAGTGCTTGTAAGTTCTGAACTCTTTGCCGTTGTCTCTGGTTGCGGTGCCTCGACGTTTCTGCCGGCTGATAAATCAAGTATATCAACGCTGCCATCCTTGGAAATTGGCCGAAACTCGCGCAAACTCGTTTTCGATCGGTTTAGCAGCGCGGTGCCATTGGCTTTGCAGCCAACAGCGACGGCTGTTGCAGCACTGACGGACTTCTTAGAGTTTGCCTCTGTGTAGCCTAAGCTCGCGCTTGACTTTGATGGAAACGAGAGTGGAATGGTGTTGCGCAGATTTATTAATGCAGGCAGAGATGTTCGATAAGCATTGTTGGCGCTGTGATAGCCCGCTGCCACAGGCAACGGCGGTGACTTAACAATGGTTGGTTTTGTCGCCTGAGTCGACTTCGGTTGTGTCTGCGGCTTTTTGGTCTTTAACAGACCGACTGGTGGTCCCATTAAGCGATGCGAGTTCGGTGGATTCAATGGCGGCATGGGCACCTTGTCCGCCGGTAATTGATTCGGAGTTATGCGCAAAATTTCCAAGGCTGGTTTATTGAATGCTGCTGCCGACGTGGCATAAGGAAATGTAAAGCTGTGCATCGGCTGAGGTTGCCCTGCCGCGAGTGCCGGCGAGAACCTAGGACGCGGTGTAATGGTCACAGCGCCGGTGCTGATCGGAGACTGTACCATGGAAATGCTTGGACTAGATATGTCCGGTGAGTGCTTTGGCAGCGAACGCTGTTTAGCGGTGTCCCGTCCATATAAGCGGCCCATGGGCGCGTACAAGGCCGACGATGATTGCAAATTGGCTGCACTTGGTTTCGGGCACCTTGTGGTTTGGCTAGCCTTTCGCTGGATCTCCGCCAAGCGTTCCTGATCCAGTCTCGGCTGTTTCATCAAGTCCTTGCGATGTGGATGACTTTCGTCAAGTGATAACGATCGCTTCATTTGCAGTCCGGCATTCTTGTTAGCGGCACTTGCGATGGAGGTCGGTGTGGAGAGGTAACGCTGTACGCTCGGTTCAAAGCGCGGCGGATTAGGTACGAGGAACTGTACTGACGACGTCTTAGCGGAAGGCGGCGTGGGCGTACGAGTGAGCGCCACTAATTTCTCCGTTCCAGACTTTATTTGGGGTACGCTCGTAGACTGTGGTGTAGACCATTCTGTCAGCTTGGCTGTGCTTTGTTTCGGATGCGAGGGCGTTGCAGTGACTGCGGTTGGGCTTTGAATCGTTGCGAAGGGCATCGGAGCTGTCTTAAACAAGCTCGGCGGAAGCGGCGGCGAAGCAACATGCTTCAAGTCTCTAGCCGATTCAATGGCCTTCGACGTCTGATTTGATTTTATACAAAAACTTTCCGTTTTACTGTCGATGTCCAGTTTAACTGGTTCCTTCTTAGGCAGTTTATCAGCGCATGACGATGGCGATGACATTACATTTTTTGTGCACCGCGCCTCTTCACCCAACCTGTTATTCAAGTCATTCAATCTAACAGCCTCTGTACTTGCAACGTTTTCTTCGAGCTTCAATCGATTCAAAGCCACCGATTCTAGTTCAGTGCTCATAGCGCCAAAACTCTCACCACCACCCACGGAATGTGAACGCTTCACTTCCACTTTGTGCGACTTGTGTGTGGCGGTGATTTTCATCTTCATCTTACCATCGGTTTGCGAGGAGAATTCGGCATGAAGCTTTTTGCGTTTGCCGTTCGAATCCTTCGGATCTTTGGAGTGCTTCTTTTTACGTTTCTTGTGCGAGGACGATGATGAGGACATAGTGCTTGTGTCCAAAAGCGCTGGCACCGTGGCGCAGCCCATGGAAAAAGGCCCTGTGGACGTTGACGAACATGACGACATGGGTGATGCACTAGGACTACTGTGCTTCGATTTTTCATTGGAATCGCCCGTATCCAGTGTTGGCAAAGCCTCTATCGGCTTCAGACCAATGTTTTTAGCATATGTTTCCAGATCGAGCTCAGGCTCTTCGAACAACGTCTTCTTACGCTTAGACGTTTCCGCTGGGTCAGCGACGAGTCGCGCATCTGCTGATTTGGGCTTTGGTAGGTGCAGGAGCTTCGTTTTCATGCTGTTCAACTCAATTTTCAACTTGGGCAAATTTCTCGAAGCATTCGGTGATTTCTTGTTGGCGGTCTTCAATTCAAAGGTCTCATCTGCCGCGAAAGAGGAGCAGCTTAACTGCGATTGTGGTATGCTCACCAAAATATCGCACTTGGACACCGGTTCGCAGGGATGCTTCGTTTTCGTCTTCTGTTTCGTGGACACCGCAGGTGTCACACCATAATCACTGTAGCGCGCATCATTGCTACGCAGACTCTTGAAGTCATTATTGGGTAGAACTGATATATCTTCGCAGACCATGCGCTTTCCGCTCGACTTTTTCCCGTCCAACGGCTTCCGCACGGTGTCCTTGGACATCTTACTTATTTTATTGTTACTCTTACAAGAAACGTCATCTTCTGCAAATGTAACGGTTTTCGTGTGCAAATTCGACCTTGTCATAGTCGTCGTTGAGGATGTGGAACTAGTTTCTTCACGCTTAAAAGCCTCTGAGAGTTCTTGATTGAGGGTCAGCGTGCGACCTTCCTCATGACTGAGCTCGCTGTCTTCATTCGATTGCTGATGTTTACTCTCCTCATTACTTTCGTTGCTGTCATACAACAAAAATCTATAGCAAAATGCCATCGGTGCATGCTGAAAATGTGCGATTGCAGTACGTTGAAGTATAGAATATATGATGGAACATTAATTACACACACACACACACACACACACACACACACGTATTTGGCACACATATATGTATAAAATACAGGCTTGCTAATATATTGTAATCCTATTTAAACTTACCCGTTGCCAATTATAACAGTAACCCACATCCATGAGTGAAAAATTATTTGGCAAAACCTCGTCTTCGTAGATGACCTCAATTGCGATCAACTTATTCTCTGGATCTATGTCGTATTTCGAGCACAAGAAACGCTTCAGGTGATGTATTTTCACGCTGGCTGGGCACTGTAGGTAACGCACTGGCAGAGTTTGTTCATCTCTGCAATGCTTCAAGAGCATCGGATGATATTCCAACGATAAGCTATGGCAAGGCAAGGGAGAGCAAGAGGAATATAGGGAAAACAGAATAATACAGTAGAATGAATATATATTTCGTTTTCATAATATACATATTAGGTGATATAAAAGGTATACGCGTTTTTTATAACTAGATTGTTTCGGTGCACATATATTGCGCAATACTAATACGATTGTGTCAAACGAATATGCGTTTGAAAGGTGAAATTTCAGGCTACATTTTTTGTGAAGAGAGCTGTGTAATTCGTTGCTCGTTTTAAAAGTTATACTGATTTGAAAATGAGTTAAATATTTGAACAAATAGGCTGTGATAATTTTTTTACTATAAAAAAGGTAAAACCGCTGCAAAAACATGCCGAAAATTTTGTGCGGTTTAGGCTGAGGATGCTGCGAGTGAAAACTGAACCCACAAGTGGAATTTTCAATGTCAACGATGCACCTCGTTCTGGTCGGCCAGTTATTGAAAAAGGCAATTAAACGGTTAATGCGACTCTCTATTGCTCACAACTCGGCCGCGTGAACGAAGCAATCAACGAAAAGCGACCAGAATTGGCCAACAAAAATTTTTGTTAAAAAACTAGTAAAAAAAAAAACCGCGTATACTTTTTATAGCACTCAATATTATTATATAGTTAAATTGATGACAAAAAGCAATGCAATTATTTCAAAGTATCTTATTGTCATAGTACCCACCTTATGGGTTCCGCTGGTGAAAAGAACTCTTGCTCCGACTCCTCGGCATCGCTAAGCTCGCCAAAATCGAGCTGTGATAAACGCGCATTGGTCTCGCGCTGATATAGACCGGGTACAATTTTATAAATAAATGCGCGAAGTATATCATCAGATCTGCAAACATTTGGGTAAAGCACTTTATACAAATTTCTATTAAAACTTTGGCTATTGAGGAACATACTTCAAATTGGTTTCGTTGATTTGTTTGCCGCAGTTCGATTTGCATTGTGGACAGAATACGTCACGTAGCAAATGCTTCAGAATGCAACTCCGGCAATCTGAAAACCACAAAATTTTCAAATCCGTAAGTCAAAAATTAGCCGCACTTGGTCTTCTACGGCTACTTACATGTGTGATAACAATAATCAACAGTGGTTGGATCGATCATATAACCATTACAAATCGAGCAAACAATCAGATCGTGAAAGTCTTCGACAGCACAGCGGCGAGGACTCCGCTTGACCGGCGCCATGCTCAGCTGTTGGGCTGATGAACTAGCTTTCAATGGTTCTGACACGTTATGCCGCGTCATCGATATTATTGCAGAAAATCTTATAATGACTATGACAGCCTCTAGCAAAATTCACCGTCTGTAACAGTTAAATGAACAAAAAAAAAGAGATTGATAATAATAATAAGAATTATTGCAATATTCTCAAGAACTACAAGCATTCACTGCCATTATGAGAGTTGGCATATATGTATGTATGTACATATCATATTATGAGCACTGTCAAAAAGATAGATCTCAGTGACGGGCAACGAAAACAAAAGACACACCACAAAATAACTGAGGTGTAGAAAAAGATGACAATCGCATGCACACAGACATACACACACACATGCATACATATACATAGAGAATAGGAGCATTTGAAGCAACGAAGAAACTCAGTCAACCGTGAACATAAGCAACGCTCAAAGAAGAAGAATCTCAACTCCAACGCCTATTGCGCCCCCACCGCACACACAATCTTGGTCAGCAGCAAGTGGCAACCACAGTGACAGCAGCGGATCCAGCTTCAGCGCCGCTCAGTGCATTGCACCTACAACACGCAACTTGTGTTGTGCACTTGAAGCACAATTTACCGCAGATGGATAGACATCATGGGCAGAGAAACAGTTACATATGTGAGTACTTCAACTGACGCGCTGACGACGTTGACATCAACGCCGACGAAAAAGTAATATACGAAAATATCACGAAAGCATAGTAACAACAACAACAACAAAATAGGAACATGGGAAACGCCAAGAAGAAGCAAGCAAGCCAGCAAGCCAGCAAAATAAAGTCAATGCGCCATAAAAGCTGAGCGAAGCCAAAATCAAATCTCAGCGTTGGCAAATCAGCTGAGCCACCTGCTTGTCGCTCGCTCCGTCGTTTGTTGGCGACGCTGATAAGCGCGCCAAATCTGAACAGGACTTGCCTTGCCTGCTCTCATTCACTCGTTTGACTAATCAAATCCGTAAGCTCAATGATTACACACAGACGCACGCACGCAGCACAGTAACTTTGTAGTGCCGTCGACCAAATGATAATGTGGTTGGTTGTGGTCTTGGTGGCAGCGCATGTAATTTAGGGGTTTGTCATGTCAGTCACTCAAGTCAGTACGTCAATTAGTCGATTAAGAAAACCCGGCATATACGAATCCGTAGTCGTTTTGTTTACAAATGCTTATGCACGAGTACGAGTAAAGGCTGCAGAATTCATATGCGTACAGAGATATTCAGATACTTTTCAAATAGCTGCGCCCGGCACAAGTGAACAAAAAAGCGCGCACAAAACTACTTCAAAACAATCACACAAACACACATACGCAACACATTCGCGCGCACGCCGTCTTAAAGTGGGTTGTTTTCGTTTTTCGTGTTTTTTTTGTTTTTTGTTTTTGTTTTTGTTTTTTGGTTATTGTTGTTGTTGTTGCTTTTTGGGTGGCTGACTACAGACGAAACTCACAAGTTCAGTAGTTGAGTACGCGACCGCAATAACTTGGAAACACGAGTATCACAAACGAACTTTTGTGTCCGCAGCCATCGAGAATCCAACTGAAAATGTGGCAAGCGTGGAAAAGCAATCGCTTTGCTCAAACTTTTTGAATTAAATATCGCGTATCTCTATGCACGAGTATTGCTGCTGCCGGTGTTTTCGTATATGTATATTCTCTGTGCGTGCGCATGTGTTTGTGCATCATATTGAGAGAGATAAAGCACCCGAGAGAGAGAGAGAGAGTACTCGCCGCGCAATTGAATTGTTGACGCTGTTGTTCCCTTCGTATTTCTGACGGTTTGTTTTCAATTTTGTATCTATCAGATAGTCAGCGCCAGCACGCAATTGCCGAAAAACACAACAACTGAAAGGGAGAGAAAGAACAGCGAAAACCGAAGACATCATTGAGAGCGCAACATTTTATGAGAGAACGAACTGCGCGTGTGCATGGCCAATCTGTTCTACGAAGCGAAATTCCAATACGACAGCAGCCGAAATGAACGCACGAACGAACAACACACTCGAACACTACGAAACGCACGAGGCACGTGTACGTGTTTTTACAAACTCTACATTCGAACGGACGCACACACATTTAAACGTATACAAACAACAACAGTAAACATGCAATTTGGCTTTCTTTCGCCGCACTCGCCGCACTCAAAGTGAAATTTTTCTCATTAGAAAAACACACAAAAATAATTTTTCTTTCTTTCCCCCCCCGTTTGCCAATCCTCATTTGAACTCATTTATAAGGTTTTTTATAGCTTTTTACTTCATGCTTCTTAATTTTATACACCGAGCGCGATTTTTATAGACACTCCGTGTTTCAATATTTTGGTTTTGGCTTTTGGTCTATTACATATCTGGCAACCGGCCAATAAATATCGATACTACGCACATTCAATGTTGCTTGCATTTATTACGAACATCATTCATCGATTTATGCTGCGCTTGCTGCTCTCTGCCACACTGCGATGTTTGACGCGTGTCCACGCTGTTCTTTAGCCGAATCAAATAACGTATAATGCGCTCGCTCGCTCGCTCACTCGTCCGCTTATCGATTTCTTAACGCTTACAGCCGCTATTATCAACAGCGCGAGATTTATCAGTGACTCGCACCGCGGCGCAGCCAGCCGAGCGATGTCTGACTTGACTTTCCGCCACGAAAACTTTTCGAAAACTGACTGATTTCGGTTCGCTTTTTCTGCTGTACGTCTGCTAGTGATGAGACTATGGTAACTTTTTTGTACGCTTGACGAAGTAAACGTCGTGATAACTTGGCGACAATTTTTCTGCACCCATTATTACTTGGTTTTGTCGAATAGAGCTTACTACGCGAATGAGCCTAATGAAGATAATAGTATTAAACCATGTTTGCCTAATGGAGAAAATAGTCAGTTAGCTGTGGTTTTCGAAATACACAAAATAACGCCATTTTGTATGTTGCAGTCTTTATGCTTCGCTGTTTGATTGATAGTACATTCACAATTATCCACCAGTTAAAAATTTTGCCTCTGCTCAAGTAATTACGAAAATATATATATTTTACTTTTTATTTTTATTTTTTATATATAATTAGATTATAATATTTATCGCAGTAAACTGCATAATACATATGTAACTTTATCGTTATATTTTACTCATTTAATAACGATAAAGTTTTACTAGAGCATACATTTTACATTAAGTAGTCCTTTACTTTTTTCGTGCATTTATTAAAAAGACTAAAAAATTACAAGTGGATTAAGCCACTAATTTCTTAGAAAAAAAGTGAACTTCGTGTACCATCACTAGCGTGTACACTTGTTTAACACTTCGGTTGCACACTGAATCGCGGTCAATATTTGCTATATTGAATTGCAATTGCGTCTCATATGTCGCCACTATTAAAAAGGTACGAGCATGACATACTTTCGATATAATTAAAAAGTCTGCAGGAAATTAGAATAAATTTAAATAAATGATTGTTTATTCAGTACAAACTTCGATAACACGAATATTCGAATACACTATAACCATGAGTTTGCTTGATCATTTAACCCATAGACTCAGCTTCTTGCTATTTAATCAGTATTTAAATGCTAGTGAAAGTAGTTTAAGCCTTTTCCTTAATATTATCTTCCAATTTTTCTTTGCCACTGATATATTATAGCATTGCAGCGCCTTAGTTATATAATGTAATTTGCATTGTGCTGTATTGTGCTGTGTACTTTATTTTGTTAATAATAAACCAAATTCACTAATTCATTAATAGCTGCATATACATATATTCAGTCAGTCAAATAAGCTAAAACAACTTAACAAGCAATTGTTCAGCAAGTTTTTTCCTGGCACCGAACCACTGTGAAAATTGTACGACGTTGTATGGTTCAGAGAGATTGTGAGAGCATGGTCTTTTGAGCGCTGCTTGGCTGCGAGAGCAAGAATAAATTACGGTAACGAGTGCAAGAGGAACAGCAGACTTCGTGTTTCGCCATCGCTGCTTTAACCGCGCCCACCCTTCGGACCAGTTGTTTCTTGATTGGCTGTTCATGATTCTTTTTGTTGTTTTTGTTGCATTGTTTGTGTTGTTGTTGTTGTGCTTATAACGAAACACATTCGGCTACAACGGGCTGTCGGACAGTGTAGTGTAACTGTGGTCTGTCAGGGTGGCTAATGTTCGGGTTTGTTCGTTGTTCGGCTTACGCCGTGCTGCCATAGCACGGGCCTCACGCACAGTTCGCGTGTGGGCTGTTGAAAAGATTCTACGCTTATAATTTTCTTAGTGGCACCTTATTAAATTTATTAGCCGCCCATCGAATGAGTAATTAACTTAGACATCATCGACATGGACGACGACTACGAACGAAGGTCCTATAAAAACACAACGACAACAACAACAACAACAACAACAACAACGTCGACAGACTGACCTTGATTTTAGCAATGTGTTTTAAAGCAAATTTATTTCGTTTTCAATATTTGCTTTGTTCCTGGACAACAGCACAGAATCACGAAAGGCGACACCTGCTGTTCCGCCTATTCAGACTGCTGAACGATTTAAAACAAAATGGCTTTGTTGTACAAACTGCTTAAAATCAAGCATATATTAGGTTAGCCTAAATGCCTTTTAATAGTAATTCCAAGGCAATAAACGTGCAGAGCGATAAATGTGGACTGGACAATTTCGACCCATCCACAAGGCAGTCGAAGTCAAGAAAAGAAGCTAATACGTATATTATAATGAAGTATTTCCTTTTGGTTATTATGACATTGGCAATCGAAGAAATAACAGATGTAGATGTGTAAGAAAACAACATGAAGTTACTTGTTCAGCAACAGCTCGATTTGGTTGATGTGGGTGGCACGAAATTGGCAGACTATAGTTGGAAATAGGCACAAAAACAACAACGTGTTTATATCAAGTGAAAAAAAAGGCTACACAATATGCCTGTTATCTGGCGTAGCTCACTTGCCCTCCAAATTAGTTTTTTGTCAGGAAATTCAGACGCTTGAAAACCAAAACCAAAACACTTGGCTCCGATTTGATGCTGTTGAGGGCAATGTGGTGTAATCGGAGTTACTCTTCCAACTGCTAAACCTATCTAACATACGAACTACATTCAGAGCTCTGCTGCATTGCTGACGCTGGATTAGTTGTTGCCAAAGCTGGTGTCATTCTTATAGAATTCTACGCTGCACAGAAATGAGTCACTAAAAACACTTTTAAGGTCAAATACAATTCAAAACTGTTACGTCATCATTTGGCCAGTGGACAACTAGACAGGCATACCAAAATAATGGAACATGGTGAACTATGAGTAGTAATCATTGTGATAATTAACTGTGTAACGCCCTGATGCACCATATATATGGTTCCTGATGAAAGTTGTTCTCTGAGCTACTTAACAGATACACGGATGAATATATTGATGACGAGCAACACCAAATATATACAGCTGAAAGCTATATTGATAAACCAACCTTGGAAGAGGTGAGAGCAGCTATAGCAAAACTAAAAAATGGTAAAGGCCGTGGCGAAAATGAAATAACTGCGGAATTACTGAAATATGGTGGACAACTCTGAACAATGAAATGCATACTCTAATTACAAGTATATGGCGTACAAATAAAATACCGAATGAATGGTGAAACAGCGTAATAGTACCTATACACAAAAAAGGCTATAAGGCTGAATGCCAAAACTATAGAGGTATATCCCTACTCAATACTGGCTATAAGCTATTTACCAACATTATATACCAAAGAATAAATGTCTACGCCGAAGAAATAATGGATGAGTACCAATGTAATTTTTTGTCGACCAAGGTTTTGTGGTGACCTAAATATTTGAGAAGTTTTATGAACACAATTGGAGACCTTTTCTGCCTTTTTGTGGACTTTAAGCAGGCTTTCGATAGTATAGATAGAAAACAAATACAATGCTGTCTGCAAATGCTTGGTATTCCATTGAAACTGATAGAACTAGAACAGTAAAGTACTAGTTCAAGGTGAAGTATCTGAGTCTTTCAGAGTATTGTAGGGAGTGAAACAAGGAGATGCTCTGTCTGCTCTAATATTTAATCTAATGCTTCATACAGTTATTAAGGATATAAATTCAGATGGAAACATCTTCAACAGAGATTTCCAAATATACGCTTTTGCAGATGATGTGCTCATAATGGCCAAAAGAGAAAATGTTCTGATCCGCAAAATGAGGCAGTTTGAAGAAAGAGCTAAAGCCTTAGTACTTAATGTCAATGCAGACAGAACAAAATATATGATTGATGATAATCGGCGATTATGTTTTTGAGAACGTATCTGAATTCAAATACTTGGGCTTCACGTTATCGGAAAATAAAGACTCAACAATTGCTATCAGCGAACAGGGCGTACTACGCGAACATTAAGTTGTTTCGCTCTAATATTCTATCTAGAACACAGAAAATGAAAATGTATAAAACACTAATACGACCAGTGCTTACGTACGGTGCAGAAATATGGACATTAAAAACAAATGATACCAATCAATTATTGACTTGCGAAAGAAACGTGTTAAGGAAAATATATGGCCGAGTGCGTCTAGAAGACGGAACGTAACGAATCCGATACAACAATGAACTCGAAAACATTATAAAGGCATAAAGGCAAAACGTATTAGGTGGATTGGTCACGTGATGAGGCTGCCAACAGAAAGAATGCCAAAAGAAGACATTTATAATGCGCCCAATTGGAGGAAGAAAACGTGGGCCCCCAAGAAAAAGATGGTTAGACGACGTCGAAGTAGACCTTAACAAGCTGAGTGTTGGCGACTGGAGAGCTCTGACTAGAGATAGAGCGCAATGGGCCACACCGTACTGTGAAAGCTAAGCAGAAGAAAGTTGAGAAGATGAAAGTTGATCAATGAAGTAGCACACAACAACCGTGTGAGATAGACCAGTTGGAAAGGAAGGAAATGTATTTCTGACTATAATTGGCCATCCCATCTATAACGGCAAAAGTTAATACCATTGCGAAATTCTAGAAACTTCGTTAGTCAGATAACACATTCGAACGATTTCAATCGACTCAAACATTATGGCGAGGAAGCCATTAATAGAATAAACACACTGATAAACTAAAGGAGGTACCGATTGTTAACCCTACTGCCCGCATTGCTATCACCTTACGCGGTGTTCTCTTAACTCGAAAATGTGCAATTTTTAGAAGAATACAAAAAGGCAACACTTCAAGTAAATAAAATAAATTACAGACATAACAACAAGAGAAAACTAATTCCAAGTGATATTACTATCATCGGTATAAGTCATCTGTAATGCTATATGCTTATCTACTCGTGGCCGATGAGCTCACTTTTGGCAACGAAAAATATGCAATCATTCTAAAGAGTACAAATTATATCTTTGGAATCAACTGTACCTGCGATAGTCATGATTTCCTACCCTGTCTGAAAATGGTGTTTTTACTCACTGAACTTGCTTATAAGCATAGAATTTTACCCTGGCTGACTTACTACGCAGGCTGACCTTACACAGCCGAAATCGCTAATGCTAAGTAGTGTGTAGTGTAGGCATTCAGGTGTATGAGTGGCATGTGATGAAATGCAACCCCTAAGACTCGAAATAAGAAATAATTACACATTTTTTTCATTAACTTCAGAAAATTTCACAGCCAAAGCGGCAAAATTAATTAAAGTTTGTGTGAATGAAATTATTTGTATTTTTATTATTGAGATATGACATATAAGCCAATAAGCAGTTGTTATGGGTACTATGCGTGCTATTAAGTAAGTGTCTTTCCGTTTGATATCATATCATAAAGTGGAACTTCTGGGGATAATTGATCAATGGCGCTCCCCTTATGCGTCTCTCTGGCAATGATATAATCCTATTATTATTTACTAATGGGAATCTTCAAATTCATAGCGAAAGGTCTACTCTAACTATTAATGACACAGAGTTATGCAAGTTCTTGAGAGCAGCATATACGGCGATATATGTAAAGTATTTATTAATAGTATGGCCAATGAATGCACAGCGATTTTATTCATTCATATTTTTTGTATTGTTAGCCATGCTAAATTATCTTTTGTAACGGTTTAAACGAAACATGAGAGCTTGTTTGTCCCCAGTGTCATGCCTATGAGTCAACTACTGTTGTTTACTGTAATTAGATATAGCAGGCACATGTCTACCTTGCTATAACAAGATACTTTATATTTTTTATATTTAGTCATTAGTTCGACGATATTAGTTAGCATGCCCAGCTCAGCTGTCTGTACGTCTGTATGTATGAAAACTAGTTCCTCAGTTTCTGATCTAGAAAGCTGAAAACTTGCCGGCCATAACTTTAACTGATGCGCAATGCTTAGAGTGCATATATACAGACACTATAAATGTGTAGTTCCTTGGATGATGGAAGTTCAGAGTAGAAGTGCAGGCGTGAGAAGTGACCATTCCTTAAACATAAGTAAAATCTCATGCAATGCTTTATTGACTTTGAACAAGTTACATCACTTGTTTGTTTATATTTTGGGGCCATCGAACTTTGGCAGAATCCAATTTCTGGTCTAAGGAAAACTAGTTCACCAAAACCAAATAAGGCTTCTCCATGCGGACTCTACACAATCTACACCATCAATTTCAATCTGAACTACCTTGCCAACCTATGCTGTGACGACCATAAATGTGAGTGTTTTGCGTTTTGCAGACGCCAACTGAAGAAGTTTTGGGACAACGGACGTATCGTGTATTCATCGAAACATACAAGAAGCAAAGTAGCGTACAAACCAGTTGATTCCACCGGCCAGAGCGCCATAGAAGCAAGATCATGGCGAACTTAAGGTTATGATATGGTATGATACATAAGGTTGTATTTATATCAATATGACGAGCTATTCGTACATCAAGCGCATACTCCAGATCTATCAATAAATTCAATACTGAAACAAGTACCTATTTTGAGTATCTCAACATATCTTATACCAGCCCTTATAATGACCGGGACCGGATAAGGTTTCATGTCAACAGCCTAGCAGCGCTCTGATTAGAAATACAGCCTACTAGGAGGCTTAAGCGCTTCCACTTTAAAGACCTTTAGGTACACAGAAGCCAGAGAGGACATAGATTCTCTTTCTGATGAAACACCTTGTTCTGCTATATATTGGGTGATATAAAAAGTATACTCGGATTAGTATTGCGCAATATATGGTTACCAACGCAATCTAGTTATAAAAAACGCGTATACTTTTTATATAACCTAATATTAGCTACGCTTTAAGTCATCTGGCTTAATTTAAATTTTTGTCAAAACAATATTTACATTTGCTAAGCCGCTGCTTAATGTTGTCCAATTAAAGTAAAAAAAAAACAAATCTGATAATGATACGTTTTCTGTGGTTTTGGGTTGTAAAAGTCCTATTGACCTATTTATTGGAACGACTAGGTACACACTTATTCCTATAAAGTTCTCATTTCATCTCAGCGAAGAAATAATAATCGCGTAAACAGTGGGGTCGTAATGATCAAACGTAATGGACCCGACTTTATGTAGCGGCGCCAACGCAACACGCCTCTTGGGGAAAGCCGTATTTACAGTATTTTCTCTTTTAATGGCATCTCTTAACCGAAGCCTGATTGAGTAGTATTCTTCGTGTATGGAAACATTTGAATGTATATGTGCAGAATGAAGATATTAAGGGCAAGTTAAAAAGCGACTTTTGGTAGTCATCGAATTTCTATTGTTTATTTATTTTATATTAATTCGCTTGCCTACTTTGTGATTTGTGATTCTTTAAAGCATTGCAATGTTGATAAAGTGCTTATTGTTCCTAGGTCGACCTATAAATCTGCCTCGTAATAGATTCGTAGTAGATCGTAGCAGAACACCACACTCCTCGAATTCAACGAAATCCGTTTCTCCGCACTCAGTGGTTCGTACTTGAGGAATTCTCTTTCGATTTGCCTCCAAAAGCTTACTAAGCTGTTCGTCAGTCTCATTAACTCCACGATCCTATTTTTAGCTTGCAGTGTGCTCAGACCGACCAATACTTTGATTTCGCTTCATTGCTGACATTTTTCTCACACCAAATTTGGAACACACTAAATCTATTTTACCGTTTTGAAGGCCCCACAACCATGATTACCATCAATAACTCACTAGACTTTTGATTTGTATACAACTTGTCGGTTTTGACTTTGGCATACGAGTACACATCAACGGCAAACTGCTGAAGCAATATTGAGATGGAATTTCCTCACTTTCGCGGTATACTCTCTCACCAAAGTTAGCATACAAATCTTCTACATAATAACATCCATATATGTAACAATTTGCATGGTGTTCGGCCAAACGGTGTCGGAGTCTATATACATCGAAAAGACAAACATAGATAGAAATATATTTCTGCTACATTCTTTTAATCGGACATCTATCAAAATTAATGTGTCCGAATTTTTGAAGATTCATTGGGATAGCTTGGCCACGGATTGCCTTCAAGTGAGTCTCCGATTTTTAAGAGAATCTGCATCATTTCTAAGCCATGGGTTTTCCTGGGTATTCTTAAGTATGTATGCCATATTTTTTAGCATGGTGTCAGAGGACTTCAGCTGCACAGTGATTAATAACTGTGCCTATAGTACGCTTTGAATTGCTTAATGGACTGCAGTTCAAAAATGAAGATAAAATTCGGTCATTGAACTCATTAGGACTTAGAGAAGCGATGTCACTACACTGACAGCCCGCAGCATTAAGATGCATAACTTACTTTATGTACAGCACCTGAAAGAACAGGGTTAAAGGCACTTGAAAATCACACCTTTAACATGTTAAACGCCGTTAACGCATACGATATCACACCTCTTCCACTGTAGCAAACAGACAGGCTTAAAGGAAACACTACTCCTTGTACGGCCCTAATTACACAATTGTATGTTACCAAAGAAGTGCTATAGAGGAGATAAAGCCTATAACCTACAACTACTTAATCGTACATAAAAAGGGACACATTAACTTGTTTGACTTAATTTGATGTTGTGGTTAGTGAGTTAATAGATTTCGCACCTTTTTTTGTTTTTTTGTTTGTGCTTATAATTCTACGAATGCTGCCTCAGCAGATGGAATTTCAAATAATTAATTTATCAACTTCAACATTAAGAGTGACCCAGAAAAGACCTGTATCATAACTTGATAAAATGTGTATTCGCCAGATTATCTGCCTGTCTCTATTAGACCTACAATATTCGGTTTTTATATACTAAAGATTCGTTGACCGTATTCTTGAAAGGCACTAGTCCCTCCTCCTGCTCTTCCTTCGCATTATTTTCGAATGAAACGTGCCAGTCGGAAATAATGCGGTCATCTGTGCACATCACAATCTCGCAATGATTGCACACTAATTATGCTAAGCACTTTTCGCAGCGACATTGTCACAGCTTCACCCAATTCATAATCACTCTGATTGCTTGCTTGCTTGCTTTCTTGCTTGTTGGCGAGCGAGCGATGGTCGACGAGTGACGAACGAAGATCAACAGTGAATGAAGGGCGAGTGTGAAAGCGCAATCAAGAAGGGGAATAAGGGAAGTTGGATTTTCATTTGAATTAACCAAAATCTCTCAACGCATAAAACATTTTCATATTCACCCTCAAATGAATGTTGCAAATGCCCGCGTTACCCTTGCGTGCAGTAACAGGCAATACGCCTTTTTGTATGTGTTTGAAGTGTGCGTTCCGAAAATTTCAAATATAATGAGAGTTCTGCTCTGCAGTCTCTCTCTCGAAACACCGCTTCACACGCTCTTGTTGGATTGTCAGAGTCGTTGAAAAGAGAATGGAAATAAATTACTTCGTTGTTCGCTCGTTCGGTCGTTCTTTCGTTCGTTCGGTTTTCATGCAATTGTATGTACCATGTTATGGGACAACACATCAAATGCACCCAGTTGGGAATGGCACATGTGAATGGCATTCGGCGTTTGTTGATTACACTAATGCCAACATAGGTGCCTTCACTTGTTCCAAGTGGGTATCTGCTGAGGCTTCGCCTGATGATAATCAACGAGCTAAAAACGTCGTCGTGGTCGGGGTTCGGAGAACTTGGGACCTTGCTTGCTGTTATGAGTATTTTTTGTGTGTGTTTTCCTTCTTCTTCCATCAATACTGGCATTTCGTGCACAAACATGGCGTTGTTTTTGCGTTCTCAGACGCAATATGCACATGAAACTTACTTCTTTTACTTTTGTTTCTACTCCTGCTCCAGCTACACCTACTTCACTTCTCTCTTCGTAGCAAGGGCGCACGTCTCATAAGCCAACGATTACAACTGAATATTTACATTTTGATTGGGAAATTTTTCAGCCGCTTTTGTTGCACGTTCGTTCGTGGGTGTAGTTTCATTTTTTCTCTTGTTTGTTTTTCGTGCGTTCGTTCGTTAGTTGTATTTTGGTTTTGTATATTTTTTTTCCTGGCATACCAAATCGTACAAAAAAACAACAATGCCAAGAACGTGGCGGCAATTTTTTCATTTTGTGTGCCTTAACGCTCACCACTCATTCCATTTATTTTCTTTTTGTTTTTGTATTTTTTTTTTGCTCTTCCTTCTCGTCCAATAATAAATTGTTTCGATTCATGAAAGAGGATTATTCGGAAATGTCAGGGAGAGGTGATTAACATAATTTATGTCTTCACTTAAAAACAAGTATGCTAATAAGTCTACTAAAACTTGGTTCTAATAGATTTGGAGTCTTCGTACTTAGTGCGCCTAGAACTAATCATACCAGTAATTTCTTGCACTGCTTAGTTATAGGATTTCAGAAGATGGTTCAGATTTGTCCAAAGGCGTGAGTATTAGTTCTCTGAGGTGTGCAGAGTAATACACACAGGAGATTATCCTGCCTTTCTAAAACACACATTTTCTGTCTTTTTCAATTCACAGTGGCCAGCAAGTACTCCAGTAATTTGCCGGCACTGCTTGCGTGAGTAAAAAAAAATATTGAGACCTTTTGTTTCACAAAGTTCTATCTATAGGTTGTGTTGAGTGGTGCAAGTCGCAGTTATTTATCCTTCGTATTGCCTCAACTTGTCATGTGGCGTATACCGGCTGCACTGGCACGCCCGCTGAGAGGTCCGATGTGAAACTGAAATCTTCCTTTACACTCAAATCTACTCAAGGTGGCCTAGAACCCTAGGCAACTGTTGACCTAGGGCCTAACCAGAAAGTTAGGCAACTGTTGTTGGTACTCATTGAATCTACTACTATACTGACTGCCGGAAGATTGCTGACGCCAGTCGCTAAAATGTATTCTGTGGCCGTCAGGCTATTTACGTGGGTCGAAAAAAAGTCTTTAGAAATTCCGATTTTTGAAAATTTTTGTAGAGAATAAACACAATTGTCGAGTCTAAGGCTGTTTTCTCTGTTCCTGTTCTGGTGTTGTTCCGTCGCAATCCTAACAAGTTTCTGCGCCGATGCACAACTGAGAACAAAACATGGGTTCACTACTTCCAATAAAGAACCAATCAATATAGGCGCTTCCCAAATCCTAAATTTATGCCGAAAAAAATATTTTGAACAAAGATTGGAAAAAAAAACAGAGCAAGAAGAAGATAATAATATGTTAAAATAAGAAGAACATTACGAAATAAGATTTTGTGACATTTTATTCTAAGCACTTATTGATTAGGTATTAAAAGTCTCATGTGTTTATAGTTACATAGCATATTTAGCTCATATCATGTAGATTATACGTTGTTGTATTTTCGTTGTTATGCAATAACAAGTAGTCTAATATCTTTTATCATGTTTCACCAATCGAGCAGTATATAACATATATGTACCTGGAGTTCATTGCTTTGGCTCAAAACAAATGCACGAACGCTTTTGTATATACATACCTACCTGGCGTGTTGAGTCTATGACTAAACTTCGTTCAAGTAAGTGCCGATGTGAGACTTAAATATAAACAAAAAACGTTAATTTGATGACGTAAATTTTTACAAAAGACGATCCAACCATACACCCCGGGTGAGCCCTCTCTAAAAAGAAAAATTATTACATTAACAATCTACAGGTTGGTGCACATAAGGTGGATCCACTTATTAAAAAAAAGAGATGAAAGAAACAACTCTTTTGCCCTCTAAGTGAGAGATGATTAATTTGGTTTAAGCAGATTTGATTACATTACACCTTGAATATGATATCGTTCATCTAGGGTCCTAGGGTCCAGTATCTTTGTGCAAAGGCTTTACTATGTTTTTGACGGCGCACTTTTTAAATTTTTATTTCTTCTCCATCCACGTTGTATACAGGACCGTATTAACCATGTCGGAGCCACTAGGTTATGCAATTCTCGGGGCCCATTTACGCTTTTCTAACTTCCTTAAAGACATTTCTTCTACCACAATGCAATTATATTCATATTTACGCTATTTTTTATTACATTAAAAAGGTATGCCATCACCCTAATCAATAAAATAAATGAAAGGAAAGTATGCGATTTTTTTTATATTTTTTTTAAATTTATTTTTTTTAATTTTTTATTTAATGAAATAAAATACAATACAATTTGATTGGTTGGTGTTTTTAAAACGACAATAGTTTTGTAAGGTACATTATGTTTAAATGTTAACTCTTATAACTTTTTTGGATGCAAAATCGTTTATAACATCTTGTGTGTGGACTTTTTCCAAAATACCATGTTCAAACGCCATTATCGGTAATGAATTCAAACGGTTTTGAGACACTGATGAACGAAGACATTTTTTAATTAGATTTAGTTTCGAAAGGTTACGTACAGCCTTGGCGTTTACATTCGGAAAAGTTGATTGTGCCAAATTATCAAAAATCAATTTATACGATGCCTCGGCAGGTACAATTTTACCTTTAGTAGCAACCACTAAAAAGTACTTAAACTGTAATAAAAAAAGCAATCAAATTGTCATTGAGGATAAAAATCTTCAAATTGAAAATTCAAATAAATATTCCTCTAATATGGCCCATCCTGTATTATACGCTCAAAATCAATATTGAAATCTTAACAGTACAGCAATAGGACTTAATTACATCACTGTGCAGATAGAGGTGAACAACAATTTCGGTGTATGTAGATATAATTGCTATAACTTCTTCGACTATAAATATTCGACCAATATCCTTTGACAATATTTGCAATGCTCCCTGGTACATGCGTACAAAGGATATCGAAAAGGATCTTAGGGTTCCTAAAGTCGGCGATGTTATCCAGGCACAAGCGGCGAAATATCTAGAGCGCCTTGGTTCTCACCCTAATGCACTCGCGAGACGGCTAACTTCGAGAGCCAGAAAAAGAAGACTCAAAAGGTGTCACCCACAGCATCTTCCTACGAGGGTCCTCTCATAAGTTACTACTGTCAAATTCAGTAAATTTTCTATATGTAATTAAGTAATTGTAAATATCTAATGAGTTATTATTAATTTTAAGTTGTTTGTGAGTCCATAGGTTCATATTATTTTTTCTTTTTCTTTTATATACAATTAGGTAAGGCTAATTAATATTTAATAATATTATATTTAATAATTATTTTAAATAAATACAATATGTATTATATTAATAAAAAAAATAAAATAAAAACTTTTTATTTGTATTTTCGAATATTTGAACATTTCGACTTTGTACAGTTTGAGCAGCACAACCGGCAAACTCAATTCTCAGAGGCTACTTTGTTTTTGTGTTTTATTTGTATGTATACAGTTTGAGAAGCAACTGAAAATTTAGTTGGTCTTAATACTTAGCGAATTCGACTATTTTTTCTCACCAAACTTAGCCATTAACATTCTCCAAGATGACATTCATCTATGTTCCACTTTTCATGGTGCTCGGTCAAACGGTGTCGCATTCCATAGTTTCCAAACAACCATCGATAGAGATGAATATGTAGAGATGAACATGAGTGACAATCAGACATCAGCATAAAACAGATTGACAAGAAACGAAAGGGACGGTCTAGCGGATGCTCTATTGTGGGTTCTCAAGCAGGCCCCAGCAATCGAGTTAGGGCGATTCTCCATTCCTGTCGTATGTAACTCACGGTACCGTCTTAGTTCTTCTTTGGCCGAAAATCTCTGTGCAGCACCGAAATTCGTACATAGAAACGAGCACACACTATTTTCCTTAGATAATTCCTATGTTAGAGTTTTATGTTGTACTCTATAATTGTATGCCGTATATTTACATGGGTTAATTGTACAACGCAGCTTTTCCAACCGTTCAGGATGAGTTCTTGTGCCTCTTTATATTCTACTACCAGTTAAGCATACTGTCCGAGATACTGTACCGCTGTGTCATCGGCGTCGTCATGTTGAACTGGAAGATCAGCCGTATAGAGCGTGTAAGACACAAAACACTACCCTATGGGACTCACACCGCGATGCGCATTATTCCAGAAGTAGCTTCATTGTGTTGTACCTACAATATCCTATCTTCTAGGTAAGACTTCAGGGGCAAGCGGAATGGTGTCAGCAAAATTTTTTTTAACTTAAAAAGTAGTTCAGGGCGCTAGACTTTATAGAATGCCTTCCTTATATCGATAATGTGATAATCGATGTCGCTGTTCTAGAGTCCCGTGGCATTTGAGAGCAACTGTATAGCTCTTGTATCAATTGTTATAGCCTGGGGACTCGGAATCCTTTAGGGATTTCACTTCTTCGATGACCTCATCAGCGTGCATTTCGCGGATGGCGAGATCTATGGGGCAGGGTGATCGATAAAATCAGTGGCTCTCGAGATGGAGCGCAAAACGCTACGCTATATTTAGAAAATTACAAATTGCTTTGTTTTTCAGGGTCATACAGGTGTTTTTTATCACTCGGTTGAGCGCTCTTCGAAACCTTCTGTTTTCGCGAACCAGATTTTCGGTTCGCGTCAATCAGTGGTGAAGGGTAGATGCGGCGCCAGATGGTGATGGTGTTGAGATGCTTGCAGCCTCATGCATGTTTCACGTGAGATCTTCAGTAGCGACTTCAATGTCTTCGTTCGGATTTAAGCTGGCTGTTCAGATCCATGTTACACTCAAGCCAGGAAAGTTATCGACTAATATTTGTTAACATTCGTATAATCTTGGGCGTACGGAGGTTTACCAGAGAATTGCAGTTCGGGCGTGGTATTCTTCTAAAAATTACTCGGAAAATTAATTCGAAACTAACTTACTGTCAAGAAGTCGGAATTAATTTAAAAACAACGACAACTGGAATAGTATAGCATATCATAAAATAAATGATGCCAACTTTGCTAATGACATATTAAATTTAACTAAAACTATCGAAATCACCTCATAATGAATGGACCTTAACAGTCCAGTCGGTTCCGACAAATGTAGAAAGAATAAGGCTTCGTGAAAAAAATCATGTGTGCAGTTGACGTATGGTAGCAGTAAAACTTATGCGATGATGCGATGATACGATGACGCGATGACACTATGACGCGTCATAATGACGAACATCATTTACAAAAAGAACACAACGAAGAGTACATTACTTTTATGCGTGCTCAAGAGCGAGTAACGTTTGTACATTTTGAAGCAACTCACCAATGCAAACACAAAATTTTTACGTCTGCGGTGTATTCCTTCTCTGTTTCTCTTACATATTTTTCTTCCATTTCTGTCGCAAAACGCGACGTCCCGGCGCCGAAATATTGCAAATTTTTACTACCAATGCGCTCTTAGGAGTTTCACTCCAAAAATCCCACTCCGAAAAAACGTCAAAGAAGATATATACTTTATATGGTCTCGGAGTACTCCTTCACTATACTACAAGCTTCATGACAAAGGCGTAATAAGTACCATTCACACAATGTCAAAACGATAAAGTGACCTAATTATTTATCCTGAAATCCCACTAATATGAGTTCCATCAAAATTACTCATTAAATTTTAGAGACTACAGTGTATGTCTCATTAAAGCGAGCCACGCTGCGCTTATGGGAGGATAGCTTTTCTCATGTACCGTTAAATATAGCCTGTTAAAGAGTCAGCAGTTTAATGACATGCGCAGCTAATAGCAAATCTTAATGTGGTGTGGGATTTTTGGAGCAGACCACGACAAAGCGACACGATGAGAGAGCGCCACATTACGCCTCGTGTTCTCTGGTCGAGGTAGGGTTATAGCGTACCACTAAAATCCTCAGCCACAGCAAAAGAATACTCAGTTCACTAACTGGCGGAGTGTTACGGCGTGACACATCACGTTTACTACTTAGAAGCTAGGTCGACGAGGAGAAGGTTAAGGCGATTTACAAGCTTTGTATGACTTTCGGTACCTTCAAGAGTCTAGACTTAGACTTACACTTAGACTTCTTGGAGAACGTAGGCCTTACGAACATCTCCTACATTCTGTTCCCTCCTTTGTCATCCAGAATTACAATGGACCAGAATTACAATTGTGCCCATTTGTGTAAAAAAAAAATTTTAATTGTTACGCCTTAGGGACGGAAGCTAAATTCAAGAAATCATCTATCTAATATTAGTTGACTAGGTACAGCTTTGATGATTAATCAATCATTATATTGTATTAACAATACGAAAGATAATCACTAAGGAAAGTAGATTGGATAGAACAGTAGTGGAATGACTATTTCACAATCCATTCGACATCTTCTGCGCAAATGATTAATGGAAAAGCCGTGGAATTTGATAAACCAGAATTTCTAGCATTCATTAATTTCACACAACCCGTCGCCTGATTTGTTATCAAGCTGCTAATTGAGAAGCAAGCTATAGTAAATATTATTATTAATCTCAATGTGTATTGCATTTTGCATTTATTAAATTTCTAATAGGAAGCATTGCAATCTGGTCGGAATAGTTCCGGCAGAAAGCCGCCACTCAAACTTTTTTGTAATCTAATACAATATATGAAATAATTGGTGAAGAAAACAACATCGGCGCGGATTTATCGAAGTGAGTCAGCGGTTAGT
The DNA here is from genome assembly GCA_035041755.1 of Cacoxenus indagator. Taxonomy (NCBI): domain Eukaryota; kingdom Metazoa; phylum Arthropoda; class Insecta; order Diptera; family Drosophilidae; genus Cacoxenus; species Cacoxenus indagator. Next base: position 413,547 of record JAWNKX010000240.1, read on the forward strand.
TCAATCGACTCACAATGCTAATGGACCATGAATCCTAAGTGGCAACCTTCAAGGACTGATTGTCTGAACAAGTTTTCTTATACGAAGTAATATGAGAACTGCAAAATAAACAAAGAGAGAAATTTAACCGGGGTAATCATGAGATAAAAAATTATGTTAAAGGAATTTGAAACATAACATGCTACAATCTCTTTCGTCTGTGCTTGTGTGAAGGTTACACAAATTGGATTTAATGTTAATAAGTAAGATACATAGTAGTGTAAAAGAGTGGACACATTACACCAATGCAAAAGACTAAGCCACGGACACTGGAAAGGACTGCTGGAGCTGTAGAACTCTTAATGGGACTTTAATGTGTACATGAGGTCTGTAGATTCTTCCCCTTACACATGCAGTCAGCTGTGACAGTACTCCATACAACTAATAAGCTGCAAACATCTAAGGTAATGCCTTTTCTTTCACTTTTCATTGCAATTCCATTAACCTACTTACTACTTCTGTATTCCAATGAAGAAGCGTTTTGAAAACAAATTTCTGAAAAGGAATAGTCTGTTTGGTTATACCTAATGAACGGACAGCGTGTTTACATTATACTAAATACAATAGACTCGCGTTAACTTGAACACCCAATAACTTGAACTATCCAGTAACTTGAACGTCACTTTTTTTCCATTGCATATCCTATGACTTGAACAGGTAAAAATTTTATGACCCGTTAGACTTTGGATTTGGACTTTTCTCTACAATATTTCTATCTTACTGATCTCATTCTTATTCAGTAGTAAGTGAATTATGTGAGTGACGACACCTATATTATGTACTTATTTAATTATGGCCTTAAAAAGGGTCCTAAACCTAAATTATTGATCTAACTGAATAATGGAGTAAGTTCAATATAGTGTGCTAGGCGCTATGTAATTGTGAAATGAATAGCAATAATAAACAACACAAATAAAATTATTGACAGAGTCTCGGAAGCCTTTCCTGGTCGTGGAAAAATGCTAAATTAATAAAAGATGTAGTACCGATGGTTTCTGGAATAACACAAAAGAAATGTGCCAATTAATGGACCCATTCATAGAACATTTTGAAAACACATATTGCTAAACTCGGTCGGTAGACGAGACCGAACTTTATGTTTGCTCAATTGAGAAAAATGCATCGGGAGGTAAATTACCAAAACAACGGATAATTGTGTTGGTAGACGCGAATACAGAAAGAACACATAAGCTAATTCCTCTTGTGATTGGAGAATTATCACAAGACGGTGGAATACAAAAGCTCCAAAAAAGCGTGGATGAATTATTTTCTTTAAAGTAATGCTTCCATAAAGGTTTTGTTCCACAAGTAAGGAAGCTTCTGATTGCACAAACTCATGCAGCAAAAGTACTTCTTATTATAGAATGCCATTCCATGCCATTCTGTATTTAATTTTTATTTTTTTTTAAATGAAACTTCTAAGGGCGCATTGGTAATAAAAATGTGCAATATTTCGACGACGGGACGCAGCGTTCTACGACAGAGATGAAAGAAAAATATGTAAGAGAAACAGAGAAGGAATACACCGCAGACGTACAAATTTTGTGTTTGCATTGGTGAGTTGCTTGAAAATGTACAAACGCCACTCTCTTGAGGGCGCACAAAAGTATTGCTCTCTTCGTTGTTCAGCATTATGACGCGTCATAGTCTCATCGCGTCATCGAATTATCGTTGATCGTGTAGCATTCGAGCATTGAGCCGAAGTTATGAAATGAAAACAATGTCGTTAGCATTGAATATAATGAAAACAACAACAAGAGGAAAGGCACGAGCTGTTGTTTTTTAAGTAGTTCCACTTCTAACATGAGTGAACTGCACACATGATATTTTCATTTGTGTGTATTTTTCTTTAACAGACTTACCTACCCACATGCTGAAATTGATGAATGGTTGCTGGACCAAGCCGCAGACATCGGAGTTGAGTCAATCCAAGACAGTTGAACAGAGTCTGATGATAATGAAATGAATGATGAAAATCATAATGTGAAAAACTAAGAGGCCGCAAAAATATTTAATAAAGCTATTTCGTGGCCAAATAAAAATCAAAGAACATATTAAGATATGTGTATGCTTCAAAACATGAGAGAAAAACAATTAAAATTACACAATTAATTACCTATTAAAATACATACTAAAATGCTTGTCTTACTGAACTCTTGTTGAATAGAAAATTAATTTAAGCATCCAGTAATCAGTAACTTGACAACTCTAACCGGCTTGGTTTTTAGGTGTTCAAGTTATCGCGAGTCTACTGCACACCATACTTAATTCATAGGATATGCTAAATCGCATAAATGAGGTAGTGCCTGATATTGACAAAAAGTGTGCCCGAAAGAATTGACCGAGATCAGCTTGCTAACGACAGATAAGACCTACGACTACATTGGTCAGTTAGAATGAATTAAGGAGCTACTTTCCATTTAGCAAAATGTTGTTGTGACGATGAATACCTTTTTTGGCACTAACCATTTGTATTAGTCTAGTACATATTTGGCAAAGTATTTCTTCACGTAGCGGTTCAGGTCTAAGACAAATGTGAAATACTTTTCTGCTATAATAAATCATTGCTTCTTAGCATTGTTTTTTAGCATTTCCGTTGTCTTTTCAAGGGAACTCATGCTACCCATAGCCACGATATGGTCACCACTGGATTTAACTTAGGCATGGTTTGTCACACCAAACACTGCGCCCAACTTTATCGCATTCACTGAGGAGCATTTTATTGCCCACATTCAACTTGCTAAGCGGCTGGTTCAGCTTTAGTATAGGTTATGTCACTTTTCCTTCGCTGCTACCATCAAACCCACTCAAAGAGAATTTTAATACGATTCTGGAATATCACAATCAGAGTATGAGCCTAGCCTTGTGGTGTCAAAAAATTTACTTCTTCCGGTTTCAATCAACACCTAAGCTGTAAATATCCTAAATAGATATGTCAACATCGACATTGAATTGAGTTATACCATTTGGATACAGGGAATATGGGTTACTTGATTTGATGAAAATGTTTCTCTAGTAATTCGACTTTGTAGAGAAGCCCTGCTGGTGTGATGGAAGCCCATCCACTGATGATTATTCTGAAAACACTCAGCAAAACAAAAGAAAAAAAGTCTCTTTTTACTAAACTCAACGTGACCAATGCATGCGTATGAGATACCACCTATTGTGGGGTCTCTGCAGTTTATTGTGTTTTTGACACAAACCAGATTTGATTTGTTGAGTTTGAACTACGTTTCACAATGAATGCTCGCTCTGCCGCACAGTATATACTCTAGTACATATAGTAGCCGATATGAGGTCTCATTCACTCGTTCGTGCATTTTTTGTCCGAGCTCTAGACTATAAGATTTAAATGCATGTATTTCAAACAGTATATAAGCGATGAGCCGCCATGTACATATATATTTATCTGTATCTACAAATACCTTTCGCCTTTTCAGTCAGTTCGTCGTCATTTAATGCTTTTACGTTGCTCTCGAGACCCCCTCCACAGCAAAAAATAAATGTTCGTTTCGCTCTTGTTCACGCATGTGGCTGCGACTCTTCGTTCCTTCGTTTGTTCGTTGCTACGGTCGGTCGGTCGTTCTGTCGTTCTGTCGTTCTGTCGGTCGGTTTGTTGGTCTTTTGAAATGGTTCGAGTTGAGTCGAGTCGAGTCGTGTCGTCGGGTCGGGTCGAATTGAGTTGAGTTGAGTTGAGTCGTCTGTTATTTTCATTATTTTATGCTTCCTCCGTTCTCTCTCTTTCTCTAACTCTCTTTCACTCTTACGCACTCACTCACTCACTGACAGTTGTCGCTACTGTTAACGCTGCATGCATAGATACATACATACACACATACATACATTTGAAAAAGTATCGCAACCAGTTTCTTGGCTTATCTCTCAGCAACGCTTGTACGAATAACTTATATAAGTGCCTGGTGCAGTACATATTTACAATTTGTAGCTTCACAGCACTTCGCTTGTCGCTATGACGTTCGGTCAGTCGTTTGTGTTGGAAAACGAAACCAACCAAACGCAACGTACATAGATGGTTGGTTGAGTGGAGTGGCGCACTACAGCAAATCATTATTATGCCCTGAGCAGTCAGTCCAATTCGGCGCAGAATTGTGATGGAAAGGTGGAAACAGGGTTGCCAGAGTGTTGCAACTGCAACAACACCATCATTCGGAAGACCCTCCAAGTCTTTTTAATGCATTCAGATATTTAAATACATGGTAGATAGATTAGTAAAAAGATACAGTTTAAGATAGGTAGAGAAAATGGTGACAAATGAAATTTTAAAGAAAGTAAAATATATTTTTTTAGCTCTTTCTATGATAGGTATATAATAATAAGTTTTTACTAAATCCACAAACGGGTCAACCAGTAACGTGTGTGAAGTATTGCTGAGTGTATCTAGATACTTACATGCATACCAAAGTAAGCAGCTCATCTGGCAACCCTGTTCATATGTTTGTTCGTTCTTTTAAGGTTGTTGTGCAGAGCAAAGGTTTTAACACAAAACCTCTTTTCAAACACTCACACACTCATATGCACACATAAACGGCACTGAAGCCAGCATCTGCTGTGCCGACGTTGCCGTCGTACAACAATGATGACTGTGACGTCACACATTTTTACTGTACATCAACCACAGACTGTGTGTGAGAAGTTCAGTCAGTCGGTCGGTCCGTCGGTCGTTTCATCGTTCGGTCGTTCAGCAGTTCGGTCGGTCGTTCGGTCGTTCGGTCGTTCAGTCGTTCGGTCGTTCGGTCGGTCTTGAATGTGACGCAAGCCTGAAAACAAAAATTACCACCACACACAAACGAGCACTCTCGCACTCTATGGGTGTAACTGAGTATGTACATTGCTGTGTGGGCATATCAGGGGCAGACACGCTGCCATATTCAGCCAACAGCAACAACAACAACAACAGAAAACGACAAAAACAACAACAATAAAAACTGCCACGACTGTGCGTCAATGAAAAACGCACAAATTATCCATAAACACGTTTGATGGGCGCGCTACCGCAGTACGCGCTGGAGTTGGCGCTAAACTACTGCCTCCGCGCTGCAGTTTTGTTTGTCTCGGGCGGTAACTTCGCATTCAATAAGGGTTCATTCCGAGATTAAAGCGATCAATAATTCATACTCATTTGTTCACACATCTAAAAGGTATTTGACAAAATGACAGGATGCGCTCAAATTCGTTTGTGCATATAAAATGGCGAGTGCAGCTGCGAACAACTGCGAACAACGAATTCAACTGAATACATAGTTGAGAACACTCAAACTACTATCGGCGCAGATATATCTTGGCTATTGATAGAGACTTGCGTACTGATCAGCACGATCAAAATCACTTTTTTCTATTCTAAACTCAAGTCAAAGTCTATGTCAGTTTTATCATAGATAATGTGGCATTGTCGTTGGCGGCCAAAATACAAAGGGTTCTATTAACATTGTGGTTATTATAACTATTGTTGATGTCAAAGTGCGGTTCTTTAGGAACCGTTGAACTACCGATGCGCTCCAATCGATTGAGCGACCAAAAACTGAATTCAACGCACTGCGAAAATGTATTTCAGTTCTCTACTTTTACCAAGAGAGTGAACCTTATGTATGTTTCACATTATAGTATGTTAATGTACATAGTTCATAATTACATTAGTTTCTTCTTTCAACTTCAATTCAATTACTTAATCGGAGTAACAACGGCACATCCAACTATTATTGCCTCAATATTTAATATAATTCCATTCATTACTAGACAACTCAATGGAGACCAAATATATATTTATGCAATTTAAATTATATTTTTTAAAAATATCAGAATTAAATGACTAAACAAAAGTTATTATAAAATGTGTCATTTAATTTTATTTAAAACAAAAGACTAACAAAATGATCGCCTAGACTGGGGATTGGCGTGGATCTCCAGTTGGAATACAGTAGACGTATAGAGCTACGTACTTCAATTTGCTCTTATCACTTGGGTTGGTTAAAACTATTCAACCCCAGCACACACAACAATGTAACAGGCGTGACATGGTGGAGAAGACCGATTCTCAGCCAGCCAGTGGAACAAGCGACACCAGGCCTAGGCCTGTTAACGGTTTTAGGGTTCGCGGATCCGCAACCAGTAGGGGGTATTCACTGCGACCAGAGAAAATTTTTTGTACTCTATAAATAGATAGACAATAGATCCTCTACCTTCTTAATAAAGGCTAGAAGATTCTTTGTCGAAGAGTTCCTGCTCAGAACGGGTGACACAGAGTCACAGAGTCACAAAGAGATACAGACTAAGGTCTGTGTAGGTGATGACTTGTTTCTATGTCTTCTAACCAAAGCCTACACTCTAGGGAGTGTGAGAAATTTAGTTTGTGCAGATGGTAATTTAGGCGGTGGTGACCGGTTAAGTAGCCCACAAGCAGTCTTAGGTGCGATCTATTAAGATCTAAATTTAGAGGAATGTTTTCGGAGCAGATGAGCATTTGAAACGCGTGCCCAAGGTGTAGGGTGAAAAATATGAACCATTCCTCGATAAATGACTTGGCCGTTGCACAGCTAATACCGATATAGGATTCAGGACCCCGGCTCATCAGCAACTTCATTGCCCTCAACACCTCGGTGACCAGGTAGCCAGCACAACGTGACCCTATTGTGTCGGGACAGTAGCTGCATAGAATCAAAGCAGTCCCTTACACTATTAGACAAAAACTTTCAGGACGTAAGTGCCTTGATCGCCGCTTGACTATCGGAAAATATAGATATATTTTGCCCTCTTGGTCCCTTTGCCCGGAGGTTGCGCGCACAGATATTAGTAGCGTGGATCTCCATTTGGAATACAATGCTCCATTTGCCCATTGCGATTGAGATCCTTGTGTTTGGTCCGAAAATTCCGGCTCCGATACTCGTTTCCGTTCTACAACCATCAGTGAGCCATGTGTTGCCACCCGGGTTACCGACTTCCCAGTCAGCTAGCTCTGTTGGGGTGGAGAGCCGTGAAACGTCTGTCTGTTCTGGTGCAGTTTGAGATCCCAGGGATTATGCTAAGTATTCTCGAGTGACCAGGGCTTTTGAAAGGCATACCAGATTACATCTGAATGTTCAGAGCACTAGTTGCTGCTGCCCTTCTAACGAAAATTATTCAACCCCATAACCATATGAATATTCCATATATTCCATATATAAGAGACTACAGTTACTAACTACAATAAGGAAACTCATCGTTACTCCGTTGAGTTGGTGAATTTATATATATGAACGTACGATTCGGAAAGGAGAACTGCAAAATAATATACTTTCAGAAGGCTAGTAGTTCAGCAGTAGCTTTAATGAAAAGATATTTATCTACAAAAAATAGTTGGTTACGGGCTCTTTTATTATATTCAGAATTTCATATAGGAAAATGTTCAAAATTCTAGACCTTTAACAGAGCGATAGGCATAATAATCATATCAAAGTGAGCTTATGGAATTTGAATAATTAATGACGTCCATAAAGATCTGCAACAGAGCGTGTAACCAGAGAATTAACACAGACTGTGCATTGCTTAAGACTTAAAGTACATATTAATTAGAAAAGTGGGGAGCTAATTATAGACAAATAAATGCTGAACAACAGCAGGCAAACGCAATGCCTGAAGAGGCTACACCCCTAGATCACCCATTTCTGAATCACAGATTTATCATCACGTCTTACAAACTTATTATACTACATTGTCTTGCAAGAAATCGCTGGATATAGTCTGAGAATTGTATCAAATAAAGTCTATAGAGTAACAATTTTTTTTTTTTTACATCGTCGATTCAATATAATATATATAGCCTGGAAGCCACCAGTCTCGATCCACGAGCATTTTATTTTGTTGTGTTTTTATTTAAAAATCTGTTTATTGGACATTCTCTTAATTTGTGAGATAGTTAGAATTACAATGGAGCAGTAATGTAAAGGCTGCTGCTAAGTCTATGAACGATTGAATTTATATCAATATACATTATATTAAACTCGGTAAGGTACATCTAGAGGATGATAGCGAAACCTGCTGATATCTTCTGTCGTTGTTGGCAAACGAAGATGACGGTGCAAAACTGAGTTATTGACATAATAGGGTGCTCCGCAGGGGCATAATAGGGGGGTCATCGCAGCAACGTATTTGATTCTGCTGCTGTGCCCCAAAGTAGAATTCCATAGCTACGAGAATAAGAATAACAATTTAGTTAAAAACCTTCATCTAGACTACGGAGACTCACGCAGAGAAGACATTCGAGTGATTTCATGGTTTTGCACCCAATTTTCTGAACGAATATGGACAGTAGGAAATTTTTTGTTATTGTGAATTACCCTGTAATTTAAATTATTCAAATTTCATCAAACTTTCATATTTGGAAGTGGTATATAGAATTGGACTTGTCGTCTTCAATTATAAAATCCGGAATTGGGCATTTCTGCTTATGTTTCAATTAAATTGCTTTAGTCAAAACCCAATAGAAGAAACCATTCAAAATCGGGAATCGACACTTGCGTTAGTTAAAGATTCCCCTTGGTAAGCCTGGCTATACACGACGAACATGCTAGTGTGAGACGCTCATGTTTGCGGACACGCTCGTCGTGTATGGCGCTGTTAGCAAGCCGATGTTCTTGTAAAATTTTAAATTTTGTTGATTTGCTCGAGCGTATCACATGAACATGTTTCGTTGTGTATGGTCAGCCTTAAAAACAAAAGACTTAGTGCGCAGTTCGGCACCATAACTAATGATTTTAAATATTATTCATTTTTATTTATTTACTATTTACTTTGCTGCCTTCACTCGCTCTTCGTATGTTTCAGCAGCTCTGCGCTCTGTCTACTTTCTATGCGATTTTCTCGTTGATCTTCCAGAGTTTGACTTTTTGGGTGGCATTTCATATTCTTCACATTTTTATTTTTTTCTTCAAATATTTGAGCATTTCGACTTGTAACAGTTTTAGCAGCAACACCGGCAAACTCAACTCTCAGACGCTGTTTTGTTTTTGTGTTTTATTTGTATCTGCACATTTTGCGAAGCAACTGAAAATTGAGTTGGTCTTGTTTAGCGAATTCGACAATTTTTTCGCTACAAACTTCACAGTAACCATCTAATGGCTATTATAGAGTTTCCCAGAAATTTTCATCAAAATCGGTACAGTGATTTCGGCGTCCATAACGCCCAAACATACAGACAAACAAACACAATAATTCCAATTTTTATTAATAAATGGTTGGTTGCCACGAAAATATTGCACATCTATAACTAAGAAGAGCATAACTTTATTGGCTTTACAACTGAGATATTTTTGAACGCTACAATTTGGATAATATGTATAAATAAAGACAAAATGTTTTAAATTCTATATTTGCGCATATAGACAACAAATATTTATTTTTCATTTAAATTTTTTTATTATTCAGCTATTTATTAATTAATTTATTTACTTAGCAATTTAATAAGTTATTCATTGAGGGCGTAAGTTACTTTGAAACGATTTGGCTTGACTTTGAAACGACGCAGAAGAGTCATTAAAAACGAATGAAAACTTGGTGCCTACAATATTTTGTGTACGCTTCAATAAGCTTTTTATGTTTATCTTTAGTAAGTCCAAATATCAAAATAACTCAACCGACTTTAAAAGTCGCTTTGTTATTAATTTTTCGATCAATGTATCGATCGACTCCTTCGTCTGTATGACGTTATGCCTCGTTTATATGTGCTTTAGCTCGTGTTAACTCAAGCCGGCTAATTCGGGCACACATATGTACATTGATATTAATTCTATTATTAATTAATATTCTTATTATTGACGCATCTAGCTGAAATTAAGAAGACTGCGCTAAAAATTTGCGCCAGAACTTCGGTACAGTTGCACGGGTTTCAGTGTTTTTCTGCAGAATGAAGGGTGAGCATGCCGTTTACTAGTTAGCCTTCTGTGCGGGGGTTATCAAAGATTAGATGGGAAGGGCTGACGAGTACTAGCACATTAACACTTAGGCCGATTACGGCCAATTGTGAAACCGTAAGTGAATCTACCCCTGTCATAAACATTTTTAACTTATGTTAAGAGTGGTTAATTGAATTACTACTAGATTATAAAGGGAGTCACGGAGCAAATATTCCACACTCGCCTGTTCTTCGATTTTAGCACAGAAATTGCAGCAGCCTTGTTACGTGCTCTGACTTTTGGAGTCATAGGTGATGCTGGCTGCTTTGGATCATAACTTGCCCAAGAACAATAATTAAACACAACGGATTACATCAGCAACTTTTTTTGGGCTGTGCTAAGTTTAAGTTGTAACTTAGATGGGGAACTCAATCAGCAGGGTGCCAACATCGCGTTGAACAAATTTCTAATAACTAGTAGTGTCTATTGAACTGCTGTGATATGAGTTCAGAGCCGTAATAGCTGCTTGTTTGCTGGTGATGAGGAAAACCCTTAGCTTAAGATAAACTCGATGCTCGAAAAACTTTTTCATAAATGTAGAGTCGTAAAAATGTATGAGTACCCAACTTAAATCAGGCCACATTACTGGCAAACAGACGACCGTTCTGCATAGTTAGATCGGGTCTAGATCAAAATAGAGTCACAACGCTTTTAGACCACTCGTTAAAGTCAACATTTAATTATACACGGAACCCTCCAAGTTCTTGGTTTATTGAGAGTCGATGAAATTAAAAAAAATTAAATAAAAATTAAGCTTTTCCTCATAAAACAGTCTTGGAGCTGCTTTAACAAATAACACACAAGGGGAATGAAAGTAGGGCGCGGTAATCAACTTCTGAGCGTCGATCGTCCCTCAATTTCGGACGCTTAACAATGGAGAAACTTTTAGATTACAGTACGTAGGTATTAGCTTCGATTATCTTGGCTGATTACAATATAGAATATTACTGAAGGCTTTAACAATAAATTTCGCTCTACAAATTGTTCGCAGATTCAACACAGCCACCTAATTCGGACTCCTCCGCAATGCAAAAATAAATAAAAATAAAATAAGATTTCGGTTCAAACTGCCAATGAGCTTTAATGCGGTAAGCGCAGCAATAAATTGTGGTGAACGAGTTGCCGGCAAACAAAGCCAGAATCTGTTTCCGCCGTACCTTTTGTTTTAGCCATCAAGCTCTTCTAAGGCAATACAAATACCTACACAATTGGAAAACGTGCTAATGCACTCAACGTGCTTGGCAGAACTTTACGAGTCGATTTTGTTAAGAAGAAGAAGACATGAATGTTTTAGACTAGATTTTTATTTTAGTTATCGATTTAGATTTAGATGACATTAGAAAGAGATTTTGAATTTTTCTCATTGAAATATTCAAGTCATGCTTATAACCGTAACAGAGATGACTACGCTATCCTGAAATCGGCCACTAATTGAACTGTTGTCTGCATAGCAACATTCCAAAGCTAATACATTCCTGTGAAATTTCTATAAAAAAAACTACATTAACCTTTGCCTCTCATTCAACAGTATTTGTCAGCTACACACACTTTAATGTTTGTCAATTGATTAAAAGTGGTACTTACGAGACGCGCTCCGCTCACAACTTCCACAGCCACAAATCATAAAGTCAATGCTTTGCGTCTTCGCACACATTCGCAACTTGATCAACATATTGAAACAAATTAAAAACCGTTCGATGCCACTCACATCTGTTGCTTTGCCAGCAAGGACGGAAAAGCATTTCATTGCATTAATCTGCGCTCTGGCTTTGCATTGAATCAGCTGCTCAGCTGTTTCTGCTATTACCTTGTGATGCATGTAAGCAGCATTTTTTCGCAATTGCAAACGCATCAGAGGGTTTCCATGAGACATTTCCTGCTACAAATAACTTTGAAACTGATTATTTTTTAATGCCAGACTCTATCTTTCACATAGGACAATGGTATATGGTACTCATCACTAACCACTCTTCCACTTTTAAATATTAGCAATTTCTATAAAATCAAAAATTTAACTGCTCGCTACATTTTCGATTTAGTTAACAAAATCTTTGCATACAGCTACGGGTTCAGTCTCAAGTCTTAAGTCTAAATTGGCAAGAACGCCTCGGCCGTTGAGTGAGCAGCGTGCTGTGTTACAACAACTACCGGACCCAACATTGCCAAGTCTCATATCCCCAATCCTCCACTGTTTTTGTTTCCGGCATTGTTCGGAAACATTTCGCTCTCGCGAAGTAATGCCCCCCAAGCTTTTTATACTTTTCGCGCATTTAATAGTATTATAATTTTGTCATGAAGTTTGTAACCCAGTGATGGATACATCGGAGAACGTATATAGTCTTCTAGCTACAGTAGATTACTTCACTAGCAGAAGTAATACCCTTAAAATAAATTATATATTATCATAAGATTTTTTTTGTTTATTTGTCACCATACAAATTTCTGGCTCTCAGTATTGCCCGCTGCCGTTACGTGCTCAAATACAAACTTTTTTCTGAGTAGGTGTGTGCAGAGCATTAAGACTTCGGCATAGCTGACCTTAACGTTTTCCCTTGTTCTTTATTCACAAGATTGGATTTATTTGTATTTCTTGTGAAAGAAAAGAAAAGAGTCAAAGGAGAAGAACTAACAAACTTTTGTAAAAGTTTTATTCTTTAATGCCGAGACGAGAAAGAATAGTTTTCACGCTCGTTCAGTGCTGATGACTCGAAAGTTAATGTACTGACAAGTTTGGAATGCCTCCCGCGCAACGCTTGTATATATATACTTGCATACTCACAGATATCTATTCCATTCGTCTAATAGTTTTAGTTTTTAATATTGAATTTTATTTGAGTATTTATTTTATGTACAAACTTGCTATTTTGTTCTATATATCTCAACTGATCAGTTAATTTTATTATTTTTCAAAACCTTATTTTCTGCACAGCCAAAATGCACTTGGAAATTCGCTTTATTGGCTTAATTGAGAGTGGGAAACCAGTAGCGTAGCTAGGTAAGCAAGAGCCTCGAGACGAACATGAAATTGGGGCCCCGGTGAGCAAAGTCGCGGGCTAGTAAAGTATAAATAATAGCTTAGTAGATTACAGTTAATATAGGTAGCCAATAAAACGAAGTCGACAATTTTATTTAAAAAATTTATTTTATAATCTTTTTCTGGCTTTACCGTTAAATCCAGATTTGATGCGGCCTTGTTTTCGCTTGCTGTTGTAGAAGTAGAAGTTACATATATTGTGTAGAATAATACAATTTCGGTAAACAGTTCTATCATGTTATATTCTAACAAAGAGCCCATGTCGTGGTCAATTTAGGTAGAACCAGGTGATAAGTATTAATAAATTGAATTGAAAAATTAGGGTCTATTATATCACAATATTTACTTTATAATTGATCTCATTTTTGTGATAAAGTTGTATTGGAAAATGTTATTGGAGATTTTAAAATATTTGACTGACTGCTAAAGTGTGTATTTAATATCTTCCCTGTTTCAACATCGGTGATCAGAAGCTAGCTATTTTTTAACTATTTTATTGTTTTCTTGAAAATTAGTATCTATGTCATACTTTTTTGCAGTTTAATTGGTCTGGCTATTGATCTGTTATAAACACCACTCATCGCATTTGCTCCAACATACTAATCTAACTAACAAAAATTAAGTATAGATACATCTTTATCATTCAGTCAGCGGAACAATGAAGAACATTTGAGCGCTGTCATTAGTTGCATCAAAAGTATAGTGTAATAATATTTATTTATATCACATATAATTTTATATATCAGACGACTTCAATGACGCAAATTTCACAAACCACTGAAAGTACAACTTAGTCAAGGATTAGCAAGTAAGCGCACAAGTCAGCGCTGACTTCTGCTGAACGAGCCCTATGTAAACTTATTTTAAAACTGTGTAAGTTTCTAAAATAAATAGAATTAATTAATTCGCGCCGTTCCATGTTTTTTGGTCAGAAGCCAAAAAGTTAGTAGTCAACTTTAATCAACTAGGATATAATTTTTCCGAGCGTCGTTCATGCTGGCCGAGGGGCCACTGTGGGGAACATTGCTTTGACATCATTCTATGAATGCATGTTAACTTAGGCATAGCCATACTTGGTTGTCGCATGTAATCCAAGAACATTGACTTGAGTCTTAATCGTGTTCGAATTTATCTTTTTTTTTTTCACATGGTCCTCAAATGAAAGAAACGTTTTTTGTGATCGATTCACCTGTATGAAGAGTCAATATATTGTAGTAGAACGACTTGGAGCTGTGCCTTTTTTTGGAACTTTTTGATATTTTTGCTTGTACATACAAATGGCTCATTTACTTGAAGACTGCCATTTACTCCATTTCATCATTCTGTATGAAGTACACAGAGCGTGAGAAGATATGCCGTTCTTTGCTCTGCAAGATATGAGTAAAATGAAAGCTTTAAATGCGTGTATCTCGAAATGTGGTCTCGAAGTAAATCAGTGATATGTACGGCTATGTATTGAGTGAATACATGTTTGATACGGTAACTGCCAGAACTTTTTGAATTGTGGTTTTGTGATGCAGAAATTCTACTCCGAAAGAGCCGCTTTGAAGTGGTTTGTATTGCAAAGCTAAGAACCATTAACTTTATACCAAAGAAGTTAGCACGACACAGATATTTAATGTGAGATTTTATGAAAAGTCGGAAATACGTAGGTCGATCAATAAGTCCTTAGAAAAACCGATAGATGGAGCTCGTAACATCGATCAATTTTTCTTTTGAGGCTTACTCCACTACTAATCCGCTGTTGAAGTGTCTGTAATATCGACCACATTGTTTCATTGTTATTGTCAATTGAAGCAACAAACATTTTTGTATTGAAGAAAATTGAAAGAAAGTGACTTTCGCACGGTGATTAAACACTTTTATTCAAAGCTGAGTTGAATGAAGTTCATGGCCAATCTGCTGCGGCGTTTGCAACTAATTACAATTAGACAAATGCGTTTAGACGCGGCTGTACATCTACAAAGGTGAACATCGTTCGGGACGTCCAGTTGAGGTGGCGAATCCAGAAACGATTGATAATAGCCACTATATCATTTCGATTGACACACGATACTGTGTGGTACAGTGTTTTCAATTGTGCACGAAAACTTGGGTGTGAAAAGTCTCGGCAAGATGGGTGCCGCGTTTGTTCTCAGTAGCGAATATACGCAAACGTGTGGTCGACTCTAAGGCTATGACCTGAGGCGATGCATAACTGGAGATGAAACATGGATACGCTATTGAAGAATTAAAAGAAAATGCTCTATATTTGTCTAAGGACTCATTCGAACGACCCACCTAATGCAAAAAATTAATTGTTTTAATAATTCAGTTCATGAATCCAAAGTGATGTTTTTGAATATGGTTCTTCTCTTTAATTATTTGTTTGGGTCATGATCCACGTATTTTTCCAACCAGCTTAGATATACGAAGCTTAGATTTCGAATTGGACAAACTGATGAGACAATATTGCTTTCATACAAACAAAATTGAATGGAATTTTCAGACTTCTAATTAACGGATTTTAATGAAACTTACACTAAAACCTTCGTCAGTCTTGAAAGAATATATAGTTCAGATTTCAAACTGTACGGTTAACTCAGTCAAGCACTATACTCAAGCATAGAAACAAAGAAAGTTTGTACAGAGACACACCTTCGTTTTATAAGTATATATTCGCACAAGCTGTTAGTAGTTCGAATGGATCATATTATATCATTACGTTTAATTATATATATTTTTTTTTGTATTCTCTGTGTGCATAGGGGTCTAACGCCCTTTTTTTGACTCTATACAGACTTTTGAAGACATGATTTTCAGGCAACATCATTGGCCATGACCGATTTTTGCGAATTGCAATTGCAAGTCGTTGGGAACCATAAACGTCATATGTATGTCTGGCTGAGCTATTAAGCCGTAGTGATGAAAATTCGCAATATAAACGCCAGCCCTTTGTTAACGCATCAGAGTCACCATTTTAAAACGGCTTACTTGTGTTTCCTGAAAGGACGTTAGAATAGGTATATATGTCATATAATGCAATCGAAATCGTAAAAATTCCGTGCACATAAATTGCCGGTTACTTTGCTGTTTTAATTGGTTTATGACGAAAACGAAAAGCCACGAAAATATACGAAACGAAATACATACATAAACGGAAATGATTACTCAAGAAGGCAGTACATGCCTGAAAGCGCTGTAAGTACAATTGAAGTTACAAGCTGACGCACAGTAGAGTCGTTATGTAAAACACACCAAACAAAGCAAACGTGTAAGTAAATAATAACATAAGTAATATGACGAAGTATGTATATTATAAATATATTGTACATATGTAGTATATATAAGGGTGCAAGTATCTGGCACCGTGTGCGTCTTTTTCTGATACCCAAAAGACGAAATACTTTCAATATAAATACGAACACACAGATACTCGCATACACACTCATGCCCACATATACATTGGCTTACGAGGTCTCGAACGAGTGGCCTTTATTCCAACACAAAAAAAAAAAATAACAAAAAAATACACAAAAACTCGTTGGCATTTATATACCGACTCTGTTTCTATATATTTGATTTGCGGAAGTTTATACATAATTCAATATTAGTATATAGCGTCAGACAAGAGTGCCACAAGCAGCAGCATCGACGCCAGCGTGAATAGAAGAGCCAGCGACAGTAGCAGAAGCAGAATCAGAGGAACGCTTGCTCAGTTGGAATCTGACATTCGAAGTGTTCGGTTGTGTTGCGGTTGGACTGGGATAAATTTATGAAAATAAGGAGAGCTACATCAACGATAACGAAACAAACTCACACACATACAGACGTAGCGCCTAAGAAAGTGCATATAAGAAGTGTTGAGTATATAAGGTGAGCGCACGATTCGATGCCGACTTTAAATAGCCACTGAGAGCGAGCGTACCTTCGCGCTCTTTGTCAGTCTATCTCCCTCTGTCGCGGTGGGAGCTATAGCCCATTGCTGGCTGTATGTTTATGACCACGGCATTTACGCGTTTGTACATAACGGCATAGTCATTTTATCGCTTGACGTTGTAGCGTGCGGTTGTGCGAGAAGGCGTTAGCGCTTGTTTTCGTTTTTTTTTTATATTTTAACATTGAAATGATTCGTCGTCGTCGTCTTTGCTATTAAGAAGTCGTCTTCACTGGTATTAAAGATACGCGATTTAAAAATAAACTCACTACGACGATAACCGACCAAAACTGTTAGTAATCATTGAAAGTAGTAAATAAGGCATATTAAGGCTAACACAACGAGCGCCACCAACATCGCTGTTTCTTTCATACACTTATTGTTGTATATACAGTCATTACAACTGGGTATGCCTGTGTTTGTGCGCGTTGTATGCTGTTGAGCATGTGTTAGTACAAAGAATATGAGTAAAGCAAAACGCACGCAGTGAAAATGTAAAGAAGCGGAGAGAAACGGATCGAAACGAAGTAAAGTGAAGTGACATAAAAAACAACTGAAAAGAAAACAAAACTAAATGAAAATAAAACAAAATTATTGAATGAAAAGCCAACGAAGAGGAGTTTGCGTTGCATAAAGAGAGTGAAAACTGATTTTGTGAAAGTTGAACTTCAAACGTGCAAAGTGTGTGGGGTGCCGTGGAAAAGTCATTAATTGTGAACGATTTCATTTCATTGCTGTATACAATAATTTGATAACAACAAATTAATTCGATTACAACTGAAGTCAAATTGGATCCAAACAGCTGTTTTATGGATACACTTTGGTACTAGCTTTGGAATATCGCACTAATTATTGCAACATTATTGAGATGAGTTCATATCACAATGAGCGCAAATTCATTGCAACTGCATTCAAAGCGGTTAGCGGGTAGCGGGGGACATCTACATCGGGCATCATCGCACTCGATGTCCTTTCATACATACATATGTAGCAGCTGAAATGCTTATGCCGTGTAATATGTTTATGTGTGCGTGTGTTTGTGTGCGCGTGTATGGGGTTGCCATCGTGGTTCTTGTTGCTGCTGCCAAAATACTCTGATCTGCACTGCAAGCCACTCATACTGCCTGTTTTGCTATTTATTCAATCGCACACATGCTCACACACACACAAACACACACACACATAAAACGCGCACGGCTTTAATTTACAAGCAAAAAAAAGTCCAACAGCCGCTATAGCAATAACAACAACAACAAGCAAGCAATCAAGCACACAACCACCACTAGCACCATCATCACCATTCACCACTCTCTTCTCTCAACGTGTTGGGTTGTTGTTGGTTTATTTAATTTTTTTTTTTTTTGTATTTCGTTTCCTTCTTAGTTTTATACAGGGCTGACTGCCGCTACCAAAATATGTAAGCTGATTCCTCCGGTTGATTTCCAGTTTTTCCATTGAATTGTTTGTGCGCTATATCTCTCAATAACGAATTTAATACTATCTGAGTGAGTGTTGACAATATCTGCTGTTTTGTTGTTCAGAGCAGTGGAAATTCTCGCCGTGGGATGTGCCTTTCTACGGAAGTATCTTTCTTAGGGTCGACAATCCCATCCCGCATAATAATCCTCTGAATCGAATTCTGTATAAAATTATCTACAATACTGAGGAACAGTGACAATATTTTGTTGTTGGCATTGAGCGGTTGAGATTGGTATTCGGACTTTTTCAAGTACCACGGTGGCCTAGTGGAACCTCACTTGGCTGCCGCCCGTAGAGGACGGAAGAATTTATGGCCTTGGGTCATTGTATGCTTAGGCGTGATTAATGATCAAGTCTGGTAGCGGCAGGCTAATCACAACCCTATCAACCCTACTCGAAACCACCTCAAATCTTGGTTAATCAACTTGAAGACACTTGTTTAGGGGTCAATGCTCCCTAGTGGAGTGAATAAGGAAATACAAATAAAATAAAAATTCGCGCTTTTCGAGGATTAGAACGGATAAAGACACAAACTTGACTTTCGGCGATGAATTCGATAGTTCCATGACGAGATCCCGATCAGATTTTAAAGTTATAATACTCGTATTATTTATTATAGTTGTTGTTCTCACTGTTAAGGTATTCGAGCCAACTGATAAATGACACTCAGAATGGATGTTGATTAGTTTCAGTATATTACAGGGTTGTTAAAAAGTCTATATAATTATTTTCAAATGATCTACTTTCCCTAGCGTTTCCACTATAAAAAAGGAGAGTTTCGGAAGGCATTTAAACAGAATATGTGATAACTACAATGAGAATACATTTATTTTACGTCTTCATGCATCTTCTGCAACTTTACAGCAGTCTTGTCCGCAATGATATATCATGCAAATTTGGGGGACCAATACTTCGTAGTAAATCGAAGAGATGCTCTCCCTGGTTCGTTAAGTACACTTCTGTATATAATCAGACAAACATGTAAACATCAGTAACCACCTAGCACTGATCCAACCTAACTCCTGGAATCATATCCAATACACAACACAACTTGGCATAGGTTGAACTTCTGCACTGCAACGATCTACTCAATAGATCGTTTTTGATGTGAAACATCTCTTCTTTCAGCGGGGTAAGATTTTACTAGCGTAACGCTCAAATTGAAGCAAAGATTGCGCACGAAGGCATACGAAGTCGTTCGGGCCATTTTCCACGTCGACGCGGGCACCGTGGGCAGAAACAAAAATTAAATTTTAAATATGTAAGCGGTTCAATCCCCACTGTAGGCGGGGATTTAATATCAGAAGCTCGTGCGTGTTAAGCACACTCACTCATTTATTTTTTCTTTTTCTCTTTTGAATTCCGGTTTTTTTCTAAGCTTCTTCAATGAAAAAAGGTTTAAAAGCAGTTTTGTCGAATAAAATTACCGTAAATAAAGAAAAAAAAGGCAGTGTTAGATGGCGCAATGACACAGTTTCTTGGTTGGATCTCAAAACATATTTGAAGACCATTTTTGCCAGCGATAATAATAATAATTTGTTTAATAGACCTCTAATGTTAAACATTTTCTTGACCAACAAGTGTTATACTCTACAACTCTTCGAAAATAAAAAAGAAGTTTTAACTTGAGTAATTGCGCTCAACACCTGCCTCGTTTATACAATGCTTTAACTTGTGTTACCTATTAGAATCTGTATATAAAATTTCTTACAAAACCATAAATGTCAATTTTTATTCTCTATTTTCGTCATCAGCTCAAGTTTTTGTGAAAAAAAAATAAAAATAAAAAAATCATATTTGAACAGAGCCAAACAGGCCCTCAACATTGCTTAATATAATTTAAAATGCTTTTAAGACGTTGGGACTGCTCTTTAAGAATGCGTTTACACGAGTTAAAGCGTCAAATAATTGTAATGAATTGAGTACACATCTTCATTTTCAGCGCTGTTCGATATCAGACTCCGTCCGTTACAACTCTCCGAGAGTTGATTACGATTGGTACAAAAAAGTAGGAGTGCATTCACTTGCTCTCGCCACGTTTTATTTCATTCGTTTTGATTTTATAACTTTATCATTTGTTGTTGCTGTAATATTCCAACTGACTTTTTTTCGTAACTTTTATTTTCCTATTTTCCTTTTTGGTGCAATCTTCGTAACTGTTATCGTCTTTTGTTGTCGTTGTTTCTGTAGTTGGGTATGTTCGTTCGTTCGTTTGTTGAATGAATGAAAAAAGTGCCTTTGCATGGTCTGCGAAAGCGAAGCCCAACAACAGGAACAGCAACAAAAACACAACACAACAACAACACGATAGAGCATAAAAAGAAGAAACAAACGATTACAACAACAAGAAGCCCGAGTAGCGGATTTCACGTGCTTCATAATAACACCCTACACTAACGTGTTCAGCTATATTAATGTCATACTCGCTCTATTCAAAGTGTGCACTCAAATACTCTTTGTGTGTGTGAGGTTGGCTTTATTTCTCACACTAAAACAATAATAATGCGACGCATGGCATTCCATCTCATGGCATACAAGCGCATTGCATAGCATCTTCTTTAAGCAACGTCGGCTATAAATCAACAAGGGTAGCGGCTTCACTAGTCACCCAAAAGGCAGGGTTTTCGAGCGCGCACATTCCGCTACCGTTTCCACAGTCCTTTTTTTCTGTGCTGAGCACGTTGTGGCGCACATTTTTTATGGAAGGAGCGGTAAGCGGCAAAAAGTTTTTGAAAGATAAATATTTTTGGGAAGGGTTGCCTGAAGTGGCGGGTTACATTTTCGGTGAAGATGTACAAAAGAATTCGTATATAGCAAGTCTGTGTGTGTTTATATGAATGTGTGAGTGTGTGCTTGTGAATGAGTATTTGCGTGTTGCACATTCTCCTTCGTCTCTCGCCAGTGAAATTGAAAAGTTTTAATATCATCTATATTGCCAATAATTTGTATTTCTGCCTGCTATCCAACTCGTCCCAAGCACACAAAATAATGGGCTTAAATACACAAACATAAGTAAATACATAATACAAGAATGTTTTTTGCTTTGACGCACTTTGTAATCTTGTATATGTATGCTAGTGTCTTTATGGCAACTGCTTAAACATTCTAATAATAATTCGACTTTCGTATTTATTTCAGATCACCATCATTCAATGCCATCGAATAATGCTTCAGATTCTATAAAAATGTCGAATTCCATGAAGCCCCATATGAAGTTGGACCAAATGGCAACTAACGGTTTCACAGTACTTAATTCCGGTACGATAGTAAAAACTATGGTACCATCATCTATAGCCAGTTTAAATAACAACATGAGATCACGGGAGCTACAGAAGATGCCACAGAAATCGATGAAAGCAAGTGCAGCTGAAAAAGCACAAAAGCTCCAACAAAGAAATCAAATTCAACAACAACAACAACAACAGATGCGACAACAACAACAACAGAAATTACAGCAGCAGCATCAGCAACAGCAACAACAGTTGCAACAACAACAACAACAACAACAACAACATAAGTTACAGCAGCAGCAACAGTTGCAACAACACAAGTTTCAACAGCAGCAACAGCTACAACAACAACAACAACAACAGAAAGAAAAACAGTTGCAACAACAACAGCAAAAGAAGTTGCAACAACAGCAAGAACAACAGTTGCAACAACAGCAACTACAATTGCAACAACAACAACAACAGTTGCAACAACAACAGCAAATATTAAATAATGCTGCAAGCATAAAAAGTGAAAATTTAACAACAATAACAACAACTATTACTACCACTACGACAACTACCGAAAGCACATTAAAGCTGTCAACAAATGGCACATCTGGCCAGCCAGACAATGAGGCCAATAGTAACAATAGCACTACCACCCACGAACAGAAGATTAACAATGAGACTAACATCATCAACAACAACAACAACTGCAACTCCAACTCCAACAGTGTTAGCCTCACGGAGCGAGTTGTCTGTATTAAATCAGAACCGAACGAATCACAGCCCGTCCAAATTCAAGCGAGCAGCGATTCTGCCAAGACAACAGGTCATGAAACTGAAAACGCGACAAGCGCCGGAAGCTCCACCTCATCTCACAGCCTTGTGACCACTCGTCCCCGGCCGGTGCTGTTGAGCGCGGTTAATCCTCACATAATCTGCAACTTGTGCTTTGGATATTTGATAGACGCGACGACAATCGTTGAATGTCTACACTCATGTAAGTAAACAATATAAAGTCCTCAATTAGAGTTACTCGTAGCGGTGATGACCACGATGCAAAGCTACAAATGCAGTGGGTCTTGTACATCTATTTTAATAATACAATAAGATGAACAGGATTACTATTATTCCTAGCGAAATAATGAAAACAGAAAGGTTTAATCTTCAGGTTAACAGCTCCAGAGGAGACGTTTTAAAACAATTCATAATCAGCTTTAACTCCGAATCTATATATAGAAAATTAGAAGTATCTTTGTTTATTTGTCCGTTGTGAACGCCGAAACTGTTGTCTAGATTTTGATGAAATTTTCAGAGAATCTTTATAATAGTTTTTAGACGGTTACTGCGATGGTTTACTCGGTTCGCTGCGAAAAAATTGTCGAGTTCGCTAAATATTAAGAACAACTCAATTTTCAGATGCTTCTCAAACTGTGCATATACAAATAAAACACATAAATAGAGCGGCATCTGAGAATTTAATTTGCCGGCAGTGCTGCTCAAACTGTACAAAGTCGAAATGTTCAAATATTCGAATGAGGCAGAAACGCACCGCGTCCCTGCTAGTATATTGATATAGTAACTAGTCTACAGTAACGGGACAGCAAAATAGACTAAAAATATCTAGAGCTCCTTCATTGAGTCATCGTCCCGAAAATTCTCAAGTCTCATTAGTCCAAGCACGGTATAATCACAATAAACATTCTCCAATAATAGGAAACCACTCCAAAAGTTGGGTTTGAGTCCAAATTCTTATTACTGAACGTCTTAAATACGAATATTATATTATGACTTTACATCGATACAGATGACAATCTCTTGGACTGGGCTTCACCAAAGTGGTCGGTGGACAAGATCTACTTACTACAACATAGTACGAATGTAATAAACTGTTATAACAAGTCTTTTATACGTACCGATTTTGAAAATCTGTAGCAGCAACGGTAGTGACTATAATCAATTACATTTCTTTAAAACTTCTACGGCACTAGATGTACACATCTATCCGTTCCAATGTTCCAAAAAAGTAAAAATCAGTCAGTCAGTCAAAAGTCATGCTCTTTCAGTTTGAAGGTTAGTGTCCCCACACACTTCCGACCATCTGAGAAGCAGCCAGAGCAACTCCCCATTTTCGGGTGGCCCGCATGTAGACTAAAACTTAACAATCGACTGGCGATTGGAAGTTCGCAAGTTCGAAAAAATGCTACCCAACCGACCAACCAACTACCTTTTTTCCCAATGGCTGCTACAGATATTGACAAGCATTGACATTGAAGTGGGTTTAGTACTTTTTTTCATTTATTTATTTATTTTTTATTGTAACTTGAGCATCACATAGGGTGGATCACGGTATTCAGTAATTGAATATTTAATCTATATCAGCAGATTGTATCGCTTTATTCGAATTCAAATTTAATCCAATAATATTGTCTTTAATATCTTTCAGTTTGCCACAGTTGCCTGATTAAACATTTGCGCACGGAACGGTACTGTCCGCGATGCGAAATGATGATTAACACAGCGAAACCGAATATCAAGTAAGTACATAATCTATTTTTAGGCAAATAACAACTAAAGAAAGTATCTAGAACCAGTAGAAAATGTAGCGGGATTGCCGTTGAGAATTTTGAGTTAAAAATTGCAAAACATTTGTGGCGAAGGTCGTGCAAAAAGGATTGTGGAATTGGCAAGGAAAGTCGGGGTAGGCCAAAACGGCCATGTCTTGTCTCTGTCATTCAATGCTTGACTAACGCAGCCAAGCGGCCGCACGCACTTCCACGAAACGAATCGAGAAACGACGGAGATAATTAACGGGCGTGCCTTTCGTCTGTTTGCCAGCGGCGAACGACATGCAGCAGCTGAAAAGTAAGATCGCATAATTCCACCCGAGTGTCAGAACCAGACAATGAGCCCCGTTGGAGAGAGAGAGAGAAATATCAGAATAATAATGTCTTAAGTAAAATAAACAAAAGCAATTTATATTGGAGATGACTGAGAGCCGACTAAGAATTTTTAAATGGTGACAAACAGAGCAGCGCTGTTTTTCGCCGTCGCTAGTACAAGATACATTCAACGCTCACGGTCGTTCTATTCGTGGCTTAACATTTAAGTGAATTTGTGATTCAAAGTATGGTTTCAGTAGGCCCAGTCAGCTAGCTGAGCAGAATGCAGGAAGAAGTTAATGCTAATAGAGCAGCAAAAGTCGGAACAACATCTGATTACCCCGCTTCCCCTTCAAATTTAATTTTTTTAGTTTCCCAACTATGTCCACTGCTATTTTGTTCGTGCAATGAATGAATGATTGAAGAGAGCGCCTGAGCGCGTTTTTTTGGCATTCCTTTTTTGATATTTTTTATTTATTTTTTGTCAGCGGCGTGGGGTGAGGTATGCGCGTTAGCATTAGCACGGGTCTTAAAAGGTGCGTTTCTTCAGTAGTAAGTGCCCTTGGTTTTCCTTTTTGCTTACACTCTTCGCCTGGTCTTCGCTTGCTAGCTCATTTGTTTGCTCGTTCGTTCGCTGGTTCATTCTGCGGCTCGCTCGTTCGCTCGCTCGCTCGCTTGCTTGCTTGCTTGCTTGCTCGGTCGCGCATCCCGCTTTCAAAGCGTGTTTTGCTCAGCGTTCGTTCGTACTTTTGCCTATTCATAGCAACCAACAATTGCTGCATCGCATCTGCTGCTTAATTTGTACGGTTCTGTTTCCTCTTGTCGCCTGCCTTTCTTACTTACTTCTATTTTTTCCTTATTTCTTCGCTCTATGCTCCTTGTGTATTTTCTTGCACTCATTCATTATGACATTTGTTCGCGCATTTGTTTTTTTCCTTCATTTCGTTTCGCCGTTTGTCTATCTGCTTTGAGTAAATACGAATAGGAACAAGAATTTGTGACTTATTTTTGACTATTTTCCCCCGCTTTTCTGCTTTCCTTGCGCCCTGCGCTCATATGCAATTTAAATGACTTTGACAGAAACGTGTTGTCTCTTACAATTGAATGGGCACGCAAATAAGCATTTTACACTAACTCCTTATCACTTTCTTCACTTCCTTTACAGATCCGATACGACGTTGCAAGCGATTGTATACAAGCTCGTACCAGGGCTGTACGAACGTGAATTAATGCGCAGAAGAGCCTTTTACAAAGACATTCCCGAGGAGGCGGCCTTTGCGACGCCCGAACAACGTGGTGACGATACGGAACATTTGATTTTCAGCCCCTCGGAATATATGTCACTTTCGCTTGAATATGCGGACATAGCGTAAGTTCATTTTAATTATACAATTAAATACGCAGAAAATTTGTACTCGCATGTATGTACCTATGCAGATGTACAGTAAGCCGCTGAAAAACGCGGCTTTGTAATTACGCCAACGCGCCTGAAATACGCTGGTTTATTGTGAAGAAGACATCGGGGATAATATAAAGCACATATGTATATAGATAAATATATTATTGATCACCTCGACAAATTTTTCACGAATACTCTTTAGCATATGCGGAATTTTTTTTAGATTTGTTAGGTATCAATCATCTCCGGTTCCACCGGAATTCTCGAGCTAAGATTGTTACCTTGGTTTCGTTAGAGCTTTTCTGAAGTTTTTTTTTGTTGAGATATTTCCTTTATTAATATTAACTTATATAAATAAAGCTCATTGGTAGGCTCCTACTTCTATTCTAATAAACTTTCTGTCAGTCTTTCTCAGTCTGTTCTATCACGTCAACCAAGTTGTAACTCACCCCTTTTTGTCATATTGAAATCAGTTGTTCTGTTATTCCCCACTCCCCCCACACTTTTACAAAACAAATGTTTACATAATTTGTTTCCTAGTAACTTTTTTATTTATTTATTTATTTTTTTTTTTTTTTGAGGTATCGAACTCGTATGCTCCCATACAAATTCATAGCTCTAAGTGTTAAACTGCAGTATGTACAGAAAACATTCGCAAACATACGTCACATCAATATTGGAACATCCTATTATGCTCTACTTCATATACATTGTATGTAACTGTTTCGGGGGTTGCATGAAGAGAATTACAAGGCTTTTCTTGGGTTTTCTTTTTCACTTTTCACACCATCATTAATTTTTGATAATTTTTGAACTATTATTTCTGTACGTGTATAGGTTCGCATACATATTTTTCTATAGGAAATAATTTTATTTATTTATGTATTTTGCTCAACACAAACTGCTTGTCAACCAGGCCAGATTACACGTCTCGATCAATGAGCTTCTTAAATATATAGACATGTATGCATGTATGCATATATATAAAGCTCAGATAGCTTAACTGGTTTCAGCGTTAAGAAAAAGTTGCTAATAAACAAACAAAAAAATTGGCCGGTGCATGACAGCAAGGGATATTTGAGATACTGTACTGCCTCGAGGCACAGTATCCAATTTCAAAACAAACTTCTGCACTGACTTGTAGTATATAATATTTTGTAGCTAATTCAACGCGCTTATTACTAAGAGTATGATTGCAAAAAATAATAAAATATACAAAGAAGTTTCTAAAGAAAACCAGGAAACGCATTTAAAAGAAATAATGTCCGCATCGCAAATAAATTAAAGGAAAACGCAGGGAAGCGTAGTTAAAATTTATATGCTGACGTAAATTCAGCTTACATCACTGAACCACCCCCGCAATGTGCCATGTAACACTTTATCGAAAACTGAGCACCCACGAAGAAAGAAATACTTAATGTTTAAGGAAAAACAAATATTTATGTACTACACTGAGGCAGAATGAGAATGATTGACTCCAATCTGAACATTTAGCTTTAACGTGTCATAACTTTCAACGGCACTCTGGATCTTTCAACTGCAACATTTTATTTGACAGCCACCAAACCAGCTGCTTATCGAGATTGACGTTCCGTGTAAAAAGTTATTTAGAAACCAGGCGGCTGGGGAAGTCGACACATTTCGCAATTTTACTACGTTAAAGAGAAAAAATGCAAAATTCACTTGTGAAAAGATTTGTGTTGAGGGAATATTAAATACAAATCAATTTGGGTTGATGGCTGTTCGAGAGCAAACTAAGGTTGCTAAAGAAATAGCTGAAGAAGTTTTTTATTAACAGGTTACTGTATTTTATATATTATGTATTATTACCTCTATAAAATTACTATTCGAATTCAATGTGCTTACGTTGCCAATATCGCCTCTTCTATTTGCAGTGACCTAACTGAGACTGGCGCGGACTACAGTGAATTGCTGAAGCCGCGGTATCTTCAATGTCCGGCCATGTATACCGTTGGTCATTTGAAGAAGTTCGTTTTTGGAAAGTTCGAAATAAATACACATAGTTTCTGCATTGATATTATGTACAAGGTGAAGACTATTGTACTCCTGGACCACTACACGCTGATGGATGTTGCCTACATATATACGTGGAAACGAGATGCACCGATGCGCTTTTATTTTCGCGTGAAGGAAACACTAAAGCCTGTGATAAAACCGCGTCGTCTGGCGCCTATAATAAAAGCAGTAAGCGAAGCTGTTGTGATGAAACCGTCGCCGAAGGAAGTCGTTGCGTCGGAAAACAGTGCACAACCGCCAATACTTGCTACCACGGATATAAAAGTGGAGAAAGACAGCGCCGATGAATTGGAAGAGTTTCATGTGGTCTCCAAACCGACGACATGTGCTAATGCCGAAAACGCAAGTGAACCGCTTAAGTTGATCATCGTTAATAAGAACCCAAAGGAGAAACATGTAAACGGCGAAAAGAGGTCGCCTATGGCCGCAAAGGTGCACAAGGAGAAAAAAGTAACGCACTCAAACGCCGAGTTACCCAAATCGGTGCCCAAAGATGAACGCAAAGTTGAGAACATTAAACTGAAAATTGACCGTTCAAAGCAGAACAGCGTAACAATAATTAATATGTCCGACCCAGAGCGCAAAGAAATTATAAAGCCCATTAAACCAGAAAAGGAGTCAAAGACAAAGAGCAAAAAAGAGAAGGACGGCAGCCCAAAGTCATCGTCGAGTAGTGAACGGAGGCTGAATACGCCCAGTCCATTGACAGTGCCACCGCTAACTATTAAAACGGAGCGCATCACCAGTCCGAACACGGTTTGCCCCGCTAGTCCCAAAGTAATAAGCCCGAATGTAGCTGACCCTCAGCCAGCGCCCTCAAAGTCTGAATTCTTAAAATCATTTGAGCTCGCGCCAATAAAATCGGTGCCACCTGAGAAACTGATATCGATTAGCCCAAGTCCGAGAATTCTGGAGTTACCTAGCACCAGCAGTGCTTGCGATAAACTGCTAATGAAGCCACCAATGTCAGTTGCGCCTAAATCGTCGACTGTTGCTTCGAAGCGGAAGAGCAAAGAGCCAGTAAAAACCTACGCCAAAAAGCCAAAATTATCACCACCACTACCGAGCGAGGACTTTAAGATTAAATTGCCACTGGCCAGTAATGTTGTCGGTACGCCAATGAAACCAGTAGCGCAGAAGCCAGGCAATGACAGCGACAAACCGCTCATGCCACCACCCTCGAAGCCGCCTGTTTCAGCACTCTTTCGCAAGGGTCAAAACAAGTTCCCACCTCCGTCGCCATACCATGGCATACAGATGGCACCACCAGGCAACCGTACACCCATTGCTAAACGCTACCAACCGATATTACCTAAAGCGGCGCGTCCGAATCCCTTCGCTAGTCTTTGTGGCGACACCAATAAAGCGCCGATCAATTTTGACACAGAAATGAAATCAATGGAAAGTGAACCTATTAGCGCGCCCGTCTACGGGCCACCTTTAAAGGAGTCCATAAAAATGGGGCCACCTCCACCACCGCCCGCAACCGGAGCACAAAAACTATCTACTTATCTAGCTCCAAACCGCAGCCCCAGCGCTCCTACTGCAAATAAACCATCCAACAGTAAGAGCAACAACTACTTGAATATCGCGCTTTACAATGCCAGTAAATCCAAGGGCAAAGAGGCACCACCTGGCTGTAGAACACCCATATATACACCCAGTTCGCCGATATACTCGCCGAGCTCTCCACAATACGTACCCAATTACAACATCCCAACTATGCCAACATACAAATACACACCAAAGCCAACTGGCGGTTGTAACTATTTGCAAAACATGCTTTGCGGCAATAATTCGCTGGCAAACCTATTCCCCACACCACCCACCAAGAAGGACACAGCGGCCGCAAATCAAAACTCAAATACCTCGTCGAAGGCAAACGCTAATCCAAACAAACGACTTTTTAATTTTCCCAGAAGCCTGAGTCCAAATGAGGACGGCCCCGAGAAACAACAAGTTAAAGTCAAATCACTGTTGAACTCCTGCAACATAAACATTCCTGCCTCACTGTCCATAACCCTAACGCGGGACGATAAGGAAGCCTCGTCGAACAGCGCCTCGCATCCGAAACACAAAAGCCCCGTAAACAACTACATTGAAATCGTAAAACTACCAGACCAACCCTCCGACAAGAACGAAACAGCCAGACGACTTTCACCACCGGTCAACAAGCTGCACAACTTGCCGAACATGCCACCGCCACATTCCCTAAGTCCGGCAAATCAGAATACCAGCCTAAAAACCATTCCATCACCACAGCATCTAATACCGCGACCACCCCCTGCTGCCTTACAGTCAAGTTCGAATGGTCTTAAAATGAATTCAGTGGGAAGCGAGCCAATTACAGCGACTTCATCACCAAAGACTTCACCCACCTTACCCAATATGAACAACGTCGCTCAGGTTGAGAAGAAGACGCCCAGCCCCGAAAAGCGCTCGGCGGCGCAGATGACAGCCGTTGGCCACACATCGCCACCATCCAGTGACAAATCTCAAAAGCAAGCAGCCGCTACGGAGACAAGTGGTGCACAGACAGCCAAGAAGTTCCGACCGATTTTGCCACGCCAAAATCCCACAGCTTCCACCTCCGAAGCCAAAGCAACACCAAAACCAACAAATTCGGTGCAAAATAATGTCATTGGAACATATTCATCGCCCAGTGGTGTGTCAGTGAAAGTGCACAGCAATAAAAAAGTGTCGCCACCTAAAAAGTCGCCGGGATGTGGACTTCCGAATCAGAAGCGCGGTGGCCCACCAAGCGGCGGCAGTGGCAGCGGCAGCAACAACAACAGCACAGCGTTACTAGCACAGTTGTCTCCACCGCTGAAGACAACAGCGCCAAAATCACCAACAATTGGCCTAATTAAAGGCTCAAACCCGCCTAGAACACCGTCACCAATGCCGGCAGCAAAATCTTCCGCTGCCGTTTCCGCTGCGCTCAGCAAACTGTTGCCTCCCTCAGCGCTCACCGCCGCTGCAGGCTTGCCACACTTGCCACACCCTCATCAAATGCAAGCCATGGCGGCTGCTGGCCTCACAAACATACCAACACCGATGGGCATTGCCTCCAGTATGAACCAAGCAAATCAAGTCGAACTCAATAAATTCTTTAAAGATAATCTGCTGCGCGCCCAAGTCGCACAATCCGCCAATCAGTCGAACCTGTTCTACATGCAGGCCTACTTCATGGACCAGTTATCGCGAATGCAGCGCGCCGGCAACGAAGCCTTCAACGAATACATGCAGAAGCTAACGAATGCCGGCACTACAGAAGCTACTAAGCCCAGCGAGAGTGAACAGCTGACCGGACCCAGAGATCTCAAGGCGACAGCTATAAATAGTACCGCCAGTCCAAAATCATCACCCCAACCGGCCGGGGTCGCCGTGTCAACGAAACATAATGCAACCTCAGCTGTCTCGGCTAAATGCAAGACGAAATAATCGAGCGCAGCTCACGTGGAATCCAATTCCAAGAAAAATTCGATTTGTATACGCCATTACAGCCAACACTCTACCAACCACTCACCCACCCCCTGACACATGATAAACCACTACCCCATAGTCATAGTCCCACAGTCACGTGTTCGACACAAACAACATTTCAAGGTTGAAGCGAAAAGCTTCACATTTAAAGATTTTGTTTTCAGTTTGTCCTTGTTTTTCGCATTGTTAGAATTTAAGATTTGTTTTTATTAATTTTCTAATGGATAACTAAAAAAAATAATGAAGAAATATTTAATATTAAAAGTATATTATATACAATTGAAAACGAAAGCAATGAGCTTTGGAGATCGCTCCAGGTTTAAACGATTTTTGCGTATTAATAGCATTAGTTATAAGCTGAAAGCTGCGTTAAATAAGAGAGAAATGGATTCGTATATAATTTCAGATGACGCGAGTTTGTACTACGTAATTTATATATATATATATATTTCAATAAACAATAATGTACAATATCTATGCGTGGGTTTTATTTTTGTGGCAAGAAAATATAACAAATAAAAGGACATTCGGTAACATCTGCGAGGCTTTTGTGTTGATAATTGTGTTCACGCTGTGCATGGTGCGTTATTCAATAAGTTTTTAGTAAATTCAACTTCTGAAAATTTGGCGGCATCTATCAGTTCTTATTAAAGTCCCGTTTATTCAGAAATATATAATATTTATATAACTGGAGTGGCATTTTTGCAGCAATCACCTTACCCATCAGATTCGGCACCCCGTGAAGAGTGAAGCGTTGAATAGATTCACGACAGCTGAGAAGAGTTTATGTTGATAAAGAAAAATTAGAGCCAAGTGCGAGTTGATCTCGCGTGCGGAGAGTTCCGTATGTTGAATATATTACCATGTTTCTTTTTTTAAATTCGATCCAAATTTGTTTGTGGTAACTGAAAAAAGTTGGTATGGTACCGAATTTTATAGAGAACATTGTGTATTGTTGAATTCTGTCTTGTTTATTCTTGAGATACATATGATTGCCTTTGAAAGTCGCTTGGCAGGTCTTTCCAAATGTTCCCTAGCGCATGCATTGTCAGAATTGGCTTAACGCATGTGGTTCCTCAATGTAGGCAACGCACGTCTTATCAATTTGTTGTTGTTGTGTTCTGTTTCGCTGCCTCCTTTGTTTTTTGTTTTGTTTTGGCGCGTCTTTTTTTCTGTGGCTCGTGCCATTGTTGTTGTTGTTGTATTTACTTTTACCCACAACTGAGCACAACTGCGAACACAGCGAGCTTATCTCCGTTTCTCCTGTTTCTGTTTTCTTTGATCTTCGCTATGCACGTAATAAATTTTGCCTGGCTGGCATGCGATGCATTCTTTCTCTGTTTCTCTTTTATGTACTTATAATTCTTCTATCTCTGTCGGCTTAGAAATGTTGAAAAATTGGCACTTTTTCCTATGATTTACTACTTTATTATCTTCAGACCATAGACTCCTTGTAGGTTTTCCCATAATCTTCAAGATTTATTTTCGATTTTTTTGTTTTCGAAATTTTAGGCTTAGCAGTTTCATTGATCGGTGGAGGGGATATAATTTCTTATTTAAATACCTTTAAAACTATTTGTTTTTAAATTGTAAAAATATATATATATATATATATTTGAGACCCTTGCAACAAGCCCTTTCTTTTATATATATCATGTAACTTCAACGGAAAAAATTGGCGGTAACAGTGGGACAGACAGGCGCACCAGTGATACTATAATTATTTTCCAAGCACTTATCGAACGGCTCTCGTAATTGAAAATTATTGCAAGGTTTGTTACGCAACAAAGTAGATGTGCTCTCAATATTAGTGAGACAAGGCAAATCAATGAATGAGGTTGGCGTGAAAAGTGTTCGTCCAAAAACACAAATGGCACCCGCAAGTCAAATTTGTGTCTCGTACTCAAAAGCTCTATCCCTGACTTGCTGCCGACCTTTAGATCGATGTGTTTGTTGGTATTTATCAAGAGGATGTCCAGTACTTATATTTTCAAGGCTCAAGGGTTAAGTTAAAAAGAGCAGACTGAAAGTGCGCTGATACTACTACTGGCGTGTCAACTGAATGTGTACGCAATATTTTGGAGGAGCTCCGTGCCATGCAGTTACAGTTACCGCGTTTGTATACTATCGATCAAAAATTGCTACAACAGTGGACTTTTAGTGACAATTCAGCAGTGTACGCGAACATCAGCTACATCTATATATCTCAGTGAAAGTAAATAACAGTCAACCCAATGGACTGGGGCAGGTAAGTCGAATGAAACGGCACAAAAACATTTTCAACTAATAATACTGGCCGACTTCATAAACGCAACACTGCAAAGCAACACTGCCTTGTCAAATGAGGCAAAGACATTTTCAGGCGTTTATGAACGCAATGTTGCCTTGTCGTGTGTTGCGTTTGCATTGAATTTTTTCTGCCTCCATATCCAAGAGTTTCTTCATCATTTTTGCATCGGCCGCAGATTCATTGCTCAAAAAATCAAGAAATTCAGTTCCTTTTGGTTTTATTGAAAATCTTGGAGTGGTGTTATGTGTGTTCATCGTCGACGGGCTATCGGTGGGTGTCAACGGATCTTCGCCAGTTAAATCTGTCACTAAGTTTTGGAGTGAACTTTCTACCAATTCTTCTGGCATCTGAACACTACTGCAGCTGCCAAAAACCTTGTCTAACACGTCAAAAAATTAGCAGCTCGTTGAACCCTCACCCGATGAGTTGTTCCGCTTCTTAATCCTCTTATACGTTCCTACTATATTAATAAAACACCTAATCATTTCTTCTTTTGAAATGGGAAATGTACATTCAACCTCCTTAATCTCCCGCTTTATTTTTTCCCAAATTGTATTCCTTTTCTTGTTTTTTCACGCATGAAGGAGTCATGGCGCAAACGTACTTCTACAAGATGCTTCTTTCTTTCGTGAGTCCACTTTTTCGCACTATTGCAATATCAAATTAAATTAATCAAATTAATTCAAATTATTCAATTGAAATATTAAATTAAATTAATTAAAAACTTAAATATTACTTGTCAACAAATTTTTCTTACGACGTTTCCATTGTTTCACGCGCCAAACAATGCAATGCATCACAAATGGCAATGATGCGCCCATTTCAGAAATGTTGCGCATCGTAAAGTATTGCGAGGCGTTAATGAACACTCGGCATTGCATTATTTTTAGCAATGCCGTTTATGAACAGTATGCATTGCAGTGTTGCTTTGTAGTGTTGCGTTTATGAAGTCAGTCACTGTGTTAGGTCGACTATTTTTGGGACTCCAGTGTTCTGTCTTCCATGCAGTTAGAAAGTTATTAAAGTGACGAAAAAAAATTATTTTCCCTATGACAATGCTCATGTTCATTCGTCACATCAGCATCGAGAATCTGGCCAGAATCCACGAAAGGTAAATTGGTTACCCCATGCGAAATATTCACCAGATTTGGCCGCCACGATTTTCAATTGTTGCACAAACTGCGATGCCACGGTGGTAAAAAATGTATGAGTTAGTCATCAATGTGGCAATGGTCTGTCGCCACAAGGTCTCGAAGGGCTCGACAAAATATTCTATAAAAAATGTATCGTTGCACCGTTGTGAGGCTACTTATCCATAGTTTGGCAACTATAATTACCTTATTAAAATTCTGGCTTTCGATATTATTATATTATTATTATCAACTATTGATATCAACTATTATCAATTATTATTATCAATGAGTAGAATTTTCTTTTGAATATTCATACGTTTCCTTATAAAGCCAATGTTGCATATACATATATACACATGGAAAATGTCTTGTGATTTTTATTGCTATTATCTCTTTGATGTTGGTACATCCGAGTATTTTAGGAGTATACTTTGATTAGGCAATTCTTATAAAAAAAAGAAGAAGATAAAAAATTACAGTTCTGCCTTAGTACTGACTTGGTTTAAACATGCCCCAAAAATAAGCACTTTTTAGCTCACTTAAATAAGAACACTTAAAATTGTATTAGTTAGGGGCTGCTCGCTCAGCTTCTACATTGAATCTACCAAAGCAGGATCCTTAATGGGTTGGCATAATATTTGGGGGCCACCAAATACTTCTGCTTTAAGTTTTTTCGTGCTCAACTAATTCATTATAAAGAATTTCTTTCCTATATATCTGTTATCAAGTGCCTTTATAGAACTTTGATTCCTCGTTCCAATAGATTTTCTACTTCAACCTGAAAGCCTTTAACTCAAAAGGTTATTGTGACAGAATGGCATCTCTAGTGACGTAATTTAACTAACCCTGGCAGAAATGTTCAGCATCTAATGACATGCTCTCATAATCACTGACATTTTCAATATTAACAGAGAGACAAGGGAAATAGATGAGATAGACAAAAGTTATTGCATATTTAGATTCAGCGTCTCAAATATATGATAGCAACAATGGGCGTCGAAATTCTACTAATGGATGATATGAGTAGAAGAACAGATATCCGTGTGCCTCTTCTAAAGCATATAGCACTGGATTTCATATTAGTAACCGACAAAACTGTTCTGATATTATACTCGCTTAGGCATACAAACCAATAGTTACCTAGCTAATTGAAAGTTGAGATGTTTTAATAAACACACAACAATAAAACAATTTCAATGATAAAATCAATCTTGGAGCCACAACATTAGAGGCTACATTTGAAGGATATGGAGCTTGTGTAATCAAATCGTAGTTAAATTCAGGGAATTTGGCGTTCCAGCGCAGCACATTTTTCTTCAATAAATGCAGCCTTTTTTTTTTAACACTCAAAGCCTCTCACTGACTTACCTACCCCTTCAAGGTAGTCAAGGCAAATTATAATACAAGAAGTTGTCATTTCGGCCTTAGTAGTCAAGAAAGCAAACAACTGTTTTCAGGTGTCTTGTGATTGTTCCCGAATTTGGAAAACTCATTCGGCTAAGCCAAGCCACAGAAACAAGGTTCCTGTCAATTATGAGCGAACGCGTCATCGTGCCAATCGCTTTCTATTGCGAAGTTATCTGGGATAAACATGTATTTTGTTGTTATAGTATTTTTGCACTACTTCCTACTTATAAGCCACTGAGCCAGGCGCGATGCCTTTCCTGCAATTTAAAGCTTTCTCCGACCGAAACTGTATTCTGTATCTTGTCAATTGTGTCTAGTACTGCCTGAATTAAGTTTTAGATGCCTAAATGCAAACTGGAATTGATGGCGCAGTAATGATCAAGCCTCTTTTTGGTTTGGAGTATTATTTTGTAATGTTTGAGCTTATCTGAGCAGGAGCAAAGCTTGGCAAAAGTATTCGTTAGATGGCAGTAAACGAATGCCCTACGCTTACTTTCATGCGGAATGTCCTATTACAATTTTCTTATTACCTGACTACGAAAATGTAAGGTCAAATGAAGACGCTCTTTGCTGTTTCCAATTTCAATTTTGTTAAGTGGACTAATCGCGATGCTTTGTGTGTAAGATCTGTCTAGATAAGTACATATCTGCGAAAAGGAGGAAATCCATTCCATAAGCGTTGCAAGAGGAATACATTCGCATTCATACAAAAGTGCATACTTCATTTGAAATGTGAACGACTTCGAACGTCCACTTTTGTATCTTATTTGGCAGTGAAGTGTAGACTTAAACATTCATTCGGTCGCAGTGAAGCAAGTCATGCACTCATGTAGGCGGAGGCAAACTCTAACTGTTGTTCAACGCCTCGGTTGGTTGGTTGGTTGTTTGAGTTGAGTGGTAGAACTCACACTGCGATAGCGAACGCTCGACGATAAAAGGATGCTGATAATGATAAATGCGGAATATGTGGAATAA
This sequence comes from Cacoxenus indagator, assembly GCA_035041755.1. Lineage (NCBI taxonomy): Eukaryota > Metazoa > Arthropoda > Insecta > Diptera > Drosophilidae > Cacoxenus > Cacoxenus indagator. The sequence continues at coordinate 450,783 of JAWNKX010000240.1, forward strand.
GAGTAAATAGTACCAGATGTGTGTGTATAGAAAAATATAGCACATACATGCATAGTTACATTAATAGATATGTATGTTGAAGCGACTATAAAAATCGAGTGTAATGAACTTAGTCTATCCATAAAATACATACAGACGTTCTCAAATTACTTGTATACAAACTTATATGTGTATGTATATTTTTGCGCTACAACATGATTTGTGTAGCTAAATGTGCTATATAATACACAATCGTATTAAATATGTGAAACGCAGCATTTGCTTATCCTTAAGCCGAGCGTGTCTAAAGACCCTTATTAAAAAAGAGTCAGTCCCTTTTGCGCCTTATTGTAAAGCCAACAGTGCTAGGCACACACACATGCACACACACGTATTCCCAATCGTATGTTTGTTTATACATACATACATACATACATACATGCATAAATACTTCGGTAAGAGCTAACGTCCGCACATAACCGAGCGCAACAAAAAATCATACAAATAGAAGAAGCAGGAACGTTTCCACGTGAGTGTGTTATGTAAACCTAAAACCACCAAAAATCCAGCCATCCGTGAAGTCTATTTGATAAACTTATACATGTGTAACAACAGCCCGGGGGTGGTTCGAACAAACCTAATTGAAGGAACAAATGAACGCGTGAACACGACTGTAGAAAAAGAAAAACAAAATTCATATATTCAGCTGACGCCAGTTGCGTCGCCAACAGTAGCAGCGACAAAGGCAAGTGAGTGCAGCCTGGACCGACCAAGAGACAGCAACAGCCAGTGTAGACAGTGAGCATATGCAAGAGACGCACGCGGTGAAGAGAGTTGTTTGCCGAACGAGAGAATGAGTGAGAGAGAGCCGAGTCATTGATAGATAGTCAACCAAAACGAGAAAAGCAGCAAGCCAAACACACCGTCGCTTGCTATCGCACACACGCAAGCATAGCCAAACATACAGCAGGGCACATACACACACTTACACTCGTTCATTCACCAAGAGCACTCGCCAATCTCAAAAACTGTACAGAGGCGTCGTATGCTTGAGCGCAGGGTACATTTATATGCAATGAATCAAAGAGGAACTCAGCATAAAATGAATGCATCGCATTATTTTTTAGTGCAGTTTGGGTCAGATAAACAGCCATTGCAACACACTAAGCTCTCTAATTAACACTTAATTTTAGATATTCTAGTGAGGAAGCAACATAAACCAGTTTGCGTGAACACTACAATTAATATAAAATTTAAAAAAATAATACTAATAAAATAAATTAATAAATTAGGCGAACAACATTATGTGTTAACCTGGAGGTTTTTCATACAGCGAAAGAACTTAGCTTCAAAACTGATGCACAACACAGGAATGCCTAATACGCTAATTATATTATTGAGTGTTCTTTGTCCCTACTATAAATTTGGGTTGTATGTATATATTGATCGTTGAAAATGGAAAATTCATATGACGCCAATGCGGCAATAAAATCAGCCACTAAGACAATTTTTATTAGTGCAAAGAAAACTTTTGACAAAATGGACCCCTCCTACTAGACGTCACTGCTTGTCGACTGTGCTGTGTGCATCTCCCCTCACGGCGTTCCAAATTCATTTTTCGTACATGGTTGAATACTTAATTTTCGCCTCGTCGTTTCGAGTCTTTTACGAGTAACTTTCGCAGCGACAGAGTTCAAAATAAGTTGAAATAGAAGAACCTGAGATGCGGCAGTTTCAGAACGTATTTGTAGATACAACCGTTCGATTGTTACTTTCAGCAGATATTTTCTCTCTTGAATTGCACGAAATTAATGAATCCAATATAAGGGCAGCGATACACAGTCAATAGTTGTCGCAGTTAAAGTAAGTGGGGCATACTTGTATGTACAAAGATGCACGTATTTAAGCGCAACATCGACGATATAGAATGCATCGAAACTACGCAGAACAGTAGTGTCGCAGTACTTTTCTGTTGGTTATAACAACTTCAACTGATTTTCTGATCACTTCACTTTATATGCGTGTGCACATAGCTATATACCAACATATATATAGAATACATACATACAAGCATATAAAAATACATACATTTCATAGCTTATTACCCGTTTTACTTTTATGTCGTAGCTTCGTGTTTTACATTCTCGCATTTCCACTTCAGTCCGTATACACACACCAATGCATAGCCGTGCTGGCATTGAGCAGCATTGCGAGTAACTGTGTGAGTACGGCTGTGTCTGTATGTGTGACCGATTGCCACAACTTGTGTTGTTCATGCCACGAAATGAGTTTCGGTGCCTCGCGCTCCGCTGCGCCGCACAACGCAGACCCACAGTGGACAGCTCTGAAGTTGTTGTCTCACTAGAATGGTTCGTGCATACGATTGGATTTTTTTTTTAAATTTTATTTTATTAAATAAATATATTTGCAAATATTTTTGTATATACAACAAACCAGTGAACGCCATTGCATCCATTGACAGATTCTAAAGTCCTCTGAACAAATTTTAATGCTTCAAATCGTACATATGCTATGAAGCTCGACTGTAAAGTGTAGCACTGCAAGCTAGCACTGTCATCGCAAACTGCTGAATAAGCAAGCCGATCGGAGCGAGCCGACAACAGCTATCCGCTATCTACGTGCTGCCCCGCGTAGTTCCATTTGTATCGCATTCAATTTGGTCTTCTGTGAAGCACGCAGATACAAAGATACGAGTACACGTTCGCTTATTATGTGTGTATGTTGTTGCTTTTGCCGTTTCTAATTGTGCTACACTGACGCCCTCCCCTACTGACAAATAAAACCGCTACCCTGTGTTCAAATTGTTAATTGTACTTATCTGCTGAGCAGCCGACTGAGACCTTTCTATATACATAATTAAAAGCATATATTCGTCTATATGCATGCTTGGTAAATACACCTAAGCACACATACACACACATAAATATAGCTGTACTTATGAAGCAACTTCGTTCGTCCCTGGTTTTGTTGTCTCATAGTCTGGCCTTGCTGTGCCTCTGCTAAGCATAGGGGAGGAAAAATGCTCGTGCAGATACTTTTTTTTTACTTGAGTTTGTTTTTTGGATAATTGTTAGTTAAAGGTATTTCCCTTTGAGTGGGATCTGTGGGTATGGTATAAGAGCTGGGCAGCAACCCTGAAGCCCCCCCAATTTACCAACAGTATGTATCTCAGGTATTATCAGCAAGCAGTAATAAGAGAATTTAAGTTAAAGCCATTGTCAAAAAAAATTGCCTTCTTTCCAACGGGTGTCCTCTATAGCTCAATTGTAGGCATATACTTTCTGAAAACTTATTGGTTAGGAGTAAGTCCACTGGCCTACTAAAGTGTCTCTTCACGGCTTTTCGATACCAAACGGGCGCTAATGTTATAAATAGTAGTTAGAGTTGAAGATGGAGTTTGAGGAGGAAACAATAAATTAATAAAACTGTGACATCCAGTAAAGTCAAGGACTTCTTAAGACGTGACTGCAACGTCGACAAGAGAAACCATAACCTCGGAAGTCCCGTATTTATTGATATTCCACACACTAACAATATTCATAAGCTGACAACTAAAAATAACCAGCTTGGATATTTTAATCACAACTATCTATGACCCGTCAGAGTAGTCAGCGTGTGGGTGCCACACAATCGAATCGAAAGCGAATTTCTCAAGCGCGATCCATTATGACTTTGGAGCAACGGGTACAGTTGAATTGGAAGCGCTTGGTATTCAGATACAATACAACAGTCGATTATGCCGCAGATGTATCGGACAACCACGTAACAATGAGCACAGCTTGTAAACACTGCAATGCTACGAACTTTCGATACGGAACGCCAAGATTCCGTTGTGCGAGCGAAAAGATCAAATTACCACAATTGACACCGCCACCAGAGCCACTGGCATCATTGCTTTCTGGTCAAGGATCTCGAAGCAATTCTTACAAAATGTATGAATCTACAGCAAACACTTGCTTCAACCAACCATTGATGTCATAACCATAGGTACAGGGATTCCCCTATATTCTTTATACTCGTATTTTTTATTGTAAAAGCTATACAAACCAAATTAATGACGATCGCATGAAAAAGTTATTTCTTCATACAACTTACGGCCCATCCCCGCACCTTTGTTACCTATAGCATAGAAACACTTGTTTAAATATTTGTGTTGAATCTAAAAACTGAGTTCGCAGACTATCACACCAAATGCTCTTTTATATTCTCTTTCAGCTAATTTTTCTCACTTGGCGTTGGGATTACGAAAGCCCGCTTAATGGCATACCGCCCCATCATAAGAGATTTTTGATCTTAATTCAATATAAATCGATCCAGTCAAGTGCGAAATCTAGTATACTTGTACATCATTAAAATTGGATATATATATATATATATATAATAATCATAGAACATTAAGTCGATACACCAACGATACAGCGCTCGTTGCCTAATCTTAAGAGAACCTCGGAAAGGCTTACTTATACAGGGCAGGGCACATTGGAAAAGAGTAATTTGGCAAAATTATATTTGCTAGTGGTAAAAAAATAGAAGTAGACTAATGGCGGAATAACCGCCGTACGGCTACTTCGGAACCCATTCGCCTTTAAAAATGCACTGTTTTCACTGTTCCTTGTAGTATTCCTGGAGTATATAGTAGTCTATCCATATTTTGTCTATATTATGTATCGGAGCAGAAACTGACCAAAACAGTCTTAGCGTCGCCCACACGATTGCGTTTATTATCTACCGAAAGCAAAGGCGGCACCCAATTTTTCATGCGAAATTGAAAGCACTGTACCATGCCATATGCCTGTGGCCTCACTTTTATTCGTCGATCACTCAAAACGATGTCGTTCATCAAGTTCATGTGCGCTTTTGTGGTTGTGCGGCCAATTGTCATTTATCCATTTGTAAATAGTTGCAAACACCTCGCTTCCTTTTTCTCAAATACATAAAATTTTGTTGCTGCAATTGAGAATAACAGTGAAATCATGTGTTCGATATTACGTAGACTTTAACAGCTGATTAATGATTAATGATAAACTTCAAATTAAAAAGTCATCGATGCTTCGAGCGCCATCTCTGGATTTTCCTAAGCACTTATGGATCAACCCACGTATTTCATGATCTGGCAGTATATGCAGAACCTTCACTTTAAAAGCCTCTCAATAAAGAGTAATATTCAAACAATTCTTTCATCGCCAGTCGTTTTTATGTATCTACATTGGACATATTGATACCAATTAGTTGCCAAAGGCTTGTTAACTTTGGCTATACCACCGAAGGTTCGGTTGTCCTCTCTAATATTTGGCCATTTAGAGAGTTCACATTAACAGAATTTGATTTTAAACTGAAGTATGTAGCTTTATCTAATTTTACCAGATCGATTTTGCCTTGGAATTTTTTTCTCTTCTCTTCTCTTCTCTACACTCAAAGAAATTATTCTAGGGATTTAATAAAATTTCGTATAATTAATTTTGCTTTAATTTTTGTGTTTTTTTCCCCACTCCCATCCACCAACCTCTTGGCAATTGGCATTCCCGTCACCGAGGACTAGTAGCGGCAGGCCAAGCACCCACCCTATCAGTGAAACAATTCGATTAACGTAACCAAGTCCCGCACATTGAAAATATGTAAGAGCCTTGTGAAAACTCTGTGCACCAAAGAGTAGTAGTACTACCAGTAGTTGTAGTATTTATTAATTAGACGATGTCTTTACGTCTTCAAAGCTGTATACTTCCATCGTGACAGATTGTACATCGCGTAAATTCTCTGCGTGTGAAGTATAGATACTCGTACATTGCTTGTTTCTTCTTTATTCTGAGCTCGTTAGTAAGTACTTCTCCGCCTCTGAGAATAGCAACATTAACCAACTTTCATTATGTTCGTTCTCATTAATATAATCGACGCATGCAAGCAGCATTACATCGTTGATTTCGTTTGATTTGTTAAGCTACGAGCATTGACATGGCATGCACTCTATTATCCTCGATTTAAAGGAATTAATAAAAAAATACATAGTTGTAGTAGTATTAATCGAACAGCAACAAATTACGCCACGAACAAACTAAGATGTAGAAGCAAAGCATTATTTATCGAGCGACGCATTAAATAATCACCACACAAATTGAAATTTCCGCGTTGGCACCTGTTACCGTCGGCAAAACGATTTCAACTTATCAACCAAGCATAAACCAATGAGAGGTGACATCAAAAATGAGTGCAGCTGCTTTCCGACCAACCAGGTTTCAACTTGTATTTTGTGGGCTGCGACTCATTTGAGTGAAACTGTTCGGCACTCGCGCTCTGTTTCATTCCACCGTACCGCTTACTTATACGAGTTGAATTCGTTTTCTTCGTTTTATTCCGCCGCATAATTCAGAGACACATTTTACATAGAACGATTTCACTCGATTCAAAAATGCTGCGCTCGTGGTGTATTTGCGCTCTTTAAATATTCTACTGCGAAGTTTACCTCCTTAACAATTTTTTGTGATTTGTGTGCCAATTATTTGAAGCATTGTTGCGCGTCGTGGCGAGTCTAAAGAGGACAATGTGATCGGGCGTGCCAGGGTAATTGGGTCAGATTTCTTACTCTAAGCTTAGGTAAATTTGAAGTTGCTCATTTTACTATCAAAAGTAAACTTTCATATATAACAATATGAAGAATGCGAATGAGACTTCGGAGACCCCTTAGATTATTACTGAGTCGTACATCTTCCATTCAAATTCAATTTGAACTTCATTGGCCAAACCCTTTGTGAATCGGAGCAATTGGCTGCCCCTTATTATTAAAGAATGTATGCTCGCTCACCTAAGCGGTGAGCTGTGAGGTGAACTTGTACCACAGTCGCTTCAAATTAACTTACGAACTAGCCTGGTGCTTTAAACATTGATCTAAATTTAGACCACTACAATGCGGATATCTCTAAGCCCAACGATTTCCTTATTTAAATTGTTTGAGACAAACTTCCAAATTGATTACGTTCTTTCGGTATGCATAAAAAAAGTTTTACTCATAAAAAATGATTGAACGGGCATAATGCGATTAATAAACGTTAAGGTTTATGTTCGAACAAGAGCTTCGTAGTTATGAAGGCGGACCTCTTGTCCACCGAATGGAATGTAGAGGCAGCCGTGCGAAGGGTGAATTTTTCCTGGTGTAAAGCTGCCGCAGTGATGGCCACGGCCGATATACAACGGCTCTCCGTCACTTGTGTGACCGCATACTACAGCTCCAGGTGGAACTGAACCGTTCGAATCAGGCACCCATCCATAACCGTATCCGGCCAAAAGCTCAAAGTCGTATTTCACATGCTCCAAACCGCCATGAGCAACATAGGCACAGCCCTTGTTGGGAATAACCTGAACAAAAATAGTAATAAACGAAGGTTTAGTTGTGCGCTAAAGGCTCATTCTCTAGAAACACACCTTTGCTGGGAGAAGATCACCATCATGGTAGGCACGTCCAACATAGATTGTGTCACCATCGGCATCCGTGCCAGCGACAATTGTGCCCGGCACAATATTGTTACCGGAAGAGGAGATCCAGGTTTCAGGCTGAACCAAAACCTCATAAGTATCCAATTTGTGTTCGCCGCCACCGAAAGGAATGTAAAGGCAACCATGCGAAGGATGGATTTTACCCGGTGTCAAACTGCCGCACCAATGACCACGGCCAATGTAAAGCGGCTCACCATCCGAAGTCTGGCCGACACGCATGGCATGTGGTGGTACACTGCCGCCGCTGCTGGGAATCCAAACGTAGTGATGTCCCGTCAGCACCTCTACATCGATTTTGTTGATCTCCTCACCACCATAAGCAATGTAGGCTTGCCGCTTGTTGGGCACGATTTTTGCTGGCAGCAGATCGCCCTCATGGTAGGCGCGACCAACAAAAATTTCATCGCCATCAGCATCGTGACCAGCTTGTACGGCAAACGGCGGCAACGCCTCATAAACGTTTGTAGCTACCCAAGTGTGATCTGGAGTCGGACATTGGAAAGTAAAAATGACATTTTCATTTGAATAATACAAAACTTTGAAAAGACAAATTCAGAGTTTATTATTTATATTAGACAAGCCAAATTTGTTTGATTTGATAAATTTCGAAGTAATACCAGCGAGACTTGCTAAGCGCTACGATCCCAGGCCTGTGCCTGTTGTCAGGTGCTGAGCCAACGCATTCATCACTTTCTTTGGCATTTATCGAGTGCTGAAGAGCTTTTCCCATCGAGACAACTTAATTTTGGTGGCTCTTTTGAGTCAAAAACTAGAGCGTTATCAGCTTATCAAATTCTCCGCCAAAGTACAATAGATAGTGAGCTACGAACGAAGTGTTGCTCATGATAAAGAGTTTTTTTGCTCTCCGTTGCTGTACTTTTGCAGTGCAGTGTACCCAAAATTACAAGACAGTAGTTGGCCAACGCCACAATTACTTCATATTACTTCTTGAAAATTTACATTTGTGTAAAAGTGGAAAATGAAGTCAAATTAGAAACGATGCCCCGTGTAAAAGAATATCTTGTCTGCATAGCACAACCGCGCAGCTGTAAATTTCTTACTCACCCATTAAATTTATTATCTTAACACGTTAATTTCGTTAACTGTTGTGGTACGCGTTCGCTGTGCAACTAAACCATTTGTGCGGAGGCAGAGCTTTTTAAAGCTCGCTTGAATGGTACGGTTATGATAGGAGTCTAAAATTTCGCTGATAAGATACACAGCCGTTCCGAGAAAATGTGTTTACATGCGTGTCACTTCGAAAACAGTTGTGCTCAACTCAAATTACTGTCGCCCGTTGAAGTGTTTTTGTGGAGAGAGAGAGCAGACCATCACAGTAAGCTGCTTTTAAAGGAAAGCCAAAAAGAATTTTTTACTTTATTCGGCAATTGAAAGCCATTTGCAAAAAAACTTGACATTGAAAACCCGGACTGCGCTCAGAGCACAAACTGATTGAGCATACTTCGAATCCAATAGTCAAATATAAATTCTGCCATATAACAAACAGCCATTGATTACGTCATTTCATTTAAACGCATCCATTTTCATGGTAACTCTTCTTGACTTGTTTTCGGAGAGGTTTTTTTACAAGGCGCCATATTTTTTTATTTCATTTATTTTTTTCTCACCTTAACTACCTTGTTATCTTATCGTTTGTTATTGAACCTTAAACAGAATCGGGTGTTAAAAAGCTCACACGAAGGCACAGTCGAATGCGTGCAATAAGGTGACTAAGCGGAGGAACTAAAACATACACCTGATCTGTGGCTAAGCCTCGACGGCGACAATTTACAATTACTCACTCAATGACTATTATTTCCAAGAACAGAAATAACTTTAATTAGAAGCCTCAAGTCGGCAGCAAGCTGTTCATTACTACTGTTATATATCAGACATAGAAGAGCAGTGAAGTTGTACTAACAGGCATATACGAAAAATGGGGCATCCCCTATTTTCATGTTAAATGTAAGACTTATCCCATAAACTTCCATTGATTTATAGACAGCGCCCAAATATTTAGCAATATGCGTCATTTGGTTTACGTTTTGCACTAATTTAAAATAGACAAAGTCGTGAATTTGGTGTAAAGAGAAAAAATTTTAAGTTCCTGTGCTCAAGCTAACAAATCAAAGTGCGGCTTTATCACGTACATACTACGGAGGCTCATAGATTTGAATTGTATTTGTCCCAATGAGGGAACATGTATCCATTTGAAAAGCAGTAGCAGTCAAAACAGTTACTCGGAGCATTAAAAGTTGGCGTCCAGAAGGGACAAGCTCAATGCGAATGTTTTTGACGTGCAAGCAGAATAATTCTGTTATAATAATTATCAAACAATGACTAAGGATTTACAGGAACAACTACCCAAACAACAAAAATGCTCTTCAATCAAGTCAATGTAGGTTTGGATCTATAAGTTAAATCCACTTTCGGCAGATTATCCAAGTATTTTTTGTTATAAAACCAAAAGAGACAACTGCGCGAAGAAAGATTCGCCAGCCACTAAACTGACATCGCTGAAAAGAAACGCGCATTTAGATAACCCCAAAAATACTTACTCTTTAAAAGGCATTGAAAACTTTGAGGAACGTTGAATAAAATGTATTGAACTAAAGGTCTCAGCTAAGGTCTCATATCTTCCAGTACTTCCAAGTACTTCCAGGAGGCGGCTCAAGTGTCAACAACACAGTTATTGTAGGTTGCATAAACAAAAGGACACCTGTTGAAATGCTGAACAGCAATTAACAAAATTCTTTGATAGCAACCAGAAAATTGCCCTACTCAATCACACATTACTCGCATCATGAGTCAGTCAAGTCAAATCGGCCGAGTGTTGCCGGCAACACAACAAAAGCGATAAGATAAACAGTTTCAAAGAGCATTGGTCGGTGCAAACATATGGCAAGAGCGAGCTTTTTTTATCAATTCTGTGTTGCCTAAAACTCTACACAACAATAAAAATCGATTCACTGTCTATAACGAATTCTAGCAAGTTCCAGATTTTGCGTGTATTGAAATATTTTTGAAGTAGAAGCAACAGAAAACTAGTACTGCTGAATGCTACGTGTGCGTAGCTTCCAATGGCTTTCCGTGTACTTATCGATGGAAATGGATCACATTCGATCGAATCGAACCACACACCATCACATCGCTTTATAACGAAAAGCTTCGCGATTAACGAACGTCGCTAAAAAAGCGTCGCGATGACAAACCATCCGTGCAAATCTATAACTGTTTTGGTGGTTCTTGCAGTGAAATCAGTACGAACGTAGACAGCAAAGCGAACTGTACCTCGCCAAAATTTACGTGATTCGTTTTTTATTTGAAAAAAAAAAAAAACAAAAAAAATCAATTAATAATCGTTTTGGGCTGGAAATCTTATCAGCTGCCAACAATGGGTAAGTAAGTAACACTACAAGAGGTCGCCAAAAAAAGGCTTTCTGCGCCATTTCAATTCGGCTAAGAAAAACCCTCGAAAAATTCGAAATTAAGAATTCAGTAAAAAGTCACTATTTCCGATAGCGATTGAGTGATTCGTGTGTTCGTTCTCCTTACACTTTCTAGGCGCCGTACAACCGGGAGCAGTTGTGAGCTATGGTAAAGCGGGTCAACGCCCAACTTAGAACGCGATCATTTCGAATGCGAGTTTTCCACTGCAACACATTCACATCATATCCTCTGTCCGCTTTACTTGCAGAACACTCCTGGGTGCACACGACGCCATATGCGCAACTGCCTCCGTTCGCTGTTGTCGGTGGCCATGACTGTGACGGCTCTCCCATTTACGTAGGGCGTTCCTATCACGAGGGCGACACTTTGCCAGCGAAGGTAGTGCCCAGCAAAGGTTGCGCCTACGTCTGCTGGGGTGGACAGGAAGTTCAAAAGACACATTATGAGGTTTTGGTTGGCCAAGGAAATTACGCGTGGGTGCCTTGCTATGGTGGCAGTGTACCCGCCAATGCGGTACGCAGCGGTGTAACGCGCACGGGCGAACCACTTTATATTGGACGTGGCAACCATGCGTCATCGCTAAGTGTCGGCAAAATACATCCTTCACATGGTTGCCTATACATACCGTTTGGTGGTCGAGAAGTGCGCTTGACTAACTATGAAGTTCTCATTTATCATCAGAGTGATGTCTGGGTGCGTGCAGCTCCCACCGCTCCGCCGCCGGGCGCTGTTGTTGCCGGACATGATTCAGATCGCACGCCCATCTATGTGGGTAAGGCATACCACGCTGGCGAGTGTCTACCTGCAAAAGTTGTGCCGGGCAAGGGTTGCGCCTACGTTTGCTACGGTGGATATGAAATCTCTACAACAAACTTCGAGGTACTCACTGGATATGGATACGTTTGGGCTCGACCACACCACCATGCGATTCCACCGAATGCAGTTTCAACGGGACGTGCTAAGAACGGAGAACCGCTGTTTGTTGGACGCGGTCATCATCACGGCAGTTTGACGCCCGGCTTGGTTTCAGTTAGCCAGCGTTGCCTCTATATACCCTACGGTGGCAGAGAAATCCGAATTGATTCCTATGAAGTTCTTTGCAGACAATAAAGCCTAATGACAACGTATAAGTAGTTTTATTGGTGGGATAGCAATCCTTTTTCAATATACACTAACTCGCCAATGACGTGGCGAATGACAGAAAGTTTCTAGATTCATTACTGCGTTCCCTCTTGTCATTCAGTCCTAGATAAGTTCTTATCGCTTCAAACAGGTGTTGAATTGTGCAATCAAGTTCATACAAACATTGCTCATACTTACTTTTCTATTGCAGCTTATAAGTGGATTCACTCTTCCGCATACTCCTCCATACCACCGAATGCAGTAATTGCTGGAAATGATGAGGATGGTGCCGTAATATATGTGGGACGTGCTCCACATGATGGCGACATGCTCGTGTGCAAAGTTGTTCCCTCGAAGCAAATCGGATTCGTATCTAGCCACGGCGAGGCTATACCAAAGGATACTTTTGAAATTTTGTGCGGTCAGAATTTATCTTGGGTAAAGTGCTACGATCACGTTATACCAGATAATGCAGTAATTTGTGGGCGAACATCTATTGAACAACCAGTTTATATTGGACGAGGACATTACGAAGGCACATTGACACCTGGCAAAGTTTCGTCGGTTCATCGAGCTCTGTTCATACCCTACCGGGGGGCTGAGCGCCGTTTGGACTCCTACGAAATTTTGGTTGAAGAAAACCGAACGTTAGGAGCTGGTTGGGCCGTACCCATGCAAAAGCCAGAAGAATGTCCAAATGCACCGCCACTACCACCACCGCCGCCGCCGCCGCCGCTAGAGGTACTTTCCGAAAAGAAGTGTCCTCCTTATCCACTCGACTCAAATGCTCCATACCCAAGATACGATGATAGGCCGCCAATGTACACACCCACACCAACACTTGTGCACATGCCACAACCTATTGCTCCGCCGCCTGTCATACTGCCAACTGTGCCATCACAACCGATAATAGCCACTCCGGCTCAGACTTACCAACCAAGTCATGCAGCGCCAACTTACACGCCTGCGGCAGTTTATGAGCCCCCCCCACCACCATACACGTCTGCTGCTGTGCCAGCAATATCAGATTCGTGGTTAAGCGCCACATCCACTTCCATACCACCGAATGCTGTTATCGCTGGACATGACACCGACCTGCAAGTTGTCATAGTATGCCGTGCCTACCACAATGGCCAACTTATACCGGGGAAGGCGATACCTGGACGACGTTGCGCGTTCGTTTCGGACAGCGGTTGTGAAATTCCTAAGTACAACTTTGAAGTTCTTATTGGCAATGAACTTTATCAGTGGGTTCCGGGATATAATGGCAGCATAGCATCTGGTGCCGTTGAAGCCGGACGAAGTGCCACTGGTGAGATTTTGTACGTTGGCCGGGCGCACTACTGTGGAAGTTTGACTTGTGGCAAAATTCATCCTTCACATGGTTGTCTGTATATACCATTTGGTGGCACCGAACGACGCATAACCAATTACGAGGTACTTGTCCGTAAACAGCATTACTACCGCCAAGAAGCAATCAAGATGGCCTACTAAAACTGATTTGAGTTTCTAATCTCTAAGCCAACCACCATTGACAGCTGCAATGATGTACTATTATTATTATATTTATTAACCGAAAACAAATAAATAATGGGCAAATTCGAGGACTGTTTATTTGTATATATTTTTATTACTCGTAATATTTAAGTAGATATATGGCGTTGATAAGTGATACTTCTTGGTAATTCTACATAGTAAAAATAACCAGATCACGGCCATTGAATTAATGTGGCATATCTACAGTTAAACTTATTATATTATTTCACAGCAATTTAATATTTCGTTTGCCATTATAACAGTATCGTCTTTATGGTAACTACGCCATCGTCTAGAGGGCCCAATTAAGATAACATACACTAACGAAAATGCCATTCTGTTGCGGAATAACACTACGCTGAAACGGAAATAGCAATTAAACATTATATATATATTACGTATAGCAAATTAAAATCCAAAGAAAAATATTTCTTATTTTTCGCACGTCTCCAGGGAACAACACCAACTATAACCCGACAAAGGCGAGAGGCAACTTCCACTAGGCTATTGAGGCACTCTGAACTAAGTTATTATAAATAACATAATGATCAATTCATCGTAATTCGTCAAACTCGAACAAATTTTCCAAATGGTTTGCCCGCCTAAGAGATTTATTTTCCAACAAGAATGCGATCCCAAACACAAGTCAAAGGAATGTGGAAATGTGGAAATATGTATACGCTTGATCTGAATACTTCCTCGCATAATCCTGATATTATAATGAAAAGAAAAAGAATAATTCAACTAAAACTATACTCCATAACAAGCTACTCTGAAGGACTCTGCTACAGGAAGGACTCTTACATATCAGCCTCAGAATAAACTGCATCTTTTCTTAGAGTCGTTGCGGCACGCTTGCGGGTGATATGCACCGAAAGATCTGTTTAAGGGAAATCGACTTTTATGAACGAGCATATTCGTCATTGCTGGTTTGGTTGCTCTATCTACATAGTGTGTAAATATTTTGAATGCATGTACTTTATTTATCTTCTTTTTTTCCATGATTTTTTGTATGGTATAAATTTACGGTTGTAAATCACTAAAGCGCAATCGATGACGGTACAATAACAATAGACAATATATTCCGGAAGGAATATTTATGCTAGTCCATGACAGTATAGATACAGTTATTGACATAAAAAATTATTTGTTTCACTTTTACAGTTGCACATTCTCAACACACTCACTTCATCACTTGATTAGTCCCGCCGCTAACAACACTCGATATATAATGTATATGTACTGCTGTACTAAGTCCCGAAAATAACACATAGATGGTGGGCATTTAATGGATAACTCGTATGTTTTTTAGCAAGTACCAACCTTCAAAAGATATATGTATGTTCTATATCAAACTCAACGTTTGTAATTGTCGGAACTATATTAAAAAAAAAAAAAAAAACAATATGTGAGTGTGCTTAACCCTCACGAGCTTCTGATGTGATAGGTGCGCGGCCGTGGAGGTCAATTAAAAAATTGAATTTCTTTTTCTGTATGCCGTGGGAATTGAAGCTCGACCTCTGTAAAGCGACCTCTGCTAACCAAAATCTTACTCTACTTAAACCAAAAATGTTTTACATCAAATGATCCCACCATAAGCGAAAACAGAGACATGATATTCGCAAACCATAAAAAAAAAAACTAATGAGGAAATGAGCTGAGGGATACAGAAGCAAACGTCGCTACAACAGCCCAACTAATTCTCCATTACAATTTTAGCAAGAAAGACATTAACAACCTCGTCAATATGATAAACAAACTAACTTTATATGACTAACAAACACGTAATTATCTACACTAGATTCAGGCTAGGGCACACGAAGTTTACACACGAAGTTTACACACGAACACCTATTCATGAAAACATCACCACCGATCTGTCCATACTGCAATAGAAGCACTCTCACTATTGAACATTTCACGAATAACTGCCTCAACCAATGCATCTCCTTAAAAATTCCCAGTCCTAACCAACTCCTCGCAGAAGCCAAAATTGAAAATATCAACGACTTTTAAGACTTATTTCTAAACTAAATATAAGCCTCTAAATATACATGTAAAAAACCTGCCTTAAAGCCCTCGTTTTTTTTTTAAATTTATTTATTTCCTTTATATTTAATTTTTCTGTTATTATTAGAACAACTTCAATTAAACTGTATATACAAAAATTAACAAAACAACTTAAATAATAAGTGGGGATATAGTAAAGTGTAGATATAATATTAAAAGGATCTGTTTTGGAGGTCGGCAGGGTGTGATCTACTCAGCCGTCTCGCTACCCTAACTCCTCCAATTCTGCGTCGTTTTAGAAGGCGCCTTGCTAGTTAATTTGGATGATTTTTTAACCTCTCTATATATTTTTTGGCCTGACGATTTATCACATCGCCAATTTTCGGTATTTTTAAGTCGTTTTCAAGGTCCGCCGTTCGCATGAACCAAGGGGCACCAGTAAGCATTCGCAATGTCTTGGCCTGCAGTACTCTCACCTTCGTGATGTTTGACCTCGCTGCTATGCCATACACCTGTATTGTAATTTAGGATTCATTCTAAGCTACAATAAAAAAATAATAATAATAATAATGTTTCACATGAAAAATTTACTTCAAATACCATTCAAATACCAGCTCTAAAAGAAAGAAAGTTATGCAAATAAATACTATTTTGCAATGGTGGCCTTCTTCTGTAACCCAGGGGTCCTATGTAAAACTTCAGCTCTCCAGCTCAAAAATCGAGCGATTAGTTTGCATACGAGTACACATCGACGGGCAGATAGACGAGCAGAGGACATGACTTAACTCATCTCGCGGCCTGATCCAGAATACATATACTTTATATAGGCTGCAATGTCTACTCAACTCTCTTACTAACGTAATAGCTTTGTTATTATACTATTCTTTAGTGGGTGCAAATTATAAAAAGTCATCACTTTTAAAGTAGTTAGTCTTGGGACTTACTGAGTTATGTCTTAAAGGCAATTTTAATTATACAAAAACAAAGGGTGCCTTTTATTATTGTCTTACAAATATAATTTCTAATAGCATTAAACGCAGTAAACTGCATAAAACATTTGTCGGATTTAAAAAATAATGACGTGACAATAAAAATAAAAAATTAGACTTATACTAACTTAATTAATTATAGAAGGCTGTATCCTTCTTAGAGGGAGATCATGTGGGTGCAGCCTCTTCAGTCTACGCCTTGTTGAGATACGGGTGAGGGAGAAAGCTAGAGGATTTGGGTGCGACAAAAGTCTGTAGTGATAGCGGCAGCTGTGAGAATTAATCACCTCCATAACAGTTGGCACGGCAAGATCCCTATGCAGCGTGGAGTTGCGGACGTACCAAGGGGCGCCCATAAATCTTCTGAGAGCCTTGCTCTGACACGCCTGCACTCTTCTGATGTTGTAGGCAGCAGTAGTGCCCCAAATTTGTATGGCGTAGCGCCAAGCAGGTGCCACTACTTGCAGATAGATGAGCCTTTTATTAGTTAAAGATAACTTATTCGATGGGCGGAGGAGCCACTCCAGTTTCTTGAGCTTTTGATAGCAGCGCGCTGTAACTACCTTAATGTGTGCACGCCAGGTAAGACGCTTATCCAGGATCAAACCGAGATACCGGATTTGCTCCATTTGCGGAATGATTCTTGTGTTGTAAGTCACAACCGGACAGACGCCTTGCCTTAAAGTGAAGGTACAGTGAGCTGATTTCTCAGAGTTTATGGCTATATTCCAACGCCTGGCCCATGAGTGGAATCTATCCAGGTAGCTGGACAATTTCTCCGCAGCTTCGTTCAGAGAGGCAGAGTTGAAAATAACTGCCGTATCGTCCGCGTAAGTAGCAATAATCGAATGCTCATCTCTAGTTGTAGGCATATCAGAGGTATATAAGGAGTAGAGGACCGGAGCTAAGACACTCCCCTGCGGGACACCGGCTCTCATGTGCCTGAAGGTGGAAATTTTGTCTCTTACCGCCACAGAGAAGGTTCGTCGTTGAAGAAAGCTTCGAATTAGTAAAAACTGTTTGCCAGGCAGGAGTAATTTTAATTTATGCAGAAGTCCATCGATCCATACCCTATCGAATGCTTGTTTGACATCTAGGAAGACTGCAGAGGAATACTGTTTCAACTCAAATGCAGTAAGTATGTGATTAACGACTCGATGCAGTTGTTCGGGAGTGCCATGCTGTGATCTAAATCCAAATTGGTGATCAGGAATGGCTTCTTGAACACCCCGTACTGCCAACAATCTACTCAAAAACAATCTTTCAAAAATCTTTGAAAACGTTGGAAGCAGGCTTATGGGCCTATATGATGTGACACAGTTCTCCGGAGTACCAGGTTTAGGTATCATGGATATCGTTGCACACTTCCACTGTGTGGGAAAATGGCAGATCCGCAGCATGCTGTTGAACAGCAACGTCAGGAACAACACTCCCTTCCAAGGGAGTGCTTTCACCACCCTGTTGTCAATATGGTCATGTCCGGGGCTCTTCTTAGATTTCAGTCTCTGAATTTGAGTCACAACCTCTTCAGGGGTGACATGTTTAGTTGGACTGTGATCTAATATACATCTCGATATGACTTCATTTGTTTCCTCAACGTCACCAGGGTCAGCCAGGCTAAAAGGCGTGAACCGGCTCTCCAACTCATTAGCAAATGCTTCTGCTTTCTCGGTCTCCGTACGCAGCCACTGATTTAGAGGCCCACGGATTGGAGCATGCCTGTGAGGCTGTTGTTTGATGCACTTGGTGGCACGCCATAGATTGAAGCCAGACTTTTTCATTGGATCCGCATTAGCCAACAGATTGTTGAAATGCTCCGATCGCACAGCTTGCATTACATTTTTCAGTTCTCGGGCAGCTCTCCTCCATGCAGCCTTGTCAAATTCGTTCCGTGATCTCATATAGCGACGTCGTAGCCTGCGTTTATATCTCACCAACTCCAGAACCTCAGGTTTTAAGAGAGCCTGAGGAGGGTTGGGTGAACAAGGGAATTGGTATGAAGAGGCTAATTCGGCGGACTCATGAATGTTCTTGGTGAACAAGTCAACCGAATCATCTATATCCTTGTCCGAATTTATTTCCATATTGAGGTTGATCCTTTCGTTTAGACACTGATGAAAGACCGTTATGTTAGCGTGGGTAGGGAGCAGTCTGGACCGGCATACGATGTTATCTGGAATCAATCCAAGTTTAATAAATAGTGGGATGTGGTCTGAGCTAAGGTCAGATGACTCCGCAATGTCCAGAGCTGTTGGATGAATGCCATTGTATATAGCAAAGTCTACTGCGTCGGGCGACCTTGAGGAATCGTATGGGTAAAGGGTGGGTGCTCCGGTTGCGAGAACCTCTCTGGAAGAGTTTATTATACTCCTGTGAAGTTGATTACCTCTTGGGGTAGCAAGTCTGGACCCCCAAAGTCGATGTTTGGCGTTCCAATCCCCTCCAACTAAGAATTTAGGTCCGAGTTGATTGAAGAAGGTGTTGAACTGCTGCTCTGATATTTGGGGTCCTGGAGGGCAATAAATGGCTGCGATGACCAGGATGCCTTGAGTTGTGTGAATACTGACAGAGACACTTTGAATTGAGTCAGACCGAATGGTTTCCAGCGGATGGTGGCGTAAAGATGACCGGATGAGTAAAGCGGCGCCCCCTCGCATACGGTTATCATCCGGATGATTAGCAGAATAGATTTCATATCCCTGAATTTTGAAGTATGTTCTAGTGCAGAAATGCGTTTCGGAAATGAGCATGACATCAATCAAGTTGACCGCCATGAACACTTCTAACTCATTTCTGTGATTAAGGACGCCGTCAGCGTTCCATATGGCGAGGTTCATGTGTGGTCTGCTCATTTTTTAGACAATAAGGCGGCGAGCATCTCCATCATCTTGGCCTGCATCTCAATCAGGTGACCAAATTTCTCGTTGAGACTGTCCAGGCGGGAGACCACAACCGATAATTGGTCGACCTGATCAGGAGATGAGAGTGATTGGGTATTATCTATGCTGAGCGAGGGATAATTATGACAATTCGAAACATTATTTCCAACAGGGCGAGGGAATGCGATTTGACGTTGACTTGATGACGGAAGAGACTTTTGACGACTCTTAGGTAGAGATGTCTTGCTTGGTAACTGTTGTGGCTCGGATTGAGGTTGAATAGGTAGTTGGACTGATTTTTGCTGTTGCTGACGTAGCTTCTGCTGCTCACGTAGGAGTTTCTGTTGAGCCGGTTGGTGATACACCGATTTCTTAAATACATCAGCGTACGACACCCCGTCAACAATATTGTTAGGCACAGAATTGTGGCCAGGTATCTGATGGTGTTGAGAGGCACTTGGTGCAGGGCGTCTTGCCGGGACTCTCCTGGCAATGGCTTCCTTGTATTTAATGCAGCCTTTATAATTCGCAGTGTGCTCCTCGCCGCAAAGTGCGCATTTAGGTGGCTTATCAGGTGTTTTGGTGCAAGAAGTTGTGGCGTGAGCTTCGCCACATTTGACGCACTTAAATTGTTTGCGACAGTACCTCTTAGTATGCGAGAACTCCTGGCAGCGATGGCATTGAGGTACATCTTTGAACGGATGAGGCGGCTCGATTTTAACTATTTGACGGCAAAGCCTCGTTATATCAAAAGCCCCTTTGTTGCTGGCGTTGGGCTCAAGGTCCACAAAAAACAGGTTGAGCGGATGACCATCAGTTCTGCTTTTTGGGTTGTGCACGTTGCGTACAGAATGACCTTTGTCAGCAAGTTCTCGTTTAATGTTCTCGACGAGGGTTGAGTGGTGGAGGCCGCGAATAACAATTCTGTATGCTCTTTCATCTTTTAACTGATACGAATGGAACGTAATGTTTTGCAGCTCAAGTTGGCGTATAATACTACGATAGGCATCACTGGTGGAGGGCAGGATTCTCAGACCCTCTTTAGGAGATGCTTTCAGCATGTATGATTCGGGATCGGTTACAGTGTCAAGGTTGGCTAACAAACCGTTAATGTTTGTGATGCCGACAATGAAAATGGGTGGTGGCTTCGGAGATTTGTTATGAATCCTTGAATCAGTTCGGTTATTTATCATAGGATTTTGAGTAGTGGTCTCTGGCCGACTGGACGAAGGAGCGGTTTCAGTGGCGTTTACAGTTTCCAGAGAAGGTTTGCTCTTATTGGTACACACTTCTTCAAAAGAAAGCTCCATGTCAGAAGCGTCGGAATCGCTACTAAGTGGTGCGAATCGATTTGCATCCAAAACTTGTTTTCTGCTAACTTTTTTAATACTTGTCCGTTTTGACGAACTTGGTTTACGCTTCTTTTTTATGCAGTTACTTGATGAGGGCGACGAAAACCACTCCAACAATGGAGCACCAGCTTTGTTCGAAAAAGCAGGCATGATGTCAATGGAAGAAAGGCTATGTTTATTGATGGCTATGGCACTGTGGTCCGCCTGGTCACTCATGTAGGAGCGACCAGCAGTGCAGATCGGAGAAGACAACAAATAAGCGCTTTCCAGAGATTCCGCGGAATTAAAATATTTCTTTTTAATAATTTATTAAACAATGTTATGAAAATTTATGTAATTATATATATATATTTTTTTTTTCCTTTATAACTTTACTTCACTGGTTTGACGCTAGAAGTCAATATACATATAAACATTCATTGAATTTCACAATGTGTTCTCAATTGTAGCAATGAATTCGGTAATAGTGAAAAAGAGTTTGCGATTTGGTCGACTTAATAGCCCTCTTCCGAACATAGGCACATCTTTCTACGAGTATAATCGTTTTTTATGTATCTTTTCACTTGCAACTCCACTACATTCAACTAAAAGGAGGCATACATAGGACTTCAAACAGCAGCTATCGCCTACCCAAGTAGCTGCTGATCACTACCTGTCTCGGTGTCAAGACGAACTGAAGTTGATAAATATAGATAGATATATGCACGAGGTCTCTGATTGCTTGCTCTAGGTTCTTCATAATGTACCAAAGGCTTTATAAATCTCCACTTACGAGCATAGTGTATGCCATTCAAATCAATTGTATTATCGTTAGATAATACTCATTAGAGTGAGCGTAAATAAATAATCTTGGGCTTGATAAGCTATAGTATCTAATCTGCAAGAGGTCCAGAGTAAACAGTCTGACTATTGACAGTAAAGCATGTCGTTGGGCTGATACGAGTATACGAATATCCCAATCGACACAGTCGCGAAATTAATTGCTATAATATAGCACCAGCCAGCATATATATACATATTTTTACTACGGCAGAGTTTATGGCGGATCACTGTTTATATGGGAAATTTTATTTACAATGATTTTGATATTGGACCCGACCCGAGGTGTCGTTTTTCAAATCATCATTCAACACACTTCAGTACAATTTTAGCGATTGCGAAATGAAGACGTTTGAAGTCAAACGGGAACCGTGAGCACAGACTGTGGAAAACTGATAACTCATTCAAAATCTCATCGTGCTGCTTTAAGTCGTGGCACGTGTTCACCCATTTAGATATTGGGTAATAATTTATATCAAATTCATGTTAAAAATAAAAAGAATACAATTGATTTCGGTTCTCCTCAAATAAAGAAATGTCTGGACTCTACGATCCAATAATTCTAGCATATTAAATCAGTCGTTTACTGACCATGTCAATGGTCTCCGCTATCTTAACCATTAAAAAAGTTGTTTATAGAAGAACTTAGTGATGGATGGGATTTGGTTGGTTCTGAGAAATGAACAGACAGTGTATTATCCAAAGAAAACTGAGTTCAACACGTGAAGTCTATATGCGCATATATACAGGCACACACGTAACTAGATTAGATGAAATCGAACCCATTAGTAAGTCAGAAAGTTTTTAAATTTCGCGCGATTTTGTCCAAAGCCAGCTATGCTCTGGTACCATCTATATATGTACTCCGCTCTATACTAATATAGTAATTTAAAACTTTTTTCAAAAAATATTAATAAATAAATTCGCTTTATCTCTTGAGTACTTCGAGTTCTATGAACTATCAAATTCGATTAAAATGTAAAATCGCGCACATTTTAGAGGTCATAACCTAGTCGCATTATGCCATGCAATTGTTTCGACTTTGTATGATCAAATGGAAATCTCAAGATAAGTGCCGCGTTTGCTGATAGATCACCGCGCTATAGACTTTGAAGAAGAATGAATGAAGTGTAAATCAGATAATTCGAAAATCAAAAACAGATATACAGGAATTTAGTGAATTTGTTTAGACACGTCTAGACAGCTCGAAACTTAGATTGTGAGTTGCCATAAAGTAATACTGAATATGTCTAAGGTGTATTCCTATTCCGGAATCATTAAGCAACATAAACATTTTTAAGTAACAATAACACACATATTGTAATTAAGCACGCGTGCTAGTTGAAAGCAATACAAGTTACTGACTGACTAATTGGTTCGTCTTCGTATGAAATTTATGGGTTGTATTTAAATTTGTAATACTCATGCTCACTTACTATCTTCATATGTACAGATAATTTTATTACATAATAAATGATTCTATAATAAACCATAACATCGGGTAAGTCGGATATTTCAGACGCTACACACATAATTTTTAAATGAAGTGAGCTGTGTGTGATATTTTATGAATGAAATGATTAAATATAATTCATTATTATTATTATTATTATTATTATTATTATTATTATTATTATTATTAGTATTATTATTATTATTATTATTATTATTATTATTATTATTATTATTATTATTATTATTATTATTATTATTATTATTATTATTATTATTATTATTATTATTATTATTATTATTATTATTATTATTATTATTATAATTTGTATTATTATTATTATTATTTTCCTTTATTATTATTATTATAATTATTATTATTATTATAATTATTATTATTATTACCATTATTATTATTATTATTATTATTATTATTATTATTATTATTATTATTATTATTATTACCATTATTATTATTATTATTATTATTATTATTATTATTATTATTATTATTATTATTATTATTATTATTATTATTATTATTATTATTATTATTATTATTATTATTATTATTATTATTATTATTATTATTATTATTATTATTATTATTATTATTATTATTATTATTATTATTATTATTGCTATTGTTATTATTATTATTTACTGCACTTTCATGGTTAACATCAATATTATAGGACCTGAAATTAAAGCTCAAATAACAAAATGGTTAGCAATAGCCTCTCACCAAGCGTCGTGCGTGCAAACAAAAATTCGCCATTGCCAGAACCAGAGTTCCAGACTGTGGAACATAACGGCAGAGATGAGTGTAAAATACAAAGTTACTCTTATTTTCAATTGGTAAGTCAACCAGATAGAATTCAAATAATTCAATAACTTGCAGTGAGCACAATTCATAAAAATCATATCTTTGTGGCGCACTCAGTTTCGTTACTCTACAATCTGTGAACGGTTGTCAGTCGTCATCTGTGTGATACTTGCAAGTCTGGCATCTATTTTTGTGCCCTATTCCGTTGTTATTTACGGAGAGTTCACGTCGTTGCTAATCGATAGGACAGTTGGTGTTGGCACATCTACACCGACATTTATTCTACCCTTGTTTGGGGGTGGCAAAAAACTGTAAGTGTGCGGAGTTCGTAGTAAGAGGCAAACATTTTTACATGCCGTGGTTTATTAAATAGCACAAATGCCACAGCTGAGCAGAATAAAGAAGCCATTATAGAAGACTCAATTGCGTACGGTGTGGGCAGTATTGTGGGTTCTATACTCCTATTGGTGTTAATCGCTTTAGCCGTGGATATCCAAAATCGCGTTGCGCTCAAGCAAATCACCAGAATACGGAAATTGTTCCTAGAAGCCATTTTACGCCAGGACATGTCTTGGTATGACACCAGTTCGGGTACAAATTTCGCTAGCAAACTGACTGAGTAAGTTATCATAGAAGAATTCAGTCCCCTGCCGTATTGGAGCAAAGCTTTCTTCATATCAGTTATGTAAACATTTAACAGAGATCTGGACAAAATGAAGGAAGGCATCGGAGAAAAAGTCTGTATATTCACATTCCTGATTATGACATTCGTGATGGGCATTATAGCGTCGTTTTTCTACGGCTGGAAACTCACACTTGTCGTCTTGATTTGTTGTCCGATAATCATCATTTCGACAGCTATGGTAGCGAAAATTCAAGGCTCCCTGACAGAGAAAGAACTCCAGGCTTACGCCGGCGCCGGTGGGGTTGCTGAGGAAGTCCTATCTGGCATACGGACTGTCCTAGCATTTAGTGGAGAACGCAAGGAAAGCGACCGTTTTTCACGGCTACTCGTGCCGGCGGAACGAACTGGCCTCAAAAAGGGTCTCTATTCTGGAATTGGCAACGGCGTCATGTGGTTCATTATTTACTGTTGTTATGCAATTGCCATGTGGTATGGCGTCAAGCTCATTTTAGATGATCGAAATGAAGAAGTACGCCATTATACGCCTGCCGTTCTTGTCATTGTACTCTTCGGAATTATAATGGGCGCACAAAATCTGGGATTCTCTTCGCCTCACGTAGAAGCATTCGCCACGGCCAAAGGCGCAATGACCAGTGTGTTCTCAATTATCGATCGCAAATCAAATATTGATCCCTTGGCCGAAACGGGTGAAAAACCAACCGAAGTAAGAGGAAAAATACTGTTTGAAGATATTCGCTTCCGCTATCCAGCACGTCCGGATATTGAAATTCTGCAAGGGTTTTCACTGGAAGTGCAACCAGGTCAAACTGTTGCACTTGTTGGCGCATCGGGCTGTGGCAAAAGTACCACTTTGCAGTTAATGCAACGATTCTACGATCCCAACGCAGGCTGCGTAAAACTTGACGGCCGAGATTTGCGTTCGCTTAGCGTGTCTTGGTTGCGCTCGCAAATTGGAGTGGTTGGCCAGGAACCAGTCCTGTTTGCCACAACTATTGGACAAAATATACGTTATGGTTATCCAAATGCCACTCAGGAGCAAATTGAAAGCGCGGCGAAATTGGCAAATTGCCACGATTTCATTGCTAAACTGCCCAAAGGATACGAGACGATAGTTGGCGAAAGGGGCGCACAGATGTCCGGTGGCCAGAAGCAAAGAATCGCCATTGCCAGAGCTTTAGTGCGAAATCCAAAAATATTGATTTTGGATGAAGCGACATCGGCGTTGGATCCAAGTTCAGAAAGACGCGTGCAGAACGCGTTGGATGTGGCAAGCCAAGGACGAACAACGCTCGTCGTTTCACATCGCTTATCGGCGGTGAACAATGCCGATAAAATTGTATTCGTCAAGGACGGTAAGGTAGCCGAAGAGGGCACGCACAATGAGTTAATGGCGAGAGGTGGCCACTACCGTCAGTTGGTTGAGATAATAAAGAGAAAGGAAGCAACTGAGCAAGACGGAGTTAACGCACAAGGTGGCAATGAAACAAATAAGCAAACTCTGAAGAAAACGTCTGAGTCCCAACAGGCCGACTTGGAGTCATCGTCCGAAGATAGTGAAGAAGACATTCCCACAGAGGAAGACAGGGAAGATGTACAGAGCGTTGAATCGCGTTCTAAAAGTAAGTAAATCGCTAGCTTGGTCACCCGAAATCGAGCCGGAGTTACTATTCCATTCTCACGGTTTTCGTATTTCAGAGAAGTCGCATAAGAGAAAGCGAAAACAAAAGGAGGCATCGAATATCAGCTTTCGAAAGCTGATGAAATTGAACGCCCCAGAATGGCGTGAGATCCTCTTCGGCTCTATAGCCGCGATGTTGCACGGCGCAACCTTCCCCATTTGGGCTGTGTTCTTTGGCGAGTTTTTCGGAATAATGCAAAGTGACGATGCCGATTATGTGCAGAGCACAGCAAATTTTTTCGCCTACATGTTCATTGTAATTGGTGTCGTCAGCGGCTTGAGTACGTTGACACAGATGTATATGTTTAACAGGGCGGGCGTAAAAATGACTTCTAGGCTACGGAAGACTGCTTTCAAAGCGATTATTTCCCAGGAGGTGGCATACTTCGATGACCAGAAGAACTCGGTCGGCGCACTCTGTGCCCGTTTGGCCGGCGATTGCTCCAACGTTCAAGGGGTGAGTGTTCAAAGCCTATGTTATTTGTAACTAATTGTGGAATTTCGGTTCCTACTCAGGCTACAGGTGGGCGGATCGGCATTATCGTGGAGTCGGTATCCACTTTATTGATTGGCATGATTGTAGCATTCAGCTTCTCTTGGAACTTGGCTCTTCTGACTATGGTAACAGTGCCATTCGTGTGCCTCTCAGTATTTTTGGAAGCCAAGTTCATTGAGTCCAGTGCACAAGCAGAAAAATTGGCAATTGAACAGGCTTCTCAGGTCGCGGTCGAAGCTATAGCTGGCATCCGTACAGTCGCAAGTCTTGGCCAAGAACGAGATGTACTAACCCGTTATTGTCAGAGAATTGACGCGGTAGGCGACGCGTGTCGCAAGAAATTTCGATTCCGTGGCGTCGTCTTTGGCCTAGGACAGGCGGCGCCCTTCGTGGCTTACGGCATATCCCTTTACTACGGCGGATTACTCGTGGCAAATGAGGGCCTGCCTTACGAAGATATAATAAAAGTATCGGAAGCTTTGATTTTTGGTTCATGGATGTTTGGACAGTCGTTAGCGTACGCACCAAACGTCAGTGCTGCGATTATGTCGGCTGGTAGACTAATAAGGCTATTCGAACGCACGCCTAAAATTCACAATCCACCGGATAACCCGTACAATATAGCTGAGGTATGTAAGCGTGTTGTAAAAAAATCACAGTTTATTTAATTATTGATTTAATTTCAGAAATCGGGCGGCGATATTTCATATGAAAATGTGGACTTCGAGTACCCTACCCGAAAGGGGGCAATACTTCAAAACTTCAATCTGAACATTGACAAAGGGAAAACGGTCGCTCTAGTCGGTCCCTCCGGTTCGGGCAAATCCACTTGCGTTCAACTCTTACTCAGATATTATGATCCCACAGTTGGTTCGGTGAACCTAAGCGGAATATCAACAACGGAATTCTTCTCGACACGCTACGTTCCAAGTTGGGCTTAGTATCACAGGAACCGGTACTTTTCGATCGCACTATCGCCGAGAATATCGCCTACGGTAACAACTTTCGAGACGATATACCAATGCCAGAGATTATTGAAGCAGCCAAGAAGTCTAATATACACAATTTCATAACGTTGCTGCCACAGGGCTACGACACGCCACTAGGCACCAATGGCGCCCAACTGTCTGGTGGCCAAAAACAGCGCATCGCTATCGCCCGAGCACTGGTACGTAATCCAATGATTTTAATTCTAGATGAGGCAACATCAGCATTAGACTTGGAGAGCGAGAAAATCGTGCAACAAGCTTTGGACGTGGCACGTTCTGGTCGAACTTGCATCACCATTGCCCATCGTCTGACAACGGTACGCGATGCCGATTTAATATGTGTGCTGAAAAAAGGTGTGATTGTCGAAAGCGGCAAACACGAAGAGTTAATGGCACGCAATGGTGTGTATGCCGAACTGTATATGCTACAACAAGTCAGCTAGTTGCAGCACAAGATTCGTGTATTAAAAACTAACATTTCAAACCGATCAGGATCAAACAAATACATAGTTATTAAAGGTGGATTATTACAAAGTCGAATTTTAAGTTTTTCTTAACTTCACAATTTTATTCTAGACACGATTTAATTCTATTGTCTTCAATTGGATTGGTCTGCTCTGCAGATTAAAAGAAAATGTGCAAGAACTTGCTTTAGGTACAACTTAAATTAAATAAATAAATAAAATAAAATAAATTAAATACTACAAACGACTGTCGAGCATTGGTCCTGGATTCTCGAGAGCATTTCTTCGTTCTTGTATTGCAAAGGTCAATTTTCGAAATGGCCCCAATGGCAGACCTAACGATTTTAAATCTGCTTCTGTCAGAAGCATTAGTGAACTCAAATCAATTTCTTGCTTTTGAAATATTGGTAAGTATTCTGCCAAGCCCCACACGGTCAAAAAACGCTGCAAAGGCGTGCCTAATTTACTTTCGTCATCATCCTCACTGTAGACCTCTTCTACGCCGCCATCAGAGTCAGAATCATCAGACGGGTTTAAATATAAACGAAATTTACTGCCACTCCGTGGCTGGGATCTATTGCTGTCAATCTTATGGGATGGCGCTGCCGTGGACGTGTACAAATCATCAACTCCTGTAGTTCCCGCTGTTGGTTGAAGTTGATTCAACGCAGCTGTAACTGAACGTCTAAACGCAATACTGCCCAACATGGTAGGCCGTTCGAAAAGACCGTTAGGTCTATGTAACATCAAGGCATCACTTAACTCATCCGACACCAGCGAATCCCCCAATATATCCGGTTGGGAGAATGAACGCGCAAGTGCGCCATAGCCTAGTTTGTTTATATCGTGAATACTGTTATTATATGAGTCCTTTAAATCGAAAACATCACAAATTTTTCCACGCTTTCCAGCGTCCTCCGTAGAGTTGAACGTGCCTACATACAGAACCTCAGAGTCGCGCTGCAGACCCGTCAATGACGTTATAGTGCGTTTGCCATCCGCTTCTATTTCGCCAACTTTAAAACTACTCTCCGGTATAGTACCATACTCTGCTTTATCCAATGTGGTTGTCTGACTGGCAATGGTAGAGCTACCGCTATTGCCACCGGAAGAAACTAAATCGCTAAATTTGTTACTGATCTTCGGGCCACATTGTGCCATGGCATGATCATTTGGTGTCTTATTGAGATTACCCTGGCTAGACCAAATTTTCTGTTTTAGCGTGGACAAAACCTTTGACGGCTTTCCAGCTGAACTTGGTCTAGCGTCGCAATTTTCATGTTCCGCTCGCCGTTGTTGTTTTATATACTCCCGAATGCGTTTCTCACAGTTCTTCTCAGCCTGCTCCTTTAATGCTTTAGCCTTTTTCCTGAAATATGGAAAATACCACATTTTTTTAATAATTTACGCAAAGTATAATCACATTGGACTTACTTGTCAAGGGCCTCCAATTTTGCAGCTGCCGCATCCAAGTAACGCAGAACTTCATCCTGACTGTTGATAGCAGCCAAATCCTTAGCACTGTGATTATCGATGTCGAGAGCGTAGATATTAACGCCGAACTTCGTTAAGAAATCCACACAAGTCAGATGGCCCTTTGCAGCAGCCAAATGCAAAGCGGTGTTGCCGAATTGATCGCATTTATCGGGATCGCCGCTGTAATCAAAGTGCAACTGTGAACCACACATGCTCAAAAGGACTGAAAAGATTTACACTCGCACCTACCCTCTGCCGCAGAGCAGGCGCAAAGCATCCAAGCGCCCTTCGAAAGCTGCCCACATGACAGGCGTCATTTTCTCGCTGTCCCTGGCGTTCATGTCTTTGCGCGTGGCTTCCCTTAACACTGCGACCAAACCGTCTCTGGCGGCTCTACAAAACAAATTGAAACATTCAGGAGCACATAATTAAACGACTTTCTCAAATACTCACTTGTGAAATCGATCTGTAGTCATTATTTTCGTTTCGTTTATCTTTTGATTTGGTACACAAGAAAAAAAACTATGCACACCAGCAACCAACAGCAACTTCGTGGTATCAGATTCCAATGGGAAATTAGAGTTAGTTGAAAAAGCCACGTTTCATTTCTCCTGAATGCTCTTCGTGTAGTGGCTGTGTATGCACACCTTTACTCACACCGTTCACAAGAACACTAATGAAAGTGTTGTTCATGAAAGCGTCATAGCGGTTGATGTTGTGCGTTCACAACTGCGCATTCACTACGCTTGTTAATAACAATTCAAAAAGAGAAAAGAAAGTTCACTCAACTTTACAGCACAAATGCTTTTATTTTGTTTTTGAGTTTGTGTGCTTGTTTGGCAAGCTTTTCTATCTATGAGCACAAACACAGTCGCGCACACTCACACACCAGTTCTATTCCCAGCGGCTTTGTATGTGCTATGGCAAAAATGTAATGCCATTAAATATCTCTTTTAAAATATAATTAAAAACACAATAATAACCTTTTGCTTAATTTACGGGTAGAAATTGACATAAACATTGCCGCTTCGCTCACGGCGTCAAACTCTGGAACTACTATTTGACCCAAAGTTTAGACAACGTACTATTCTACCCATCTCTCTCCCTCATCTGACATACTGCTTGTCACAAGGTAAATAAAGAACTATTACATTAAAATAAAATAACGCATTTGGTTCATAAATATTAATGTAAACGACGAAACTACTGCTTCGACTCTGCAAAAAAGCACACATATGTATTTTCTTCATGTAGGACGTTCAGGATTCTGATAATTCATTTGGCGCTTCGTAAATAATAAAGAGACTCAAGTCAGTAAGAATTTCTATGAAACATAAATCACAAGCTTAAAAACACATATGTATGTGGTTCGGCGATATAAGATGAACGATGTAAATAAGATTTTTATTTCTCTCTCTCTCTCTCTCTAATTCACTCTTTTTGTCTTTGATTTGTATTGGGTCTATAAATGACTTTAAAATCAATTTAAATCAAACCCATAATCATATCTAATTCAATTCCTTCTCAAAAAATGTGAAAAATCTAAAAACCTTGGCGTAAACACTTTTTCTTATTATTATTATGCAAGTCCTATATAAAAATATGTGTCCAAAAATTATTATTTTTATTTTCGTTTGTAGTGTATGCAAACCTTAATTTCAATGCCTTTGGCAGCACTGCTACTAATAACACAATAATTGATTTTTATTATTTACTTACTAAAGCCAATCAATTGTTTTGGATATTTTAGATAACTTGGTTTTTTATTGAATTATATTTAAAATAATACATAGTTTTGAAATAAAGTACTCCAAGTAAACTATATAGCACTTCCACTTAATTCGACAATACAGAACGAGTTGGCAGTACCAATTTTGACCAATCGAACTGGCATACATACACTTTTCATTACTCTAAATAATAATAATTCGATTTTAACTCGTGGAAGTAAATATATTTATACCAATTGGAAATTATTGCAATTAGCACAAGCTAGATCTTGCAGAAAACAAACAATTAACTACAAAAAGCAATCCTGCTTGAGCAGAAAACATGTGGCGTAAAGCCCACTAAGACTTCTTGCTCAAATCGCAGTTGTAGCAAAACAAAAAGTAATCAACCAATGCAACAAAAAGTGCCAACTGCTTCTAAGTGAAATCTTTGTGTTAGTCTTGTTGACAACTGGTAGGATTAGATTATCATTAATTTTCGGTACGTTACTGCCATCAATCGAATAGATAACATAAAAGCATCAGGGACTAATTTCGAGTGAATGCAATCAGCAACTCAAGCGTACTTAAAACCGCCTCCCGCCAACCACAGATTATTACACACACCTGCGTACTATGGGCAATTGCCTAAAATGCTTCCAAACGTCGTCAGCGGAACAACAATCGTCGTCAGCATCTTGCGTCAACAGTTCACCGCCTGTCCAGACCACGACTGGCATTGACTATGGTAGTGTTGTGATGAACGCAAACGAGCGGTGCAATATTTTTAGTGAGAGATCGTCACATGGTAACTAACTAACTAACATATGGATCGTAGTAAGCAATTACTTAAAACACACTTTCGTCTATTTTTGTATATTCAAAACAACACAGAAACTGATGAATTACTCACAACCCGAAGTCCACTCAAACCAGCAAACAATTGTGATACAAAGCGAAATAGTTTTAAGAAATCTATAGTTTTGCTTAACGGAAATGCTGCTGCAATGAATAATATCATAACAAATGGTTTGTTCAATAACAATTCTACAATTATGGTGATTCTATAAACCAGTTTTATTCTTCTTTATTATCAGCAGTTAAAGAATCGTTAGATGTGTCAGACAGAGCGTTGAAACACTTGTTCGAAGTTTATAAGGATCCCGACGAACAAGATATGATTCTACCAGAGGGCATTGAACGTTTGTGTCGAGATCTGGACTATCAACCAGATGAATTTCCTATATTGGTACTTGCGTGGTGCTTGGACGCCTCTCAGATGTGTCGTTTTACAAAGTGTGAATTCATCGAGGGATTGCATAAAATGCGTGCGGATACAATCACCACGATAAGATTAAGACTGGAGCAGACCGCTCAAATGTTGAAGGCCGATACGGAAATGTTCAAACAACTCTATCGCTTTACCTTTCGGTTAGTTCCAATTCATTGTTTTTTATACCAATTTACATTTTATTGCAATTTTATTATACTACAGGTTTGGTTTAGAGCCTGATCAACGAATACTCTCACTTGACATGGCCATAAGTCTGTGGAAATTAGTTTTCACTGTACATACGCCCGATCTCTTTGCCAAATGGATAGACTTTCTAGAAAAGCATCCAAATATTCGCGGCATTACCAAGGATACATGGAACATGTACCTCAACTTTTCGGAACAATGTGATATAAGCAATTATGATGACACTGAGGCGTGGCCAAGTCTTTTTGATGACTTCGTCGACTATGAAAAGTCTCGTCAATTAGAATGCAGTTCAACCATTGCGGGCAGTGTACACGATGACGATAACAACAACGACGATGCATTACAAACTCACATGAAGCCAGCCGACACGTCGCTGGACTCGTAGTATTAGTTGAAGAGCAATCTATGTCCCCTCCTCATTCACATTTTAGGGAAAAATTATTCGGACTCTGCAGACCACATTAAAAAATAACTCATACATCATCATGCACATTTCTAAAGACGTCTCATTGTGCTTTTGGAATATGCGGTGCTGGCGCTGCTTCCCGATGCCGAGTCATAAGTTCGAGAAGTCTAAATCCACTTAAATATTTATGTACATTACAAACCATAATGATGTAAAAACGAACCCTTAGTCTGGCGTTTAAGGCTCAGTAATGCTCAAACTAAAATTAAGTGCGGCCTTTGCGAAATGCGTTCCACACACTCTCCTATCATCCTTGGGCTAACCATTCATTGGAAAAATTCGCTGAAATTCTGCCTGAAAAATTTAACGTACCTCATCAGAAACGAAAAAAAGAAACAATACATGGTAGGATTACACAACAAATTGAGTTAAATACTAGGCTTTTAGCATTTAATATAAAGCAGTAAACATTCGTTGCAATGAGGAGGTTTGTTACTTATTTTTGACAGCCATCGCATGAGATCTCGGATACATGCATTTCTACTCGTATGTTAAGGCCTCAAGCAAAGAATAGATAAGCAGTAAAAATACCCAAACGCATTTGTTTTTAAGGCTCAATTGTTCGAATTGTTCTGTATATACATTTTTAATATTGTATTTTAATTATTTCGGCGAATTCAATAGCAATTGTATTTAGTTAGTTTACAAAAAATATTCTTTTTAGAACATTGTATCGGGCTACAGCCGATAACTCATTTTAAACATATTTTAAGTGAATTGATAAATTAATAAAAATATATACGTGAACTGCACCGTTATTGTGATTAAATGAGCTCATTGTCGATGTTCTGGAATTAAAAAATAATAATAACAAAAAAAATATATTCTTGTTTATTCATCAAAGTTTATAAAAAAGTTTTCTGCAGTGGTATCAAGTCCACCCATGCTAGCAAATAATTGCTGTGGACAATTTCAACTTTATCCATATACAATTTGGTTTGAATTATGTCCTTTTATCGGATCTGTCAATTTCAAAAGCATTTTACCAAAAAAGAAATCAAAGGTCGACTATGTCCTTTACAGACACGAATTTTATTTGTCTCACAAAACTTTCGGTCTAGCTCTTGGGTGATAAAACTAATAGACCATCGATTAGAACACGAAAGCTTCTGTCCGTTAAAAAGCTCCTGACAAGTTGGAACAGCTGAGGGGTAAGTAGGTTCTTCAGCTGGCTGAGAAGGCCTTCATGCCACACCGTATCAAAGGCTTGCTGGATGTCCAAGAAAACTGATACTGCATACATTTTAAGTTCCATGGCATTCAAAGCGAAATTAACCACAGGTTCAGCTGCTCCGGGGTGCCGTGATTTTTCCTAAAACCAAACTGCAACTTTGGGATTTTTTCTTTTACGCTTTCGAGTTGAAGAATCCGATTCAATATCATCCTTTCCATTATATGAGTCAACTTCAGTGGGTTGTTTATTTGGCTTTGGAATCATAATAATTAAAGCTGATTTCCAGATCTTTGGGTGGTGTCCCAATCTTAAGATGCTGTTGAATATCCAAACTATAAACAATACAGCTGTAGTGGGAAGAAGTTTGAGCGTCTTGTTATCCAAGAGATGTTCGCCTGGGGATTTTTTGCACATTAGCTTTTTAATTTGTTGCTTCACTTCTTGTAACGTTATCGGGTTTGCTGGTAAAGCCATTTGGAATGGCGCATCCAAATGCATTTGAACAGTCCTGCGCACAAGCTCCGATGAGTAATCAAATGGCTTAAATCTGTTTTCTAGGCTGTCCGCAAAAATTTCAGCCTTCTGTTGACTGGAATAACACCAACCACCTGCTAGATCTTTGATTGGAGTCTTTGGAATAGCCTGTCTCTTAAAGCGCCTTGTGAGCTTCCAAAAAGAGTAGTTAGAAGATGCGTCAGGATTTACACTTTCTAGCATGTCGTCGATTGACTCGTGTTTATGCCTGATTAGCACCTTTTGCAAACGATTAGACAGTCTTTTGTAGATCTGATGAATGCGAGTGTCTCCCGTTCTTGGGTATTCTTTCAGGACTCTTCTTTTTAGGCATAGCATGTCGACAGCAATTTGGGACATCTGTGTTCTCCGATGTTGGTTTGGAAGGCATAGCAGCATATGAAGAGGCTAGTAAAATGTTGTTCATTAAGACTTTGACTGCATCGTCTATGTCTTCTGGGCTGTTTAACTCTATGTTGAGGTTTATTCTTCTATCCAAATCAGTTCTAAAAGCTTCAACCGAAGAGTCAGGTGGAAGAATGTGTTGCTTACGGGGCTTGAATTGCGGAGCTTGATGAAGAGTTGCTACAACAGGCAGGTGATCCGAGGAGAGCTCATGCAGCAATTCAACGGAAAGCTTATTCCAAGCAATCCCATTAACAATGAAAAAGTCCAGTGCAGAAGGAATGTGTTGGTGTTATAAGAATGAAAAGTTGGCTCACCGGTAGCTAGAATTTGGCATGTACTGCTGGTTATAGATTCTTTCAAGCATTTGCACCGGGAACAAGACCTAATGTTACCCCAGCATGAGTGCTTTGCATTAAAATCACCGCCTGCAATGAATCTACCGCCCATAGTTATTAACAGTTGATCAAAATCCGATTTAGTCCAAGGTTCTCTGGGAGGAACGTACACAGAGGCTATTTTTACGTATCCACCATTCATCAGCACATCTATACTAGCTAATTGCAACTGCATGCTAGAAATCTATTCATTCTGGTTATGACTAATACTAGATAGAATAAGAACGGCAGAGCCTCCTTTGGCTCTACCACTGGGATGATTGGCATAGTATTGATCATATTCCGGCAGGTATATTTTCTGACCACGACGCATATGTGCCTCTGTTATTAGCATTATGATATACTAGTAACGGCTGTGTATTCCGGCTCTGCTCGGGATTTATGTAGATGAAGATGTAAACGTCAAGTGGAAATTTCTTTAGCCGTGTTAAGAGGTTTTTAGGAAAAAATATTATGAGTTCACGTCACCGACGCACTCTTGTTTATTATAATTACTTTTTTTGTGTTAATTTGCTCGCCTTCTTCGTGTTTTGTTGTTAAATAAATAATTCCTTCATATTTCACAAAACTAAATTTCATTCAAAATAGCAAACTGCTTCATGTTACAAAGCTTTGCTTGAAACATAAACTATTGTAATTGAATGGAGTTCCCCGAATTTACCAGTAGGATATCGCATCATCCTTCCATGATGACATCCATATATGGTGATCGGTCAAAAGGAGTCGGAGTCCATAGGCTACAGACAAACAAACAGACAAACTTTCAATTTTTTTATATGTATATAGATTTAGACTAGAAATATGAACTAAAAATTACTGCCGAATAAATACAAATAATATGGAAAACTCCTAATATAATATTATAATATATGGATTAAGGCATTGCCAATCGTTCCGAATATTTTATATTTGATTAGTCAATTAGCCAGAACATAAGGAATATCAGAAAAGATCGAAGCGTCTAAGTATTTCGGCCTTAAGGCTAAACTCCATACCATGCGTTTCAGACATTATGCGACAATGACTGCGGTTGTCAAAGTTGAATGGTCGCATCTACCGCACAAACAAAGTTGAAAGAAAGTTCTGCGGATGCCGCCGAAAGTTGAGTTGAAGTATGTTTCATATGATTGCATATATGATTGCGTCAATTCAACTTTAACAACCGCATTCATTGTCGCATAATGTCTGAAACGCAAATCAAATAAGAAAAATTTGATAACTAGAGAGCGAAATGGTGATTGTCTGAACACTACCGCCTTGTGTCCTTGTACCACAGCGAAACAAGAACGAATACAAATTTCATAAATTTCAAAAAAATTCTGTTTGCGGGGGATATTTTTTTCATCTTATTGGAAAAAAAAAGCCAAGGAAGTATAAGGCAGTATAAGACAGTATAAGACAACGCCACAAAAAAATATTAATACATTTTGCAAACGCGAGTGAATCCATCCCTGTTGACTTATTGCTGACATATTGCTGTTGTGTTTCTAAACACTCCTCGCTTTTGTTTTCGCAATCGGTGATAAAATTGCAAGAAGTGCAAAAAATTTATAGATAGGCAAAAGAACATAATGGATCGGATTAAAAGATGTATCTGATACATTATTTGTGGCAAGCGTAACATTGGGAAATCTCTCTGTAATCCTAAGGTGACTCACAATTTGACATTGAAAAAGGAGTAGCGCTTGCCAGCGAGAGGAGACACAAACTAATCAGAGTATTATGCCGTGCGAAAGTTGTCATCAGCAATTTACTGTTTTCCGTCGAAAGCGCATCTGTCACGAATGCAGGTAATTCGTAGTAGACGTCCCATTAATAGACAGGCGCTAATCCACTCTGACTTGCAGATGCTTTTACTGCAGTAACTGCTTGACGACGACCCGACGAAGTAACGTGCTATGTCAGAGATGTGCAATATTCGCCAAGCGACCTCTCTCCCGTGCCGACCTCCTTCAGCTAAAACCTAAAGATTTAATTTTCTACTTGCAGTCGAAGCACATTTCCACAGCTGGCTATGTTGGTATGCATCAGTATTTTCTCCATATGACTGACCACGGCCCTGCATTATAACGCGTGATATATTTTTTTTTTTATTTCAGAAAAGGAAGAACTGGTAGGCCTTGTGATAACCCACATCGAGCAAACGGGGGACTTAAATACGCCACTTGACAACGGCGCTGAGCAATCGAATTCGTTCGACAGTCTTAAGCAAACGTGCCAAAATTTTTTCACCAATTTAAGTGATAATATAAGTGATTCTTTCACGGCATTTGATCCGAAAGCTTCCGCAAAACCTGCAAGTCATAGTCGTCGGACATCCCAAGGAAATAGCCATATTTCCGAGCAGCCCAGAGTAAGCACCCGGGAGATTCCAACCTATGCCAGTTCACAAAATGTACACTCCATACAAATGTCGGCAGCAGTGGCAACTCGAAGTATAGATGAGCATGAGGCCAATGGATGGCGCAACAGTCAATGGGCCAGTCCATTACAAAGTTCCAATTCGTCGTCTGCCACGCCGCAGCTAACGCAATTAAAACATAAAAGCCCTGAAATTACGCTAAGTGATGCTTCAACAGCCCAACAATCCATTGAAGATGGGAAATCCGATTGTGAGTGCTCAGATGATGACATTATTGCCACATTTAGTGAACGCATGTCTGTCAGAACAGATAATAGTGGCCAAGCAACTTTGAGTAAGCCAACAATAGAAACTCCATTGGCCGGTTTGGGACCATCGACGAGTACAAGTACAGGATACTCGAAACAGGACTCGCTGAGTTCTAAGGTCGATATTTGTGGCGTTGAAGTATCGTCACAGTCCAGTTTCGAAGAACTTGGTGCCATTGGTGGTATATCTGATGAAAGTAAGGCCCCAACGGACACAAGCAACAGTAACATGGAGCAGTGGCAGATGCTCGAATCCGCAGTTGGTGATAACATAAAACCGACTACGGAATCCTCAACAACTGAAGAAATTATCAGGGTGGTTTTACACGATGACTCAACAACACTTGTATCAGTCTCGCAGCAGCAGCCGCAGGCGCAGCAGCTTCAAAGGCAACAGCAACAACATCAAATTCCGAGCGTACCGCAACGTACAAAGAAAATGGTACGAAGGCGTTCTGATGGCTACCTTAGTAGACGCAACCACTCTAGTGATGATGACTTACCGATCGATGGCACTCAGCTCACTACATTGCGTGAAGTCACAGATGACTCAAGGCCCGAACCACAAGTCGGTAGTTGCCAACGTTGTGGCAAAAACAAAACTACGATTCGACGTCATGTGGAGAAGATGCGACGTCACTTGGAGAACTCTCGAATGTCGGAGGAAGACATCAAACGTGAGCTTAAGGAATTTCTTGCCTACCTCGAACAACGTACGAAATCGATAGATTGCTCCGACCCAGAGAGTAGAGCGGTTTCCTCACTCAGCGATGGAAACTTTGATAGTGCAAGTGCGGGCAATATGCTAGCAACGCCAACTTTGGAGTTTTCGCCAACCCTAGAAACGCCACAATTCGATGAAAACGATGGTATTCACGTTTACGGCGTATCGACGGTTGATGAAGCTGCCTATTGTGGCCTCGATTCTCGCTTCATAAATTTGGACGACTTCGAGCACTTGTAAGTAGCTTCGCGATCAGTGTTAAGTGCAAATGAACTGTGAATGTCCTTTCTCTACAGCAAAGATTTGGAGAACCTCACGGTGAAGCAACTGAAGGAAGTACTAATGTTGCATCGTGTCGACTACAAGGGTTGTTGCGAGAAACAAGAGCTTTTGGATCGCGTCAATCGTTTATGGAAGAATATGCGCTCAGCACCAGGTATATTCAACTTGATGCCATATTTCTGTATGCCGAAAAATCAGCATCAATTTTTTTTTTAAATTGTGTTATTCTCTTTAAAGCTGTCGACAAACTGGCCACGGATGAACTATGCAAAATATGCATGGACGCACCCATAGAATGCGTTTTCCTGGAGTGCGGGCACATGGCGACCTGCACAAACTGCGGCAAAGTTCTCAACGAGTGTCCGATTTGCAGACAATACATCGTGCGACTTGTGCGATTTTTCCGAGCCTAAGTGAAATAATGACACCGTGATTAGTTAGAAAACTTGTGCAAAATACAGGCATTGATAGGTCGCACGACGATTAAAACTTTATAGTTTAAACTTAGCGGGGGCTTTTTAAAAGCCTTTCAAAGATTGAATAAGCTCACTATGGTGGGGACAGGAACTCTTATGTATTTTTCAAATGTTCAATTACGGTAAATCTTTGTGAAATACCACGACTTTAATTTATTGTGAATTCCACTTATTTGTGGTATATAGTTTAAAAGACAATATCTATTCTTGTTAATTAAAATGTATAATTATCCATTAACATTCCTTTAAGATGATAGATTTAAAATTAGATCGACCTTGTACATACATATGTAATTATGAATGTGAATATGTATTATTGAAATTAAAAAAAAAAACAAACAAAAATTTGATTGATTTCATTTTTGACTCCCGACAACAAAAGTGATTTAATTTAATTTGAGTAATGGTGGTAAACCTCATACTGTTGTATAATTTTATATTATAATTTTTACATAATTTATTACATTTCGTAGGCATCGTAGATATATTAAAAACTATTATCTCATAGCTAGACAACTATAATAATTAGAGCCATATAAGACTGTATTCTTCTCATTTGTAGAGATTTCTTCGCTCTGAGAACCATTTATTATTTTGAAAAAATAAAACGTAGAAAAGTCCTACTCTAAGGCTTTGCTCGAGCGCTGTTACTTACTTCGCGGGGCCTAACGAATTTCAAATCAGAATTACTAGGACTGTAATCCTTGACCTTTGGATTGGTAGTTTTATTTAGTTATTTTTGTGTTGTGGCACCTTTCATTGAACACTAAAGTACGAGGCTAGCCTTCCGGGTTATCCGTTAATTTTGAAATAAGGTTCAAGTTGAGAATTCTTCGTCGAATCAGATTACCAAAATTACTTACTTGAATATATAGGCGCCATTTTAAATCAATATTTCTGAAGGTTATGCTCTATATTTTCTACTCTCTCTACTTCGATGATAAAGAAAAACAATACGGGAGAAAATGATATCCTTCTAAAAGAACGTTGACACAATGTTGTCTTGTAGTGGATTCTAACCACTTTCCAACACTTTTTATTTTCTTGTTGCCTTTGTTTCTGTTTCTCTTTTGTTTTGCATTCATTGACTTTTGAAAATATTTGCTGCCAGATAACTGCGAATATATTTGAGCCGGTGTTTTCCGTTTCTATAGAAAGACACATAAAGAACACTTGGTATTCAACGATTGAGTGATTCAAACGTTGACCACGATGACCACAATGGTAAATGCGTGTCAATTGCTACTCCAGCAGATCGGCAGTGGTCGACCCGGGATTGAACATCTCAATGAAAAACTATTTCCGGATGGAGGACCGAAGCCGCAAACCCTAATTGAAATCACCGGCGAATCGAATACCGGCAAAAGCTTACTATTGTGGCAATTAATGGCGAGCTGCTTACCATCACCAACTTTTGGCGGCAAATATTGCGACATTGTTTTTATTAATGTAAGCCAGAAGTTCAGAACGCAGGTTTTCATGCGACTCATCCGTAACGTAATTACCGAGGCCGTGACCACCCAACCTCCAACGCCTAGTGAATTGGAACTTGCTGTTATGAAATGCATGGACTCGGTTAATATCATTAATTGCTTTACACCCGATGACTTCGAGCAGGCATTCTATAGTCTCGATGATATATTAATGCGCAATGAAAACGTTGCCCTACTCGCAATCGACACACTATGTGAGTTCTACTGGCTGGAGACGAAACGCATTCGCATGACAACGTACTTTTCACGTATGCGAGAGCGGCTGAAAGAGGTGTGCAAAAAGCACAACATTTGCTGTGCATTCACTGCCGACAGCCACTTTTTGGAGACGGGGCCGCCTAAATTTGACTCAGCCAAGAGTGCCGCCAGCAGAAGCGATTATAGAATTCGGCTGAAGCTTTTGAAAAACGGTTCGAGAACTCTGAATGATAAACCATTTGTCATTGATAAAGGCGTCATTCGGCTTTAAATAGGTGTACATATTTATTTATAACTATATATAACATTTTTGTTTCCATAATTAGCTTTTGTATAGAATAACAGTCTTGAAAATGAATAGTTTAGCAACTAACGTCTACTAGATCCAGACTACGACTAGATCCAAAAACTGACTAGAGATTTTTGATTGGACCGGCACGTGAGCGGAGCTAGATTAAACTCTATTGACACGCAAGTCGAGCGGTAGACTGTTTAGGTCGATGTCCATCATTGAGCCGTTATCGTAGAGGTTGTTGGTGACGAGGTGTTTATGGGATTCACCAACCGGCAGCCAGTAGGCCGTAGAGTAATCCATACGATTTGCCTTGCATTCACTGTCCACATCCAAATAATACTGAGCGGAATTTACCACATCGCAGGTAAAAGAGCTGCCTGTCTCTATCAGTCGGTGCTTTTGCAATGATGCTACGGGTGGGTTGGCGTGCTGACTTGAGAGCAGCTGATCACTGTGCTTGAAAGTCTTAACGTGCTTTCTCAACGAAGACGGATCTGTATAACGTTTCTGGCAGCCGGGAACTTTGCACATATAGGGTTTCTCCATGGAGTGCGTGCGTGTGTGTTTGAAGCGATCAGACGAATTCGAGTACGCTTTCTGGCAACCCTCAAAGGTGCATTTATACGGCTTCTCTCCTGAATGCGAGCGGATGTGAATTTTCAGATTCTCAGCCCGAGAGAAGGATTTTTCACACAGATGACACTGATGCGGCTTCTCCTTGGTATGCGTGCGTACGTGGACCAACATCTTGTAACGCGCATTGAAGCCGCGTTCGCTGCGTAGACAGCCACTCCAACGACAATAGTAGAGGCCATCGGCGGGGGAGGCAACAGCGTGCTGCTGTGTGACGTGCTGTGCGAGTGCCTCCAAACAATCCAAATACCTAGAATATGAAATAGTAAAAGGAAGAGAGACAGCGAACAGTTTAGCTTTATGTACTTTAGGTCAGGAAAGCATATTCTCTACAAACCTTCCGCAGTTGATCCAATTGCAAACGAAGTCGTTGTTGGGTGAGCCGGTCGCGCTGCTCCCACTGCTATTGCCACTCGAATTGTTCTCGTCAATTGGATAAATTTCAGCACGTACCAAATGCGTACTTTCCTTACCCTGTTCGACTTTCATTATAACCGACTGTGTGCGTCGGCTGGGTGCTGTCTGAAGTGCCTCCGATGCATATTGGCTGCCCAGACGCGGCGGTGTAATGGGAGGCGTTGGAAATCGTATATGGTGCATTTGTTGTAAGTGCTTTATGTCGTCCTTGGTAATCGCTGTCTGGATATCGCTTGGCCAATACGGTGCTATATACGGCGGCGTATTATATGGCGAAAAGAACACGGACTCGAATGGTCTGCCGACGGAGCAAAGGGGGTTTTGTACTTCCATTATTGAAATATAGCACAATTTGATTCAACAAAAGTATAATTTGGTTACTGGGTGGATTACTGGTTTTCCAATTATTTGAATTTCTTTAACTTTAATCGTTTTAGAGCAATCCGTAACGAACTCGAGAGCGATTTCTAAACGAATGAAGCAAATGCCAGCGGGCGCTCGTGTAATATGGGGAACCGATCCACGATAAGGCGGCCTTATCAGCAACCGAAGGCTTCTTCTTAACGCGCAGACGGGCTAGGAGAGGCGCAGTGATGTGCGGCGAATGGACTAATCATCAGATGAACGCAAAATTAGTGCGTGTGTTTCGCCAAAAGCAAGTACAACAACAACAATAACACCAACAACAACCGCGAACCACTTTTATGTAGGTGGGAATGTACGTACATATTTACATGTAAACGTATTAAAAGACTAACACAAAACAATAGCCACGCACCCGTTTCGTACACTCCATATGAGTCCCCGACTTTGTACATTCACTACGTGAGTGAAAATGCGTCTGACTGCCGTTATTTACCATCGGGTCTACAGGGAGGTGGACGGCTAGAGGTTCTTCTTATCAGTGTATGCAAACGGAGAACCATTGGCGCGCCATTCTACGAAGTTGTCTGTACATTGTTGTTTAATGTTCCAACAACAACAGCGCCAAGCTCTTGGGGGCCAAGCGATATCACTCGCTACGTCTGTACTTCGCACCTAATCGAATAGGTACTGGCAAAGGCTGCGCGGAGTCAGAACCGGAGGCGTAGACGGCGAATAAATAACGGAGCATATGAGTTCAAGTTGCTGGAGCCGGTGCCGGCGGGGCACAGACAAGGTTGCCTGAAATTCTTATTACGTGTGTCGTCTGATAAAGCCGTTATCGAATCCACACCGAGACTGATACCACCGACCACATGTTCGGCGAGTGTTTGTTTGGATGTTCGCTCAGCGAAGCCTTCTTTGCTTGGAATTTGCGGAAACTTTGCGTGGAACAAGTGAGAAAGTCTTATCGAACCATAGTTACGCCTGTCTTTGTTTACATTTATTATATTCATTAAAAAATATATGTATATAAACCCAAACTTGTAGCTTCGCTGAGGAAGTTAAAAATCAGCGGCACAAAGACTATGAAAATAACTCTCTAGAGGCGTACGCATGTGATTCACTTGAACTTACCTCACTCAACTAAATAAGATTCCTTAATGTATTTAACGGTGGGCAAGGCAACTATCGTTTTAAA
The DNA here is from genome assembly GCA_035041755.1 of Cacoxenus indagator. Lineage (NCBI taxonomy): Eukaryota > Metazoa > Arthropoda > Insecta > Diptera > Drosophilidae > Cacoxenus > Cacoxenus indagator. The sequence continues at coordinate 495,352 of JAWNKX010000240.1, forward strand.
CGGACCAACTTTAGCTTAGATCATAACTTATCGGCATCACGGTTCGATAGCCTTCTAGAAGACTTCTGCAAGAGCTATAGAATTTCAGCATCTCGGATTGTCCGTTTACAACAGTGAGCCCATAGGTGGACGCTGCTGAAGACTGTCAGTACCGTATTGTAATTCGCGTTGATATAGCTGATTCGACAATAACCTGACCTAACCTAACCAAGCTTCAGATTCGTAGACTCTTATAGGCATTAGTCTTAAGCTTAAGTTTAGATATAACTTTTTTTTGGGAGCATAGGGCCTCCACAAGGCGCTTTCATCTTGTTGGATATCCAAGGCTTGCCTTGGTCTCGAAAATCGATTGTTTGTCTGATAGGGTGGGTGGTTAGCCTGCCGCTATCAGTCCTTGGTGTTGGCAGTGTCTACTGGCGCCCCCAAGGATCAACACCTCCACAGAGTTTGTAGTGGCTCGCCAGATGGTGATGACGTCGTGACGATTGTCCGCAGGTGAATTGAAAAAATTGGAAATTTTTCCGCTCACCGTGGGGTTTGGACCCTCGACTTTGGGCCAGCAGCCGCTATGAAGTAACCAAAACCTACACGAACTATACCCCATGTTGTTAATTGCCTGCCTTTTATGGGTTCTTAGGACACGTGCTCTCGTTTGTATGGAATGTTCTAGGATGGGTGCTCCATAGCCAGTTTGTTCTGGGTTCATTTCTAATTTAAATTAATTTATTTTGCTCGTACTTGCATATTGTCGCAAAGAATAAGACCAACGCAATCAACAGATTATTAATTAATCAAATTCACATTTTGGATCATCTACCCTTGGCTCACTGAAGCAATGCAAAGACTCGTGCTTAAATAAACTACACTTGCTTGTGTGTGTCAGCATTCTAGGTTCCAACTGCGCCGGTTGTTCCGATTCTAAAAAATTAAACTAGTTTCAGCCTGTTTAACGGTGAACTTGGGTTCTATTGCTATCAAATCCAAAACACTGTCGTGTGATGATAACGGAGCCGCAACGTGTGTTTGCCAGCTCTGTTGTGAGCTGTCATGACGAGTCCCGTGATAAGCAGGAGCGCTACCAGCCGATTTTGATGATGTGAATTGTACAGAGGTTAAAAAAGCCTACTCGGTGGGTCTAAATCTGGTTTTATTCATTTTTTTTAATTTTCATAATTTTCTTTTATTTGCGTTTTTCAAAATTATTGATCTCTTGCAAGATAAGCTGACACGGTAAGGATGATGATGCGCATATTTTTTGTTCAGACCCATTAGTAACCCATGTTATCGGCACCCATGGCTAGTTCCGCCGACTAAAGTCGATAGCAGTTGAAGCACAGATATTGCGTGCGTGTGAGTGCGCACGTGTTTGTGAATGTATTGCTAGCAGTTTCTTTTTGGGCTTTTATAGTCGATGAGAGCATAACAGTACCAGCCAGTTAACGCTAGACGTACAAAGTCCAAATGGCGCAACGTCCGCGATTCGGCAGTTTGGCCACAAAGGCCACCACCACATGAAATCAAAAAAACGCTAGAATTCGTTGCCCACACAACACAAGGTCAGCTTAGCAACAGGAAGTGGTTCGTGATCAACAAAGAGCCCCCTCAGAACAAATGATTCTATTTTGACCAACGATTTTCCTAATGGCTTTCGCTTATCGCCATCTCAATAAGAGTACCACATTATCGCTATTGATTATCGCCAATCAGCCGGGCATGGCTATACGCGTATTAAAAAAGACTTCGTGCAGCCATGTGTGGGTTCATACTTGTCGGTAGTTCTTCAATTTTGTTTCTATATTTAACCAATTTTCGTTATTTTTATTTTGGTTTGAGTTTTTTCCATTGGCGGTATCTCGTCTAGACTTGGCATTACGATTACCGTACGTATTTTATTTTCTTATTTTGCAGACATTTTATTTGAAGCAATTTACAGTAATTGAACTCTTGGGTGGAATATTCATCACTGACACCATTCGGTAACACGATTGCACACCACAGATGATGCTCTTAACTCTATATACTCAACACCGATTTTAGCTTATGGAAAATAGTGTTCAGTTAGATTTGTTTACTTCCACTAAGAAGGAACCAATAGTCTTCTCAGTCATCCATGGTTGAATGCATTGGATGCTCCAGTGTTAAAACTTTAATTGGACACTTTCACCGTGACACACAAAATTAACGTTATCAAACTTTCAAAAGTTTGTTGCTTTTAACGACTAGCAGGCATTATTATAGTTAAAACGTTAAGCCAGTCAATTGATAGTAGTACCTATCACACCACCAGTATACAGCGTCCTTTTTAGTTTTTTCTATGGCCTTATTGAACAACACTCATATATTGAAATGGTTTTCTTTGCTAGAAATTCAAATTGAAAACGCTTTTCTTATTTGATTACATCCACACTCCATCAGTTGAAATAATTCCATATATGTTCTTGTATATAAAAGTGGAAGTACACTGTAATACACTCCGGAACCACTGGACCCATTTGGACGAAATTTTCAGGAAAACTCTAGAGTAGTCTGGAGAGTAATCGAGTGAAGTTTGGTGTAAAAGTCTAGCGGGAAATAATTAATAATTACAATGACAAAAGTTCCAAATAATACTTTGTACATAAGGCAGTCTGTTATTATGTATGAAATATACAGAAATTATACATAAAAGCGATTAAAGACACGAAGAAGACGAATGAACACAAACAACAAAACAAAACAAAAATATCGTCGAATTCTTACGATTTTGCCTTACCCAAAATTGCTCAACGCGACTACAGAAACTTTCAGTACTATCCACATATTGGAAAAGCAATTAAACACATTGTAGTTCATCAATTGTAAAAGACTGAATTGATCGAAATAATTATGAAAATTATTGAGTCCTTCATTCTATTTATTGATGTTTAAGTCCAGTGCTCCAAAAGTTTGACCCCCAAGCTCACCCCACCATTAGACCGGCACTGAATTGAAGTTATCTTTCACCAATTAAAAAAAAATAACGACAATTGTTGACATCATAATTGGAATTGTGAACCTATTGAAAAATGATGCAATTTTCAGTAATTTTTACAATAGCTAAAATATACTGATTATCGGAACATTTTAAGATCTATTCAAAAAGGTACACTCTCTGAATTACGCTAAATTGAGAAAAGTACAGCACTATTAAGCTGATTTTTAACATATTATATTTAGGCAACTGTTTGGTTTGTTAATTCGAAGGTTAAGGTTTGTAGATAAACACAAAACCAATGAGCGGAAAAACTTACTCATAAAAGGCGGAAGGCTTTTTGAAGAACACAGAATTTGGTCACAACACTCGAAATTGGCGACCAGCTAAACATCACTGCGTGCTAACAAATGCAGCCGAAAACTTAATGCACTCATTGTGACGTTCTCCAGCTGCCTATGACGACTGACCCCGCGTGGGGTCCTTCGATGCCCCGCACAATCAGGGGTACATCTAAATTAAATAAACCCCAAGCGCGTGTAAAAATAGGCTACAGCGTGTTCACATTTTTCCCTCCAATATTAATAGCGTATGACGAATGGTATTATTGGAAAATGCTTACATTTATTCTTCTATCTCATTTTGTACGCTCAGGAAAGCAGATCCTTATGTTTTGCAATGTATTTAGACATAGCGACTTCAAACAATGGCAATGTGAGTCTATCCAAATTTACATTTATACTAACGAAGAATTGCTGTTGAAAACGTTTCGTCAGCTTTATGGCCCAGATTTCCGATCCTGTTAGTCTCTCTTTACCCAATATTGTGGTGGCGTTCACTTGGTGCTTGATACCATTCTGAGGAATCAGAGCTACAGCCAATTCGTCAAGGCATTCTGGCTCAGTTTCCGAAATAAATAGCATAATTGCGCCATTCATTTTAAGAAATCTGACAATGCATTCTCGTTCACCAACTTTCAAATGCGTCAGATGCGACGAGAAGCCCTCAGTTGTACACATTTCACCGCTTTTAAATTTCTTTTTTGTTTGACGCCAAATTTCTCTATTATTATGGAATGAATAAAACAAAAAACTGCGTGACTTAAGTGTTGGCAGTTTTCAGAAATTTTTAACACTATTAAGTTGGGAACGAACATAGGCTGAAATATGTAAAACGACGCATATGAAGTAAAGAAAAATTGTTAAGAAATCGTTGATTTAGCCAAAATAACTTTTTGTTTTCTCTATAAACGCTCTCAGGGAGCAATGAAGTGACTAATATAGATTCTGTGATTGCTGGATCGTGAAAACAATAAACTTTGCACTGGCGCATAATGTCGTTGTAATTACATTTGATTCGAGTATTGTTACCTCAGCTGATACGCCGTTATATTTTGTTAAGAGTCGGCTTGATAGTATGTTAGACAATAATAACAATTACAGCTGTTTTGTTGTGCAGCCGCACGTCTTATTTAACAAATTTTAGGTTCTAAATAATGATTAAACCAATGTTAAATTTAAATAAGTTCGCTGTTAAACACGTAGTACAACAGTGGCGCCACAGTCTAACGACGTGGTCTCCATTGGCCACTGCGTTCAATGCACCGCCTTACAAGAAATTAAATATTCTCCGTGAGGAAGTGGTTCGTGTTTCCAAATAAAAAACTATCCACATAGATTTAAATGGACATTAATCAATTTCAGGGTCTTTTTGGTATGTCAGAGCTACGTTCCTTTGAGGGTTTCTATTTGTTGCGTGATAATGTCGCTAACAAAACACAGGATCTTATATCAGAAGCAACTTCCGGCAATCGCAAGAGAAAAATGGTGAAAAACTTTCAAGAGAATAAGCAATTTATTGTAATTTAAACTCTTATTTAGGTCGAGGTATTCGATGAACTCTCCGATTCACTTTGCAAGGTTGCTGATTTAGCGGAATTCATAAGAATAGCGCATCCACAAAACAAATACATGCAGGCCGCCGAGGAAGCGTGTATTAGCATTTGCGGTGTCGTTGAGAGGTGAGGCGCTATTCTCGATAATATTTTTCTATTCACTTAATTGCCAATTTTTTAAAGCTTAAATACACATAAGCCGTTGTATCTGGCGCTCAAAAATGTAGTGGAAAATAAGGACTTTGTGCCGACCACAGAAGTCGATGAACATGTAGCCAAACTATTTCTATTTGACTTCGAGCAATGCGGTATCCATTTGGCGGAGGAGGAGCGATTGAAAGTGGTTCGACTGAACGATTATATACTGCAGTTGGGTCAAAAATTTATGAATGGTTCAGTGCAGCCCACCTCAATAATGCGCAAAGACGTGCCCGAAATAATTAAAAGCCAGTGAGTTTATCAGTGTTCAAACAAAATTTGAAATGGCAGCTAAAAATTTACTTCGTTAAAGTTTTGCGGCTTCTGGCAACAACATTGTGATTACGGGTCTGTGTACCAATTCACAAAATGAAAAAATACGCGAAGCGGCTTACAGGTTATACCTACAGCCATCTGAAAGCCAGGAACGACTTCTCACCGATCTGCTTCATTGTCGACACCACTTAGCACGCACCTGTGGCTTTGAAACCTACGCCCACCGTGCGCTCAATGCTAGCACCATGGAGAAACCAGAGTTAGTACGAGAGTTCATTGATGATTTGACACAAGATTTGTGGCAGCGCGCAGATGAGGATTTTAGTCTGATGACAATAATGAAGCGTAAAGAAAGTCGAAATCCACAGGCAATGGTCGATGTGTGGGACATACCCTACTTTACATCACAACTCAAAAAACAATCGTTGGAGGTGAGCTCAAGCGAATACCTGCCATTCTTTTCGCTCGGGGCCTGTATGGAAGGATTGGATAATCTACTGAACTCACTTTATGGTATACGATTGCAAACAACCGAGATGGAGCCAGGCGAATCGTGGCATAGCGACATTTATAAGCTCTCAGTGATACATGAAAAAGAGGGCTTGTTGGGCTACATATACTGTGATTTCTTCGAACGCAACGGTAAACCCAATCAGGATTGCCACTTCACAATACAAGGCGGTAAACGCTTGCCGAACGGAACATACCAATTACCCATTGTGGTGGTCATGCTTAATCTTTCACAACCACGTTGGACGGGTCCGACACTGTTGTCGCCGGCACGTGTTGATAATCTCTTCCATGAGATGGGCCATGCAATGCACTCAATGCTGGCACGAACCGAATATCAACATGTGACCGGCACTCGTTGCAGCACGGACTTCGCAGAAGTGCCTTCGGTGCTAATGGAATATTTCGCCAATGATCCACGCGTATTGCGTACATTTGCGCGCCATTTTCAAACACACGAACCTATTTCAGAAGATATGTTGCAAAGGTTGTGCGCAACGAAGCATCTTTTTGCCGCCAGTGAGACGCAACTTCAAGTGTTCTACTCAGCGCTGGATCAAGTCTATCACGGCGATGTGTCACAACACGGAGAGAGCACCACAGAGACGTTGAAAGATGTTCAAACTAAGTACTACGGTTTGCCTTACGTGGAAAACACCGCTTGGCAGCTGCGTTTCTCGCATCTTGTGGGCTACGGCGCGAAGTACTACTCGTACCTCATATCCAAAACGATAGCTTCATGGATTTGGCAAACTTATTTTGAGGCGAATCCATTCAACCGAGAGGCTGGCGAAAAGTACCGCCAAGAGATACTGGCGCACGGTGGTGGCGTGCCTGGTCGCAAATTAGTGGCCAATTTCCTAAAGCGTGATATGACGCCCAAAGTTTTGGCTGATAGTCTTATAAATGAAATTGATGCCAACAATGTGAAGATCAAAGAATTAATTATGAAAAACTGAAGTAGTCAGTGGAATTATTCGTAATTTAAATGCTTAAAGTCATTAATTATTGGTTGTGTGGTGATTTGGTGTGTTACAATAATTATTTTAACTATTAGTTGCTGGATTTCCGTCTGCAATACTTCCTTCAAACTGGTGATGGCATGATTGATGGCATAATTTCGAGGCCGTTGAATTCTTTGGCTAAACGTAATCCCAAGAAAAAGAAGCCGAAGCTTTTAATAATGTTCCTGTAACGAAAACGAGGCGTCATTAAAAAGTGAGTATAAAATGTAAACAGATAATTCTAATTTCGAGGTTAAGTTGAGTAAATTCCAATCTTGAATTCATTTGCAGATAGAAATTGACTTACCATTGGAATTCATTGTGATAGATGCCCTTAAGAACGGCAATTGGACTTATAGACTTCTTTGCCATTTTTGTTTATTGATTATTATATATTACCTTTAGTCAATTGTTCTGATTTTCAAATTGTGTAAGAAAACCTGCACGACACAGTATTGTAAAACAACGGACAGTCAGGTGGCTGTCAATCAGTGTTGACTTACAACCCTTTATGCCATTGAATGGTCCGAAACGATGATGTGTGATTGCAACCGACGATGATACAGAAAATATTTAAATTATTTGGATATTACTATTTCGAGTCGCTTCCCATATAATTTTTAAATTCTGCTTTGTGCTTTACGAATCTTTGCGCGGATATAAAAGCAGAAAAATGTGTGTGCTCACAAAAACTGATTGATACACGCACACAAAATGACAAACGACCACGATCAAGATTGACAATGCTGCCTAATTATAAGTATATCGGCTGCACTCGTGTGTGTGCAGCGATACAACAAAATTTTTGGCATTCACGTGTGTATGCCTTCAACACTGTATTGCTCATATACACGTGTTGAACTGCGTAAAAATTGCATGTGTTTAGTCGGGGATATTCGAATTTGTTAATTTGAAAAAAGCGGACATAATGGATGCCGAGAATTTAGAAATGGAAATTGTCGAGCCAGAGGACGCTGAGGAGGACATCGGTAGTGGTAGTGAAAGCGACGGTGACGACAAAGAGAAAAAGCCAAGGGAAGTCTACTTACCCGGCAAGCCGCTAGAACACGATGAGGAACTTGTTTGCGATGAGAGTGCATACGTCATGTTGCATCAGGCGTCTACTGGTGCTCCATGTCTTAGTTTCGATATTATACCTGATGAACTAGGTAACGGACGGGAGAAGTTTCCACTGACGGCATACATGGTGTCTGGGACTCAGGCTGCAAGCTCACATATGAATAATTTGATCGTGATGAAAATGAGCAATATGCGTAAGACACAGGAGGGTGGCGATAATGACGACGACGAGGAATTGGAGGATGACGATGATGAAGCTGCTGGCAACGACGAACTAAAGAAACCAAATATGTGCTGTGCTTTAATCAGGCACCCAGGCTGCATAAATCGCGTACGAACACGTCGCGTGGGTAACATTGTCTATGCGGCTTCGTGGAGTGAGCTGGGTCGCGTCAACATCTGGAGTTTGACGAAACAATTGCAGGCTGTCGAAGATACACAACTGCTGAAAGAATATGAACGTGAGGTATCTAATGAACCGGCGCGGCCGGTGTACAGCTTCAATGGACATCGTGACGAAGGTTATGCTATTGATTGGAGTCCATGTGTTGAGGGCGTCCTTGCAACCGGTGACTGCAGGCGTGACATACACGTGTGGTCGCCACTGGAAGACGGCACTTGGAAAGTTGATCAACGACCTCTTATAGGACACACTGCATCGGTGGAGGATATTCAATGGAGTCCGAACGAGAGAAGTGTTATGGCCTCCTGTTCGGTAGATAAAACCATACGCATATGGGATTGTCGCGCTGAACCACGCAAAGCTAACATGCTAACTTGCGAAGATGCTCACCAGAGTGATATAAATGTCATATCTTGGAATCGCAAGGATCCTTTCATTACAAGCGGCGGTGATGACGGTTTCCTGCATATTTGGGATTTACGGCATTTCACAACGAAGAAACCGATTGCGACATTTAAGCATCACACTGATCATATAACAACTGTTGAATGGAATCCAAATGAGCCAACTGTGCTGGCATCTGGAGGCGACGATGATCAAATTGCACTGTGGGACTTAGCTGTCGAAAAAGATGCCGATCAGGAACAGACGCAGGCGCAGTCTAACAATGAAGACGAGTTGAAAAAGTTGCCGCCACAATTGCTCTTCATACACCAGGGTCAGAAGGAGATTAAAGAGCTTCACTGGCATCCACAGTTGCCAGGCGTGATACTCTCAACAGCACATAGCGGTTTTAATATCTTCCGTACGATTTCTGTCTAAGCGATAAGCTTAATACAATTAAAATTATTTAAATATTTACATTTCTTTTTCAATGTCATTTACTTAGAAATTTTAAGGCGCCCGCCCACGCCCATTCTCTCTTCTATTGACATATCGCGCAACGTGCATAGCACATTTCTTCGTCGCATTTATGCTCAATCACACTAATTCCATAGCGCCATTATGCTAGTTAGTTGTCTGATGATAGCAAATCACCCATCATCTACACAATTAAAACGAGTAGCTAACGTAAAAACCCACGTTATCAGCACGCGGCAGCTCGCGTGTCGCGGCTTTTCTATAAATGGACGAGTAAACTTTGGGCTTTTATTGGCCCCCAACAATAAATTCGTTCTAATCTTCAAATTTCTCGGATCCAAAGTGAAATATGATCAGTATTCATATTGAGCGCAAGCGTTATTTTCCATCAGTACGGGCGTTGGTGTTCCGAGCGAGAAGTACCCATTACAATGACGGATTTTGAGAAGTGCTTGCCAAAAAATGAGCAAAAAGACGGTTCCGCCGTCACATTGGAGTCAGTAAAGTTGCTGGATTCTGCAAAGATGGAAACGCGGAAAACACAGGTGGCGAAAAACAAATCTTCGAAGCGCAGAAACCGAAAAAATTACTGAATTATTTCGTTTTCAAACAGGACACCAGTTGGACAAGTACATTGACGTTCGCCGCTTATGGCTCCACGCTGGGATCTTCGGTGCCGTTAGGCTATATCATTGGCAGCATTAACAGTCCAGCGACCGTAAGTGATGAAAACGGCTCAATGCTTAGCATCCTTGAAATTCATTTATACTCATTTAGTACATACGCGGTTGGTGCAATGAGACGTTGATAGCGCGTTACGATTTGCATCTAAGCGAAGAAGCCCTGCTGTGGCTGTGGTCACTGGTCATCTCCACATATCTCGTGGGCGGTGTTATTGGCTCATTGATGGGCGCCTCTATGGCGAACAAATTTGGCAGGCAAGTTGTGAATTACTAGGACTTCAAGTGAATTGTAGCATGTATATTTCTGTTCCCGGCAGGCGTTTTACCTTCTACATCTGCGGCTATTTGCTGACCATTTCGGCGGCCTGTTTCTACTTTTGTCGCATGGCCGGATCGGTTGAGCTACTCTTTGCTGGACGTATTATTAGTGGTTTAGCGTGTGGCATTAACATATCTGGTTTGCCCATGTATCTGAGTGAGCTGGCCTTAGTAGAACATCGTGGCACCTTGGGTGTCTTCTGTTCCATTGGCTTTACTGGTGGCGTTGTTGTGGGTCAAATTTTCACTCTACAAATACTGTTTGGCACCGAGGAGCTATGGCATGTTGCACTTAGCCTTTTCATCGTGCTGGTTATTATATTTTACGCTCCCTTTAAACTATATCCCGAGAGCCCCAAGTGGCTCTACGTCATGGACGGCAAACGTGACGTCGCTGAGGCTGAATTAAAACGTTTACGTGTTGATACCAGTCCGGCGCTGATAGCTGCCGAATTAGAAGTAATGGAACTAGAGGCCAATCAAAAGTCAAATGAAGAGAGCGGTTATTGGCATGTCCTACGCGATCCAAAATTACTATTGCCTACGGTTATTGTGTGCGCCTTTCAGGGTGGACAACAACTATCCGGCATTACTGCGGTTAGTACTCGTATTAAATATTAACGGTTAATTGTGTGCTTACTGCTTTTTTCAGCTTTTCTTTTACTCAGTCTCAATCTTCCGCAAAGCAGGACTAACACAAGAGCAGGCAAGCATTGCCAATCTCGGCGCTGGTTCTTTAAATTTGGCCATATCGTTTCTGGCTCCATATTTAATGCGGCGGTTCAACAGAAGGCCATTGATGCTGATTTCATCTTTCTTCTGCACGATTTTTCTCTTCCTGTTCGGCGCATTTATGCAGTACATGGTACGCCTGTCCTGCGTTTCGGGTTCATTGTTTTCTAATGATCACATCATTTTTTTACAGGACCTTGTAAGTTGGTTTTCAACAGCGTCCATTGCTTGCATGTTCCTTTTTATATTCTTCTATCAATTCGGCGTTGGTCCTATACCGTTCTTCATTGGTTCAGGTTTGTAAATAGTTAAATATTTGAAAAGAATGCCATTGTACAATATGCAAATGTATTTTACCTCGCAGAGCTCTTTGAAGTGGCACCACGTCCAGTTGCTATGTCTTTGGGTGGCTTATCGTCATCGGCTTGTAATTTTCTAGTATCTATGACTTTTCCCACCCTACAAAATCTATGGGGTGGATTTGTATTTTTGCCATTCTCTCTTACTTGTTTGTTGTTATTCTTGCTGACAAAGTTTTACCTACCGGAGACACGGGGACGTGATCCGACCGAGATATCACAGCTCGTCGCAAACGGCTTTAAGTCCAAAGTGAGGGCTAATTAACTAATAGTGGCAATGCAAGTATTATAAACTACTTTATTTTTTTTACCACCTAAAATATAGTTAACATTTTATGTATTAATCTATATATTTAAAAATCGTATGTTCGTTTGTTCGAAATGACAGATCTCTGAATGTTCTTTACCGTTTTATTTGAAATTTTGAAACAACGTTGACTTGGTTTCGTCACATGTTTATATATATATATATATATATATTAAATCACATTCTTTAACAAATACAGAAATAATTAATTAACTAATAATAAATTCTGAAGGGGGTACTCAGCTGACAAGTACCATACACAATGAAATTTACTCAACCACCTCTTTATCAAAGGAGCAGACTCTTAATAAATACTATTGGAACTCTGCAGCACCGGTTAACTAAATTTCATTGTACTCATAGAAGCGCCAGTAATGTGAAATGTGCCCAAATTTTGTTTTCTACATAAAAAACTATTAAGAAAATTCAAGATAATACTTTGGTCGAAAGGATGGATATTCATTAGTCATATGACCCTAGGGTTGTGCTGCCAATTTTGCATGCTTAATTCCTGGATTGACTAGCAATTGCCACCAGAACCTCTAAATTTTCCTATTGAAGATATCGCCTGGGTGGTATTGTTTCACACGAGTTCGACCTGCGCCTAGTCTTATTATTGTTGACGTGAGCATCGGGACTCTGTCTTTGAGGTAAAATATCCGGAACATTTCTTTACTTACGAGCTATTCGCCGCTTTACGATTCAATCGCTCTAACGACCAATTGTTTTACTGTTGCTTATTTAATGTCTCCACATGTATTGCCTTGAAGTAATACAGCCAAGTGAATATCTAAGTAAATTTGATATCCACTTCTCACGGTTGATGACGAGTGTCTGATAGTAAACCTAACGAACGTCGTCCTGATCGCTGGGACCTGCAGATCTCGGTGGATGATAGAATTCCGAGCGCACCACGGCTAGTCGAAAAAGCTAAGCTGAAGTTTTAACTGATATCTTTGAAGCATAACCTTAGAAGTGGCTACAGTACTCCAGATCTGCAATAAATTCAGGTAGCAAGTAAGTTTATTGTCTGCCAAAGATATGCGATGCTCTATCATTATTAAAGCAAACAACCTATTGGTTGTTGGTTTTGATAATCTATTTGAGCAGCTGAATTTGCATCGTTTTGTGACGCATAGCATAGGGTAAGTTTAGAGAACATGCTCCACCTAGGAGCCATCCCTAGCTCAATTCGTGATGTGCCGCTTCAGCGTTGAAAAATTACGATTGTGGTAGTAAAACGCATAACCACATTTTAAAGTCATGATGATCGGCCGATTCCTTATATTTGCATTGAACACGAGAAATGATGAGACATTTTTTTGTTTTTTTTTTGTTTGTTAATTTTTTAACATGGACAACCACACAAAGTGATGATATTCATGATCAGCTTGAAATGGTCAGACATTATCGTTCGTGCATAGACACATTATTCCATTACTTGTATTACAAATAGAGCATTCCTTTGAGCTGCCTGCGCCTGACCCGTGGACGGGTTCAAGTTAATATATGTGGAATTTCTTGGCAAATACCGCTTTTTTCGCCGATCCAAGAGAAATTATTTGAGTCTTTATTTACCGAATTAATTTGCCGTTTTTTCACCATTATAATATTGAATATCAAATATTTGTCATTACTTAAGTGTTATTTAAAATGCATAAACATATAGTATCAGCACTACAAAATGTGCAGATCAAAAATTCAGGCTTAACTAGCAGTATTATACTCTACTCACATACTAAAATATTTTAACAGATTAAAATCGAAATACCTAAAAACTACAGTTCTTCTTCAGTATCATCCATCAGCATGGCGAGGTTGATTAAATGACGCATGGTAGGACGTCCATGTGGACAATTCTGAAATGGAAGAGAAACCAGAAGCGATTTCGAATTTATATTTTCTTAGGATATATTTTTTCATAGGTTGAAGTTTTAGAAAACAGTCTCATTTTGCTTATGATTGCTTTTTCCTGTGTTTTTCTTGATGTGTAGATCATCCAAACGCTTGTCGAGGTCAAAAGTATCGGTGCAATTTTGGCACTAAAAATATCCGATTGATTTTTGGAGCCTCTTCAAACATTTTGCAGCATGGTGGGACCTTAGCTGGTACACTTAAGCCTTCCTTGTCTTTTTCTGATAAAGAGCGTATTTGTTTCGGATTTTAAAAATAAAATATAAATAATTAAAACACACGATCCACGACGGCACAGAGGTTAGATTGTCGTCCAAGAGGAGTGTCCAGTTATGAGTGGTGTCTGATGGGAGTGACAAATCTAACGAGCTATAATTTTTGTCAGCTCCCATTACGTCGACACTTCTTATAGAAGGATTTTCATTTGAATTTCACCAATCTAACATAGACCAGGAACTTTCTCACTTTACGACTGAGTCAGGCTAGGCCAACAGCTCCATAAATTTCCAAACCATTTACACACATATAATCACTTCATCGATAATCGGTTTTATAAATCAATCAATCACAGAACAATACTACATTAAGAGTCTTTAACGCAGGCTTCTTCTTGTTTTCTGTCTCTTTAGTCTTGGCATGAGGTGAAATTGCTTAAAACGAAGCCAATCCGAAAGTGTACTTGTCTGAATTTAAGCCTGACGAATTACAAATGTCTTTTGACCTTTTCACTTTAAGACGATGTTATACAACTGAATTGAGCCGGGTGAATACAATATACCTTGGATGTATTAGAATTGCTTGGGGGCTTAAAAAAACAGTAGCTTGTTTGTTTACCACGAAGACATATTTGCTCAAGTGTGTCTGTCTAGACAATGAATTTTATTCTTAGCATAATAAATTTGAAGATAAGCTTTTAGCTTATATATCATAATGCACCATCTAACCTCCAGATGAATCAGTACTTGAAAATGCCGTTCCACAGCGAACGACTGAGCAGTTGATTTTCCAAAGCTCACCGGTGCAAATAAATGCCAAGGGCACTCTGCAAAAAGTTGCATATTGGATAGCGACTTTATTGTGCACTGATACACGATGACTGTGACTAGCGAAGTAGTCGAGATCCAGTTCGATCCAATCGAGAAGGAGGTGAAGATTCAAAACGAATCGAAGCCAGAGGCAGGAACACAGGTTCAGTTTGGATGTGGAGTACATGTCCAGAATATATTTACAAAACGTCTGGATTAACACAGCAGGTGGTGCGATGGACGTGTACACTTATCCTAACTACGGTGGCGAGTACGCTGGGAGTGGCAGTGCCTGGAGGCTACTGTATAGGAGTCATCAACAGTCCATCTGTGGTTAGTTGTTAGAGGCGTAGCTAAAGGATTCTTTTTTTAACTCGAGTCGTTTTGAAGCACATGCGTCCCTGGTGCAAAGAGACGATACTGCGGAACTACGGAATACAAATCAACGACGCCACCTTAGAGCTACTTTGGTCAACTATAGTTTCAATAACGCTTATAGGCGGTATGCTGGGCTCACTAATCAGCGCCTCGGTGACAAATACTCTGGGCAGGTGAGTCGTGCACTATACAAATCCTAAGACATTCATATTGCAATTCCCTAAAATCGAACAGACGCGGTTGTTGGTTATTCAGTGGTTTATTGTACCTTTTCGGTGGCGCTTGCTTCTTGTCTTGCCGAGCAATTAGCTCTGTCGAGTTGTTGCTCATTGGGCGTCTTATCGTTGGTATTGCAGCGGGCCTGACGACCACATTTTTGCCAATGTATCACAATGAAATTGGATCAATTAATCAACGCGGCGCACTGGGCGTTTCCTGTTCGGTTGGATTTACTGTGGGCCTGGTATTGGGCCAGATATTCTCTCTTCAAACTGTATTCGGCAATGCACATCAGTGGCATTATGCGCTCAGTTTCTATGCGATCTTTGTTTTGGTAGGTCAAGTGCCATTCCAATGGTATCCAGAGAGCCCCAAGTGGCTTTTCATAATCAAAAATAATCGGAAGGAGACAGAGTTGGTCCTGCGTCGCCTTCGTGGCAATGTACCTGAGTACGTTATCACACAGGAAATTTCAGAAATGGAGCAGGAGGCAAATGTGAAACATCAATCTATTGGTTTTGGCAAAGTTTTGAGTGACAAACAGTTACTGTTGCCTTTGGTATTGGTCTGCGCATATCAGTTTGGACAACAATTGTCCGGCATTAATGCGGTATGTACTAGATATATATTAATATCGTTAAGCCGCACTATCTACTTTGTTCTGTATTATTTTCTTAGATATTCTACTACTCGGTTTTGATCTTTCGAAAAGCCGGTTTCACACCGCAGACTGCCGAATGGATGAATCTCTGCGCTGGCTCGGTGAATTTAGCCACGTCCATGTTGGGGCCACTGCTGATGGGAAAGTTTTATAGGCGTACGCTGATGTTGATGTCCAGTTTCTTCTCCAACATCTCTCTTTTAGCTATTGCACTTCTGCTGAATTATATTGTAAGTTGTTGATGGATTGCTTCTAATTTCTTTATTGTTTTGCTTTATTGTTTTGCTTCATTCGTAGTCGCTGATACCTTGGTTCGCATTAGCCTGCGTGGCGAGCATATTTCTATTTATAATTTGCTTCCAGATCGGGCTCGGTCTCATGCCGTCATTTATAGGAGCAGGTAAAGTTTTACTATGTACATCCAAGCAACCAATACACTTTCACACATTCAACTTATTCATCTTACAGAGCTCTTTGAGGTTGCCCCTAGACCAGCGGCGATGGCGTTTGCAAATCTGGTTGGCTGGGGCGGCAACTTTTTGGTCGGCATGGCATTTCCGACGATGCAACACTATTGGGGATCTTGGATTTTTCTCGTGTTCTCATTGAATTGTGCGCTGATCTTCTTAATGACTAAATTGTACCTGCCTGAGACTAAAGGCCGCCCACCAAACGAGATTGCCGCTATCGTGTCTCAAGGTTTTAAGAGTAAAGTAATTTAATATATAATATGTATAAGCGAGTGAAAATGAATAACTACCGTTAAAGTATTTATAATACTTGAGAAACTCACCCAAGGTTGTTCAATTTCGCCCATGTGCGTTATCAACTTTTTCATTGTCGCCCTATTGAGTGCTTTGCCAATCATCACTGATTTGCGACAAGCTCGAGATGCAAACATAGCGCGTATACGCGTTGGCCGACAAATAGTGCCTGCCGGTGCATCCTGTAGCATAAAAATGAGCTCATCGATATCATCTTTGCCAAACTGCCAATTCTTACTGACTGGTTTGCCCAGCAAACGTATTTTCTTAGTCGGTAAAGCTGAAATGGAATTAGTTGGAATTAGTAAGTATTCCGAGTGATACAAATAACGCATAAAAGCAGACCATTTTCGTTAATCTCAAATTTGAAGCCGTTCGTTTCGAAGACTTTTAAATTATCCAATAATACCATTTCATTGACCGCTGTTAACTCGATTGGCTGTGGTACAGCCAACTTCTGATACTCCAAAACTGTAGTTTGCTGCAGTGTTTCGAAGTTGTACTTCTCATCGGTGGCGTGTTGATCCACGATAAAGAGATCATCATCCAATTTGACTATAATGAAGCCCAAGTTGAACTGGCCGATTATCTCCATACGCGCAAAGTCTGTCTTGGCGATTTCTTTTTGAAGTTCTGCTTCGGCATTCCGATTTTGGATTGGCTTTATTTCGCTCTTGAATCGTAAGCGCTCCAATTTTGTCCTATTGCGTTTTTCGCTGTGTAGTTTCTCCTCTGCTTGGAGGCCTTTCGCAATTTCCGCTAAGGATGTGCGCAATTGGCCAGACGTGAAATTATTCCACTCACTTTCGGATGTAGAATCGTCTAACTCGAATGCTTTGCTGTTTGTTGATGTTTGCGAACTGAGGTAAATGCTAGAATCGTCGCCGTCATTGTTGGTGTCTGTGTTGACAATTGTATCAGTACTGGACACCGAATCTTGTGACAGTTTTTGAGAATCCTCTTTTATGCTCCTCACATCTGAATATATCAACTGGTTGTTGGCTTGGCGCGATTTGGCCGGGGTTAAAACTTTACAAACGGTGCGTTTCTCGACGCTTGTTGTATCATTTAATTGCAGAAGCGATTGATATTCTGAAAGGAAAAATATACTGCAGTTATGTACGCACATGCAAATGACTCGCTATTTCACAAGCACCTTTTGATTGCTGTTGAAGTTCGGATATACTGAACAACTCAAATTCATTATCTTCAGGAGTTTGATTTTTGTTTCCCTTTACGTCTTCATCAGAATCGTCATCTGATTTATAGCTGGCCACATTATTTGGTTTCTCTTTTATCAGAAAGTCTTGAATCTTTTGAAGTTTTATTGTGCGAGTGCTTATCTCGTCATCACTACACCTGCGTTTAATGGAGGCATGTGGCGCAATGCCTTTTGTATCGCCAGTATGCTTCCATTGCGTGAGCACATCCATAAAGCGTTGCGAAGAAGTGATTGGCACATCATCAACTGCGGAGTCCACCTTGTCAGTGCCATTTGTATTTTCAGCCTCACAATTTGTTGTTGCTCGTTGTGTCTCCAGCATACTAGCAATGGTTGTGTTATGCAACTTAAAGGTGGACGGTGTAGCCCCATAGGTATTCAGTAGTGCCTTCTTCAAAGCCAGCAACAAGATCTTCTCATTGTTGATTAGCAGCTGACGCTTGTCGGGTGTAAGGTTGACATCGACGCCGGCGCGTGCAGTAACAACATTGAGATATACAAATGGATATTGCTGCACATTGTATCGATGGTACACTTCATTCACTACTTTGGCAATCTAAGAGCACAAATAAATCGTTTATATCAATTGTCGGAATAATCAAAAGAAAGTTAAACTCACATTCTTCGGATCGCACGGGCGGGAGTTTATAAAGAAAAACTGTCGATCCTTTGAAGATCTGCCAGAGCCGTGACCGCAATTCGAAACATAACCTTCCAGTTGGAAGTCAGCCGCATTTAAACGTTCTACATCTTCGGCGCTGATTTGAGTTGCATCCATGGTATCTGATTGCAGTTCTGAGCGTAGACTGTCTTCAGTTAGCTGGCCCAGTTCGAGTGGCGACATCAGTGGCACAATGTCGCTTGCCTGACGGCTACCAAATATAGCTGATATATTTGCAAGCACATCCTTGCTGCCGTGTGTCTGCAGTACGACAGATTTATTGCCCTTCGGTGTCTGGTTGCTGCATATAATTCGTACGCCTTTAGAGATCAGACAATAGGCTTGTAGGATTTGACACATTTTGGTGAATTCTTTCTTAATATTTCGCGTAAAGTCACGCCGTCGAACTGGCAATGTTCCAAATAGATTGGTCAGTACCACAGTTGTGCCAATAGCACGTGCATAGGGAGTACGTTTTCTTATTTTGCCCTCATGATCTAGTTCGATTTTGACGCCAACATCCTTTGACTGGTGACGTGTTTGAATGATCACGTTTGAAAGGGCACAGAGTGAGCTTAAAGCTTCTCCGCGAAAACCAAATGTTTCCACTCCTTGCAGATCAACAAACTCGCGTATTTTCGATGTATAATATTTTGCTGTCATCCCTTCTAGATTATGATCATCAACGCCAGTGCCATTGTCTGACACCTCGACTGATTCCAAGCCCTGGTCACGCAGTTTCACTTCAATAAGTAAGGCGCCGGCGTCAATTGCGTTTTCTACCAGCTCTTTCACTGCTACGGCCAAACTCAGTACTACCTTTAATAATATTTTAGCTTGTTAATTGAAAACATCCTGCGAGTTCTTATTTTAGCACCCACTTGACCAGAACAAATTTTGTGGACAGTATCTTTTGTTATTGCTTTAATGGCACCAGAATCTGCTGAAGTCGGTGCAGGTATTTCCTCTGCCTCTTGCTCCGCCATTAGATTACAACCAATTATGTACTTTTAACACGATCTATTAATGCAAAATAAAAACATTTCAAGTTCGAGCGGGAAAAATGTAAACAAACTTCCGCGGAATAGAACATAGAAACATTCGACTAGGGGAACAAACGAAACACATTATCGGATTTACAGTCACCCTGTGACTCCGATTTTTATACCAATAGAGATCTGTATTTTATGAACTTAATATCAACAATATATTTTTAAATTATTTTATATATTTAATAGATATCTGATTTGGCAATAGTACTATTAAGTTGAGCAACATTTGGAGAAATCACTTTTCACTTATGTTTAGTTTAATTTCATATAAACGTAAGTCTGATTGAGAACTCCATCAGAAATGAAATGCAGTAAGTAGTACCACAAAGCAGATTTACATGCTTTAAGATGGCGCTTTTTGGTCTAGTCTCCGTGGACGTGAACTACGTCCATTTGACCCCGTTCCTTGATAGAAAAACATGGTTTAATCCTATTGTTCTCAATTGTCTAAATTCGAGTGAAATTATTTCTATTTAATTTAAATACGATTTCACGAATATCGTATCAAAATATTTCTGGTTTCCGTTTTTGCAGTATATACAATATGTTTTTCTTTTAAATGGCATCTTCCTTAATACCTAGTTCCAATTATACATATGTATAAAATTTGTATATAATTATACGAGTCAGTGTTATTGTATTTCATATTCATCAAATTATTAATATTAACCGTCTTAAATTTTCTTGTAGGATTGTTTTCAAGTAAAACGCATTGATTCATTTGGAATGGAACACTAATCAACTGCCGTGGCTATTCTATATTTCTGTATGTCCTTGTATGAACAAACTGTTTTACTTCAGGAAGTCCTGAATTTTGAATCCGGATAACTTGTTCCAATTAAAAAAGATTTTCTAGAGAACAATTTATTTAGGATCTGCGAATTAATATAATAACTTCGAATGAATGGTCTCTGTCTGAACTGGTGGTAATAATTGATCTAATTGATTTTCTTTTACAACAATGTAGTCAAAAAAGATCTATAAATATTGTGAGCACAATTGATAATTGAAAAACACATTACAGCTTAGATACTACGTAATAACAATTGCGAAGCCAACGTCGCCATATCGATAGGATCCGGCAATAGTTGGCCATGCCTTACAAAAATGTGGGATTTTATAAATCGAATTGTTTGTTACACTTTAATTCAAACCTATTTACTCTTCTCATTGGCAGTTGCCTCCAGTTTCTCGATGACTTTCTTCATGTCCATGTCCTTAGTGATCTTTAGATACATCGTCTTGCGTACCTCATGAAAGGCAATCCATGTGGGCACCTCTTTGGCAATAAGTTTGAGGTGAGCATCGATTTGCTGCGGACTGAGGCTAGCCCGATAACTGTTATCAATCCTCCTAATGACGGTCTCGAGAGGGAGAACGCCTTTCCGTTCCGTGATGAATATATTGCGCAGATGACGCGACAACTCCGGCAGTCGTGCGTATTTTGTCGCCTCTTCATCTTGGGACGGACGGCGCGTCATCGCATCCAGAGCTTTAGCTGCTTGCTTGGCACGTATTTTATCGATGAGCGATTGCGGCAGCCCTTTGAGAAGATTAGAAGTGGTATCCGACTGCGTTTGTTTTGGAACTGCATCTGCAGTTAATTCACTGGTAATATTTGGCACAGAGGGTGTGCCAGACGTTGTTGCTGCAATTGAATTTGTGATTGGTTGATCCCTAGAATTGCGTTCGCTTTCAAGCTCTGACTTAACGTCAGCAGTTGCAGTAAGTTGAGCTTTTGTGTCAGTCCCCTTGCCTTCCGCTGCTAGTTTCGCTTCGTAACGCTGCATGGCGCGCTCCATCGGTGTAGCACAATTGAAAAGGTTGCGAGCCGTTGAGAGTATGTCACGTGCCGACGAATATTTCTCCACATTCGGCGGCTGTGGCAATTGTGCGCATTCTATATCTGTACATGACTCCAAATCGAAATCTGGATGCCAACGTGTCACTTTATCTTTTCGTATACAGAGGGGTGGGTCCAACGATTTTAAGAATTTGTCATGTTCATCTTTAACCCGTTCGAGCAGTAGCCGCTGGAAATGCTGCATACGCTCCGTCATGACATGCGGATTCATGGATTTCGTATCCGCCGAAGCCAGCACGTTGTCCTCATCGATTTTGCTCACATTCTGCGGCATGGCAACATTCGGACAGATCACAAGCTGAAAGTAATCAGCCTTTGAGGTTGAGCCATAGTTGCGCATCTTCATTTGCGAGAATATAAACGCATCCGGATATAAATAATTGATTTGCGCTAATTGGATCTCACTGAAATTCTTGCGCAGCATACGCTGAACTGCAGGCTTCAGTTTCTTAAATGTGATGCACTCCTTGCGATTGTGGAACATGGCACAAACCGAGTCCACAGCCTTGAATACCTCGAATAGATAACGATATTTATAGGGCAGTGTCAACTGGCCGGCTTTGCTTGTTTCGACAAGGTTCATGAAACGCTGGTAGGCCGGTGGCACGACCATCTTTGAGGGCGAACCATTTTTGGCCGGACTGAAGAGTACACGCTTCGAAACGGGCGTGTGACGCGGTGACATAAGTTCATTCTTGTCCGGTGTGGGTGGCGGTAGTTTCGTAGGCGTCTTAAATGTCTTCGAGGGACTGAAATTAGAATAGGGATGATGAAGAAGTCAATTAGCGAACAATCATAAATACAAGCATTCTACATACAAGGCAGAATTTCGTCTGCTGCTGCTACCCTTACAAAAAAGGACCGTTACAAAAATTCAATTTCTACTATCTATTAGAAAAACTAAACCAAACAGACCCTTGACAGACATTCCACTACACTCGAATGCAATAAGCAGCAAAACAACCCCCAAATGAAATGCGAAGGGTTCACGCTCTTCACTATTTTCACATACCCATACAAGTAAACATTTTCTTGGTGTTGTTGTTGTTGTTGCTTTTGAGGTAGTCACATCAGATTTGAGCGATAAATGCATCGAATGCGGACTACAACACATGTTAGGGGCGCGGGGAAGCGGTGTCATTGTTAACATTTCAATTTCAAGTACTTTTATAACGAACTTCGCAGAGTCGAGAGTCGAGAGTCGAGTCTACCTCACTAAGCCGAAATGCAGTGCAAGCAGTTTGTGTCATGCATAACATGAGATGACCTCAATTGCTGCTGAACTAGCCAAAATGTTTGGTATTGATGTTACCCGGTTTTAGTGGGTTTATTTACGCTATTTCTAGGTCGCACGTTGGGGCAGGCTGGCAGTGAATGAAGTCGACTTGATACGCACCTTGTGAACACTTCCAGTTCTATAGTGTCGAACTCTTTGAGTTTAACAGTTGTGGTCGTTTTCTTCGCCGGCGAGGGACCCGCTTCGCGTAGGCGTCGATTGCGCTCCTCCTGTTCCTTGCGCGTTTTCTCTAGTTCTTGAATGCGTGCCAACGAAGCCTTCAACTCCTGCAATTTGGCGCTACGCGAGACCTTCGCCTTAACTTCATCAAAGGTCAACTCCTTTTTGACCATGTTCTTTAGTTCACTCCGCTTGAGAGGTGTTGAGTCCTTGATGATTTGCTTGGTCGGCGTCTTCATCCCGCGCTGGACATTTGTCGTATTATTCTTCGATGCAAAAGCCGTGCCCAGTTTTGCCGTTGCGGTTGGTGTCTGTTCATTGATTTGTTGTTTGGTTGGAGTTGCGGGTTTCTTACGCGGCGACAATGACCCTTTCTTGATAAACTGTACAAGAGTTTGTTGCTTGATATGCTGCTCGATCTTTGATATCTTTGTGGGACTACTCCCCATTTTCTCGGTTGTCGGCTGTACACCGATGCGCTTAATTGTGCGGCCGGAGCGTGTACGCATGCCGTAAGCGGCTGTCTTAACGGCGGTAATGTCATCGTCTTGTGAGATGAGAGCTCCTTCCTTTGTCTTATTAGGCGTTGAGACTTCATTACAGGCTGACGTAGACGTGCACGGAACCTGAACTGGTTCAAGTAGATGCTGTGGGACAAGACGTAGACTCAATTAGTATTAAAAAAGTAGACAAATTCGATTGTATTAGAAAGAATTCCTTAAAGGACTAAAGGAACGCTACCAAACCAGTTTAGCTACGATTGCGTGTGCGTGTGAGTGTGACAGACGCATAAGGGCACTCATGCACACGTTTCTGTAAAAAATCACACACACACACACTCAATTGCAGTAGCTAAAGGATATCTTGAGATACTTTTGAGTAACACATTTTTATTTCATTCTTTGACTTTGAAATTTTATTTAAACAAAGTTTTAATGGAAATGTAGGACACTCACTCTATTCTTAATTGATGTAACGTCATCGACAGCAGCACGTTTACGATTACTGAAAAAAGCAGCTACTGAAGGCTGAGACATGATGTATCTAATGCGCGTCTTATTAGTTTTTTTTAATTTTATTAAAATTTTTTTTTATTAGGTAGAATTCACTTGGCGCACGTCTGTATTAGTATAGATTATATGATTAACTATTAATGTTCTGATTAACTGTTTCTTTCACACGTACGTTTTAACTTCACCTAGCACAAATGGTATCTGTCTTATGAAAGGCAATACGCACAGTTCAAAAATATTGAAACGCGGACGCTACGCTGGCGTCGCTGCTCGGAAGACGCGCCAAATTTTCGCGCCTTCAATTTTTCTTGTTGTTGTTGTTTTCTGTGCAAACAGCTGTTGGTATAGTGTTGTATAACATATTAGCATTGTTATCGATTTATCGGTTACATGAAGTGTACATTCAGTTGGCAATATAAAATATATTGCGAAGCCATTATTGCTTCTTAGTTTGGTTGCGAAAAGTCAGAAATGTGCGCCACCGTCCACTGCAACGAATTTTACGATGTTCACGAAACGTAAAAGGAGTGTGAAAATTCGACACATTGTAAGTTAATTGCGTTTCGTTGACGGACACGTAAATCTGCGCCACACTGTAACGAAAAAAAGACGGATTATAGCGACTGTCACGAGATATGGTTGGCAACCGTACGTCGATATATTTTGCGAGCGAGAGCTATGCGCTGAAAGTTGAGGTGTGAGTGAGTGTCCCAATTAAAACAAACCGCGCAGTCTTGCCAACTGTCGTCAGGCAGCTAGTTGTACGTTTGTTAAAAATAATACGGTTAATATTTTCATTGCTAAACTAAAACACTTTTATTGCACTTAGTTAGAGATGTATTGCTTCCTTTCCCCATTTGCACATGCGATGCTTGGAAATCCCATGTGACAAACAAAAACCACTTTACTTTAATCCCTCAAGTTGGCAGTGCCGTACACACAAATTTTTGCTCGCCAACTTTTTCTGTTTGATTTTCTCACGAAACTTCTGTGTGAATCCAGACAAAGTATTTGTTTTATTTTTTGTCTTAATCCAATAACACAATTCCAATTACAGAGTGTGCAAAATTAAAACTTGTGAAGTGTCAGTGAAAAAAGGAAAAAAGAACGAAAATAATTGGGAAAGGAAGAAACTTTTGTGTTAATACAGCGGAACAACAACAATTGGCGAGAACAATTACAAAATCACCAAGTACAAGAAGTGAAACGGCACCAACAACGCCAACAACGACATCGGGAACGAATACAACCACGAACCAAAATCGAGTTTCTTTTAATATGAACGTTAAAAAGGCGTAGACTGTTATTCTTTTCCCAGCATACGCAAAAGAAAAGAAAAAAGAAAAACCCAGCGTGAGAGCGAGAGAACGAGATTCGCAAACGTTTAACAATAAAAACAAAAACAACAATAATAATAAACGTCATTTGTCTCAACTAAAATGAATTCGAAAGCTGACGTCAACCGACGTGTTTTGGCCATACAAGCTAAAAAGAAGCGTCAAAGAGCAAATAAGAAGCGCGGTAAGCAGAGTGGTGGAAATAATCAACAGGAAAACCAGCAAACGCATCAGCAACAACAACAGCAACAGAACACGCCGACAACAACAACAAAAAAGTCTACTGCAACCGCAACTGTTGCAACGGAAGCTTTAGCACCAGAAAATGCTAATAATAGCCACATCCACATGGATGGCACGAGCAGTGATGGCGGCACGGGCAGTGCACAACAGTTATATTTTGATGGAGGTGCACCGTCCACTTCGAGTGATTCGGGCAACACTTTTTTTGATAGCTACGAAAGAAGCATAATGCATGAGGAACAACAGCGGCAGCAGGAGGCGTTGCAACAAGATTATCAACATCCTCCGCGCAGCTCGTCAAACGAAACCGAAAATTCGGATATAAACAGTGATATTGAGGAGCAAGAGCTACCGGAAGACTACTGCAAGGGTGGCTACCATCCGGTCAATATTGGAGATTTATTTCAAAGTGAGTTTGCCAGTGAATGATGAGTGAGTGAGCGAGTTAGAGAGAAAATTTAATTGTTTGTATTACTTCGCGAGGGAGGGGGTTGCCGACCGACGAACAAGGTATACCCCACTCCTGGCCTATTTCCTGACACTCAAACCCCTGGCATTTTGTATGAGAGCACAGCACATTGATCCTTATGGCTACCAAGGATGCGGAATTACCATGGTAGTTCAATAAACCGAGTGCCGCAGAAAACCTTCTGAATTTCATGATAATTGCAAAAAAAAAAAAAAAAATAATGTATTTGAAGCATGTCCGCTTATCAGACATTACTCGGGCTGAATGGGAGAATTTAACTTATATTTATAATATTTATTTAATCTCAAAATTTTGCTGTGAATTTTGTGACTCCCTCGAAATCGATAACAAAAACGATAGTTGCGCCCACATACGGGGACTATTCCCCATATTTGATCCCCTGCGCGAATTAAGCCTTGTTTTCATGTTAACGCTGTCCGTTCTTGACTATCTAACTATTCTTATAATTTCCTATATTACCAACGAGTAGCTCCTTTTTACGCCACGGTACATAAATAATTATTAAATTCATGAGTTAACCGTGTTCATGGAAACCGTACATGACAACGCATTCCACGGAATATTATTAAATATTATACACACTTCGTGTGTCAAATTCGCCACAAAATGTGTAACAATCAATTAACGAAAAAAAAATCCAGATGGCATGGAAAGTGTCTAGGATTTTGTTTGTGCATCCTCACTTAGGATATCATAAGCTGGTGGAGAGCAAATTCACTGATTAGTCACAAAATTGACCATAAGGGAACTTATCGGATAATTGTGTATCCCTATCCGTTTGTCTGGAAGTAACACTATATCTCAATGCTTTTATATATATCCTGCAAATCATAGCCTCAGGCTGTTTCTTTCTTGGTACTATATCACAATGTTTTCATTGTGTATTTCATAAACAATAATGCTGTATAATTTAATAGCCCCATTTTACATATCGATTGTTATTAAATGACAATAACAATGCCTACTTCTTTGATGTCAGACCTTGTCCCGGCAGAATTCCCTGAAACAATAAAAACCCGAAGAAATATACCGTCTGCAATGTGTGTAGCTGTATTGTTGCTATTGCTGAGCTTGTTTTTTTTTGTCGTCACCGTTATAATAAAATCAACAACAACAACAGGTTGTGTCCATCAGCGCCATTGTGAATTGCTTGTCATATAGGCGAGTTTGTGTGTGCATAAATCTGTAGTGTGTGTCAATCGTGTTACCAAGGGTTGTTATCTTTCCTACCGATGCTGTTGTTTTACTCTTACTATAAAGGCGGATCAATAAGGCAGGGAGTTTCAGAATTGATGAAAATTGTTTTATTTATTAGCGTAGTGTTTTATTATTCGATAAAGTCATCATTGGGCCGAATCTCATGACATCGTATCTTCTAGTTTAGAGACACAAATTAAAACAAAAAATGTGAAAAATATTTTAGATGTGGGAGCACAATACGTAGGCTGATTCAAGAATTTCTGACTGAAGGTTACTCACTTTTTGTACACCCGTGTTTCTACTCATGGTTTTTTTTCTTTCTACACCAAAGTCATTCGTTTTTCCATCAAGTTGTCGTTGACATGCTTTAAATCTCGCAATAACAGTGGCTATTGATCGAATTGTCTATAGAAAGAATCGCTAAAAATCCATGGATGACCGACTAACCATGGCCTTCTTAGTGCTGGTGATTACTGGCGTGTTCCGTTAAGTCCACGTGTCATCTTTCTATGTGCATTTATAAACTTTTCGGTATGGCGTCTAAACAACGCTAAATTCTCCTTGCAAGTCATATTGATATAGCTGCATTAGTACAATCGCCACTACAACGAAATTCAGGTAATCTTTTTGTATTATTATTGCCAAATGCGCAGAGTTTTCATTGTGTTTCCGAGATCAAGGAAAAAGAAAATTCTTAGACAGTGGTTTAGTTGAAATGTGAGAAAGTAAAACGGAACCTACTAATTGATCCGCCCTACAAACAGCGTTGGTTTTGTGACCACCCTTTGTTTTCATATACACACACACATTGTGATAATTCATCAATATCATAAATGTCACCAGAGACATATTGACCATATACTCGTAGATAAATAGATCCGTTCCACCGTTATTGTGATTTACTCCCCCTCCCCTCTCACATACAACTCAATACAGCTTTTCAAGTTGACATCCTCTTTCCTGTGAGCAGATTTCTCGCCTTTCATTGCTCTTTATTATCGGCTCAAATTTGCATGTGAATTGCGTTAAATATTGCTTTTGTTATTAATTACGAATGCCTATACATACAATACATACATACATATATCATGTTATGACATTCTATTGACAAGTCCGCCTTTTGCGTGTTGATAACAGAGGTACAGTGGCTACATAAAAGAGGCTTTATTCTCATATGCATATCACAAACGTTTTCTTGTTCGTTGTAGAAGCTATTTAGTTTTTCTTTACTATCTTTTTCATTTCACTAATAGCAGGACTCCTCATATCTTAACTGTCTTGCGTGTTGAACCGAAAATCAATAAGTCAACAAAAAGCTTGCGTTTTTATATACCCTTAATGTTCACTTTGTTGGAAGATTTGGGCTTTTAACGTTTTATCATTTTTTGTGAATAGTGATTTTGGTGGGGTAACTGCTTTTTGTATCCTTTTATTGAATCACTTTTTACCATGAGATATTTCAATTTACTACACTATCACCAACTCCATGATCCTCTAAACAGCTTTGTTTGCTCCCAACATTTTAAGTTCTTCTTTAATTGCAATCAATTATTGCCTTGGTCTATTATGGGAGCGAGCTTTTCGCCGGAAAATTATTAAGAACGACTCTTTTGGGTTACTTTTGAGAACTCAGTCAGTAATAAAGTGAAAAGAAATTAACTCATAAGGCATTTATCATTGTGTACTAAAGACGTAACAGTGTTACAAGTAAACAACTAAACCTCCTAGAGTCTATAAAAATTGGCTGACGGTAGTCTAACACAACTCTCACCATAATCATTTTCTTGACAAATGTGTGGAATACTATGGCTTTTTTACTTCGAATACGTATTTAACTGAAAATGTATGGTCCTCTATTAATATAAAGCAAACGAACAGCTGTTTCTTATTACGAGATTATTACTGATTGCTAATATCGTTAGTGCTGGCCAAGAGGTAAACGATTATGGGGTGGCCTCCAATATTTATAGTTGTTATTTGTACTCTCAGTGTTTGTTTACATTAGAAGAATGTGATTTTCTGACATTATGTGCTTTTTATACGGATTTCGTAAAGAAAACATTTTTGTACGTGAAACACTTTTCACTCTCTCTGAATAAATTTTCCATTATTGTAGTTAACGTTCGTTCACATTATCGTATAGGTTTAACACTGGCAATTGGTTGAATAGGCTTGCTTTAAGATGTATGTTGCGCTTCGGATCGTTTTACCTTAATTTTTCACTGCACTGGTCTGGTTATTACCGAATCTATAATAGTTCCGACTTATCTTTAGGGCAAGTGTAGCTATAAGGGAATTAATTTTGCAAGCTATTGATGCACTCTTATGATGGTTATTCCCAAACAACTAAGTAATTTTGTGTTTTCCTATGAGTAGAAAATTTCAATGATTACTCAAAGTACCAATCTAACATACCCTTAGAAGTTATCTTCTTCTTCTAATATATAAAAAATCGTTTGTTACTATGTTCGTCTACGCTAGTTTCCGAAACCGTTCAACCGATGCCATTGAAATTTTGCAAATGGTAAGGCGAAGTTAACGTTGTTGCCAAGGTCCAAACATTTGAAATTTTTGTTTGAAATTTTTAACAACAAATGAATGACACATGGCTTAGTGAACAAGCGATTTTTGCAGCTAAAAAGGTCGATGTTGATGAAATGAATTTCCCAATTCAACAAACATTGCCCGGATAATTGATCTCATTCAAATCTGTAGACACTGTGACAGTTGTAAACGAATCTGAAAATTGGTTTACCAATCATTTTGCTTCCTACTTGAAATCCACCCAAACTGTGCAAATGTACTCGATTGGTGATCATAGATGTGACAAAATTGAATGGGAAAATTCAACGCGGACAATGTTATAATTGTAATGGTACCTTAAAGCACTTATAATTTTCTATTCTTTTGGCCTTGGCCATGGCCATTGATAAGGCGCAACACCAAACATATGCCATATGTGGTTTGAATTCATGTTGTTCACATGGACTACTTTTCTTTCAATCGCCGAACAGCTTACACGTTCCACTTGAATATTATATATTTGCACATTTGGCCATATCACAATGTCTGCTATTCGAGTGATTTCTCTTCGACACAAATTAAAATTTCGTCAGTATATTTAATCCTTAAAATTAATAATTTCTGTGGTCTTCCAAGCACCAAAACTTTCTATATACTTTTATTAAGTGTTAAACTTTCTACCGATTTTACAACCCTAGATAGCAGCCAAAAATAGCGAAAATTACTTTGGGGCTTCCTTCCTCTTTGGTCGGTGTCTACCCCGGGTATTGTCCTTTCCTCTCCTCCTCTGATGAGGAATACACATCAAAATGTTGTGTTCTGTTGGTTGCAACAATTTTAGCCACAATGACCCAGTTATGCATTTTAGGATTTTTGTTGTTGTTGAGAAATTCACGGTACTGAAATATTTACACGAGACTACGAGAACTAAAATGCAAATGCTAACATAACAAATTGACGTCAATTCTATAAATGATGGGTTTGTGATTATTGTATTCGTGCTTACTTTCTCTTGGCCAAGCAGTTTTCATTAACCACTAAAGTCGGGGGTGCCAATGAAATGGTTTGACAATGAAAAGAACATTTTAGCCGCCCTCAAAGTCAGACAAACTAGGCGAAATTACGTGTACCTAGAACCGTACTCTATTGATTCAGTTAGCATTCCATCGAGTGCACTGTCTAGCAACAGAAGTAAACTAACTAGCCAAATGACGACTGCAACGCTGTCAGCACCCATTTCACTCTTGTGTCTTTGTGGTGAGTGAGGAGAATAAGTATCGTGATGGGTTCAACACTTCGCCAAGCACTTCGTGCACATTTAATTTGCGATTCGTTGAGTTAATTAAATTTGTGCGGGGCGGACACGGACGATTGGAAAATGTGTAACTGACTGGTTGACTGCCTCACTGGGGAGTAGCTGCGTGAACTGAACTGAACTGAACTGAACTAAACTGAGCTGAACTGTGCTACGCTATGCTGAGTGGGTGGCTGTGGGTGGGGTTGTTGTGAGGCGTATTAAAACGGCGGCGGTAGCAGTGTCGATGTCAGTGGCACTAGCTTTGTCAGTCAGCAATTGTCAGTTGTATAGTGCTAGTGCTATTGAGTGGTGCAACACAACACATCGTTCAGTGTGTTGTGCCTGTGCTGGCTGTTGCATTAAGTGACATTGATAAAAATTGCAATGGATTATTTAGCAGATTCTGCGACATTTTGTGATTTCATATTTTTAGCCGGTCAGGATTAAGTTCCATTTACCGTGACCTTCACTTTACATTTCAATTTAACAAAAAATTTATATTTTTTTTTAAACCTTTTTATTATTTACAGGTCGCTATCACGTTATACGCAAGCTGGGTTGGGGCCATTTCTCCACGGTTTGGTTGTGTTGGGATCTGAATGAAAAACGTTACGTGGCCATTAAGATTGTTAAATCGGCTAATCATTTCGCCGAGACGGCTAAAGACGAAATCAAAATACTCAGATCGGTGCGCGACACAGATCCCATGAATCCGCATCGTCAGAAAACTGTGCAGATGCTGGACGATTTTCGGATCACCGGCGTCAATGGCACCCATATTTGTATGGTGTTTGAGGTGCTGGGCGATAATCTGTTAAAGTTGATACGCAAGTCAAACTATCGTGGCATACCAATAGAGAATGTCAAATTGATAACGCGTCAGGTGCTCGAGGGTCTGGACTATTTGCATACTTGCTGTCATATCATACACACAGACATTAAACCGGAGAATGTGCTGTTATGCGTCGATGAGCCGCATGTCCGTTCTATGGCAAATGAGGCTACAAATTTATTTGTTATGAAGTCGAAAATGTACCCTTCGTTGGTGAGTCGTGCACCAAAGGAATATCGCGAACCGCCTATCACTGGTAAGATGAGTAAGAATAAGAAGAAAAAATTGAAGAAAAAGGCCAAAAAGCGGCTGGAGTTGTTTAAGAAGCAACGTGAGTTCTTGGAGCAAACTGGTGAGGAAGCGGTGGCTGACGAAGGCAGTGACATCGCCGGCGGTGATGGTAGTAATCGCTTGGAGTCTGGTGCAGTAAGAGACTCTGTTATGTCAAATTTTGTGCAGAATGGTGATGCAACTTCGGAGGTGGATGATGCTGAGGCGTTAGATAACTCGGATGTGCATGTACTGGCAGAGGCCGCTGTGGATGGTGATGATGAAGATGGCGGTGAATCGAATTCGAATTCGCCAAAGAAGAAGACACCAAGGGCTATAGGGGTAGTTGAATCCGATCAAGCGATTGATGAGAAGCCGAAAAAAAAGAAGAAAAAGAAGAACAAGAGTAAGTATTCAATGGTTTATTTGTTGTTCATCCTATATACTAAAATGTGTAATCTATTTTATGTGTGCTTAGATAAAAGTATTCAGCAACAATTACTGGAGCAAGAACAAAATGAAAACTCGCCAAGCAGTGGTGATAGTAACACGATCAAATGCGAACCGCAGGAATCGACTAGTAGCTCATCAAATACACTCAAAGGACAATCAAATGATGGTGCTAAGAAAAAGCAACCCAACAAACATAAGGCGCAACAGCAGCAACAACAAAACAAACAGACACAGCAGCATAATCCGTCACCGAAATCAAATAGTGTTAAGAACAACAACAATTCCAATGCTAAACAAAATTCTAAAAATAATCAGAAAATCTCAAATAATTCTCATGACATAATAACCACAAAAAAGCTAACAACCTCTCCAAATGAGCCACAACTACAGAGGAACGGTCCTAACGGTCCTTATTTAAATGACTCATTACCGCCAATTCCACCACCACCCGCTAACAAAATAAAACGTATGAAGAAAGATCCCGCACTCGAGCCATGCGATCTGCAAGTGAAAATAGCCGATCTCGGCAATGCTTGCTGGGTTAACAAGCATTTCACCGAAGACATTCAAACCCGACAATATCGTTCGCTGGAGGTTATAATTGGCGCTGGTTACGATACATCTGCGGATATATGGAGCACCGCTTGCATGGCATTCGAATTGGCCACCGGCGACTATCTGTTCGAACCACATTCGGGCGATAACTATTCACGAGATGAAGATCATATTGCGCACATTATCGAACTGCTAGGACCAATACCACCGTACATAATCCTACGCGGTGCATATGCGACACACACATTCAACCGAAATGGTGAACTGCGCAACATAACTGGACTGAAACCATGGGGACTAGTTGATGTACTCGCCGAAAAGTATGAATGGGCGCAGGAAGATGCTGAGGCTTTTGCAGATTTTCTAAAACCAATGCTTGAATTCGATCCTAAGAAGCGAGCTACGGCTGCCCAGTGTCTACAGCATCCCTGGCTCAGATAAGATACGATGCATCATTGTTGCTGGCCACAAGTGCCGGCAACAGCAGCAGCAGTAGCAGCGAGATTAGCCACATTATTTACATCTTCGTCGTCGTCGTCGTCGTCGTCGTCATCGTCAGCAGCTACTGCAGCAACGTTGGCAACAGCAACAGCAGCAACATCCGTTTTGAAAACAGTAGCAGTAACATCGTCAAACTTTCTAGCATCATGTGCGTCGACCTCACGTGCAGCAGCTGCAGCAGCTGCAACCACTGGAACCGTAACTACACCAACTGCAACATGTCTATGTACATTAAGGCCATGGCATACGACCACTTCGGCGCCACCAACTCCTTTGCCACAACAGGTATGCGCATCTGCCGCTGACGCTGACGAGGGCATTACAAATGTCAGCCGCACAGCGCCAACATCACCTGTAGTTACTGAGCGCACTACTTTTAACTACAACATTGCGAAACTAAAAACTCAAAGGCTTTTCTGGCGAAAGACCTTTCGCCGTGTCTTCCATCGTCGAAAGTAATTCTGTGCCTGTTCGTTTTCGTGTCGCGTGTTGCTTCGGATTTGGTTGACGTCAGTTGGAATGCAAATTATTTTACGCTATCGCTTATCAACCTTAACTCTGTTCGTCTTTTTTTTTTCAAACTTCGAGTTGACCTTAAACTTTGAGTGACTAGTAGTACTAGTAACTATATCCTTTTAGAATACAGCACTTTATATAATCATTACTAATGCGAATCCCAGACCTGTTTCCTTATATGTTTTTCCAAACAATTTTTTTTCCCTCAAAACGAACCGAGACACATAAATTGCCAAAGCACATTTTGTAAGGATATGCTATACATTTATAAACGAAAATTTGTTGTAGCGAACTCTCTCTGCGACCGCCGTTCCCACAAAAAATAAAGTCAAAACATTAAAACTACACAATATTTTCATTATTTGAGTTTTATTTTTTCATTTCACAACATTGTCTTCGTGCTGTTTATTAAATGATCTCTGTCTTGAAATTTCTTGCGCAAGTTCCTTTCCATTGTTAAAAAAAGGATATATATATATATATATATATATATATTTAACGCTTTAAACGCTAAAAACGCTTAAAAAGCTTTGATAAAACATAAAATAACATCCTTCGAGGAAACGATACGAATTGTGAATGAAACTCATATTGAAGGCTATCGTAAAACCTAGTGAAAGGAAAAACATATACACCTATTTTTCGACAACCTGCCAAATTGAGAATGAATACAGACAATTTTTGGAACAATTGCAATATTAAGATTATTGACAGAGAATTACTGTTAACACATAAATAAATGAAATCTACAATAATTTTTGTAAACTATAAACTAATGCTGAAATGAATGAATAATAATGACATAAAAAAAAGAAAAAGAAAACCAATATTTTGCAAAGCAAGCACTTTGATAACGAATTTTATAGTCGTATATTCGTGTTGAATATGAACAAAGCTTTAATGCAATTTTATGGTAAAATGAAAGCAATATTTTTTTGGTTTACAAATT
The DNA here is from genome assembly GCA_035041755.1 of Cacoxenus indagator. Lineage (NCBI taxonomy): Eukaryota > Metazoa > Arthropoda > Insecta > Diptera > Drosophilidae > Cacoxenus > Cacoxenus indagator. Next base: position 530,322 of record JAWNKX010000240.1, read on the forward strand.
TTTTTTTTCCTATAATTTTTTAAAATGCATATACGAAAACAATATAACCTAAAAGAGGAAAACGTTAAACAGGAAAATAATAAAAATAAAAATAAATTGAATCAATTTTCATGTCTACTAAAACCTATCTACCCATGGTGAGCAATAAGAAATAATATTTCTAATGTGCTAAAGAAACTGAAGCGATATTCTTGAATAATTATTGCGAAAAACTAAATAAAATAAACATGAAAGCAAGTGAAGCCAATGAAAAGAAGAAATAGCGACGTTAATGTTTACAGACGACATAATTTACAATAATAATGAAGTAGTGGTTTATTTATTTGTATGTTAAATGATGATAATGAAAGAGAAAAAAATCTAACTTGAAAAAACGCAATTGAAATAAGAATTATAAATAGATTAAGGAAAAAAACTACTCTTAAAGTAAATTATAAAAATTACAAAAAATTAATAATTAAATAATAATAAAAAGGTCCACTTAAAAATCGACGGAACATGAAAAATATAATGAAAATACACAAGACACCAACCTTATTGGCAATGTTAGTTAATTAAAAGAATAAGTAAATAAAATAAATAAATAAATAAATACATATAAAAATATTAATGCAAAAAAGAACCTAGAAAAATATCAACAAATTATGGAGAATGGCAATGTTATCAATGAAGCTGAAAACAGCGGGCATAAGTACACTTAAAAAAAGTTAGTTAGCAAGTGTGTTAATAGTTTGAAATGTTTATGCCATGAGTTATCACTTGCACTGAAGCAAGTTTAAGTGCACATAACTTAAGCTCATCTAATAAATCAATAATATAAACCAAAAAAGAGATCATAAAAAAACCCTATCACATTTCGACTATATTAGCAACAAATATTCAAGCATATGATACATTTTGAAAGCACTAAAGGCCACTGCTTAAGGCATACTAATAATTAAAACATATACGGTTCAAGCTCGATAAAGTCGGATTTGTTTAATCAAAGTTTTTGTATTTTGACATCACATAAAATAGTCAGAATATTAACAGAAAATTGTAATTTAGATAGCTAAATTTGAGCATGGTCAGTTAACCAGTTTGTAGACAAGCTACCTGTTATATCACGCATCCTCAAGTGCAATTCACAAATTTCAGTTTTTAGGTTTCGGTTATGCAATTTTAGTTTCAGTTTTATAGTTAGTTTTATATTTGTATGTTTTCGTATCCCAATTTTGATAGCCAAAGTTGAGTCAATTTAAGCAAAACGATGTTCGTGCCATGTGCTTTAGAATAAATCGTAAAGCGTCTACAAAAAGTCGCAGATTGGAAGCAGCCTTTGCAATGAAGCGAGGCATACTTTTGTGTTCCATTAGTAATTTCTATGAGTTCTATAATAGAACAAAAATTATCTCTTTACAGTTAGTTTCAACTTTCTATATACTTTCTCTTCATTCGCTTTATCGAGCGTGTACTGTGTTAGCAAACGAAATATGTTAATGGGACAAATTGTAATTCAAAATTAGAAGCTTTTGAAGATAACAGCAACTCACACAACTTGTAAACATATGCATGTAAAAACTGTAGAATGCAGCAATAAAAAATGTGAGAACAAAATTTGAATTTAAAGACTAAATCCTGTGGTCGATCGTTCATTTGAATAGCCTTCTTACTTAATCAAAACAATTGTGTGCATTTTATTAATGTAATTTCAGCCAATTTAACATAAAAGGCATATCTCATTTATACGACTCTTTTAGTCCGTGTGAACTCGAACTCAATTTCAAAAATAAATGTTTATATTTGATTAAGCCAAATTCGCCGCAGCAACCCAATTCCCTGGCAAGGTGTACAATTTTTAACACAACTTGCTGTGAATTGAAAAAATCGGCTTAATAGGAGATTGTAAAATTCCTAAGATGTCATGTTATTCTAAGCTCCTATGACGATACAGAGGTTAAAAAGCCATACGGCTGTTTTGACGTTAGAAGAAGTTAAATTATAAAAAAAAAATAAATCAAATAAATTAATTATTAGGTCACACACACCTGTTCACAAAAGTGTTAGCGTGGCTAGTTTTATGGGGATGCTTAACATGTTATGTTAAATTATATACGCCTGACATTTCTAACATGTGTTGAGCGTGATTACACATACATATAGACATGTGTATATTCATATTTAAACACTACTCTTCATATAAACATGAGGACCAAAGGTAGAAGATATTCCATAATGAGCGTCTTTAAAATCTTTTCAGCACTCCCTTGTCCTTTGTACCGCGTTTTATGCACTTAATTGAATGTAACAAAACAGTACGCTGATTAACAGATTAAGAGTCTAAAAATAGATATGCTTTCGTAAAATGTGTCTTAATCTTTGAAAGCTTCCATTAATTAAAGAGGATGCAGTATTTGAATTGCGAGTTAAATAAAGTTCATAAAACTTGTTGGCTTATCAATTATATATCTTTTGATCGCTTGGTTAAAATGTATTTTTATAAAGAGCATACAACTGAAAAAGCGATCAATATAAATTAAATATATTTTCAATAATCATTCATATTTTATATGCTAAGTGGCCTTACATATATTTGGATTTATTCACCACATGCGTTCATCAATGCAACAAAATTAAAATTAATTAAAATTATAAACATCTATGCATACATATATACTTAAAAGATTCGTACACACATTTATACATTATTTGTCGCTGGCAAGACCTACGAAGACAACAATTTGAAAATGTTTTATGGTCAAATCGTAGCGCATGAAAAAGTTTTCAAGAAGGATTCAACTAAACTTGTTGCGATTTTGTCAGAAAAAAATAAATAAAAATAAAAGTAAAATGTTAACAAAAATGTTTGGAGGAGAAGCCTAAGATGAAAGATGAGAGATGAAAAAAGATGAAAGAATATAGCAAGGCCCCACAAACCCAGTGTCCAGCAGCATCACGAACCGCAATATTTATTAATAAAACTTGAAATAAAATAAATAAATAATAATAAAAAATATTGATGTAGCTATAAAGTAAATTAAACAAGAATTAAAAGGAAAATTTAAACAAAATATAAACGACTTCTTTTTTTGCAAGTATCGAAGGGGCTTTTGTTTTTGTTGATAGGAGATAATTTAATATTGTGAAAACTGTGTATTGCTTTAATTGAAAAGCATTGCTATAATATGCATAAATTGCGTACGACATACAGGGGTAGACAAAAGTATTTACACAAAGCAGCATTTATCATAGAATTCATAAGCGTGCTTTTGTTGTTGTTGTTGCAAGTTAGTTGGAAACGATTTTTTACTGCGTTGATTGAGGTATGTATTAAAGATGCAAATGACAGAAGATGTGAAAAATGTAATGTTTTGTCTCATAAAAAATTTCTCTTATTATTATAATTTTTTATTAATTTTTTTTCTCAAAAGAAGAGTACATTGTCTATTATAAGATATAAATCAATTGACTACTGTACAGATTAATATTAATATTTAGGACAAGTGGGTGAATTTAAATTTTTACAATCAGTTTGTAAAAGTAGTGTTGTTACTGGATCTTAACATAAATGAATAAATTTTAATAATAAATAAACAATTAAACAATTAACAATTGGTAAATAATTTAATATGTGTCATGTGAGGTCCACTGGTCCCACCCTTTTTAGCCTTCGTTTCCGAGTTAGTTCTTCTTCTGGTAATGTATTCACACCATCGTTCGAATGCTGGGAAAGTTTGGTTTGGTATTTTCTGCTTAAATTGATTATTTCCTCATCTACTATCGTAGGTCTCGATGAAGGTCCGTCTTGGTAATATACCATTGGGCTTTTGTGATAGTGCGAATAATTTTAGATTGTTGCCACTGGATTAACTTTATATTTGATTTTTTGTAATTCCCCATATTTCGGCTCCATATGTCCAAATTGGTTTGATAATTATTTTATAGATTAGGAGCTTGTTTCCATGTGAAATGTGAGTTTGGTTTAAGCAGCCAGTACAGTTGTCTTGTTTTAATTTTGCTTTGGTCACGCTTTTTTTGGATGTGGTGTTTCCAGTTTAGTTTACTGTCAATATATAATCTTAAGTACTTGGCTTCTTTTTGAATAGTTACGTCGTCTCCGTCAATATTTAAATGGATTGGTGTGAATCTAAATCTCATAAAATGGTACACAATTCAGTTTAGAAAAAGGCTACTCGTGGAAATTAAGCACATTTAAACAGTACTGGACCGAAACGGGTCATGCGGAGCTCTTATAAAAGACCCTATAATTAGTTCTGTGAAAGTTCTAATAGCATCGGAAGGGTTTATAGGCAAAGGAGTAAAGGTGATATTAGAAGGTCTGTCGTAGCCGATATTACACCAACAATTTCCAATTAATACAATGCACAATTTTATAAATTTTTAATTAACTCCCAACAACAACAATAAAATCACCTTTTAATAAAATATGTAAAAAAATGCTTCTCTGTGTAAATACTTTTGATTAGCCCTGTATCTTTTAATATCAACTTCTTTCAACCTGCGAAGCAGTGTAGCTTAATTTACTTCTTTGCCAATTCATCTCTCCTATCAGTGACAAATTTACTAATTTACTCATTACGGGACGGGCCTACACCGTTTGTATTGCCGCACTACTCTAGCTCTCTCGCACTTAATTCCACCACGCGCCGTATGCCTACAACAGTACATTTCCACTTTAATCCGCAACACTAAGGATATATCCAAGTCATAATAAAGGCCAATTTTGCGCAATGCCATGGGCCACCACCTCTATGTCACAGCGCATTATTTTGCCGTACTTGAATTTGAATGCTGAACATTAAAGCAAAATTAATAAAAAAAAAAATTTATTATTTGTTATTTGCTTTTTATTTATTTTTTGCTTGAAGCTTATAACTAAAAAATTCAATTTACTTTAATTCTTTAATTGCATTATGCAAAAGCGCTTTATACCCGTACCAAAGTCCGTACATGACAAATTGTTAACTTCATTCATTCAGCTCTGGGTTACATGCGAGCCCCAAGCGAATACACAAACCAACTCGCACATACGAGTACATCGTGCCGGTGACTAAGCCTGTCAAGGCTCTGATAGAAAAGAACGATTTTAAATACTTCTACAGTAGAAATTATACAAATTAATTTAATTTAAGTAAGGAAAATAATTTGTCGTTATGATCGCGCTTGTTGTACACTTTCGTTGCTTATCTTTCGAATTTTCATTTGTGTTCAATCGCATTTTTGTAACGCGCGTTCAAAACAATTTGTGGCAAAAAGCAGTTGCTGCTTCTGTCAGTGGTACTTGTGTGCTTGTGTGTTAAACTAGCGAAGTTGACAACGCTGACAGATGTTCGTCATTGATGGCTTGTCCTCGGCGAGGACTGTAAAGCATGTGTGCGTCTACACAACGCAAAGCGCATTAAAATTTCATAGAAATTGTCATGTGTGCATTGGTGCGTGAGTGTGCGTGCGTTGTTTTTTATTTTAATTTTATTTTCAGTTCCATCTGTGTATACGCAATATTATTTTGCTTCTAGTTCTGTTGTTATTTACGAGAGTCACGCTTGGTCGGGAATTAAGTTGATTATTTTTATTTGGAAAAAGGAGACGTCGTTTCAGAATTACATCTCAGCTAAATTGGCTGAGTAAAATAATAAATGTTAACAATTTTTTGAAGCCAACTTTGGCACGTAGCCTCCAAATAATTTTACAAAGAGCAAATACAGTAAAACGGTATTCAGTCAATTACTTCTACAAGTGCCAAGTTCATATTGTCATATACGGCTGGCTGTATCCGCCTGTGTGTACAGAAATTAGTCGATGAAATTTTCTTCTTACTATCCTACCGGTTTACATCATTAGAATAGGTTTCAGTTCAGCAGTTTTCAGGATAGATTGGCCAAGCAACATCGTTAGTTGTTAATGATTTCAGACATGTTCGTGCTAAAGAATGAAGAAGAAGTGCATAATAAAAATTTGTAATTCCTGTATATATTCTACGTTACTGATAGTGTACCGAATTACCCTTAAACACTTTCTAATTAAATTTTCATCTAGACAACTTCGAAAGCCGCGTAATATATAATAAATAATCAAAGTCGCATTAGCACTTTGAAAGGATTTATGAAATTTTAATTTCTTTGGCAATTAAACCCACATAAGACGTGGGTAATTAAAAACAAAACTTGAAATCAAAGGGGTTTTAATGCCAATTTAAGACGCTTTTTATTTAATTTTTTTAAATTTACTTTTCTTCAAATGAGGTTCTAATACATTTTTGATTAAAATTAATGCTAATGGGTGTTGAATTGCGCTTGAAAAGATTCAGTTTTGCAACTTTGTTGTTTATCTGTTTAAGGCTCGCCGGGCTTTGAAATAATGCACAAAAGTATGCTTTAAATAATTTCAATGCGCTTAAATGAACGTGACTTCGTCCAATAACTAAATCGGTTTTAACTTGCGAAAACTCCTTAAAACTTTTCTGTAATCGAGATTATTCTTGAAAAGGAAGGAAGTGGCAGCACAAAACTTTCGGTAAATGAACTTAGACAAATTTTGAATACTCTGTGTGTGTATGTGTATTTTTGTGTGGCACTTGAAGTTATTCAAAACAACGACAACAAAACCAAATACAAAAAGGTCCTTTAAAATTTGACGAACTGTCAGCGATTATTCAATTTCAGTAGAGAAGTGGTTAAGGCGGTGAAGCGGTTGCAATAATCTCAGCAGACCGACCGTCGGTGTATACAACGACTGGCATTAAGCATGCTAAAGTAGCACAGATTAGTTAAAGCATCGGACGAAGTTGAAAGTGGCAAAGTCCAACCGATCCAGATTGACTGGTTGGACTTTTTATGGGAAGGGATTACGCTTTTCTTTATTCTGTTAAGTTTTGTCTTTTACAAAGTTTAAGTAAATAGAGTAATGCATATAAATCACAGCTTAACTCAAAAATTAAAAAAAAAAAAAATATATATATATATAAACCAAAAATCAATTATTTAAATTAATTAAGAAAACGTCGGCAGAGCCGGTCAGTGTCGTGCTGCTGAACATTGCACACCGACTTCAATTCCCCCTGACTACTACGCTTGTCTTGCCAAAGAGAAAATTCGAGTGAGAGCACTGCGGCAGAGCCGGTGTGTGTAACCACAGATAACAATCAATAAAATCAGCATACCGAATTTAAAATAGTGTCTCCCTATTTAATACGATATTTTCTCATGTGCATGTATCTCACTTTTGCTATTGCCTTTTTTTATTATTATTAAAATCATTTTTCACTATACTTCGAATATGCAGTTGTTAATATCTCTTAAGCATTTGCTTGGCAAATTCGAAATTCATCAGGAGTCTCACTCCGGAACTCCGTTATTCATCGAGACTTGAAGATTCCAACAATGAAAGAAGAAATCGTCAAGCATAGCAACAAACACCACATTAGGTTGGAGGACCATGTCAGCCACCTAGCAATCAATCAGGCAAATGCGATGCCTGAAAAGCCTATACCCCTTAGATCGTTCAGTCATTCAAACATATTATTGTACATGTGATTTTAAAATATGATAAAATTCGCTGGATGTCAATTAAAGACTATAGAGAAGAAAATGTGTTTGGCATTTGGTTATTCTGTGCACCGCCAATAGCAATTATTTTATAATTAAAATATTATAACAAGGTTGGCTACAATTTAACGCCACGTTGATTAATTAATGAGTTTTCCGAAGTGAAACGGTTGAAGAGTTTTCATTATTTCACCATTTCTCCATTAATAAGGGAATTGGTTTACTAAGACATATACTTGAAGGGGGTTTGCTTTGGCTAGCTTTGTTTGTTGTGTTCACCGAGATTGTGGTTGGCTTTGCACTTGCAGCGCGAAGAGAATTAAGTAAGCAAAGGATGGTCTGCATTTGAGTGCTTTGTGCTGTGAGGCAAAGTTGATAGGTGACTGACTGCCTTAATTAATTAATTAAAATCAAAATTGTAATGTAAATGCCCATGTTTTTGAATTAAAATGGTTCAATTGAACGACATTTCATACTATGTATGAAATATTTAAAACTCTTGAAATTTCACATCCAAAGTAATCAAACAGTTTGAAAAATGTTACCAGAAATACTACTAATTAACTCTAACAGTCGGTCAGACCTGGCTACGGTGCCTAAAAAAAGGTTAGTGAGCTTCAGGAGGGGGATGATTTGGTTTTTGGAGGGGGTCTTACTCCGTTTTACTGCAGCATAAATAAATAAGTGGCACGGCAGACTACTACCGTCAACCGTCACAATCTAACCTAAGCTAAATAGAAAATAGTTTTTGTGTTCAAATTCAAGTTGTTTAATCATGTCGTAATGAAATTTGAGAAATTATTTCTTTAGCATTATGGCAAAAACTGTAATTTCTCAAGTTCCGGGTATTATGGGATCCGTATAGATCCCATACAAACAAAAGTTCTAAACTTTGTATGGGACAAAGTATTTAACTTTTGATGGAACGAAACAAATAATAGTCTGAAAGGTTAAGTATAGCAAATAAGCGGAGTAGCGATCAGCAGTAACCGTTTAATCATGTTTTAGAAGCTCAAAATAGACGACACATCTTAAAACATAACGCCGAAATGAAATTTGTGGTCTTAGAATTACTAAGTATTGATTTTATTTATGTGTATTTAAAGCATGCAAGGTTGTGGTGCATACTTGACATTTGTTAACATTTTTCCCTCTCTATTCGTGTAACATAAGTTTTTTGTTTCTTTCTTTCGAAAGCCTCCGGGAACGCTCACAATAAGGATACGTGCCTGTGAATAACAGTGACACAATTTCGGCAACAGAAAGAACTTCGATTTTCCTGAACAACCACTTGTGGGAAAATTAACATTTCACTTGACTGCTACCTCAACATTATTAACAGAAGTTTTCTAGCAGTTTTACACCGAAAATAATAGCAGCTGTTTAAGTCTACTGTGGCTCACTCTCTCTCATTTTCGGAGTCGCAACAAAGGACAACCGGTTGCAGTTGCCTTGCTTTTTTTTGTGTTATACGTTACTTTGCATTTTTACAATTCACTTGACTCACTTATATTGTCAACACATTTTGTATATATTTGGGCCTGCTTATGTATGTCTATAGGTCAGCGGGTTAGTTTATTCTCTCCTGCGGTTTGTGTTTAATTTTTCTTGTATTTTTGTAAAAGTTTGCGTTTGTAAGAAAGTTTTCGTTCCAAGCGAAATGCTCTCAAACAAATTAAAAGAAATATTTACTAGTGAAAAACTGGTGGCCCCTTTAAATAAACTCGGGGAAAGCATCTTACCTTAACGTTTGTTCTCTTTTTCATAATAAATTACCAGTGAAAATTTGTTTTTTCCCATAGGAGTAATGAATTTGGAATAAACTTCAGCTTTAATCAACCTTATGACGTGCCAGAATAAGGTCAAAGCCATGAATTCACATGGTCCTTTTAAAGAAATGCGAAGCTGTTTGCCTTTTTTGTGGTTGTGCGGTGGGCGAAAGTACAAAAGGTTTTCAGAGTGCTTTACCAAATACAAACACCGACAACAAATACAAGACAACATCATAAAAAATATTTTGTTTGAAAACATACGATGAATTTGTACGTGCTTAGTAAGTATAATGTAATAAACTTGAGAAATTTTAAACACACGGGTAGTAGCCAGGCTTTTTTGTAATAATTGAAGTCACTAACTTCGATTATATAATGGACTCTGGCACTCGGAGTGTGTTACATTTGAAATTGAATTTATTTTTTATAGATTGAATTTACTCGAATATTGAATCTTCACTCGGCGCAGAAGCCTGAAAGAAGGTGACTGCGGAACGATTTGAGTTGATTTTTTGATGATAAGTCTTGAACAATCGTTGTTGCTTTCATAAAACCCACGAAGTTTAAACTTTATTTTTTGGACAAGCTGCTCATATGGCCACCTCGTAGTGAGCTCTTCTCAGTGCAAAGGTTTCACGACCACGTATTGCAAGGGTCAATTCACTGGTTCCATCAACTGTCGGGTTGAAGAAGCTTGTGCTATTTATATTTAATATCTCCCTGCCAATTGTGCAGTGTAAAAGTGTCAATTTATTCGTTTATTGCTGCGTCTTTATCTGTTCGACAATTACTCGCTGTTGATTTGGGTATATCTACGTAAGACATCTGTTTACGTTCATTCGATTTTATGTGCGTCATTAGCTTTCCGACGTATTCAAACAAACGGCCACCGGGAGTGACTTCAATGAAGCCCAAGTAAACGCTCCTGGGTTGCGGTTATGGAAGTGCTGCTACAAGTGAATTGACATATCTATAGGTTTAGAGTAATTTCTTGACAATTATGGCAGACCACCGATTGGAAGACAAACAAATGACCACACAGTTCAACACACAGTGCAACATGCAGACGAATACACAATCCACTGGGTGGTCAGACATTTGGAAATCGTTGAGGTATACCATATAATTATGTGGTATGTACGTTTGAATTATAAACCATATTAAAATACTGTGTCAATGTAACTTAATAGTTAATGGAATGGCGAACTAAAAGAAGTTTTCTTCTATTTTAGTTTTAATCAGTGGAATATCTGTCACAGTGCAAAAATATTAAAACTAAATTGGGGTTATAGATAACTAGCTAACATCATTGACTTTGTCTGTATAGAGTTAGTAAATCGAGTGGCCTATTCTTTTTTCCAAACTTTCACCAATCTCTATACTATCTCCATACTAATTAAAGAAATGAAAAACTGTTCAGTGGCTTTGTCGCGAAAAGGTAATATATAAGTACTTTTTGTGACAAAAAATAGCCTGTATGCTACCCCGAGGTCCTATAATTCTCTGTACCAAAATTCATAAAAATGCATTAATCTGCGCAGGCATGAAATGGTAACAGACAGACAGAGTTACTTTCGCATTTATAATATAAGTAAGGCTGAGATTTCATTATTGCATGATGTGCAGCGGTGTATATTTCCTCAGGTATGTGGAGCTAAAATACTTGGTCGATTCTTGGTGTGTTGTACTTGTAATATGTTCCGCTAACACTTTGTATTCCTTCTCTCGCTTAAGGGACACTTAAGGGGTGCTATTTTCGACTGGAACTAGATTGCAGACATAGCCATAGATACATACAACTGGATATTGTGGTACCAAATGTGTTTAAGAATAGCTTTGTAAGTCTGCAATTATTATCGAGTGAAAGCTTTGAATAGGGATTCATGAGGTAGTATAGCTTAAGAATTTTTGTTAAATTAATCAATCGCTAATCTTATAGAAGTGATTTATCGATATTTTTGCTTTGAAATTGTAAGCAAATTGGCTTGAATTCACGCTCGTCACTCTCAGATGAAATCCTTAGTAAGAACTCTCGATGTGGTTTTTACTAAAGCTGGTGTTGGAAAAAAGTTCATGTGAAAAGTAATTTTCAGCTGGGTACTTAAGAATTTTTAAGAATTAAGACTAAATGATTGATTTATTTATTTGCTTTAAACATGTTTTTACATATATATAATATATATATATATAAAAACACATGGTAAACCCGAGACAATGTTGTTTCAAATTATCAATGAAATCGGTAAAGAACTTTCAAATATTTGACGATTGGAACAAACGAACAAAACATTTATATATATGGATATATAGGTAATATATTAGATTCAGGGTTGCCATATTAAATCGGCGTTAACTCTATTTTGCATCACAGTTGGGGTACTTGACGCAGCCACCCAAGCGAGATGAGAATTTTAGAATTGAAATGTTTCTCAATCACCACATTCAATGAACCAGAATTGTACCTTTTTTCTATTTAGCAGAAAGTAGAGGATGTAAAATACGCCCTCGAAAAGATTTAAATAACAGTCAAATGGTGTAAGTGACAATTTGGATCATAATCAATAAAGTACAATTTTAAACAAAGCATTTGGATGCTGTATATGTGCCAACATATCGCTCTTCGGTGCAATTAAATAATATTCGAATACATATGAATTTTCTAAAAACAGTACTGTAACTGCTTAATGACGTCGATTACCGAGGTCAATTGCCATTGAGTGGTAAATTGTTAATATGAAAAAAAAAATTGGATGAGAACTGAAAATTATAAATTCTTGTTGAATAAATAAATAAATAAATAAAGTAATAAATTAATATTCACACAATTAAGCAATTGAACGCCCACTGACGGTAATATCATATTTTTCAAGTGAACTTGTCAATACCATTGACAGTGGTAATTCAGTTTTACCGTCCGACCCAAATTAGTGAAATGTACGCCACATCAATAAAAGTGCGTAAATCCAAACAAACAAATAACAATTGACGTAAACAGGGTAAAATAATTGAAGAAGACATTTCTATGGAACCGCAAAAGAAAGACACAACGCCATGGATGAGTTTTGATGGTGTGTAACAGCAAAAAAAATTAAGGATGAGTAAGGTGAGTAGCTTCTTAATGAATCTACAAGTCATCTGCAGTCATAAATCGATGCCAACTACGTGCGCTGCACATCTTTTTCATACAAAAAAATAAAAATAAATAAATAAATAAAGGAAATCGGACCGCATAAGCCGCAAGCCCGAAGTGTAGTTTCGAAGATTGGTCTGTCATTCATAACGGCATGGTACGAGTACTACTTGAAATTTATTTCACCAAGTACCACTCACTTTGACATATACTGTAAGAAGCAGCTGTCACAACCATTAAATTAAAAACAACTACAACAACAACAAGTCAAAACAATCACCGCAAACGCAGGACATCCTGCATTTCTGCGAAAAGAGCAATTTTTGTCCTCAGTGCGTTGTTCAACCATTTTTCGCCATTTGCCATTTGACATTTGTTAATCCCGGTCTGACCTCTGACAAAACGCCTGAGTACTAATTCGTTGCAATGATAACCGAATAAGTCTGTAGTCAGAAACGGATTGGATTTGTGACCATTTTTTGTTTTCGACATTTTCGAATTGCCTTTTTGATTGAGTGCCACAGTGCTATGTCCTTGTATTGTACAACAGCACTTCCTTCCCCCTTGCTGTTGAAGTCATTCAAATGAAGACGGAGTTTCTTGGTTAAAATGTCTAAGCGCTCTGGGAACAGTCGTTCTTAGATCAGTCTACTCTTTTGCTCTGCACAGCAAGCTAGCTACACTTTACTACACTTCACTTGTACTTGCACCTTTGGTTCGTTCGCTTTCGCCTAGCCAGCACCGGCCGTGAGTGCGCTGCTATTCATTCACACAATTCACACAATTTCGCAAACATGTGTAGTTCAGGAATCGTATTGGACTCAACACGCTCCATTGAAATAATTCTCAGAATCAATTTTCCAACACATCAAATAATGAATGCTATCGCCCAGAAACATTGAATTAGGGTGCGCCCAAGGAGAAAATGAATGTAGGCGAGTTAAGCTTGCAATATGTATTACTTTCTCACTGGAAATTAGAGCGGTATTTAGATTTGGTTATTTTAATTTTTTATTATTACTTTTATTATTTATTTCCTTTATATTTAATTTTTCAGTTACTATTAGAACAACTTTAATTAAACTGTATATGCAAAAATTAACAAAATAAATTAAATAGTAAGTGGGGCTATAGTATAGTGTGATAATGGATTAAACACTTGAAAAAAGAATGTGATTACAAATAGTACGCTGCTACAATGTGCTTTTGTCTTGAAGCAGCAATATTAGCTAATAAAGTTATTACCCTAACAACGCATATTAAAACCAGGATTCTATTAATATAGATTGGGTTAGTGGAAAATTAGCTTCCCAAAATGAGATTCATGTTTCAACAATTTTTTTTTCACATAACAAAGCAACTTTACTTTATCAAATATTTTCCATCAAATTATTGATAACTTCTTGCCATTTTTCGGGTAAAACAACAATTCCGTCGTTGTAGAAATTCTGGGGTTCTGGATAAAAAATTGGCGTAATTCCGTTTGGCAGTCGCTTAGGGAATTCATTGTTACGCCACAAGTTAATTCTGCATGAAGCGCAATATATGGTAATCACATGGTGCTAGATCCGGACTATATGCTGGATACATTAACGCAACTCAGCCGAGTTTATTCATTCTTAGCCGAGTCATAAATTAAGTGTGTGGGCCCTAGCGTTGTAGTGGTAAGAGACTATGCCGGTCGTTTTTCTTCAGCATTTCATTTAAAATTGTTAGTTGTTGACGATTGTTGTAGTTGTTGAATTTATCGTTTGCCTAGGTGTAAGCACCTTATAATGCACAGGAACAGGTACATAGCGTCAGCTTTGCAATGATTTGGGCAGGTTCATCTTGTTACCGGCACCCGTTTTTCTTTTTTTTTATGCAAGGCGTACCAGACCCAGGGGCGTCTTTGAAATCAAAACTTCACGAACGAAATCGCGCATAGAGTACCTTCTACATGATGTGCATAGAATAACCTTTTTCGAAACAAATCCAATCTGTAGAGAATTTTCTTTGTTTCGCCACTCATTTTCTTTACGTTAAAGTAGCTGATTTATTTATTATTTTAACAGAATAGTTTTAGCAGGATTCGCAGCTCTTCATTGCTGTATGATATTTCCAACCCGTACTAACACTTACAGAAATGTCGCTTTTTAAAACGAGCAATTCAAATTTTCGGAAGTTGCTTTTCCAACATCCTATTATAATATTATATTAATTAATTATTAAATTATATAATAATGCCTCATAAATTTACTTTAAATATTACAATACATTTCGACGAACTGTTCAGCTTTAAAAAAAATCCCTAAGTGGATACTCATGCACGTTCCCCACTTAATATGCAACATTTTTTTTCTAGCGTTGCTGACTATGCCGATTGCTGTAGCAGATGGCACCTTGATTCTTGTTCTTCGTCTGCTACACGTATGTGTCAGACCAACTGACGCTCAGCAAACGACGGAAGAAAGTGAAAAAAAAAAGAAACAAATGACATTCAATTGATTTGTACAAGTGATGGTGGCATCTATTTCATAGTCACGTTTGAACACGAATATGTGTTGAATATTTAAAGCCAACTAACGTACGTGTATTGTCGGATATGAATACGTAGCTATTTCGTTTGCTGCCTATAAATATAAAGTCGTTTAACGTAAGTATAATAATTTCTTAACGAAGTTAGTGATTTTCTACTGTTGAGCCTTAGCTATTTATTAAGCTAATGACTTGAAAATTGAATTAGTGGTAAGCCAAATTATATACTTTGTGCAGTTTGAAAAGTTAGTAAAGTTATTAAAGGAAAAGGAATTTCCGATAAATTGAAGCAGCTCAACGCCGTTCTCTTTTTGCTTCGGGGCTTTCTGTCTAAGTGCGCCTATCTGAACTTGAAGTCTACAAAGTTAACAACTTAAAGGTTTATCAAGTGATTGTGGCATTTGTAAAGGTTCCTGCTTGAAAACGCTACTCAAAGTATTTTATACAATTACAGCAAGCTATTTAATCTTTGAAGTCATAATTTGGGATTATTTTGGTAATATGCTAAGAGTGCACTAACACATGAGTTGTGGTGTTCTTCAGCTTACGTGTACATTACTCATGTAGGTTGTTGTTGCAGATGTACCATTTATCGCTGTACGCTCCTTTTATAAATTTAGTTTGTAATAGTTTTATTACATACAATCATAGTGGCTTTAAAATCAGGGTATATATAGCTGTTATTTCTAGTTGAATAGTATTGATTTACTTCACAGTAGCTAGTTGTACGATGTGATTGTATTGAATTCAGCTGATTTTATGTTGATGCCTTCCTACAATCTTAATTTACAATCAGTCAGTATTTATGCCAATACCTATGTTTTATAAGGAGAACCGAGTAGTCTAACACCATATATAGTTTGTATAAGGATTATTATTGTTTTGTACGAACTTTTACACAGAACGCACAATTTTGGGCCCTGTTGTAACCCCAAATTATACCAGTTCCTCGATGGTGGACTAATAAATGGTTATGTCTGCTTTACGACATTGTTTTTGTATGCCGCATAATAAATTTTAAATAATACATTTTCAACATGTCTTTACCATGACCATAAATCCTCCCCCCGTCCTTTGCGGCACTGATATACAATAAATTAGACTATATATGAAAGCTCAGCTGTCAATTCAAGTTGGTTTTATTTAATTATTTTTTTTTTTCATTTTTGGCGTGAAGGCTGTCTAACAGAGTTATGAAACCTCACTTTATCAACACTCCATGACATTTTTCTCTTTCGAATGTGAGAATTGTAAACAGCTGAATTTGACAACAAAAAGTTTCCTTCAGAAAAGAGATGCGTGTTGGCTACCTTAAATCAATAGCGATGCGTCAGAAAGCATATTGCTTAATGCTGTTCTTGTTAAAGACTTCAACAACCTATGAAGTATTATAAAAAAAAAATAAAAAAATAAAAAACGAACGACGACGAGAAAATGAACGAACGAACGTAAGAAGAACATCCAAATGGGTGCCATTGTTGTGCAAAGCTTCAAGCGGAAGTGCGCTTAAACGGAAGTACGACGACAAAGCAAGCGATTGTATGAAAAGCTAGCGATTAAATCAGTGCAAAAATTTCAAAAGCCTTTTTTCTGCTTATCACTGCTTAAATATAGTTTCTTTCTTCATATTCAGTGAATTATTATAACTTTGACATTGACTTTGTAACATAATGTAAGATATATCGGAGACTCCATAGACTTGGTAAGCTCGACGAGACTAGTGGAGATAACCAGTTCCATCTGCCTCACTGTATATGTGTAAACTAATTCCTGTGCTAAAAAATGGAGCACACAATGGAGTTATCAGAATACTTATTATATGAAACACAGATTAAATTCAAGTTTTCAATTGATTTTCATTACTTTTTTTGATATAAGCTAAAATTTAAACTGAAGATTTTTAAGATCAAGTAACACAATTCTGTAATTCTGTTGCCCCCTATGAGTTGTTTTTGATAGAGTCTTGAGTAGGCCTTATTGGGTGAGACAAAGCGCTGCCGAATTCTAGAGACAGTTTTTTTTTTTATGGTTTTTATTTGACTTAATTTATTTTTTATTTTAGTCGATTTTTGCTCAAAATTCAAGTTTGCCTTAACTGACTTCGCGTGAAATTTGGCTTTGCGTGACTTAGACTGTCTCTGCTTGTGTGCTCATATTACATGTACGAGCAAATTGCGGTCGCTCTGCATGTCTCAATAAATAATTTATAGTCTGACTACAAATTCAAATCTACTTTCAGAGCCAACAGCAACAGCAACAGCAACAGCAACAGCAACCGTAACAGCGACAACAACCTAGTGGCAGCAAAATGCCGCAAGCGCCGTTAAAAGTTCCAGCACGCGACGGAAATGATGGAAATGACGGCGACAACGACAACTACGACGTTAGTGGTTCGTCGGTTGGCATGGCAGGGGGTTTGTGTGCTGGTTTGAGTGGGCCGATACAACAGGACGTTCAATGAAGCATTTCCGTTTTTGGCGCTTTGGCAACGATTTTCTTTTTCTTTGTTTTTGTTCCCATTTTGCTTTTTCCTCTTTTCGCATCTGTTTGGACATTTAAAGTTGACTCTTTTATTTATTACTGTATATTTTATATACTTTATTGTTGTAAAAATTTTATGCGCCTTGCAGCGCTCTATATGTTTATTTTATACCCATAAAAAGGACTTAAATGTGTCTTTGATTTCTTGAGCTTTTCTTCCTTTCCTTTTCTTGTACTTGTCGCCTTTATTTTATGTGTTTATTTGGCCTTCCGTGTCAGCTCGTTTTAAAGGCAGTAAAGCTTGGATATTACAGCAACACAAAGTCATTGCACCACTAAGTATTCGACTGCAATCGATTTTGCTTTTGATGACTTAGACAAGTGCTTCCTGTGTATCTGCGAGTGTTTGTGTGCGTGTCTGTTATTCTTCTATATGTGGCTCATGTGTGTGTGCTTTAAACTATGTCAAATATAATATATAGTGCGACTGCATTTATTATTTTTTGCTTGTGCCTGCGGCGTGGATGGGAATTCTTTTAATTGCCGTTTTATCGTAAATTTAATTGCTGAAATGGTTTGGGAAGTTATTTGGCTGTTGTCTATTGAAGCAGTTATTGCAATCTAATTCAAGTGTTTATGTGGTAGAAAATGTATCTTTGTTTTTGGATAAAGGATAACCGAATGCCACATATCCTTGTAGTTATAGTTAGTAATAGTGGTTAGTTAATTCGTTAGTTTTTTCGAAATTTGTATTAGAACCACAGAATTTGTCATACGAGTATTCCCGGTATGACAGGAGAGTTTGCCAATTAAACCAGTAACTACGTTAATAGAAATTTGACTTGGTTTCACACTCAAGGTGGGTCGTTGCACTTAGATAATGATTACATTCATATTTCGATACAAACGTTATGCATTTGTATGTGTATTTGTTTGTTTAGCTTGAGGCAAGGCTTTGCTCAAGTCATTCTTAGTTTTGGGAAAATTTAGTTGTCATGCAACCCAATATTTATTTCAACCTTGGCTTAAGTAAATATTCGAGAAATTTGGCTTCCCTCTATATTGCCATTTACAAGGATTTCGCTGTTAATAAAACTGCAAGTAAATATTGTCCATCGGCTAAAATTTGACGCTTATACAATTTAAACTCCTCGCTTATATTATATGTATTTTGTTAGGAAAGACAGTAGAAACATTTGACGAACATCTTATGAGTTTACCCTTTCTAAAAACTGATCTAATGGGTATCAGTAATTACAAAAAAAAAAAAATTAGTAGCAATGGATGAAGGTTAATTATTGTTAATTTGAGCTCAAACATCTTGGAAATTCCACAAATAATCAAACTACCTAATGGGTATCAAAAATTACTTAAAACATCCACAAGAAAGCGAAACTACTTTTTGGTTGTATCTTATGAAAGGTATTATTTATGGGAAGTTTTTAAAAATGTACTGGAAAACAAACCAGATGATGCTTTTAAGATTGCAATAATGCCCTACCCTGATTCAAATGACGATTATTGTACAACTTCATAAATAAACGAGAACTATTCAGGAAAATTTTATGTAGACATGGCCACATTAAACAATAAATATATAATTTTTAAGGAAAATGTACTGTTCGGTCGTAATCCTTGATGTGCCGCAAGTCTTTGACCGTGTGTGACACGACGGTCTACTATGGAAAATGAAGTCTCTTCTGCCTGCGCAATATTTCTTCCTCATCAGATAATATCTACTCAGTCGTACTTTTATGGTCGAAGTCAAAGATAAGAGGTCTTCTATCCGTAACATTAGAGCTGGTGTTCCACAGGATAGTATCCTAGGTCCGGTCCTGTACACGCTGTTTACTAGTGACATGCCAACACCAACCGCAGAGAACACTCTAGTTGCCACTTACGCTGACGCACAGTATTTTTAGCGTGTGATACGTCGTGCGATCCAGCTGCTGCCACCTCCCAAAGAAGTCTTGACAATTTTGAATTTTGGTCTAGACGATGTAACATAGGTAGCAATTCGCGAAATCGCAGCACTGTTGCTTTATGTTGGGCACTAAACGCTGTCCACCTGTAATGCTTTGCGGCATCCAAGTCCCTCAAAAAGCTTGACGTGGTCTAAGCACATCAATGCTGTTACGGCCACATGCAAAAGTAAACTGCAAAAACTTCGATGGCTCATTTGAGCTGGTAGCTCTCTCAACCTGGCTGCCAAGGTTATGCTATATAAGGCCATCGTTACACCATCCTACACATATGGCATTCAGCTTTGGGGACTATCTGCAAAGTGTACAATAGGCTATGCAGAATTAGGCTCTCCTGTACATCACGGGTGCTCCTTGGTACGTCAATCGGGCTTTAATACACTGTAACCTTGGCATCCGTACAGTTAATGAGTAAATTAATCGCCATAACAGTCGTTATAAAGACCCACTTAATGTGCAATTCAATCCTCTTGCTGTTGCCCTTACAACAAACTACTCACCGAGAAGGCTGAAAAGGCTCCACCCTTCGGATTTACGACATAGAATAATAAAGTAATATGTACATATGTTCTTTTTCGTTTTATCAAACCTATTTGTTTTTTTTTTAAATTAAACTTTTTCTTATTGTATTTGTTTTTTTTTTAAACTTAAGTACTCACTGTCAATTACCCCGTTTATATGGCAGCTAAAAGCCGTTTAGCTACAATCACTTCGACTTAAAACGCGCATGTAAACACTTTTCCAGAGCGCTTAAACGCAGTAAGTGCATTAAGTCGCTATTCACAGTCAGCTGAATGTTTCGTGCAGAGTTGCTATGTAGTGCAATTATTTCGCTTTGCTCTCATTATTTTAATGATTTTGTCAATTAAATACTGAAAAATCATTGTAAAACCTTATTTAAAATCAAGATAAGCCTTACATTTATATTTTATTTTATACAATGTGTTTTTTTTAAATAACTTATTCTGATGGGTAATGCACATAACATTTTATGGGCATGGAAACTCTGAAAAAGAAAAATAAGAACGCAATGAAGACCCACATATAAACACTTACAAATGAAGTGTTATAAGGCAATCCGATTTTAGCTA
Source organism: Cacoxenus indagator (assembly GCA_035041755.1). Classification (NCBI taxonomy): domain Eukaryota; kingdom Metazoa; phylum Arthropoda; class Insecta; order Diptera; family Drosophilidae; genus Cacoxenus; species Cacoxenus indagator. The sequence goes on from JAWNKX010000240.1 coordinate 550,839, forward strand.
AACCGCCTTTAGCTGCCATAAAAACGTAGTAAATGTTATGCAAATTATCTCTTGTAAGCATTCTCTTAATGTTTGATTGGAATTATTAAAATTAATAACTAAAAAAAAACCCAATTTCTTTATACAACGAAATTCCGCCAAATTGCCTTTCACTATTGGCTAAAGAAAAGGAAAACTATATAACTGCAAAGTAAATCCAACAAGTCAAAGTGAATGAATGAATTAAATATAAGTTGTGACAGCAAATTTACACGAAGCAAACCATGATTGCGAGCGCCTCTTTAACTAAGTCAGCGTCACTCGTCAATTGTCCAACGCCATTTTCTGTCGCACTTTACTTTCTTCTTTATTTACTGCGACTTTCTATGGCCTTGCCGCAATATATTGTGACTTCATTTTACATTTCGCCAACACGAGCGCATTATTTAAAGAGAAAATTTATCTATGTAAAAAGCTGAATTTAATATGGTTATTGATGTTAATTAGTCACTGTATTGTTGGATAAAAATTTCTGCAGTTCTTTAGATCTTTTTGTATGGGTTTAACTTCCGCAAAATAATGCATGCAAATGAATAATTTAATTAATTAAAGACTTAATCACAAAGTCTATTGAATGAATTCAAAACAATTGATGCGCGATAATTCGCTGATGGTTTGCTGTCAGTTTAAGGAACACTGTGTACTCATAATGTACCCTGTGCCTTAAACCCAATCCTACATTCAGGAAGAGGTCAGACGGAAGTAGGTAATACAAAAACCCCGTCTTGATTGTGTGGAACTGAAATGGTAAACAAAATTCCTTAATCCGTTAAAGAAAAAGTTATTTTTTGAACTTTACAATTAATGGTTCCCATTGCGTGATCCATAGCTGTGCGCGAGCGCATTTAGTACGCGGTAGTTTATGCAATTATGCAAATTGCCTCAGAGATCGGCATGTCAATACACCTAAGGCGAAAAGGAAAAATATGAGAAAATATATGTGACCAGTACATAGCTATATGGGACATACCTGATTTTTTTGCTGATTCTGCGAGCAAACGTGCAGCTGTTGGTGGGGTGAAAATGACATCAGCACAAACGGATGAAGTGTCGTTGTCACTTTGCATGGAGAAACTATAGAGAAACAAGTGGAATGTGACCAACTGCCCACTTGAGCAATGAAATTGTAAAAGAAAATCATTTAATAATTAATTATATTACCTTTAAATTGCTAATTTTAATTTTCCAATTATTGATTTATAATTTATTTATTAGTCATACATACCAAAACTCCTCTTCAACTTTCTCAAAACAACATTCCCAGCGAGGACTATTTTAAATGCAATTTGTAAAGCTTGCTTGACATTAAGTACTGTGATGCCACTGACAACAAACTCTCCAGCGATGAAGTCTTGACGTAGGAAACCCGAAAAGGTATGTTTAAATATTTAAAATTACATTTTCCGTTGTATTCCACATCGAGATAGCCGTAAATAATTCAGCTCATGTACATTAAGAAGACATGCTGAGCTTGGGCTTCACATTGCCTGGGCTGCCTGTACTTTTGGTGGGTTATTTACCAGGCGTAGGATAACGAAAAATTTTGCATATCAAAATAGATTTTGTAGTTTTCTACAATTTTGTGTATTTTGGCGCACCCTTGTGTGGCTGTGATGCTGTTTGAACTTTGACTTATACATATTGAGTAGAGATATGGAAATTCTATGAAATGTTATATCCTTCGTCGCTGTTGTCGTGTGCCATCCTTGTTGCTGTTGCGGCTGGCTATATATTAAAAACTTGTAATAGAATTTGATACTTAAGCTTCTTAGTTGTCGCTTTAGTAAAAGTGACTGCTATAATAGCTAGTTGAGCCTTATAAATTAAATGCCATATGTGAAAGCGCTAACTGTTTGAGGACTACTTATGTTTTTGTATAATATGCCATGTAATTTGGCTTAATATGTGTTCAATTAAGGGTTTGCATACTTAATAGGATACTGTTATTTTGCTTACATAATTAATGCGCTTTTGTCTTGCTGATATCGAATTAAGTAGAATTTGAAATGTGTTATGCACAACAATACTCGCGATTATGTTATATAATTAGAAATTGATATTTTTGATTACGTTAGAATTTCTCATGCAACTGAAATTTATACGAATACGAGTACCGTGCATTCTATGTATAACGATTGTATGTAAACTGCGTTGAACAAACGTGTGACTTGAGCACCTGATGCGATAAGTACTCACACGAACATCTAATAGTTCTTTATCGTATGTGCCTAGTTCTTAAAATGACAGTCTGGGTGGGCTTTTCGTTTGCCCAAATCAATAACGAAACCTTAAGGTAGGCGTGTGGTTACAGCTTGTTATTGGTTGCACTTAGACTATTTTTGTGTTTCAAAACTTTCTTAAAAATGTTATTGTAAAGTAAGTGGAAAGGCTGACCAATAAACGTTTTTCTTGAGACCTTTATTTTTGATCATATGAAACTACTCGATAACTGGCGGCTGTTATAAAAATGACAATATCAAGCACCGAGGCAAAAGCAGCCGTACAAGACGAACTGTCCCCGGCTCTTGCCGTAACTTCTGAGGTTGAACGAATTAACGCACTCTCTTCATTGGACTTTAGTGCTACTCTGCACACAAGTATTTATGCTATTGATTGTCATATTGAGAAACCTATGAAGAGTACGTAGTGTACTTGATAATGCATTGGAACAAAAGTTTGTAAGAAAATGCACAGGAACTAGTTCCAAGTTTAAAGGACTTATAGCGGCAGACTAATGACCCACCTTATCAAATAAACCATTCGATCAATATAACTAACACAATCTTCTAATAATCAAAAGAAGGAAAACATTGCGAAATAAAGAAAACTTATCGGATACGCTTATCTGTATCGGTCTCCATCGATTTTTACTTTACAGGCAACTGTTATGCAAAGGCACATAATATTGTTTAGATCCATAATATATAAAATACTGTAATTTTTCAAATTCGATTTCTCATTAACTTTGGACATAAACAATGATGTAAGTCGTAGTGCCAATCAAAAACAAGATTTAGCGCATTGACATATAATTTAATGATAGTTCGAATGCTTAACCTTCTCAAATCATTTGTTAACCTCAAATTTCTTTGATTCAAGTTTAGTTTTCATTTTTAGCAGTTCTGACATTTGGCTTCGTTGTATTTTGTGGTCATTCATTAACATTTGAAACTACTGGTACCATAATATGACAAACCGCAAAAGTAGTAGAACCAGAAATTCCCACTACATGCACACATCAATTTCATGCCATTTCAAGCGCATATGGGCCGTGCGTAGGTGTGAAGTAGCCGCGAGGCCGCCGCCTGCCGGACGACACGTGTCAACAGTTTTCAGTCAAGGGCAAGGACAATATGCAGGCAGCAAGTCTATAACTTTGTGGTGGATTGTGCATGCGAATGACAGTTTTTATGAAGCATTGATTGCGGATTTTGCTGTGGTCGGCAATGCTTTTACAAGCGCTTTGAGTGTGTGTGCGGTCGAGTTGATTCCGCGACAAATATTGTGCATACAACTCGTTGTGCAATGACAAGTTCAATTATTACGTTTTATATAACGTAATTTGGCGAGTTGCTCTCTTTCACTACCATACAAATGACACGGTAATACGGTATTTTGATTACGGAACCTTCACAAGTTTTCTGCTATTTTTCTGTTTTTTCTGACTAATTAATGATTTACGTTCGGTGCTGTGCATTGAGGATGAGGGCGTATTTAATTTATAGTTTGCTTTATATGCTTTATATGTAGAATCAGTTGCTCTCGGTTGTACTGCTAATAACTAGAAAATTCCGAGTTCTAATCTGTGAGTGTGCTTGAATTTGAGTCAAGCTGCATTCGTGCCGCAAACCTCAGTGGCATCAAAGAGCCCTACGACTTTAAAGGTTTCTTAGATACATTGTAGTTGTTTTGTGTTTTTTACTTGGACAACGACAATCAACTTGAAAGGAATTTGTACAGTTGACTTGGTAAAAGTTTAATTGGTTTTCATTAACACACACACAAACAAACAATTTTTCTGTTGGTGTGTGTATGACTTTTACAGACTTAATGTTGCACAACGTGAGTTCCGACTTTGACTGACTGACTTACCAGATATTTAAAGAGATTGTAAGCATTATGGCTGAAGGAACGGGGCACAAATATAAATCATAATTTTTATATTACAAAAAAAAAACAAAAAAAAAATAAATAAATAAATCATTTGACACATAAATTGAGTAAAAAGAAAATCAAAGTTATGATTTCACTTGAAAATCATTCGACAAAATATATTCGTAATATATTACCAACTTGACAATACATTGAAGTCACTGACGTGTGCATTGGTTTTAATGGTTTCATTCTCGTCTTGCTGTTGTTTTTGTTCAAAGCTCTTGGGCAAAGTCTTTTATCGACTTTGCCAATATCTGTAACACACTCACACACAGATATATTATACGAGTATAAACTCAAAGAATAAATTTCTATTATGACTTTGAAACCAAAAACTTTGGCGTATTGTGTTTTGTGCTGAAACAAATTTTTTTTTTCTTGGAAGAAATTCGTTTATGAGTACCTCGTCATGCAGAGTCAGTAATATGAGAATTCTAAGAAGTAAACTTTTCACTTGTGTAATTATCTGCTAGAGCCCAAGGGTCTTTAACAAACGTAATTTAGTGAAAGAAAATTTAACAAATTTTGTAGAGCAATTTATTTAAGCGTCTTTGAATCCAAGAATGTTGAAACTTCAAAAGAATCCTCATGTTGAATCAGGTAAACGGCATCGTTCACGACTTTCGAGCGCGCTTAATTATATGTGAACGTGAAAAATTAACTCTGCGCGTTGTTGTGCTTGTTCACTAGTCTACACACACACACGCACACAGCCATCGTCATTATCAAATGTGTGCTAAGCAATTTGCAGCAGCAACTTGCATCGTCTTGCTTAGACACGTACGAAGGAAACGGAAGCGAATACAGGATGTCGCTGGCATCGGCAGGAAACTGCTTCATTATGATAAGTTCGAGAATTGAAGCACCATAAGCAGCAGCAGCGGCAAAATCATTTTAAGAACAGCCCCTTAGAGTTTATAACAACGGGAGTACTTTAACATTTCCATCATTAAAGTTCTAATTATAAAACAAAACTTTTCAACTTGATTTGATTTAGTCTCTTCCAAATGATGAAGCGATAGAAGATTTATTCAAACAGTCTGGTTCACTGAATGTGCATAATGTAAAGGACATTTTAACTAGTCACTAAATAAAAAAGATAGTAATTCTATATTTGAGGCGCTTCTGAGTGTTAGACCGAGAATTTCTCAGGCGATTTGATAAAAGGATTAAACCATTATGTAATGCTTTAACTCTCTCAGTGTCAAGGTAGATACATAGATAATTGTATAGGTGGATAATTAGCTTGATACGTATAGACAAAGATAGATAGATATATAGTACATAGTTAATAGTAGATAGTCAAATATAGAGACAGGCAGGTGGATTGGTAGACAGATAGTTTGATCAAAACATTCAAAATTGTTATGGTAAATGAGATTTTTAAAATATAATAAAATCCGCTGGATATCATCTGCAGATAATAAAAAATTAAGACATTAAAAAGAAAAAACGTTTATTGCTAACGATCATTGTATTGTTCTATGCCTTTCCTCTGCTATTTTGACCGCTGATGAGGAGTTCACATCTGACCAAAGTGTAGTACTTCTTTATAATTGTGACAATGCCTTCGTTAGAGGACTGTCCACCCAAAGAAGGTTGAATTTATATAATTTTCACTCTCTCCTACACACACACGTTGTGTTTTTGTGCATCCAAATCTGCCATTCCAACAAAAGTACTTTATTCTGGGCAGTGAATTTCTGATCTGCTGGCACTGCAGTTGCTTTGAGTAATACTTCTTGGCGAAAATGGGCCCCATTAAGATCATATAGCATGATGGTCAGTAGTAAAATGTGCGAGTATATATTGTATCATCTATATTTATAAAATTGGAAGTTGTTGGTTTGTTTATTTGTCCATTATGGACGCCGAAAGCGCTGTACCGATTTTGATGAAATATTCAGTGAATCTCTATAATAGCCTTTAGATGTTATTACTGTGAATTTTGGTGCGAAAAAATCGGAATTCGCTAAATATTAAGACCAACTCAATTTTCAGATGCTTCTCAAACTGTACAGATATAAACAAAACAGACAAACAAAGCAGCATTTGTTGAAATGTTCAAATATTCGAATAAAAAAAAAATAAAAAAAAGTGAAGAATACGAAATGCCACCCAAAAAGTCAAACACTGTAAGATCAACGAGAAAATCGCTGCAGCAGACAGAACGTAGAGCTGCTGAATCGTCCGAAGAGCGGGACGCACCCGAAGGCAGCAACGCGCCGGGTCCTTGCTAGTATAATATATAGTGTGTAGCAATATACCGACAAAAATGGCTACTTTTTGTAATTTATTATTCACTGTCAGTTGTATTCCTTTTATTTATTTTTGGTTTAAACATATGCCAAAGCTCCTGAGTTGTTATGCATATTCAAGGCGAAACTATTCAATACACAAAACGCCAGCTTCTTGTAGCTTAAAATGCTAGACGGTAGGGAGGGTTTGCGTGACCGTCTGCCACACAAGGTAAACCAATTAGGCTGTTATGAAATTATAATATGCTTAGAGACACATTTTCTATGTCAAATTACCCAGTACCCATTTCTACTCGACTATCATCTGTTCACTCAATTGGAAACAGAAACGAGTATAATGAATGTGTACGAGTAGCATAGACATGTATACTTATATATGTATATGGATTAACCGACGAGAATAGCAGATATTTGCACTCAATGCGCCACACAAACATTTGTCAAACATTTAGACATACCTGGACAATTTGACATTTGTGTTGGCGGTTTGAAGTTGTACAACACCATGAAGCCTGACATTAATAGGCAAATGTCTAAATGGAAACTGTCAAATAGAACCCAACAGATCGGATGTGACATTGTTGATGAGCTGAATTCAATAGGGACCTCCTCTCAATGCAAAGTAGGAAGTTGCATTTTGAAAGCTTATGGATTGGCAGCTTATCACTTTGTTCAAAGTGTGCGTATTTACAAAGTGCCCCCGTCTGCTATATTAAGCTTGATTTCCTTTTTGTCGAATATCTTATTGTGTTTATTTTTATTTATTTTTGGTATTTGTGTTTTAGCAATATTTGTTTAAATGCGTTTGACCTTGTCGAGAACTCGCTCAATCAAGAGCGCTGGTGTGGTTACACAGGGTTTTGTAATTTCGGCAAATTGTAAAATCACATTTCTGATGGATTTTTTTTAAATGCCTTAAATAGTTGTTTAAATGCCTGAATAGTTTTACAGCTGTGTTATGAAGTTAGCACAGGAAGAATGCAACAAAAAGTACACAAGTTATTGATCAACTCAACGAGACGAGTAAGTAACAAAAGCCTTTAACACGTGCAGAACATAAGACAAAGCAGATTACAGAAAAAAATTAAAGATGACATTTGTGTATATGTATTTGTATACAAATTACTATTCCAACTCAGCCCTATATATTTTAGTATTAGGAATATAGAAAAACAAAAACACAGCTTTGATTTAATGAGCTCCAGATACCAAAAAAAAAAAAAAAAATTGAAATTCCGTTGATTGGAGATTGATTAAGCTGCGAATTTTGTCACACATTCGGCGATTCAATATTTATTTCTTTAAAAAATATTTTTGCATTGCGTTGCTCCACGTCCATCACTTAAAGTTTCCTCAATTCATAACGATCGATTACACCTCGAGGCATCTTGCCGTCTGCCAATGTCAGGGCTGGTATGCAAATTGTATCGTGGTATGTTGATGGATTATATTTTGTGTAATATTTACGCAAAATTCTCGCGAATTTCTCCTGTTCACCCTCAGGTCTCGGGGGAACTTCACGTTGTCCTTTGTTTATCAAATATATTTTCTCCAAGTTTATGCGATCGTAATAATTTTGATATGATGTGTAATAACTCAAACGACTACCTTTTACATCGCGTTTGCATTCTAACTTTTTGCCAATCAATGGCGCGTAATCTCGAGGCGAATATGATAACCCATATGTAGAACGATCCCACTGTCTTATCACATCTTCTATATATCTTATGTTGACATGCGGGCATTTAAAATATTGTTCGTATTTTTCCGGATGGCATTGCTTTAAGCGCATCAAAAATTGTTGGTATTCCTCACGCCAATCCATTGAACGAGGCCACGTTTTAGTGACTTGCTGACGATTTCGTATAGTTAAATTATTAAAGCCATGGCCAGTGAATATGTCCACATCACCTTGCTCTTTCTTCTGACTCGGTGTTGCATATTTATAGTCTTTAGGCAACACATAATCAGCGCGTTGTGTTGTAGTGTATGATGGACATGAACAACTCATTTTTTTTTGGTTTTTTTCTTTTTGTATTTTTTTTTTGTTCAATGTAAAAATATATGTAGAATATTTGTGAAATAGTTATGTGGAATAAAGCAAAAAAATATTTTAATAATTTGATATATGGGGCAAAGAAAAAAGTCACATAGTAAAGTGTAATATTTAAACCGTACTTGAAAACTCTGGAGCAGTGTGGGCAGCGTGATGGGTTACATTGTCAAGATCATGTTCCTAACCTTAACTTTTTTGGTTTTTGTTGTTGTTGTTTTTTCGACAGTGGTGGACTCTTGCTTCTCTCTTGATAGTACGTTGCATTAAAAGTTTAATGGTGTGGTATATTGCATTAAATGTTAAGATAAAAGGTTTTTGTAGGCCTATGAGTCAACTTATCAACACGATACTCACAAATGCTGAAATGGGCCCAAAACTGGCATTAAACTGTGTTATTTCCCGTAAAAAGTATAGGATCAAATCAAGTTCTAATAGATGAGCCTGTTAGGTTATCATGGACATAGAATTTACGAGCCTGGGATTGTTTTCAAAACAATTAAATGGTTATGTTTTTTTACTGTATATATATGGCTGTTCTACTGTAATATTGCATTATACATATCATGGACTATGACTCGATTGATTACAAGCAAATTAAAATTATCTTAATACATAAAAATCACAGGTCACAATTTCCAACCAGCTAATTTCGGAATATACCCAACTGATTTCAATGAATTATTGGTAATGTGTATTATTGGGTCCCGAATCTATAATAGCATAGTTTTAGACATAATATGAGACGCTGTTGTTGAAATCTAGAGATCTTTTTATTTTGTGAATCTATTTTAAGAATTTTATTTTAAACATTGCGTTTCTAATCAACGTGACAATTTATTTTTGTTTTGTTTATTCCTCTATCGTAATTCCAGTAAATATACTACAATCTTAAAGCGATTATATTATTTGTTGTAGTTATGAGCAAGAATGACTTTACTCAAAATATTGATTTATTTCCAAAGGAAATATTTACAAAGAACTAAGCTCAACTCACATTAAGAGTGAAATTAGTTGGTCAGCAATGTAATTATGGTCTTCCTAATTGACTTGACGACTAAATTCGTCGCTACCCCAATCTCTTCTACTGACAAACTGATAGACACAACATGCGTTTGCTTTCAGTTTATTCTATTCGCTGAGCTGGAATTAGCCAGCGATGAAATATGAAAGGCACAATCATTGCCTGCCATAACAATTACGCTGGTAATGGTATTTTAATTGAAGGATTTCGGGCTACAAGGTATTATTAGTTAAGGGAGAACGCTGAGGCAACACTTGTGGTGTGGTATCTACAACATCGTGCTACGCTGCTACGTTTTGCTTTGTCACATGTTGAATGTACAGCGCAGAAATGTGAATTAATTCGTATTTAATTGAAATTCGACTTTGACGTATTTATGATCGAATTTAGCTTTTACAACGTCAAAAAAGCTCTTAATCCTTTTATTGGAATATTGAATTCGTTTCAAACCATTCTTAAGTGGAAAGTTCGAGTCTCACAATTATTGCTAATTAGTGTTGCTTAAAAGGGTTTCTACCTTGTGAGAGGTTCGACATGATTGACTTCTTTCGTTAAAATTAAATTCGTGTGGTGTCTTTCAAATTGCTATCGATTTTCTTTGACTTAAAAAAAAAAAAATAATAATAATAATAATAATAAAAATAATAATAATAAAATAACAAATAAATAAATAATAATATAATAGGAGTAGTCTAATATGAGGAAAAGAAATTATAAAATTCAATTAAATTAAGAAAGTTTTGTTTTGATTTAAGAATTCAGGTGCTCCATGCTGTGCGGGTTAGGAATGTAGCATTGGCAGTTTCACTTATTACCCCACGCAACACATTCCTAGAATTTCCTTCATTAATTATAATGTGAAGAATGGTATAGGAAGGCATACGGTATAGACAAACATTTTTCCAAAGCATTTTTATTTCTGAACTTTGAACTTTCTTCGCATTTACTAAATATTAAAGAACTTGACAAGTGCTTCTTTAATATTTAATCTTATATCTGTGCCTTATTTACTCTGTTTCGCTCTTTGGCATTCATCATTTTAAATTGAGAGACACTTGCTTGCCACTCGTATTCAGTGAAGCATAACAAGTATCTATTCATTCCAGTGATTGAGGTTGGCTCTTACACTCAACATCCTTTAAATTTTAAATCTCTAGCTTCTTGTGACGTACACGTTGTGTTTGCGAGTTCAAACCTGATTTGCGGGTAAAAAAAAAAATAAATAAAATTCGAAGAAATTCGTGGTTAATACAGTCGGCAAACATTTTTTTTATTGATTTTCATGAAAGAATGTTGAAACAACCTTTTTAAAAAAATCTTTATTTTAAATTTGTTGAACCTTATATAACTCGCTCATGTATTGAGAAAGCTAGTCACGCAAGATTCATAATGTTCTGTTGTTCAGAAAGTTATAACTATTGGTTGATGTGTCTTTCAGTTTCTGAATGTTTGGATATGCAGGTCTCTCTATGAATGATAAAGCCGTAAAGCTGTTGGTGAGGTGTGTTTCATCTTCTGCATTGACATATATGCATATTCAACCTCTGCCAAATGGGTAACTGTCACTAAGTGTCCTCTGCATATGTCGCAAATGAAAGTCTATCGCCACTCAGGATAAAAAGTTCTGAAATAAATTCTAATAAATATTCAAAGCTCTTGGAGGCAAATTTTTTCTTAAATTATATAATACACCTATCATATATTAAACCGGTGTAGTTTTTTTTTAAAACTATTTTTGGTACTGAATAAGACGTTTAGTCAAAATTGTCATTCTCAGGTTACTGTTCTATGTGAAGTTGCAAATGGCCTAATTGAAAAAATCACTGACATGGAAAAACCTTAAGCAAATGCATTGCAAGACTTTTCGCTAAAGTTTCAGTAAGAGAACATTATTGTTAATTTGCCAGCGACACTGCGAAAAAGCCTTAAATTTTACTTTCACATCACGACCAAGTTGAGCGTCGTCAATATTTATAAAGGACACTTTATGAAAGCATAAAGAGCCATATGGGAATATGCCTTTTCAGACTGTTTGAAAAGTTAGAAAAGACGTAGGCAAAAGTCAGATTGATTGAAATTACTTTCAAAGCGAAGGAATTAATTTGGACAAAAAAATGTAAATTTTTTATTTTTGTAAATAAGTTCACAGTATTACTCTTGCATCTTTATATCAACAGTAATGTTTGTCGATATTATTAAGTGCATTAAGTGCAAAAATTTTAAAAAGTTGCTTCACTGAGTAGCAATGTTGAATAATAATAAATCTCTTCTAGAAACATAAAATACACCACATAAAGGAAATACACCTACTTGTACATAGTTACCAATTAGCAATACAAGTACCTCCAGCAATGATGATTAATTTAAACTGACTTTTGACTGCGCTGACGTCACACGTCTAACCAACAACGAATGCGCTCATAAAAATATAACGAATTATGGTCTCTCGTGCTCTCTCACTACTAATTAAATTAGCTGTCTCCTCCGATGCGCCTGCTTCACTTCAGTTTGATAAATTATATGGCAATTTTTTAATTACCACAAACATATTCAATGTACGCAACCCTCTCCACGCGAGGTCAACTCTGAAGAATATTGTGTTGGTTAAACATTGGACAGCTTCGTGTTGCGGTTAACGAGAACATGTGTTTGCTCTCCCGACAACAGTCGACTGGTTCTAAGGAACTAAGGAATTAATTTAACAACATTCGTTAACAATTACATTTGGTATAGCTGATTTTCAAAAATTCCACCTATCACTAACAATGGAAACAGGGAGAAAATAGTTTACCAGTCAACCACTTTCGCATGCGTTCTCCAAGGAACACTTGCGGCTCAATTTAAGATAGTTTTGGGGCACTTTGTAAATACGCACACTTTGGTTGTCTTTCGTGGCATAATTAAATTTAGTGATGAGCTTTTTTATAGATTAAGAGATGTTAAAACATTTAGTTCTTTGCATTTATTTTACATATTAACAATTTTTGGAACGATCACCACAACGAATTGAGAAATTGACTGAATGAAAACCAAATTAATAGGCATAAAATTAGAGTTTAAAATAAAATTTCAACTACTTACTTTGACGGTAGTGATAAATCGTTTAGATGGACATACAAAGTTTCATCACTAATATTCAATATTCGTTTTCGACTACTGTTTTGACTGCTAATTCCGATACTAATACTACTTTTGACACTTCGCGGTGACCTCTTTTATATTCTTTCTCATTTCGCCGACAATTGATCGCGTCGGTTTGAACTCTTTCGCATAACATTAAATTCCGCGTGATTGCATCACGGAAATATTAAAAAATTAAAAAAGTGCACATAAAACTATCCTTGTGTGAGTGAGCTATCCAATGCATATAAAACAATCGTGAAGCGTGAGAAATACGAAGGACTAAGTTAAGGGGAATAAAAACACACTCTCCCCTTGTACACCGCTCAATCCAGGAAGAATTCATGTTTGGAGTCTTGAGGAATTATCAATTATGTTCTAATAATTGAATAAATCAAATCTTAAGTGCTTAAATTGAGTCATACCAGGCAGTTATAATCTAGCCTAATATTAATATTGTATAGATTTTCACATTGTTATCATTTTCATACAAGCATTAATTTCCATAAAAGTAGATGAGCGAATAAGTATATTTTTGAGAAATTCAGAGTTAATATTGGAATAATACCGAAATATCAAGAGAGAAAACTGTTTGCACGGATGTCTACTGAAACAGGGATATGTGTGGTGTTGTTCACACTCCCTGATGTTTCGCTTAATCTGGAAACATACCGTCAAATATTTGCTTTTTATTGCTTTTGCAACTAAGCTATTGAGTAGAAACAGACGTCTTCACTTACATAGCAAAAAGAAGTCTGTAGCGTGACTATTTAGAATGTCGGTGATGCGAACCCATGCTTTTTGACCCATCGAAAAAGTCGCCTACACTGCATATAGAAGTTGTAACTTCGAAATGAAAAAAAAAAGAAAAAAGAAATACAAATAAAGAAATAAAGAATTTAACATAAAAACGTATGACCCTTTATAAGATTGTCAAATAAAAACATTGACATCTTCAGTCGTTTATTAAACATTAAACTAATAAAGCAATATAAACTATAAAATACAACAACTTCATTCATACAAAAACTTCACTTTTATGGATAATAAAATGGAAAAAATTCACTTTCCGTCCTACACCACAACTCACAGATCTCATTATGTGCCCTACGAAAACTTCAAGCGTGTCCTACCGTCACCCGCAACCACGCAAACCGATGCTGCACTAATCAGTGGACATTGCTTCAATAATTTGACCAATGAAAAGCGTCCTCAAGTAACCAAAATATGGCCCCGTGCAATGGATTGGCGTGAGGAGTACCCGCAATTTCTGAGGAAGCTTAACATTTTACACCCGGAAGTGCATCAAAAACACTTTCAATCTCCAAAGACGAGGACTTCATATTTGGCAAGACTAATTAAAGCGAAAGAAGGCACCGAATACGGAGTAACGTATTCCCCCAATGAATATAAGCCACTCTATGCTAAGGATGAAATGGATGACAGGAAAGGGAACTTAAGCAAAAGACTGGATTATTATACAACCTACTCTAGCTCCTATAATCGGTTAAACCTGGAGGATCGCTTTAGAGTCTTACCATCAACTCTAACTGTAAATATGGGTGATCAGATCTATTCGAAAGTTTTACGTAAATTTAATAAAAAATATACACCATCGACATACTACGACACTATTTGCTTACCAGCACTGGTAGCTTCAGATGGAAAAATGCCACGAGGCTACGTCGATCGACATGAATTAAGAAGAGTTTAGAACAAAATGGAATCAATCGTCGATATAAAAGTATATTTTTTAGTCACAATTCCACTGACTTCCCTCGTTATATTGAACGAGAAATATTAACACAAAAATAAAATTTGAAATACCAACTAAACAGCAATAGTTTAATGTATAGTAAAAAAACAATATATAGCAGGTATATAGCAGATATTTTACCCATGTGTATTTTTTTTAAGCTTTAATTTTTAATTTCTGTTAACCACAAAACAACCCGATAGTTTTCAAACTTTTATATCAGCTGATGCTAAGCTTAGGTAAATATCTAAGGGATCTCACAATCAGTGATTACGGAGATAGTTGGGATGAAGTCTCTACAACCGGCCGGAGTTTGGAGTTAGAGAAGTTACGATAGTATTGAAGTGCTTCAGTAATCTTTCATTGCATTGGCTACAAGAGGAATTAAGTTCCTCGAAAACCTCATAAAACCTCTATGCAATGTGGTGTTCTTAACTAACCACGGTGCACCATTTATGCTGTCCGTCTGTTAAATGACTTTAAATAATAATATTTATTAGTTCTGTCACACTGATCATGCTATAATAAAAGAGGTAGCAATCATCTAGAATAAGTTAAATGACTCGCATTAAAATTTACCCTAAACATACTAGATTTTAGAAAGCTGAATTCTAGAATGAATCCATCCATGAAGCTGTGAATCCAAAATAAAGTTGAATAGCAGTTAATCAATACATCAGTTAATTTGGGTTCATCCTTAGTGTGGTGAGATTTAGTGCTTCATTAAACTAAACTCCTTTTGGCTGACATCTGACTGAAAATTAATTAACTTGCATAGTCGTATTGTATTTTAGTTCTCAACTATAAGTGCCACTCTGCAAATGTTAACTGAAGGTTGAGTTATAATGTCAAGGCATCCATAATGAAAAGTAGCAATGACCTTCGTGAGAGCCAATGACCGTTAAGTGAATATATCTAACACAAAACGGCAATCATGTCGACCAATGAATTGGCTTCTTATATGTGAATGAAAATGTTTGCTTTAAGGGCTTCGCATTAACTGACAAATGTGCTTGTGTTGGTGTTTTGCGCATGGAATAAATTAATACAACAAATATGTGTGTCAAATTCATACATAGCACAAGACTTTTTGCTAAACTTTTAGTAAAAACAAGTCATTGTTAATTTACTATTATACTTTCATACTTTCTCTATTATTCTTTAATGTCACGACCAGGTTGAGCGACGTCACTTCCTATAGAAGACACCCAATTTGACTTTCACATTCTTCTTCATAACTGAGCCGTTATTGCAGCGTAATTATTTAATAGTTTACAACTTTCGCAGAGCATGAACTTTGACGCTCTTGCTTACGCTTGCGAGTCAAGTGTCTGACCAAGAATAACACAGGGAAGCGTTGATTTTTGCATCTCGAGCCGAGCTGACTTTGTAATTTGTTGCGCTGCGTTGGCGGATTTGGTTACAGTTATTACGCAGAGGAGTGCTGGCATTGTAGCCAATGTCGAATTAAGCACTAAACTTGTACAGCTAACGTTAAAATAAAAAAAATATCTATATACGTATATATAAATCTATAGATTAAGTATAATTTTGGCCAAAAAAATGTGAATTAAATTCATAAATTAAATTTAATCAGGTGAAATTTATTATGAGCTTCAAATGTATCCAATTTTACGTGCTCTAGCACATTGGTATATATTGCAAATTTCATGTGTTTGCTCGACTATCCATGCGAAATTTTTGTAGTAGTCTCATCGTTCTTTTGAAATTGGGGCAGCGGTGGAAAATTCAATTTTGTTGATGAATAAATAAAAAAGAAATAAAAAAATTTAAATAAAAGTAAACTTTTAAATCAGTAAACGTTGCTTACAGAAGAATACCTTCAAATGCGTGATGAAATAAGGCGATAAACTTTAGCGTATCTGGCCGCTGTGACTTTCACATTACTATCGATTTTCTTTAACTTAAAAATAATAATGATAATAGTAATAATAATAATAATAATAATAATAATAATAATAATAATAATAATAATAATAATAATAATAATAATAATAATAATAATAATAATAATAATAATAATAATAATAATAATAATAATAATAATAATAATAATAATAATAATAATAATAATAATAATAATAATATTAATAATAACAACAAATAAATAAATAATAATATAACAGGAGTAGTCTAATATGAGGAAAGAAATTATAAAATGCAATTAAATTAAGAAAGTTTTGTTTTGATTTGAGAATTCAGTTGCTCCATGTTATGCGGGTTAGGAATGTAGTTCTGGCAGTTTCACTTCTCCACCCCCGCCCCACATTCCCAGAATTTCTTTCATTCATTATAATTTGAGGAATGGTATAGGAAGGTATACTGTATAGACAAACATTTTGACATAGGTCGTCAGTCAAATACACGGCGAACGAATTCACGTGCAAATCGAAATGATGTCCAGAGAGTAGCATATATTAAAACTAGTTGCATTTGCAAGTTCGAATTACGTTCGAGAGCGACTGAAAACGAACGACAAGCGAATAGATTCAGAATGCAACGAGTTCGTGCACATAAAACACAATGCCAGAGAGCACGACACAATGAACATTGCCAATGGCGCCGACGCAGTGTCCCTATGAACCTGAAACGAGCGCCATTCAATTACGATTCGGAAATCAATTACAGAAATGTCGGTACATTGTCGGCATTTTAAGGCATTGAAAATCTGCGGCAGATTTGGCCCCACGAGCCATTACGGTCATTAGTTTCTGTAATCCATTTCGTAGCTAAAATCAAAAAAAAATGCAACAGTTTTTTTCTAAATAACGTCGTTTGGCGCAACGCGTATTATACGAGATACTTCCATGCGCCTTCCATGCGAAGCGGTTTATTTATTTTTCTAATGTAATTTTTAATGTAACGTAACTTTGACAGGTAAGAAGGCAAAAAGGAAAATACACCACAAACAACAGACCAGCAGCGGGAACCACTTGCTAGATTCGCATGTTAAGTGGGCCTTAATAGCTCTGTTAAACTGCAAGAATTTTGTTCTGTAGCTCTCACGTCACTCATGAGAATTTTTTGCGTTAAAATGGCCGACTCAGAAACTAAGTTTGGTATACTTGATGTTGTAAGCATATGCTTGTAACATAGGATAGTACAATACTGGCATTTCATTCCAAAACATCTCATGGTCAACTTTATCGTTACGACCAATTGTAATGGTAGACTATTTGAAACGTAAGTCAAAACAACATTAAAACTGTTATTTAAGCTTATATTGTAAGAGATTTGCTGTATGTTTCTATATATAATTTAAAACAAAGTATGTTATGTTAGTGACAATGGCAAAATCATTTGAGCGTTTGTTCTGACTTCATTTTGAAACTGTCAGTCCTTTACAACGATTCGGTGCCGCAACATTGCGCTATTCAGGTCAGTATGGGAAAGGCTGTTCCATGTAGTTGATCACTGTTACTTTCGACGAGCGAAAACAATTGCTGCAGTAACGCTATTCCAGTACAAGCAGTGACATACACAAAGTGGCACCGTTGTAGAACACATTACCAATCGGAATTTTGACGTTTGCGTTGATGGTTGTGTGGCACGGACGAATGACAAAAAAAGGGAAAATGTCTCAATATTTCAAATTTAAAAACCATGGCATGTAATAAATAATCCACAACAACAATACACCATAATAAGAAAAATTAGAGCCAACAATAAAAGTACAAACAACAAACGTGTAAGAGTGTACGTTGTGTTTCTAAATGTAGTGCAACTCCTAAAAGCGTGCTTTAAATTTTTACGGACTTATTTACTCGGTTTGAATTACATGTGGCTGTGGATGCGGCTGTGCCTGAGTGTGTATTTCGGCTGAATTTCTGTGTGTGCGTGTCAGAGTGAGTGTGTCAGCAGGTAGCAAGTTTCATCGCACGTTTGACTTAACGACATCGGTTTTTTGGTCCCACCTACTTCTCCGCTGCTTTTGAATAATTAATGTAATCAAGCTTTTTAACTTTATATTCAGTTGTGCAGTTTTCACGCACGTGTTTTTTTATTATTTCATATTTTTTATTATTTCATATTTAGATCTATTTTACATGAAAATGTGTTAATGTTGTAATGGACAGGAAACCATGGTAATTACAGAGTGAGTGAATTTGTTAATGTTATGTTTAAAAAAAAGAAACTAAAAAAAAAACTTGGATTTCATAAACATCCGATGCTAGAAGCAACGATATTTTTTGAGTGTTTCTTGAATTATCTATACTCTCGATATTTTGTATACGAGTATTTAACTTATGATGACATTTTATTTATCATTGGCTTGCCCAACAGCAGTGTTTGTCTAGCTCAAATTGTGACGAGATAGTTACTTTATATTCAAGATAATACTCAAAATAAGAAAGTGGTATCAGATAGCGTTGTAGAGAACGAATTATATGGCATATGAGTAGAGTTCAGGTTTCACCCCTTTTAATTATCATTAATTAATTTGAATTAAAATAAAGTTTTTTTTATTTGACAAACCGATAGATAACAACTAAGTTTTGAAGATTTTATTTTAGTAACTTTGAAGATTTATTCAAAAAAATTAGTAAAATATTTTTTATTCAAAATATTGTCCATGGTTAGCTACGACTCTTTATAATAAGTGGTAGTCGGTAGGAACAATGTCTGCATAATACAGAAGCTGGCATAGAACTTACCATTGAAGTGCCACCCAAGTTTCCCTGAGAACTATTGCAACAATTGGTCGAGCGTTGTCGTGCTGAAAGATCACTTTGTCGTGTCTGTACTGCCCGCGATATGGGACCTTATATGCGAAAAAAATAATTAAATATAAGTATATCGTTGAGTATATCTTTTCTTCTTTTATTATTATTATTTTATAATTTTTCTTATCCTTACCATTAAATAATCTATTATTAAAATTCTATGCTTCAGAAAAATGTTCTACAAATTTACGGAGACCAATGTAACTTAACTCGGAATTGATTATATGAAAATCTTCAAAAACTTCTTCAAGAAAACCAAAACATATAAAACACCTATTTTTCGATCTATAACTTTGTGCTTACTTTACGCCCTTGCATATATTTAAGACCAAATCAACACTATAATACTTTGTACCTTATTATTGTAATAACACAAATTACAAACAAACCGTCGATTTGCATAATTCAAAGCAATAAAAAGTTTTACATGTGAGTATGACTAAATGCTTCTTAGAAATGGATCACAAACAGTAGTGACAAACAATATTCAAGAAATATATTTATGTGACAAAACGACGTCTCAGCTGTTGTGCCAATTTAAAATGAATTTCAATATTCGATAAATACAGTAGAAGCCATAAAAAAACGATAAAAAATCAGCACGCCCACAAGCAAACAAACATAATTGTTAGCCAAAAGTAAAATACCAAAAAAAAAATCGAAAACAAACAACAACTTTTGAGAACGACACAAGAATAACATTTAAATGAGAAAATATGAAAATTTTGAATTTTACTCCGTGATTTTTGCTTTCGAACTGAAAAAATGAGCGCGTACCACCGACGTGCTAGTGAGTTGAACAATGAGCGCAACGCAACAATTTAAATTCCAACAAGAAATAACGCGCAAAAAACGCGGCTGGCGAATTGCGAAGCCAACCTGTTGCAAACAGACAAGCTCAGCCGACGTGGGCGGCACAACAAATACAGCTGCGGTGGCGCCAAAGGCGAGACTAACCTGAATGAGTCTTCTGAACGAGACTGTATGGAAGCCGGGTTAGCTAAGAACGTCGTACGTGGTAAGTTGCCGTTGGGAAATAGTTTTTCTGTTGAAGTACAAAAACAAAAAAAAAAGAAAAAATGACAGCAATAATTTGCCTTTAATTAATTTTTTGGTTAATTTATTTATTTTGCTGCCGGTCTGTCGACGCCTTCTATGTCCTCGGGGATGTTGCACGATATACTTTTATGTTAATTTTCGGGACATCAAATTATGTGTACTCCCTCTAAAACGCCTCTGTTTGTTGTCTGCTACTTTGTTGGCGTAGGCATAAGCAGAAAGTTACAAACATTTTTTTTAGGTTGTGATTAATGGGTTTTTGAATTCGCTTCAAGAGCAAACTTTGCCAAAGGAAAAAGTTAATACGAAAGGGTTTTACTAATGCATTGAAAAACAATGACGCCTTTGGAAATGCTTACCGAAACATTTTGGCTGAACACAAAATTTGTGTAATCTGGGTTGGAAATAAAATTTAAAAAACTTCCAAAAGCATCTGCTAAGAAATATAATAAATTCTAGTATTCATTACCCGTTGCTCCGATGTGCGATTTTGTTCTGTTATATTCAGCCAACTTGCACTATAATGAGAGCAACATTATTTAGAATTTGCTGGGCCATTGTAATGTCGGCCGCATTGATTTTTTGTTGTTATTTTTGATGCCTTTGTGAATTTTAGAATACAATAATTCGAAGAAGGTGCATATTTTTTATATATACTTTATTTACGAGTACGGCTGACAAATGCCAATTTGTACAAGAAATTTTCTCTTGTAAAGTATTCAAAAGAGAAATAAATTCTTAATTTTAATTAAGTAATAATATTACATATTATTTTTAGTATTGTGTTCTCCATATTGTATCTGCGCAAAAAAATCTTTAAGTAATGCAAAGCCATGATTGTTATTGTTCTTTGATATACAGATACTGACTTTGTTCAGATAAAATAAATAAACAAATCCACTTTGTGTTGGTATTTGCCGTTGAGTTCAAAGTATTTAGATTTTAACTTTAATATTTGTAAACATCTTTATATGGACATTAATATGAGTAATCGTGGCTTCAGATCGAGATTGTTAACATCTGTTAGCTTACAGAATGTAGAATCATTTTACAGCTGGATTTTTGATTATTTTTCATTCAGTAATAACTCGCTTGCGAAAACTAGATACCTGAGTAACCAATCTTGATAGTATTGCACAATTTCAATAGTGTGTTCTTTTCTCGCTCGTTCTTTTGGCATAAAATTTGCAATTTGTATCATTTCGTCAGAGAGGTGGGTGGAACTATTTCGGCGTAGGGTTTACTTAGCACTATTTTTTCTCATTATTATTTTTTTTATCTACGCATAATTTTCTCAGTTTCCGATGAAGTGGCAACTTTTGACCTTCAAATTAAAGAATTATATAAATTGCCATTGTTTCTTAACAAAATATACAGACAGCACTGCGTCTGTAATATCCCAAGAAACCGGGGCTTAGGGATTTCAAATGAAAATATATTTCAGGTAAGCTAGTGAAGTTGGATACTTTGAACGGATTGCTCTAAAAAAGGTGTACCTCTAGCATGAAATAGAAGAAGATTTAATACTATAATTCAAACCAAAGTAATCTTTAAGTAGAGATATGTATTTTAACGCAACTGTGTTTTTTCACACGTTTAGCCACAAATGTTTATTGTTTCCAACCAAATTTTATTGCCCTTAAAATAATTTCATAAATACAATGAAAATGCACAGAGTTAGGAGCAGGAGTTTTCAGCCATAAACGAAAATGTTTTACAAATATTCCATAGCTAAGGGAACAATAGTAGTATTAATTCCAATGAATTACAATTTCAGAGAAAAACCAACAAAACAAAAACATTTGCAAACATAAAACAACATATAGTAAAGCACATGCAGAAGCAATAAAATCGAACGACAACGGCAGCAGTAAATGTGTGAAACCTAAAACCTTTCCTCCCGGGCATGAGAGGAGTGCTCACATGCAATGCAATAAAAAGATACAAAAAAATTAAATACAAACCAAAATATTGTTTCGCAAAAAATAAAAAATAAATCAAATAATGTGATTCTTTCTGTTTCGTTTATTTCACTTAGCATTTTCTACGCTCCAGCCAATTACAAATTGCATTTGTAGGAGTTGGTCCTGTTGACCTTTACTATTTACAACCCTGAATAGAGTTTTTCGAGTTCTCTTCTGTTGAATATTTGCATAAAAAGTTGTTGCTTTCGTAGTAGTTTTCGCCAGGACGTTGGCACACTTTTCGCGTAGACAGGCTGCGTGAAGTGCGCGTACAGAAAGCTCAAGGCGCTCAGCTAATTCAAGTGTTTTTATGTCTACACAATGCTGACTGAAGACTGACTGAATTAGTGTTGGCGAGCGAAGGACACGAAAATTGTGTGGCATACTTACGGGCGTAGCAATTTCAGATGAGAGTTTCTATTATTATTATTAATTTTTGTTGTCGCTGAAAGCTATTAAATCATAATAATTACATAGTATACGCCATTACATAAACAAAAAATGAAGCTTTCAGTTGTTTGGCTCATTTCGACATAAAAGTAATTAAAATGAAATTTAATAAAATTAAAAGGAAGTTAAACAGAAGTTAATTAATGGCTTTCTATTCAGAAAACAATTGTTGTAGTAGCTAAGTGTCATGCGACACGACTGTTTTTATTAATGTGAGAAATTTTCTTGGGAAAATAATATTCAATGATATTTATTTAGTGCGGGACATGTCAAAGGAATATTCTTTGTGAGTAGCCTTTCTGCGTATTTTTATGACTTCATCTCTCTTTTTTTAATTTTAAATGCGATGTGCTTCTGTATATAATTTGATTATGACACCTGGAACTACTATTGCGCCTGCGACTTTATTCATAGCAAAGGCAAGCGGCTGACTGTTCATCAGATTGCTGATTACCTATGTATATGGCCGTGTATTACCGCTAATCTGAACCAATTAAAGCCTAGTGAACTAGAGACAGAATATAGTGTGTGCGTTTTGATGTATTTAACTGTCTGATTAGACAATATATTTATATATACTATTGTAGTGTGTATAGTCGGCAGTTCTGCATTGTTTATGGTGTATTATTTATTTATTTTTTTTTTTTGTCCGGATAGGTGTTATCAGCACTGTAAGCTAAATTTTGCTTCGCCTACACTTTCACTTTTTCAAAGCCGTTGGGCAACATTACTTAGCCAAGTCGGTTTTGTATCGCATTCCACACATATTCACAGAACCGCTAAGTGCTTATTCTTGCTTATTTCTCGCTTTAAGAATGAGTATTTTGTAAAGGCCGACACAGTTTCAGTTTGCAGTTTCACCTTGGATTAGCAGATGCAAATATTTCAAGTCTAATGGTGTATTAGTCCAAGTTTTGCTGTTGTTATCATAGTCTTACTCCCCTTCTTTCAGACACTGTTTTCAGCTAATTTGTCTTAAAATGCTAACCGAAGCATTTAGCAATTCGGAAGAATTTTTCACTGCTTTAAAAATGAAAAGGAGACTTCAACTGAAAAATAAAGTGACTTTCTTTTTACAGCTCAAAATATGTTCCAAGTCAAATCACATTAAGCACGTTGAAAAATTTGCTTATTACGGCTAAAAGCTGTTAACAGCAATTTACGTCAATTTGTCTGACCGAAGTTCCACGTTTTATGCAAAAAGCATACACATTTTTATATTTATTTTTCACTGTGAAGTTGCTTCTACACAAACAAGCCCACATACAGTTTTATGCCGCATACTTCACGCTCTGAAACACAAAATTTTTGCTGTTTGCGTTTTGATATGTCGAAGTTATCTGGGCCCATTTATCACGGTCGCCCTTCTTACGCATATTTGATGCACAGAGCTTAATAAATAAGCTCGTTTGCCATGCGTGCCATTGTATTGTCCCACCTATTGGGTGTATTGTATTAGCAATTATTTTCCAGTAACTAAGCTGCACGCAACTGTAGCGTGTTTTATTTGGCGTCCTTAAAGTTGAGCCAAGCTAGAAATATAAAGAGACAAGAAAACAAAAAACAATGTACAAATAAGAATAAATAAAAAATGAATAAAAATTGAGCCTTACTGGTGATGGTGGAGCGTATGAATTTTCCGCATTTTCAGTACGCGCGTGGCTTTTCCGCGTACTTGAGCACGTTTTACATAAATTGGCGGTTTTTGTATGTTTAGTTTGCTTGCTTGCGCGCGTTGTTGCCGTAGTTGATGAACTGCACAGTTTTACAAAGCCGCAGGCAATACAATAAAATATTTCGTTAACCATCAAAAGCAGATGGCAGCTTTCATTAAAAAAGATTTCACATACCTTCATTTACATTCCAGATAAATTCCGTGGCTTATATTGTAATAGAATGCACTGAGCTGGTCCGTGTGGCAGGAAAACCAAAGTGTCGGGCTAATCAAATTGTCCGCTTGTTTGATGAGCTTGACTTGTACGTGCACATTCAAGTGATTCCATGAGAGGTGTGTGCATGTGTGTGTGGTCGAAAGTGATCGAGATACTATAAGTGTGAGTCAAAGTTTAACTGACTGTCAGCAGCAGCTGTTGCGGCTTATGGTCACTGCCAGTAATAGGAGTGGTCCTCTCGTTGTGGATTTGCTGCCGGCAAAAGTTATTATACCTACGTTCAGCTTACCCAGCTAAATATGTGTTTGTATGCATTCTTATCTTGTATCTGGTATACGTCGCACATCAACATTGGCAACGTTGAGCATATCCAGCAACTCAGAATTTTTTGTGTGAGTCTGCCCTTATGTGGCACTCGGCCGTAGTGGGCGCTGTTTCACAGTGGCACAAAACTCAATTATGTCGTTGTAAAACGCGTAGGCAACCTAGTTTGTTATGCCAAGCGGCAAAAAGCAGTGTTAACGACAGGTCGTTGCCGGACAGCTTCGCTCCTTGACGCATGAACAATTTCATCATTAAATGTGGTCCTTTAACATAAAGTGTGACTTGTAAACAGTTTAATTTAGTTTTGTAGCCACTTGTGGAGAGTTTGTTGGAAGTTTTAATTATTATGCAGCTTAATTTTTTCAATTATGCTTTATGTTGCACAATTAGTTAATGTATTTATAAAGTGATTGTTGGGGTGCGACCTGGCTGCCTTGGCTTAAATTAGGTTGTTGGAAAAATGAATGATTGCACAGTCTTAAAATGATATACTTAAGAATATTCTGTGCCGAAAAATTATGTTATTAGGTGCTTGCATAAGTTCTGGTCATTTTTTTTTTGTAAAAAGTCATTTATTGAATAGAGTTGTTACAATATGTATTATTCGAAATATTTTCCATCATTTCCTACAGCCTCTTCCCACCTTTGTTGCAATATGACAAGAACGCCTTGCAAGAACGATGGTAGTTTGTTAGCGACCCAATCATCTATCCATTTTCGTATTTCCTCAGCATCTCGAAACTATGGCACGCTACATGGATCTAAACAAGTGGTAATGAGAAGGTACTAAGTTTGGTGAGTAGGATGGGTGCGGCAGAACTTCTCATTCGAGTTCCAACAGTGTATGCTTCATAACTCTTGAAATGTGTGACCGAGCGTTGTCATGCATGAGAATGACTTTGCGTCTCTTGCTCGCTATCGCTGGCCTTTTTAGGAACAATGCGTTATTCAATTGGTCAACTGACGTTGGTACACATCTGCAGTTAAAGGTTTCGTTCGGTTTTAGAAGTTTGTAATACACTACACCTTGCTGATGCCACCATATGCACACATATTTGACTTGGGGATCGATGTTAATGTTTCTCCGTGACCTTTTATGCTTAGGATTGTTTTTTTTTTGTTTGAGATTTGAACCGCGACTCTGTCCAATAAGTGTGGCAATTAATTATCTTCGAACTTTTTTGGTTCTCCAGACCGTTCTTTGCCATAGACATCGAAATCACCACTTTTAAATTGTTGACATTAAAACCGGCCATTGGAATATGACGGATGAGCATCGTCTCTAAAAGTTTTTGATGGGCTTCGGCAGCAGATTTCTTCAAATTAACTAATAACAGTAATGAATGTCGAAAATGCAGTTATGAGCGTTCCATGATTATATATACACATTAATGTACATTAAATAACTCAAAGAGACGAAATGGAAAGCTGCTATTTTAGTGTTGAGAAATGTCAAAACCATCGAATTACAAAGCTTTTGTTGAGTTATTTACACTGATCCTTGAATTTTCAACATAAGATATCACTGACCAGAATTCTTGCAAAGTTCTAATAATATACGAGTGTGCATGGGGATTTCCGTTATATAAAGCAGTAACGTGCATTGAAACCAGCTCGGATCAATTAAGTTACACAAGGCACGAATAACTGCATGTTGATTTTTCCAAATTTTATCATTACACACACTTACTTGTGAGTCCTTGTATATAATACCCACGTTGATTGATTATAATGGTTCTTATATAATATTACAGAAGACGGCGATGCGAATTTATAACACACGGCATGTCTGAGGGGCCCTAAAAATCGTTTTAAATTTATTGTGTTTATTGAATTTATTGCTGTCTTTCTTTATTTTATTTTATGTTTCCTGAACAATTGCTTGCCTTGAACTCAGAAAAGTGATTTACAAAATCGCACTAAAGACAGCCGGAGAGTAGAGTGCAAAGAATAGTTGAAATGAAAAAATTATAGTGCTTTTATTTTTGGGCGATTCCC
Source organism: Cacoxenus indagator (assembly GCA_035041755.1). Taxonomy (NCBI): domain Eukaryota; kingdom Metazoa; phylum Arthropoda; class Insecta; order Diptera; family Drosophilidae; genus Cacoxenus; species Cacoxenus indagator. The sequence goes on from JAWNKX010000240.1 coordinate 577,676, forward strand.
TAAGCCAATGTTGTTATTGTAGCACAAATGTGTTCGTCTGCGAATTCGGCATCTCTTTGTTTTGGCTCTGATGCAGGCAGCAATTTTCCATAGTAGAAATCTTAACTCTCCAAATTTCTATCTGTCTCGCTGTGTTTGTGCGATAGTCAGCTGACTATTCCATCCATGCTTTTTTGTGTGTGTGTATTCAGTATCTGTGCGTGACCGGAATGGCATGGTAACTCAATCACTGGTCGCTCAATAAAGAAAACTAATTTTTTACTGCCATTGAAATTGGCAAGGATGAAATGCACAGCAAAAGCAGAAGCGGTCAGCAAATTTACCGAAAGATAAATCAGAAAGACAGACCGACATGAATACAGACAGTGATTGTAAGCCTGACTGCCATGACACCGACTGCCAACCTTTGGGTGCTTCTAATGTCTCAAATTTCGACTGTTTTGGCTCAATAACTTGTCTGGACAAACATGTTTGTATCACTTTGTTGATCACCTGCCTTGAAGTACAATAACAAACGGAAGACAACATGGCATGACAGATGCCCATGCTTGGCTAGAGCTTTGTTTGCTTGCATGGGGAAAACAAAGTGGTACGAGTAGTGACGCGGCTGCTGATGTTATTGAGAAGCTGTAATGTGCGTAATTGGGCTTGAAGCATCATTCACGGACAGCAGAGAAAAAGTTTTGTTTGCTTTATTTAATGCGTGGCTGGCTGTGTGTGATTGTTTTACTAATATATGTGTGTATGTGAAACAAATGTAATTTATAAGTAAGTTTTGTGTACGCCTACGAGTTGTGAACATTGCCGAATATTGTGCGGTAATATGTTTTCATATCAAGGCGCTTTCACGTCACGTTTGTAGACTGAAATAATAAAATAATTGATAGGCTCAGTAAATTGTATTTTTTGTTATAATTTAAAGAAGATATTACAGATACACCATAGAATATTCGATAATAATAGATGTCATGAGTAAAATCCCTTATGGAGATTTTTGTAGATTGTTTCTTAATAAGGCTGTATACAAAGAATAGGCATGTATATGTGTTGAGTTATTCAGTATCGTTGGTTTGGTCAATTATCATTGCAAAATAAATGCATATGGACAGACGAAGACCGAAACACTTTCAAAACTCAAAAATAACTATATTTTTTTACAATTTGGTAGATGCGCGGCTTATAGACAGAGGTATAGAGTAGTTAGGTTCTTGTGGGCCGATCGGCCGCTAGGTGGCGTTTAAGCCTTCTACGGCGACTTGTCCCATAAGGGAGGCAGCAAGTGGGATGGAATGCGAGGACTCTGTAATTATCACGACTGCTGTGCAAGATCTTGTTGAATGGCATAGTTATGGGCATAGGGGCAGCCATAATACGACACAGCGCCTTGTTTTTTAACATTTCAAGTTTGGACACACATGCAGTTTCTCAGAGAGAGAGAGAGAGAGAGAGAGAGAGAGAGAGAGAGAGAGAGAGAGAGAGAGAGCGAGAGAGAGAGAGAGGGAGAGAGAGAGAGAGACAAATTTTTTTTGTAATTTTTTTTTGCTCTTGTCTTTAGACAATAATTATTCTGATTGCCCTTGAAAATCCTGTGCATTTTTTTCTTATATCTATTTTCTCAACTAAATAAATAATATTCCAAATTATTTTAAATTTCAATCTTATTTCAATTCAAAAGTTGAGTCAACAAAAGCACTCAAAATGCTTGTACAGACATTTTTGTTCGACATTCTCGATGTTCCGTGAAATTTTGTAGCTATTTCTATAAAATAAAAGTGTTCATTAACAAGAAAGAATTCCCAATGGAGACATAAAATATCCACAATATTACACATAATTAGCATTTTCTCTCTTAGGGCTGTGCATGCTTATGTACGAGGATGTACATATGTTTGCCTTTTGGCTCGTTTGTGCCGAATGCAAATAAAGCACATTAAATAAATTGCCAAGTTCATAAATGAGTCTGTCGGCTTGTCTATATACGTATAAAGTAGGGACTGTTTGCGCCAGGATTGAGGCAAACTTTTCCTTTAAACATGCCATTGATTGCTTTAACGACACTGCCACTGGGTGAGTGTGTCACTGTGTGGTTGAGTGTATGTTGCATACTCTATGCTACATATTTAAGTGTATCATCTTGACTAAATATCATTTGAAAGTTGCAGAGGTCCATACAACCGCCTGTCGACCCACCCATACAACGGTACGCCCTCATGTCAGCTTCATCCACATTGAATTGACTCATTTATGGTTGGCATTTTCGCCGGTGACATTTTGACGCCCTCCAAAAGCATTGTGTGCTCTTCTCGCACACACGACACATTTTATGTTGCCATTTGAAACACGCTGTACAACCATTGGGGGATGTGGTGGGCGGTTGATGTGAAAATTACCTGTTTGTCTAACGCCCCAGTCCATTAGCTGTGGTTGGGAGTGGGAGTGTGTGAATATCATTTCGGTAGTCAGATACTTTTTATGTTAATGCGAAGTGGGTATTTATGTTGGTCTCGCTGAATATTTATGTATGCTGATCTCTTCGAAATGGTGGTGTGCGTAAGTGCCTGAAGAGGGCGTGTTACTAAATGAGGTGTTTATCGCTGGCATGCCAAATTGTCGACTATCAGATGCCAATGAAACCTTAAGAAATGAGTGGTATAATTTAAGCGAATGAAATTGCTTTCAATGAGGTTATATGATTTGCAAAATTATGGCCCCATTAACACATCTTTGGGTGTCATGTGTACGAGTTTGTCGTATGGTTTCTGTTGTTCTTATTTATCTGTGGCATTTTCGTTGTTAACGATTAGCGTTGTTTCATACACTCTAGTAAGCTAATACGAATAATACACAAAATAAAATAAAATAAAAAAAAAAGCAAACAAAGGGAGATTTGGTGACTAAATTAAGAGTAAATTTACAACCGCTTCAGTTACTACAGACTCCTTTATGATAGGTAAGCGCAAAAAAGTAGCCATCGAGTAAAAAACGATAACACAAAGGGCTCGAATTGCAGAGGAACGAATGACATAGCAGGTTTAGTTACAAGCAATAAACGCGTTGTCCTTACCGTTAACAGCAGATGAGTCAGCGGAAGTATCTACAGCTGCCGCGGAAACTACTGGTGCTCAGCTTAGTCTGTTAAAGTAAGTCGATGCCATTTCATGCGACATGAGAGGAAGTAACATTGATGATAAGCTTTAGTTAAAAAGAATAGCTCATTGAAGAAGAACAATGTTTGAGCGAAGGTAGAAAGTACAAAAACTATAAGCATTACAGAAATTGATACTCAATGAGCAAATCAACGAGAACTAGTACTTTTTCTTTTATTTATTTATTTATATATTTTTTTAAAATAACTTTCATTGCATAACAACTTTGTCGGGTTATAAATATTGGCGTGTAGAGAAGTAGACTTAGGATATTGTGATGGCTATGATGCTAGTTGCACCGTTAAATCAATGACTGAAAAGGCTAGTAGTTCCTTCTTAGGTGTGTGGCTTTTTCTAGGACTACGTAATTTTTATTACACAAGATTCTGATAAGTAAATTTATAATTATTCGATTTTCTTTACTGAGGGTACTTCATTTAACAATCTGTGAAATTAATTCAGGCAACACTACGGTCATTTTATGAAAATGTTAGTGCTAATCGGAGAAACTTTAGCAATACTTATAATATACATCAGATGGGTGATTCAAGAAAATATTGATATATTTTTTGATTTTATTCTGGCGCGTCTATCCCAGCTTAGGTACTGATAATAATAAGATTTGAATAACAAAATTATATATAAAGGTTTACTTTGAAATTCTTTCATTAGAGCAGAGCAATTCAATTGTCTTTTATAATGCAAACATTTTTGAAATATGCTTCCGGCGCATTCCAAAGCAATATACTCGTAAATAAGAAATGAATTAATATTTTTTTTTGTGTTGGTATAAACACATTTTCGCCTTAATAAATTTAACGAAAGAATACTCCCACTGCGCTTTTATGAGCATTTTCTTTTTCAGTCCAATAAAAATTTGTACGCGTGGCGCGCTCTTTTCAATGCATTAAAACTTGACGCTCGATTTTCAAAATGTATTAATTGCGTGTGAAAGCCAAGTGTATAAATCATTTTTCACAATGCCGGGTGAAGGATGACGTACTCGCAGTTGTTGTGAAACTACACGCAGCACACTCGCTTTGCAACGCCTCATTTACTTTGAAGTGTTGTAGTAAATTCCATTTAAGCTGTGCAAATGCTGTGAGGCCCATTGAAATCCTTTCCCAACGAGTTGTTGTAGTCACACGCAACATTTACCATTTCCACCAATCCAATGAAAACGCAAACTGAGTTGGTTAATTTGATGAATTGAGCGCTTTGTGTGAAGAAATTTGTAAACCGTGCGTGCGAAAGGTCATGTTGAATAAGGACTTCCAGTGTCAATATGTAGGTTACCCTGATTAAAGGATTGACTATAATGTTGTTTAATGAAAAAAAAAAAAGGAATTATTTATATACATATGTAACCATCTGTACCCGTCCACGCGTTGCTCTGGTTCCGTCTCGTTAAATGGAAAAGTACAAAAATAGTTTTTTGTATTTCTTATAAACCATGCAATGTCCGAGTCCTAGTATCTAACTCTTAAGTAATTATCGAAATAAAAAATACAGAATTTTAATCTACAAACAAAATTAATATTCCTAAAATTGTTTCTTAAGAATTTTTTAAAATTAATATATAGTTAATCTTCTAGAAGTGATTTAGAGTCATTTGTGCTTTCAGAGTTTTGCCAGTCGGAACAAACATTTATATATACAAGTATAATACATTGTATGTGGATTTATTTATTACGCATAGTTGGTATAATACACGCACAAGAGAAGTTGGATATCTGATGAAATGCATTGAGGCCAGGATAGTGTGACGAATAAAAGCTATCAAAATGTTTTTATCATAGAGTAGTCTCTGTGCCGGTCGATTCTACTATTGTTCATTTTCATTTTTTTTAAGTTAAATTTTTTAAATGGAAACTTCTTTAGCGAGGTGTAAGTGAAACGAAATTCAGGATGTTCGTGGACGCTTGGGAGACCTAGAGGGGTTAAGCATTGGCTTGTCCGTCTGCAGCATAGGATAATGAGTGTGAAAGAGAATTAGAATTTTGTCGTTGCTGCTTTGTTGCTCCTGTTTGGTATCATATAAATAATTCGTTATTTGCCCCAATTTTTTAAAACTTGATTCGTACTATTTTGTGCAGCCGTTTCACTTCAATGGTGTGTTTATATAAGTGAGGCACATTACTTTTTTATTATGCGAAGCGATTCACTTTAAATTCCTTATGGTTTAAAGAAAGTTCAAGCCTCACATTAATATACAATATTTTATAAGCTTATAAAATACGAGTGCTTAGACATTTCTTTGCTTACTCTCTATAGCGTGAAAGTCATTCGGCCTAAACAAACGCGTATTTCAATTTTTGGGCTAACAGTTCTTGATTATAATTAATGATCAAAGAATTTTTATTAGCCTAAACAAAAAATGTATTTCAAATTTTTCTCTATTACTCGAAAACCAATACACAAAAGCATTGTTTATTTATTAATTTTTTTAACAATTGATTTTCCAGATTTCTTATCTTTTGTTTATATGGTTGCGTATAGTTTATAATTCTTTTATTAAAAAAAAGAAAATATTTATTAGTTCCATTAGGTATTTCCTGCATGTTTGTGGAATGGTTTAACTTGCAATGTGAACGCCTTTCATGTTTTAAATATTTAATACGTTTTTTCAAATGATAGACACAAAAGACGATTCTATGTTATGTCGAACTAGTTGATGGCCTGCAACGTAAGCAACCTGAATTTAATAGAGCTCACTAATAATGGGGGAATGTCGAAATGGAGAGGACTTGTCTAGGAAAGAAATTTAAATTACATAATGCACTAGGTTTTTAAGTCAGATTTGTTATGTTTGTCGCCAAAGTACATATATCAATAAAAACTTCTCTAATTTAAACAGACATACATAGTTAATTTCAAGCTGCCTATAAAAGGCCACTATAACAAGTAGTTAATACTTGTACAAGTAAACGGCAATAAATAGTCTCAGAATAGGAGTGAAAATCAAACAGTAGCTTAAGCATGTATGGATAGTAAAAATACTCCTTTTAATATAGGACAATTGTTTAACGGTGTATTGACTATGTACACTTCATGCTGAGCTTCTTGTATAACTTGTCTAGCGGATATGCAAGATTTGTTCCTAGTTTGTTTTAAGAGATTTTGTTTACTGCCACCAGTCACTTACACTTTCAATAAATACGGTAGTTGACTGATGATATGTTTTTCTGGTATTTCTAGTATTAAATTCGACTACAGTTCAGTCCATTGAAACCATTACTTGGAAAATTAAGACCCATTTGAAGTAAGTTATTGCCTTTAAATAAACAGATGGTGTATATTAAAAAAAAGACGGTGCTGGGTAAGAACGCACAGGTGGGCACGACAAACGTTTTCCTTGCCATCGGCTAGACATGAGATGGAACAGGGAGAAATGGGATGGAACGAAACAAGAAGGTGTTGGAAGACAAACGCCAAAGCGAGCAGAAGCGTCAGTTTAACTTAAAACTATAAAACAGTCAAATTACACATATATGTATGATAGATATTTGTAATAAATGAATATCAATCAAAAACTAAAGTGAACAATAATAAAGAACCTACAAAACAGACGGCAATCAAAGTGTCATAAGACACAATTATATTCAACTTCAAAAACGTATTATTGACACTGGTAAGTTGTCAAACTGCAAAATAGACCTAAGGATAATGGTTGAACAATATGGTTTTCAAATTTTAGCTGCAATAGTAGTGCATTTCTGCCAATCTCTTAAATTGTCTTTTAGTCAGTCGTGGTGCTTTCGTTGTTTTGCATATTTCACTGAAAAATATGGCCAAACTTGCATTTGGCGGAAAATCAAGTTGTTATAGTTCAAAGCAAAACAGCCAAAAATAAGAAAAAAAGAAGATCCGTTGACATAGTTCCATAACTGGCAGCTTGTAATTTCGTAATGTAACGCGGAGCACGCTTAAGGGTAGATGCACCCATCTGCTGATGACATTGTCAACAGTGCTAACGTTGTTGTGGCGTTGACAACGTTTACGCTACAACGAAAGTAAATAAGCTCTTTAATGGAGCTAAAAAGCCAATTGTTGTTGCTCATTTGCATTGGTTGAGTAAAGTTAAAGTTGAGTTGCTGTTATCGAATGGAGCCAACGTATAACAACTACTTCACGCCGAACACATAAACACATACAGACACACGCACATATATGTATTCTTTCATGGATACGAGTATGTACATTATTATGTATGAAATTTGCAATGTAAATTCAGGACACAAAGCATTGACAGAGTTGTTGGCTTAGGATCCAAATCGTTATTAACAATAGCAACGACAAAAAAAAAAATAGAAAAAACAAAAGTTTGAACTTTATCTAAACAATAGAAGTCGAAAGTATGCAACGGTATATACAATACAGATAAATCGATCTATGTTGTATGCATACAAATTAATATAGCAAAAGTAACCAAATGAATTATTAAAAAAAGCTGCTCCGTTATGAGAGACATTCCTCCTTTGCCATTGATTATTTTTGCAAGAACATTTTCATGCGCCTTTTGTATCTTATTCTACATTGAAACGCTTTCCATTGGTAGCTGCTCGACATTATATTCGTATATTTAAGGCATACGATTTTAGTTTCTTAAATAAGATTCTGTATTTCTCCTGCTCCCATTACACTGTCGCATGGGTATTTTGCGAAAAAACAAATCCCTCAACAAGAAAAATTGTTAATGATTGATTCAAGAGGTATCAAGTAACGAATTTAGAATTTTTCGAGTGCACTCGAAGGCCTACACATAAATTGTATTTGTAAATTATACGTTTTCGTATTGCAGAACTTCGAAATTGTAAGCTTTGGAGATAAATATACGAGTAACAAAGTCTTAAGAATTTTTGAGCATGCCGAATCAGTTTTTTGAGAAGTGTATTTATTCTGCGGTGTTCGCTTCATCTTCTGCTTATGGGCTCAACTATGGACTTCACTTGACTTGTTTGCGTGCAACTTAAATTCGACTAAACTGTACTTAGACTAAAATTCGATTTCTAAAATCTCTTTTGCAAGACCAGAGTCTTGCAATCTTTGCAATTTATTGACAAGCTTCGAACACTTTTATTTCATTTTTTGTTTTGCGTTTAGTTCTTATTTTCTCAATATGTAAATTTATTATTTGCTGTATGGTTGTTGAGAACTGGTGAACATTTTCATACTTTTCTCTGTCTTTTTTTCACTTTTGTGCCCTACTTGTCCGAAAACTAGTAGTGTCGCAATTTTAAATTGAAAATAAATAAATTTCTGTACTTTATTGTCTCCATTGTATTGTCAATAATGTCATGTTGATTCTTAACTCGAGCACTTGGCATTCTGCCTTAATTTAATATTTGACTGGAGAAATGCAATCCCCCGGAAGGTCGTTAGTGAATTACCATAGCATTCAAAGAAAACAACATTTATTTTTCGTATATATTTTTTTGTTTGTTTATCATTTGGTTGTTGCTTTGTGAATCCCATTCGATTCAATCGGAAATCGTAGCATTGCACTATATATAAGCTTGATTGACCTTGTGGAGGTTATCGGTGGCGCAGCGCAATGCGAAGTTGATAGCAAAAAAGCACCGCTTTTATAGCTGCCGCAGACTTCTCTGGTGTTTTTGTACTATAAAAGCGAACGCTGCCTTGTTTTACTTTAGTGCATATCAAAAGAAAACACAAAACCGGCTTAGATCGAATATGAATTTCAATTCGAATATAAAAAGCATTTTTCTGTTGCTTGTAACAGTTTTTTTGCTATAGATGACAGCGGAGGCGCGCTCTACTCGACCGCAACCCGGGGGCGCTATGCGTATACCTTTCGATAGACGACCATCGCCACATAATCCAAATCCGAGGCCAAGGATTCTAGTATGATAAATAAGTGAGAAGGAAGGAGACTTAGCTGAATTTGAAACTGGATGAAATTTGTCTTAATAAAGAACCATTTGAATTAAGTCCTTATGCTAATTACTTACTTACCAATGCGATAATTACAGTTGTTTGCCGATTTTAGTCGAGAGGAGAACACTTGTCTAAAAGCTGTACCGGATGGTGGAAATTTTTAATTTCAATTTTCATGTATTATTGTATTGTATGATTCTTCCAGTACAGACGTTGGCTATCGAGTTGTATTGGCTATCTTCTTCCTTGGAACAATATCATTTATCCGCTCAACATGACTTACTTTTTTAACGTCCACAGAATCGTCTTGTTAGAATTTAACAATGACCATATTAAAGAAGCACAGGCATGATATGCTACCAAAAGCGATTTTCCCTGAAATTATATAATACGAAAGCCATAGCTAAGATATATATATGGCTAAGATCTCAATCGGTCTTCAAAGTGAGGCGTGCGCCTTACCAACTTTTCGCTATCAAACTTAAGCAGTTGGTATGTAATGTATCGCTAGAGCTCTGCAAACCTCAGTCTGTTTATGGCTGAATAGGCCTCTCCACCAGTAGGTGGCTGAATCTCAAAGTAATCGTTTGCGATTTGATTCTCGGCATCCGTTATGAAGTATGCATTTTTGGGTATTATTTGCATCACTGCATTGTAATTTTGTGGTTTTGTGGTTTGTTGTTTGCTTGCAACTGATAACGTAATATTATCCTTACTTTGACTACTCTAAATGACTGCATTCAGGAATTAATTACTATAATATATTTTTCAATTTTTCAATTTTTGGTTTAGTTTCCAAATGCACTTCCGTTAGCTGAAAAACCTCACTAATAAGGCCACTTAAAAATATATATTTTGCATGGCTTAATTAAATCAAGCCAACTAATCGCATTAACTGTGAACGCGACCTCGCTATGAGGTAGAGTGCATGCCGACAGTTTGAAAATTTGAGTACAGAGCAGTGCTGTTGTCTTTGACGACAAAATACACCGCCATCGTAATGCGTGTAATATTAATAATTAGATTGGTGCAAACCCTTTTTCCATATAAATTTGCAATGCAAATGATGAGGTGCGGTGCGTGTGGCCTTCTCGCAGTCACAAGAATGCTCAGACATGCAACGAACGCACACACATATATATATACGAGTAGATAGGTGCAGGTTATAGAATATTCTAACCCGCACACACAATCTGTGGCTTTGTGCTAACTTGAAATATCAGACGACGTGGTAAAGACTGTGTATGTGTGCAACAATTGCTGCATGTGGCATATGTGGCCTATAGCACACATACTTATACATTTACGTATTTGTGTGCTCAAGTGCTTGCAATGTTGATGATTACGATTACGATTGTGGTTATGATTATGATGATGTTTATGGCGATGACTATGAATGAGCAAAACGTTAATGATTGTGTGCCTATCCTGCTTGCGAATATGTGGTCTAGTTGTCTGCGCATAACCTTCGCCTGGGTTAAGCATTAACCTTAAATTATAATATATGATTATATTTTTAGTGTCGTCGTGTCATTTTTGCGCTCACAAGATTTCGAATTTTATAATGCAATTTAATGTTCACTGCCAGCGCTGCCACTCGCGGTAAGCTGTTGCCTACGCGACGTATGAGTAATTCGCATGCTGATGCTGTAATGAGGCATATTATGCTGTTGCATTTGGTATTGAAATTTGTATTATATATATATATACATGCATTTGTTTCTTATTAGTAGGGTTAGCTGTGCACAAATAAAAAAAAATACAATTTTAATGAACTTCTAACATTTATAGATGTACTCACACTCATTTGTTGTTCTATTCTCATTCTTTTCAGAGCTCAACGAGTACTTTGTACAAAAATTAGAAACGTCGCCCACAGCGTCAAACAACAACAATACTTGAGCGTATAAAAATAGCAAACGCTCGCGCCCCAACTTGTGACAGCTGAGGTTGACGGTTGCACAGTGCGGCAAAATATATACGAAAAAAGCGCAGAACAGTAAAATTCAACGATGACATCGATAAAGTATGACGTGGTCTGCGGTTGCGGCTACTTGCGAGTTGCCTACAACGATAATAACAACAGCGTCACAGATGTGTTACAAATTGGCTGGGCGACATCAAAATAGCATATCCGCCTAGTTATTTACGCATTAGTTGAAACTTATTTTAATAAATAAATCAAAAAGGATAGAGTATCTATAATCTATCTAAGCTATAATTGATTCACTGAGTGTAAAGCAACAAAAAAAAAAAAAACCAAAAAACAAAAAAATAATAAACATTAATAAATAAATAACGCGATAAAGTGTGTGAAATGAAAAACAGAATCACACCAAAAGGCGCTCTCAAGAGACAGCAAATGGCAGCAGGTAAAAGCGCGAAGAAAAGTTGTCAAAAAAATTAGAAAGAGATAAAGTAGAATCGGAAAATGTTGATTGCTGTTCAGTCTGAATTCGACGATGTAGGCGTGCCCGTGTTCACTTGAGGTGTGCGCGTGTTCAACTTCAACCGAACCACAGCGAAAAGCTTGGGAATGAACCAATTTTCGAGTTGAAAGTGAGCTACAAATATTTTTTTTCTATATATACAAACAAAAGCGGCCGTGTAACGAGCAAAATGTGACGAGCTTCAACGAAAAAAAAAAACAAAAAAAAAAATATAATAAAAACAGAACAAAAATAATAATAGTAATAAAAATTTTTAAGAATAATTAAAAAAGATTTAAATTGTTGTCAAAAATTTTGGATGAAAATGTGTTTTTGAAAAATGAATTCGAGAAAAGCCAAAGCTTTGCAATATAAAGCGTATGTGGCAGCTGTATTTGCAAATAATTTGAATTGAAACATTTTATTACAATTGAAACCAAAATAGTGCAAAACTTGCTTTAATTAAATCAATAAAGATGTACATTAATAAAATATAATCGATTAATGCAACTTCTTACGTACGACAACGACAGCCATTAAGCAAGGCGAAGCAAAAAATTCCTATTAAAATCGAATTGAGCAACTTTGAAACAACGAGAAAAAGGGTGGAAGAAATATCAAAGTCGACGAGGAAAAGACTCGCGAAAATGAATTTATGCAACGATTTAGTATATGTAAAGGAGATAAATTATTAATGCCGCTGTTGCTGTTGAACTGAAAGGTGAGCATTAAAAATAGGTCCGCAAGAGACAAGGCATGACATATTTATATTTCTTATGATGCGCGCTGTACGTCAGAGCCTCACTCAATGAAAAGTTCATTTAACTTTAATTTACTTAATACGAAAACTTTGTATGGTATTTCTTGTGTGCCCCAAAACCCAGCAGAAGCATAGAAAAATTAGCAAATTTATTGGTTATTAAGCAGCCACAAAATATAAATTTGTTAAGAAATTTTTTTAATTTTACTGAAGTTCATGTGGTAAAAAAAGAAAAAAAAATTATAATAATTACCCATGATAAACAAAAATCTAATTAGTCAAATGTATAATATTCAATTGCGGGATTTTTCCTTTCATATCTTCGATATTTAATTTATGTGCTAACGCAGTAAACACGAAAATAATAATAAAAAATGATCCAAACAACAAAGGAATTGCGGCGACCTATTTGTCTATTGTGTATTGTGAATGTGTATATTGATGTTTTCCATTTGTGTGAAATATTTACCAATGGACAACAAAAACAACAACAAAAACAAAAACACAACAAATACATCATTGAATTAAGAACACAAAACTTAAATTTTTTACTTATAATATGACTATCACGTTGTACACTTATCAAATAAACATATATTTTAATTGAAATAGCATAAGAAATATAACTTTATTTATCACATTATATATTTTTGATCTAATACATCTTTGGCTTCAGTAGGGTAACATTTTACAAGCGTAATGCTCGCATACAATCAAACATACAGCAATAAAACATTGTTACGCTCGCGTACAATTGAACCTCGTCATCGGCTCACACACGAAGGCATACGAAATGTTCGGGTCGGTTCCCACGTACATTTGCCTGCCTGAATTTGTGCGTCGTCTCGGTAACCTAGTAAAAGTGTAGTACTACCCAGCGGTCGTGGTTCAATCCCCGTGGCGGAGTGAAAAAAAAACTATTTTTCAATATACCTGCGGGGACAAAAAGACTCGCGTTTTACGTCAGTGTTAAGCACGTGAGTGTTAAGCACACTATAGTTCTTATTTAAACACCTACAGAGATCTAATAGTGACACCGGAAAGTAATCGCTTCATCAAGTATCTAATAACATTTCTAATAACATTTGAAGTAATCAAAGCTAAAGATTCATGAAATGAACTTAATTGCTTCAAGGGCACAATACAGAAAAATATATCTCCTTCATGATAATCAAAAAACCTCAAAAGTAATGACTCTCTCTGAATAGATCTTTACGAGGTACTTTAAAGCCAGGTTTACATTAGAAAGAAATTTTTTGCGAGGTGCTTGGTAGAGTATTCGTGGAATCGCAGTTCCATAATATAATACTAAACAGTTATTTCGCACCGTGTAAATTTCGTTTCAATCAAATCCGTGTAAAATCGTGCCGAGCCATTGAAAATTATGTTTTTTGCAACTTAAATTCATTTGTAAAATTATATAATAATACAATTATAGAAAATAAATACTGTTAATTTAATATTCTCTGTAATATTCTTATAAATATTTTAAAAACATTTTATTTGCAAATCGTTGGGAAAGCGTTTACCCAAAAGTGTGCTTGCGGGACCAGGCGTAACATACAGACAATATGTCAACAGCTGCTTTCAATATATAACAATAATTAAAATTAAAGTATAAGACAAGCGATGAGGTATGTTTTTGTTAGTTAATTTTTTTTTAATAATGTTACTTGACGATTAACATGAAACGCAGTCAAGTGCATTACACATTGTATATGATTAAGATTATAGTGGCTTTTGTATAGTATTGGAGCGTTACTTTCTTCTGTAGCGACTGCTGTATGAATTGACGGTCTTCATTACCGTTGGCATCAAGAAGTCTCTGTGTAACGTGGAAATTCGGATAAACCAAGGGGCATCCGTGATCGTTCAGAGTGTCTTGTTCTGGCACGCCTGGAATTTTGCGATGATGAGGAAGCGGTAGTGCCCCATATTTGAACGATGTAAAGTTAAGCAGGTTACACGTCTTGTAAATATACATATATATATATATATATATCAGTTTTTTGGTGGCAACAGTTATTTTATTTGAATTTTTTCAGCTTTTAAGTTTGGCTTAATAAAGCGAAGTAGAAGCTTACGAGACGACTTACAAAATTTATAGATAGGATACTAATGTAATTGGATAGTACTACAAAAATCAAAATTGTTGGAGATATAGTACTACGTTGGTCGTGCGGGTACATTAAAGTTCATAACACAGGTTGATGAATCTTACACGATTCTGAGATTAATAGAACATCAAATGGAAAGCCATTCTTTCCTTAAGAATTTTCATTCAGACTTTTAAAGAAATACACTTGTTAGAAGAAGCTATTTTTTAGGGGGTAGTAAAAGCCCGGGACTTGCCCAGGGAACAGATCCCTCTTATATATAAGACTTATTTAAATAAACGTGCAAAATACATGCAGTCTCGGATAATAAAAATGAGAATTTAAAAAACTTTTGTATATACAAAGTTGATAGTTTGCTATGCTAGTTTGAGGGGTAGTGTCAGTTGTGCAATGTGTCAATTTCCTTTTTAAAGTTGGCAATACACGACGAACATGCTCGCGTGATTCGCTCGTCTTAATTTGCATGTTTAACCTAAATGGCCAGTTTTAGTGACACTTGTTTGCCTCTTTAGGAACTTGCTGTAATACACATTTTTAGGACTCTAAATAACAAAATAACAACATTTTCATAAAGAGTTAAAGCCTTTTAAATTAATAAATTAGACTGGGCATTTTCAGCCAACGAATTCCTGTCTTATACTTTCAGTGTAAAAGTGAAACAAAGTATTCACGTATTTGTCAGGCATTGTGGTCTTTGGCAATTCATGATTCTGTGTCTATAGAAACGCATACGTTCTAAGAACATTTTCATAAATCAACGGAAGCTCTTGTACAAACACGTGTACAGTTGGTCGTATTTAGTGAGCGTGGGAGTTTGTATTGTGTCTTCGTTTCTTTGTACTTTGTACCTTTTACAGTTGCATCACAATTTGTTTACCTGTGCGAAAACCTTTTGGTAATTGTTGAAGTTTTTTCATTCGCTTCGTTAAATGTCGTAACGGTCATGAAAATTAGATCGATTTATTCGCTCGAGCAGAAAGTTACGCTTCGGTACGGTTAGTTTTTTGTGCGCAGCACTTTTTTACCCTCATTAATTTTGAAGTTCATCACTCTTGCTTCTCGCTTCTCGGTTTTCTTTTTCTTTTCTTTTCTTTACTTTTCTTTCCTTGTCATTGACATTGACAGTGTACTTCGCTTAGGAAACTGTATCCGTGAGTGTGTTTTATCTGCCGCCGCTCTGCTTTGCTCGTTGTAATGATAACGAAATTGGCCGGAATGACGTGAAAATGCTTTTTAAAGTTCGACAAGGATTTGGTTGGATGTGAGAAAAATGATAAAGTCGTTTGATATGCAATTAAATATGCGTAGGAAGTTGAAATAGATACTCCAATTACATTGACTCTGAAATTCCTGTGCAAAAGATCAAAATTCAAAAGAGGTGCGATGGATATTATTTAACATCGATAATAATAATAAGAGCGAACCTCTTCTTCGATTAATTTCTATTTTCAGGTTGATACTTCTCACTGGGCGTGAGAAAGGGCCTCCCCTTTCAAATGTCTAATGATGTTTGTGTGACTTGGTCACATATCTGTGCTACGGGTGTAGGCTTTTCAGTCGTCGCATGCTGTTGCCTGCTGTTTCCCAGCAGGTTGATTGCTAAGTGGTTGACATGGTCCTTTAACTGGATGTTGTATCTGTTTCTGTGCTTGACTATTTCTTCGTTGATTGTTGGAATCTTCAATTCTCGAAGGATAACAGAGTTCCGGGCATATCACTGTTCACCTAGGATCCACTACATTATATACGAGGGGTTTCAGTAGGCAGACTTTATTCTGCCACAGAAAATACAGTTGTCCGTGTAAGATTTTCCAGGTGCAAACCACAGAGGGCAAATGTTTGGCATTGAATTGAATAGAAAAATGAAAGACAAATATAAACAAAATAGAAATAAATTGTCACAATGCATTGCAAAATCATTGCAATGATGAGAAAAAAAAAATTTTAAATTCTCAAATAGATTCGAATTCTAGAGGCTTAAACAGAATGGTCTTACTTGTTACTCTGGTTGTGTTACTTTGACTAGCCCGAAAAAATTGTGAACAGTAATATTAGAGTTGTCATACTATTGAAAATGTCAAAGTTATTTTTTATTAATGCATTGAACAACCCTGCGCTTGCCATTTTAGAGAATTAGAGTGAGATAGACGATTTGTTACCGAGCAAACTCAAATAATTTGACTTCACGTTAACACCCAGAGTAACAAGAAAGTCACTACTTCACATTCTGTTCGTTCACATACAAACAGCTGTATTTGATTTTTTGACGGGTAACAACCAGATTAACAAGTAACACAATCCTGTCGAGCCTTAGATCGCGACAACAGCGTTCAGGACCCATTCAAACACATTCCCAAATCGGTTGAGTGTTTTCGAAGATTGGTCGGACTGTGCAGTGTATTGTAGGGTGTAGGGTAGTATACGGAATTCAGTTCAAATATTATATGGAATTTTAAATAGTTTCAGCCATGCGCCTCTGAAATGTATATGCAAAGGTTGTATACCCTATGCACGAACTTCAACAGAACCACTCAAAGCAAATAATAACTTTTGTTTTAAGTGCACAAGTACAAGAACAACTTCACTTAATTTAGTTTGTGTTCTTCTCGCCATTTACATATGCATTTACATAGTGCACATACACAATTGCTTAGTTTGTGCCTTTCTTTGAGCAATGAAATTGTTTAAAAATATTTTATTAAAAACATGAAACTTAGGCGAACATTGCCAACATTGCCAACATTGCCAACATGACTATACCCCCTCTGTACGATGGGCAAAACGCTTGTGGCCAATGTTGCAGCTGCAATTTGCCTTGGCAATGCACTTGAATTCGCTTGTTTCCTCTGTGGTGTGTGTGTGTATTGCTCGGTTGTATATTTGTGTGTGTGCTTGTGTGCACCCTTTCTCTGATGCGTTCGCTTGTTCGTTTGTTACATACTTTTCACCTCTCATCGCAACTCCTCTCGCTGGCCATTTGTCGTTTTCTCTTGGTTTGGCTTGCCTTCGCATTGCAAGACTCGACGAAAACCAGGCAAAAAGCAACAAAAATTCTAAATAAAATTAAATAAAAAAAGGTACACGCCAAGTAGACCCAAAAGAATGTGACAAAGTATTTTTGCTTGTTTATTTTCGTATCTATGAATTTAATTTTCTCTAGTTTTTATGAAAATAAACTAAAACATGCAGGGGGCGGCGGCGGCTCAAAACTTGGCTGCTTTCGATCCGCATGCGACCTTCCCCCTGAAAGAGGAAAACCCACTTGAAATTGCATTGATAAATGAAGATAAATTTTTGTCGTTCTTATTCAGTGCACCTTGCATGGCTGCTTGTGTTTGTGTGCGCTTTTGCGTTCGTGTATACATATACAATCTGGCGACCGCTTCCGTTAGTCACTGTTGGTGACTTATGCAGCTTTCACTGCTGTCGCTGTTGCTGTTGTTATTCTCATTGTCATTGCTATTGTCGCTGCTGCTTTTAATTAATTTTTTGCTTTTATTGTTGATGTTGCACTTTTATGCGCTGCACAAAACAAATTGATTACCTACGATTATGGACGCCTCTTTTGAACGCTTTAGCGTTGCTCTGGACGTGTTGCCACACTTTTGATTGTTTCTCTTTCATTTCGTTGCCTGCTTTATGCCAAGAGCAAAATTATATGAAAAACACAGAATGAAAAAACTCTTTGCGCTCAGCATGCCGCAGAGTTTGTTGAGTGCCTGTATATGGCACATTCAAACCTTCTTTGTTTGCTTCATTTATGGTATGCCTTGCCCTTTTGCTTTTACTGTTTGCCTCTTTGCATTCCCCGCCGATTTACTCGTTATCGCACTGCAAGTACACCGTTTTATGCTTATTTAGCACATGAGCCGAGGCAAAGTACAAGCGAACAATTTGTGAAAGCGGAAATGATATTTTCTGCACTTGAAGCATACACTCTTGAGATTTCCTTGTGCATTCATTTGTGAACAATTTCGTCTTATGATATTTCCTTGGATTTCATTTTTCTTACACGTTTTTAATTAGGTCTTTCATGTTTCTAAGGTCATTTGGTTAGTATGCTTTGTTATTTGAATGCGTTTGCAAGACGGCTCTCATAGCAATCAAATCGATATTGAACAAATAATTGGCTGTTACAAACAAAATCAGTTGTATCATCCTTATGATGAGTGCTACCGGGCATGTAATGTAATGAAATGAACGAACGCGGGCGGAAGGTAGTGCTTTAGCAACTTCTTGGCTATCAACAATAAAATGTAACATGTCAGATTTGGGTTCTGTAAGAGAGTGGGCCAGCTATCCTTATTGCCAGAAGCTTGTATTATTCTTCCGAAATCGCTGTCTAGAGTATGATTAGAATGTTTAATATCTATAGAATTCATAAGAGTTAGGTAGTCCTTAGTATTCAAACTCTAGCTCTTCTGCTCCATGAGCCTGATGAAACTATTTGTGTATACCCGCTTAGTGTACACCATTCTTCAACGCAAGACATTATTAGTTGTAATGGGCCAATAAACTAAATCGTGGCTATTTAGCACAAGACTTGAGCAAATTGCTACGGTTGGTTGAAGAAAATTGTGAATTAAGGATTCCATTCATATTGTCATCATTTATTAATAACTACATACTTCAAATTAATAGAAATGAATATTGAGTACGCTTCGACATACCGTTTTACATAATTGACGAGCTGGCGAGTAGTTCAACTTTAGCTTTAAAATTCTCGAAGACCGTTTGTAAAACGAACTCCTGCACAAGCCAACTTTTACCACAACTAAACAAACTTTAAAGTGTATACTCTAGTGAAACTGTACGGTCCTTGCCACCACTTTGTCACTATCGTATTGCTGAGAAGGAAGAGGAGAGCGTGAGAACTCAGCGTTTTATGTGATTTTATTATATTTATATCAACAGTGGCTGCGTTGGTGTTCGTGTTGGTGATGGCAGCTTTGTTGGTAGCTGCACTTAAGGGAAAATTGTCAACTTTTCTTTTTATGATGATGGATCAATGTTGACAGGTTTAACGGTTTAACAAAGTGCAGCAAAACAATTCAATTACCGGTGTGTATAGTAAGTGACAGCATGAGGGCGTAAAAGAGTTGGAAATACAAACTCAAATCTTTCCATGGCACAACATCGCTAAATGTATTGACATTTTCTGCAACGGCTTAACTGTAAATTCGAGTAAATGCATGTAATAAATGTCACCACTCCTTTCTGCTTCAGCGTATTACACTTATTTTAATGTACATATTTTTTAGGTTTTCTCCGATTTTTCGAAAATGCGAAGCAACGTTTGGAAATCTGCTCAAAGCACATGCATTTTGCAAATGCTTGCCTTATAATTCAATTAATTATACATGCATGCGCTGCATGCAAATGCAAATGCAAAAGCTTCACGCGATTTTCAATACTTGTCCTTCGTTCTCTCACATTCGGTCATAAATAATTCACATCATAATTGCGCGCATAATTACGTTCATTTCACTTGTGTTAGCTACGTGATTCATTAAATTTATTATGGCAAAAAAAGAAAAAGCGACTAAGACTCACGCCAACATCGTCACAAGAATTATTTCATTTGTTTGCCTATACTTGTACGCAATGCGAACAAAAACGAATAACTTCATTATTCATTACATTGCGTTTTCATTTTCACGCCGCATTTCTGGCCAATAGCCAACAACCAGCCATGAATCCACACACACAGAGTGATTTTGTATGCTCTGCACATAGTGAATGGAGAATTTGTTGTGACGTTGTGATGTTTGAAACCTATAATGTATGTGAGACGTAGGTCGACATAGTAGCTGGCCACTGTATCGATTTATGGCAGGCAAGTGATAAGTATAATTTTCAGACTCACTCCTTTCGTTGAGTGTGAGCAAACGTTACTATTTCAAAAAAGTTCTCCGAAATTGTCGAAAGAGTGAAAATATTAATTTATTGTTAAAAATATTTTGTGTCTGTAAAAATAGATTTCCATTCGAGTGTGCTAACTAACAGTTCACTCAACCATTCACTCTCTTGAGTTCCTTCCATCATTTTTTCTGTGGCACTACTGTACCTTATTGTGTTGTACATTAGTTCAAAAATAGTACGCATGCCAGTTATTATCGATATTCTGACAAAACTTAACAGATAGGTCGGAAAGTTGAAAACACAATTAGCCGCAGAGGTGCCAATTTAGGAATTTTTATTAAACACATGAGTGTGGCTACAAGAGTTACAACTTTTAACATTGTATAGCACGCCGATTTATTATATTTATATTTTAAATTATATATTTTTATATTAAATTAAAATTTATATTAAAAATTTTGATTATTAAAATTGTTGCAGAATTTTATATATTGCAACCTTTTCGTGATTAAAACGATTATCCACTCAAAAATTATTTGAGTTGTTGAGCTTTCGTCCTCTGTGCCAAAAGCGCAGAGCCGGTTTTGCTTGCGAGGTTTGTATTGCGTAGTTGGTTTTGATCTTTACTTCACTAACAATTACTTTTGATCGTTGGGGTAATGAGCTGTGTCCATTGAGATCTGCTATGTCTACGCGTCGGATCTGCGACAAGTCAATTCCATAAAAATCATATACTTTTCGTTACAGGAAGAGAGCTGTCATGTTTCTTTAAACTGCATTGGGTGTTAATTTAATTTTGTCTTAATATATAATAGGTTGGTTTCTCTTCTTATCGTTATTGCTTGGCTGAAATACTTTATTGAATTGGTGCAGATTTGGTTTTGCGCTTCGCAGAATTTCAAATGCGCATCTTTTACATGAACTTTTTAACCGAGTTTGTTGCGTGGCAAAAATAAAATAATAGCATATCCCTTTATTGTTTCGATGCAAAGCGGAAAAAACACTTTATACTTTCGCTTCGTTAGCGGCCAACTCGCTAACAGAATTTATATAAAAAGCAAACTTTCTAATTAGCAAAGTTTTGCTTCTATCTGCGGTGCGAATGTGAACCATGCAAATTTTTAGTGGTCCACGTGGCTGCGTGCATGTTGGCTTGGCTTCATCCGTGTCGGTATCAAATGAAAAAGTTGCGCAATAAAAATTGCCATTACACATTGGTGGTTATGGAAACCCAGATAATTATTTCTTACTCTGGAAATTTTTACATTTATAAATAAATTTGAAATTTGTAAATCAATTACATATTCGTGTTAGTTTAAATTAAATGTTGGAATTTATTGGAGAAAACTTAGAGAGATGCCGTCATTGGAATTCGAATCAATTTGTATTAGTATAAGTAATCGACATAAATTCTCATTATGTTTGCTATAGATAATATTTTCATATTGGTCTTCGATCGATCCAAATCACATAATTGTTCATATTTGAAGAATTTAGAAAACATTTTTTATTATTGATCCCATTAATATTAAACATCAATTCATATGAATACTGACACCATAACTCCCACCAGTATACCGCCACCGCATTTTTACTTTTTATGTTTTGGAAAATGTGTACTAAGGTTGAGAATAAATAAAATGTTGTTACAATCTTTGTATAAGGGGTACATATTTCAGTAACTCTAGCACTTTTTATACTTGACCTAAACGGTCTATGGCGCTGAAATGAATTCTGCCATTCATCCTTGCAACTTGGCTACATAATCCAATAATCCTAGCTGATTGAATTTTTTGTAAATCATACAATATCTATAATAAAATGTTCGTTAGTCAACAAAACCTGTTTTTTGTGCATAGCTTTGTATGAGTGCTGCCCCTTTTTCATCCGATAAACATGGAGAATTTGATAGTCAATGAAGATGGACAGGCCAACAATTAATCTTATGCATAGTGGATTATTACCCTATCGATCTTTAACAGCTACTCTCTCATCATATATGAATAAGATATGCAGTCAAATGGCTATGGGTTGTACGATATATACATATCTTATATTATGATTTTTATACCGCTGCAATGCATGCTGCGGTAATCATATACTTGAGGGAAGTCTTACTATATTTTTATACGAATAAAAAGATGATAAGCAGTAGGTGTTGAAAAACGCTGAATTTTTTATAGAACAGAAGTCTTTGCCAAAAACTATGTCAGAGTGATTTCATTTTTAACCATTCAAACGACTATTGAAATCTAAGTTCTTAAAAAGCTGCTTCAACGACTGACATTTTAGGAATTTTACTAAATCGTGGGTTTTCAATAACTTATAAATGAGTTTTCATGTAGTTCACTAGGTATAGATATAATGATTAAGTGATACCTTCTGGCGACGACAATCAGGATTATTTTCTATTTATTTATTTATTAATCACATTAGTATTAAGTAAACTTAAAACTAACAAGGGATGGGTAGCGCTGGCTACAAGGGCCTTAGAGCTACAATTTCTGACAATGTTATGGGGCAATTACAAATTGCACTTAACCTAAATATTATGGAAGCAGTAGCAATTAAGGCCCTAAGATTACCTACCTGTAAATGGTACACCTCCTAGATTTTTCATTCCACATTACGGATGAGTGATTCGCTGAATACGTCTGAAGATAGTAGCAAATCAAAACGACAGAGAAGTCAAAGTGATACAATGTTTAGATGGATGTATATGTAGAGCTATAGGGTTACTGATTTTAGAATAAAGCTATTAATTGTGATACGAGTATAGTAGGTTTTGCAATGGTTTGTAGTGGTTAATAGTGTACTAAAGTCTCTCAGGAATCATTTTATTAAGGTAGGTTGAATTTCCTCAGCATTGAACTGTATGAAAGGAACGCATATATGGTATTGATTTCCCTTGCAATGATTTATAAAAATGGGAGACAATTTAAACCGAATCATGTGTTTAAAATATGCTTTACAAATCCTCTTTAAAAGATTGTTAAATTGCAATATCAAATGGATTTTCAGCCTTTCGGTACCAAACCAGTTGAAATAAGATATGACATTTGTCAATTGCATGATTTTTTAATGCCCGTCATTCATTTACTCAATCAAGTGCTTTTATCTTACTCCAATGCCATTCCTCGTGATCATTTATTATTTTAAGTTCGCCGAAAAAGTGTGGGGGAAAGTGGAAGACAATGAAAAAGATACTTTTATCAACATTTGATACTGGCATCTCAGTTTAGATGTGTCAGTGTTGCGGATTTTCGCTTCAACGCCAACGTCGTTGTCATTCACACGAACTGTCGCACGGCTGAGTTGGCAGCAATGACACTTTAATGCCATTCAAATCACTCATTTGTCACAGCTCACACATTTTCCGTGGCCGGTATCTGTGTAAGACTGCTGTATTTGGGTATATGTAATGTTTGTTTTACCCATTGCTACCCAGCAACAACTCTTTTCGCTGCAAGAAAAGTTTCATTTTTCTTTTTCATTTTAAATCTCGTTTCTCATATTCCGATGGCCCAACTTTAGCGGCTGCAGCCATAACACTCACCATTTATTTTTATCTCGGCCACTTATTGAAATTCAAGTTGAATTAAGGGGTTTTTCTTGGTGCTGCAAAAAGAGTCTGTGCCGTCTCGGAAAGTGTCCACTTACAAACGCTTAAGAGTCGAAAACTTCATTGAAATAAAACGGAAAACGGGAAAATTCAACTACGTCAATTCAAGAAATTTCCAATTTTAATTCGGGTTGAGCGTTGTGTTGAGTCGGTTGTTGTTTGTCTGAACTATTTTCATCCCAAAGCCTTCGTGACAAGGTGGGTGTTGTCTCTGTTTTTCTTGTTGTCAATAATCAAATAAAGGATTTTTAATTAAAATCCCCACATGACAGCGACACAACACACTTTTTCTCCAGTGGTAAATATAGTTATTCGTAGTTTGTTTGCTCTTATTACAACTGTTTATGTTGTGTATTTGTTATTCAGGGTCATTCACAAAAGTTTTTTCACACGACGTTTTGGAATTCATATAAATATTTCGTGTCCTTTTGTTGTAGTTTTTCGTCGTGAATAGAAAAAAGGCTCCACACGCCACTAATTAGTTCAGTGACACAAATATAATAGACAAATAAGATAGTAAGGTTTTCTAAAAAAAGTTCAAAAGGTCACCAAAATTATATATACATGAACGTTGTATTGGGAGCCTCATGGAGGCTACGCAGGGTATGAGACACTCAGTATCGTGATTGATTTCGTTAATACTACACGTATTTAACTATTTCCATCTCTAAGATCTCCAAAAACTCACAACGTTGTCCTCGAATGACTATAGAAGCGTCTTGTTTTTCTTTCTAAATCTATCAACTGTGTTAAGGGACTCAAAAATATATTTTAAAATTCAGCACATTTTTAAGGTTTTTATAATTGCTTGAATTATGGTATGAGTCATCAGAAGAACTTGTACAAAACGCCTTCCTTGGAAATGGTTGTGAAATTTATAATAATTATACAAGTACATAGCAAAAATCATAACGTTTTCTTTACAACAAATAATGTATGTCAAACAGATATACTCATATCTATCATCCATATGCAAAGTCACACATGATAGGAATCAAGCTTTCTTTTTCTTTAAACAAAAAGGCTCACGTTCTGGTACACTACATAAGAATATAATATATAAAATTGGAAGTTTGTTTGTTTGTCCTTTATGGATGCCGAAACCGCTCGACCGATTTTGATGAAATTTTAGGGAATATCTATAATAGCCTTTAGATGATTACTGAGAATTTTGGTGCGAAAAAATAATCGAATTCACTAAATATTAAGACCAACTCAATTTTCAGATGTATCTCAAACTGTAGCAACATCTGAGAATTGAGTTTGCAGGAAATGTTGAAATGTTCAAATATTCGAATGGAAAAAAAATATATCAAAAAGGTGAAGAATACGAAATACCACCCAAAAAGTCAAACACTGGAAGATCAACGAGAAAATCGCAGAAGTAGATACAGCTCAGAGCTGCTGAAACATCTGAAGAGCGAGACGCACGCGAAGGAAACAACGTGCCGGGTCCCTGCTTGTTAAATATAAAGCTTGTGGTGCATGCCGTATCCACTTATTGTGATGGTATTGCGAATATAACCTCTACGTGGGGGTGAGCAGAAAAAGGCATGCGCTAAAGTTTAGTCTCCACTGGATGTGTGTTGAATGCCAGTCGGGCGGAGAACAAGGTAGAATCAAGGTAGAATGACAATTTTGAACAGCATAACGGACTGTACCTTGGGTGACCCTCTATCACATACGATATACTTCTCTAACAAAAATCAATTTTAATAAAAACAACAGATTACAAAATATGTATTCCGCACTTTATGTGTCAGATGCAATCAACCTTCACATTGTGTAAGGCACTGTACTCAACGCAAAGGCTGATGCGACTTATCTACTGTACAAATATCTTGCTAACTGCAAGGGGAGATATTACCTCTAAACTTTTAGTAGCTTTATGTTAAAAGTACTACCTGCTCAAAGTCTTCGATTATGCTTGTAACGAGGTGCCAAGTTAGCCAACTTAAGTAGGTTTCATAGTGAAGAGTTTTGCCAAATTCGAGATATGACAGCTAAATTAGTGACTTCGATTCGTAAAAATTTGCAGTTGTCATTTTAATAAGTTTGGTAATTTATTACAATGCAATATACAAAAATTAGTGTCATCTGTTAACCAGTCTACAGCAGCTGGTTGAGTTGGCACACCTCAGTGGTGCCTAACGCACTTACCGGGTAATTTAATAATTGCATTTCTTGGTATTTTTTGTTATAATGTGGCTTAGTCGCCGTTTATCTAGGGCTGTTTCTTATAGGGTTATCAGACAAAAACCATTTCACTGGTCTTGAATATTCAAAACAATGGAAGAGGTTTGTGGTGGCCCATCGCTTTCTAGAGGAGCGAACAAGGAAAGAGAAGCAAAAAATGTATACTTTTATGTTTTATTAATACCGCTAATAGATAATAACACAAAATGGTATTAAATTCAAAGGCTGAAATGATCCACAATTTCATAGTTGCATACCCCGAATTACATTTTCATTAGCTTCATTTCGTATAGTAATTGTACAATAATTAATTTATGAATGCCAATTTCATGCATAGTAAATGTCGTAATTAAGTATGGTTAATATGCCACGACCTTAACGCATGCAATAATTTAATTAAAAATGGAAGGCAAAGCGCCCATCGCATCGGACATACAACATTTCCGTTGCCTGTCATTGTCAATTTCGATAAATGTTTTTGTTTGGTATTTGTTAATTTATTGGGCAAGCCTACAACTGACTGATCATTTACGCGATATGCATGAAAATCGTGCATCAAATTCACACTCGCTCTGTTTGTGACACGGAAACATGCAAAACAAAAAAAAAAGCAGAGAAAAAACTTTTGCAATTTCCAACTTTTGTACCTCGTCCTGTTATGGACACGTGGGCAAACTTGGTCTAGTGCTGTGTGCTTATCTCAAGATAGATTTGTTGTCCTTGCGGTTTTTGCGCCGCGGCAACCACTTAGCCAACTTTGGCTTGAGTGTTCTTTGTTGAGGAGTGTTTCGTTGCTTGTTTATGTTTTGACCAGATTAATGAGGCAAGACGAGCGAATAAAAAGTGCTAAGTGACGTATTTACTATGAAAGCTGAGTGAATAAGAAGTATGCGGCCAGAGGCTTGCTTGTTAGCTTCGTGGCTTGTGTGAAATGTTTTTATGGCTTGGCCATTCGTAACACAACAACTTTTCGTTAGCCGGCTGAGGTAGCATAGACTTTTTGTGTGCTAATTGTTAATGACTTACCTTGAATATTTAATTACAACAAACAAAAAAAAAAACAAAAAAAACAAATTTTGCTTTGTTATTTGATTGCCGATTTCAATTTGAGTCTTTCATTTATCTCGTTTCAGATATATTCAGCATGCAACGTTCTAAATGACAACACGAAAAAGACGGATGACGCTTTCATGTGATATTTTTCTCATAAGTTAAAGAAAGTATGTTTAGTCGATTGAAATATTACCTAGTAATTAGCGGCCTAAAAGTATAAGTTTAGTTAAATTATTAGTGCCACGTGTTTTTTAGTTGATTTTTTATTTCGGTAATTTCTAATTTGCGCAAAAGACACAAACCTCGAATTAAGTAAAGACATTCAAAACGAAAAAAAAGACACTCTCAAATGATTGAGTAATTGAAACATTCTACAAAAGGCAGGAGAAAAAATAAAAAAAGATAAATCGTTGCCAGAGCTTGTGAAATTCATTGAGTCGCCATGTCACATGGGGGCGGCCAGGAATGTATGTGATATTTCCAGCTGATGAACTCCTCTTGATGACATACGGCTCTAATTTGCCACGAGTCAAGCCGCGACCATCACTTGATTGCCTGGGCGAGCCACGAGTGCCCATTCAATATCCTTCCAACGCCAACAACAGACCCAACATCAAAAACAATACCAATTATATTGGCAATTCCTACACAGCAACCTCAACGTTATCAGCCACAGCCGTTGCCTCGGCGGCAATACCAACACTCATTCAACCTACCTCGTTTGCCAGTGCACCATATCAGTCGGCGTCTATCGCACCTGAGATCCACCATCGAGTCGAGCCTCCTGTTCACACGACTGTCTTCACTTTCGACGAGCTACCGCCACAACTCGGTGGCGGAACGCCGCTATCGCAAAGCTTACCGCCGACACCCACACGTCGCACTTCGCGTGCCTCGCTCACACATTCACCACCCACCACAAGCAAACGCGCCAGCGTCCGCAGCACACGTTCCAAGCCACCCACGCCACCGCCTGCCCAGATACACTCTTTCGCTTCCAGGTCCATATTGACAAACAACACTGCCCCAATAACGTCGCTACCGATGTATAATGATGCCAGCATGCGTTCCAACACACAGCCGAATACGCAGCAGCAACTAGGCAACCATCAGCGTCCACTACTAGAGCGCAGTAGTGCCGTCCGTGCGCCGACGCCTCAGGGTTTAGCAAGTTACGACCCCTGTTTCTATGGTGGTGAAGACAGCGCCAGTTTGAGCGCCACGGGCTATGATTACCCTACCGGTGCTTTGGTCCCCGCGCGAGACCGCAGTCCCAGCATATTCCTTGAGCCGCCCACACCCGATCCCACCCATGCGAACTTTGGCCCCGGCTGGGGGCGACCCATGTCGCCTATGGAGTTACCACCGGAGCCAGTCACAAAATCGCCCACAAGTAAGTCGCGTCTACGTCCGAAATTGCATATACCACTCGGTCGCTTGGGGCGGTCCACGTCGTCAGATCGACGTGAATCGAGTCGACTGCGCGAGGATATGCACGTGCATGTCGAAAACCCGATCTTCAACAGTGAGAACCTGCGACAACGCAATTTTGATGCCTTCTTCGAAGCGCGCGAACCTGTCTTCAAAGTGCAGACAAAAACGCCGTCCTCAGCGCCTGCGGACAGCTCTTCGCTTGCCAGCAGCTACTCACCGCCACTGGAGAATTGTGCTGGTGTCTACGATTCACCTACGGCGCGTAATCGACGCTCGACAGGTGCCGGTGGACTGTTTGCTCGTTCGCCGCGGGAGGATCGTGCGCTCAATGAACGCTCCAAGAGCGACGAACAATATGAGCGTATGCCACGTGATGCGGGTGCGGCTTCTGTCAGCGGTGCTGGGCCTGGAGCCAGCGGAAGTGGCAGTGCTGGTGGTGTGCCCTCGAAAGGTGACAGGTGCCCTCGACATATAATTTTTTCAAAAGCTAATGAAATTGTTTACAGTTCTAATGCTGCGGCTTATAAAGCGAAACAAAATGTACAACATTGATTGATTGATTGATTGATTTATTTATTGATTGATTGTTAGAATAAATAACAAGCAACAGTAACAGTAACGATTTATCCTAACCAAAAAAATAGTTCCATAGAATGTTCTACATGGAACTTTGCGGTTTGGTGCTCACATTGATCCGCTGAGTTTCCTTTTGCTTGGAGTTTTTGTTGCTGATTGATTTTGATTGAATTCGTTGCGTTTTGTTTGCCTGTTTTGATTGAATTTGTTTGACTTGAAACTGCAATTCGATGCAATAGCTTTTACTTTAATTACCTTCCAAATATGCCTATTTTTTATACCACAACTATAAGGAAAACATTTTTTCGAAGATTGAATCCGTTCAACAATACTGCTTTATATTTTGTTGAACAATTTCTTAAACCGTATTTAAGTACAAAAATCTTAAAGAATATTATCGGCCGTTTTTAGTCCATTCTGTGCTACAAAGGAAAATACATCTAAATCAGAATATTGCAGAAATCGAATTTACCAAATTCCTATGATTGAAGGAGTATTGAATTGTATCATAAATTTGTCATAAAGTTTATTACAAAGTGAAGTAGATATAGAAAACCTATAAAAGTTCGATTTTATACATACTTGATTAACCGGAGAAGAAAAGTTGATTAAGCTATATTCGTCAGCATGTATAAGGTAGATAATTTTAATAATGGTAAGGCTTACTGCGACTATTGCTCATTGAAAGTTGCCAAAACACTGCAGTCTCCATATTAATACCATTATCTGTGAAACTTTGAGGTTGCCACTGAAAAAGGCCTTAAAACCGAAATTTTAAAATTTTCAGGGCACTGCTATTATTTTTCACACAGCTCTACATAAACACTGAACATTTCATATTGCTAGGATTATAGACTCGAATAGCAAAAGTTTCAGAAAGTCTTATTCTGTCTTCACGATTTAGCATTTTAGAGATAAAGTTATTACTTTATTATATTTTTTGTCCAGTAATGAAATTGTGTTGCATTTTAACACTTTCGCTCAGCTCTTCAACGGGACTTAAAGTGGATTAGTTGTATTTGTCCGATTGCGTGTTCGTTGCGCATTCGGGTCGTTGAAGCTGAGCACGTGACATTAGCGGACGCTTATCATGCTAGTACAAGGCTACGTTTCTACAATAATAACAACAACAACAACAACAACGGCAACGGCAAAAAATCGAAGAATAAAGCTGAAAAGTGAAGAAAGTACGCGCTACTTCGAGATATGGAAACATTGCCTTCGAGTACATGACTGACAGGCTTTTTGCATGCAACTGCAACAGCGTGCAGTCTCGTCGGCGGCGTTGTTGTTGACGGGTGGCATATAAAAAAAATTACGGCAGCGGCACCAGCGAAAATATAAACAAAAAATAAACAAAAGTAAAATGAAAAATAACAAGAGTCCATTGCAAGCGCAACACAATGTTGCATGTCACATAAATATAATACACACGACACGACACGCAAACACACACACACACACCCACTCGCAAGCGCATATGTTCTTTTGTAAATAATTGCGAACGTGGAGTGTTGCTTCCATTGTTTATGTAGCAGTAAAAAGTCAAGTTTAGACGTAAATTAATTTTTGAAGTTGTTTTTGTTAGTTATTGCCGCATGATTGCAATGACGGTTGCATACAAAAAAAGGCGAAGGACTTTAGTACGTGTGCTGTTACATGTAACGTATATGTTGCATACTTAAAGGCGTCACTTCAATTCATTTGAAAATCATTGCCATTTAAACGCTTTTACATCGAGAATGAATTCTGCCTAAGCCTAAGACGATTGCCCGGTCATGCAATGTCAATCAAATGTTACTGTTGCCTACTTTTGTGCGCAAGCAGAGCAGCAAATGCTTTAAAAAGTCGTTACTCCATTGACTGAATTGCTCATGAATAATTACACTTCGATATCGACTTGGACTCATTCCCAGCAATTACGACAGCCAACAATTTAATATGTCCTAAGACGTTTAGTGACATTGCTTCCAGGAATCGAAGCTCAAAAGTACACATTCATAATGGACGATTACGCCCACCCAACCCATGAACATGTCTGTCAGTGGAATTACACTTCATTTATTGATTGCATTTCAAATGAGTTCACTTTCAGGCAGAGGGCGTTTTTATTTGATTGGATTTCGTTTTGTTGACTTTAAGTCCTTCGCAAAGCCAACACCGTGTCAAACTGAACGAGGATCGACTGATATGCTCGTCACGCACTGCATAGCATATTCGCGAATTTCTCGTTATGTCGGCGATAATGAATTCGAGAGGCAGAATTCGCTGGCTTTCGACGTTCTTTATAAATACATAAATATGTTTTATGCTGATTGCGAGCGCTATGGGGATATGCCATGGCATCGTGTCGGTTCTACATTCGATACATTCCGATACGATTCCGATTTTAAATAAATTTAATATCTATACATATATATTTACTAAACAATGAAGGCGTTCACAAATTGCTTAAAGACAGTTTTGTTTAGAAATTTCTCTAACATTAAATGCAGAGGCTTCATTGGTTTAATTTAATGTAATATAATTTGTTTTGCTTGAATTTTTAGTGCCGTTGATTTGTTTAAATTTTATTTAGTTTTCGAAAGCTTGCAATTTCGGTTTTTGACTTTACTATTTGTTAATACATTTTTGAATTAAATGTGAGATGTGTGTTTTTATGACGATACTAATAATGTGTTCTTTTAATTCAAATGCCTACAACAAATCAACCACATAAAAATGTCTGCGCGCTACAGATTCTTTGGGAAAATCTTCAAGTGGTCGAAAAAGTCGTAGTTTCTTTGGGTGGAGGGGACCACGCAGTGGTTCCCTTAGCCCCCGGCCAAGAATGGCGTCCTCAAATGGGGTACTCAAGGACTACAGTCATAGCAGTTTAAACGAGGCGTTCAAAACACAGAATAATGTCAACTTTAAGTTAATTAAAACAGGTGAGTAGTATTGCTAATAAGCTTCTAATAATATTAGTCATAAAAAATGGAAACCAAAAGATTTTTATTTCTGAAATAAAAGATATTTCCTCGTTCCTAGATAACGTTCGCATAATTAGTTTTGTTGTAGGAATGAATTCATATATGTAGTTTATTGGCTGCGGACACACAATTTGTGGACAGTGCTATTTTCTTACCATGACATCATTGCAAGGGAGAAACCCGACCAAATTTGTAGCTCTTGTAAAACTGGCTGTTGATTCTTTTGATGTGAGTTCCTTATGGACCACGCTCAGTTCAGGGAAAATTCCGACATTTAACTCTCTTGAAACTATGTCCACGGCTTTATATCCATTAAAGTGGATTATAATGCATAACATGTTTGGCTACATGTCGCGCCGTGATTTTATTATTTGGTAACATAGAATAGGCTTATGTTGGTATATCTACAAAATCTTTTGAGTAGCGTCCACCAAACCTGAACAAATGCAGGGAGAACACACTAGTCATAGCTAAGATGTATGTGTATATAGTAACTAATCTGATGTCTTGGTAATTCCGGAGAAGCCAGCATGACTGCTGTATCAACAAACTGCTGTATTAAACTCGAAATATACTCCACCTACACCACAATCCGTCCTGTAACAGCCCTTGTTCGAGGCTATTCTGCCAATGAATGTGGTTTTGGCAATGCAGTCCTTTCCCTCTAAAATAGAATATTTGTGTTCAACATTATGAGTGTTGAATGTGACACACTTAGAACACAGATTATATCATATTTAGTATTTTACACACCATCTACACACTATTAGAAAAATAGTATATTTCATTATCAACTTATTTCTTGGCTTTTTTATGCAAATATTTTAAATCCATTTTGAGGTTGGGCTTTTAGTTAGTCAGAATTAAACTCTACGCTGGCTGCGGGAAAAGAAGTGCGGCAATTTCTATGGAAACGAATTTAGGCTTAACTGAAAGTAATTAAACTGTCAAATCCGCTTTGTTCAAATCGCAGTAACATGGGCTAGCAGATTCTTGACAGCTTCCAAAGTATCTTTTAGTTGTTTAAAACAAAAGGGATTAAAACCCCAATGACTTTTATTAAATTATGTTTGTAAAGAGTTTTGGTTATTTGTTACCCTTTTTAAAATTTGTAGGTTGCTTGCGGTAATATCGACCTCACAAAATATACTAGTCGAGAATAGCTACCGGGATAATCTGTATTCGATATTGAAAAATAAATTTGCTTCGAGTATGTCTTGAATTTGAATTTATATTTTTACTAGCAGGTTCTCCGGGCCTGCTCGTGATTTAGGACACACTAAATTGATTTCATCCGCTTGAATGCACCAAAGATATCTTCACCACCAATAACGCATTAAATTCTAGATTTCAGTTAATATTTTTTTATTTTTTTCTTTGACAGACTTTCAATTTCGAATTTGACATAAAACGGTAAACCGATATTGAGTTTTTCATGCTGTAATATAATTTCATACAAATTATTGGATGGAATTTCCTACCTTTTCCGGTAGACTAACGCGCCAAATTTCACACATAAACATTCTCCATGATGACATCCATATATGTAAAAATTTTCATGGTGTTCGGTCACACGGTGTCGGAGTCTATAGGTTTCAGACAGACAAAGAAACGGACCCGCAGCCAAACAAACATATATTTCTATACATTTAGACAAGTATTTTCATTATTAAAAAGAATTTCTTACCAGGGAAGGGTATACTACAATTTTATGAACTATTCAATTCCGTGTTAACCTTCATGCTTACACTTTTCAACATTGAAAATGTGAGTTAAGGTGACATATAAGGGTTTGTAAGAGGTAAAAATGAGTTTTTACAAAGGAATTCGACTATTGCTTATAGAAGGAATGTATGTTTAAGCATTCTGCATCGTGACAATTTAAGCTGTCATGGTGGTAGTTGGTGAAAATGTGAAAAAATGTCACCACATGATATGGCATAACTTCATTCTCTTTCCAAAGTAAAAATGTCTACATTGAGAAAGACGTTTCGAGTCCATTGGAGATATACAAGATATACAATGTAGTATGAATTGCGTTCCAGGTGATAGGTATCAGTATCCGGCTGGTGTTTGTTACTTGTGCGGAGTCGCCGCCTAACTCCGCATATACACTTTCACACTTGTAAGCCTGTCATATAATGTTGTCAAAATGAAATAAAACCCTTCGGAGAATATCGAACTCTTGGGCATTATACGCCTCTTAATTGACCAACAAGTGCTAAACAAGTGTAATTCTTTGGTATATTAATTCAGATGAACGGATTGGGCGGGCGCCGTTGGATGTCTACATATTTCTTCTTCTCAGAAGCCTAGTTGCCGATCAAGAGTGCAAAGAGTAGGTTGAGCTTTGAATGCCACTGGCAAACGCTGCCATACGCAGGCATTCCGCGCCCAAAGAAACTTTGACGTAATGCAAACAGAATGCATTAAGGACTGGAATAGTTGTATATCAATTGACTCTGTTTATATTGGGATCAACAAAAACAATTTCGTCGAATACATTCCACTCAACTGTTTTGCTCAATTCGTCGAGGTGCTTCTTCATTAGATCATTTTCTCTGTAATTTTTATTTTTCGAAAACTTTTTTTTGTTAATCAAAAAGGTACCGCATCTAAAGTGGTCCCGATGTTATGTTTCGTGAGTCTTTGTTTCATTTTTACTTTTTATGGGGTTATTTTATTAGTTGTTTATTGACTTCAATATTTTTGCGTTGCTTTGTGACATGTTTATTGCTCAAAAAATCGTATATATATCATTTTATGTCCTATTGATTTTTATTGTAGCGCTTTGTCGTATCCATAACGCTTACACCGGCTATGCTTGTCATAAATCTTAGTCGTCTGGATTGCGTGTGCGTGCTATGTTTCATTGTGAAGGATTTGCACAGTAGGCACGACATGTGTGTGAATTCATTTGATTGTGTTTTCGAGTGTGTATGAACATGATGTTGTTAACATTAATCCTCATAAGAAAAACCTATCTTATATGGATAAGTCAATCTGCACATAAATAGAAGCTGTAGGTATACGCTTCAGTGATGTCAGGTGAATTAAGCATCATGGAGAATGATTGGCTTGGGTACTTTAGTAATCAGCCCAGAAGTCTCTTTAGCCTTAAATGGATTTATTGATCCCTGAATGTAAACTAGTATGTTTTTCAATGCTTAGTTTGCACATGTATTAGACATATGCGCCAGCTAAACTTTAAGGCACGTTTCTTGGCTTACTTTTTTTCTCTTTTCATTTCTTTGTGAAGTTTATGGACTTTGGTCAACATTGGCTTGTTACTTGTGGACTTTGTGAAGTTCTAATATCACTCAGCTAGTCAAAATATGCGTGCTGTCATAGCTTGTCCGCACTGATGTTCATTTTGTGACCAAATTCGCACAAAGTTTCCCAATGTAATTTTGACTTGTGCTGCCACAGAGCTGAAGCAATATTGAGGCAGTGTTACTACAACAAGTCCTTCTACCTCTCTCACCAGCACTTACAATGCCACAACCCATGCCACTGTCGTTTCCTCTTTCCAATTTCCGTTTCTTGTACGCCTTCAGTGCACGCTTCCGCTCACGTTGATACTCTGTTGGACTAACGCCACATTTGTGTCGCATTCCAATTTAACTTTCTGTAAAAAAGGGAAGTGTACATCATCGCTAGAGTGCACATCATGTCCTATTTTGCATCACATGTTGTCCCTACAGGCGCGAAAAGAAACTCATAAACTTTTTTGATTGGATTTTCGATATTACCGTTTCCCGGTTTACTCGGGCTCTTTCGCCTCAATGCATTCGTCACGCATCACCAGCATTTGTTAATAATCTTATTCAGAGTCGTCCAGCTGTGAAAAAAAAAGAAAGAAATCATTGAAGGCATTTTTTTTGTTCCTCAGACAATATTTAATTACAATTACAATTAGGCAAAGCTTTGCTTGCTCTGTGACGAAAAGATACGCTTATCATGCTGGGTGTACATATGTGCGAGTGCCTGTGGGTTTGAGTATTGGCGTGGTTGTATGTGCGTCAGCTGCGTGGCAATGCTATGAAAATTTCTGCCACCTGTTGTTTCCTGCTGTTGATTACAAATCTTCCCCTACCTGTTTTACATAGTAACTGCGCCATTGTTTGTTTTAGAAAAGCCTCGGTGATTGTTTGTATTGTAAGTTTGTCGAACCATTTAAAAGCTAATTAACGCAAAGTTATTCGGTTTTATTTATTTTTAATATTTTTTGTTCACATATTCTATGAACACTATTAAAATTTTGGCTTTTAAACAACAGACGGCTGCCAAGAAAATTCAAAAAAAAAAAAAAAAAACAAAAAAAACAAAAAAAAAACAAAAAAAGAATAAAAATAAAGAACAAGAATACCATATCATCACACAATACGAAAATGACTTGTACATTTTTATGTTAACTGCATACGTCACCAAAGTCGTTTATGTTAAACGAAATACATTTTTATTTATTATTTGTTGCCACAAGGTCGACTTGAAATAGGCACAAAAAAGAATGCGTGTGCTTTCATATTATTATTTTTTCTTGTGTTTTTGGTATTGTCACTTATACACGGGCAAATTGTATACACTGACTGCCATAACTGCCAAATGTCAAAGTTGTTCATCATTTTTCAAAAAAGGTCATCTTCTAGATTATATTATATGTGTTTGGAATAAAGTGAACTAATTAAAACCGATCCTAAGACAGGAATATATATAATTATAACTGCTGGTTTTTTTATAATTTGAATAATTATCTTTAATAATAAAATTCAACTCTTCATTTAACCTTGTAAATAAAATATGATCCTTTTACTCTTGCTTAGCTTGAAAAAAGTCTGTAAGCTTTTGCAGCTGCTTCGTCCTTTCCCGCATTTAAAATACGCGTAACGCGCTTCCACCGTAGGTTTAAGTAGTGTTAATCAATATTGCCATTTTCAGACCAATTCAAAAGTGTATCATTTTCGATTGCCACTTCTAATAGTTATCAGTGATGAATATTAATAAAAAACATAAGATATGATTCATGTGCTTAAAATATCTTTGCATTACTGATTGTTCATATTTTAGAATATTAGGTTTTAGAAAAGTCAGTACAAAGAAAAATGTGTTCGCGTTTCGGAGTATATTCATATTTTAGGGGGCTTACATTATTCCGAGCATACTGTAGTTTCATTTAATTTATTTTCTTGAACATCTTGTAAAGGGAAAAGTCAGCAGAAAATATTGAATTAAAATGTTTTAATGTTCACCGATTTTTTATACTCTTCACGTCGTTCGTAAATTTGTCGGAATGGTTTATATACTTCACAGACAATTTAGCATTTATCGTAGCTTCTACGAGCTTTTTTATTTGTTTTTTCATTTACTTTAATTCAATGGAAATCAGAAAATAAATGGTGATTCCGTTTAACCCTTAAGCCCGCGACTTTTACATTTAGTTAGAGAAAGAAATTAAGCAGAAATCACAAACATAGACAATTATTATTATTAATTCTTTCCAAAAATATGTATCTTTTCAAAAAGAGCACTAAACAGCACATTACACTTCATCAGATAAAGAACTATTATACTTATTACATATAGCTTATATGCTAATGACAGCATCAAAGAAAATTCTTCCTTGTCATTTGGCATTTTGCTTTGCCCGACATGAAGTTGCCAGGAGCAACAAAGCCGCTTTAAATAAAACTGAAAAATATAAATTCATCAGCGAATACCAAGGATACCATAACTCTATTTAAATTTGTGTATTAGACTTCAAGCTACTTGGGAATTGAAGTTGTAAGGATGATTGCTCTGAAGCAGGAGCTGCACAACGGCAATTTGTGCAAATGAAATTCAAGCTTGCAACAAAAGTCGAGCAGACACTAAGGACATTCTTGTGATGCTAGAATTTGAGTTTATGCATTTTACTTTGGCCTCTATGCACTGTTCATTGCCTTGAGAAACACACAAAATTCCGGCACCGTGTGACGGGCTTGGTCTTTGCGTAGAATGTGAGAAGGGTTTACTCAAAGAAAAGTGGGCGGTTGGGCGGACAAGACAACATTGAAATACAAATTTTATGTTTTATAACTCGCTTATATTGCACGTACAGGCGTAGGTTGGAAAAATAAGTATAATCATCGTCGATTACATTCAATTTGATCGCGTTTTTGATTGCTGGTGTTCACAATACGGTAAAAATGGCTCAATTGGGCTATTTGAGTTAAGTATGTTGAGAGCGTAAGCAATTGTTGCGTAATGGTTCACTTGTCTTTTACCTTTCCCTTTCGTTGTAAATTTCCTTTTTGATATCCACTTGGATTCCCTTTACATTTCGTTTTACATTCAACTGACCTGTTGCGTTGCTATGAAACAAAGCTCTCATGCACAGGGCAATAAATCAAGCGGAATGCAATTGAAAAGGCGTTTCACCTCTCGACTATAACACCATTTCAAATCGCATTTTAATTACCATCAACGCTTCAGCAAAGC
This sequence comes from Cacoxenus indagator, assembly GCA_035041755.1. Taxonomy (NCBI): domain Eukaryota; kingdom Metazoa; phylum Arthropoda; class Insecta; order Diptera; family Drosophilidae; genus Cacoxenus; species Cacoxenus indagator. Next base: position 616,218 of record JAWNKX010000240.1, read on the forward strand.
GCATTACGTATCTAATAAAGCAACAGGCCTTGTGGCATCGATTGCAATTCGACTGCCGTCAACGATTGAGTGTTGCGGGCTCATGTGCGAGACAACTCCACAATAGGGACATTAACGTTGTAGGCAATGCCAATTCCACATACAGGTGTGCGTTACATTTGCGTTGTGTTAGCTGGGTCATGTTTTCGAGTTACTATAGAGTTTTAGAATTAAAAAATACACTACCTCAGCATTCCTTTACACCTTCCTTACTCCCTTCGTAAGTTAAACATATAATACCTCAGGCTTCATACTCAGAGGCTTTTTACAATGCAACAAGCCCCAAACTCAGTATTTCGTAGGTAGGACGAATGTCTATTTGACGTATTTGGGGCTGCAAGTTTTTGTTGTTACTAAAACGACAAGTAAATAATATCAGTGTTTGTAAACGAGAAAACCCAAAATTGTTTAGGAAAGACAGTAATGGTCTTCACGAAACGTCATAAATATATAAAAGTTATAAAGTTATAAAGTTACACGCTACATTTCGTGAACGACCAATTCGGTTTTTTGATCTTTAGAACGGTTAAAAAAATGAGGAATTTTTTTAACACGGAATTCGTTGCCTGCCTGGAAGATGGGGACGAGTCTCCGCTATATTTTGAATAAAATTCATTGTACCAATTTCTCTGAATAAAGCTTCAAAATTACTTTAAAAGACACTGACACAACTATATTTAAGATAATGAACTAAAGAATATTTAATCAATAGATTTTACATTTCAATTTAAATTGGTTACAATTCGACACAATCTATTTGCATACGAAAATTGAAACCAAACAGAGATTTGCATAGAACTCGAAGTGCATACGTATTTATACAAGCGATTTTCTTATTATATTTTCAGTATCCGATTTCACCGAAACCCTTTCCCAATTGCATGAGGAACATGCGACTGCGCTACAAACTTTAGTGTCGAATTACCGTAAAAAGAATGGTGAACTGCGGAAGGAAAGGTAAGACCAAATACAATGGTGTTCTAGTGGTTGGATCAGTGTTGATTGTGGCGTGAAGGACGGTGTTTCCGATAAGTGAGTAGATTTGTAACTCGACTATCTATAACACAGATGAAGTGTTACCACATATTACACACCCAACAAATTTCAATTGGTATGGTTTTCAACTCCATCGATATTATCGATGGCCGTGATTTTTTATGGCAATTTTCCGCATGAACGCGTGATACTCAATTTCAACTAATCAATCTCACTTTAGCTCAATTTCACACTCACTCGTTCACACACTTCGTACTCTATTACAGGCCAACATGTCACTTAGCCATATTTCAAGCATGGGAAACATTCCTGCAGGAGGTGGAAACGGACTCACAGGCAGCCAACGATGTGGCTAGCGTGCTATCGCGTCAGGTGAGTGTGGCTGAAATTAAGCGAATAAAATTGATAAAAAAAATCTTCACACTAAGAGAGCAGATCAAATTATTGTTTGAAATACAATATGCTCCTGTTCGAGATACTTTTACCAGTTGTTAAAAAAGTTGCGTCATTTAGTTTTTAGTCGAAGACCATGTAAAGCAAGATACCTTGTGCGATTAAAAAAGAGGAAATTTTCTTTGCTCATTCTATGCCAAGCTCAATAACTCAGATTTTGTTGTGGTTATAGATCAAAGGGTATTACCCTGGATATGGAACCCAGTATATTTCGATGCCCATTTAACTACATCGAAAATAATTGACGAAGTACACTTTATGTGGGATTAGAGAAAGTCATTGTAAGTCATTGTACTCGTATAAGTGGTTAGCTCGGATCCTCAAGATGTTTGTAGGGTTTGCTCGCACCTGTCCACAACCTCGGATATTGTGAAGGCTGCAAAAAAATATTTCATAAACACAGGCAACAATGAATCCAATAACATTACAGATACAAGAGCAGTAGGTACTTGTAGAAATGGTTCAATGTATCGAAATGATGAAGTCATCGGAACTACACAAATCTTAATTTTTGAAAAAAATACAATAAGTGTGAAAAACTGTAGTGAGAAGAAGACTCCGCTTAGTCATATAACGTTTCTCGTCAAAAACAACTTTTCTCATTTACTTCTTGATCAGCGCTCGTATGTTGAACAATGAGAGGCACGGTACGCTAATTATGACCGTGATAAGTTTCATTGCAGTTGAAAGCGTCCTATGAGCGCTCGTAGCGAATGCTTTATACAAAATCCATTAGCTGTTTTCTTCCAGCCACACAGCAGTTTAATGGCAGAATTGTGTAAAAAATTTTTAATTTGCTTAATTTGTTTCTTTGTTGCCGGTAAGCGTGAAAAACTGAACTGTTATTTAATTTGATTAAAACAATATCAGCGAGCTTAAATTAAATAATATAATAATAATGTTGATCGGTAAATAATTCACATAAATGCTGTGAAATTCGGCCATGAAATGAGCTCAGTCAAGCCATAAGCAAATTCGCATTAATCGACGTTAATGACCTTTTACGAGCAGAGCCTGGCGGCTCAGCATTAATTTGTCTTGATTTGTTGCTAACTTGACGCTAATAGCTTGGTAAACTCTAGTAATGCCCGAAGCTTGGCCGTTTCGAACAAATCTGCTAATTGGTATTTGTTTAGCATCCTCTCATGTGTCAAAATGCCAGACTGTTCTTCAACACAAAAAGACTGCCTACGATAAGACTTGTAGTTATTTACTCGCCTTTGGCTAAGTGAATTTTTCTTTAAAGCTTCGTTCAATAAACTTTGACAACATGTAGGTTAGACAAGTTTAGGTTAGGTCAGCCTAAAGTGGCGACTTGGTTTTACTATAGAAATTCAAAATGAACATTTGAAATTATAGAAAATCCCAATGGTGTTTGCTTTAAAATTAAATTAAGCATCACAATGGAAAGCGGAATAGTGAGATTTTTTTCAACTATTACAATTATAAGAATTGATTGAATGTGATTTCTTTAGCGTAGCCAGCCAATTCAATAAACTAATTAAGAAAGAAACCAGCAAAAACTCAATCAATAAACAAAAAAATTAATGAAATGAAATATGAAAAATATTTTCGCATCAATTTTGGGCTTCTACGTCATATACAATATACATATATATATATATTTTGACATATATGTACATATTTTGACAAAAGAAAATATTTGTCTCAAATTTGATACGACCAATGGTAAATGTGGTTGTGATTCGATTATATCGAAGTGCTATATTTTCTATTGCAATTGCATGCATTTTGATTGATTATATTATATTTTTATTATTTTAATTAAAAATTGTTATCAAATAAGCGAATTATAAATTAAAATATAATTTAATTCGTTTAATTTTTACGATAAAAAATTTAAGAACGTCCGAAGAACCTTCGATACCTAAGTACTCCATATAGAGGAAGATTGCTTATTTTTAAATTGATATACGAGGTATTACGGCAGCACTGTACCCAGGTAGAGATTTATTATTTATTATTGGCGTGGTAGGTCACAGCCACACAGTTTCGCCCAGATAGGGAGATAGGCAGTGTTGATCTGCTCTTCTTAGAGAGTAAATGTATCGTAGAGCAAAACGAAGATGAAACGACGGCTTGCACTTCAGAGCTTCCAGACAATTCTGTCCAAGAAGTTGTATTGTATTGTTTTTCTAGGTGTAGGTTTAAGCACCTCTATATACTCGTATAAATAATTTTAGCAACTTGTCAGACCTGCCATGAGTGCGTATAAAGGAATTGGTGAGTTTTGTATGGGCGATGAATGGCTCTAGGGTAGGGTTTTTGCTTTAATTCTATGACTAACACATGGTTGAACTATGTGAAATTGTAGGTCGTTGCCGTTAGCCTTCGAAACATAACCTAACCCAATCTAACCTAAAACGGCGTACATGTTAGTGGAGTAGTGTTAGTAGTATTAGTATTTTAAAAATCACATCATTTAGGTGTTATTTTGGACTAGGTGTAGTCCCGTTGTTGCAAGCGTTTTGCATAGAATGGAGAGACTTTAATTTAAAGGCCTTATTACTCTTAGATCTCAATTGCTTTTTAGCTAGTGCAATGCACTATAAGTCAATTAATTTTTTTTAATTCTTTGATTTGCTTGTGATTCTGTTTCTTTTATATCTATAATTAATTCTGTTTCTCACAGGTGTCACGACCAATGCTTGACAAATCCTTTCATCGCAAAGTTCAAAGTCGTAAAATTTTCACACACAGGGAGTCCTTTGAGACGATTATCGCAAAGACTGAAGAGAAGCTGTCAAAGGTAAGTGCAAATGAACGAACGAATCGATAAACGGATAGAAAGGACATAATGCCGTATGCCGGCAATGATATTGCTCAGAGCAATTTTCTCGAAGTAGCTACCCGCGTTCTGCAATCTCATTTGCCATTGCTGTAGTAGGCCGATTATCTCAGCATCAATGCATACGATTTGTATGTAACTGTAACTAGTTCTATTGTCATGCCTCTGTGTGGATGTGTTTTTTAAAAGTCTGCACCGATGTTTATGTGCGTGGAAATAAAATCTTATTTTACGCTTGACAACACACTTCAACGATACACAGATGCATAAACATTCGCACCCATTAGAGTTTGTGTGCTTTCCCTGAGACACATTGCCGACAGCTGCTTTCAGTTTGCACACCTGTGTGAGTGTGTGTGTGATAAATGCTGACAGCGTTTTCGCTCACGCTTACGTTTTATTGTCTGTTATTTGTATTTTACTTTAACTTCACGCATAATTTATATGCCCTGGAAAGTTTGAAATGGCGCAAAGAAACACTGCAGAAAAAGCCAGTGCTGAGGAAAAAAGAAATTGTCACATTTTTCACATGAATTCACCGTCTATTAAAATGACTTTTAAATTGTTGCCGTGCGTGCATTTTTTTTCAATGCATACTTTTTTTACATATGCATATTTTCATATAGGTGCTCCGCTGGGCTGACATGGACAATGCTGCCATTCGTGTTCTTGTCATCGTACCGAACAGCAGAACCAATTCACACAAGTACACACATTTATCAGAGTTGTACTCGTACGTGTGTGCTCTGCCTTCTGCGACGACAATTGCTCGTAATTGGCAGACACTTGGGCATTGCTAATAAAATTGCTGTGGCATACAGCATTGGACATTTATAAAACGACCAAGTGTGGAACGAACTGTAACTGTAGATTGAACTGTGAATGAGAACACTCACAGGACCGAGTGATTGACACACCTCACTGACCACATACTTTTTTGTTGTATCCAACTGCTAAACGGCACTCCCAGCAAAACATTTCTTTTTCGAACTTGTCTCTTTCTCGTCTCGTCCTATCAGAACTCATGCTTTTCTCGTCTTCTTCATCTCACCCTGTACAGTGTCGCCTGGACTACAAACAATGCTATTTGTCGCATCGTCAGAATCCCACTCAGCACTCACTCACCGAGTACATTGATGCGCATAATGCGTACGTGCAGCAGTTACATGCAACGAACGCAATGCTCGAGGCTTACCACTGTGAGACGCTGCCGCAGCTGATGCAGGAACTCGAGGACATACACAATGATTTGTGCAGTATTATTGCCGATTCAATACTTCAGGGCGCCGATGTTATTGCCAGCAAGGTGAGTAGCAAGCAAGGAAGCAACTAAACACGGAAGCAAGCAACCGAACTACTAACCATAAATTCTACTAACGATATAAGCGTGTGCCAAAGATGTGTGGCAAGAATGTGTGCTGTGTGAGGTGCTTGTGCAACTCTTATAAACACATTTCACATAGTCATTGTGGCTGCCTTTGCTGCATTGCAGTTTCATGTGATTTATATTTTTTTCCACGTGGGCTCACCTTTGACTTGGGCGGCCCACGTTTGCTTACAATGCTTGAGCATTGGTTACTGAAACCAAGTGCATTTTTAATGGCTTTCTATGACAACATCTGCACATAGACATAAATAGCAGAAGGTGGTCGTCGTCAGCTTGGTTTTTGTTTATTTTTCGCTTTGGTTATGTGGCTTTTGTCATGTCCTGCCACATTTTGTTTGACCTGACACAGCCACTAATGTATAGGGAAAATGAGTTTTTGCCAAAAATAGCAATTGCTTTTTAAGTGGAGTATGTGGTATTTCGATTTAGTTAATTGCAGTTTTATTTATCCGCAATTAGTGGTTAAAAAGCGCAAAATGAGCAGCTTTTCTAATTAATTCAACGAATTTGTTTTGTATCAGTCCCCGTCCACTCGTCTGGTCAACAAACTCGCAAAATGTAATTAGCGTAATTGTCAGTAAAGCCTCTCGTTGCTTATGTGAGATTTTCAGCTAAATTTGCAGAAATGTTTGTAGGGGATGTGCGAAATTTTGTTAAATTCATTTTAATTTATGTCTTCATGTCAGCCAGTAAAAATTAGCATTTGAAATTTGATTGTTTTTATTTGTAATCCGACTGTCATTTAATTTAAAAATGGAATATAATTAAATTAAAATAATTCAATTATTATTCAAATAAAGGCCTTCAAATGTAGCCACATATTTTTTTTAAATTTACAATATGCATATTTATTCGTATCAGTGGCAAGATTGATGTACCAAAAACTGAAGGTTTTAGTCTGAAATTCAGCGGTGGGTATGGTTGATATTTTTTGGAATAAGAGTCGCTTTTATTGCTTTGAATTCTACAGAAACAAAATTGCAACTTCACATTTATTATACTTTACACGGTAGGGAATAGTCGTTCAATATCGAAGAGAACAACGGCGCTGTATGGCTGTGCTTTGAACTCTTTGAGCTCGGGCATAACAGGCAAAGCGCGCTAGTATAGTTACCCAAGAAAATCTGTTCAATTTAAAGTCGAACTCAGCATAAAGCTGTTAGTCAAATCATTTAGTCAAAGTCAAATTTCAACACTTATGAAATCAGAACTTTTATCGAATATTTGGGGCTACCCAGTTTTTTGTTTAAATCCTTTACTGAAAATTTTGGATGTATATAATGGTACAATGAATTCAAAAACTACAAAAAAGGGGAAGCTTTTTATGAAATCAAAAAAAAAAAAAAAGGGCGACTCACACGCTACCCACTACGGTATTGAAAAAAAACCTGACGTTTTTGGTTACAAAAAAAAAAAAAAAAAAAACTTTCTCGATAATTCGCGAATTGTTAGCATATTTTTATGACTTCCTTCATTATTTCATAACACATTTTCCACATAATGGGGGCTCCACCATCCACTTAACATTTTGTATTATTAATTAATTCTTAATAAATAATTAAATTAAAATAAATTCTAGTCATTGTTTTATTGCTTAAACGTATTTATTCTTCAAAATATTTTCCACACATTTTTTTCCACATTTTTTACAAACTTTTCCCACCTTTTCGGCAACATGACAATACTACTTCGAAAGAACGATGTTGCTTTCCAATTATTTATCCATTTTTGTGCTTCCTCAGCATTTGGATACCATATATCAGGCAAGCCATGCTGCATAGATCTAAACAAAAGGTAATCACAAAAGCGAGCTGGGTGCGGCATTCTTCACAACTGTTGCAACGTGTGGCCACCCACGTTATAAAAGTGTTTGATGGGATTTGGCGACATATTTCTAAAAATTAAATAATAAAATGCAATTTCTAGTGTTCCATGGCTAGCGTCAATATACATGAAATAACTTAATGAGCCTAAATGGAAAGCTGTTTGACAGCTATTTACAGCTCGTAAAATTTTCATAATTCACGTAAATAAAAGATTTTCAGTGCAAATTCCAAACCTATACGTTCACAAACAGAAAAGGTTTTTGCTTGATTTTAACTCTGTGTGTCTATGTCCTGTCCGATAAATATGCTGCCTTCGGAAATGGAAGGCATTGTTCAAAAACTCCCTGGTTCAAAAACTGTGGGCCTAGTTTACATATATACAGACAGATGATCAACAGTATTTATACATTATGTGGTCATTCTTTGTGTTACAAACTTCATGACGTCATAATGTTAGAATGCTATTAACATACTATGTGGAGTATTTTTGGGAAACAAGCTTTCTAACTATCGGATGCATTTAAATATTCGGAGGGTGGTGGCAAATTAACATGTTTTGCCAACCTAAGCTGTGTCGACTTCGAACATTTGTAGATTAAGTACCAAAACGATTTCTGGTCACCTTCTTGCTGCTAGTCAATATATCAATTATTTTCTGGAATATTCAGCATATTGCTATGACTATTGATTAGTTAATGGCGGGACAAAACAGTTAATAGTTTTTATGTCTTTGGTCTGCACTGGCTCATATTATTTCTGCTCCAATACTGAAAGACTGAAGAAAACCACATGTCCCGGTGACGAAAAATGTTTTTGTTTTCTTTTTTGTTCCTTTTTTTGACTTTGTTCTCTTTTGTTTTTGTTTAACATATCTATCAACATGAATAGTCATAAAATTTACTTTACAACCTTCGTTTTCACCGGTGTATCCAACGCATACTTAACTTAAATCTATAATTCAAGGATGGCTGAAATAATTTCTTTCCTTTGCCCCAATATTTATTTTTGTTCAAATTTTACATGTAAATTTCCTTCTCATTTATAAAAAATGTTATATAGTTTAACAATAAATCTTTTGTTGCTTCATTGGTTTACTTGATTGTAATCATCTATAAAAGGCCACCGACCAAGCCAAGCGCTATAACAGTCTCACAACACAATGTTCAGCGGTATCACCGGCACAGGACTTAATCAATTTCGTACGTATTCTGGCGCTGCCATCGCAGGCTCAGAAAGTTCCTAGACGTATTTTCGCTTCGCCACAACCACAACCGGGCGAGGCAGACGATGGCGCCGAATACAATGTGAGTTGCACGCGAAAGAAAATAAATTTTAAATAATAATTATTCAAAAATATCAACAAATGCTCCGACAATTTTTCTCGGCATTCATAAAAGCATTTTTTGTTGCAGGAAGTAACGCCGATTTTACGCAATGAACTTGTATTTGATCGTCATTCAACGCTATCGCAACGTTCCGCATTGGAGTCACTTAAGCGCGAATCCATCGAATTGGAAATGCAAATACGCCAATTGCAGGTGAGTGCAACAATATGCCAAGTGCGGGATGTGTTAAGTGCAGAGTTTACTTGAATCGAACAGTTTTTATTTGTTCACATTTTTTCTTTCTCTCTTTTTTGTTTGAGCTGAGTTTATCGTTTTGTTCTTTGTTTTCAGGATTCCATTGACACACTCACTCGGACACAAACGCGTGGCATCGAGGGTCAATTGTACAACAAGGTGAACGAGTTGCAAGAGGATTTGTCGATGAAAAAATTCGATTTGCGTGCTAAGCAAATACATTTGGCCGCTATACGTGCACAGGTAGGTGATGCATTCAGTTAAAAAAGATTAGGTAAAATTGAACAAAAAAAAAATTTTATTCGAGTTTACTATAAACTTCAGGTAGACTTTACAGACATAGCCAAAAGATAGGAGAGCAGAAAAATTTGAAAATATTATTAACTTTTGTTAAGCACAATTTTGGTAATCTGATGCACTTTACGTATACGTAACGACGTTGATATTAGTTATACGCTATGTGCACTTTTGAGATATTATATGATGTAAAAGCTTGCGATGTAAGTGAAAACATAAACCTAAAAAGTTATCCCGAGCTTTAAGCTAGTTAAAGCTGAAAGCTGTTTTATTACGTTAAGCCATACGAGAAGCTTTAACAGCGACCATTATACATTTTTCTCGCTACTGTTAACTAACAGAGGCACCTGTGGATTTCTAATGTTATAATTACATACTTCTAAACAAGAAGTTGAAAAAAAATAAAATACAAAAAACAAACAAATAAATATTTTTAAATATTAATAACGGAGCAGTGCACTAACTTCCATATTCCTTATGGTACGGTACATATAAGATTATGTCTGTATTACAGTGCTTACCTCCAACTCGCTGTTATGTTTTGGGTACACGTGCACTTGCCCAATTCAACTCAACTCAACTCAATTCAACAGACAACATTGAAAGTAGGTCAATAATACAGCTGATAATCTGACCCTTCGGCAGAGTTGAGAGAGTTGCCTGTTTGCGCATGTGACCAAATAAGAGAGCTGGTTGAGACTCGATTACCAATCAACTTGAAAGTGAATCGTGCCATGCTCTGCACACTCACTAGTTAGTTAAGTGGCAAACGAGCGAGTGCAAGGTCAGGTCAGTGCGGGCTACGCGGCACGCCGAATTCAAGAAATACCGTGTTTCGACGCTAAATACTTTTGAAAATCTCTACAAACATGGCGAAATAAGTGAAAATCTTTTAAAGCAATTTTACTATATCCGTACTTCAACCTTATGATCTTATTTGTTACGGGACACGGTGTAGTAAACAAAAATTATACTCCCAACACAGGTGCTGAAGTGGGCACTTTCAGTTGCTTAGCGTAGCGTAGTGGAGTGAAAGCGAAAGTGATTGTTGTTAGCACGTGCTGTTGTTTACATATGGCAACAAACAAACGAAGTATCATTATTCTAGCCTGGTTATGGTAAAGATAATTTGAATAAAGCTTAAAGGACCATAAGAAACTCACGCCAGGGTTGTTTAACAAGCCAAACTGGTTTAGAAAACCAGGAAGTCATAAATTAGATTTCATTAACCAAAACTGCATACTACATTAAATGTCTAAGAAACAGCTGATTTCGAGAGAGCACGAGTGAGAGAGGGCCTAACCATAAGTGTTTCGCGTGTGTTTTGGTAAGAGAAATTATGCACTTCTAGTGTTGCCAGATTGCTGCATCGAAATGCATTTGGTAATTCGGCTGAGAGTTGGTGCCGCGGCTTGTTTATAAAAGCAGCAAGTTCCGTGGACTCGTAGTCAGTCACGTGCTTGAAATTCAACGAATTTAGACAACGCGACGTGCTCCGTAAAAAGCTCAGTAGTAGCTCAACAACGGTAAATCGGTCTTATTTGTTCCAACTGAATGTGATTGCACTCACTTGCGTCGTGTGCGTGTGCTTGCACTGGGTTTGTCTGTTTCTGTGCGTCTTTGTTTTTGTACAAATTCGTGTACTTTGTTGTTGTCGTTGTAGTCGTGTTGCACTGCACGCGGTTCCGATTGCCGTCGCCGCAAGGTGTAGCAGCATCTTTAATTGCCCGAGCAAATCAAAGTATCTTGTGACAGCGGTAACAATACGAAAAGTAGTAATAAAAAAAAATAAAAAATAATAACAACAATATTAATAAACATAATAATAAACTGAAAACTGAAAAAGTAATAAAGAAAAGTTTATACCTAGCTAGGACGAATGCATAGAGTTCTGAAAATCTAGGAAGTTTCTAAAGGGCTATGTATTTTTAATTTTTGGAACTTTTCTAGGGTTAAAGTAAATCATATAAAATATTAATTAATGTTAATAATTCTCCATTTCTACGACTTTGGTGTTTTTCTAGTAAAAAATACGAGCTTTCGCGAGAATCTATCGCAAACAAAATTAGATTAACTAAGATTTTTAATACACAATTAGAAATTCATTTCTTACGTAAGTAAATACAAAAAAATACACAAAAAAAAATAGATAAATAAATAAATCAAAGTAGAAAGATCTTCACACTTAATTCTGCTAAATAGTATTTCTTCTACTGCTACTATTACTTGTCTTCAAGTGCAACTCAATTAGCACACAAGCTAACCTGCTTTTCTTAGCTTACCTTAGGCATAGCATACACCAAAAAAACAAACAAAAATTTTATTTATACTCAGCAAGCAAAATTAAATCTGTAGATACAAAAAATAAAATAAAAAAATAAAAAAATAAAAAATAACACACAAATTAAAAATAAGTAAAATATGGAAAAAATAAATATATAAAAACATAAAAATGTGCAGATTGTAAAACAGTAACTGAGATCGATGCACGAAACATTTAGCTTGCTCGATTTTGAATTAAATAAAATTTTTCTTATAACTGAATCGGCGCCATTTGGCCAAGTCTAACTTCGCTTGCTTTCTATACTTGTAGATACTTATACCACTTAAAATACTTAAAAACAAAAATTATTTAAGTTTCTTTAGCCAAACGATTGTATTGTAAATAATAGAACAAACCCAAAAACAAAAAAAATAATAATCAAATAAAATACAAGTATTAAGTTCAAATTAGACGTAGTCAGTTTTTTGAACAATTCATTGGAGCTGACTGCTCAAGCTTCTTTAACTTTAATTGTTCTTGTGCAATGAACACCGTTTGCAAACGGCACTGACGGCACGGCACCACTTTTGCATATCCGTAATCGCAAATCAAACAAAATCAAACTTAGCGCTAAACTCGCAAATCACATAGCCAAAGGCAAATCACCTCAAATTGTTTTTGTAAATCGGTAAATCTAAGCAAATTAAAAAGAAAAAAGTAATTTAAAATGCGTGTTATCGTTCTAAAAAAGAATCGCACAAACAAACGCGGCACTCCAACGGCAAGCGCGCGTGAGCTGCCAAAGAAATCGTTCGCAAAAGTAAGCTTCAAATAAGATCAAAATTCAGAACACAAAAAAAAAAAATTAAAAATAAAAATAAAAATAAAAATTAAATAAAATAAAATAAGTTTTCATTTTGTGTTCCCATTGCAAATGCGATTTCTGTCAATGCAATCAATTTTTGAGAACTAAAATATTTGAGAAATGCAAATTTGCAATCAGCCAAAATCGGAATTCTTGCCATGTTCGGTGGGCGCATGCTTTTCTTTTTCATACTTCTTTAGCTAATGAATGCTGCATTGAAATAGAACTGCATTCCATTTTGCTGATTTTTGTACGCTAGTTACCTCTACTAAAGTAATGCATGACTTAGTATGAAAACGCATTAAGTGAATCGAAGATAGTTTGCCTTTGAATATGACTAAAGACTTCTTAAAACTCGATATTTGCTCAGAAATTGGTTGTAGTGGCATTAACTGCTATACATTATTTTACTTCATATACTTATTGCGTACTTATACATTATTATATTATCTATTATATTTTCAATATAAAATGTACCTTCGTACATGTACCAATATACTTCATCATAATACTATATTTGAATTGGCCAAGCCAATTCGTAAAATTGCCTGAAAATATAACTCTAATTTTATGAATATGAATAATACTTTCTGCTAAATGAAGTAAATTGCATATTTATTTTTATTAATATATACAATAACATATACGAGTACAAGCAAAAGGGCCACGACTTTATTTGTCTCTCTATTAAAAAGTGTATATGCGACGGTAGGCTAAGCAATTAAATTGTGATTTTATTTGAAAAAAAAAAACAAAAAAAACCAAGTAGACATATTTTTGTTTTTCTCTATAGTCTGTATTTACTACTATCGTCACATGATATCCAGCAAATTTTATCATATTTAAAATTCACATGTGCAGTAATAAGTTTGTATGACTTGATCACGTGATCCGTGATGCGGAGCTAGGGAGTGTAGTTTTACAGGCGTCATGTTTGATTACAGCTGGCCGCTTTTTTCTCCGCTTTTTTCTGGTATTCAGCGTATACCACCTCCTCAAAAGAATTGTTACAGCTTCAATGGATATCACATTCGCACACGAACTTTATCACAATTAGATAAGTTCACTTCAGTCTACACTAAGTTGTTACGTATTCGTTCGTTTCTTTTAAATTTAATTGAAGTTTTTCGCCAATAACATTAAATTAAAATTATTTGTAATAATTACACACAAAAAAAAGAACAATTTTTTTTAAAACTCACGAACTTTCCACATTTTCCATAGAATTGCTCGTTGGCTCATCGACTGAAATTGTTGGTAATCGGAAGAGGTCATAAACTATATAATTTTCCCTTTAGTGTGTCTTTACCACTCTCCTCTTCACCTAAGTTAAATGCGATCACTTCATATTGTTTTGAGACATATTCTGACCGCTTTTCGGTCAATGTTCGGTTCATACGAATCATTTGTACTCGTTAGAAGTTTACGTGATTCTAACAGCTTATAATGAATCGCAGCATTTTGCTCACTGGCTGATGTCACAATTAATTTGGCGTTTGTGGTTTTTGAAATATATTCATTCTTTATTTGAATTTGATGAAGAACATCCTTACTTTAACACAGCGTAGTTTAGAAAGCCACTAAAGTGTGTTGCCTCCAGTTCATATGGAACCCAGCTATCTTTCTTGTAAATCGTGTCTGTGGTTCTCAAATGAGAGTATATTGACATTGATTGGTTGACATTTAACATTCTATAAATTGTTTTTGTGTTTGTATTTTGATCTCGTTCGAGTTGCTGAGAAAAGGAGTTCTTCCAATATGTATATGAAAAATATATATGATATTGGCAGTAAGTGCACAAGGTAGCCTATGGTACACTAAGTCTGCTGCCTCAGAGGTTGTGGGTTCCTAACCACTGGATGCTCAGCCCATATGTTTTAAATTTTTCTTAATTCCCAATACCTTGTTTCATTTATTTTTGTTTATTTATTTATTTATTTTATATTTGAAGAATAACATTCATCGCAGTGAACTGCATTACACATTTGTCGGTCCTTGTTTCAAAAACAACAAAAAAAAAGTCCCACACCCATACCATTCTCCGGCCTCTTATGTTTAAGCTGCCAAAGCAGCTTAACGCTGGTAGCGTTAGGTTACCTCCTTATCACAAAAACCGTTCGATTGACTAACCAAAACATGTTTCGGTTATTTAAAAAGCTGAAAGAGCCTTCTGGATGCCCTATCCTCCCAAAAGGTTTGAAAAAGGAAGAAAGAGATCTTCAAATTATTTAAAGCTTAAATGAAAATCTGATGCTTAATGAAAGATATTAAATGACTTGGTCAGTTTATTGCTAGATAACAGATCAATCATTTCGCACTGCTAAAATTTATTGCATCTTCTCTCAAACTATACCATAGACTCGCTACGGACATAGAGCACCTGAGTCTCAACAACATCGCTACGCCGTAATAGTTCGAGATAATACGACAGCACAATGAACCAAAAGTACACATCAATGCCTAAATGTGATAGTAAAATTAATACGAGAAATATTTCGTGCCTTGATAGAGCTTACCAGCTGATAATGCGTCAATTATCATAGCCTCCGGCAAAAAGTCTTTGGACAGCGAATATAACACGAAAATTGTAATGGAAATCGCTGTGAAAATAAGCCAGTACAATAGAAATTTGAAATCGCCCTAAAAGTTATAAATTTAATTAAACCAATTTCAAATGAATTTAAATGAAGTAAAATACGCACTTTATAGGCGCCAATTATAAGCACCGCGGATGTACAAATCGATGCTAAGGCCATGATCAAGTTAGGTAAAGCGTCCTTGGAATCATCTGTCATATGGTCAGTGAAATAGTCGTTTATACAGCGTAGAAATGAGCTGCTGGCAATTGTAGCTTACCTCTGTAATTTGTCGTCAGTACGAAGATCAGCGAGATGATGCCAATAAGCCCTTCTATGGAACCTATTACAATCGTGCCGGTTTTGAGGCTGCAACAGTAGCAGAAATTTTTCAACATTCTTTACACACGCGATCACTATAATATAGAATTGTGTATTTTCTATAGTTTTTATATAGTAAAGTTTTGAAGTGTATGATTATGTTGACTAGATTACTTTTCCTGTTGTATGTTTGCATGCTGAAACAAATAACCTTTTCTTGACATCCTAAGGAAACGAGAGCGGAACACAAATTAGTTGCTTGAGGTTGAGTGTCGTCAAGTATATATATATATATATATATATATATATAATTAATTAAGTTGCAGTACACAAAAGGGCTTAGCTTCTTTTCTCTTTGCTTGCCAAAATCGTAAACTACATTTTTCTATTTCCAAGAAGAAAAATAATGAAAACCAATTCGATTTATTTACTGTCTGCCACTGTGTAGCAGCAGCAATACAACCGTCTATTAGATACACTGGCACTGTAACGATATCTAAAACAATTCAATTTCAAATTCCTACGTGCCTTTCTAGTCGGTCTGCTCGTTCTTCTTTACATGTTCCTCTCCAAGATTAAATTTCTGCTTTGCTGGCCTCTTTGTAAGCGCATTTTCGACTTTCTTGGGCATTTCTTTTTTCTTCTTCTGTTTTCGGCTGTGTGTGTCAGAGTTGCATTAAAAGTTGCAGTTCCTTGAATTTCTTTCTTCTTCAAAGTACTTTAAGCAATAAAGCAATAGAATTTTGGTTGGTACAAAAGTACAAGACAGTGACTTCTATAGTGAAAGTTAAAAAAACTTTGATGTTCAAACTTTATCTTCTTTTAGCGCAATACACTTTGTACAATAATAGTTGTTGTCGAAGTTCTCATTGACGTCTAAGAACTTTCCCTTTCGTATACAAGTGTTGTGTTGTTGGAAAACCACATGAGTTCATGGGTAATCCCCTAAATATTTGATTTTGTTTTTGTTATTTGTTTGTGGGTTTAGTGAATTTGTGGTCGCTCGATTTATAAAATGAATGAAATTCAGTTACTTTTTGAATTTCCCGCGTAAACTGGTTACTCCATCGGTTAATAAACAACTGTCAATTTTGAGCATGTTGCAGCATTAAATTTGTGTTTGCCAGCAGTTGAAGGCAGACAACCGCGACAAAAAAGGAAAAAAATACATTTCGTTTGCTCGTCAAACGCTTTTTTTTGCGTAAAAAGTCATCACCGAAACCAAGAAAAGGTTTCATGAATTCTATGGACACTCTGCAAAATAAGTTATGATGCCATAAATCATTGACAAAATTCATGGTATGATATTTGTCGTTCCGAGAATGCAAGAGACTGTAGGCCTCTCAGCTAAGCGGGTACATCACATTTTATATGAATATTTGCATATGGAAGGGCTATCGATTAAACACACTCGACTATAATCGTAATCGTGCGAGCACTTTAAAGGAGTGTTTGTTGATGTTTAACCGTCAAGAAAAATGAAACGTTATCACTGAGACAAACGCCTATTTTGAGTACCTTGAGAAAATCAATTATTTGGAAGAGAGCGTGCTGAAAGGAGACTACTTGTATGTTGAGAAATAAAACGCCTTTTCCCTAAAAAAATGTTTATTTTTATTAAAAAAGTCACTGAATTATTAAAATAAAATAGTTCAGGTCATGTATGTTGGATTTTGTGTCTGATACGGTATATTTAACTAACTCAAAAGAGTGCTAACGTAGGCAATTTTGAAATAGTTGAAGTGTTTATTGCCAGAGAAAAAATTATGAATACTTTTATTCTGTTGTATCGATGAATTTGTCTTGCATCTCTCTGTTGAAATAGCAATTTGATAAGCACCGAAAGTGTGCAGTAAAAGTATTTAACCAGCTGTGAAATGCTTTGAGCTCTTGTTGTAGCCTGCAATTGACTAAGAGTTATGTGCATATTAGCAACACTCCATGAGAAGCTCAATTGAAATTTGTGAGATGAACAGCAAATATGTGGAAATTTCAATTCAATGCAACACTCGAGTTAGAAGTTTAACTATTTATTTTTTGCTACAAGGCAAATGCCATGTGATTTTCAACATTTGTGCGCCTTATCCTTTATCATGTAACTCATTTGAAAAGCGAGCGAGCAGCGCATCACGGGACATGAGGCGCATCTGAGCATGAAAAAGGTTTAAATTTAAATTTATTGAGGTTAACATACTCGTATTCCCAAATCTATGTGATGGCACTGCGTAGGCGTGCATGAGCAGTTTATCGAGCGTGGTTAGGTTTTCGGACACTTTTCCAGTTATGGATCGTTTTATTAGCAACACAACAATTTAATAAGCCACCAGCGAGCTGTGGGTTATGACTAATTTGATCGTTGGCTTAAGCGTGCTGTCAAATGTGTGTGGTTTCATAAATAATGAATTATATTTATATATTTTATAATTAATAATTTAGCTTCAGTAACTTTTTTTTATTCATAGTCTCACGTTAATCTTAAACTACAACAATAGATTTGAAGGGCAAAACATTTTATTAGCATGTCTCTTCACAAAAGTCTTTGCAGTGGTGATGCTCGGAATGGCGTAAAAGCAAAATGTAGGCCAGGAAAATGGCATGCGTTAAGAAAATTTAATTAAAACCAACTCAACCTTCGTACCATTGGTTCTTGCTCTAGTGCCGCTGCGGCGTCTGCTTCGGTTATGCTTCTCTTTTATTATCGCGTTTCTCTTGCGGCTGTAGGAAGCTGTTTTAATTGTGATTTTCGTTTGATGTGTGCTGAAAGGATCATAAATTTCAATTACAGTCAGTAGACATAAGACATTCTAAAGCTCTTATTAACAAGCTAAGCAATAGTAATGAGTGACCTTTATGCCAAGCTATGAACAATCGTATGTTTGAAAAATGATCAAAGAAATTGTAACAGGAAAGAAATATAGTGAATCAGTATATAATCTGTAACAAAATTAAAAAGCTGACTCGTTTTTTTACTTATTTTGATATTAATTGAATTGAAGCCAAACGTCCGAGTTACAATTCCGTCGACTAAAATGACATATAGAAGAACAGTCAATAGTTTTGGCTGGACATTGTATTTATACAAAAAGGGTGTCCAGTTATGACGAGTGATTGATTATATATTAATATCTCGATAAAAAGAAATTTCTTTGCGCAACAACCCCAACTAGCCTATTTTAGTATCCGTATATTTCAAAGTAATCAAACTAAATGAAACAAATACAGAAAACACGTATGCAATGCGCATTTTTGTATGCGTAGAGAACCAAAATTGTGTCCAACGAGAATTTTGTTGATAGTTTTACGCTTTAGTACTTCAATTTGTTCAGTGTTTAATAGTTCGCGTCGGGGCAAAAGAGTTTTTTCTTTTTACAATTTTTGGTAGCAGAGGCATACACCAAAATGACTTAAATTGATCTAAATTAACTATTCTCCCACGGTGGTATTCACCTAAAGAATTAATATAATATTCATCATAAGATTTTTATTACAGGTTCATTTAAATACGAAAAAGATATTTATAGACAATGTTATTGGAACCAGAAGTATCAACATTTTTTACTATTTAAAAGTTCTTATTTTGTAGAATACAACTACTTTATTAAATCTTGGGGCTTACTAACGTTGAAATCTTTACTGCTATTTTTATTTCGAAAAATGGGTGTGTTGTCTTTAGGAAAGATCAAACCTTGATATAATAGGTTCTCAAAAGTCCTTTCTGCTGTTATATGCTGAGAATATGACTTGCTACTAGTTCTCATTCCTTTAGCGTCTTGAATCTAAATCACAGCGACATCATTAAGTTAAACAATAAAAGTCATACTAACTACCAGTTTCATTGAAGGTTTTTAACAAGTATTTATAAGGTTTAATCAAGAATATTTTTTCATAGTGTATGTACAATGTCTATTTTGTTCGCAGGCATTTTTATGCCATCCATATAAAATTACAGAACTAAAATAGCCTCCTTCAAGCCAATTTTATTATATTTTTCCAACAACTTATGTCGTGCCACAAATATCTTTTGTCCGCCGGACAAATGTCTGAGCACGCAGTACACATTACAAAACCAACAAGTTTTGATATTGGACACTCGAATCAATATAACAGCTAATTGTATGAATTAAGTGGTTCATGATTAGACCTTCTGGGCATCATTAGTCAGATGTTAGTAGCTTGTTGTGTACGGTACTCTTTTTATACCACAAAACATATATCATTACCTTATTTGTCGTTTTGATTGATTAAATTTTTTTCACTCAGGTCTCTAAATCACCAAACTAGCACATCGAGGTTAAGATACTTAATGATGACATAAGTTCTCAAATGGCAAATTTCGTGAACTTAAGCCACACCGTTTTCGGTGGAAAACTGATATCTTAACCTTTAAAATAAAAATAAATATTTGGCCTGGTTAATATTAGTTGGACCCTAACATGAAAAAATACTTTTTTTTTGCTCTATAAATGAGAGATAATTTGGTTTACGCAGATTTGACTACATTACTTTTTGAATGTGCTATCGCGCAAATGGTCACCCTGAGCTCGAAGGCGTAATTTGATTTCCAGCATTTTCCATTATATTTCGACGATATACAGGCTTTTTTCTCACAGTTGTTGGGCCCTAAGGTCGTCTAAAGTCTTTGGCTTGTTCGATTTCAAGAAGCCTCAGAGGTGGTGCCAACTCAGGCGGACGCGTAGGCCAGTCAAAATCTTAATTTTTAGATATCAAGCGCCTGGGAAACATGGGCTCCAATAAATCGATTGTGGCACGAGCTGGTGCGCCGTCCTGTTGAAACCAGAAGTGCCCCTAATTATTTTCATGAACCATTGTCATCAAAAAATTGGTTATCATAGTCCGTTATTGGTGTTTGCGATATTTATTCGACCACAATATTTTCATCAGATTGTCTCTGTGGTTTTTTATTTGGACGCTTGGGATTACCGACAATACCAGAATACAACGTCAATTAAATTTCAGTCGCTTCAAACAAGTGCTGTCTATAGTCGATCAGATGTTTGTTGACAAAGTTATAGTGTTGTGAGGTAAGTCCATCTGATATGGTCCACCCTTTATTGAACATAATAAATACAAAACCAAAGCAATAATCATTTCCTAATTCAATACAATACGGTAATTAATATAAATGCATTGCCATTTATCACCTAAAAAATGTTTCTTAGGTTTTCCGCACCCCATGAGTATTTCTACTTAATAACATTTAATTCCAAATAGGAGTGACTATTTGCTCTCCTGTATTTCGTGTATACGCCTATTAAAATGTTATGCAATATTTGATTTCTACGTTCTTCTGGAATTAGTACTACGAATTAAAGCTGAATTAAAGGTAATTCCACTACTGCGACTGAGATACAATAGAGTTCCTTTGAAACACACAATGCCCTAAATATGAAAATGTTTATTATTATTTGATTATCATTCAAATAATGTGCTTTAGGGAAATCGCACCTAATCCACCCTCATCACTGGCTGTAGAATCGTGGTGCATCCGCCCGACCCTTTCACGTAATTGCTGCCAGGCGCCTCGTCGCACGCTGCCCTACCGCTTGCACTTTCACGCGAACTGCGCTTTGCCTTCATTAAAATTTCATTTGAAAATCAGCAAAATGGTGTTGTAATCTCTATTTGGCGCTCAAATTGTTCGCTTGCTTGTACCGTAGCATGGCGTAGACAAAGAGCACTTACCAAGCAGGGGACGAATGCGAATACGAGTCTGATTCGCCTACCACTTGAACAAACAACCTTGTCGTCTGTCAGTAGAATCAAATGACAGCTGTTGCCCTCTTAGTTTAAACTAAAAATAAATGTAGAAAATAGTGAAAATATGCAATTAAAAAATAAAAATAAAAATATATAAAAGAAACCAACAAGAAAATGGGACATGTCCAAGCGTTGCTTGTGTGTTATCGGATGTATGTGTCTGCTACATGTAAGTTGCGCTGAGTTGAGTTTGAGTATCTAATAAAAACATAGAATTAAATCAGATGTGCAAGCTCAGCGTAAACAGCCTCACCTCGCTGGGTATTGGTTGGCATCGTTGAAGCAAGTCGTCAAAGTAAAATGGCAGGGATTAAGGATTTGTTCGTCTTTAAAAATGACTTTTTGTTTGTGCATTTCTACCTTTTCGCTTGTGTTTCCATCGGTCTTAACCTCGTTTTACCTTTTTGTTTTTTGGTAAAGTTTTCAGCAATTCATAAGATGGTAGCTGAAAATACACGTATTATTGGCCAAGTGAAAATGCCACGTTTTCGTTGGAATGCTGTGCAAGCGTTTGATGATGAATGAAGTCATTGGTCTTCTTCTAATGTTCTATCGAAAACGAAATATAACGACAAAAACGTAGTCCTTCAAAGTTGACCGGCCTTGCTTTTTGTTAATTGACGAAAACGATTACCTCTTCATCAGTCATTTTTCTAAAGGTTATTTTTTAATTACCCACATGGCTTATGTTTGCTGTGTTTGGGTTTAACAAATTAGGCAGCCCGACGCATGCTAACGCCATCAGTATCCACAGTAACAAAGACAGCCACAGCGACAGCTAACAAGCCTCAAATAAATCCAGAATTGATCAAAATGACCGATGTGCCACTTAAAAGTTTAATTAGCCAACATTAATCTTCGCATGTGTTGCGGCTAGGAACGACTCTGGCTGCATTCTACCACTGTCGAAACGTATGGTTCAATGTTCCTCCAGCGTGGTACTAGCCAATAGAATTGCTTAATTTTGGTCGCTGTCGATGGGCACCACTGGGTTGCGGCGTGCATAAATTTCGTCGTCAAGCAATTATTTTTTGTGCTGTTTTTTGTCACACAATTCAACACACACCCACACATATACACATAAGCTTTCACTTACACCCACAAATAAGGCTTAACGCCAACACTAACACCGCATAAATATTGAGAAGCGTCACATTGGGAATTGCAATGTGGAAGAGTCTGTGTAGTTGGAACTAAAATACATTTGGGTCTGCGTGCTTGCTTGTGCGTGTGTGTGTGTGTGTGTGTGTGTGTGTGTGTGGTTAACATTGATGGACTGTTGCCAGAATTATGTTTAAACTTATGCTGTCACAGCTGTCGCCATTTTTGATTGAAATATGAGCTTATACTCGTACTGGATGCGGTAAGCGCAGACAACTGCAACTAATGTAAAGGAGTGATAAGGGGTGGTGAGCGAAAGATGATTTTACTACTTTGCGCAATTTAGTTAATTAATTTAGCGTTGTTGACGTCTGATTATTATGCGTTAAATTTTGTTGTTTTGTGTGTGTGCATTATGATGGCTTTCGCCATCCTATATATAGCAGTCGACACAGTTATAAATTGCTTTTTTATTTTTTTCATATTTTTCAATCTCTTTTATAATTTTTAGTGTTTAAGTGTAATTATTTGGTCTAAAATTAATTTTTTTTTTACGTATAATTAGGAAATATTTTGATTTAGTGAAGCCTAATTTGAATTGATTTTATGTTCCAATGTTTGTGGAATCAATCTCTATAACATCTCCGAATTAATTAAATAAATATAAAAAATACTGTTCAGTGGTTTTATCGTGAAATGAATAAAATTTAAGTAAATAGGTCAATAAATGAGAGGTACATAATTATTTAAAACGAAAACAACTTACTGTAACAAACTGTTGTGAACTACCTCTATGGTTCTTGATGTCACATGTTTTCACCTCTCACATAATCTATGTTTTCATGACAAAAAGTACTCTATGTTCTTTCTTAAGGTACCATCTATATCTATACCCAATTTGACAAAAATTGGTTCACCTGTTTAAGCGTGAAATTGTCACATACAGACAGACAGAGTTACTTACGCATTTATAAGTTTTGTGCTTACCATAAGCTCTTCGTGTCATTTGTTGAAATTGAATAATAAAATGTAATTTAAGTCTTAATTTTGTTACCAATATTTTGTTCTCTTTTACAAATACCTACTACTCTTTTTAACTCTTAATTTGACTCCGTTTTTATAATCTCTGACAATGTTCTTTTGGCATTTAATTTTTTGCTCGGTCTTATTTGTTTTGCAACACTCATTTTCTCAATGCTAAAAGGTGTTAAGTGGGTCAGCTCAGCCTTGTTTCCTTAATTCAGTCATAATCGCTACTTTGCCAAGGTCTACTTCCGCTTCCGGTAGGTGGCTCCGTTTTGCTTATTTGCGTTGGTTGTCGTTGTCGTTGCCAGAAATCCGCTTAACTCGTTTTAAATTGTTATTAACCGAAACGAGACTCCACTCACTTTATTTAATTTTTCTTTACTTCGTTGCTTTTTGAAAAGCGTCTGTTTTGGGTTACAAGAGTGAAATAAGTAATATTGCTTAATTCATGTGGTTTTCGTATCTCGTAAGGTATGCTCGGGGTTTACGTCTTGTTCAGTTTTTGAATGTAATGCTAATTAACGATGATATAATAAGTGCTTGATATGAATCTGCACTTTATGCAGATCTAAGTGCCGTTCGGTGGTACTTATCGTTCGAAATAATGTTAGTCGGAGGGTGGTGGCAGATTTTATTTATGTAATTCTTAACACGGACTATCCACTATTCAAATGTCATAGTTTTAGCGTTGTTAGCGAACCCCAGATTTCAACAGATCGTGCCAAGATTTTCATATGGAAATTTGTAACAGATTAGATTTTCATGATTTCTATAGATTAAATGAAAGAAATATTTCGTTGACTCTGAATTGTGAATTTTTTTTCGATATTAAGCGTTTTATGTTGAAATCGTCAGACTTTTATTCTTCATCGTCATGAATCAGTAAACCCAATAAATAGCCACATACCAAATTTGGAGAAGCGTTCAAAACAACGTGCATGTGTACTATCTGATCACAGTAACTCAATTTTTTTTTCTTTTTAAAAATCAAAGGAGAAAGGAAAATCTTTGATAAGCAATATTGACTCACACAGCTGCACAAAGAAATATTTAATCCTTTGCATATCCTTTGAATGACAATGATGTAAACAAATGTTGTGATTTTCTTCACAACTACTTGGATAAGTGTATGTAGCTGTAAGGGAACATCTGTCGAACAATGCAAATGGTTTCGCTACATACGCACTTGGATGAGACTGAAAAAAGGCACATATATGTACCTACGAGTGTGTAGTAAATGAATAATATCTGGCGAATGCTCGTATGCTCAAATGCTCCTGCTGAGCCGTGTCTGTGGCTGACTTTGAAAATAAACTTTTCGTATTTGCTTTGCACTTTTCTTTTGTTTCGTGCTGTTGTTTTTCATATTTCGTTTTGTTGCTGTTTTTCTTGGCAAGTGCCACTTTTTGTTGTTGTTTTTTATTTTTTTTATTTTGTTACTTTTTATTTTTGTATTTTTCGTTGTATTTATGTAAATAACTTTGGCTTGCACCGACAACTGCTACTGACGTCGCCGCGTCCGTCACAGAACCCGTCGCGGACGCCACTGACGTTGCCTTCGTTGTTGTTGGTTACTTGTTATCGCATAAGGATGCTGTTACAAGTGTTTTGTTGCTGTTATTTTTTGTTGTTATTGTTGTTGGGTGCTTGGTTTTTTATCTGCAGCCCAATTCGTGCACTACAAAAGACAGACACACCAAAGCGCAAATACCGAGCGAAAGGCAGCCTGTCGTTGAATGGAATGAGCGCCTGAATGAGAGCGAATAAAGTTGAACTCGAGTGCTCGTTGTCAAAAGTTTAATTATTACGGTGTTTGCTGTAATTCCCCCATTTTATTTTGTTTTTTGCTGTATCCTGTGCTATCTCACTTGGTACCACCTACTCGTGCAAACTATTCTTGATGCTCTTGTTTATGTTGGCTGGTTTTGGGTTCTGTATTGCCCGTCCCCATTTGGCAAAACAGTACTTGCTACTTTTGTCTTTGGTTCCGAATAAGCGACTAAGAGCGTAAAATGAAAACTTGTTGTCCTTGAGAGAATTTCCTAACACTTAAATTTTTTCATTTGTCTTGTTTTGGCATTTGCATTGCATACTTCTGAGCGCATCTAAGTGCTTTGCATATGTTCTTCGTAGTATTTGGCTGCGAATTCATGAATGAAATTATTTCGAAAGTTTTTATTTGTGTTGCTGTGTGCGAACATTCTGAACTGAAGAAGAAAAATGACGAATGGAATAGTTGCTCCTACTGTAATCGCATTAGGTGGGCGTTTAATCCATTAAACCCTGCACGTGTACATGGGCATTGGTCGGTTGTCGGAACCACCGTATGAGGATAATCATAGTTAGGAACGCATTTTTGTAGTGACTTCAGGGCACATTTATGCAATCGCACTTGACTTACAAGCTTGAGCTGCTTTTTGCTTACGCTTACTGATTAATCAGTCTTCCTGAGGTAACCAGAGATATGAGACTAGTGCTCCTTCTTGCGACACTGTTCAGCAGACAAAGCGGATCCCTGGCTCTCAAAGTCTGTAAGAATAATAAAAGAGTAAGCCTTTAAACAAATCACTTGTAAGCGGTCCTGCCCATTATTATGTGATACTTCTCAAAAGAAAAATTGTTTTTTCTGATCATTTAACTGCCTGTGGAACACATTCAGTGCAGTAAGACGCTATTCGCGTTTCAAGCTTTTCAGATATAATTCTAAGTATCCAGAGTTTGGTGAAATATTAATATACAACTTCGTGATTTTGAACTTCTTATCCCCTTTAAGCCGTCTTACCAGACGGCTAAGTGTAGTTTGCCTCTAGTGTTTTCCATTATTCACCGCGGCGACGTTGTCGGGGCCCAGTTGTCGCAAACGAAGCTTAAGCATTTGCACAGACGAGTGAAATAGTTCAGCCTTCGTTTCATAACATTTGACTGGTGACCCAGGTCTTGTCACTCACGAGTAAGACCTGGGTCAAGTAAATCAGTTTTTTGTATTAAATAAACCTGTATATCTCTGAGTGATAGAAAAGCTTAAAATAGTGCAACCTTTAACGTATAACTTAGATAAATGCAAAGCTTTCATTGCATGCCTCAGGCCCCGGGACTCAGGACATGCTTCCTGGCTTCATTGCGTCGCTTCGTTTGTGCGGCTTAGCATTTTGAACTGTTGCGCGTTAAATTTTCATTTTCATTTTCCATCTTGCCAACTTTTAAACATGCCAAAAATACACTCACACACACACATACATACACGTTATGGCATAATTTCTGAGAGGATTTTATCGTAGCCACAATTTTTGCACTGCCTCATGAATTTTTATTACTACTGTCGTTAGTGCTTTGCATACATTATGAGAGTGTTAGACTGAAGTCATTGACATCGCGTGTGTGTGTGTGTCATGGGTATGTGCATATATGCATGTAAGTGAGTGCATTGCATGGCAGTAGAACAGAGTCGAATAGTAAAAAGCTTTCAACATAGCCAAACAATGCAAAGCGGACACAAGAAACCAAACTCTGCGCCATGCAAAAGAAGTCGACGCGAGTCAGACCAAATCAGACCAAATCAGACCAGACCGAACGACAGTCTAGAGCAGGCGATAGTGGGGTTGGATTGCCGACTTGACCAACGAAACATGAATCAATGGCTGAAATTGTTATAGCTGAAAATATGTGTGTGATTGTATGCCGTATGCTGACAAACGAACTTCCCAAGTGTCTGGCTAAGTGACATTTAAATGCTAACTCTGCTTTGCGTGTGTGGTCGGTCTTGTTTGCATTTTGAAATCTGCGTTGCATTGAAGCTCGTTGCAGATTCGGCGCAGCGGCAGCAGCGGCCCCAAGAGATGACAGCACAACAAGTCCGCTTTAGTCGGCTTGACTTGGCTTTTGTCTATCATTGCCGAGCTTATTATTGTGTCATTTGTATGTAGCACAAGCTTGCTAAGCATATTATTGCCATTGTTGTGGCGTTGATTGCGTGCTTCGGAGAGTGCATGGCAGCAGGTCTGTGAGACAGCTCAACTTCGATCTGCTCGAACGTTGGTAAGCGTACCTAAGCCGACCAACTCAATTTTAACACAGATACACTCAAGTCGTAAGGTTTGTGCCTCAACGTAATTGATACATGTATTCGAAACGAAAGTATTTCACGTCTCTATTGTCACAGAAAATCAATTCGAGCCAAATAAGTTTCAACTGCATTTGCTTGGTATACGAGTACATCTAGCTACAATATTTGTCTTACCTTCGCGCGTCTATCAAGCCCTGCGCACTATGAATTTGTGATAAATCAAAGCTACGCTAACCGACGAAATGACTGCATTCAGTGAAACGAAAGTGACACGTTCAAGCGTGAAAATCGCTGAAAATTGTCAGCATTAAGCATCAAGCTTCCACTTCGAGTTTAAATGTAGACTTGGAAATTGTATTTACTCCGCTGCGATGGTTTTATGATCTAGGTTTTCTGAAAATTTGTCGTTTCACCGGGCTGCGACCTTGGAAAGGACAAAAATAGACAATATATAATGAAAATGGTTATCATGATTTTCAATTAAATATTCTTTTCTTAAATCTTTTTTCATATATATTTTTTATAGAACACTACTTGTCATATCTACCTGCTGCGCTGGGTGCTTCAGTTAAAAAACATCAGTTACAATAGTTCACAGTTAAATCTTAGTTTCTGTTAATCATACCAGAGGCAGAAAGTTTTTAGCCCTGCCGTGGGTGAAATCTTAAAATGTGTCTTATGGAAAAATACCCCTAAGGGATAACCCTGTTGAATGGACAACCTTTTTGGGATGCAACGCTTTATAACACCCACGGTATTTGTAACGCTGTACGTAAGAACTCAGTTCCTCTTGGGTGATCTGTCCTCTCATGTCCTCCATCTTATGATAAACAAAACAAATGTTGAGAATAAGAATTCACGGTGAACAAAAATCTTAAGCCATGAATGCGATTTTTCGTATCTAAGAGCGTTCTGAGCAAAAGTAAGCCTCTTGAAGAGGTATCAAGACAGCATTGCAACTGATAATCTATATATTGGGGCACAGAGACTTTACGATAAACTGTAGAACGAACAGATGTATTAACAAGGCGTGGCAACAGCTTACGAGTTATCCCATGGGAAGATTGAGTGACAGAGATAGATAGTGATAGAGAGTAAGTAGTGGATAGAGGAAGAGAGAGAGAATCTTCCCCTCTCTTGAGGTTGTCACCGTAACGCTCACTCTCTCTCTCGTTTTCGCTATCCGTTGGTATCTATAGATATAAAACAAAGTGGCAAAAAACCTGTGTTTCCCTCTGCTGCCCGGAAATTTTTACTGATTTAGTCTGTTTTGTTTTAAAATGTAGATAATTACGGTAGGAAGGTCGAGGCATAAATCTTTTTTACCCAAAATGTACCCAAGAATACCGAAATTTACTTTTTTTAGTATTACGTTTTTTTTTTAAAACAACTACAGCACAAAACGTTTTGTATGTTTTTTTCGTTTCTTCTGCTATGCTTCTTCTTAATTTTTGTTTTCTTATTTGTGAATTGCTTGCACTCACTGTGATTGGTGCAAGAGAGAGAACCAAAACTCTGCACAACATATTTCGTTCGCTGTTTAAGGCTCGAAGAGAATGGTGTTACCTGTTACTGGGAAAGTGAACAGAATGTGTGGTTCAGTAACATTAGAGTTGTCATACCATTGAAAATGTCAAACAATTTCTAAAAATGTCAAAGCTATTTTTTATTAATCCATTGAATAACCCTGTGTTTGCCATTTGTTAGAAATACAAAGAGAGAGCGAGAGTGAGAAAGAGACGATTTGTTACCGAGGAAGTTCAAATAATTTGACTGCTCATGGTAACACCAGAGTAACAAGCAGAGTCACAGTAACGCATTAAGGTTCTTCACGAAACGTCGTAAATTTTTTTTGATGCTTTTCGCTGATTGTGAATGCCTCATTTACAATTTCGTTGAAAATTTAGTGATTGCGATGACTAAAAATGCATCACAAAAATTCTTTGCTAACCAAGTCATCACATTTCAATCAGATGTTTTCCTTTTGTAAAAAAATTAATAAAGACGCAATTTTTAAGAAAATAATTTGAGTGTTGTTAGTTGCTTTGATAGTGAAATGTAATAATATTTATTTATTTAATTTTTCGTTTTTTGGCCAGTCCCTTCTAAAATGTGTCGGACTTCTATGTCGGGCATTTCCTAAAGCCGCAATTTTACAAATCTAGCAGCACTGCGTTCAGCAGGGGCAGACAAATCAGTAATCGGTTAGCAAGTTAGAGAAAATGATTAGTGATGACTTCTGCTGAACGCTATTGTGTTGTAAACTGACCGTAGTTCCATACAAAAAAAAATGTTGAAAATGTCATAAACTAATCACACTCTGAGGGTTGACAACATTATTGTACATTTTTATATTTGTTGCGAATAGCAAGA
This sequence comes from Cacoxenus indagator, assembly GCA_035041755.1. NCBI lineage: Eukaryota > Metazoa > Arthropoda > Insecta > Diptera > Drosophilidae > Cacoxenus > Cacoxenus indagator. The sequence continues at coordinate 645,971 of JAWNKX010000240.1, forward strand.
CTGTTCAATCCTATGGTAATTGTGATAAAAGAAGTGGCAGAGGTAAGTTGCAAAGTGCTTGCATTACGAATTTAATTTTCTGAACAATTTATGGCATTTTCTGTGGTTATTTTAATTAATTTCCTCTTTTCAGTTGTTTTCGGCATTTTCAAATTGTTTATTTACATTTGTGTATAAGACGACAGCTGATATGAACAGTTGACGACGTCAAAAACCGAAATTGGTCGTTCACGAAATGTAGCGTATAACTTTATAACCTTTATATTTTACGACATTTCGTGAAGACACTTATTGTGTTCGTTCACACAAACAGCTGTATTTGAGTTATTGACGGGTAACAAACACAGTAACAGTAACACCATTCTGTTCGACCCTTTACTCTCAAAGAATATACATCATTAATAATATTAATAAAATATATTGTTTATATTGTTATACCCTTTGAACGCACCACACCATATACTAGAGAGGGCAAAACAACGTTTGCCGGGTTTGCTAGTTAAATATATATATTTTTTAACTCGTCAATTTCCACTAATTTCACTTGTAATCAGCGCATTTCCGATTTCCGTAGTGTCAAGAGAATCATATTATCCATGTTATTTAAAAGTCCATTCAACTAAAGCTGAGTAAGCTCATTATTTAAGTTGGGCGGTTTATATTGCTGATTTTATTGTCGTTTGTAGAACTCGTTTTTCTCTTAAATAAGACGAGATTTTCCTCAAATCTCTAAATAAATTAATTCGACGGTGTAAATAAGGTATTCCTCTAAACGCAGAGGCAAACGTAAACATGCCTGGAAACTCTGTGCTGTAGAAGTGGTACAAGGCAAACTTTTTTTTTTCGCTGATAACATTTGCGCGATTCAACCTAGAAAGAAGCCAACTTAAAGTAAAAAGTGTTCTTCCCAAGGCGCACGCAACACTTGAAAGCTCTTAGTTACACAAAAGTGTACGTGGACACGCACACAAGCACACACACACACACACGCACGCGTCAGCATATTTTCAAGGCGTTTAGTACTTTGTGCTTAAGGCAGCTCAGCTCAGGTGGGTTTGGTTTGATGTGCCTTAGTGCGGTTTGCTGTATATGTGATTGTTGCTCTACTCAGCTTTGTTGTTGTTGTTGTTGTTATGCTATGCGCTGCTTTGCTTCGCTTCAGTTCAGTTTGCTTGCTTTTTTGCCATACTCTGTGCTCTGCTTTGTGGCATATGAATATAAGCCGGAAAGATGCCTCGCGGCATCTTATGGCCAACTAAGCTGTGGCTTCAATAGAAAACAAGCGGAAAATCGCTTATTATAGCAAAGGAAATTATATTTTTTCGCAGTGTGTGAAGGTAAGCAGAAGAGAGTATAAAATTATTTCAAAGCGCATACAGTTGTTGGATATCCTTTATATGTGTATTTGCAGTCATTGTATTGTATAGCTTGATTTATGTGTGTGCATGCGGTACCACAGTTGAGCATTTTGAAAGGCATAGGGCAGAAAGCATATTTAAGCTTTTAAAAAGTTATTTATATGCGAGTATTGACACACTCGTCGCTCCTACTTCGTCTCACCCGCAAACTTGTTATTTCCATAAAAATAATAATAATAATATTAAAGTAAAATAAAAAAATTGCACTGTTTTTTACACTTTGCCTGAGTCTCTGCCACATTCTGTAATCGATCATTGTTGGCGTTTTCCTTCCGCTGCTGTTGTTGCGAGAGTCTGGCATGCAAACCTAAACCAAATCGAATTTTCTTGTATTACGTTAATTGCATTTGATGCGCCAAGCATTTGACTTGCCCGTAGCGGTGCTATGTAGGGAGTAGCCGCACACAGAGGTTGGCGGGACGATGGCAGCCAACTGACGTACTAACTTGAATATCGATTTGTTTTTAGTGTTCTCTGAAAAATGCATGCATACAATTTTGTATACGAGTATGTACTTTCCAATTAAAGTTGCACAAATTTAATTTTCTTTCTAATTTTTTCAAATTTAATTTTCGAACGAAAGCTTGAGGCTACTGTTAATTGATTTAAATGCATTTCTATGAAGGAAAACTTTTCGATTGTTTTTAATGATTTTTAAGAGAAGATTTAATTTCTTTTAACAACTTTACTTCATCACTTTTCGTTCGTACGTCGTTAAAATATCAGCAATTAAAAATTTGCTGTTTGTCTTCAATATGAGATTAATTTCTTTGAAATGAAATTGTGTGGCCAGAATCGATTTTTGTGCATTTCTTATTCGTTTTTTGTTAAATGCTTAAGCAGCCAACTTCCTTTTTTATTTCCCATTTATTTAAATTACTCGAAAAACAATTATTTATTCATCCATTTCTATTTTGTCCCCTTCGAAGTATCTCCCTTAGATATAATATACTTGTGCCAGCGCTTTTTTCACTTCGCAGAACACTTCTGATAAACGCTTTTTGGTATATCAAGCAAAATGACTTTGCTGATTTTCAAATGCAAATAGCGTTCAATACTCGTAGGGGAGAGTACATAGTGTACTCGTACATCAGTCTTCAGTTCAGTCATTGGGCTAATGTTATAGTTTTCTTTAAAGAGTTGATAACCAGATTTATTGAAAAATCATGTTCAGAATAGTTAATAATTAATATAATTTGGATTTTTACCAGAAATCAAGTATAAATTATTTTATAGTTCTTGTTATTGATGGAAGCTTGAAATTAATATTTATTTATTGATTTTAGTTGCTATTGTTGCTGTTGGTTATTTAATTTAAATTCTTGTGGATCACATGACATTTGTTAATGCTTTCTCTCCATTACCTGATATACAACAATCTTTGATATACTTCAATAGGCACTGCTAACATTTTCGGATGACATCTTTTTGGCACTCTTTAGCTCTTAAACACGTGTCATCTTTATGCGTATTTTATTACAATAACTTGATTCTTTGTGTATTTTTTTATAGTCCTATGAAATCAGCTTCTTAATAATATTAGTAGGATATCTCCATTTCAAACGGTGTTGTTTGAAAATCAACTATGTTTAATTACGTCGTACCATGGTAAGCGCTCTGTTATAGATGAAAGCTAAATTCTAAATATATTTTTCCCTATCCCACTTGACTAAGTTAACAATATATTTAAGTGGAAATATAACCTTTCATAAAAACAAGAGCTACACTCAATAATGTTGTTTCGTTTATCTAGCAAATAACTTAATCTCTTTGCTCTCTACTTTACATATTGCCATTTATTCAACTTGAAGATTGTCTTTAACTCAACTTTCTGCTGTTTGCTCGCATTGCATAAATATGAACTTTCCAAACGACCACTTGACCTGACCCATTGCATTGAACCCTGTCAGCAAATTGCAGAAATTCGACAAAAAAAAAAAAGGTCAACAATGCCAGCGGCATCAGAAATGACAAAGTGAATGCGGACAAAAGAAAAGCACTTCGTGCCTTTCATAAAGGAGAGAAATCATTTTAATTGTCTTTTTAGAAAAATATGATGAAAATAGAAATTGACAGCAAGAATAACGTGAGCGTACGAAAAAAGCAATAGCGCAATGCAGTGTTCTCTGTGTTGATTTGAGAAATGAAGAGATTGAAAAATCTATAGGAACGCATTAAAGTCAACAACTTGTTAAGCTTGGCGCTCTGCGGTGGTTTTATGCCTTACTCTATTATTATTATATTTTTATAGCACCAATCAATATAGAGAAATACGTATCGACTCGCGAGTGTGTGCGTTTGTGGGTGTTCTTCAGACTACGCGTATTCCCTTATCCATTTGTTACCGCCACCAATGTGTCCTCTGGAGCGGAAAACACATTTTGCTAAAAATAGCATTGAACTTGTAATGTGAGCGAGTGGTATTCAGTAAGCAAGGGCAGATCATAAAGTGATTTATGTAAGGAAGAAAAATCAATTTCGGTAAAAAGCCGATTTCTTTTTGCCTGATTATCACACGGTCGAGGTGAATAACATGGAGGAGATCACTCTTTTCTACGCTGAATTGAGTGATTTGGTCTTGTCTAAGTAAGCGATATAAATCAAATCGTATATTAAAAAAAAAAATGGGGTATGGCTGTGCCGGGGATACGGCCGTTTAACGTGAATACGTCTGCGTAACGGTTAATATATTATGTGTGCGAATAATGCTTGCATACATATCTACATATGTTATAATGGATTTTGCTCAGACGCTCTCAGTACATGAAATAATGAACAACAACAATGGCATACAACACAGAAAAGAACAACAACGAGGACAGCGACGCAGAAAAGAATAACAGTTGCAATAACAGCAGACATTTTCGCATTGAAATTTATTGAAAAATGAGATCAAAACGTCGGCGCTTCCCCCTACCACCCCGCTATCCGAAAAATTTCTCACTAAAGCTAATGAATTCTTTGATCATTTAGCTATCGAGTGGTGTAATTAAATTTTGTATGTGGATGATAGATATGTAGCTACAACACCAAACTCTATCGCATCACTCGCTCCATCACCCCCATATAATTGAAAAACTAAGACGTATTCACGTCAAAAGAAATAGTTGCTACGAACTTGTTAGTTGAAGAAGCTGGTTTTCAAACGTACTGTCTTGCTTTCTGGTGTGTTGTGATGGATACATGTTTCGTCCTCAAAAACAAAGCCAGAAGAATAACACAAAAGACGGTTGCGAATTGTGATCAATTGTGTAGATTGTGTACTCCTACTTGATGATGATCAATAACGAATCTGAAACACTGAGACAGATGCTAGGCCTATAGGCCTAGGTTTATGTCTTCTTTCAATGACCAACACATACAATAATACAAGTCAGCGGCAAGTTGCTTGTACTTGGATAACTTTAGTGCCATTATCCGTGTTAATAATAATATTGATCTACCAATTATGGGTTACATAATCTAAGATGTTATTACCACACACGCATACTCATAAATGGATGTATGACTGTATGCACGCATACATATTTATGGGTGTGTGCATTCAACCAAAACAATCGATTCGCTTTTATTGTCGCGCGAGTTTTATGCGAAAGTGCAAAGTGATTTACATTTATGTTGATTTAATGGATTAAATAGTATATTCATTTATTGTATTTATGCTTTAGCGCTCACACGCTCGAATGCCTCGGATCTCATTCTAATCGACGCACACTACGCAACTTTCTTTCTATCTATTCTATTACTAATATATTCTATTATTTTATGATTTGTTGACTCTTAAGCATTTACAGGTACTGAGATACAAATGTATCTCATTGTACACATGAATTTTATGAATTTTGATAGATGGCCTCTTGTTTCTTTGCTTGTGTGTGAGATTAGGCCTTGGCTGAGACATGACAATTTGTAGATTCTCCTATGCATATAAAATTTATGCCATAAGGCTTCATTTCACTTGCACTTGTTATATTTTCTCTCACACACAACTACGTGGAGCACGCTCAGAATATTCGATTGTGGATGCGGGTGCGAGGTTAGCATATTTATCTACGCTTGCGTTATTGTACTTTCCATATTAATGTTAGCCTTATCTGCATAAGCTGCAAAGCAGTCTTTCCAGGAATATTTTCCCATTAGCATTTCCAACACGACTGCATTTTGCCAATTACTGCTGCCAACACTTCTGCCTGCGCCTACCTAGTTGCAAATAAACGTTCTACATTACTACAAGCAACTGGAGCCAAGGCGGGTATTAGGCTTCCGAAAACTTTCTTAACTGTTTTTAAATTGGTTTTGTGTGCCCTCACACACTTTAAATAATTAATGTTCATTTACAACAACGTCGTTGTAGTTGTTCTTGTCGATGTTTTTGTTGCGAGTATCTTAGTGCTTCGTGTTGCCAAAGCGTGCATCTCTTTCCTTCTTTAATTATGGAATTAAAGCTGCTGGGCGTTTGATGTTGCTTCTTCTTCGACTTCGACTTGGGCTTTTGCACTGGTTTCTCTGTAATTTTCACTGAAATTTTGTTTGAAGTGGTTTTTCTGTGGAGGAAGACTTTTTTTGTGCTTTGACCCTTGTTCATTTAATCTAGAATTTTGACGCTACCAGGCGTTGGCCTCGTTGTGAGAATACTATTAGATTTTAAATACATTTTTTCATTTCCTTCGAAAGTTACTATCTTTTATAAGAGTTGATGAACTGCTACCACAGCCAATGAGGTTATCCCGAAAAAAATAATAGATTTACATTTTAATTAAAGTCAAAGTCAGTGTCGATTCGTTTAACTAAGGTTTGTGAAAGCGTAAAGAAGCTGTTCCTAGGGCAACACCAGAATCAGCGCTAACATTTTCATTGCGCTGTTATTGGCTGTTGTGGTCAGCTGTTAAACACCGATTGACGCCGACGTCAGAATTGCTTGCTGTCTTCACTACAATGAGTATTTTTATGAAGTGTGAATTATGCAAACCGGGCACAACAGGCCTGTGGCAAGCGGGATTACTTTATTGCGTTTGAGTGTGAGCGCAAAATGTATTCATTAATTACAGTGCACTCAATAAGTTAATTAACCTTCTGCGGTAATTGACGCTGCAAGGTATGCAATGCGTTCTTTAAGATGTACCGTCACTCACAAAGCCGCTTTGACCGACGAAAACTTTTCGCACAGCCTTGGCTCAAATAGAGAACAGCAACAACAAATTATTTTTTTATATTTCTCAGCCTATGTGTTTAAAATATAATTACAGGTATTTGTGTGTATGTGCGGAAAAGGTTTGTGCCAAGGCAAAGCAAATTTTTAATGAGTGTCAGACCAGCAAACGCGACGAATACAAACTACAACAGTCAAGCTCCATTCAGACGACATTTAAATTAATTTATGTTGCTCGTCATATGGCTGTATGTGTGTGCTGGTTAGTGTATGCAATTCACTTTTACGTAAATAATCAACACTTCGTGCGCTCAGTAATTATATGAAATATGCATAATGAGCTTTGGGTTCGCGTGTACTGTAATCTTGCAACTTGTGCTGTTCGAATGTCTTCCACGTTCTGTGTCGCCTCTGTTAAATTTACACAACAACAACAATAATCACAACTCCCGTTGCTGAGCTCGTGTCGCTTTTAATAGAATTTCCACGTACACGTTTCGCGCTTCTTGACATGCGTGCATATGTCAGCAATCATTACTCGTTTGCTCCTGCCATTTGCAATCCTTTGGGATGTGCACTCATTTTACGAACACCTCTGTTAAACTCTGCGCTTAAGTACTTTACCAGAGATTTGTAATTAAAAGTGATACTTTCCAAATTTGTTTTTCATCAAATAAAATAAAAAAGGCTTGCTTTTTGCAATTGGAGGGGTTTTACCTTACTGTGGCTGCCTCGCCAATTAAGTGAAGTGTCACTGTGTGTATCGCCTTAGAATTTTGATATCGTTTTCTATCTGACAATTTTCAGTAGAGAAGACCGTATTCTAGGTTATGTTAAGATAATAGATGATTCTATTCTACAGATCAGTCCAAACTTCTAGAAGTATGAAGTAGACAAACCTGGATTTTTAACTTGATTATCTAATTAAGTTTAGTCAGAAATTCCTTATCCAATTTCTGTTGCCCGCCCTTCACAGAGTACATATGCCGCGGCGTTTCAGGAACATGTCCTTATTGGTGGTTTTGTGGTTATCCTCGTTGCTATAACGTTTTTAAACTAACCCAGTTATGAGTTCTAGTGATTCTCTCATATACGATTTCATTCACAACTAAGCTATAATGTGATTTTCCTCCGAGCATACAAGTGACTACGCACTTCCGTATAAATCCAGTATCTAGAGCTGGTCAGCTGTATCTTATCTCTAATATCTTAGCTCCCGAATGTTGGGCGTAATTTTCCTCATCTAACTTGTTGTATAATTTGGTTTGTTTTTTTTTTTTTAAATGTTTTTTTTTATTTTTATTTTTTTTTTAACAAGAGAAAATGTGGCCAAACCATATGATGGACTAGATGTCAATATTCTTTCACAATTCCAACTAAAGACGTATTGCTGGTACTTTTATCTTTGCAGCGTTAATTTACTCTATGTGCAAAATATTAAAAGCCAAGTGAAGACTCTTCACCACTTCACAACTTAATTAAAGACATATCATTTTACCTTCCGCATCAGCAGGGAGACACCTTGCGACAAGAGACATCTCGCTGCGAGGTCACATCAAAGTTGAAATGCGTATACTTTGTGCACGCTGTTGAATTCACATTACACGCACAATTAGCCAAAAGTGCAATCAAAACTTTTCAAAGACGTCGCTGAATTACATTGATTTTTTTCGTTTACTCGCTCCGAGATGTTTTTCTTGGCAATTGCTTCAAATGACATTTTAATTCAAAGCTAATTGTGCGAAAAATTATTGGCTTTTTGTGGATAGCATAGGAAAATTAAACTAAGAAACACTTGTCACGCTGCACGTAAATCAATGCGCGCAGCCATCTAGCGGATAAATGAATGGACGCCTGCAGGACGGACGCCCGTTGACCTTGAGTGGGTATTAAAGGCGGCGCCAAGATGTCAAAAGTGTCAACTCGCCAGCATCGCAAGTGGCAGCCAAAATTTACAATGTCAATTTTTATGACGTGGCCCTGGTGGCGAGTTTGTTGTAGCTTTGTTCTTCTTGCCTTTATTTATTTCCGTTGACTGATAAATTTTCCAACTAGGCAACGATTACTTGATGTCTTTGTTGGAATATACACATTGTTACAATTTTTATTTGTATTTTTTTCTTGTTCAGTTGTTAAGGATTTTTCCTTTGACTTTAACTTTCTGTATACGTGGTTTTTTTTTTTTTTTGACATTATTTCTTGGTCGAAAAAATTGTCGTATGCTCTGTAGCTAAACAAGCCTCTTCCTTTCTTTACAGGTAAGTTGGCATGAGCAATTGAATGAATGAATGAATGTGTTCATGAAAGAATTAACCTATTTGACGTTCGTCGACGACGACGACATTTAATATAATCATTAGCACGCCCCAGCACAACGTAAAAAACCAAGATCGTGCACACAAAGAAAGCGCAGAGTGCACAAAAGTATGCAGCAGTAAATGTCGGTTAAGTAAACACTAAACCAAGGCAAACCAAACCAAAGCAAAGCATAGCAACGTTAAGCACAAAAAGAAGGCATAGCTTAGCAGCGGCTCAAGGCCAACGCCAACAACAACGATGTACTTCATCGTCGTAGGCGTGGTCGTCGACGTTGTTTTAGCAGTTGTAGTTGCCGTCGTCATCGCATTCGTATTCTTCATGTCGTAGCCGTTCCCGTCTTCTTCTTTTTATTCTTCTTAAATTATATTTGTGTAACAAGATTTGAATTAGTTATGAGTTTATGAGCAAGTGGCAGCATTTTCACGTTGTAGAATACGTAATTTGTGTGTGTAGGTGTTGGTATGTGTGTTTGTGTACCGTTACTAGACAAATATTAATTATTCACATGAATACACACGTGAATACACCTACAAACGAATGCGTGTTAATTTAGTTAGGGAACAACAGTGCGTCTGAGTCTCATTCTTTATTGTATTTTACTTTGTCAATACAATGCGATTTAATTGGATTTTTATTTTTTTTATTTTATCGCACAACGCCTTTGCCGCTTCCACTTTGTAATGAATAGCAACGAGTGCTGCGATTAACTTAATTAATGTCACGCTAATGCCTATTCAATGAGATTAAATTGGCATAAGCCAGTCAGCCAAACAGCCATCCAGCCGGCTGCGCATAGATGGCATGTTATTCACATACTCAACCATTCAACCAACCAATTCAGCCGTCAATGAGGGCGGCATACAAATGAATGGGGAAATTGTGATATCGTGAAATCGTAAAATCGTCAAATCAGCATAAGGCTAATAAATCGAATTGGCATCGAATGCAGTCTATCGACAGCTGCCAATGAAATCACATTTTTTTGCTTTCGTTCGCATAACTTTTAAAGCTTCCAATTAGTTTACTTAAATGCATTAACTCATTCAATGAACCATATAGCAGGATTTTCCAATTATAATCATCTCGTTTTTATGTGCTTGTGCTTTGCTTTGCTGAGGATTAATCTTGGTTATGTGGGTATGACGTAATTCATAACGAGCTTATGATAAAATCCGTTACACAAATAGAACTTTTTGGATTTTTGGAAAATCTTTTCAATGTGTAATAATTATGGCTCAGATATATATTGAGAGATATTCATGGAGTAGTGCTTGATGGAATAAAGATGTAATTTTTTTAGATCACAGAATAATTAGACGTCAGTTGTAGAGAACATTTTGCAGGGATAATCTTCTCAATACCAGGAAGTGTCATTATTGTTATGTATATAAATACCATATCACCTTTCACCGTGATTTCTGTAAAATTTCCAAAACTTCTGATAAATAGCGCTCTGCGTACTCTGTCTTCAGTAAAGCACCTTGTGATATACGACATTTTTAGTTTCATTATAAGGCGCAAGAACAAATAAAGCGGTTTGTGGCTTAAACTTTTTTTTTATTATTTCTCTGTGACAGACTTTAGTTTTCAAATTTGACATACTTTTCGGCATCGAAATCGGTGTACTGGTTTCGGCGTCTATAGCGGACAGACATATATACAAATATAAAAACAAACATCGATTTTTATATATATACTAGCAAGACTCAACAAACTTGGTTTAGTCGCCAAAGATATTAGTGCATTTGTTAGTATTGATAGGTAACAAATTAATTAAATAGTTGTGTGTTATTATTGAAAATCTACACAAATTTTTATTTTACGTACAATCTATATATAAAATCGTAATGCATATATATATATATATAGACAGAGAGATAGATAGATTTCTCCGGGAAATTATATTTTAAATGATTTATTTAATTTGTTTCTTAAGTTGCTAATCCTGTCCTAAGTCACAGTGACAAAAATGCCCGTCATCTGTCAACCAGTTTGTTTACAACACGTTGTTAAGTGGGTACACCTAAGTAGTGCGTCACGATTTCTACATGGTTCCATTTAAACATCATTCAAAAGTTGTGGTTGGCTCAGATATGTGTCCTATGGAACCCGTGATTACTGGGATCGAGGCAACAAATCAACAGTAGTCATTGTTAAATGTGTTCGTCTTTACCATATTTTGGGCTATCTTTAATGTGTAAATCACCTATACCACTTAAAAGCGGAATTTAGGAATAGGGATGCAATTTGACATTCGTCTAATAAACGATAAATATAAAAAAATCACAGAAAATATATGATCGAATGAGTGCACATGAAATTGCCTTTGAGGGAAAGAGATAAAGTGTCTCCGCAACGACGTGGATTTGTGTACAAACTTATTGAGCGAATGCAGCGCAACTCAACTGGCAATTGAAAATGCAAATCTGTCATATGCTCAAGTGCACACTCACATAAACATAAGCAAACACACGCGTAGATATGATGAAACTAAGCCTGTTTGGTTGTCTGCCTGCCGGCGTGTCTCTTGTCTGTCGCATATGACTCACTGGCACTAAAAGCTTATAATCGCAACTTAACATGCCAGAAGAAGCATCAGTGCAAACATCCTTATGTCGGATATCGCACAATCTGGAAAATCTGTGCTGCCATCCGTTCCACTCTCGAAGTCTGTTGGTTGGTCGGTCGTTGGTACTGTGGGTACTGTGAGTACTGTGTATGCTCGACCTCTCGAATTTATCATTGTGTGCTTGGGTACGCACTCGACATGTTTGCTGTTGGTTGACGTTTTACCCTAGAATTGTGAACTATGCCCGTCGTCACTACTAAAAATCTTCCTTCATCTGCTGCTGCTCTTGTCTCTGCCACTACCTCTGCCTCAGGCGGTGGTGCCTCTTAATGCAGCAAAGTGCACTGTTCCAATTTCATATGGCATCTTTGTGAGAAAATTACCTGGAGAATGCACGTATGTGTATGTTTCATACACCACAGTTAGTTTTTATTGTTGTCTTTTTATTTTTCCGTTTTTGCTTTTTTCATTGTTGTTGCTGCGCATTTAGATGTGCATGACTCCTTTGTGTTTGAGCAACGTTTATAAACATGCAGCTGAGTGGTTTACTCCAAGTGTCATTGTTCGATGTCAGTCAGCAAATGTGTGAATCAGCGACGCAGAGAATGACGCTGAGTGCGAGTGCACTCAACTGAGGAACTGGGGAACTTAGTTAACGAAATACCAGTTAGAAAATAATAATTAAAAACATGTTGGAGCATTCGTTCATTAGTGTTTCTGCAACGAATTTCAACTAGTTTTGGCATTGCGCACTTTTATTTTTTTAAAGAACCGGCTTTGTTTGTAGAAGCATTTCACAAATTTAACAAGCAAGCAGTTTTACTGAAAAATACATAAAAGTGATGCTTTCGCTTATTCTAAAGAAAATTGGACAATAGGAGATGCAAGTGTGCGTAATGATTGCATACTTTTTGGCTTAACGAGCGCTCAGCGAACGCAGCAAAGACCGAATGAAACACTTTCAATAACGGATGTATGTAGAATTGTATGTTTGCGTGCTTTGCTATGTGCTTTGCGAGGACTTCATGAAAAGGATTTGCTTCTGTAAAGGAAACGTGACTTGATTCAAAATGATTAATTTTCCAATATTTTTTCACTTCAAGTTTAAGGATCCAATCAAAATGTGGTGGTAATAGCAATCGTTAGTATTCCTATGAGAATTCATTTAACTGAGCACATTTTCTTAGTGGTAAACTCAAGCATGTTTTCCCATTATAGAGTTTTCCATTATTAGTAAAAAGCGAACAAAAATTTTGAAAGGGGAAGGGAAGTGGTTTATTTTAAAAACTCGAATTATTTCGCTTGATTTCGGACTTGTGCGACATTTTTGTTTGTTTTTACAATTCCCTTATATAATTCAGACAGTTTATTTGGATGTAAGACAAATGTCTTACACACTTCAAACCATGGCAGTCTTAGTCAAGTAGACTTAAAAATAGATGTGGGTGTTAAAGTTTTCTTAACTCGCCGCTAGATTTGATGTTAAACATCGCGTCATCACCTTATCACGTCATCGCATCATCGGTCTTCATGTAGCATTCGAGTGTTTAGCCGAAGTTGTGAAACAAAAACGAAATCGTTAGCAGTGTATCTAATGAAAGCAACAGTAAGAGGAAGGGCACACGCTGTTGTTTTTTGAGGAATTTCACATCTACCATGCGTGAACTGCACACATGACTTTTTTTTTATTTTATATTTTTTCGTTTTTTTCTCTGAGATTAATTGTTAAAAACTTGTAACAAAACTAAAGCGCGGTTAATGCGTTCTTACGTCCATAGCAAGCGAAATGTTTTGTGCTTTTGCCATTACAATTGCTCCAGACAAAGGAATCCGCTTCTGACAGTTGTTTTCGATCCAAATATGAAGTGCCTTCTCCCTGTTGTAGATGGGCGAGATCTGAGTATTCAAAATGTAACCGTTTTAGCAATGTCGGTGTGAAATTGCTTCTTCTATGAGACTTTCGACAGCCCATTTACATTATAACAAATGCTCTGTTCGTTATGAGTTCGCAAAGATTCACAAATACAAAAGTTTTATCCCGGTTGAGTTACGCTACTCTTGGTTGCTGTTTTCATAGATTTACATACGTTTCATACGGAGGGCGTACGGTATTCGATCAACAGTGTGACCATATCAAGTGTTCCCCTTTCACTTTATTGCAAGCAGTTTTTCTACGGTTGCCTTTATCTTTTTTAATAATGTGTTGCATATGTTCAACATATGTGCGAGGGCAGACATGCACACATACCTACCGCGCACATATTCATACAAAAAGAAGTGCATGTCGCTTGCGTGAAAGTGAAAGTGGGTCACAGCGAAAGCTGCTTTTAGAGAATCTTTGTGAAATACAAACCTTTTAGTGCAGTCACAATTCACAAAGCTTGGCTTCTTGCAATCGCTCGTTTTGCTGTAATAAACCTGACTAAGCCATTGGTAAACACACACTTAAGTCTTCCAATGCTCACGCTTAGCACCGAGATCGGCAATGGAAATCGTTTCGCCAAAGATTTTCCAATTTTCAGCACTTTTATGTACTCAATAAAAATGACTTCGCATGCATTGCGTTGCACAAAGGAAAAAACTCTCAATTGGAAAGAAAATGACAAAAAAGAATATTGCAAGAAAAAGAAGAAGAAAAACTCTCGTTGAATGACGATTTAGAAAAATGGAAGTCCCCTGCCAACTGCCAATAGCCAATGGGCCAACTGGCAACCAATGTGCTGTTTGGTTAGCTCGAGAGTACTGTTTGCTGTTATAGAGGAAATTTGACACTCTTGACGCCACTCAAGCGAACCCTGCTGCCCCACTCACACTGCCACAATCTTTTAGTCCGCTAGCTCTTTAGCACCACAACCCTATTGCCACTATAGCCCCGCTCACAGTACTTGCTGAGCTACCATCTGTTTGCACTCCCGCGTGATGCTTTCTACATGTTTAGATGCTTGTGTACTGTGAGTTTCAGAATCTCAGTATCTATGTGCATGAGTTGGTGTATGAGTATGCCTGTGAGGGTGCACGAGTATGTTTAACATGTGGTGCTAATATCAGCTTTCATTTTAAATGGCACGACTGCCACTTTCTGCTCAGCTGCAGCTCAATTAGAGATCCGTGAATCGAATATGAAACGAAGCGCAACTTAAGCCTGGCCTTCTTTCGAATATTCGATATTAGTTCAATGATTTCTATATCGTGAAAAGAATTTGTGTGTAAAACTAAAAAAATAGAAAGACTTTATTAAAAGAAACATGTAAGGCAGGGTAATACCACAGTTAGAACAAATGTTTTAATTAGTGAGGAGTGCAGAACCATCCGCGTATAGCAAAAAGCATGAAAAGCGCCTTGGCAAATATGAAAAAAAAGGATTAAAAAATTGCAGAAATATAAAAGTGAAATGGCGAAAAAATTAAAATCCGCCCGCGGAGATTTGCATAAATTGCACATTACGACAAATTAACTGCAACCGCAGCATGTGCGCTCATATCGATCTTATGTGGATGCGTGTGTGCAGATAAATGCACACACAAACATGTGCACAAAATTAATATATTTGCTTTAGGGTGGTCCAAAAATATAACGCCATAGCGTTTTAAGTAATGAACCCTATACACCTAGAACAAACTTGTATTAAATAAGTCCTTTTCAATCGCTGATAATTTTGAAATATTGCAATAGATAGTCGGCACTAAGTTGGAGACGATTAAGTCTTCCCCTTCAGAAACTTGTAGCTACAGAAGGCGATTGTTGTATGGATTTACTTATTGATTTACCTTTTTCCGAATCTTCCAACCGTCGCAGTATTCAAGCGTATCTATTAGGAAGGCAAAGCTGAATTGCTTATGTGCAAAGGCTTACAATACACGCAACTTGATGTGTTCATATGGTGAAAGTCATTGTCTGACTTAAAAACCGTTTTTTTAGTTACTTCAGACAGAGAAATGCAATATAAATCGTCTCTTACAATAGCTTCAGCATGATCAACTTGACTCACGCTTAGGTTTTTTTGAAGTGAAACATCTTTGGTTTCGGTAGAGTGTAATTTGACATGCGCACCATCGCGTCGTCGCATCATCGCGTCATCGCATCATCGTTCTTCGTGTAGAATACGAGCGTTGATCCGAAGTTGTGGCACGACAACGAAGTCTTCAGTTGTGAAAACAAAACGAAGCTCTCTGAGAGCGCAATCGTGTGATTGAAGCAGAGAAATGAAAACAAAACAACAACAACAAGTGCATGTGTTGTTACTGAGCGAGAAAGTCGTTTGAGCGAAGCATACAAACTGAAACAAAGACGGCCGTTGTAAAAACAACAACAACGAAGGCATGCGTTGACACTGATAGAACAAGGGCACACATTTACATATTTATTTATATATTTATATACATATTTATTCATTCAGTTACATACTGAATATGTTTCACATCAAAAGCTCGTCAGTGCCAAGCACGCTCACAAATTTTTTTCAACATCTTTTTCATTTTATTGTAAAAGTCAAATTATTGATTTTATGACCTTAGTAGCTAAGGTTGTGGGTACTGCGATGGGCAAGACTATCCTATTTTTAAAGAGCGAAAATTGTAGCTCCCTATTTTTAAGCTTATATGTCTTGTCAAATTTAGGTTTATTTAAGCTTGGGCCAGCCTTTTAAATCTTAGAATACAACAGCGGCAGCGCATTCCAATGTATGCGTTTGTAAATGTGTGAATACCCGTGTGCACGAGTATTTATGCTTGCTCACTTGTTCGCATGATTGTTAATCACGGTAGCTGTAAACAAACCATGGACATGCTCATAAAACTTAGTCAAACAAAAAATAAATAAAGAAATATAAAAAAAATACCAATGAAGCCAGCATAAATTGAAAAAATGTATCTGATGCAAAGGAGTGTATTTATTTGCTCTTGCCTCTTTATGTCTCATTAGTCAATAGTTTCATCAATGATATGAATAATTTACATGCGCACATAGACTATGTGTTTTTTATAATTATATTAACTGGATAATTAATTCAATTAATTTGAATACCAATTGAAGCACAGTTGAGTGATAGAAATATTGAATTATTGTAATTACATATGTCCACTAAAGTTGCGGCAACTTGTCACGTCTGTTACATATACAAAATTACAAACACTCGTACTTGCAACATGCGACCTTCGACATTTTATTTACAACAAAATGTCAACGTATACGTAATATGAATTCAAATGTTGTTTGCGGCTGATGTGAGGATGTTGAATTTAATTTTAAAATATACAAGTACAGTAAATTCAAGGTAGAATACACGTGAAAGGGTTGTGTAGCGCTAAAAAACTCAGTGCTATGCCAATAGTATTTGAGTGTCTCAGGCGGAAGTCATAACTAAGGTCAAAATATGAGTGTCATGTACATGAGCAAGTATTAGTATAAGCCTATACACATACAGATAGAGATAGAGGCATTAATGCCTATACAGATACAAGCAGTATACTAAAATCAAGGCCTCTGCTGTCGCTGTGCTTGGCACTGTCTTTGACTAAGCCAACGTTGAATGTGACTACTTTTCATCTGCTGTGACTAAATATGTGTGTGTGTGTCAACTAGCAAGTTACTAGTGTCAGCGGCAGCAATTTCTGTGGCATCAAAAGCAGCAGCAACAGCCGCAAAAAAGTCTATGTAGGTCGACGCAGCAATTTGTAACAGTAAATTCCACTTATACCAAGGCTTATACACCTGCACAAATATGCAAACACCAATACAAGCAGGGTATGTTAGCTAGCTTAATTCTATTCAAAAATTATTTCTGACTTATTGACATCAGAGACAACTTGAGAGCGCACTAACCATAATTACGCGTAGATACTTGCTAGGCTTGTGTGCTGCCTCAGGCATATTCGAAATGCCTAAGCATTTCGTTTCTCATGTGTAAACTTTGCTTTTGCGCCTTCCTACCAACTATGGAATTTAAGTTGCCAAGCTAACATAAAAATGTTTTATTTTACTAACGACATGAAGCCAGACAGTGTACTATCACGTACTTGACTATGTATGTATGAGGTGCCATATATGCTTGTGCTAGCCACAATATCATTGTAACATTTTACAGCCAGTAAAAGTTGGCTGGTAAATTCTAATACAAATAATTTCCATGCATGTAAACATTTATTGCGTGTAAACGTATGCATGTGTGCATGTACTATAAGTGGTTGCATGTGTGAATCTAAGCTCTTAACTTTTATGAGTGTTAACCCATTTGAGTTGCTGACAATTGATTTGAATGAATTAGCGAGCACATGATTACTCCAACTGGCCACACTAATTAGGCTGCATCAGGACATTCAGAGAAGTTGCATTGCCATTGTCATTGAGCTTTCAAGAACTTCAGTGAGACAATTGTTGAATTATCAAAATTCAAAACTTGTCGGCCAAGTTAGCATCAACTGCTCCCATTTGCTTGGGGCAATTTTGTTAAGTTAATTGCTTGAAATAACATATGTGTATCTGCAAGCATTGAATGATTGTCCTTATAACAATTTTGTACCTTCAATGACCTATTTTAATTTATTTTAATAACCATTTCGCGTATTGAGTAGTTGTCATGCAAGTAATCAGTTTCTATTAATATTTACGTGGAAGGAAAATAAAAAAAACATCAATTTACTATAATATTTTGCTATATCTTTATAAACAATTTCCGTGTATCGTTTGACGGAATATATTTTGTTCATTTGGTCCGATAGTTTTGTCCGAGCATATAGTTGGCGGCAGTATTGACATTATTTTTAGATGGTAGTAATCTTAAAAAGACATTTATTCCAATTTTGTGCCATTTCGAATATAAGTTTACAAGTTACCGCCGTCAAAGTTCACACATAGCTGAGACATTGGAGATATCAGAATGCATTGTAGTCAGCATTTTATATAAGAAAGATGATTCTAAGCTCTGTTTAGAGCTATTTAGAAGAAATAGGACCTTTCATGCAATATGTGATAATAAGTGAAACGTGGATAGATCACCACACTCCAGAGTCAAATCGGCAGTCAGCTGGGTGGGCAGAAACCCGCGTAAGCCGTCCAAAGCGGCCAAATATATGAAGGGAAGGTTATGGGTTCCGTACCCCATAATCCTGTTTTATAATATTAATTGGCTATTGCAAAAAGAGAGAGGATCTTGGAATTGCATTTCTAATTGTTTTCGCAAACAAGTACCGCCAGATGTAGCTTCCAGTAATAGTTACCTGTTTTCAAATCTCAAAGAAATGTTCCCCGGAAAGTGAGAAGTCTTCAATGCAGTGCAATTTTTCGAAAAATTGTGGTTTTATTAGGTAATCGATGTGATATTTTAAAAATTGTATATATATGATATATATATATGTCTGAATATTTCACTGCATTAATTCAGTAAATCTTAACGCAGTCGTGTGTGTAGGCAGCTTCAACATATGTTCGTTTTGGAGAACAAATAAACGATTAGCGTGATTGATTATATGCAGCAATGTACTGCGCCGTACCCTTTTCTCTACTGCTGTAAGAAGATGACTGAACGCCGTTTTTATTGACAGTGTTTGCCAAAAGTTCCTTCGGCATAGTCGCTGTTTCAAGGATAACTAAAGCTTCCTTAAGACCGTCTGGCACAAGTACTCTTTCCTACATTACATATTTCGTCCATGGGCTATATTGACTATATTTCAGTTAGAGTAACACTTTCGAGACTCTTGATTTTCTCCTAAATGATATTGAATAAAAGTCAAAATAAAGTCAAATCTGTCGCAAAAATGTTGTGCTCTCTTACTGTACGAGCTACATTGGAGTGTGCACATCGTGTCACTGTGCAAAAATGTATGCGTTAAAATGAAAAACTTCTTCTTTTTTGGTGTTGAACTTACAACCACGACGTTTAAGCATTTAAATAATTTTGAAAATTATCAGAACTGACCACAGCGCAGAGCACAAAAGTGAGACAGTCCATTTCCCCAGCGTGGAAATTCAAACTCGTTCGCATTGTTCTGTTTGCCTGCTTCCTTTTGTGTGTATATAGTAGAGTTTGCAGATTTTAGACATATCTGAAGGCGTCCTTTTCTATCGGAAAAGTATTATTTTCATAGTCTTGCAATTTCAATTTTTTCACATTATTTTTACACAGTTAAAGCAAGTCGCTTTGGAAATTGTAGCATGGTGTGCAGATTTCTTTCTGTTAGTGAATTTTCCTCCGTCAGCGTAAAAGAAGTGTAAAAGAAGAACGAAGAAGAACAAACTATGAAAATTTAATTTTCTCAAGCTTGAATTACAAGCGAAACAATGCATGAAATAACGCGGAGAAGATATCGCAAACAAAAAAAAAAACGGAGAAGAATTGAAAGGTGTCAAGAGAGTGATAGAGAGAGGGACGGAGACAGAGTGAAAAGCTGGTTCTTTGTTTTTCAAGGAAAATTTAATTGACTCTTCGCTGTTGCTGAAAGTGGAAGGAAGGAGGGATGGAAAGACGGAAGGAAGGACGGAAGGAAGAGGCGAGCATAACGTTGATGTAAACTGTAATTAACCTGCATATACTGGTATATATACCATACACTTTGTTCTTCAAATGACAGGTGTAACTGAAGCTACTTAAATGTTAGCTACTTAATGTAGCATTAGCGACATTAAGAGGCAGCTGTCCTTTGGCCTATTGGCAATCATTCTACATTAAAATGAGAGAAAACGGCATGAATGAAGGTTGCAATGTTCTTAATTCCTGAAAAATATCTAACAACTTTCACGGTGTATATCTCAGTGGATTGAATATTCTTTGGCTTGAACCCACATCGATTACTTTACTCACTTAATTACGGCTGTACTACGAAAATGTCAGTAAAGAAAAAACGTACAACAATTAACATTGTTGGGTTAGGGGGTTACCCCGCCTACTGAACGAATTCGTAAAGTTTCAACAACATTGCGAAGAGTGTGGTAAAAATTAGACTTGATGAAAATTTTCAACTCTACAGATGATTTACAAATTTATAGACAGACGAAGGAACAGACAGACATGTGTACATGTGGGCAAGTATAAGTTAATTCGTTCCGCTGAACTGGAGTCTCCGATTTCGCCCTCTCTGTCTTACATACTCACTACTTGGAGAGTACATAATTATAATGCAAACAATCCTGAGATCTGAAATTAAGCGTTGATAAGAGTTTAATTTACTGAAACTTGAGTTGAGTTGAGTTGTGTGAAAGATGCATTGAAGAAAAATAACATTTGACAATGATAAATGGGCCATGTGAAATCAAGGAGCACCATATCTATAACAACATATATTATAGAAGGAAGGACAATGCTATCAAGACGCCTTGGCGCCGTTTGTGGAGGCGAACAAGTGCGAAAGTGCCATGTAATAATCAAACGCAGGCACCAACACCGCCACCAACAACAACCACAAATATATACCCCATTTACATATACATTGACAAGGGAGGATCAATATGTCTGTAACTAAAATAATAGACAATAGATGAGTATTATTCAGAGTAAGAACACGTTATTTCAAGGTACTCCCACTCTTTTTACAGCTAAATATTAGCAGCTTGAATTATTTTACCCGTTTCAAGTAATACCATTTGTCAACATCATCATCTTCAGCATCATTGAAGTTAAATTCACTTCCTTTCCCTTAACAATTAATACAGATTGCGTTATACTTCTATGATATACTTAAGCCCAAGGTGTCCGAGCATGCATAATCATCCCAAAACTTAAGTTGGCTTGACCTTGTTATTAGTCAGACAAACGTTGGCTTCCTTGTACAGAGAAAGTCACCGTTTTACCCATTGCTTATTAAAGATGACTGGATATATTTTTCTTATGGCTATGGAACAACGCAAAGACTAGTTGGTACCGAGGCTCAACAACAACAAAGATCTTTTCAAAGTTCAGCCCATTTAATCCTATCGAAACTATTGCTGGATAAAATATCTATGGTCTATACAAACTCGTGTACTTATCCTATCCTTATGCAAAAGTCATATATGGAATTATTTGAATGATTTTCGGTGTGGTGACCTTATTGGACATTCAGAATGTTTGAGATCAATGTAATTACAATTGACCAAGATTCGACAACAACAAAGTTCGCAACACATTGTTAATGCAGAGGCTCGAAGCATATTCTTGTATTGACATTTACCACGATCTTAAGGGTAAGGGTAAAATCGCGAGTGTGGGCTTTTCAAGAGAGAAAATTTGGTAATATATACAATCGACTGATTTCAAATTTCTGGTTTTTTTCTAATTTCTTCTATTTGATTTCCAAGGTTATACTAGTAATGTTATAACTGCTAAGGAAACATTTTAAGTGACGGTAGTCCAATGATGTTTGGTGGTGAACGAGATCGGGGTTGCATTTTAAGTTAAAAAATGCGAATCCAAAAAGTCACTGACTTAACGTTGCGCCCACGTAGTTTTATCTGCGAATTGTTATCCCTGAGTCACGGGGCAGGGTGAAGTTCTCGCTCTATTCTACGTTCTATGTTTTATTCGTTTATTCGTTCCTTGCTTGGATGGTTCAACGCAGCGATGCTGTCACACTCAACAACGGAAGCGGAAGCACGTTTAGCCCCACGACAGGAAGTGGTGCTTGTTTTTGCCGGCTGTGCCAGTTATGTTTTTTATTTTTTTTATTAATTTTTTTTTTTGCTGATTTATTACTTTGGAGCGTATTTCTGCTTATGTGTGAGTATTTATTTAACCCAACTTCGTCGTTATTCTCGCCTCAAGCCTCTCTCGCTCTTTCTATACGAGTATATTATTTACGTCCACACCTACCGATGCTCTCTCACACGATGTTTGCGAATCAAATTAAATTGTTCGCCTCAAGTGTATTTTGCGCTTTGATGCACAAATATGGCGTCGACATCCTCAGCAGCCGTCACCGACATTGGCTCGTGCGCGTTGTTCGAGCTATTTGAGTTGCTGTTGCTGTTGTTGTTATTTGTTGTTGAACCACTTATATATACACATACACACAGCACAAATATTGGTAACACCATCGTCAGAATCAGAAGACGCCTCGGGTGTTAATTTATTAATCTGCTCCATTCAATCTGCGCTACGCTGGAGCAGATTTTTCCACGTGCTCGTTTTCGGGTTCGCCTTTGCAGTGGCTGATTTCTGCCTATGGCACTAATTACTGACGTGTGTGGCATATTTGTTGTTTGCTGTTCTTGTTGTTTACCAGAATCACTACGTTTTGGCCAGTCGAGAGTTAATTTCTGCATATTGTGCGCACTAAAGTTAAGTCATTGATTCATTTGAACTTAGCTTCACCCACTGTCCCATTGATATAATATGAAGCGTGATTGTGTGTACGAACGCAAATATTAGCCAGTGTTTGGGCCTTTAACTTCATTGTAACCATTTTGATTTAGTAGTGACCAAACCATAATGTATTAGCAGAGAGAGCTTTTGATTTATGGCCGAAATGTATGCACGTGTTACTCATACAACACGTTTGACACCAATTATCACGCGTGTTAATGGGAATGTGCCTGTGTGTTTGCCTGTGCGTCTGATTGTACGAAGATTAATTCATTGACTATAGTCGACTGAGGCGTTTTCAAGTCAATGCGTAATACAGAGTATTACTTGATTTATGTGTTGTGGAAATATTAAATTTGTATCATTTCTGTGGTAAGGATGATGGGTTTGGGAAACCGCTATGCAAAGTATGGGAGATGTAGGGTTATTGAAAAAAATAAATATTACTCAAAACTTAATTGACACAGCCACTGAAACTGAACAAAAAATTATGTGTGCTGTTCACACATTGTAGATGTGAAGCCTCCTGGAAACTAAACACATTCCATATTGCTTCTCACACAAAACAGAATGAAAATGTATATGGTCGGCGACCCGAACGAATACGACTGGCTTCGTGAGTGAGCCAAAGCCGTTGTGCCGGCATCATCATAGTTGTATTTAAGTTTGCCGTATGCCCTTCTTGCCAACAACTGAGTACAACTGCGAACACAGCTCAGCTTACCTCTGTGTTTGTTTTTCTTTTTTGCGACTCTCGATTCGAACAACCGTCTGAGAAGGTTCATTTCAATAAATATATAAAATAAAGTTACGCCACTGAATTATTAAATTCACTCAATGATCTGCTCTTGAACATTAGTTCACCAATCACTGTGCTTGGTAGTGCCCGATTTGTGATCAAACGATTAATGATATTAGAATATTAGTGGAAGCGATAATATTGGACAATACTAGAAAATCCAGAGGAGAAATGTCTTGAAATGGCTATAGACAAGGAGCAAGATCAAACATTAACCTTATGTGAATTGAATCTAAAAAATCCATGTTTACTTTCTTGTGGCAGAACAAGGTCTTTCTAAAGGGTCCACTACTATATAGTATACATTGGTTAGTTTGGTAAGCACCAGGACGTCGATCTGGCTCTATGGCCCCAGCTTCTTCTATCCATTTGCACCTGGCGAGTAGGTAAATCTCGAAATAGTGTTAAAAACTACTTTATCCTTAAAAACTTGCTGATGTGCTTTTAGTGTCTAAAAATCACAAGCATAACCTTTGCATAACTCAACTGAGAAGCACACGCCGATGTACAGACACACACTTATGAGCTTCATATAAATTGGACGCTTGTAGTGGAGTGAAGAAAGGAAAAAGGCTTGGAAAGCGTAGGAAGGAGCCGCTTGCTTAAGTAATGATGTGGTTGCTTTTACACGACTTTTTCCGCTCCATTTTCCGCAGTTGAATTAAAGCGTAAAAAAAATAAGAAATGGCAACGTGTACGAACTCGAAAATGAGGATAATTTTCCGGCATTTGCCAAAGCGTAAAAACACCATCAGACAGGATACATAATGACTAAGCGTCGCTCCGCATACCTAATTTCTACTAAAGTTGGTAAGCGCTAGTATGTGTGTGTGTGTGTGTCTAAGTGAGAGAATGTGAATTTGAATCAACCGACGGTTATATCCTCACATAATTAAATAAGTGCATGCCTGCACTTAAGTTCGTAATTACACAGATAGTAGACCAAGTGTCTGATTATGCCACCAACTGGCAAATACTCAATTTCTGTGTCACTGTCGGTAAAATGAAATAATTGAGCAAGTAAATAAGAATTTTTTTCTGATATCTCCCACAATTTTCCCATGTGAAAATATTGAATTCAAACACAGCACATTTGCATAATTCATTTATTTCCGCACATACGCCTGAAATTTATATATAACCTGAGAAATGCCGACAAAACCCTTGCAACGAAACTGAATTCGGCTCTGTCGAATTGTATATAGACTACAAAAGCCCTTGCAAGTATATACTTGAACATATAGATATATATATATACCAGCTAGACCCGGCAAATATTGATAGGTCACAAATTAATTAAACAGTTGTGTGCTATTATTGAAAAAATCTATAAATTTTTATTTTATGTACAATCTCTATATATAAAATAGTTTGCCTTTAACACTGTCTTAGTGAATGGTGACTGACAAAAAACATGATATCAATACGGTAAACAAAATTACTTACAATTTGCTTCAGAAAACAGAACATAATAACAAGACATTGCGTATGCTTACGTTAAAAAATCATCCAAATAAACGAGCAAGGCGCCTTCTTAAACGACGCAGAATGGGAGGAGTTAGGGTGGCAAGACGGCTGAGAAGATCGCACCCTGCCGACCTCCGTAATAGATCATTTTAATACACAATACTATATCCCCACTTAATATTTAAGTTTTTTTGTTGTTAATTTTTGTATATACAATTTAATTGAAGTTGTTCTAATAATAACAGAAAAAAAAAAAATAATAATAATAATAATAATAGAACAGAGATAATGTTCACCCAAAACTGTTATATTGCGAGCGCGAGCGCGAGCTTCGCAGATCTCTTTTGCGCTCACTCTCCTTAACTTGCGCACTCACTCATACTAACTCTCCTTATATACACTCTTCATCACGCATACTCTTCTTCACTCACACTCTACATAACACTCACTCTCACGCACTCACACTGTCTCTTGCATTTCCATGCTGAGACAGTGCCAGCCCATGTATGATATTTTGTTGTTGCAATTTCACTGTTTTTTAAAAGTCTTTTTAATGTGCTTAGACATAACTTTTTAGCAATTAAACTGTTTTGTGCCCATCTACTCACCTATAGCTTTCCATTGATGCGTGTTTCATATATTATTGCGTTGTGTCCATAATAGCTTTAGCTTGGTTTCAAAAAATGTCTTGACGTGTTTATATATAGATACGTAAATCTGAATAATCGAAATAACTTCACCCCAGGCTCAGCTACCGGGTCCAAAGTAATAAAAAAGCGAGAAGACCTGAAACACAATCCAAGGCAAAAATTTGAGCTCGATAGCCTCAACCAACGTCAAATGTTACTTCGTGGGGAGACGGAATATCTTACTAATTTATATAGCGAAGGATTTTAAATGTAAAGCTTGGGTATCTTTCAATTTAGAATGCTACTTACTGTGCTAACGTAGTCTAAGCGGAACACTCGATCACTCGATCCACTGGAGTGAAATATTATTAATACGTATCTCAAAAAAGTGTTAAGATCGCTGACAAGCCAATGATAAGCTTGTGGTGTCGGCTCTGAATGTTTCGGATTCTTTTTTAATAAGACTTAATTTTTTGTAAATTCGAATTGAAACAATCTTAACTTTAACTTTACCTAACAATAAAAAGCTGATATAGTTAAGTTTCAGGCAGTTCTCCTCTCACCAAAACTAATGCATTGCATTGAAAATTATCCTATCAGTGAGTAAGTCGTTGAATGGTAGCAAACTCTATAACAAAAGCCTAGTGTTCAATTTTTTTAGTACATGAAAAATGGTAGACGAAAGCTGACATAAAGAATTCATTCATCAATCCTCGTCCTGAGACAATCACGCTGCCTGACGCTGAAATCTATTTTAACCGTTTTGGTTCGGCACGCGCTCGTTTCAGGCTGTACACGTGTTCAGGGATTCCTTGCCGTGCATACGCCTTTTTACGTGTAATAATATTTTTCCAAGCCAGGTTCGGTAAAGAAATATCCAAAATGTTTTATAGCTAAAATAAATTTGGCTTTGGCTGCTCGGTGAGTGCGACTAGGGCCAAATAAATCATTTTGAATAAATAAATCGCATAACCGTCCTTGCTTTTCACAATAACAGAATAATTTCTTTATTGAAATATATTATTTTACGTAAAAATTTCAACAGCAACTTCGAAAGAATGTTTCGTTTTGCAAAAACAAATTGAAAAATGTGATCGGAAAAATATAAAGAATAATAGTAATAATAATATAAACTATGTGTGCGTATTCAAGTATAAAAAACACCCAACAAATTTGCATTATTCAAAATGCATAGAAGCAACAAGGCGAGTGAGTGTCGCACGTTGTCACGTCAGCATGCCGAATGCCACACTCCGTCGTCCAAATGATATGAATGATTACACAATGACACGCAACCAAGTGTAAAAAAATACCAAATCAAAAAGTACTCAGCTATGGAAAATCAATTTGCAAAGGAAGAGTAACGAAACGCTGGAAGAGGCATGCAGAAGAGCATGGGACTCCAGTCACTGCATGTCAACATAAAATGAAATGAGCATTTCAAAAATCAATGAACGCGCTCGCGTATGCAAATAACTTGCACCACTCTAGGCACACACAAGAGCAATAAGAAAAACGACCGCTTCAAAATCGAGTTACTCGTAAGTGTGCGACTCACTCTGCAACAAAGTGGCGTAAGAATCCGCGTGAGCTTTGATTGAGAGCAGGCAAAACCAGATAGCACAACGAATAAAAGTTGTTGAGGACAGTGCAATCTCGTAAAGAACGAGATACAGCTTGGAATTCTTGCTCTAAAGCGCTGATGGCACAACGATGAATGTTTGAGTTCTGCTTAATAGGCGCCCCCCATATACACACACACAGACACAAGCTGGACTCTTAAAACATTTATGGGCAGGTCACACTGAGACTGACTGTAGAAGCAGCAGGAGACAGACGCTAGCATCACCAGTTATGCTGATAATTTCCGATACATTGTTACAAGTTAAAGCATCATTACCATACACTGACAACAAACGTCAGATACTCGTGTAACGTCTCATAAGACACTTTCAAGTGCTGCTTCAGTTGCTTGGCGTTGCGTAGCCAACTGTCGGATTGCACATTCTCCGTTTTCCGCTGCCCCTTTGCCCGGCTATATGACAGCCACCTACCTGACTGCATGCTCGTTTCCTTGCTTACTCAAACTTGGCTTCCTGTGCGCCTTTTTGTTTTCTCCGCTTCCAAAACATGTCGAAGCTAACCGAAGTGTGAAAAAGTCCTGCGGCCTTGGACATTTGTGTGCTGAGTTTAACACGAGTTTTTTTTTTTAATTCTTCGCTTATTTTTTTGTTTCCTTTTTTGTGCTTCTTATGCTCCTTTGCAAGCATAGGAAATGTCGAAAAGATTTCCGCGACTGTGAAATGCGCACACTTTTTAAATATTAAAAATGAAATAATATTTTTTTTTTGTTCCTCTGCAATTCTTATAGAATTTTACTTAGTCGCTTGCAGCAGCACTAAAGTTATTGTTTCCCTTCGTCCCTTTTTTGTGTATTTTTATTTCAAACATTTAAAAAAGCTTTTTATAATGTTGAGCTGAGAAAGTAAATAAATAGAATTTCGCAGAAAATCTGCACTCAGTTCTGGGGACTTACTCTAGCCGCAATAGTCCGAACAGCAACAGAACACTTCTGGAAGTCGCTCTTCGAAATTGCCTTCTGCCGCACTAGTTTCAATGCTTATAGAGTGGAATTTTGAGCCAAAAGTCGCAAGCGCCATATTAAGCACATTTTTAACATAAACGACCATACCCAAGTTGCCCAGAACGACTTCGAAACGTAGCCTTTTCTGCGCTACCGTGTGCAGTTATAGTTTTTTTTTAAAACAATTTTTTTTTCCAATTTTTTAAATTTGTTTATAATATGTACTTATTTTCTATACAAACTGCCTATATACGTGTTTAATCTGTTGTGTACAACGTATACATGTTTACAATATGCTTATTGTAATTTTCTGTATCAGCAACTAATTAGAAAATGCTTAGTATTCAAGTTTAATTAAATTATTTTACTTGCACTACACTGTGCAAGATCGTTTCGAGGAGTATCAAATGGTTTCAGACACCGAAATAGCTGTGCTACTCAGTCACTCGCAATCTTCATTCCGTAGTCAACTCAATTGACTCTACCGATTATTACTCTTCTTCTATCTTGATATCGCACTTTGTAATTAATACAGTATTTAAAAATGAAATTAAGTAACTAACGAAATTAATTAATTAATTACAGAATTTAACAATTTAATTATGCCCTCGCTTATGTCATCACATACTCGCATGTGTACGTGTGAGAGAGCGAGAAAGCTAACGTCGGACAGAGTAAAAACGAGCGCAATACGATTTTTAAATATTTTTTGTCATTTACGGCTTCACGAAGGCAAATTGTGTATGAAGTCATAAAATGGAAACTAAAGTAACAGAACAACAAGAGACGAAGGAACAGGAAAACATTTTAATTTGGCTATGACGAAGTTGTCGTACGCTTAACGCTTGTATGGAACTTGTACGACGATATCATCATTACATTCATTATAGTATATATTTATAGCGCGACTAAACTTTTTGATCAATTTTTCATTTTCATTAAGAACTTGGAGTTTGTTCAATTCTAGTATCTTGAAACTCAGTGTCCCGTGATCTTCAAAGTCGCAGCTACGTCAAGAAAGTAGTTGTTTATAGTAGTTTATAGTAGTTGTTGTGGGTTTATATGGAGGCTATACAATTCTGTAATTCATGGACCTTGCTTTTTTCAAAGTTTATGTGATCGGACCTGGTGTAGCTCCAAAGTTCTTTTACAGCTACGAGAACAATGAGGCGGTGAATAGCCAATTCCATAGAAACAAACAAGTTTGTGCGCTATCAGCACGATGCCACTGAAACTTTATAGGCCAAAGGATATGATTTTTTTCCACATTTTTTCGTCGCTCATTCCCACTCAAATGAACATACACACATGTGCAGTGTCGGCTGTCGCTTATCAGCGTTCGGACGCGCCTACGCAACCATAAAATCCACGAAGCCACTGAAAAAGCCATACCAATAAAATTGCATACTGTGCGGTGAACGCACACACACACACACACAGAGAGAGAAACGCAATCACTGTGACAATATGTGCATTAATTGCTTTACATAAATTCAGCAGACTTTTTGCGATTCACGGCTCACCTGCCGGCCAAATCGCACGCCAAAGCAGCAGCGACTCTGTGTGCGCTTCTCGATGTCCTGCGGTATCGTTGAGTCAGCTATTTGCTTTTTAACATTTTTATTAAGCGGTCACGTTTGTTGGCGTGAAATATGCCTTTTTTGTGTGTTCTTCTTTGTTGCTTCTTCTATGCCATTTTTATTCGACCCTCTTCCGCTAACGGAAGTGTTCTGCACAGTGCGTCTTGTGTGCATTTAGCATATGATTTGTGTGCATGTGCGGGTGTGCGCCACTCTCAGTCGTTGTCGGTGTAGGTACTGACTTCATTTTTATTTATTTATTTATTTATTTTTTTACCGCCACAATTTCCAACAAATGGTTGGCTGCGCGTGCTGCTCGTTTATTGCTGTCTCAACTTATATTAGGTTAAGATAAAAGCATTCATTTTTTCATTTTTTTTCTTTAATTTTAGTATGAATTTTAAGGACTTTTTTGGTGCTGTGTACGAGTACGTGTTTCAGAGGTAACATGACTTTTTGGCATTCAGATTCATGTTCGCTCATATTTTGCATGGCTCTTCAAGCGACACCTTCGCGTATGCGTATGTATATCTTAAGCAACGCAAACAATGAAAATAATTCTATATAAATTTTTATATTACTACACGCTTCCAAGGTCTGATGCATATACATTTTGTTCAGAATTGCTTATCTGTGCTATTTAAAATATTAATTATATTTCTTTGCTTCGGAATCAAGTAGAGCAGCGTTAAGCAATTTGCATCCAAAATTTAATCATTGTAGGCTTTACTTTAATGGTAAAGTATTTTCCTTGACTATTGTAATTCTAGATTTAGGTTTAAACAGCATAACTGAAGTGGTGTCGTAGTTTAAACGTCTTTAGTAGCGAATCGCGTTTTCGCCGTCGTAATCAAACGCAGAGTCCTCGTTTTCACTTCGTTCATATGTCTTATACCATTGTGTGTCGACCAACTTTCATTGAGTAGCCTGAATAGGAATGTTAGCCCTAAACCCACATCAGCAATAGTGAAATTCATCAAAGCCTCTAGGTGAATACCAATAATAAATAAAATGAAAAAGTAAATTTATTTCATTATCAAAAATAAATACAACAAAACAAGAAGAATACTCGTCACACCAAAAACTGTCTCGATATTGAAGAAGATTTTAAATGTCTCTTTGACTGTGCTAAAAACTTCATATCAATATTCAAATACACAGAATCTGAAGAACATTACAATCAAATTTTTTTTCGCAGAAAAGACCCAACTAATTAATGCGCAACTCAGCAAATTCTGTGTTGCCTGCTTTGGGGCGTTAATGCGAATGTGCAACTTAGATGTACTGTATGCGTTCGTCAAACATGTGAAGTAATTTTGAGATTGCATACAATTTAATTAGTAAAAAGCGCCATGGAGTTTCTAATGCCAATGCACAACAAGAGAACATGTTTCGAGAAACTGTGTCAATATATAAAAAGCGCAGGCTCCTGCGCTAACATCTGTAAGAGATAACGCAGTGGGGGACGGCAACGTTCGTCATTGTGGTTGCATAATTGCTTCAAAACATTTTGTGTTCCTTTTTTTTTTAGTTTTTATTCTTTTATTTTGTCCCTGCGATGACAGCGATAACAACAATAACTCATACACTCATTTTGAAAAGTGTGGCGTGCTGGTTTTGTGCAGCGTTGAGTTGAGTTGAGTTGAATTCTTCGAGCGTAAAAGCACTCACTAAAACAAATAAACACTTTGCACATTGTTTCCTTTGACAAATGTGCATAATTTACGGAAATGCTGCTATTTCTATACACGTACCCGTAACTGTCATATACAACTTTTCAGATACTTACTTCTACTGTGAATATACACATCCACTTAGGTGTTTGCTTTAATGTGTGTTTCAATGATTGTCTTGATGAAATCTGTTCCATTTTGTATTTAATGTCTATTAGATTAAATCAAGCAATGTGTAAGTTGACAATAATCACGAAGCAAAAGACACAGCATTTTATTAGACAAAAAATATTCCAAAAAGTTTCCTCAAGAATAAATTAGTGTATCAATTTGTGTGCGATGTGCTCCATCGAAAAAATCTTGTACGATTGCTGCTTCAAATTCGTGCTATAATTAGTCGATCAGAAGTCTTTCGTCAAAGTTGTAGTAATGTCAAATGGGTCTATCTAAAGTAGTAACCCTGTATGTATTTAAGTACGCGTCTACATCTATACATATATTTTTATTTGTTTTATTTTTTATTTTTTGTTCAGAATTCACTATTTATGCGTAGAAATGTATTTCTCAGCACCATAGCCCATTTCTACTCAATCCGCAACGGCACTCAACTATTAGTGGATGTGCCTCAAGCAGCTGCAGCATCAGCAGGACTTCGAGTGCCACTAAGCGAACAATGAGTTCAGACTGTTCAAACCTAATGACTCGATGCGTTTTAAGCTACTTATTGCTTTGTATGTACATTTCTTTCTATATGTAGCGAACAATATAGCGAGATTTGCCTAGCTGGGATGAATTTTGCAACTCTAAGCTACGCGTACAAAAAAAAAAAAAAAAAACTAGAACTATACTCGTACAATGAGCACTTTAATACTTCCTATATTTGTAATATCGTGTGAAATCATATATATGTATGTATATTACAAGTATATACGCATATATGCGTATATGCGAGTCAATGTGCACTCAGTGCCCTTTTGAAATGCAATGAAAGCGTGGTTCATAGCCACTTCATGTCTAAGTTCACTTGCCCACACTGACCGCAAGGACGAAGTTCTTCATTCGCCATTTTTAAGTCTTTTTTTATTATTTTTTTTTATTTTTAATGAGCTGCCACACGGCTGCTGCTGCTGCTGAATGCATTTCAACGATTCCCATTCGATGCATTAAAAACGAGTGTAGAACGCTCAGCACGCGACACCGAAGAAGGCGTGTTCGTTGTTAGAAAAGTGGGCGTCCACACAAAAATGCTGATTGCCATTGTTTCATTATGAAAGTGGAGTTGAGTGGTCTCGTTTGGCTCGGTTCCCTTTGGTTCGGCTCAGTTTGGGTTGCTTTGGTTAGCCATTGCAAAATGGCCCGGAAACTTTTTCGTTCACTTGGTCGTGCGATTTTAATGAGCAAATTTCATAAATAAAGCTGCGAAAACTGTCTGGGTCTTCAGTGTTATTTTTGTCGTTGCTACACACAATTTGCAGCAAAAGGCCGCCTCTGTTGGCCGGCTAGTTGTAATCAGCGTTGGTTTTTAATTATTGCGGGCTTTTGCGTGCCTTTGTAGAGTGCCCTGGCGTCTCTTGAGGTTTCAATACGACGTACGGTGGTGCCGTAGCTCTCCGTAAGTAATTACAAATTTAAAGAGCAAACCCTTTTGCTTCGAGTCGAAGTTATAGATTTTTTGCTCAAAGTCAGTTGCCCCACTGACCTACATCCCGGCGATGATTTCTTGGTTTCTATCTCTGTACTTGCAATCGAGCACAATTCAAACTGCAACTTATACAACTGCTCTGATTATTAATTAGAAGCTCATGTGGTTGCTGCAGTGGCCTTTGATTTAAAGCTGCAGTGGTTATAAATTACATTATGCTAGTTATGAGTACGTAACGCCTGAAGATCTCGAACTACTAACTTAAATACTTCAACGCATCCACTGTAATTTGCTTAGGACTGCAACATTTTGTGTGTGGCAGGCCAAGTGTGTATAGAAAAGTGTATGACGAGCAGAGTAATAACATATAATTTGTAAACCAAGAGGAAACACTTCACTAACACTTATAATTTATTTAGTTACCATTTTCCAATGACTGCGGGTTATATGCAGTACTTGTCGACAGGCGTAAATACATTAGGCGGTAGCGGGTTGACATCTTTGTTCATTGAACTACATTTGGTTTTCTTTAACTAATAAAGTACACCGCATACAATAAATGAAAGGTTCGATTTATGTGCTTGACGGAGACTCGGTCTCGTTGGGCCAATTAGCAACTTACCCAAAAAACCGTAATAAATGTATGGTGAATTAGCTGTGGCCGCAACTTCGTCACCATAGAACCATTGCAACTGGTCCTAATCTACAACAACGCTTCTCTATATAAGATGTAAATTCATAGGTGTATTGCCAGGAAGCTGCGATATAAATTATTTGGATTTTCAATACGTGCAAGGGGGCTCGTATGACTGAGAGTGCGAAAGGCATATTTACTCCTGCCACCGAAAGAGTTTGTTCTTGTGCTGTGTTTATTGACATTGCGCAATATAAGCTGACCAGAAACTGTACGAAACAATATCCCCTGTGCCGCAATCTGTCGCAAGCTCTGCTGCAATAACTTTTGGTCAAAAAAAAATAAAATAAAAATGCAACTTGCGCTCTCATTTCTTACTGCGGCTTGGCTTTGTGACTCTTTGTTGTCGGCGAATGTCAAGTTGATTCGCGATTCAATTTTAGTGAGACGAAGTTGCTCCTGAGACAACGTATGTGGTTTCTATTTGTCTCTCTCTCTCTCTCTCTCTCCCTCTCTCCCTCTCTCTGTCCTTTAAAAAGCAACAAAACCGAATTCTATAAGTGAATTGCGCCTCAGTGTGCCTTTAAGTTTATTCACGAGTTCTTGAGATTTTTTTTGTGAATGGACATGTGCAGTGACATCTGCAGTGATTTCCAATTAGCTTGCTACTTATATTCAAAGGTGTTCAGAAGATGAAATTGTGGTCGTATTCGCTGTGAATGTCAATTGTTCACACTTCGATTCCACTGGACTTGCTTGAACTCACAAACATGTTTTTTGTTTATGATTCATTGCACATCTCTGGTATAGAGCATATTAATAAACGAAACTAACAACCAAATTCCCTTCAAATTATATTTAATTCAATACATGGTATAGCAATGTATTGTAATAGTATGGCTTCTTGTTTACAGAGAAACTATAAACGTAAACTTAATGAACATTAGAATGACTCATGTAGAGTCGAAATGAACTGACACTTTTGTCACGCTACTCTGAACTTGAGTTACTTAAGTAGGGTTTCCATTTCTATGCAAAGTTAGTTTATTTTAATTTTTTTCTTCTTATTATTTGTTTATTTATTTATTTATTTATTATTATAATAATAATTATAATAATTATTATATTTATGACACATTTTGATAACTTTGCTTTAAATCTCTGTGTAGCCATAAAATACTTTTGCTGTTGTTCGTTTAGTCAACAGTTTCAAAATTTTGTTGCTTCAGCTTGTGAAAATTAGTTTATGCACATCACTCAAACCTAAATTGAATTCCAAGCTGCAGCTGAAAATGTTATACACTGCAGCCTTTACACACGTTTCCGTAGGGAACACGCTGTCGGGGTGCTTTGTATGCATACATTTGTGACTATGTAAGTGTCGAGTATTTAACGTTACGTACTCGACAACCCAATCACTTTCGTTGTTAACTTTAGAACGCTTCAATAAGTTACTTGAGTGTGCAACAACAAAATGGTTGCCTGCCAAAGCAACTGACATGGCATCAATCGATGCACGAGCTGCGTGCAAGTACAAGGCGAACACAGAGTCTTGGCTTCGGTGTCAACTGTATGTGAAAGCATACAGTTTAGAATACAAATGCGACTATTACAACTAAGAACTACGCGTATATGTATCTAAGTGGCCGCGTAGATCAAGACACTACTTGAAATCATACTATTAACAAAATATTTGGCGACACAAATTTCGTTTAGCCCCTAACGTTATCGTTAGCCCGATTTAAGTGATTTTTTGAATGAAATCCAATTGGTAATGACCCAATTTGTGTAAACCTAAGTGCTTTGTCTTGTGGCTTAGCGTAATATGTTGAAATGAGATAAAAGCTGCTGGAATACTCGTTAAATAAACTCTGAATGCAGTTAAGTGTTTTCAAGCGGTCATTAGTTGGCATTTGTGAATTTATGCTATGCTTTAGGTACGCTGCAGTCGACACTATCAGCATTTTGACTGACGAAGGAGTCTATCTCAACTACTCAGCTTCCGACACTACACACCGATGCACAAGAGCAAATGACGGAAAGTATGCGGGCGCCATTGTAGTCAGCATTGCCATTGCCAACCAGCGCCAACCTTGGTGTCAACATTGCCATCATCATGAAACTCATCATCATCACGGACATCATCATTGTCGTTACAATTCAGTACAATTTCCTCCATTGCCTTGCACAATAAACTGTCCAAAATGCTCTTTTGTCTATGGCAGTGTTACTTTTGTGGCGCAAACTTTGGCGCTGCTCTAATGCTTGATGCTCTTATCAAAATGCCACTGTTTAGTGGCCTGTGTATGTGTGTGTGTTTGTGTGTGTATAAAATGTTTCTTATAATTTTTGCCATGTCATGGAAGTGTGTGGATGCGTATGACACTCGAACTTGATTGTGAATAAAAGAATTTTATATGTGAACTATATATACATATATATATATATATATATATATATCTGGTGAGTTTTTAACATTTAATTTATCTCAAATTTTTTTACATAAACTTTAGTTAAATAGTTTGCAACGACTATGGCTGTCAAGTGCCAGTTGAATTCAAATTGCACATGAGATTGACGTCCGAAAAATATGCTAACTTAAAAATGTTTCCCTCTCTCTCCCTATATTTAAATGAACCTCCGCAAGGACTAGTCATTTATAGCGCTAATAAATTCTTGATGAAAAATATGTAACTAAGCGTCTAAGAACCCTTATGGTCGAAGTTAAAGATGAAAATGTCTTGATCGTTCTCTGCTGCACGCTGGAGACATTGATTGTGACAATAAAACGCTAAGAATTTTTGTTGTTGTTGCAGAAGAAGCTCCGTGAAAGTATTATTTGCACTTCAACCATATTAAATGTTCTTCAAGGCAATGGTAGGTCGCTTGTTAACATACACGTTTGGCATACTTGAAGCCAAGACACATAACGTTATGGTATTGTTAACGTCGGAAACTTGCCCAAAAATGACACAAACACACTTTGACACTTATATTCGGCGAAATAAAATTTGAATCTCAAAATAGCTACACACAAGTTTATATACGGCTGTGCCATATCTGCTTGTGAACAGATTACTTTAATATGCTTCTGCGCGTTTGCAATGGCCTGCATCACGTTTCCTCTGGCTGTGACACCCTGTCAATCAGTCAGCGAATCAGACAGCGTGAGAAAAAGAAGCGAAAATTGCACTCAAAATGTCGAATTTTATAGCGAAAGCGAACGCAGTGCCAACTTCAGCAGAAAGTCAGCAGAACCAAAGTTTCACACAAGAACACTTCCCATAAAACCATAAAAGAAATTTCAATTTTCAAATATTTGTGGCTCGCAAAAAATGCCGAAAGTGCAAGTCACAATCTGCGATTGAAAATTTTGTTGTGCGCAAATACAAAATTGAGCCGTGCACTCTCAACTTTGACAGCGCCACAAGTACTAAACGTGCCGCTTCGCCATATGCTAACGGTCGATCGTGTGTGTGTGCTGCTAAACGCTTGGCTTGTGGCATTCGAATCAAATCATTAGGCTCACAATTTCATTTAGATTGGACGACATTGAATGTCAGCTCTTGCAGCTCGACCTGGTGCTAACGAACATTCGACCGAACAGAGGTACGGCGGTGCTGACCGCCACAGCACCCTCATTGCATATTCACAGGTTTTAGCGTTCTGCTCATAAATTTGTAATTTGAGAGTCGCGCAAGTTTTTCGAGTTGCGTGTGAAACGCAATGCAAATGAAAAGGTTAACCGCCAAAGTGCATCGAATGCGCCTCTGAATGCCAAAAGTAACTACTTTCAAAATGTCATGTCACCCGTTTTGCAATTGTTGTCAATTATAAATTGATTTCAATTGACATTGATATGATCATTAAGTATACATGGTGGTTTCTCATTAAAAAGTTTAGGTGGCCAAAGGACAAAAATATTTCCGAACCTAATATAGGACTAAAAATCCATTGAAGAACAGAATATTCGCTTAGGAAGTTTCTTTAATATGGAAAACTATATACATAGACTACGATGATACTAAAGAAGACATAGCCTAACTAAAGTCGAGGAGATACCCCAGCTTAGAAAAAGGTAAAATACTGATTTTAAAAAAGAAGTGCTCATATCATAATCATAGTACCATCAACACAGACATTTAAAAATTCGTAGGTTCCAGAAGAAAAGTATGTACATAGTGGTGATTGCAATAGCACACTGAGGTAGTTCACCAAAACGTGCACAGGATGTTGGACCACAATGTCAAATCATACAATATATATGAAACCATGTAAAAATATTGGTGATATCATGGGACATCGTTAGAGCTAAACTATTTATGAATTCATTGGATGATAAAGGACAACAAAATTTGGAATGAACAAATTTCAGGAATTGCCACTTGCCCACTGTAAATATAATATATTTATGACTCCGTACGGAACCATTATAGGATCACTCACTGTCACACTGTTAAAGCCAATTTAGTCCGGAACTACTGGACCGCTTAAGTTGTTTGATATATCAAATGAAAAGGCCTTCTTTAATAATTTTAAAATAAATAAGTTTAAAGTTATTTAAAGGTGCACAGCGAACAGAAATAAGCTTGCTGTGTTCACAGTTGTACTCAGTTGTGGTCAGGAGAGGCATGCGGCAAAGGTAAATACAAAAACAACAACATCAAACAGCAAATGTCCCTTGTGCAAGGTATTTTGATAGTTATTAAGAAGACGTACGTTACCTACATTTACGAGCCACATGCGTTAATGCAATTCTATTTCTATGCTAAGGAACATTTGAAAAGAGCTATCAAGCGACTTTCAAAGCGCGGGGTATGTATCTCTGCAAAATGTTAAAGCTATAGAAATATTGAAGAGCACACAACAAGACAGAATTCAACAATAAACAATGTGTTCAGTAATTTCTCTATAAAATCCATTACCACACATACTTTTTTGAATTGTAATACTACAAACGAATTTGAATCAGATTTCAAAAAATTTGCTAACATAACATATCGAGGTCAACTCGCACTTGGCTGTCCATTTAGAAAAATTTTTTTTTTTACTTTTACAATACCAATGCCTTTAATCAATTGCTCGAATACAAATTCATAGTGTGCAAATTAACTCATTAAAGAAATACCACAATATTCTCAAAAGCCTCATCGTTGAAATTTCTTGGCAGTTGGTTATGCCCAACGCGCCTGTTAAGGAATTCTGTATGCCTTCGAGCTGAACAATTTCGAAATTGGGTTGTCAAATAGATGTGCTCTTACAATGAATGAACGAAATGCCATATGATGTATGCTTAATTAGATTTTGTAGTTTGCATTGTGGAAATGTCAATTAATAAAGTTAAAATTTATTTATTCTGCATAGGCAACAACGCCTACACCTCAGCTGCGATGCTATAAGCCAAACTAAATACATGTTTGACCCTGTTGTGTGTATATATTTATGGTTATATTATGATTCCGTATGATTATTATTTGGTAACTAATTCGCTGATCTAAGATTTAGTTGCGCATACGATGTGTTGTGCACCTTCAAATCGCGCCTCGAATGCTTTGCTAATTGCTGTAATTACGGGTAAAATAAGACTATTCAAATTACGTGCGAGCAACTTTAGAGTATGTAAAAACTAATACTCTGATTTTAACGCCGAACATTGCCACCAGATAAGCAAAACTTTCCCAACACTTCCACAATTAGCGCCTGTAAGTAGGCATGCCGCAATTTACGACCGTGGCTGAGTTAAGTGCTTGCTACGTGCAACTCTTTGGCACACTTGCCAAGAAAATCGCTGCCATTGAACACGGTTTTGTGGGCATGTCTAGAAGTTTTCTGCGCAATAAATTCACTAAGTCGCTGATGGCAAAATATATATATAAATAAATAAATAAATTATTAAGCAAATAGAATAAGAATCAATTATAAAATACTCGTAAGAACAAGCTTTGCCTTCAGCACTAACGGCATTTCTTCGTGCACTTTTTGTTTTTTCTTGCAGAAGGAGTTATTCGTTAGCAAAGTTGAACCGAGCTCACCGCGCGCCGAGCGTAAATATTCCGCTGCAACAGCGCCATCGATGAAAACAAAGTGGCTGAAAGCCTTT
The DNA here is from genome assembly GCA_035041755.1 of Cacoxenus indagator. Lineage (NCBI taxonomy): Eukaryota > Metazoa > Arthropoda > Insecta > Diptera > Drosophilidae > Cacoxenus > Cacoxenus indagator. The sequence continues at coordinate 685,803 of JAWNKX010000240.1, forward strand.
AAAAGCCTAAAGCCGGCTTCGGGTTCAACAGCACAGGATAGGTAAGTGGCAACTATATACGAGTACAGTGCTTTAAAGTATTTTGATAAGAGCAAGCCTAGAAAACTCTTTAAGCCGCAGAACTTGGTTGGAATTCAGTTTGACTTTTGGCCGTTGCATATGAGATTTTGTGGCGCAATTGCAACATCAGATTGAGGAGGAAAATAAAAATAAAAAAAAATGCCCACATATTTCATAATTCGTTTGCAATATGCCTAAAAGCATGCCGTAACGAACGAATTGCGCTAGCTACGAAAATTATGCAATAATTTTGTGAGTTTGGTCGAAACCCCAAAAATATACGCTAACATGCCCAAAGCCGCAGGACACATATAGACAAGTGCACAAAAACTATTCCTATTCTACTCGTACCCTTGTATGTGGGTGGTCTTGTAATACCCTCTGCACTCTCCTTTGCTCACGAACACTTCGTTTTTCTGTACCTACCCGGTTGTGAGTTGGGCATATTTTAGAATTTTATTATCTTCCTCTCTGTTCTGCCGAGTTTGACTTTAGTCTGCTCGCTTAGTCCATATTATTTTCCATTCTATTTTTATAAAAAGAGTGTACTTTCAAATTGTCGTTTACAAGTATCTATTGTGCCAAAAAAGTTTCTGGTGATCATATAAAACACAGCTCTACCTATATTAGATATATTTTTCCTTTCTTTACGTAATTAATATTTTGTATATCGAAGACAAGCACAACTTCAACTAATCAAATTCAGGGCAACATAATCATTCTTCATGCTGTGCTATACAGTAATTTTCTAATTGCATTGCTGACCTGACCGAAATGAGTTGTGTTGGTGTTTGCCTTTCGATTCAGCAACTTATGCAATCATTGAATTTTGAATTTCGCATTCAAATGCGAAATTAATTTCCCCTGATAACGCCTAGATCCACATTATTGCAAGTGCTTGCTGAATTCCCAATTTGCATTTGATTACACACCGTCTGTGTAAAGAATAAAAAAAAAAAGAATATTGGGAAACCACAGCTCTGCTTAGTTTTGCTCGGTTCTATTTTACTTGCTGACGATTTCATTTGGCGTAATGAACGAGCAACGAGTAATTTGTGAAGAACTAAAAGTGCTGCCTCATATCAAAGATTGCTTCTCAAAGATCTCAAAGGTTTGACAAAAGTGTGTAATAATTTTTTTCTCTTTTTTTTCTTTTGTGGTGCCTAAACTACTTCAGTTTTTTCGTTTTTTAAGTGCATAATTTGCTGAGCGTGCATGACATCTGTATATTTTGTGGGATAGAATTTAGTAAAGCGTATTAATATTCAAGCAGGATATCATAATTTTTTTGATTTGTCAGAATTTAGCTTTCAATTTCCGGCACAATTACTGTTCTGTCATTTTCCCTGTATATGTCTTTTGCGGCTACGGAATGTTTGCCCACTGAAAACCGCAATTGTATGAACTCAGCGGCTTTGCCATGTGCACACACACTTTGTTCACGTCAGCGGCCAAACCACAAAGTTTCATGAAGCATGCGTTTCACGCATGAAAGCGAAAAGGAATTCGTCTATTAAGCTTAAGTTAGTTTAAGAACTCTTGCATTCAATACGATAAATTTCAAAAATAACTGCTTTAATCAATCTTCTCTTCATACATTTTTTTCCATTAACTAAATCAATTTTTAATTTTTTATTAACGACAAAAATAATAAATAAAAAAAAAACCAAACACCCATACATACATTGCAAAACCGAATTAAAAAATCACAAAAAAAAATCCAACAAAAAATTTATTCAAAAAAAAAAATCGAAAAAAAATTGAAAAAAAAAATTGTAAAAAATAAATAAAAACAAAACACCTAATAAAAAACTAAATTCGTTTCCATTAGTCAACCACGTCAGAATCAAATGTATCACGCTGTCTCAACTGTTTTGACTTTGAGGTAAAAACGAAAACCAAATATGGTTTTCATTTAAATTGAGTGTAAAGTATTTTAAATGCAATTAGTTACTTAACCCTTTAACGTAAAAATTCAACTGCAAAAAATCCAAATAAAAACGAAAGCCAATGAAAAATACACTTTTTTCACCAACAAATTCCAATTAATTTTTTCCCTTTTAATTTTTGTTTAAATGCTTTTTCTGACGCTCAAAATTTATGTCGTTTTATGAGCGAAACTCTCATGGAAATTATGTATTATATCAAACATGATGCAGTTCAAAATATGTAGTTTCTCGATATGACTAAAGCGAATTTATAATTAAGAAGATTCTTATTACAATCTTGTTCAATATTCACCAATACAGCAACATAATGTATGAAATGTTTAGCTCAAGACATCGCCTTTGAAAGCATTTGAAGGTATATTTACTGTGATATTTTTTTGCGAAAACATTATTTAAAGGCTGACGATTAACACTCTTCATGAGGAGAAAGCTGCAGAAGATGGTTTGAAATCTAACGGGAAGTATGTGAAAGGCAAACACATAAAAAAAACGTGAAGAGAATAAAATTATCGTACACAACAAAGCCCTTTCTACAATGTCACAGCCAAGTCGTATTTGTCACTTCAGATCAAGGACATTTACTTGTCTGCCTACAACTATCTCACATGTTATATACTGCACACATTCCTTTTTTGGGTTACCGCAGCATTTATATGCTATTGAAAGTAACTGTATATCTATTTTGACTAAATGTACATCTCTCGCATTTAAACATGTGTACGTTTCAATGCGAACACTGCTATACTTGAATTTTGTCAATCCACTCATATGAGTTATGAATACATTTCCAAACACACCTCATGGAGATAAAATACATATTGGATATAATTAGACATTCTGATTACTCGAATTCGATGTAATGTTTTTAATCTGAACTTTTTTATGAAAGCGTGAAAAAAGTTTAATTTTATTGGTTTTTATGCTTGGCACCCTGCACAATAATTGAGAAAGTCTCCCAATAAAGTAACTCAACTAAAGTAAGACTACCTCAACCCAATTTAGAGTTAATCCTTCAATACGAAATTCTTGTTATAAAATCCTTTGTTGTATTTTAGTGTATAAAGTTTGTAGATTATGTATAGTTAAGTAAAATTGTTACTCGCTGTGCACTCCAACGCTCCAAATCCGGCTGCCTATATATCATCTTAAGGCTAACACAGAAACACACACCCAAGCATGGACAACGAAGCTGCATAGATTTTCGGTTGATGAAAAGCACATATGTATATGTATATATGATATACACAAGAACACACGATGGCAAGTCTGCTGCCACATTTTGCAAAAAAATCTGCTGGTAGCTTCAAAGTGAAATCTTGAAAGAAAGAAAGCGGCAAAACATGTGGAACATCAGTGATATATATGGAGGCAAAATTGAAAGCGATAAATTCTGCTCAAATACCAGAGCAAATCCAATTATACAAACACAGACCCACCCACACCTATACACAAAACAGATGCCATGCATTTAAGGCATAACGAAACGCCTCTTCCGAACCAAACTTCAGGCACAATTTGCAAGCGAGTCAAATCGACTGAAGTCGACTCCATTCTTTACACGTTGTCACATTGCAACAAAAAGTTTCAAGCAAAAACCGAAATATACCAAACAAGTATGTCACGTCGACGCCAGCTGCCAACTACTGCAGCATTCAGCGGCGTACAAATCGAAAGCTTTGCATTAAGCTCAAACGGCCGCGCCTCATAACTCTCACAACGACTTATGGCGCATCAGCGACTTTGCATTGCGGCTCAGCGATTTTACAGCACTAAAAGCAACATTTTTAAGCACACACATGCACGTACTACACACACGCTCATACACACTTTCGAAAATTATGAATGCACCACAAATTTCTAAGCAAGTTGTGCAATGAAAGCAATGTCAGCGTCATCTGCACAAGCCGCAGCACCGCACAGCGATTGCCGCTCGAGCACAAGTCATTGCGAAAAGATGTCGATGTGCAAGAAAAACAGAAAGTGCGCTCAACGCGAAACAACGCAAACATTTACAAATGTGCAAGAAAATCGCTGTTCAACTTTTAGCTGAGTATTGGCAAAGTTTTCGCATTGCACACGAAATCGCTAAATACGCCCACACCCACGCCTCCGCATTCACTGCTACGCCCATACTCAGTACAACCAAATGGTGATTTCACACGCCCAACAACACAAGCCCTACTCCCCTGAGAAAACCCAGCTACGGCGGTAACACGTTTCTGAACCTCAAAGTGTTTTTCTGTTGTAGTTTTTAGTTTTTGCTTGTATTCGTAACAAGAAAACAGAAAACAGTAATAAATAAAATAAATAACTATAAATAATAAAAAAAAAACAAAACAAAAAAGTTTGAAATAAAAACAAAAAGTGCCCAACTTCGCCGTTGCCTTTCAAATAGAATTCTGTTTTGGTTGTCATTGTTGTAGATGCGAGTATTGCATTGCAAACAACTAAATTGAAATTGTTCAATTATTTTTTTTTATATTTAAATTTCAATTTAAATTTGTTTTATTTAATATTTAATTTTAATATCATTTTATTTTATTTATTTATCTCAACAAATGTGTTCACTGTTCTTTGACCGTCTCATTCTAAATTTGAATGTCTACCTTAGATACAACGCGTAGGCAATTGAAGAGACATATATCTCTGATTTTATTCTATATGAGAAACGCGTATAGGTATTAGCGAGATTATCGCACGCTTAACAAGAAAAAGACCTTTAATAAGAAGCCAATTTATGGTCTTAATTGCAGAGCCAGTTGATTTTGGATGTAGATTATGTTGGAGAACTTACTTAACTTTGTGGACTATATATATTTAAAACAAAAATAATGTTTTCTCTGTCTTTACTAAGTTACAAAAATTATTAACAAAAAAAATAAATAAATAAATAAAAACTGACTGTCAAAAATTCAACGTGATAAGGTGCCTCCTTCTTGCTGTCACCTAATGAAAACAAACGTACTCAGTACTCAGTTGCAACACACAATTCCAGAATTAAGAGAATAAAGAGAAACGCCGAAATATAACCAGTACAAATTTATGGAAAACAATGAATTTTGTGCCGGATTAGTGTGTGGGACTCCGTGTTACTTCATGATCAGCTCTAGAGTTGGCAGCTATTCAAAGCAGCCAAACTCCTACGCTCGCAAGCATTATGAGTGCTGTTGCCTAACAAACATTACCCAAATCAATTAGGTATTATTTATAAAGACGAAACGGACTCTAAACCATCGTATTCACTGGTTAGCAATCATTCGTTGAATTTCGTTGCTATTATAGACATACCTACTTATTCACTGCACTTTGTCCGATAATATATTGAAAGTGCGCTGGATGGAAAAAGCTATTATCATATCACTTTTAAGACAGTCATATTGAAGTTGAAACTCGTATTACCTAAGAATTGATAACCAATTGAAATGGCTGAGCTTCTGCACTATTCGATAATGGCTAGCAACCCCAAACAAGACTACAGAAAACAAAGCAACAATAAAATCAGTTTCTCCAAGCAAATCAACGGAGGCCGAAATTGGTTTCTCGCTCAACAAGGTCACGGTGACAGTCTTTGTACATGCCAGACATCGCTTCTTCGTGTCACAGTGAAAACAGATAACCCACTAAAAAACGCGAATATGACTTGCACTTCATTGAACCATTTTAACGACTATTTAACGTAGAAAACCGACAGAATTTTGCCAAAGCAAAAAAAAAAAAAAAAAACAAAAGTCTTGCACAAGGCTAGTAGCCTGGTGCACACAAGTGTAACCACCAAAACAAAATTTATGAATTATGAATTGGTTCCATGAGATTTTTGTCAAAAATATCAATGCTGATATTAAATAGTTAATACTTTAAGGTTATGATATAGCCAGATGTTAAACGTTTCGATATGAATCTTTAACTGAACTGAACACTTCAAATATAAATTACTGATAGTGCCATTTTTTGCGACACGCCGCAAACTGTAAATGTCACTGCCTTTTGTGACAGTTTCCGATTGATGAGAACTGCCATTTAATTTTCTTTCATTTCTAAGACTTCAAGAAAGCCCCACTTATTTATTATGCTTTTTAATATATTTATTTATTTCAATGCCATTAATTTTTAAATATAGCAATATAAATATTACATATAAACGTATTACTTTGCTTAAACTAAATTTAGTTTAGTTAATTTAATTTGTCGTAAGTGCGTTTGCTATCATCCTTTACCATTACCCACAAATCACCGCAAATTCTTATTAATTAGCATGCTTCATGTGTAATAAGTACAATCCAAAAACAGCCAAATTAGCATTCGAAAGTTCGCATCAAGCATTGCAAAACATGTAAAATAGTTGGCCTAATGCATTTATTTGTAGTCATCTCATAGGTGAAACTTTCGATGAAATTGCAGATTTATAAAACAAATGCGTTGCCATTCTTTATTTATATGCAGTCCATGCCATTTTCGTTCAGTTTGCTGTGCATTCATTTCATTGGTACAACCATAGTATTATTACAACTATTGCATTATTTATATAAAAATTCTGATCAACTAAATTATTAAATATCTAAAATCTATATTGTATATGCTATTACTTTAACTTACGCAGCCATATGAAATGTGAATTAAATACACACACATACACAATCAACCACAAATAAAAATTGACACTTGTTCGAGTAGAAAAGCTTACAAATTAGCAAAAGTTAAAAACAAATCATTTTCCACAGAGTCATAGATGAACATTATAAATGCAGCACACGAAATCATTTCACATTTCAGTTGAATACATTTCTGTGCAAATTTTTGATGGCCACACTCGATTAGCTTTTAATAAAAATATCGCAAATAATTGAAACATCTCGACAGCAAGCGGACGTCATGGCGGGCGGAAAAACTTTGTCCTCTGTTTGCTGGTGTTATCGTAGATTGTTTGTATTTCTCATAACACTTTTAAAATAAATAAATAAACAGCCTGAGTGGTTGTATGCACATCAAACACTCACACGCTAAAAGTGGCTCTGAAATATTCAAATATCGTGTGCATGCATTGTGCGCATGGAACTGGAAAAGAATCCCTGATGTTGCGCTTCGGTTGGATATTCTATTTTTTTGTAACTGCAATATGCATACGAATATGTATTGACAGCGTTCGCTTCATGAGGTAAACGTTTTTAAAACTCTGACATGTAGTTTGTAACGACTTTAGAAATGGATGCAGCCTAACATACGAGCCCTAAAATGTATCGTCATTGGAATTTGTACACTTTATGATTAAGACGTGGTCCATATCTGAATAGCTAAACAACAATGTATGTAAATTTTTATCTACCTATCGATCAATTACCTAATGCATCTATGTTTAGATGTTTCTATACTCTAACTCTTACTTACTTATTGACCTATCTCTGTATCTAAACCAGTCTATATTATATACCTCCTGATCAAGTGGATTCAGGATGATTAAACCTTTTTGTGGTGTTCGGATACTCAATGTTTTCTAATTTCGTTGTTCTTGAAACAAAATCGCTAGAGTTATTTTGTTTTAGAACATAAGATAGATTTATGCAATAAGTACCTTGTATTGGAAATTGTGTGATATTTAAAAAATAGTTTATAGTCATAGGCAGTTTCCTCTGCCTTCTGGCTAACCCAAACTTCTTAAGTCTAACGAGTATCCTCTATCTTTTCATTTTAGTATGTCCTGTTCAGAACTTAATACTGAGATTTCCCTTATTGTCTTAAAGGATATATATACAGTGCTTTCGGGATAAAGTAAACTAATTAAAATGACACACTTTCACGTGACTATGTTTGACACTTTTGTCGAAATCCGATCTTAAGACAATAATATAATATAATTTGAATAAATAATCTTTTTTAACAAACAAAAAAAAATAAAATAAATTATTTATTCTGTGAGATATTAAAAGATCATCGTTGTAATCTCGCTTAAGTCGAAAGTAGTTATTTGCGATTTTCTCACTTTGCAATCATACCACAGACATCGTAATAGGTCGACATATTCAGCCTAACCCAAAGTTCTATTAAACATTTCAATTGCCTCGTTTGATTTTATTATTGATTATTTATTATTGGCCGTTTTCGTTCGTTTTCGTTCTGCTCATTTGCAGATGCTTTGGCTATAAAAATAACTTTATTCCACTTCTGAAGGGATGGTCATGAGATGTGCCTGAATCAGAAACAAAAATAAAATAAATTCTTTTTGGTAAACTTCAAAAAGCTTGGAGTATTGAGTGTTAATGTTTTAGAGCATTGAGGGCTTGTTCAGGTTTTAGAATAGTCAATTTAAAGGAAAAGTATTCACGTTTTCGGCATTGACGTTTTAGATTTTATACTTTATCCCAAGGGCACTGTATGCCACCTTTTTTTGTTGTTATTATGGAGTGCTTCGCACTCGATTTATCTATTTTAAAGTGTCTGAATTTTGTTTGTACTCTCAATAAAAAGCAGCTTTTCGAAAACCACCCAAAACGCAAAACTTGATTAGCAGGTCTTCTCTTAATTATCTGAACAATAACAGTCACCATTACATGGACTTTGCCAAACCATATATATACTCTGCAAGTATTGATACCGCAAGATCTGAGATAAATAGAGGATATTTTTTTTATTATTTAAGTGTAGTGTAGGACATAAGTACTTCGTTAAGATTGTTACAGCCTTTTTCGCACTTTAATTATGAAAAAGTTTAGATGAAATGCATAACATGAATGAGCACAAACAAGTGACAACTTAATGGACAGGATAACAACTACTACAGAAGACAGTGAATAAACAATGTACTCAATAGATACAGAAGTAAACTTACAACACCAACAGCTGCGAAACTCTGTGGCTAAAAAGTTCATATTATAATAAAACAATATGGAATTCTTGTATTGAATGAAATGAACTTGCAGCGAGATAAATAAATAGCACACATTCTGAAGGACTCGATCGGAGTGCGGCTGCAAGAGTGTTTTGTAGCAAAGCATTGTGTAGCGCTTCGTTGTGAAAATATAATGCATTGTGTTGCTAACAGCTACGAAGAGTTATTTGTATTTGCAGATGCAACAATAACAGCTCTGATAACAAACAAAACCAGAGAAAATTCCTTATTGCCATGAAATTTCACCAAGTTTGGCTTTCCGTAATTGAAGTAGATTCGCTTGAGTGTTAAGTGTATCTGCTCGGTATCTTGAAGCCTTCGAGCTTTTGGCTTAAGCAGCATTTTATTATTATGCTGCTTTAAAACTAGTACGATTAAATGCTTATTTACTAAAGCTTATAACCACAGAATCTTAACCTGGGACAGGTGGAATGACTAGACTGTGAACGGATCTAAGCTTAATTTAAGGAGGCAATTGGTATAAAACAGTTCGTCACTATTCTGAATTTTTTTAACTCGTACTCATTCATTTAGACAAAGCGTGATGTGAGTCAACGATGAAGAGTTACGTGATATGCTATTAGAGCAGCTGAAATTATATTTGTGATGTTTAGCCGTGTGATGTGATCTGACGTAGGGAGATATGCACACTAGTGTCAACGTAAAAGAAAGGCAACATCTTGAAAAACTAAGACACTTTTTCCTATTCGATGTCCTTTCAACCCTCTATAAAACTCTCCGTTAAAAAGGTTTTAGGTTGGCTTGTCAGCCAACTTCGTGCCAGCTGATGGACTTCTATTAGTTTTTGATTCTCTACGTTCTTTGGATATGCAAAATGCAGACTTATATATATGAGTATTCTCACCATTCGCCATTTTTTTTGGCAAAAACAGCTTGAGCCACCGTTTTTACCGGACTTGGCTCCACGTGACTTTTTACTGTTCCCAAAATTAAAAGGAACCTTGGAAGGATGAAGATTTTTTACAAAAAATGAAATAAAGACCGCAACCCTAGAAGACTTGACGGCCGTAATAAAAAGCGCATATCAGAAGTGCTTCGGGGATTAGAAAAAGCGGTGGCATGCGTGTATTATATCTGAGGGAATATACTTTGAAGTGGACAAAATAGACCTGGAGCAATACTAGTTGTTGAGAAAAATATTTTCGGAACTCACTTGACTCGACCCTCTTGCTTATTTTTATTTGGTTTATAACTTTATTTGCTGCAGCGAAAGCAAATATGATCTTTAGTAACACCGACTTTATCTTGTTACGTTTCATATTCTAATGGAGGCTAGCAGCTTCTACTCATATTAATTTTAGCTCTACAAATAAATACTTAGACTTCAACAAGTAAGAGGACTTTGAATTGATTTTGGCAGCATTCACAGTTTTTCGTATACATTTATAACAAAATCAATGTTTGTAGCTCAAAGTCAATTCAAATCAGAACGACAAATTGTATGAAGCAATTTGTTGTTTACGCTTTTTCCAATTTTCAATCGATTCGTCTTCCCTGTTTGGTGAAATGGTTTCGAGTAACACAAAAAATACCATGTCAAACTGAAGCCAAATAAAAAGCCCAAACAAAGCCGACTGTCACACACAGAGCGCGAGTGTTAGTATGTGAATTGTGTGTATTAATTGATGCGTCACGAAGGATTGACATGGTTTTTTCTTTTTTCTTTGACCAATCCTTCTTATTTTTTTTTTTTTTTTGTCATTTTGGTAGGCCTTTTTTGCTGCTGCTGTTGCTGTCGCTGTCGCTGTGGTTATTCGTTTTTATTGTTTATTATTATTATTATTATTAATACGGCATTAAAGCATTTACGCGGATGCCTTTCGAGTACTTTGTTCGCCATTTCACACTTGCGAGCTCACTCGTTTCATGTATGCGAGCGCAAAGTTAATTTATTGACAGTGATAAATGGAAGCATAAAATGCAATTAAGTACAACACACGCAAACAAACAAATGAAAGTCTTTATTGTTGAATGGCTGTGTATGTGTGTGTGGTGTGTATAAAGTTTCATTACAATGGAAACACTTTTCGGGTTTTTTTTATTTGTTTTGTAAGTTAAAAACTTACGAAAATATTTTGATTAATGTCCGAGTACGCGTCGTCATGTGTCCACTTTATGTCTTTGCTAGTGTGTGTGTGAGTATGTATGTGCTACACAAACTCTTCTCTTTCAACTGAGTACTACTCTTCAGGATTTGTTATTTATACTTACATGTTTATAGAGAAGGACGAACGCACTGCGCATTTCCAGTGCCTCTGGCATTCATTCATTTATTTATTAGCGTGTATACATCAATTTATATTTCGCGCGTATTGTTTACAAGAATTGTAAACGTATATTTCATGGCGGTATGTTGTCCATTGTTTTCGCTTCGTAATGAAAGCAGCAATGCAGCTTTTGTTTGCACGTTAAGCGGAAACGAAGCTACGGAAGCAAGTCAGCCCAGCCTGTCAGGCCAATTTAATTGTGTGCTTAATCTCGATATCCATAAATCGAGTTGTTTATATTTTATGATAGACTGAAATTGTATACAACTGTAGCTAAAACGAGTGTGGTCTATTTATGTCATGTCAACGAAAATGACGAAATTATAAAAATGTTTATTATTTTTATTTAGTTATTCATTGGAATAAGTTAATCACCAGCAAACCACAGCTATAAATATTAATACGTATACACACATACATCCACACAAACAATAAAATGCTTATTTTTATTTTATTTTATTTTTTTATATTTTTTTTTAATGAAAAATTCTAATTTGTATTTAAATCGTAACGTTCACAGGCGTAATGGCGCTGCCAGCACCTCTTCGCAGCCTCTACGGCCGAATGAAGATGGTAGCCACCATCTGCAGGAGTACACGTACAAAAAGATAACAGCCTGCGATGTTTGCTCACAGATCTTGAGAGGTTTGTTCGAAAAGTCAACAATTACATTGCTGACCAATGCTAACCCTGACTGCCTTTCATTTTCACTTAGGCCACACACGTCAGGGCCTGCGTTGTCGCATTTGCAAGCTGAATGCGCATGGCGATTGTGCACCAAATCTGCCGCGTTGCCAACCGAAACAGAAACTACTGCGTCGTCAGAAGAGCACCTCGGAGCTGGAGAACCGTGTCGATGTCGAGGAAGAAAGTGAGTATTGCTTTGTGCAAGCCCAAAACGTACACAAACATTTAAGTCGATGCAACCAAAAGAGTAGGCTACGGTTGCTACAACGAATTAAGTCTAACTAATAAAGCTTCATGGCGCCCATATGACACTGAATTTGTATGAGTTTGTTACTACTAAAAGAAAAAATAATTTAAACGCGTTTTTGTTCTTTGCCACCGCTTAAGTTGTACAAAAACAATATACCAGAATAACAAAAACGTTGAATCTAAACTCAGAAAAAATAATGTTTATTGTTTTTGTTGTTTTATTTGTCGTTTTTCGTTACTTTACGCATGCGAGTTTATTTCTATTTCGTTTCAATTGGCCTAAGAATTGATTAACTATTTTGGACACACTACATTTACTAAGTTAGCGTGTAAAAGTTTAAATGCATTTAATATTGATGAATCATTTTCAAGCAATTTTTTCCTTAGCAAAAAAAAAATAACAATAAAAAAAATTTTAATAAAAGAAGAAGTCATTTACGGTACATTTGTCGGTGTTGATCAAATGGCATCACTTCATGGTATTCCTGCTCACATTGCGTTGTGTACGCTTAGAGGCTATAAAATTAGACAGATTTCGTAAAATGAAAATTGCATTACCAAAAACATCGTTAAACTTATATAACATTATATAACATTAAAGTGAAAAAAGAGTATTTCACAAAAGCTATAAAAACAAGGCAATAGAGCAATCAAACAAAACAACTTAGGAATTCATAAAATTCCAAGCATTCAATTCAGTTCAACTCACTTTTTCATTTTACGACACACTTTGATTTTTATGTGTTTTTGTTTTGTTTGTTTTTTTTTTACTTTTTCACTGCGTCCACGAGGCTACAAATGGTCCTTGCCATTTTTGTGCTGAAGCTGAGTTGTCTGTTCAACTCGAAGTCGAAATGAAAAACGAAGTCACAGTCGCAAGTTGAACCTTCAAACTCTTTGCGAACTTAGACAGCGACTTTTGCAGCCAACTGTCTTTTTCCTTGCTATGGCCAAGAGGCATATGCGGCAAGTGATATGCTTTTGCTTTCGTTTGGACTGATTAGAGTGTTGGAAGAGTGAAACATTCCAACTTGGCGTACAGCAAATTTTCGTTAGTAATTTCTGTGATTGCCGTTTTGCTGTTATATATTTCACTTTAATGTGTTTCTCTTGTTCGCCTATGCATACATACATATATGTTATATGTATGCTTAGAACTATCTCAGCTAAGCTGGCGAAGTGACAAAAAAAGAAAACTACTTTTGCAGTAAAAACGAAATAAGTTTTTGCTCTGCAAAGTATGCAACAATTTTGTGCGCCAAGCAAACGGGGAGTGTGTAACAGCCGAAAATGGCATCAAATTTGATTGCATTTTAAAGAGTTGGCAGCGCCGTCTTTGCTGACATTCACTTGTTCGCTTGTTCGCAGTTTCATCTATTCAATTGCCAAACAATTTTGTTAATTCTAATGCCTTAAGCTTAAGCCAAGCAACTGAATTTGTCGTAAGTCTTCGTCGCAGTTTTCTTATTTCTTTTTTTTTAACATTCTTCATGGCAGCTCGTTTCATCACCATCAACACCACCATCATCATAAAGCACCCTCTCAAAGTTCTTTAAATGTACGTATTTTCGTTTGTCCTTTCAACTTACACTTGCAATTTGTTTAACCAACCCAATGAAAAGCTTTGCCACGGGATCTTACTGAGAATACCGAAACAAACGATTTGAGTGTACCCAATAGGAAATTCCGACAGAAAACGCCCTTCATCGATCGCATTGCGCAATTAGGTATTATTATCAATCAATTGTACTTATTAGAAGTGCGCTAAGTAAATTTAATTATTTTCAATGATTTTGTATGTTGCGCTTTGCTTTAGATATCGTAACAAAATAATAAATAAAAAAAACAAAGCATTTTATATATATGTACATTATTAAGTCAAATAAAAATTTATAAAAAAAAATATACATATACACACACACACCAGCGAGCAACAACAAATACAAGTACATCAAACTATAAATGGAATCAAATAAAGAACAACCAATTTGCTTTATTAGAAGTTTGAAATATAGTTTCACTGTTCACCGGAACTTAATAAAGAAGAAGTTTATGATTCTAGCGGAGCATGAAATACAGCAGAAGTTTCGTAATGAAGATGACATACCTATTTATTACTGTCAAATTGATTTTCAACTTTTGTTCCATTTTCTTGATTTTGTTATATTTCTTTGTTTATTCTTTTATTATTCTTTTTGAAAGATATAACAAAAACACTTTTTTTCTTATTAAGATACAAAGCACCAATACATTTCTTAGGACTCAATCAATCACTTTCGTAACAACGCCACCAGTTTATGTATTCATTTGTACATCAGTGAGTGTACTACTGCCAAACTAGCACTCTTTTGTCTAACTATAATACAACGTCTAGGCTAACTAGTATATAACTAGTAAATAGCGCTAAAAACATATGAAAGAGTTTTTGAAACTACAGAATATATTTATTATATTGGACTTAGAATATTTGTATATGCTTAATCAATTAGAATTGTAAGATTTAATTTCAGATTTATTTCATTTAAATCTTGTAAAAACAAGCGTTGCTAATACCTTAGTAATTGAGGAAGCTGCGTCACCAAATTAGTCTCGTTTTCCCACACTAAATTAAGTCGACTGCTTTAGAAACAATTTCAAATTACTTTAGTATTAGAAACCATTTTTACTTAAATTGTCTTCTTAAAACAAATAAAATAACAATGCTCTTACAAAATAAAAATGTAGTGCTCAAAAATCAACCAGAGATAGACAAGATAGATACAAAATGCTGAAGTCATTATTGATCACACCTGCACCAAACCATAAGTCACCACAAGGTTCTCTTCATGAATAGTACTTATCCAACCACTATATTCTAATTCGATTCAAATATGGATCAATTTTATTTTTGGAGCTCATATGGAACCTACTCACCCAACCCACTTTTCTAACTTACCGATTTGAGACAGGCAAGTTAAGTTTTTTGCAAACAAAAAGTGCCATATAATGTGCACTTTGAGATGAGTTAGCCTCAAGGGTGACCTTTAGTTTGTCATTATCCACTTTTGGTTGTGTGCGACCATGTCAGAGGTCAAGATTGTCTGTGCGAAATTTGGCGAACCAATTTGTTATTGTCTGATACGTAGAACACTAGGACTAAATACTATACACTGGTATGTTACGCGCGATCTGCGATGGCGTGGTACCACTTAAGAAACGCGAATTTCCAACAAATCCATTTTTGGCAAAACACATTTTTTTAAAACTTCTAAATCATTTAAACAGCTTAGAGTGACTTTTTAATAAAATAAAAGGAGCAGCTTTCCAAAACAAAAAAAATTACAATAAATATGGACCTTAAAATACTTAGCTGTTCAAAAGTAATCAGATATTAAAGTTCACAATAGTGCCAACTGCAAATTTCATATTACACGACCTAAGAATTAAAAAAGGTCATGATATTAAAAATTGTTTTATAATATGAGGAAAGTAATGCTACATGGTTATATTGGAGGACCCTTCCTTTGAAAGCTTCTATATGACTCTAACATATATATGGTTTATAGAATTATCTGTACCTATTGAAATTGCATCAAACGATACTCTAAATCGTATCTGTACATAAGTTAAAAGTACATATTATATTTGTAATTGGCTGAAACAAACGAATCACTTTTTGACATGCATGCATCCTTTGATTTCAATTGTTAATATTGATGTACCGCAAGAAAAAACCAACACTTTTTAGTTGACATAATCTGGCCAAAAACATAGTGAGGGCATATCTAAACATATCCAGGGATTTAAGCCGTCAGTTCCAGAATTTATTTAACGTATTTATACGAAAATGAAATGACTCAATTATAGTGTTGGAAAACGAAAAGAATTTCGAGTTGTTTGAGTTGTTGAATTGAATTTGACGCTTACCTAGGTATTAACAACGCCAGAACAGAGCTCTAGCTGTACTCAACGAATATTTTCGAAAGTTGTGAAAGCTACATTTTCTGCAGTTTAAAACCGAATCATATCATATAACCCTCAAAATAATCTAAATCAAGAAATTACATTTTTAAATAATATTTATATATAGCCTTCCATTTCCCTTTTTCATTATACCAAATCGATATTTTGTAATTTAACACGAATAAAAAATGTTTCTCGATCATGACCACCAACTATTTTGTATAATTAAAATATATATATATTTATTTATATATATATATATATATATATATATATTTTTCACCATCACCAATCACCACCATAACACCGAATCCCGTCAACAATTGATCACCATCCACCCAACAAACAACCAATCACAACCGAATATGTTTGATCAAATGAACCAAATGATTGAATTGAATCGATCGATAACAAAACAAAAACAAAAAAACAAAAAAACAAAAAAATAAGAGTTCACCGATGTCGATCAAATCTATCGCGTGTTGAAACAAGCTGGCGAACTTAACTCCGCGCATCTTACAGCTGCTGACAAATGCGTCCAAAGCAAAACGGATGGCGGCACCATTGGCCTCATACCGGCAATAACAACCGGCGCTGGACAGGTTGGCACCTCGTCCGTTGCTGTCGGTGCAACGTCGACAACAGACATACCCATCGTTAATGTTAATGTGCCGGACAGTGGGCCGCCGGATCGCAGTAATCTCGCCGCCGTTGCTGCTGCGGCAGCCGCACGAGCAGGTCGCGGTGTACGACCGCCTCCGGTGGCCATGCCCATATTGGGTGTGCAACTGCAACAACAGGAATTGCAACAGCAACGTGGTGGCGCACTGCCAGTGCCTACGCAAGATATCTCTAGTAGCTCAGGTCCGCCATTTGTAGAATTGAATTTTGAATCCAAACTTTCTCATTAAATCCTGCTCTTCCTTACTTACTTTCTTTCTTTCACTCTTTCTTCAATTTGGTTTTTGTTACTTCGATAATCCTCCTACTACTTTCTGCTCTAGTCCACTGCACTTCACTTTATGTATAGCTTTGATACACTTATTTATTTTTAATTATTGATTAAAAACACACAAAATCCTTCAAACTTTTTCCCATTTTTTTTTTGTTTTCTATTTTTTATTTTTTATTTACTTTGATGATGATGAAAATATAAAATTCAATCAAGCAAAAGTTGAAAATATTTCTACAACCGATACATTCAGACAAACACTTGAAACGCGGTCTCACATTAATCACCTTTCACGCACACTCACTCTTCACACGTACCCCCACCCCCACAAGCCGCATTCACATGTGCTATAGCTGAGTTCGTATTAAGTATTTTTTGGCTTTTGGTTTCATAACTTTTCCGCACTTGTTTCGAGTTCGTCTCTCTACGTTTCTACCTCCTATAAAATAAACTAATATAAAATAAAATAACCAGTATAACGCATTTATAATACTAAAGTACTTAGTGCTCTTTGACTTTGAGTTGAGTTTGGGCATTGAAATGAAACCGTAGTAGATCCATTCATCTGTTCATAACCTCGCCAGTTGCGCAGTCGTTCAATCAGTCAGTTAAACTACCATCCCACCCATAGACTCATCACTCATGTCATTCGAAGATCTCTGCCAATGTTTATTCCTTAATAGTACTGAGTTTGAGCTGATTTAATTAGTTGCCGTGCGATGTAACTAGCTTATATTATTAAATTATATTTTGATGTCTTCGTGCGAAAGTTGATTCCGTAATTAATTTAATTTTAGTTCACTAGAAATATAATTATAATACAAACAAAAATAAAATAAAAAACAAAATTCTAATATATTTTACACATAGCTTATGCAGTCTTATTCACATTCAGTCTACAAACATGCAAACTAACAACGAATTTTAATGTAATTTATAATTTACCACTAACAGAAGTACATTTACAATTTATTTTCAATAATTTTGTAAGTAGCTTTTGCTGAGTTGTTTCAAGTATTCAATGATTTTATTGGTATTTATCGTTTGCAAACATATATATATATTGTTATATGAAATAATCGTGTACAAAACCGACAACAATTAATGATAAGTTTACCCAAATCCGTTACGAGAGCAAGCGATGCAAATGTAAATTAATAGATTTCTTTACAAAAGCAATATATGAATGATTATAAATTTGCTGCCGCGCAATATGACAAATAAAAAAGAGTTTCAACAAATTATTTTCAACGCAAAGAAGGCTGACTTTGAGCTACATTGCGAATGCTTAATGGATTGTTCTTTTAAAATACACAAATGCACTTTTTCATCTTGTAAATTCGCCATGTCTTGTGGGCCTCTCTCCCCTTAAGGTAGCTTTCGATGACTTGCGCGCAACATTACTAACGGTATCTGAATACGTTCTAATGCTGTGTGTCAAGGTTGAATACTCTCTTTGTGTTAAGCTGTACTTTTCCACTGTAAATGGGACAACATTGTAGCAGGAAAATATGGAATATATGCGTATAAGCCACAAAGATGCCTCTGCAAAAATTATCTAACTTACGACCAATGAATTGGCCCCAGAAAGTCTGTGTATTGTTATAATAACTTACTATCTTTCTAGTGGTACTGGGTACTGTAAGTGTGCAGGGGGTCATAGAACTCGACTCAACCCGGAAGATGACAACATCAAACGTGCATTTGCCGTGTGTGTGATTGATGGGAAAATTAAATATTCAAAATGTGGTCGAGGACGGCTCAGTTAAGTGCTGAGAGATACTTCATTTTAAAGTCATTGGCCTGACAAATAAACACATATGTATTCATCCGCCCATCGTCTTTATCACAGTCTATATATTGTGTGTATTTAGCTGAGCGCGCACTGCTTAATTCGTGTTGCAGTATGTGTGTGTGTGTGCATGTGAATGCTTACGCGTGTGCGTATTTCTGCGGGCTACTGTCATAAATCATGAAATTAATACGCCTACACGCCAAAAGGACGTGCTCAACGCCTTCATTTTATGGTATCTAAACACACAACAAAAACAGCATTATTGTCCCTGACTTGGAGTAAACATATTGTCGGTTTTTAGGCGCGCAAGCCACTATTTGTCGTTTGGCTATTAGTAGCGCCAACCAGTAATGTAAGTGGTAGACCAACTTAATGGCCTTCCGCATATCCACCCACATATAGCCAAAGCTATTTAAAGCAAGCCCATTTGCTATTTGAGCACACACGTTTTAATGCGCTGCAATTTAACCAATTACCAATAAGAATTATAATAAAATTTGCAATTCTGTGCAATCGTTAGCAACTCTCTGCACTTTGTGCGTTCGAGCGAAAGGTGTCTTTCCATTTAAATGGTTGCTCTTTGGCTTAAACCAGAAGTTCAATAAAACATTGTGGTGTTCAAATTACCCTGAATTATAGTCAATTACAGTTATTTACTTGTAGGGCAGTATCTAATGACACATTGCCAATGGCCCGGACAAGGCATTAATGTGCTATGTAGACCATCTTAAAATAATAATGAAACTCTGCGCCATGTAAGACAATGAAAGTGGCGCAGAGTAGCGCTAGCAGGTGCGTTGCCAAACGCCAAATTACTGCCTATAAATTACGATTAAATAGATCAGTAGGTACCTACAGCTTAATGACAAAACACCGACTGACAAGCTTTAATTATTCCGATTGCTTTTCATTACCAAATTGGTGAACGGCATCGTTGAGCGCCTTCCAAACGGAGAACAGTTGTAGTGTTATCTTTTAGCGAGCGTTGCGTTTTGGCCAGGGCAATTCCAACAGCAGTGGCTATATCTTTCTTCATGAAATATTAAGTAGCATTGCGCACGCTGTAATTACTCGTAGCATAGATCATATAGCATCTACTGCGCTATATGTCTTCATCCTCTATGCTCTAGCTCTATGTGTGCCAAGTAAGCTTCGATTTGCAAGTTTGTCATCTGCAGATCACACTGATGTATGTTTTATTTATTTTGGAATGTCCGAGCATTTATTTAGTCCAACGCATATACGTCTTAGCAGCATAGCATTTGTGATAATGTTTTGGTTTTTCGATATCTCCAGAAACATTTCCAGTTTGACAGGACCTCAGCAGGTATAGATGGGTCGAAGTGCAGTAGCACAACAATAACACATTGTTGTCGTTTAGACCTGACAATACCGTCATGACTCATTTCAATTTGCATCAGATTCTATTTCTTTTTAAACTAAAGATACGTTACAATATACAACCACTTACAGTTCGTTTTCTGTACTTAAATTTAATACAATTAGTGCAACGTTGTCATTAAAATTAATTAACTTTGTGGTTCATTATCGCAGAAAAGAGTTGCCCTTGCCAGCTCAAAGTGCTACTGCAGGAGCCCACTACTTGTACACGAGCATCAACTAAAGCGCTTTGAGTGACCACTACGTGTGCACTTTGCTCGTATTCGGAACGTGTGTTGCGCGCCATCACTTTTGAATGCATTGTGATTCTGAAGTTGTTTCTTCTTCTCTCTTCTGTTGCAAAGTCCAATTTGAAAACTTGTTTCGTTTTATCGTTTCGTTGTCTCTCCTATTACTCTGGACATTGTGGCAACACAAGGAGAACACGTGTACACCCACTGTGAAGGCATAAGTTGTTCGCTGATTACACTAGCCACACAATTTGGTCGCATTTGCGGCGTTCGGTCTCGTTGCGTCCTTTACGTTGTTGGGGAGCAGCAGTAACTGCGGCAGCAACAGCAGACATGACAAGTTGGCGCGACAACACAACGCGTGTTAGTTGCGAATGTCGATGCTGAAGTCTGCTGCTTCTGCTGCTGATGACACAGTTTGCCACTTCTCGACTTGGCCAACTATAAATTCCAGTTCCACTTTATTTGCCCTGCTAAAAATGACAGTCATGCGTCTGTATTGGTGTCTGTGACTATGGCTCCGGCCTTGTAATAATAATCTTGTTTGAGTTATTTGGGTAGCATTGGTTGGGAGTTGCGCTAGTTGCTCATGAAGCGTTTGAAAATATTTGCTGAAGCTTTTAAAGTCATTTATGCCAAGTGAAACTATTTATTTATTTATTTCTATTTCTTTTAATTATATTGGTTTTTCTTACTTTTTTTTGTTCGTTTATTTTTGATTTTATTTATTTATTTATTTCTGAATTAACACATTCAAATGAATTGGCGCAAAGGCTTTAATCGAAATTCAATTATTGATCAATTAAATTTAAGCATAAAATAACTGAAGTGAAAATTATAAATCACAAAGACAAACGAAACTAATACAATTTAAAATATTTTTATTCCATTTTTTCGATTTAAATGATAATATAATTTTTGGCAACACGTTACCAAAAAAAAACAAAACAAAACAAAAATTTAAAATAATCCTCAAATAAACTAACCTGATTGGCACTAATTGCTTGCTTCGAACGCTCGCTCGCTCGCTCGCTCGCTTGATCGCTCATTCCTTCGCACAAACTAAATACCCACATTCCTTGAAAAAAAATATATGTGTGTATATACTCGTATATGTATGTGTACATATAATAACCAAAAAAAAAACAAAAATAGTCAACTGCATATCGCCTGCAAATGCTGCGGCACATCCGCCGGTCGCAAATATGTCCACGTTGGCTTATATGAGCAGTGGTTTTGGCATCAACTACTACACCGCCACTGCATTGAAGCAACAACAGCAACAGCAACAGCAGCAGCAGCAGCAGCAGCAACAACAGCAGCAGCAGGAGCAAGTACAACAACAGCAACAACGTCAAGCTAAACAACAACAATTGCCGCCACGTCGGCATTCGCCAACGGCGTACTTGCCACAACAATCGCCATATCATCAGCCAGTACAACCGTCAGC
The DNA here is from genome assembly GCA_035041755.1 of Cacoxenus indagator. Taxonomy (NCBI): domain Eukaryota; kingdom Metazoa; phylum Arthropoda; class Insecta; order Diptera; family Drosophilidae; genus Cacoxenus; species Cacoxenus indagator. The sequence continues at coordinate 707,686 of JAWNKX010000240.1, forward strand.
GTTGGCGATGTCGATGGCGACGTCGGGACAAGCGCCGCTCTCACAGCAATCATCGCCGTACATAACGAGCGATTCAGGTTTGCGTCGTCGTTTATTCGCCGGTTTTCGCCCGCTTTCTGGATACGGGCGTATGCGTCAAACGTCCTCGCAACACCGTTCAATATCCTTGCCAGAAAGTAATTACGTACCCTACCACTACTACTACTACTACTATGATACACCAACTCCCAGTTCAATCATCAACAGTACTCGTACAACTCGATCCATCAACGATTTGTACTACAACTACAACTATAACAACAACTACAACAACACAACTGCAAATAAAATCGCAACAACACGTTTTTTGAATAGTACTCTATCAATTTTTATTAACTTCTTTAAAAACTTACTGATTACTGCTTAAACGTTGACTGTTGTGCAAATTCTGTGGTTATGATTTTGCTTGTGTTTGTGTGATGAACTCGGTTACGATTACGATTACGATTACGATTACGATTACGATTGCTATTCCCATGTCGATGTCAATGAGATGCGATTTCCATTCACTGTACCCTCTTTCTTTCTCTGAATGTTGCCATTATTAACTTCGCCTAAGCATATTCTATTCTCTTCTACTAATTTCTTTGTCTATTCTGATCAATTTCGATCCTATTACAACTTTTTTGGGCACACTGTTTCTCAACACATACCTTGGATAAAACCGATGAAGGCACTATTTATTATTATGAATATACACGGAGGAACCAGAAGTAATTGGTTTATAATTATGCTGTACGAGGGTCATTTGGCACTGGTTCATTTTTGCAATGCTCTAAAGAGCAATCAAGCTATTGAAGTGAATGGGCTGTGAGAGTACAGTACCCACTTTCCTTCCTTCTATTTTGCAATTTTGAACATTCTGGGTAAACAGAAACCAAGAACATAACTTTATGTCTGTTGTCTCTCATGGTCTGATGTACCCCTCTACAAACTGTGAAAATAAATACGAGATGAGAAACACACTCTTAAGCAGACTCATTCGTCTATCGCCAATGTTCACATGATATGCATAGAATATCAAGCACACCACTGCTGTTTAGTCTGTATTCTAACCTTTCACACTAAATTCCATTTGAAATTGCTGTTAGCTCTTGGTCAATCTTTAGAGATAGTGTCCTGTGATGATAGCAGTGAAACTAAGGGCTTACATCATAAATTTTAATATTATCTTTTGTCCATTTTTAAATCCAAAAAATATCCTTAAACCATAAGCGGTCGATCCAGACATGTACATACAATATTAGCCAAAAGCCGCAGTGAGCTACCGCGCTTCTTTGATACTGTCAGACAGTTAAACTTTTCTTGTGGGTATTCAAAGAGGAGCATATATTTTGAAAATGTTTATTTAAGCGCAACTAAGTTAATTGTTACAGTTAAAGAAAAGATGTACGTTAAATTAAAAATTGTCTCATATAGTTGTCTCATTAGGCTTTTCGAAATTGTTAATTCATATTTCGTTTTCTGTATAAAATCAGCTCTAAATAGATAGCCTCTCATTTATTAGATCATAAAGTAGAAGAAAGTATGACACTTGATAAAGTCCTTCTTGAGAAATGCTGCTAAATAATCCAATTCAACTCTGTTGAACTGTAAGGGTTAAGTGTATGAGAAGCTACGCAAGCACATATGCACACACCAGTGCACACACCCATATATATACAAGGGAGCTCCAACAGACACGTGCAGCACACTTAAGCGTTTCATTTGTCCGAAATGTTGTTTCGTTTCTGTGTTTCCCGTGTTTGTTAACTTTGTGTCAAGGACATTTTGTGCGTTCGCATGCATGTATGAATGTGCCTCGGTGAGCACTCACTCACGCACACGCACACGCACACGCACACACACTCGAGCACACATAGCCAAACATATAGACAAGCAGCCAAACAAGCACGGCGACATGGTCACTCGAATCCGTTCAACTGTCACATTCGTACTGACACACTGAACTGAATCACTGTTAGCACAGCACTTCAAAGTCCTTTCATACACATACATACGCACACAGCCGTTTTTTTCTGCATTTTCTACTGCATATATAAAACAGTTTCTAAATCTCGTCAGGTTTTGTCTTTCATTTAATATAAATGTTTTTTATTTTATTTAACTGTTTCTCCTTTTATTATTTTTTCGCCTTGTTAGCGTTTCATTCAGCATATCTTTTCGGGCCACTCATTCCCAATTTGCGCTGTTTTGTTAGCGTAAAAATATTTTTAAAATGTGAATTTTTAATATGAATATGCTGCGCTGTCCTTTTTGATTTGTATGAACAAATTATACTTTGTCAGATTTGTTCCAGTGGAAAAGTGCTTAACCCAAACGTGCCCCTCAAAAATGCTCAAGTGCGCAAACAGCTGCCAAGCCGTTCAAGTAGCTGTGTAAATCAACACTTTTCTGTTTGACAATAGATATCTATTCTACATTAATCTCCCTTTCCCGCCACACAACATTCCTGGCCTACTTCACACAATTTTTTGCTATATTACACATATACTCGTGCTCTGGTGCCAACGCCTGCGTGCGTTGCCACTCGTGGTAGCTTTGTTTGCTTTATTCGATGGGCATTTCAATGCATGGCCCTTTGTCACTGAATTGGTGCGGCTGACTGTTTTCATACAATTTTTTGTATGGCTTAAGCGCATATTAAACAATCAACCAAACAGCAATTAGTCTTAACCCAGTTTGTAAAAAAATAAGAATTGTTCATTGCCTTAATGATGAAGAAAACGAAATGATAAAATGAAAATGGCATAATTTGTGTATTTGGGCGAGCATTTTATTTTAGTGCTGAAGGAGTTTATTTGTAAATTTTTTTATTTATTTATTTATTTTTTTGACAACCACAACGTTCCTTAAAAGATGGCAAGCCCAGCACAAAAATGAAAATTTTTCAGCATCCCATCGCTTTATGATTGTTAAACATTGCAATTAAGTCAATGCTGGTGTGTGTGGTTTACATGAAGGAGTCTGCAGCTGAGTGTGTTTAACAGTGACACCCTGCGGTTGTATAAAACTGTCTACAAAGTGGCGCATTCGCAATGGCGTCTGGCCGCAGTAAATAAGCACGCTTCAGTGATTGCCGCTTGTTTTGCAGCCTCGTTTTGTATGCACTCAACTTCAGTCATTATGTTGCCGCTTTAATAGAGCAGTTTTCTTCTACCACAGTGTTCTATCCATAACTCCAACTTGGCCAATATTAATGCCTTACAATGACTGAAGCGAGGCGGGAACAATTTTGTTTCCAAGACCTGCTTCGTCGCCTGGTGAGCTGCATAACATTTTTATTTGTTTTGTTTTTTTTTTCATTCTGTTTTTTTATTTATTATTTTTTTAACTTTATTTTACGCGTTCTGCTTCTTGTATAATTTTGTGTTGGATTTATGCAACAGCTCGCTGTGCCCGGAAAAGTGGCGCGCATTATTAAACAATCGTGGGCGTGGCATGGCGCTCGGCCTCCTACAACTTTTCGTAGTTGCAAGTTGAGTTCATTTTTAGACTTGTCGTATTTTTTTAACATTTCTCTGGTAAAATTTCTATCGGCTTACTTGACTTATTTCGCCTTTTTGTCGTTTTAGTCGCTTTCGCTTTTTCTTGATACTCTTTGCCCGAAGTTGTCGACGGTAGATGCATAAGGCTTTTGAGTTCTCTCATAATCTGCGCATATCTTGTCAAACTGTTTCCACTTCACTCGCGATTTTTTTTCTTCTTTCTTGTTTTCCTCTTCTCCGGACGACCGCTTCCTTTACCGCAATCGTAGATAATTATGGCAAAATTGTCATGACTGAGGACTCGCACTGTCTTGCTCCTTCACTCCATGTGCCACATTTTTGCCGCTGCTGCGTCATCTCTCTACTGGTGCATAGACCACTGCTTCCGGCCAAGAGTCTGAAGTTTCGCGTGCTTCTTATCTACATATATTTTGTGCTGTACTCTTCTACTTCGGCGCACTTCTCCACGGCTTTAGCACAACTTTTGTTTTATGCATGACGGACCACATTAAATATTTCATCGTTTTTGATTGCCTTCATTTAGCGTAATAAATTTTCGTACATTTTGCGTTGCCAATTTTCAAAGTTAATTCAATTAAAATTATTCAAATTTATTTTAATAATTAACATATATTTTTTTTAATTTAACTTGATACTAGCATTGGAAAATAAGTTAGCCAAAATTGAAGTAGTTAATTAGCTAGTTGGAAAGCACATGCCTTACTAGACCACATCTAAGAAAGGCCAGCAAATGCAATCACACATCGTACGAATTAAAAAACTAAAAATGCCACTCAATAAATTAACCTCAGCTGAATGTAACTAACGCTTCGGCGTGAACTACTAATATTCTAACTATTGTTCAAAACCACAAAGTACAAATGGAAAATATTAAATGATTGCCATGCCAATAGTTACAGATATGCACAACAGAACAACGCGTCCTTTTGGTGAGCCTCTGATGCTCAACAAAAAGATACTGAAGAACAGCACAGCGGCCACGAAGCCAACATTGAATTCAACTGCAGCTGCGTCGCAAAGATCTAGCAATGCAAGCCCCGCCACAAAGCCAAAGGGGCGCGTACGTTTGGCGTAAAACTAAATGATGGGAGTGGCAAAAGATATCGGAAATTATTGCAGAGCGAGTAGCAGCGTCGTTGTACCAACATATTTCCTTCTACTTCGTTACCCTTTCCTTTATCTTTTTCTTTTTCTTTTTTAGCTTAATTTTTCATTAATTTTATTTATTATGTGTAATTATAATCGATGATATTATTTAAAATAATCTAACGCAGAACAAAAAGTTTTTATTTCAGCACCGTCGAAAACTGTAAACTCCTCACACACAAGCTTCTAGACGACACTTATGATACTATTTTCATAGGATTTCCTTAAATTGCTTATATTAAAGCCACTGCATGCAGCAAGATAGCAGACAATCAGATAATCTCTCTTCGATATTTTCATTTCATTTATCCGATTACAAATTCATCTCATTTGAATAATAAGCAAATCGATTGCAAAGGCTGTTTAGATTCTGTTGCTTATAACAACTTCTTTCTCTTCCTGATAACGAAGCAAAATTCCAAAGAGGAAATAATAATGATTTTTTAAACTATATAAATTTATTTAATGAACGCAGATATATAGATGCTTGCTTTTGCGTTGGTTTTGTTCTATGCCAATGACTTTAATATATTATATATTTTATGAAGTTCTTAAACAGACAGTCAAAGAAATAACTTTGCGCGTTGCTTGAAGTGCCGCAGTTTAAGATTTGGGAACGTCTACGGCCGTAATGCTTTAATGCAGTCTACATTTAATTAACTGCAAGGGCAATTTCAAAATCAACAAATCAGTGCTATATAATACATACATATTATAAAATATTATAAATCTGTGTACTCTAGAAATCTGTGTGAAGAGTATAAAATAATAAATGTTTTTGGTTTGTTTTTTTTTTTTTATATAATTTAAATTCTATATATTTCAACTTTTTTTCCTCTAAAGATTTTTTATAGTTTCAGCTTACATTATCTGTCGAGTTATTGTAAAATGTGTAATTGCTCAATCAAATTCTAGTCCTTTCTAATATTGTGGTAGTTATGTATGTATTATTATTTTATTTAAGTTGATCAAATATGCAATTGATGTTGTAAATATATTATATGTATGTCAAGAATGATAAAGTAAAAATAAACATTATATTTTTAATATTATTTCATTGTTTTATTTGTTTGTTTATGGATGACAGAAAAATTATGAAATAGAAAATAAAAAAACATTATTTCAAGAATATTATTCATAATAAATAATAAATGCAATGCGAACTTTTATTACTCTTATATCTTATTGTCTACTTCTGTTGGACATTTTGAAATTTTTTCCATTTATAAGCTACAAATTTTCCTTCTCAACTTAAGCAACATGTATTGTGTGACAAATAAACCTTCAAATACTTTTATTCAAACAAAAATAAGGCATTTATTTTTAGCTTCAGTTGTGTCCTTTTGACAGTTAAATATTTTTCATTTATTGGTATATGTCCGCAGATGTATTAAATTATGCTTATGTTATTACGATTATTATACTATTGAAAACATTTGGCTTACAGAATTGTAATTTATTTATAGTAAAACAATTCTTCCCATATACTCATACTACTTATTAATCAATGGATCTTGCAAAAAAATTTTGTTAGCATCAACAATGAATTCACAAAAAATTTTAGTATATCCCAAGATATATAAAGTGTCTTGAAATTATATTTATTTTCGTTTTATTTATTTATTTATTTAATTTCTATTTAATATCTATTAAATAAAAAAACACTGCCTAATTTTTTGCTGTCTACATTTCTACATATTCTTGATCATTAAACGCTACACTGAGCCAAAAGAGCTTTCACTATATGTATTTTCTTGTATTTGAATGTTAATAAAAAAATAAAAAAATATTAATTAAATTATTTAAAAAAAAAAACGAATGCTTTGCATTTGGTAATGAAATTCACGTAGAAATATTGCAGTGTATTTTAGTGCACAAAAATGTATTTTTTAACGTATGTTTGTTGAAAGTAGTTTAGTATTTATGTATAGTATTTACTTAACTTACTCAAACTAACTCGAACCACAACAACAACAAATGAGAAATTCTCGAATTTTATATTGGCACTAAACTAATTGAAATTACAAAAAGCTGAATTACATATTATTCAGTGAACTGAATTGAATATCTATTCAGCTTGCAAATCAGATGATAAGCCAACAACCAGTACACTGCAACACGGTGCACACAGAACTCGCACTACAAATGAGAAAAAAACTTCGGTACTCAACTCAGCTGATTTGAACTTCAAATGTACTTTCTCTTATTCAGTGTTGCTCTACAACTCTTCCTCAATCTACTCCACTCTACTTTGTTAACACTAAATGTTGATTTTCGGTTGAAGTTTTGTGTTTTGTCCACTAGCATTGTAGCTCGATATAGACATAACACATACATAAAGCAATTGTATTAAAATAATTTTTCATTTATTCCAAATTTTGCTCTTCCAACGCATTAAAAAATATAAATAAATAATAATAAATGGTATTACTACCATCATCATCATAATCATCGCCATCAACATGTAACTACACAAAAAATGACATAACAACAACTACAACCACAATTGAAAAAAAAACAGCACCGCACTCGCCACGGCGTCAAAAACTGAACTTACGCATGAAATCATTGAGTTTGGATTCACCGGAATCGTCCGAGCTGCACGGCCAAATGCGGCGCCGTCAACAGCCAATGACAATGGGTGGTGGTCCGTCGACCTCCGGCGTCGGTGGTGGCTACTATCATGGCGGATCGGGTGGTCATCTGGAGCACAGCACACCGCCATCGAATAATAGTCGCCTTCATTGTAAGTAGAGCGGAAATTGTGCACTGCACTTTAGATACTCTCCCTCTCACCCGGCTCAATTGACCAACAACAAAATACACAGACGCAAAAAATAAAAACACAGACACGGCTGTTAACCTCCTTCTCACACTTTCACACTCTATCAATCCGCTTCTCTCTACCCTCTAACCCTGTTAACACTAGTCCCATTGTGCAAGCACCTCCACTCAATCTTAACTCTTGAAGTGTTCTCCACCCTTTTGTTCACTAACTTTAAACAACCTAAGGAACAAGTAAGTCAAATGACAGCTGCAACAACACCAACAACAGCAACAACAACAAAAGTATCTCACAATACTCGCTTGAGTAGCATTCCTTTTGTTACAGTTACAGTTGCTCATTGCACTCAGCGCAAAGCTAAGCTGGGGGCCTTGTCTCGTTCTTAGTTGTTATTGTTAGTTTAGCCGACAGAAAACTGCAGTTGAATGAAAGACCTTAATACTCGTTATTTGCGCAAATTTACCTTTAAACACTTTCAATGAGCAACGCTTTTCAGTTATCGGCTTAGTGGGGTCTTTAAATATTACAGTAAGTTACAGTTACTCTAAGACGCACATTCGCGTTGATAATTTCCGACTTGCCGACAATGACCAATGACCCATGTAAGCCGAGTGAAATATTCCTTATTTGTCACCGAAATCGTTCCAACCTGGAAGTATTGCCTAACGGTTGTTCAATAGGGAGCTCCAGATAGGGTTTACTGCATTACAAATTAGCACTCATGACCTCTTGATGTGTAACATATTCAGTATGTAACTGAATGAATAAATATGTATATAAATATATAAATAAATATATAAATGCGTGCCCTTCCTCTTGCTATTGTTTTCGGTCAAACGACTGTACTATCAGTATCAACGCATGCCTTCGTTGTTGTTGTTTTTACCACGGCCGCCTTAGTTTTAGTTTCTATGCTTCGAACAAACGATTGCGTTGTCATCAGAAAGTACTTCTACGAGTTAGAGGCTAAAGCCTGAATCTAAATTAAAGAATTTTGAATAATGTTTAAACAACGAACATCATGGTATTACAACCGCTGGACTTCATTCATTCAAAATGCATGAATTGATCTTAAAGATGACTAATGAAACCTGATACTGTAAAAAGTGCAACGAATCAGAAAAAAGAAAGTATTGTTAGCCGCTCAAACTAAGCATTAAGCAAGCCGAGTAGAAACGAAAGGTGAGCAAGTGTGACTGTCTTCCAGTCGACTTTCACAGCGAATACGACGCGAATTTCATTTTCTCAAAGCTGCCGTTTTTCACCAATCACAGAAATCCCAATAACTCGTGAATAAACGAAGAGACTTATTGAGTCGCAAGCCAATTATACACATCGACCGGGAACTTATCAACCGATGTGTTATTGCTTGTTGCACAATTTAGCTTAATTGCCTGCAAGGTATTCATGTTGCAGCCCACCATGATAGCATTCAGAGTATCACTTTAAATAAAATAAATTATATTCGGCTACTTTCAAATATAAGTAAGATATGGGGTCTCCAAAGCTGATCTTTAAAGTATCTGAATTGCAAATTACATAATCTCCCATTCGAGGTGTCTTTGTCTTCAGTAAGCACTTCGAAAATCGTACCTTGCAATCTAGATATCCTAATAATTTAGTGAGCTAAAAATACGCTGGTTTGCATGTGATCGATTCAAAGATCGCATTTATATGGAAAAGATTTAGGTATTGGTCTTTCTATAAGTCCGATTCAATGAGAAGTGCGTCTAATGAGTATGCAATCAACCTGCAATTATCTTCAAATACGTAAAGCCAGTATGATTGGTGGACAATATGCGATACCGAATTGACATAAAAAATAAACACACAATCAAGCCTATTGGAAAAGAATGCCATCTGCTTCCAATGTCATGAATCATTAGCCATTATCTACTTTACTAACACTTTAATAGTTGAAATGCTTCTTATACATTTGTGCAATTAATAATTATAACAGATTAAATTCTTTTAGCATTTATAAGTAGTTCGAAGTTCAAAAGTTTTGGTACGCCTATCGTAGAATGTATGTATATAATAATAGCCTCATGCGAAGTAAATAAATTTCAGTAGTGCTTTTCCATTGCAATGGCAGCATAAACAAAAATTAAAAACAAATCAACTTTACAGGCCACATTCATAGCGTATTTTCAACTTTGCAGCGGAATAAAGGCGAACTGATGAAAAATCGATTGCTCGAAGTGCCACATTGTTATGATATATGTCTATAAATCATAACCCAGGATTAATTTAATTTTCAAACTTCAAAGATTTTAACATTTCACACTTCAGTGATTTACATCACAGGAAATTCTTGTTGAATCAAATACAAAAAAGACGTACATCATCTGCATGCATGCATCCATCACACACAGACACACACACACGAACCGAAAGAACCATCCATCCACATAGGCACTATCTATAACTTTGCATATCTCCTCCCTCTCTCTCTCACTTTCTCACTTTCTCTCTCGCTCTCTTGGTTTCTCACTTTTCACACAATTTCGTTTACATTGAATGCTGTGCGTCGATTCCCGCACTTTTTTTGTACTTCGCAAATCGCCAAATCAACAAAAATCATCAACTCATCATGAACCGTAAAGCTAACTCAGCGTTCCGCCATACATTTACAGCGCCCTCTAGCCCCTCGCACCAGGGACGCAAGTTACTCTATGCCAGTCGCGGCCTGCGCGGCGGCAGTGTTGACTTGCCCGACGAAATGGAGAAATCACAGTCCTCGGCAAGCACCTCGCCTTGCCTCTCACCAGTAAGATATTCTCTGATGTTTCGCTTTATGATTTTCATTACGATATTGGTTCTACTCTTTGTTTGGCATTACAAATTTTCTTATATTCGTATATACTATATAAGTAATATTCAATATTAATCTGTCTGTGCTCCTGTTTCAGCCTCATTAATTATTTTTCAACGCTTTGCTTTCGCAGAAATCCCATCGTTTGTTGCCGACCAATTTGTACGTTATTTTGTACAACTTTAAGGCGCGTCATCCTGATGAATTGGACCTTAAAGCTGGCTACAAGGTAAATATATGACAAGGCGTTTGAAATCAAAACATGCAATGCAAATACACAAAGTTAATACCACAGTGAGTTAGAGTAGATTTCATTTCCTGTACCTATTATAAGAACCTTGAAATTTTTCCTCAAGCACACATATTTTTAATAATGTCTAGCTATATATCTAAATATCTATCTATCTATCTATCTAGCTATATAAATATATAAACTCGCTTGTGCATTTGTTATTGATGCATAATCTTCGGATCCACAAGAGTTATCGATCTAGCTTTTTAGCTTGGGCTCGGTTAAAGCTCTTCTAGGTTTTTCTATATTTTTAGTCCAGGTAGTTGGCCTTGGGGTGGCGCTATTTAGGTAATACTAATGTACATTTTATTTAGGATAAAGCAGATTGAAGCCCTCGAAGTAAGCAACGAGCTCTAATGCCCTTGTATATATTGTTCTGAATTATTTCAAAGTCAAAGAAGTCTCTTCTATCAATTTTTTCTTTATCGTCTTTACTTGCTGCCATCGTCAGACAATACAGAATTTTATCAGCTTCTGTCATGTGCGACAAGTTTGTTTACCACATTGTAATGAGTTGTTCTATATAAATGTCTTTTGAAGGCAAAACAACTGTGGTCAGGTCTAGCTTATCAAAAAAATACCTAGGAACACATAGAAAAAATATTTTTTATTTTGCAACGCGACCTTCTTTTATACATGTAAGTTGCCCAAAGAATACTGTTGAGCTACTGAGCTTTTTCGCCAGCTTGTATTTAACAAGTTTGTTATTATAAGCCAATATAAAGTCCACAATAGAAATGAAACAACCTGATTTAATAATGTATATTTGTAATACTGAATAATAGCACATTCGTAAAACTAAGAGTATTCTTAAAATAAGAGTGCTCGCTTTTGGATTTTCTAAGGACCTATTAAATATTCCAAAGCAATGCTCCATGAACGAGTAGAACCTAAGCGTCTTCTACGGCTTCCAATGGTTTCCAATTTGTGAACCTTCGAATACGGCTACTATATGGTATTTTTAATATCGTGGCTGTTGTATCTATATGCTAACTGGCGTGTTGTTATTATAGTATAGCTACCAGTATCGACACTTTGTGTTTGTATGTATTATGCATTATATAAATCTAACTAGCGGAATCCGGACCGCTTCGCTGCGCATTAAATAGTATGAAAGAAAAAAACAACAAATAAATTGTTTTTTATTACAATGCACTACGACAGCCAAAACGTTTTATTTTTTTTTGGTCTTGTGCATAAACTAATAATGGTGATGCTTTGCCTATCCAAAGACTGGCCTTGCGTTTTATTAATGGTCATTTCAAAAGCAAGACGAACTGGAAATTGAAGCCGTTCGAAATCGCATGGCAAATCAGATGGAATCAAAACATTTTCGCCTTTGAATTTCCCTTTCAAAATAGTTGCTTCAATGACATTTGACATTATCGTTTTGCGATTGAACACGAACATTTGTAGTAAGTGTCAATGTTTGTGCAAGTCTCCAAAAATATGAAGATTTCAAACAGGCGTTTATTGCAACAGCTGCAGTAGATCGAGGAATGACAGGCATTATAGGTCTAAAGTCACCAGCTAACAATACCAGAACACCGCCCAAAAAAAAAAAATAAACTTATTTTAAAACCATCAACTCGACTTCCTCTATTAAACACAGAAACATGCCTTCATTTGTACACCTAGAGATCAGCTAGTGCAAATTGAGTTATATGCATTATTGAATCTATTGAACCTCTCTCAAAGACCTACAGCTCCCTAAAAGTCAGTTTAGCTGTCAGAGAGAATTACTTTAATCTGAATTTAGAACCAACACGAAAAGACATGTGACCAAATCTTAGTAATACAATTGTGGGCAATAGTTAAACAAAGTGCATGTAGAACAATAGAATAATCTACTTAAAATTTTATTACAAATATATTCTTTGCACAATTCGTAAATAAATAAAGAGCTAAATCTACGAATCTCGGGCACAAACAAGAAACGCAGTTGAAAGTGAACAAAAATCACGGAGTCAAAATAAGGACAAATGTATTATATTTATGTAGCCATGTGTGCTCTATATATATATATATATATATTATTTTATTTATTTTATTCGTAAGCAAATAAACGCGAGTACCATAAATTCTATTGTGTATTCGTATTTAATGTTGTGCAGCGTTCTTATTGCACTTGGGGGTACCAGTCGGTTAAATGCTTTCAAAAACACACAGACCTATGCACATGTACGAAATGTGTGGGTAATCCCCGTGGGCAACATTTTCGTGGAATATGTCAGACGATAAAAACGAAAATTGTTGACGCGTAATTCTTCTCAAACACAAATTCCAAACCACGCCCATATTCAGTTCAGCACACTCTGCCGCGAGACCTGACCACTTTTTGCCAAATTGTATTCGAAATTTGCAATTTAATACTGGCTAACTAACTGACAGTGAGTTCAGGGAGGTATCCGTATGCAGAATAAACGAAATACAAACAAATAAACGAAATACAAATTACAAAGAAAGAAAGATATTAAAAATGATTCGCGTTTATTTAAGCAATAAATATTTACCGAGTAGCATCGAAATTATAACAGATCTTTGTGAAGCGAATGTAGTTACATAATTTTATTTATTAATTCACAATTCACAACACCAAGCTCAAAAGCTCAAGCGTCGATTGATTGAATGCAATTTGGTTGCAATTCGTTTAGCGAAAGAACATTCAAATGCGCAGACACAAAGCCAGCGATACACGCGCATCCCGAAAGTAGGCAACACTTAATTGAATGACAGCCTTTAAATGAGGCAATGCTAAATGGAACAGTACACAACACGCTACGGGGGTGAGCGTGAGTGTGCGACTACACTAACAGCAAGCCAAGCAAAAATAGCTGGGAGTGAGAGTACCATGACGGCCGTCATCACTCATGCAGTGTGCTGCATGAAAACGAAGTGTCGTCTAGCTGAACAGCAGCATTGCAAGTGGCGCGTAGTGGCAGGGTGCACAAGAGTAGCAACAATTGCAGAAAATTTAGCATGCAACGGTAGCATTTTTTGAGCCTGCTGATACTGACTGAGCACTGTCTCCGGTACAGCCACTACGAGTGATACAGATACCTTTCAATAAAATGCAGAGAAAGCAGATGAATCTAAAAAGCTTCTGACCCAAATCTTCATCGAAGCTGGCAAGACCGCAGCGGCGCACTCCGCCAAAGTGAAGTGTGAGACGATTGAGTAACTACGTTGCCTGGCTCAAAGGCAAATGCACACAAATATGCAGCAGACGCAGTTTGCCGCACTTTATTTAGTAAGTATTGAATCAGAAGACGAGCAGACGTCAAGTGTTTCATTTATTGGAGTGTAAATCCGCACTGAGTGCCTCAGAAACGTGCTGCGACGCGTTGATCCACAGCCACTCTAACGCAATGCAAGTTGTTGCCCCCGCCACTGCTGTGTACGGGCGTTTTGTATTGTGGTGGGCGGCTGGCACGCAGAGAGGTGCCCGTAAGTAGACGATTTAAGTTGAGTACAACTGTTGGCATGCCAACTGAGCTCTTTTTCAATTACTTTCCATGTCAAGTAGTTTCCTACTTAGTATGATTGAACTTAAGACGCTGTTGGGAAATGCATTTATTTTATATCCGTATGTACTACTCTCAATATCTTTCGTAGGTAACTGTAATCGACACATCCGACCCGGACTGGTGGAAGGGCAAAGTGCTTGGTCGCGTTGGCTTCTTTCCATCCAAGTATTGCGTGCGTTTGAACGCGAACGAAAAACCGTTACAGGTGACGCACAATCTGCAGGTTGCGGATGGGGAACGCGGAGAGAATATGACACTTCTAAGAGATCAAATTGTCATACAGGTAAGCATCTGGCTTGAGACAAAATGTATTCGTTTAAACAAATATTCTCAGACCGGCGACGAGGTAAATGGCATGGTTATGGTACGTTCAGCAGACAATCGACAGGGCTATTGCCCGGTAAAGTACCTGCAGGAGGTGTGACAACCACAAGAGCCGCCAACAGTAGAACGTGACAAGCCGCAAAAATCATCATTGCTCTCGTCGAAAATGATCGACAAGACCAAACGTAGAATTAGAATAGTGCTTAATGACAATGGAGGCGCCCATGATGCCGATGATGTCGGCGGGGAGGCGACCGGCAACAGCAGCTATAAAGACGTAGCTAGTAGTAGTAGTAGCGCAAGTAGAATGCATGAGTTAAGTGGAACGAAGAGCACGAATGTCGACTATAACGGTGACTACGAAGACTGGGCCAATGGCGGCCTGGCTTCTGTCTCCGGTAGAAATAAGAACGACAAGAATTGGGAGAATTGGGAGCGTATACGTGAACTGAAACTAGAAAAGATGAAGAACATTTGCTTTGAGAGTTATCGCCAATCGAAGCGGGACAAAATGCAGCTGGCTAAACCGAAACCTAGGCAACTTGATCCCACTTGGTATACAGACAATATATATTCAAACCGATCCGAGGATCTGGAAGAGGACTATGTTCCCGAGTGCATCAAATATGGTACGTACCGTAAGTTGCGCAACATACACGAACAGGACGAGGTCTTTGGCGATGATACTATGTGCGATGGTACTGGTGCTAAGCGGGAGTGTCGTGGAGAGGGCGAAGGGTCGACGGGCTATAGCTTACATCGTTCAACTAGCTGTAAAGAGTTCCAATATCCGAAGTCACAAAGCTGGTGTAACGATGGCAACGTCTATGAGACGGGCGGCATAAGGCGCAGCGGTGTTGGCGCAATTGATAACGCTCCGGCCCCAAATCGTATAACCTCCATATTAAAGAATCGCGGCAACGTGCCAAAGTCGTATTCTTTTAGTGTCGGCTCAACGGCGGCCAAAACTACACCTTTCGATGTCATGGACTATGAACTACCACCGCCACCACTGGGGGGAACACGGCGTGACAAACAGGATTCATTTCGTCGCAGTACATCCTCATTTTACAGCAACAGTCTGGACGATAGCACGCTGGCTCACAACTGCTGTGCTCGCGAGCACTGCACTAACGCCAAATGCTTGCTGAACGACATTTATCCTAGCCGTCATACGGAGCGGCATGGTAGACGGCGCAGTCCTTCGCGACTCGGCATGTATAGCGCTGGCGCCAGCGGTGGCAGCAACAGAAACCTACACGCCGACGCAAAAGCGGCGGACTGGCTACCACTCGATCTTGAGTATCCCACCGATCATCGCGCGGCAGCGACACAGACCAGTTACCTAATGCACTCCACTCGCGAACGCGAACGAGAGCACAGGCAGCCGAGCGTGTCGATACCGCCGGCAATGATCTGCTGCTGTGCCACTGATGACTATTGCTGCCATTGCCAGCAACAGCACCATATGGCTAGGTCACGTACGCGCCGTCTAGTCTGTCCCGGCCACCATCCGGCGGCCGAGGAGGAGGAGCACTTGCACTGCCGTTACGACACCGACCTCGAGCACTTCATACGTGACGAACGTGAACGCCTCCTGCTACAGGACAAATTCCTCGACGACGACGAACGCTATTTAGCCGCTGGAGCGCCAAGCTACCGTCGACCAGCACGCAGTAAGTCACTGCTCGAGGTGCAGCCACCAGGGCGATATGACGACGACGACACCTGCTCAGACTCCACCGAAATGGATCTCGAGGATTTCAATATCGACCTCGAAAAGTACTGGGTGGAACTGGAGAAACCTCCCAGTCCAATAGACTTGGACATGCAACGGCGTAATATGCATAGCAATCTAAAGGTGAAAAACGTCAACGTACGCTGCTACAACAACGGCCAGCCCATCGACATGCACGACCGCGAACAGGAGCGCATGATGATCAAGAAGTCGCTGCTAGACGGTATGCCGTCACCACCGCAGCCACAAGGACCGGGCACCGGCATCCCGAACAGTGCGGCCACCTCGAATAATTTTCATTTTTTTGAAGATGCTGGCTCGCCCCTACACCGCGCCTTCAACTACGGCCACAAAGTTTATCCCACAGCTGAGACATTACCCTCATACAAATACAACAATTTCTATCCCGAGCACAGCGGCGTCCACACACAACAGCCCGTCGCTGGTGCACATCACCCCGCCGCCGGCGGTCACTCTGCCCTTAGTTTGATCAACAACATTTTCTCCATCTACAAGCCGAACAAGTATTCGCCCCATAACTGCCAACTGAATTACGAAACCAAACCCGAGCCTTGCAAAAAAATGAATGTGCCGAGCACACGACGACCCCTTGGCGCCCCACACTCCGAGTACATGCACTCGATGAAACGGCCGTTGATCATCAACGCCGAACAGCCACAATTCAAAATTGTGCCAGAGAAGACTGGACTGAAAATTACGCCACTCTACTCGTACAACGAGTTTGGTGATAAACAGCAGGTGAGCCAAAAACTGACCAGCACCGCACGGCCCCTTATGCTTCCACACTGATGGTGCTGGACTTTTCCGTGGTATGGCAATTGTTACTCACACTAGTTGGGCACCGGTTGTCTGCTTTACGCTGCACGCTATACGCAGCCTGTCATCAGGTCTACCGCGATCCACACTACGTACATAAGACTCATGCCAACAACAACAACAACAACAACTACAACAATTACGCACAAAGCTAAACTAACAACAAGAACAACAACAACAACAACAACAACAACAGAAATAAGGGATCAAGACACATTATCGCTGCTCCAGTCACCATACCGTCGTCGCATCGCAATCGCCTCGGCCGCCTTTTGCAATTTATCAATCTGCATCGCTCATCCGCAGTGGTGGCAAACACGGTTCAACCTTCAATTTGTACTCTCTTGCCAAGTTGCTTTTCGTTTCGTTCAATTATTCAAAGATCGAGTCCAGTTAAGTCGATACGAATCGAATCGAATCAAATCGAATCAAATCGATTGAAAGTTGTAAGACGTTTGTGTTTAATGGTGTTGATTGGAGGGGTGTGTCTGCCTGAGAGTTAGTCAATGTGCATGCATGGGTTTGTGTATATATGTATGTGTTTGCGTTTGTGTATGCAAGCAGCGTAGGAAGCCATGCCATTGGAAAATATACATTTATATCAACAAATCAATCGAATGATCGATCAAGAAATCTTGATGAGCCATCAAAAAGCATTCTCGCCCGCAGACATTAGCGATGACTAACAAAGCTTCCTAAAGACATGGCAGCACTTTGAAAGTATACGTTTTGAATAGCATATGAAATTTTTACCAGACAAATGACAAAATCGCTCAAGATTCTCCCAATCGAGTCAAATAAGAAAATATATATACGAGTATATATATACATATATATATATATATGTATGTGAAGAATAGACATGTTTTAGAATGAACAGTACGAGTACATTAAACAATCAGTAATTGTAAAAGAGTAAATGAGTAAATGAGGCGAAATGCTGGAACTCGCATATCGCGTCTCATGCAGACAGACAACAAGTTTATAAGCGTTAAATGAACCAATTGCAAATTCTATATTTTTCACTCTTAGTCAGTAAGTGGATTTTTGAAAACCAACTGAGTGTTGCATAAGAAAAATTAATTGAGAAGCATTGTCAAGCAGATTCTACAATTGATGAGAACTTTTATATTTTTTATACCATCCTCTGTCATATGCGTCCTCTAAGAGAGAAGACGACAAACTTCAACAAATTAAAACCTAATACCTTTTTAATTGTTATTTGCTCTAAAGAAGTACAACCCAAATATTAACTAAGGAGTAATAGTCAAAAAAATACTACAAATATTAAGCAACAACACATGACTAAAACATTTATTCAAAGGATTTGTTTTGGCGTCTCGTTTAAATGAAAAAAATAAATAAATTTTAAATTATTTCAAGTTGTTGTGGATGCGTTTCTGCAAAACTCTATAAAATTAAAAATTAATTAATTTTGTTTAAAGTATTTATTTATTTATTATTATTATTATTATTTTGTTTATTTTTTTTAGTTTTATATTTTTAGTATTTGGAGTTTAAATTAGTTCATATGGTTTTCTTCATGAAAGAGAGCGTCTATTTTAAGTGAAGAAGAAAAAGAAACAACAACAAAATATTATTCAAAGTGATGTCTATCGCTACATGCTACTTTTTCCTATATTTCGGACCGAAGGCGTATACCACGTCATTAGCACTGCTCGGCTTAAACTCCAATGCATGAATTGGCCGAGTTTTTGTAATTTTTACAAGAATGCCCACACAGGCCATAGGTAATTGATCGAAATAGGTGCAACCAGAGGTGACCATTTCAGGGTTTCCAAGAATATGTTGACCGCTTTTACGACAATTCGCTGTAGTTGAAGATGTTTTCCTATCCAAATCAATCTTTAACCAATGGCACCAATTCTTCAACTTCGAACTTGTCTGCCAAACCGAAGTCACCAAACTCAGCTGGAGCATAGTCACCATAAGCTATTAACACTGTCTACAACTTAGACAGTAAGTGCAACTTAAAGGGAAAGAAAATATAGTGGCAGCGCGTCAACTGTTTAGCATTGACGGGACTTTCTACGAGTATTATTTACTTTATTTTATTTTACTGCTTATTTAGCCTGTTTTAGTTGATTAATTCTTTTCTAATTCTAATTATTATTATTTTTTATTCTAATTAATATTGTTTTAATTTATTTACAAATTACTTTTGAATAGACTTGAATAGACGCAGTAGCATTAATTTCTTTGTTTTCTATAGTCTTTATTTGACACTATCGACAGACGATATTCAGCGAATAGCAGTACTACATAACATTCAAACATTATGCAGACTTAGTTGTCTCCAGACATCGTATCTTGAGTTATATTGATATTCAAAAACCATTTTAGTTGAGCATTATGAAATTTACACCATTGATGTAAAACCTTCAAATTTTGTAGGATAGTGTAATCTTTAGCACCGCTGCATGTTCAGTGTTATGAAAACAGAAAAACAACCAAACACAGTAAGCAAGTTTAGATGGCAATTGTGTCTTAATTGTTAAGTGCAACCGTTTCATATGAGAATAAAAACATTTAAGCAAAAAACCCTACACACTAAAGAAAGCAGAACTGTAGAGATTTTAATAGAACCAGAAAACAAAACTATTTATGTAATTATATTTATTATACGCTTTTTATGAGATGAACGAATAACATGAAAACCAAAGCGAAACTAAATACGACACAAACAAAAGAATAAAGATATTTCTAGTGTTTATATGTATTTGTATGTGTATCCACAGGCCTTATTTTTCCAAAGTGTTTGTATGCATTAATATATAATAATAATAAAAAAATTTACTGAAATAAGAATTTATTTACTGCAAACGAAATTTAACAAAAAAATTTTAGCACACACAAACAAAAAAATAATAACAGAAATATAAAACAGAAATTGTAGAAAATCCTCTTAAAATCTGAAATTAGATATATTAAACAAATTTTTTTTAAATCAATATTTTCTATATGAAATTTTAAATTTTAACCTAATGCAATTTTTTACTTGTAACGCGAATACTGTCTTGGTTATTGGCTTATATATCATAGTGCTAAACTCCTACACCTCTCTGGCTAATATATTTTGCCAAGAAGAGCGTAGAGCCCCCAACTGATCTATCCACTTGAATTTAAATAAATATTATTTCGCTTTCTATCGAACCCGTCTTCAATCGCGGACTTTGTGATCCTACTAAGCAGTTTTAGTGCTGAAATTTTATTAGAACTTTTTCAAGTAGAAAACAAACTTGTTTCCTCAATAGGCAGGCAAATTAAAGTTTTCATTTGCCATTTTAAGAATTTGAAAATATTATTATTCTTAATACGAAGAAAATCCGTTTTTCCTAACTCGAAAGCCTTTTTGCATGCGAAATCTTGTCAGTGTAAAACAAAAATATATAAATAAATAAGTAAAGAGATTAAGAAATTGATTGATAAAATAATTTATTAGCATGTAAGCAAGTGTAAAACTGAAAAATATGAAGAAAATGAAACGCCCAAATCTTATGAATATTAAAATTTTTATTGTCTTGCAAATAGTCTCGGCATCTGCGGCGCGGCGCAGCTGCAAAATTCGCTACCGCAACGCGAAAGCAACACACAACATCACACAAATCACACAACAAAATGCAACAAACAAAAAATGCTGAAATTGGCAATTAAGTAACACTAAGGAGAAATAGTGCAGTGCATCAAGCAAGTACTATCTCAAATAATTCATTGAACAATTAAAGTAAAGAAAATGTTACTTTGTATGCGGATCTTGAAGTTAATAGCAGAGCAACGCATAGCTTAGCTAAGACACGCATGACTCTCCCAAGTGGTAGGAAGAGCAATGCTACTTAGAGCAAAACATTTCGAAGATATGCATTTTGCAGTAGATCCGATAAACACAAATGTTAGATTAGTTTACTTTGATAAACAGCGTATAACTGAGAAATTTGAATAAATTGATGGAAATTTTAGATGTGCAAATTTTATGTGTAATAAACAAAACAAAAAATCAATAATACCAAGCAAATAAAATTGAAACCAATTGAAAAGAAAATAAATAATAATAGAATAAAATAAAATTTAAAAAACTAAGAATTATATCATTGCAACAACATATAACACAGCCGTAAAACGCATACATCACACATCACACATGAAATGCATGGTTAAATGAAGTAAAAGGCAAAAATATTTAAAGAAAAAAAAATCTAATAATTCAATAAATGTGTTTCCAATGATGAAAAATTAATTAAATAAATCTGTCAAGTTGTGCTCATTCATTTGAATGTAAGAGAATAATAAAGAACATCCAACGGATTGTGTTTAAAAACATTAATTGTCTACATTCAATTACTTAACATTTTCAGCAAATTTTGTGGATTTAATTAAATACACGCAGTTGGTTCAAACAGTTTTGTCCATACATGCCACTGTCAACATTGCAGGCAACTGTCCAACGTGCTGTACGTATAACTGCACATTACGGAAAGAGTATTACCCTCACAATTACATTTGCATATAGCATACATAGTTATTATTTAATTTTCACATAGCGTAGTAGGCATTGGAGACATCATAAAGTAAATATTTGCTATTAGCTCGACGCGAGGAATTGATTTAGCCATGTTCGTCTATACATCTGTATGTGCATAGGTATGCCAATTAGAACCTTAGCTTTTGAGGCCACAACTGGTAGCATTAAACCACAAATAATAAGCGCTAATTATTTCGAAACTCTTTGTATAATCAATGGTCAAGTTGAAGTTTTTATATGAAATACTTTTTTATTTGTTGCTTAAGTTTGAAGGCCATAGTATCATTAGATCGCATAGCACCCATATGAAGCCATGAGTTGACTTAAAATTCTCATAAGAACATTCTTTTTTTTTATAGTTTAGTACTCGATAGAAGTACGACAACTGTTCATTTTTTAACCTTTACCACAAACTTTGATCCTTTCTCGTTTTTAACTGGATTTTTTAAATCGCCAGCGTTTCGTTACATTAAATGAAATAACAAATGCAACATTGTATCTTTTCGTCAGCTTCTTTAGTGAGAGACATCCGCCTAAAGGTATGCTAAAATTCTGCATTTGAAGTGGCTAAACAGTACCGGTGAAAATATTATGCTCAAATAAACTGCAGACCACAAACTCTATCAGAGCTGAAAATACCCCATATTAAAAATATTCCAGAACCCAACTGTTGCAATACGATTGTAAACGGTTGGGGGAAAAAATATATTAGACAGGTTTCATTCCATCTTGTAAGCAAGCTTCTTTGCATTGTGCTGCATTTAGTCGATGTCTCTGCGTTTTTATAAGATAATCTTTTTTCACATCAAGCGTTTACATTCAATCTTAGTATACAGTTAACTGAAGAAATAACTCTTGCCTCATTATAAATACACCTATCCCTCGATTTACACGGTAGATTCATTCTTGGAAAATCCGTGCAAAACGAAACCGTGTAAAACGAGACACAGAGTTCATATAAAGTAAACGGATATGTTCAATAATATCAATCTAAAGAAAACAAAGAAAAAAAAGTCAATAAAAGTTCATTATAATCGTGTAAAATGAGATAAGGATTGAATAATAAAAGGGGGGATTGGTTCATTCAATTCAATTTATTTTTGAAAATTAAAAACGTAAACATTAATTAATAAAATTCCTTTCAAATAAAAAAAAATAAAATAAAAAATACCTAAAAAAATTAACAATATTCTGTACAAAACAATAAAAGAATTCAAACATACATAACCTTCATAAAAACTTAAACTTAAAAAAGCAGAAATAAAAATCAGCCTTTACTCTTCTTCTGAGTTTTGTAATGCTAGAATTCTCCTTTTCTTTGGTAGTGCTGGTGTAACATCACTACCCTAGTCACTAACAGAAAATTTATCAACGTTTTCCATAGGTCAGCTTCACTAATTCAGATGTTGTCTATATTTCGCACTTGGCTACTAAAAGTTTTGGATGGCAAGAAATTAGTGATTAACATTTGCTTACTTTGGCGAGTATCCTTATAAATTTCTTCACATTGACTGAGAGCATTTCTTATTGTTGCAAACTTATACAAATGAAACTATCAGAATACGAAGTAGAAAAAAAATGTGTGATTTAAAAAGCGTGTAAAAGCGAAACCGTGTAAATCAAGTACCGCATAAATCGAGGGATAGGTGTATATCACTTTCTATTGAGATAACTGTCCTGATCTGGCCTACGCTGACCTACTCGCAGCAATTATTAATTTGTCTGACATTATAACCTACCTATATACGTACTCCTATTTAGTTTCAATGTATATATATATATCTACATATATATGTAAATTTAATTATTTTTAAGCAATGGAAGAATTTGTTGCATGTTCTTACTTTATATAATGCATTTAGACTATAACCTTTAATAAATTGGATCTAACGCATAATGGGGATTTCGAGTGATGTTTCAAAATTTATTTTACTTATGTAAAATAAGTACCCGGAATAAATCCCATATTGTTTACTTAGTCATTAGCATAAGCAATGCAGAAGCAGTACGCCAACACTATTCTCGGTCTTCAAAACGCAGCTTTTTAAACGCTGAAGAAGATAGCGCCTTCAGCTCCTTCTGCGACTCAAAACGCCTTTCCCGAACGGCTAATTTGTGTTTTGGGAATAAGAAAAAGTTACAGGGGACCCCATATCTGGTGAATGCGGTGCTTTTGCGATCACAATTGTTGAGTTCTTGGAGCGTTATAGTGGTTCTTGTGTCCAAGAATTGTTTTTGCGTTTCCGACTAACATTAACACGCAAGCGTCTCATAATGCTAAAAATAATATTCTTTATTTACTGTTCGCCCATCTGGAAGGCATTCTAAATGAATAACACAACGGCAATCAAACAAAAGCAGGCCTTGATTTTTGAGCGACTTTGAGGTACATTTTCTAAGCGATATTCCGAAGATTGTTGACTTGTTGACATTTCGTACTCATAAACAAATGTTTCGAAAAACGGAAGTGTGTAAACCTTACTTCGAATATTTATAAGCAGGCAACATTCTAAGCGAATTATTTTCAGAGGAGCTTCCTTCTGAACGTGGAGCGCAGTAAAATTTGACCAAACGACACACAGCTCGCTTGCATTTGGTCGAAATATTTAAACAAATATTAGAAAATTGCAAATTAATTGTACACTATTTTTAGTTTTATTTGGGTTTTGCATCTGACATCGTAATTAACATAATTCATTATATAACGCTAACAACATCTATTATTATGTATATTCGCTTCATTGCTTTAAATTATATCACATAAAAATAAATTAGCATAAAATACAAATTAATTATTAAATAAAACTTAGCTCTACTTTAGTTGCTGTATTTATTATTATTGTTGTTGTTGTTGCTGTCATTTTGATGGTCTCTATTTTGTTGTTATTGTTGTTGTTGTTGTTGTATTGCTGCAGTAATGTAACCCTTTTACTTTTATCATTAAAAATGTCCATAACTAGTGTCGTTTTTGGCGGGTAATGACATTATTAATTATGCACATCATTGAATTTAGTTATTTTTTTATTAAAAACACTAAAGTTAGGATGATTGCTCGTCACGCACGCAGGCATGCGTCGTCGAGTGGAGGGATTGCGTTGCATTTTTTTGCGTTGCATTGCTTCGAGTTGCGTTAGGGCAACACGTCACTTTTATCTTACATACACATTTTACTGCACTTGTTGACAAAACTTGAAATTTGAATTGATTACTAACTAAATCGTTTAAACTATAATTTGCCAAGTCAGTCATTAGTGAATTGTTTAATAATTACGCACGGCTGAAGGTTAGATTGGCTTAATGCAGCGCGTGTCTTTGCTCCGCCGCCTTCGGGTTGAGTGCTTTAGTTGACTGCAACTTGTTGTCCGGTGGCGCTGCTGCCCGTAGTAGACAGCGTTGCTGACAATGACGGTGCTGATGGTCCGTGCTCCAACTGCACACGTGTCGTCGTCGTCGTTGTCGTCATCGGGGTGGTCGTGGACGTTGTGGCTGGCACAGTTGATGGTGGCATGTTGCCCGCTGCTTGTGTGGCTGTAGCAGCTGCCTCCAAGGCATTAAGTGTATTACTAGAAGCTGCCTTTTGATTGGGAAAGAGCACCGAATATGCGGGAGGCGGATCAAGTTCCTCGTAGTTCGGTGGCGCCGAAGTGTTTGTGGGATCTAAAGCGCTGCCACCGCCATTCGCTGCGGCAGCCAGCGCCGCTTCTCGCTCATTGTTGACGGCGTGCTGCGATGCAGAGGCTGAAAGTGAACGTATGGTTTCAATGTGAGAGCTTAAACGGCAACAACAGACTGCGAGGCACAAAAGTTGATAGACAGAAAGTGGATTTGAATTAAGTTGTCAATTGTGGTGTGAAATTTTGTTGTTGTTATTGTTGGAGTGGATAGGAATTACAGTTTGTTGTTGTGTTCATTTGATTATAGTTGACAGTGTGGAGTTACAGGACAGCCAAGTGTGTATGTGTGATGCAAAATCAATAAAATAAAAATGTAAGAACATGCTAAAAACAACATAAATACAACATTTGCAATATTCGCAAACTTGAATACACACCCCAAAGGCCGCAAATGAGTAGTGCACCTCCGCAGAGTAACATGCCCAGCATAAGGTAGCCCCAAGGGCCGTACTTGGACAGATCGGAATGCAAGCCCGTACGCGTTGAATTGCGTCGATGGACGCCACCTGCGCCAGCGGTGCCATCTGTATCGTCTGTAGTGTTATCCGCCTTGGACTCGGCTTCGTCTATTGAACTAGGCACGTGGCTGTCGTTGCCAAGCGGCCTCATATCTTTGGTATGCACTTTACGCAAGGTAGTGCTGTTCGTCGCCGGTGTTGTGGCATCGGGTGTGTCCCCGAAAAATCCGCTATCCTCCGCATCGACGGGGGCTACACCTGTTGTATTTGACGGGGTCGGCGCTGCCGGTGAATCGTATGCAAACAAATTGCGAAAGACCTCCAAGGCGAATTGCTCAAAGATGTCAGACTCCATGGCAGTTGGCAACGGATCGCCGAGTCGTCTGTGTTTCCAGCACATACTGTAATCCTCGTCGCTGTCGTATTCGTTGCTGTAGGGGCAGTGACGTATGCCATCACAGACAAGCTCCTTCGAAATGCATAGTATGGGTTCACTTCTGTAAAACACACATTGTTTAGTTTTTATAAAATAAAGCAACACACAACTTTTTATGCACCAACTCACCCAATTCTCAGACACTGATGCTTCTCTTCACCGCGGCACTGCTCACCTTTGCCCAACGCTGTCACCATCAGCTTCGACTTGAGCGTGTGCTGCCCATGCTCCCATACGAGACGCACGCGCCCGTGAAACAAACGCACCGGATCCTCCATCTCAGGCGCCGTGTCCTCCAACTGGCAGGGATCAACGCGCCATTGCGGTGTATGAGGATCGAACGAACTGAACTGTTTACATGGAAAGAGAGAAAAAAAATTTTGATTTTATTTTCTTTGTTTCGATATCCCAATACCCGTAAATATTTGCACAACATTTGCAATTTAAACATTCATCATTCGCAATGGTGAAAACATGTTGTTCTACTTCGAAATCGAGGTGGGCTCGCGCCATGAGGTGGGCTCGGCTAGCTCATATAACAGCTTGGCGCGCCAATTGTGCCAGCGACGTGTTATAAATTATTAATTGAACAAACAAAACAAGATCATTCATTCATTTAATTTATTTATTTCATAGTTTTTCCTATCTGCTTTTGTTGGGATAATGAAAAAAAAAATATATATGTATATTGCAACCACGGTAAGCGAATATTTTTTATACACAGCTCGCATCAAAATAACGAATAAAATATTTCACACCTTCTTTGCACATTTGGATGTATTTTATTTAATGGTGAATTTGAAATTTTCTTTAAAAAACTCAATGACCCACCCACAAAATGTTACAGCAACAATCTCACAGCAGTAAAGAGTAATGTCAAGCATAACATGAGGCTTTTCAGAGTGTCGGATCCAGATAAGGTAGTAAGTATCCTTATTAACGTAAACGACAAAAAAAATAATAATAATAATAAAAAAATCAGTGCTAAATGCAAGATCTACTATGTATAATATGGCGTAGAAAAGACCAAAAAATATCTGGGATTCAGATAATCAACACATCACACGCTCTCACAATATCATCGAATACTTTGCCTCTTCAATGAGGTTTATGCTAATGAATATCGCCACTACACAGTTGCAGTTCGTTTTTTTTTTAAACATAACACATATGTCAAAACCTAGAAATTAAAGTTGAAAAATGTTTTCTTTGTTTTCTTGCAGAAATTAATCGTGAGGTATCTTTTTTTTATCAACCGTTTTGTACAACATTTCAGTTCATTGACATGTGCTTCGCAGTTTCCGCTAATGTGTTCATGAATTAGGTCCACTTGAATAATCGCAATTGTTTGACTGAAAAGATAGACTGGCAGCGTTTTTCTTATCAGATCAGCGACCAACGTAACGTTTACAGTTAAAGAGTATCGCGAAGGATCTGTGCTTATTACCAACGGAAATGTCGTTCATGTTATGGCCACAAACAGCAAATTTGCATAACTCGATCTACCAGAAAAGCACAGAAGCCATTTAAACTGAGAAGCACAAAGATAATTTCGTTTATGTGTTATTTCGTTGACTTCTACAGCTTTTGTAAGTGGAGAAACAGGTTTCTTTTCTTGTTGTATCGGTTAAGGCCAAAAGTATTTACATCTTATTTTTATACCACGAGTCAAATAAAGTTCATTTGTACAGATTATTTTTGGTGTCTATGACATCTTACGGGTTATCTGAAGGATTTGCAACATATTTTCAGAATGTTACCGTTGTATATGTAATTAAAATAATATTATAATATATATAAAATAATTGGAGTATATATTAATGTTTATAATAAGTAAATAAAAAATAAAGAATAAAATGAAATTTTAAATAACGTAGCGGAGATAAAATCGATAAGCTCTTTAGTTGTTTACGGGGTCTCGGCTTAACACAATGCAGCGTTATGCTCTGACCGTAAGTAGATAATTGATTTTTAAAGGATTTTCTTTTACCATTTCAGTTTCTTGTAACTTCATCTAAGTTGGCATGATCACGTTTAACGAACGCATATATATAAATAAATATAAATACTTTTCCACTACATCAATCCAGCAACATCCACCCCTTAAATCACATCCACTTGTTCACTCCTCCGTTTTGCATTTCTCCCCCATAAAATGCATATTTGCATTTAAATACTCTAAACTTCTCATTAAGCGATGCGTGATTCATTTAATCGATATTCGGAGCCATCAGCGACATCGTGCAACCATTTAAAGCGTAAATATGTCAATCCAAGCTTTTGATTTCTTTCACAAACCACGTACAACACCACCCGCATCAACTTAGCACATTTCGTGCAGCGAAGCGGCAGCTGCAACTATAACAAAAACAACAACAAAAACGATGATGATGGTGATGATGACGATGACAGTGCGGCATTAACGTTGGCGAGTGACTGCCACAATTTTGTAAGCCACTCCAGCTAATTTGGATAGAATTGTATGCAAAATGTATTATTTTGTATTTACGATTATCTGCTGCCTGTTTTTGCACCCTAAGCTGGCTGCATGCGTAATGAACACAGTGCGACGTGTATGAAATACAAATTATAAAAAAAAAATATTAAAAAAAATATAAAAATAAATAAATAAAAAAAACCGCCGTACAGAAACTGTATCTATAAAAAGCATTTGGCAGTTAGCAGTAGGTGTGTAATTGTTTTTGCCTACATTGGATATATTATTTGTGCGAGTATCTTTAGCATTTATTTATTAACGTGTATGTAGACGATTTCAGAATTTATGCAAATTTTCACATGGCGCGTTCGATCGAATATGCGTCGCAAAATATCTGAAAGAAGGCTTGTTCTTTGTGGCGGCAAAACCACTGAATATTAAAGATACAGATACGTAAGCCGACAACATGTAATTAAATGCAATACAATTTTTTCCTCTATTCAGGTTCAATGTCAGATTATTTTCGTAGGCAATTTTTATTGTACGGTATAGTCTATAGTATTCTGTTATTGTAATTTTCGGAGATTTTGCGGTCAAGGCAAATGTCTACTTTTTTCTTATAATTTAAGTTGCGCCAATGCAAAGTAGTTGATGACTTTGTAAGTCGGAGAAGGCCAACGAAATTATTAATTAAATTAAATTACCCATAAATATTACTATTTGGTTCATTTTTAAAATTTTTTCAAAATTTTTATTATTATTGTTTTTTTATTTTTTTGACTTTTTTTAATAGCTTTATTATATGGTAGCTGGAACCGGCAAACGTTGTTTATTACGAAACACATTTAATGGTGAGTGAGGGCGTGGGGAATAACCGACCAACTTATTGCAGTATGGTAAGCAAAAAGCGAGTAAGTTTGTCTGTTTGTAGCCTATGGAGTCCGACATCCTTTGACCGAACACCATGAAAATTTACACATATTTGGTTGTAATCATGGAGAATGTTTATATGTAAAGTTTGATGCGTTAGTCTTCGAGAAAGTCGGGAAATTTCTACCAATTTGTTTGTATGAAATTATATGAGAGTATGTAAATCTTAAAATTACTTTATCTATGTATGTCAAATTCGAAACCGAAAGTGTGACCATGGGCCTGAGTGAGACACAGTATATAGTATACAACTAACAAATAAACGAAGCTGCCTAGAGAAAAGAACCAAAATAACAAAGACAAAGTCTAATACTAAGAATAATAAGGAGTATAATACTAATAACTATAATTATACTAATAATAATACAAACAATAATTATACTAACAAAAAACTATCGAAGCTAACTGCCAATAGAACCATCGAACAAGAGAAAATTAAAACAGCAAAATACAATTCGACTTTATTTTGAACCAGCCTTGGGGCCGCGGCTTTCCTTGACTCTTCTTTGGTCTCGCGACAGTCGCACATTTAGTGCATACTCGAGTAGACCGAAGCTCATGTGTCATGACTTACGAGCGAGCCAACATGCCAACAACTGCGAGCACAGCGCAGCTTATCTCTGTTATCGTTTTTCCTCTTTTTCTTTCTTTCAATCGCTGAGCAACGCGCAAACAATAAAAAATGTATACGTCTGCGGTGTATACCTTCTCTGTTTCTCTAACATATTTTTCTTCCTTCTCTGTCGTAGAACCCGCTATCACGGCGCCGAAATATTGTAAATTTTTACTGCCAATGCGCCCTTAGAAGTTTCACTTCAAAATAAAAACATATAGGTAAATTATAAAAAAAGTTTAACTCAAACACAAAGTTTAGTGCGTTATTATTATTGGTGGTGATCATATCATTGGTGCATTCAAAACGATGAAATCAATTTAGTGTGTTCTAAATACCAAGCAGAGCCGGGGCCCTTGTTAGTATATACATATGTATATACAATATATCGATTTTTATTATTTCATGTATTATGTTTTGTAAATGAATATAAATACCACAAACAAATAACAATTTCACAGTTGTCGTGGCATAGCTTTCTCACCTTCGGCGGTTTGTAATAATCATAAAATTTGCTTTTGTGTTATTTGAGTAGCAATAAAGTGTCAAAATAAATTCAAACCACAGCGTAGTTCCGATAATTTTAACAAACCCTCAACCACTTTAGTCAAAGTATACATACACGTTTGCTGAAGTCTCGTAAAATAAACTTCATAGTTCACATTTTAATTTATTTTGTAGCAGTAAAAATTGCCTCGATGTAATGATTTCGTCTGAAGTCAAGAAATTTAAACGTGCATAATGTATTACAAAAAAAAAAAATAAAATAAAATAAAATGAAATAACAAACTTAGACCAAAAAACAAATAAAAAATAGGAACTTGATTGCGAAAATTTGTTAAAAACTAATTTCCATACAATCAACCACAAAACGCATTAAACACACCATATGCCCAAGCTATATACAAAAATGGCGAAAAATACGTTAAAAAAAGGTTTAAAACAAATATATATATATAAACGTTTGTTACGTTACGTCATTGTTTCAGTGTGAGTTCGCTTGTATTCGCGGAAATTATAAAATCTTCATTTGGCTTGGCTTTGAAAGTTTGTCGCTTCATATACACACATACATATACATATGTATGTATTTTTCTTTTTTCTTCAGCTCAACTTATAGAAAAGATGCCTTCCCCCAACATATTCATGTCACAAAAATATTTATGTTCTCAGTGCTGCTAATGAATTTAAGATTTATAATAGATCACGTTCGTTGCGTATAGCTGACACGCCAAATGTACAATTATACCAGCTGTCAAAAGTGAAACTAGGTGATAATTTCTGGTTGCCTTGCCGTTGACAAGACAGGCACAACGACAGTGGTAACTATAAACAACTGAAGTATGAGAGATAGCGTGGCGACAGTTGCGATTAGGACAACATTTTAGAATCGAAGGCAACGAAGCCTATGTCCCTCTTGTAGGTCTGCAAAATGGTATGAATAACCAGGCTTTTTGAGTCTCTTCTTACCCTCTTCACGTATAGAATATAACATGAAAAAGTAGATATTCTTCCGGTGGGTTGCGTGAATAGTATTACAGCGTTGGCATAGCCGAAGTCGAGATTTTCTCTCTTTTTATAAGAAAACAATAGACATTAAACATTGTGTGATTATCCACCTAATTAATGGTCGGTACTCAGCAGTTGTGTATTGCTGAGGTATTACATTCATTCAACAATAAACTGAATCTTGCTCATGCTTGTTGCAATATCTTGTCTAAATGCATATATGTTATATATACACTAGCTATACCCGGTCACGCGTTGCTGTGGCTCAGCGCTTGAGCCTCACTCAGTATCAATAAAGCTGCAAAACTATTAATCGTAATACCGATAGAATGGTTTATTTTCTGAATGATTATCAATACTAAAACTATCGCAATATGTTATGGGATATATATTCTGCAAGTCTGTGGTTAAGAGTTTGGGAATTTCCAATTACGATAATAGAACAACAACTCTATTAGGAACACTATTTGAGGCCAGAATATGCACATATGGCAACGAGAGTCTTGGAAATTTTCAATTTTACAACATATCCTTTAAATGCATATTTAAGTTCGCGGAAATGTTATCTATGTATAGTCTATAAAATTGTTAGTATGTCTCTTTGTATGTCCGTTATAGACGCCGAAACCGCTGGGCCGATTTTGATGAAATTTTCATCATTTCAGGAAACGTCATAAATATATAAAAGTTATAAAGTTATAAAGATACAAGCAACATTTCGTGAACGACCAATTTGGTGTTTGACGTCATAGATCAGCTGTTGTCCTATACAAAAATACAAACAACCAAATTCTAAAATGACGAAAACAATGAAAAGAACAAATTAATACAAATAACCACAGAAAATGCAATAAATAATTTAATAATTAGCTTAGTAATGGTTTTTGCTGTAAATCAATTGTTAATTTAATTAAATTCGTAGCAGAGTTCAGAGTTATTCGTTTATAACACTCAATTGTGTGACTAGTATACGACATTGATAACATTTTTTTGTATGCAGCTACGGTCAGTTTGTATACGACTTTATAACAATATAGCATTTATAACATATATAACACATATACGACGTTTCGTGAAGACCCTTAATAATTACAAATGTAAAACCCAATATAAAAGAACAGGTGAACTTTACAGATGCCACTTCTTCATTAAGAGGCAACATAAACTGTAAATGGGCGATTAGGGAAATGACGTAATCGGAATTATTACTATTGGCAGTCGAAGACAGTCACAGATACACGTATAAACATAAACACAACAAACAACGATAACTTCCTGACTCATAGTCACTCTAAATATGTCTAATGAGCCCGATGATAAGAAACACACACGGGCAAGGCTAATTTGAAGTTGGATTGAAGCGCTCAACAACAAGCCACGCAAAATGAAAAAAAAAAGCAAACGTGCACAGAACCAAGCATGCGTAACAGAGTGGTCTGAATAGCACGGTAAATATATACAATTCGATGGGCGACAAGACCACGAGCGGAGCGGAGCGTCCACTAATTGTGCTAAAAACGAGGAAGAGCTTTTATATTCGTAGAAAATAATTTTCACGTGCCATGGAATAATTTGGCAGAGTGTATTTTTGGGTGTGTGTTCGAACGAACAATGAACCAATGCGAACCCGAGCACGAAAGAGTCATAATTTATTTCATTAGCTTATATTCACGAAGTAATGAACAGAGTTGCACTCCTCAACAACAGCAGCACATCCGCTGCATTTTTCACTTACAATGCTCAGCGGACAGGTGCGTCCGTGTATTGATTTCAATGCCGTTGTGTTCAGCTTCTCGATCAGCGTTGACATCTCATTGAGCGCCGATGTAGTCGCCACTGCCGTTGTTGGCTGTTTGGGTGCAATTGTGCTGCGTCCACCTTTACTGCCAACATTCAACGAAGTGGCTGTGGCCGCTGCTGACGACGGATTACGATGATGTCGGAATTTGGGCAGTATCAAGCGCACGATGAAGCCATATTCGGGTGGTGCGCTCAGTATGCGTGTGCAAGACTTCTTTTTGCCGACGTAGGTGTTTGCCTTGAATTCAAGTATGACACTCGATTCTTTGCCATCGCTCTCGATGAAGTGTTCATGCTGCGCGCTGCAAAGTTGCTTAAAATTGTGATTCGCATGCAGATCAACATCTGCCAAAAGAAGAAGAAAAATAAAATAGGTTATTTTTTTAGAAAGGAAATTATATTAAAATAACTAAATAAAAAATAAAAAATTAAGAGTGAAAGCACAAAATAATTGTGTACAATAACGAAGAATGAAGATTTTTATTTTTATATTTTTTGCTGTCACAATTTTCACGACGGCTTATTAACAATGCAAACAAGCAAGCACATTTCCTATTTATTTGGCGTCCAACTTTAAGTGATAATTTTGACAATATCGACATTGATGACAGTGACGTACACATGACTATGACAGACGTGTGTGTCAACTTGTTGACTTCCGTTGGAAATAACTTTTCAAAGTGCGTCCTTCGCACTTTTTGCGCATCGCCCAGTCGCTCTTCCTGGCGCCAATCAAAGTCTTCAATCACTAAAGTTTACGCATGAATATTGACGAAAGTTTAACAATACCTTGACGACGAGAACAAAAAAAGGAAAATTCAATGAAAAAACTGATGTGACGTGAAGCGTGGAACTATCGATTTGAACTGCTAATAATGCTGCTGCAGCGCTTGTTGTTGCTGTTTCTTTTTTTTTTGGTTGTTGCCGATAAATTGATTGCAACTGACAAACTGCCACACACACACAAACACACACTTTAGCAAACATTTCCATGTCACACTGTTGACACTCTGACAAACACATCCGCGCGCGCGGGCCAATTTGCTGGAAATTTAAATCGTGTGCAAAGCTATTGAGTATCGTAGAATGAATGAATGAATCAAACAATGATTTAAAAAAAGCGCGCGTATCTGCGTGATTGAGTAAGCCAGAGTGTGTATCTATGCAGATAATTGGCATTTGAAGCTAATATGTTCGATTTTAATTATTTTGCACTCGGCTCACTCGTGTGGGCAAAAACAACACGAAGCATGCAATTCATCACAAAGTCAAAGGTTGCGCAATAGTGTAGCGAAATGGCGCTAAAAATAAATTGTTTTCAATTATAAATAATCGTATGAGAGCGCTCATTCGCACATGTCGTACTCGACGATGTACAATCGAATCAAAGAGATGTACTGCATGTGAAAACGATCTAAAGTGGCACCGTTACATCTTTACTGTATGGCAAAGAATTTTCCATGAAACGAAAAAAGTTATAATAATAAATATATATTTCAATATAGCCCCTCTACGTTGCCCTACCCAGTGATTTGGGAGCTCACCATTTGGGACGATTTATGGTTATGCTAAAGAAAATGTTGTTGAATGTTAAGTGCAAAGATATGTACGGCATAGAAAGATAAAATGATACTAATGAATAAATATTAAGAAATGAATAATAAGAGAGGAGAAATGAATTCATATTCCATTAAAAAAAATTAAGATCATATTTTAAACTATACTTCGATTACTAATTATACAGTATTCCGCCCAATACAATACAACACAAGGTTAAGGTCTTATAAAATTAACGAACGATTCAGTTCACTACTTTATTCGCAGCTCAATTAAACTCTATTCACCAATGACCAGCAAGACGTTTATAAAACTGTTATTTCTAGTAGTTTATGTGTTTCCCCGTACTCAATAACATTAAACATTTATTATATAAGCACATCATGAAATGACCAGGCATGTTTGTTATAATAAAATGAACCAAGAATGACAAGGAAATTAATATTTTTAAATTAAACGAGTAGAACTGCCATATAGCCATGAACTTAATTGAAAATTCGCGATCGATGCACATACTCATTTTTTCTTTCATTATTATTGAAGAAAGAAAATTTTTTACAGTTACATCTCACAAAAATGTCTCTTATGAATGAATGCCTTTGTAACTG
Source organism: Cacoxenus indagator (assembly GCA_035041755.1). Lineage (NCBI taxonomy): Eukaryota > Metazoa > Arthropoda > Insecta > Diptera > Drosophilidae > Cacoxenus > Cacoxenus indagator. Next base: position 743,260 of record JAWNKX010000240.1, read on the forward strand.
AGAGAGATGAGAATATAGTACAACAAATAAACATGAGTAGAAGATAAAACTGAAATAAGTAAAAATTGTTGATTATGTTGCTTTAGACTAAAAAGACTGTAAAGTTGAGGATACAAATTGTACTGACTGATTTCTACAATAAGTCAAATAATTTCTACATGTCAAATAAGTTAATGCTAATGTAAAACAACCATCCACAGTTGACTTTTATGAAGCTCATAACTCTAACGAACACATGTGATAATTGTTGCTAATTTGTCCCACAAACAGAGGCAGTTGTGAGCACGCTATATAGAAACAAAAGCAGCAACAATAACAAAATATATATGATTTTCTATGATTTTTCATTGATGAAATTTAGTACAAGGTGCAATTGAACATTAAGTTTAGCTAATGCGTGCGACCGACCTTGCTGCGTCCAAATCACTCCCATAACTGAAGAGTAAAAAAAAGTGGTAAAGTGTAGCCTATTGTGCACGCCCTGCTAGTAAAGTCAATTGCAGTCATCATGCATGACATGTCATGTCACACACACCCACAAACATACAGATATACACACATACCATACACACATCGATTTTAGTTGACCTGATTTCCAACGGCTCATGAAAGCGCGCAGCGCAGCTGTTCGCATGCGTCACGCGTTTTGATTTTTTAAATTTAGCAAAAATGCAATGACGGCGACTCGATTACGACTCTAACTTCGACATCAACCTCGACGAACATCATCCGCCGCCTCATTAGCCAAAACAATAAAGTCATCCCAATGCTTCCTTCATGGTCACTTAGTCAAGCGTAAGGACAATTTGAATGAAGTATGGAACTTAGCAAAAAATAATGAGAATTGTTTACTTCGGTTATACCAAAGTTGTAGTAACGAAGTAACTGAATCTGAGACATGGCAGATATCCCATAATATTATTAAAATTTTGCTCACACTTGAGATAGTCCACACTTAAAATCAAAGGAAAGGAGTTTGGCCAAACTTACAACTAACTCGATAAGGTGATTTTATAAGCTGATCCTGAAGCCTGTGAAGCACCTAGTTATGGCTAGGTTCATCAGATAATTTTCCAACTATTTTTCAATCAAAATTTGTTCCCAGGTTTCCATGGCATGTGTAGGGATCTTCAGATGCCTTTAGTACTTAAGGAAATATACAAATTCAGCATGAATGCTTTTAAAGAAGACTTACTGTAGGTAGCCTCCAGTTCGCCTTCAATACATCACAACTATTGAACAAAAATAATGAATAAAAAATAATAGAAAAAATGTAACAATAAATAGAAGAGCTTGGTAAATAATCCACGAATCGGCAGCCATTTCTGAATCATTTGCTATGACTTTTTCTTTTCAAAGATTTCACTGACAATTTATGCGAAGGCATTATTTTGTGTGCTGTTTTAGCTTTGCCAAATTATTCTTCTGAGCTCGTTTTTAAATTTACTTGCATCACATCACGACTGCTTTTTGTTTTGGGTGCCGTTATAAGTTTCTCTACTTTTATGGTTGGTTAACTGTTTTTTGACGCATTTCCCCTCTGACTTTTGACTTTTTCTTCATCTTCAGCTTCACAGCGAGCAAAACAATTAACGCTGGCAAATAAATGAAAAATTTGAAGAAAGTCTGGCAGAGGCGAAGTTCACACACACGCAATGTATTCCATCATTGCGTGTAGTTGAAAGTAGCGATTTTTAAGAAATTAAAAAAGAAAACATTTTCGAATTGCATTAATGGCTGTAAAGAAAAATATTACTGAATTTAAAAAATGTTACCCTATGAGAGCATATTATAATAACAAAAGAAAAATGGGCAAAGTCAGGCTAAACAACAACATCGTTATTCATCACAATGCAAACAGAATCATTGTAATGGTAGTCTGGAAGAAACACATTTCCACACAAATTCTTAGTATGATTCGTAGAGCGATTTGACTTTAAAAATAATATAATCACTAGCTAACAATAATAAGTATATAATGGCAAAATTAGTTCATAACCCCATAAAATAATGCCAACATCGGCAGACAGTAGTCCGAATGTACCACGGCTCCGACAAAAATTCTTGTTTGTTTTATTACGATGTACAATATATGTTATTTATACTTACGATATATATTTTTTATTACTTGTTCAACGAATTTTTTAAATATTTTATTGAAAAAATTAAATAAATATTTATATGTATTTATGTATATAAGTAGTCAATTGATTTTCGAAACCAAGGCAAGCCTCGCATATCCAACAAGACGGAATAACCTTGTGGCGGTTCTATGCTCCTGAGATGAGTGAATAAGGATACAGAAATATAATCAGTAATAGTAGTGATAGTATAAGAACAATACTTGTATCGCTATATAAGTATATAATTATACTTTTTTTATCTCTATAGTCTTTATACGCTATTATCATCTGGCGATATTCAGCGAATTTTATAATGATTAAAATCGGTTAAAAAAATAATACCGTGGAACCGGTCCCAAAAGCTACAAACACATTTACAACAATATAACTCTTTAAGACAATTCAATAAAAACTTGTACGAGTTCAGCACGAGTCCAAGTCACCAATAAAATCTCTTATTTCACGCGCTTAATGTAAACTTGTTCCATTATTTCGGCAAAGGTCATTGGTGTGAATGACCATTAATAGTCATGCAAATTACATTATTTTGGCCAGAAATCTTTTACAATAAACGATATATTCACACACACCACACAATATTTATAAATATATATACGACATCAGAGGTCAGGCAGATTTCAAAGATCATTACGTTTAACCCTGGGAAGACGAGTAGTCGAGCAATGCGCTGTAACCAAGTGGCCAATCGAGTTTAAGCCGAATAAAGAATAAGTAAATAAATATAAATTTAAACAAAAAACCAAAAAATCATAAAATGAAATAAGAAATAAAGAAACATGAAATTGTTTTTTCTCTAGTCTTTATTTGCTGCGGTATCCGGCAAAGATTTTGTATTGATGTCAAGCAAACTTCTGGGCCTACTTTTACTTTGAAAATATTAACCATCGACTTGACGGATATAACAAATTTATTTGACAAAAATTACAAAATTGCAAATGTCTTTGAGACTAAATAAATTACATGTTTAATGTTAAAATTAAAGAAAAGAAAATCACGCTAAGTCCGCCTAAGAGTAAAGCTGCTCCAAGATATTTTTAGCCAGAGGGGATGTCAGGCTGGTGACATAAGATTTAGAATTACAACAACAACAAAAATTACTGAATTTGTACTCAGCAAAAAGTCTAATTTGGAATGACCGTCTTTCAGTCTGATTTCTGACACTTGAAAAACCGCTAATCCGCCTAGAAAAGTTTGTTTTTGCAACAAAACAAATTAACTGTTAGTTAAGATTTCTATTGCTCGTACGTGAGCAAAAGTGGGTCAACTATCAAAGTCAGACGCAAAGGTTAAGTGCGTGCACTCTTTCGCTTCATGCTGGTTAGTTCCTCTTTTTCTCTCTTCGTTTCCAAATTGATTCGACAATTACAAAGACAAATGTTGCGCTAACTACTTTCTAAAGGAAAATAAAAATGTAAGGAGTTAAATATTCCTGTTGGCCAATTCTCTTAATGGGTCAAACGTTAGTTTACAAATGCGCCTTTCCGTCGCTTGTACATATGATCGTATTGTGTGTGTGTGAAAGAGTGTGTGTGTTTGCTTATCCCATGCTCGTTGCGCTTGTATGTGCAACGGTAAAAGCAACATGCGCAACGGTAACAACAACAATGCCTATGTCACGAACGACATAAATAAATTGCAAGAAAAATAAAGTTGCGACAGCATGAGAACAAGAACAACAACAACAAACAACCTCGCCAAACAACACTTGACATGCATTCGTTTTTTTTTATTTATTTTTTTATTATTTTTTGTTGTTCTTTGTCTGAGTTGCTGGTAATGGCGCTGTTCTTCTTCGCTGTAAGACTTCTCAAATAACGGCAACTGTTGCTGCTGTTACCGCTGCTTGTACCACCACATCCCTCACATCATGACCAAATGCAATCAGCAAAGATGTAAAAAATGGAAACAGACAAAACAACCAAGCCAAGAAGAACGAACCAGTTAAATTGGCCGCGCATTTGCCAACATTTGCTGCTGCGGCCCCTGCTGACTCCGAATCGTTCGGCTGTCACTGCGTGCGTTTGTCGGTTTGTGTGTGTACATTTCTGCTCTAATGGCCAGATGCATAAATCAAAACGCCACAAATTTTACTATTAGCAACTCCTTCTCCGTCATCTTTGCTCTTAATTTGTAATTCATTTAGTCGACATGGAGGCCTCGCGTCGATGAGATTGCAACGCCTGCACAGATAAGCATGCGGGTCGACTGAATAACCGACCGACCACCCAACAAAAGAAATAGGCCATATAATGGGCGTGTTCAAGCGAACGTTAATTTGTTTAAAATACAAGTTTTTGTCCAACAACAGCAACACAATTTTATATTGTTCTTACCGTTGTTGCCATGGCCATTGCCGCTCCTTACTCTTGCACGCCTACTTTTTCTGTCGGTCGACAACAATTGGCACTTGTCGCCTCATCTTACACGGCCAATATTTACTTTAACTCTGTTCTTTTTAGCGTTGTTTTTGTGATGTGGCGGAGTGCTTGTTCGCAATTTTCTATGGCAGCTAATTTATATATAAAACTTAATTTGCATTTTAATTGGCCAATTATTTTTTAGTTTTTATTTTTCGCCTTATTTAAATTTCATTCTAAGTAACGGTTGAGTAAGTGAAATTGATTTCTAGTTTTTGGAAAAATAAAGGCAACTATGAAAATTATGCGAAATGGTTTGCTTTCAGCAAACTATAAATTAAGCAATTAAAATTGATGTCACAAACAGGCAGCCATATTGATATAGGCATATGAGTTATCGACAACACTAATGGCATCTAATGGACATTTATTATCAAATTATTATTATTGTTTTTAATTTAGAAAACAAATCGTAACCAAGGTATAAAATGTTTGTATTATCAGAAGATGAAAGGAATTGGAGAGATGAACGACCGATCTCAGTATTTTATCATACTACTCTCCAAATTTGGATGAATTTAAAGTTTACTGCAATACAAATCGTAATAGACGAGTCGTGAAAGATAGCGAAAATTGTGGAGAAAATTATTAAACGATATGTCCAAAGCAAATTAAACAAAATATTCAAAAAAAATAGTGGAGGGGAGGTCTTTACGATGAACATTTTGCGCTATATAAAAACTTTATACAAAGATCTTTTGTAAACAATCGATAGGAAATAGAAAAAGTTCTACGCTTTTACGAGTTCAGATCGAATTAAATCTACCGTGTATTTTATGTTTTGATACATGTACAAACAGAATCTGGAAACGAAACGAAAAACGCCAACGAAAAAAAACTTTGCGAGAAAATGTTCAAGACAGTTTTTGGATGTAATACGTCCAATAAATAAGAAATAAATATTTTTCTTTTTCTTTTATAATTCTATTTATTATCTATATATAAATGGTCCAAGACATACTCTTTCGCAACACTTTACGCCTACACTTATAACCCATTTTAACAAAAAATATACCATTCGATATGTTTTCATTTGCAGATTTTCACCATAAACTTACTGTAATACAATGAGTTAGGTAAAAACAGTAAAGTTGTTACACATACAAGTACAATGAAATCTCACACACACACCACGCTTCGCATGACACACGCTTGAATTTTCTTGAATTAACTTAACGCGTGTGGTTATTAAGTGTAGAATGACATGCTACAATTCAATATTATTACGATTGTGTTTGAATTTCAATCGTGGGACGAACACTGCTATTGCTCATACTCGATTTCTACTCGAAAAGTGGTTCAAAATATGCGAATTTCGTAAAATGCATCTTTGTTTTTATTAGCCCTTAACGTATTTCGAAAACAATATTTAAACAAAGCATTGAATTATAATGATTTGGTTCTTCATTTGTTTTGTTTTTTATTATAGTTACAGTAGAGCCTCCCTTATTTTGACACTCGCTAGTCCAGACATTTGCTAAACCAGACAGTTGATTATTTCGGACAGTTTATAAATTTTACTACCACAGTCGGGACGCAACACAAAGTTAGGCTTTGTGCTAATTTTTGTTTTGGGAGAGAAAAAGGGAAAACTATGTGGGTATGTATATAAATAAACGGCAACACGAAGAACAGACGTTGGCCAAAAAGTGGAAAATATTAAACACAATTGAAACTGAAAAGTCGATCTAAGAAGTTGGTGAAATATTTAATGTTTCTAAATCGATTATTCTTGATATTAAACAAAGATTAGATGCATTCTGTAGTCCGTACAACTCATATATATGTTCGGTTTAGAGAGGTTATACTGTATTTTTTTTTATTTGGTTGAGGAAATGAAACCCGCTTACGGTTGATCAATAATAAATATTTTTCTCTTAATCAAAAATATTTATCTTTTTCTTTTAAATCTTGTTGTTTCCATTGTTAATTTTGTTGTTGTTTTAATAATTTCACAAACTGAGAACCAATTTGTACGTGCGATCTTTACATTAATTTATGTCAAAAAGAAATTATAAAAAATAAGATAACGCCACTCTTTTAAACACTGTTAGGAACATATGTAAAAATTCTTAAATAACACGTAAAATAAAATAAAAATATACATCAACAACTGTTAATTATTGCGGTACAAACAAAATTAATAATTAGTTTCTAAGAAACAAAGGGTTAAAAACTTTCTCATTTAGAAATAATTTCATACAAGTTCTGCAGACATGCGTTTTTTTCCTTTTCGCAGTTATTAATTTTTTTTATTTTTATTTTTTTTATTGTTCCGTGTTGCAATGAAACTGAGCGCCGCACACAACGCGATGGAGCCACACTGCTCGGGGGAATGGCAGTAACGAAAGAAAGAACTCACCGCAACGATGGCAAACGTTTGCACTCACAGCTAGGCTTTTGTTTAGTTGTTGCTTTTATTTTTATTTTTTATTTTCTTCAAAAACCTCTTCCGCATGTCTGCCTCATTTAGATGCGGCTGCTGATAATGATATTCTAGTGAACCGATATTAATTCATTTATTTTTATTTGTCATTTGTATATTTTTTGTTAATTATTATTTCAAGCAGCATTCTAATCTGCAAATCTTAAACATTTATTTATTTATATTTTATTTATAGTTCATTTACTATACAAAATTAAAGAAATACAAATTTAAGCGAAGGCCTCTTTGTGTATTCATCGATTCCGACCGGTATTTTTACGTAAATATTTATGCTGTTTATCTCTGTTTTTATACGCTTCACAGAAATTGTATACACATTTTCAGATAAAGTTTCGAACTAATACAAAAAAAAAATATATATATAAATAAATAAAAAACTTCAATGATATTGACATTGTCAATACAATTCATGAAAGAAAGAAAAAAATATACAGAGAATAAGCGTATATGTTTAAGAATATATTCATATAACACTGTCAAATATATGTACTCGTAGACCAAAGTAAAAAATGTATTATTGACACAAAATCAATACTTCAATTTACCATATATACAAAATATGTTCCCGATCCCATACTTACTTTTAGTTTAGTTTTAATTATTTTTTCTTCTTCTTCTTTTATTCATCATTAAGCTATAATATAATCATTTAATTTTATTTAAGTTGATTTATGAATATTTCTAAAAATATTCTCAATAATAATATTAAGGACTCGAGAGCTCATCCAGAGACTTTGTCCAAATGAAGCCACTCATTTATAAAATACATTTGCTTATTTAATGTAGTTATTTTCTTTTAAGATTTAATTATTTAAAATAAACAATTATACAAAAAAAATAAAATAAAAACAAAATATGTTAAATCCAATTCAAAGTTAACTTCGCCCAAAAACTATAATAACCTGAGAGAGCGTTGTGATCAACGTGACGCAATATTCTACGAAAATCATGCATTTTTAATATTTTTATCAGAAAAATTCCTTCCAATCACAGAAATATCACAAACAACTGGAACACCAGAAAGTCGCAGAACAAAGTAATGGTCAAAGATTCTGAGAAAAATTCTATAATCACAGAAGAAACTATTTTCCGTGTAAATGCCAAAAATAATAAAGTAGGAAAAATAATAAAGCCATCAAGGTCTAGCGTATTGCTAAGCCTATCTACGCGCCGGTGAATTATTTTAAAATGCAATATTTTTTCTATTCTCAAGAAAAAGCACAATAACGGCATTTTCACCATTGTAACTACCCAAAATTGCGTCTCGTAAATAAACGGTATCATCCGCTATAGTCGTTTGATTAGAACTCAGGATAACCACACTTTTAAAACCTACATAAAACCCTTTCCACTAATTGTCAGCCAGTGTTGTATTTAGAAGAGCTACAAATCCACAAACACTAATTACTGCAGCAAAAGTGCCATCGAAAATTGTCAAAACATGTGACTGATACCGGTTTAGGCGGTTAAGTTGCGCTCATAAATAATTCCACAAAAAAACAATGAAACAAATATATAATTAAGAATAAAACAAGTTACTTCTATATATTATTCTTCTTGTACATATGTACATACATACATATTTGATTAGTGTTTCTGTATTTGGACATTAATAAGATGAATTCTGTATGTAAATGAAACCCACAAAGAAAATACACCTATAGTACTCGTACAATAGAATTAGAACTCACTCAAGGAAACCGCCGCGCTTTGAATTAGCACCGCTCTGGTCAAAAAAACGAGCAAAGCACAACAGGCATACATTTGCATAGTCTGGCAACGCTGCAACACTTTGGCGCTGTTTTTGCTACTGTCGCTTTTGCATTTGTTGTTATTGTTTATGTTGTTGACATCACAGTTGGCGCCGGCGCCGCTTCCAAGCTGCTGATGGTTTCTGCGACAGCAAAAGTGCAAAGCAGTCGCCATTTTCCTTTTGTATTGTAAATTTATTTATTATTTTTCGTTACTTCTGTTTAACACGACCTTTTGTTATTTCGATTTTACTTAGATGCTTTTTAAATTTGTTAAATTTGATAAATAAAGGTTGTGAATCATTGGAATATCTGCACTGGTTTCGCTTAGCATTAATTTTTTTCTTTAGATTACTTTCTCACGAGTGCATTTCTTACGTTTATCATAAATCTTAGCAATTATTGCTCAAAACATTAACACTTTTCTTGCCTTCTATTTACACACCCAAGTATAAAATAAGCACACACAAAAAAACGTGCACACAAAAATCAACGGGAAGAATTACACATCAAAAGAAATTCAAAAAAAGAAGAAAACAAAACACAGAAATTTGGTGTTTTTTGCTTTCCGTTGCACTCGCAAAAAACGCGTCACATCTCAGTTCTGCCACGCACCAATGCAAAGGCATTAAACCAAGTAAAACAGCATTCGAGCTAACGAACCTCCTCACATACCACACGCACCGAGTGTTAAAAAGAAACTGAGATCGTACTTCAGTATGATCTCAGCTCCAAGCAACCAAACGGGTTGGCTTCGTCTCATTTCGACTGAGAGCGTTTGGTGAAAGAGAGTGCTCTGAGGTCCGAACCGAAATTACAGAATTGTTGTTGCGTTTCCCTTCGTTGCCAGCAATCAACTACTGACACTCGCTAATGCATAGGGTGATTACAATAAAGACAAACTTCAAAAACTTTCATTCGAGTCTTAGGAAACTCTTCTCAGTTTACTTTTTCTCAAATCTATTTTTATGTTTATCTATTTCAAAACTCATTTCGGACTACTCTCCTTTTTATCTGGTCTCTCTGCTAAGCTCTCTTCATTATTGATAAGTTTCTCTTAATGATAAATTTGAAAATACAAGGTGTTTGTGTTAATAGCACGTTTCATATTAGTATTGGTGCAGGTGTTGTTGCATTTATATTTTGGTCACGTGTCTTTCATATCTCCACACAATTGTTTTTAGTTCTAAGTGAAGTTTTTCAGTGTAAGCTTCCTTATAAAAGCACAAATGTGGATGGCATGACTATTGCAAAAAAGTATTAATTAAAATTTTAATTAATTAGTTTGAGCTATATACATATGTATGTAACTGCCACCACTTTAATAAATGTCTTTTGTATGTTCTATTCTATGGCTTTTTCTATATTCTGTATATATAAGTGAAAGACAGGCTTTTCTTTGAATTCGGATGGCATATGATTTCATCAAATACTCGCGGCTACACCATTGCCGTGAATTGCTGTGTCGTGCATTGCAGCCGTTGTTATTCAGAATTTATATATTCTTTAACTATTAGCAAAAGTCTAGATATGGAATATATAATACTTCGAAAGTATATTAGATTGTTGCTTTGGAAAAATTTCAGATCTTTGAATTCTTCCAAATCTAAAATCGATTCCACCATTTTGTTCGAGCCGAAGTATACCGTATCGTCTAGGTAGTTGCCATCAAAGATTACTCAGTAGGCTGATGTAAAAAAAGTATAGTAGTGGTCCTAGAACACTTCCTGTTTTCATTGGCTTAACGGATGAATAATGGCAATCTTTAGGAAAGTATTGCTGAGACAGGGTTTTTCAGCTTGAGCCTGTACGTATAGATTGTATTCTCTAGTTGTTTTGGAATGGATAGTGCTAAAAGTTGATATGGATCTTCAACAATGACGCTTTGGTAAAACTCTGTCAGGGTCGTTGTTTAGTCAGATGTGGTTTTTGCTCAACCTCTCCTGCACTTTTTTTTTCATTGCGTTTCTTAGTAATATATTTTGAGTATTTGACCTTACTTTTCGCAAAAGTTTCTTTGATTAACAAAGTGAGTAGCCACTTTGAGAATGACTCATTGATTGAGCGTTTTGGCAGTAACCCACTTTAAGCATAGGCGGTCAAAACATCTCTGAAAGATTAAAACGAAAACAACAAAGGAAAAAAGCAGTTTGTTTCGTCCACTTATGGCTAAAAAATATTGTGACATGGATTTTCGCAACCAATTTTCGTGTGTTTTAAAGAAAAAGTGGTGAAAATTTACAAAATAGATTTTGTTCGTTCCACAATTGCAACGAATCCTTATTACAAAAATACCACAATCCCCATAACAATGACAACGACAACAAATCACCAAATGTATCTAAAAATAAAATTGATGTGAAATCAACTCAAAACTAGCCAAGCCTACTGGCAGCCAAAAGCAAATGTTGCCACGGCCAAAACGTGCACGGGCAAAGATGCAACAAAACTCGCACGCCCAAAAAAGTGCACATAGCAACAGCGAGAAAAACAATGCAAAAAAAACAACAACAACAACACTCGAAGTGTGTAAGATGAAACGAAATTAATTTGCGCAGAAGTGTGGTGAAGTGGCTCCTTTCACTCGGGGTACATGTTTTTCGGAGATTCAACTGAAAAGTTTAGAGCCCAACTGAACTCCACTGCAGTCGATTGTGGTAGAGTTGGAATTTGGTAATTCACCAAATTATCCAAAGGCACGGCTTGCTGAACGTCAACATACAACAATTCCGAATAAACAATTCCAGTTTAGATAAAGCGTAAATCCGAAACTTGAGATGATTTTAGTTGGTGCACTACAATTAATGCGTTTGCCTTTATCATTAAAGTGGCCCATTAAAAATTAAGTAAATTTAGGTTGAGTGCGTAACACGCCATATGCTGTTTTCAAAGGTTGCTCTCTCCATACGCCAATTATTTTAAGACATGTGTGACGGCTTGGTTAACCTTATATTCGGTCAACGATCTAGAAAATTAAGGCTGCTCGTAAATTGAAGATCGTAGGAATTCCTCGCGCTGAATCAGCTACTGGATAGCTTAATTGATGTATGGGGTGTTTAAACGTTACAAATAGTCTGGTTTTTTTTCCTGTATTTTGTTATATATTGTATGTATGTATATATTTTATTATATGAATAATCATTAATTAATTTATTTATTTATTTAATTTTTTTTCGTTGTTGTTTTTTTTTTAGACTCCCAGAGTCTTTGTTGCAGTTGCGTTGGTATCGAAACGGCAATTGCAAAATAAATGCATAAAAATGTTGCAACACGAGTTACTGTTTTGGATTTGCTTGTGTTGTTGTTGTTGTTGTTGTTGTTATTGTCATTGATGTCTGGGCGAACAAAAAAGCCGGTTAAGTTGCATGTTCAAGCATTGGCTAACTTAATTGTTGTTGTTTTTGTTGTTGCTGCTGCTAAAAATAAACAGCACGGTAATTTTAGTCGCGGTTCACCTCATTTCCCCGCACATCCCTGTTAACACTAGTTACCAACCGCACATGACGATAACACCAAAGAGCATTAAATATTAATTGCTCTTTGGGTCGCTCTTTAGATTTGTTGCTTGCGCTCTTCTAACCGTTAGTTATTCGCTCACGTCTGCGTCGTTCTTCCATGGACCAATTTCGATAAGTCACGTAACTACATTCATCTGTTGGTATTGTTGTTTTTGTGTGGTCGTTACTACAGCTGGTCCTGCTGAAATGTTTGCTTACGCTGGTTTTCTTTGTTGTTTTGCTTTGTTGTTTTTGTTGTTGTTTTTTTTAAATTGTTTTGATTTTCTTGTTGACTTTGAGTCATTCGTTCAGATCGAGTTTTACAAATATTAAAGCCCCACCGAAAAAGCCTTGAATTTATTTGTCATTAATATTTATTCTTTCATGCAACCCAATTTTATTTTGCGCCAAAACGATGTTTTAAATTCCAGATTACCATATTCATTTTGGGTAGGATATATACATACATGAATTCGTATCTCTAAGTATATGAAAATTATTGATTATTCGCAAGATATTAGGTATTTATATAAATGGCAAACGCGTTGGTCGAGATCGCTAAACGCGTTGTTGGACATGCCGTCCAATAGCCATGGCCAAAGAGTATTCATTCATATAGAGGTTACATTTCTCCCTTAAAAAAAGGCAGGAGAGACTTGTCAGGCACGATTAGAATAGGCCACTGATTCTGTACATCAACGAAATTGTTGGCTGTTAAACTTATGCAGCGTAACATGTTGCTGTTGGTTTGCTTGGGTTTGCAAATGGACGGACGTCGAACTGCCGTAAAAGAGGAAAATATTCAATGATAAGTAAATTAGAAAAATACAAGAAAGACGTAATAAAAACAAAAATCAGAGACACTGTCTTCTTTCTTTGATTTTTTTAAGTTCTTTATTTGCAAGGTGGGTCGAGAATATTGAGCAAATTGTGTGGAGTTAATTCTACACTAGAAACGAAATCAGCATAGCTTGCCTTGCATTTCGCCTATATAAGTTCTCTCTGGCCATGGCTGTGCAGAAGCCTCAAACAATTTTTGAGCGAGCACGGCTGCTTTCGCAGCTATCTGCATAGATTTGGCCACGAGGAGTTCTCACTGTGCACATACTGCGTAGATAGGAGTATCGATATTAGCCATTAAAAGTAAACAATATATACACATAGCCACATATATACAAATTTGCGTTCACCTAAGAATTTTTGTTATTCAAAGAAAAAATACTATGTAAATATGTAATTCAAAATAAATTTTTTGCATTTATTACTTCTTCATATTCTTAACTTTAAATAATAAAAACAAAAATCCGTATTTCTTTTTTTGTTTTCGTGATAACGGGATCTAAGTGTAGTAACAAAGAAAAATAGGACCAAAGAAGTCTGCGTTCACTTTGTTTATGTTGATAGTACCGTTACTTTTCATGAAATTAAACAACAATATATACATGGATAAGTCTTCGGAAACCGTTGAAAACAAAGTACTCAGATTACTGGAATATACAGCCGTCAAATAAAATTATATAAAAAATATCCGCGATGTTTTGGAAATGTTTTTGTTGACCAATTGTGATTGTTGTTCCATGACTGCTTCGCTCAAGCAGTCCAGTTATGAGCAGTAGAGAATTGAATTAACCGTTTCATTGGGTTTTTCATCTTTGCATCTGTCACATGGTAATTTCCGGAACGGAATCGAACAAACACGCCTGGATGCGGTGTTAACTCACAACCTTTTTTTGGCAGGTTTTTGCCAACGGTTTTTCTTTTCTTATAGTAAAAAAGCATACACATTTTCAAATCGACGAATCACAGGACAGTTTTACAAAAAATTTAACCTGAAATGTCAACTTTCAAAAACGTGGCATAATGGGATTAGTATTGCACAACACCATAAAAACGCGAACGCTTTTTTTATTTCCACTAATATTTTATGCTTTTTGTTACCTAAAAACACAGAATAATTTCAACTATTTTATGATTTGTTGTTGCTTCAATTGGCTAACATAGTGACTCCCCCCAGTCACTGCAACATTTTATAATATAACTGAATTATTTTCAGAGTAGTGAGTGTCCGATGTACAGAATATTTGATCTTTGTTCTATACTCTCTTGTCTATAACTCAAAGCGTTTTATTTTGTATTTTGAATGCATTCTTCTTATCGTCGAATTTATTTGTTTATATAATTAAAATACCTGTGGATAACACATATGATGAGCATTGAATTGATCAACGGAACCTTTTTTTTTTGTGAATACTTTATATGAATAAATATAGCGTTTACATATCGAATTAACCATTGTTGTGGCGACGAAGGAGCGCTCGCTTCGCTTGTGCGAAACCCGGGTTCGAGTCTCGGCGTCTCTATTTCTTAACACAAACATGCTAATTATTATAGTAGGCCGTAGGTGGCAGCTGCTAGCACTAGGTAAAATTAATATTTGGCACTTTAATGTATAACGCGTAATTTAACTATTAATAACCAACCAAATCGAATAACCCAACCCCATAGCCTGAACGCATCGCAAACTGTAGCAACGCCCAGTTTGATATGCACTGCTTTTTTGCACTGACGTTTAATTTAGTGTGTACAACAACCATTATTGAGAAAATATTCGTTGGTCTATGCTTCTAAAGCTGTACTTCTAAAACTGTCAAGTTTAAACGTCTGTTCGAATAGAATAATAGTCACAAACTATGAAAAGTATCTATGCACTACCATTACAGTTTCCATAGCAATTCTCCTATGGTGCAATTTCAGGTTCTTCGTTTACTTTAAAGTTTTTTCTTCAATTCACTTGTGGTTGAGATCACCAGCATTATTAATATGAACTTGTATTATGATCACCAAGTAGGTTGTGACAGCACCGATAATCTGTAAAACATGAGAATAAAAATTGTTTGTTATAAAAAGAGACAACAACTCGGGTGAGTCTCACCGATGTTATAAGTTGCGGGTTGATATTGAAAAATCCTGCTGCGCTGATATTGTTCTTGCGATGGAGTACCTGCAGCGAGAAGACTTGAATGATCTGAAAATCAATGTCGGTTGCGGCCTTGATCTTATATAATAACGGCCCAGTAGCAGACATCTGAGTAGGAGTTCTTAGAGTACTCCTGATTTTATATAATTCTTGTTGAAAGTGTACTTACTGCATTCGAGATCATGCTGCAAACGCCAACATTAATGCCAATCATTGCGAACTGCAGCAGAATCCACAACACTACGAAGCCTACTTGATAGGCTTCCATTTCAAGGGCGTGCATTATGAGTGCAAAGAGATTGTTGCACTGAATCGTAATAACGCCAAACGAGGTCGTTGTTGAGAGCAGCAAATGCTCAGCACTCGGTCCACGTTGTCCGCTGTGCAGGAGTAAACGGCGAGCAAACGTTGAAACTGTTCGAATGTTAGACGCTGCACAGGCTCGGCTTCGTACCGTGGCATACCCAAATGAATGCTTTCTGCGCGACCACTACTGCCAACATCGCCACCACCAACATCCTCGTCACTTCGCTCAAAGAACTTCGGTGAATATCTGCTCACTTTAGGACAACACAATTGACCATGGACAAGGCGATTGGCACGAAGAGTACGCCGACAAACTGTAGCAGCATGCAGCAGAGCATTCGCCTGTAGTCCGTATACTCCTGCGTCAAGAACTGCAGCTCGGCGTCGATGTGATAAATGGTGCGAAAGACTTCCTGCATGGCGTGCATCGAAGTCCACGAGGTGCAGAGTGCACTCATACCAAGTGCGAACAGTGCAAATATCTGAGCCCAGTTCGTAATGTAAACAATAACAGATACATTGCGTAACGTCAACCAGGGCTCGGCCTGTTGTAGTTGGTAAATGCCGGCACAGAAGCCAACTGAAAATTAAAGTCTATACAGTCAGACATGGCTAATCCATATTGTATAATTTATGTGGTACCCCTAGGGCCGCTTAATAGAACTTATTTTTAGAACTGCGTGTCCCACCTGTGAGACCGGCGGTTGTCAGTATTGTCCAAATTACTGCATGCCAATCCCACATTATTTTAAATCGTTTCGGTTCCAGAAACATTTCCATATGCTGCAGCTTAATTGGCATGAAACCGCACAGTTTGAAGATACGCAAAAACGGGTACGAAAGATACAAAAATTCGCTGCTGGCGAAATTCGATAGAAGCAAATTATGCATTTTTCGCGTAGCCTTCTTCTTTCTTCCGGTTCGTTGCAAATCGAGGCGATGCGCGGACTACGTGTGCAACTTGCCGTATCCAGTGTCAGAATAACGAGCTGTGCAGCCTTGTACTGGGCATTATGCAGGCCAGCGTAGGTGTGAAGGGTGCGCCGTTATTGGTTGCAGACTAACTGGCGTGCTTTGCGTCGTAAACCTTGCCGCGGTGCACATATCAGCATCAGCAACCACGACAGCAAACACAATTTTACCGCTGGCCATGCTTTGTGGCTTTTAGTCGGTTATACTCGTAGTATTAGCTGTTGGGGATTTCCCGAACCTGAACTAATCAAACTAATTATTTTATTGCAATCATCAAACCCTTTAATCTACTTTTAATTTTTTTTTTATTTTTTGCTGATTTTGTACGCTCCACGCAGTCAGTAGTACCACAAATTTGTCAGGAAGTTTGTAACACAATGTGGGGTACAGCGCAGACTATATAAAGTATATAGCATTATATATATTCTTAATGAGATGGACGAAGCAATTGGATTTAGACAAGTCCGTCCGTGTGTGCAAATTACTCCCCCTGTTTTTGAGCTAGAGACTTGAAAATCTTTGACGCTAGCAACACTGAATAGTGCTCAGTTGAAGTATATATAGTGATCATTCGTTGACATAAGTCATATCAATATTGTAATATAAGTGTATGCTCAAACAAGGAAACCGGTAAAGTTATTGGCATAGCCGAAATGATTGTATTTTTTTATTATTCGGACTTATTTATTTTTTCTTACTTATTTATGTTTGTGCTTCGATGTCAATTGCTAATGTTGGCGTTGCGTTCGCTAATGCAAAGCTCATCAATCAACCGCGCCATTTTACACGCTTTAATATTTACCCAACGTTCAATGTGACATCGAATACCATTCAACGTACATATACGAGTATATACGAGTCTATAAATCATCAGTAAGAGAAAAGTATCTAACATAACAGTTTTACAGTTTGTTTCGATGCGTCTACTCGTAAGTTTCTAGAAATAGATCTTTTAATATTTCACAGAAATGCATATTGGCCTTTTTCATTGCACCGGGGCAAATTTTTGTCTATTTCAGCTGATACACAGCTTTGATGCATTACCAATTGGCATTGACTAATTCGCTGTCTACATCGATCAGTGCCAGTTTTAAGTTTGCGAACATTCGATACAATTTTAGCTACCTACATACTAGTTGAGCTGCTCCACTATTTCTTTTAATATATTTTTTATTGAACTGCAATACTTAAAAAAGTCAATCTACAAATTTTTAAAACTTACTATCCCTATGACTGCGTACCTACAACTCTCTAGACTTCGCTATAACTGGAGTTTTACACAAAATTCAAATATCAATCAAACGGTATTTCGAACTCTGCTCTGATCTACCACTATATAGTAATAGTAATAAGCCTTATTTACTACCAATGGGTGCTGATGTTGGCCTGTTCCGACGTCATCTGGAACAGATTCTTCATTTAAACTTGGAAAGAGACTTTAACTCCAAAAAAAAAAAAGCTTACGTGTGATAACTGGTGCCACCTAGTATATCCGCAACAGATCTCTTTACAGATTCCTAAATGTTCATTTCGTGGGTGATGAAATAAATTACCATAGCAGTAGTTATAATGACAGAATGCCTATGCACCCAAATCCACTTGCTAAGGCTCTAGCAACTCATCGCCCGAGGAAAAGACTGAAAAGGCTCCATCCTTACAAGCTTAAGCAACGTTCCATGTAACATTAAGTTATTAAATGTATATTGTTTATATATGTTATTTATATTGTTATATTTATTAATTTTATTGTTATATTGCTATTATTATTTGTTCATCGAATTTGTCGTTATTTAAGTCTTGTCATTGTAATGGTTATTGAGTAACAATTGGTAGCATTTAGTAAGCTGATTATTGTTAGTACGTGTACGTAAGCTTGAAATAAACGAAATATTTTTATATTTATAAAAAATTAAAAATAAAAAAAATAAAAATCAAAATAAAAAATAAATAAAAAAATAATTAGCTTAATTGTTTTAGTGTTACTAATTTCTGAATGCATAACGATTATTTAATTTCAGCTTAAAACTATTTGTGAAGAGTATTCAAGCACCAGCAATGGCAACGAAAGGCTTTATTCTCGCTAATTGTTTGTCTTTCCGTTTTCCGTTTTCCGTTATCTTCACAGCTGAAACTGCTGACGGTTTGTGATCAATTAATATAGTTTTCTTCAATCGCAAAATTTACATGAAAATGTGTTTACGTTTTGGTCGAGAGTGGATCACTAAGGCATTGGCTTTCATAAAGATAGCAGGACTAGAGGCCAACTTAATTCTCAGACAGTTTGAATGGCAGTGTATATTAATATTTCTCTGCTTTTTACCCATTGTAAATGCCCAATTACCTTCACAATTTAGTACATATATATAAAAATCGATGTACCAGGAAAATTGGTACGTATATGTATATGAATGTGCGTTAGTATGCCGCGAAAGTCACAAATATTCATTCATCACTTTGCCGTGCTATCTATGTATTTGACATACGAAATCGAAAATCTATCAAAGGAAAATAATAAAAAAAAGTTTAATTGAAATCGATAAAATCAATTTAGTGTGCTCCAAAGTTGATGTGGGAAAAAATGCCAGTGAGCCGTTGAAATCAAACATGATCGTAGAGTCACAAGAAAAGGAGTAGAAAAGTTTGTATATATGTTCATTTATTATATACCACAGCACACGAAGAAGGCAAGCGAATCTACACAAATTAAATTAACAAGAGCATGACAAAAACGCATAACGTTTTGCCCTACCAAAAAATGCTCAACGCGACTAAGGAAATTTTCACTTGACATGTGCATGCTACACAACTCCCGAGCAACGACGGGGCTCTTGCAAGTATTATATAACCTTCTTTTTAATTTTTTTAATTTTTTTTTTTTTACTCCGAAACAATTTGTATAATAAATCTAAATAATGTAGATGTGGTTGTAGAGTAAGTCGAAGCCGCATTCATGGAAATCGGCAGGGTGGTATTTCTCAGTGTCGCACACTGTCCAGATTACAAATTCCTATTGCTTGTTTACTGATGTGTTGTGATGAGTTTATCCTACCATGATGCGGTGATGCGGTGATGAGATTCAGTCTTAACTAACTAGTGGAACACGCGTTTAGAGGTAAAGGACCCAAAACTGTTGGAGCAATCAGTTATCACTGCATATCCCAGAGATGCCTCTCATAATCAGAACCACGACAAGACTTAAAACTTTTGGGATATTTCATATTCCTTTGAGTAAGCGGCCAAGTACCTTCATTAAAATATGCTTTACACTTTTTATTTTACACGCTTAATTGGTTTTGCTTAAAAATACAGTTTTCGTTTACACTTCATTTCCTTTCTTCATCCCTTTTTTTAAGAAACATATTTACAACAATGAAATGTGTGGACAACAAGCTTAAGCCGGAAAGTGTGAAGAGCTTTTTCGATATTTACCCCATAATTCATTAAGAACTAACGTTAATTAAATTACCAGACTAAGCCTTGTGTGCATCAAGTGGTAAAACGGTTGGAAAAGTAGAGAGAGGGAGGTAGTTAGGAAATTGGAAAGGCTATCGCAGAGGCACATAACGAAAGAACAATACAATTTTCAGTGCCCATTTTGAGTGTAGCTCTAGTGAAACAAATGGCATACAAGTTGAAGTGGTAAGCGACTAGCTTTAGCACTTCACCTCCGTCGTTTATGCATCATGGCCTCCAATGAGCTGGGATCCAGAGTGGCAGCGTGTTCCAGATCCTCGCTGCTCGCATTCTCTTCGGCAACATTGACGAAAGTGCTGGAGAGCTCGCCGTTAAGCTTGTTCACAACGCCGCTGACGATGTCGTACATGAAGATCTCCTGTTCGGCGTCTTCAGCAGACCTGTAAAGCAATATTGACATCGATATAGAATGTTGCATGATAATATATATTGTATATGCGAATTTTGCATCAACTTACTTGGCTACTAATAACACCACAGATTGCAGTTCCAAATCTGTGCGCGCCTCTTTCTCTAGCCAACGCTTGTAGTTCTCTTTCGTCGGCTTCTTCGCCAGGGTTTTGATGAGATCGCCGCCTATGAACTTCACCTCCTTGGAATCTACGCCACGCGCTTCACTCTCACCTGCCTGCTGTGCCGCTGGTGGCGACTCCACGGGCGCCAGCACCACAACACTAACAATCCGCTTGCCCTGCAACTCCTCGCTGTCGGGTATGGGGAACTGAGCACCATTCAGTTTTAATGGCAGATAGCGATTGTATTGCTTATCGGCTAAATCTACCGGCGGCACCACAGTCGCATTCGACCTCAGGTACTTTTCGCTTATGCTTTTCTCCTGCTGGGCATCGAAGCGTACAACCTTCACATCGAGATTCTGCTTCTGCGGCAACGAACTCGTCTGTTTGACGCGTTGAATGTCCTTCTCGCTAAGCGCAACCTTGTCGCCGTTCGGCCTTACCACCGTCAGCACTTTATTTGTCTCTGCGATCTGTGCGCCGCCGCCTGCCCCGTAGAAGTGCTGCAAGTGCTCGGCGGGCAGATTTTCGAGCGCGATGTCGCCGACTTTGTCGTAGTCCAGCACCGAGATGTCGGCATTGTTCAATATGCCCGAGGAAAAGAGCTGCTGACGCAGATCTTCGGGCACCTCATCCGGCAATTGCAGCAGCGTTTGCGAGGCCTTGCCATTCGCTGGTGACGCCGCAGTTGTCGTCGACGTTAATTCTGTCTTAGACGCCGTAGTTGGTAGATAAGCCTTCTCGGTGGTCGGCTTTGACTGCTGTGGAGGTCCTTGTTGTTGTTGCTGCTGCTGTTGGGCTTGTGTGCGTTCTTGCAGCTCTTTAAAGACATCCTGATGGTACGTGGATACACTGAACGGCGAATGGTCACTAGGCGATGCCAATGGCATGTATTCCGCATTGACAGCTTGGCGCGGCTGCTGTGCAAAGTTGGTGCTGGCCTGCATCTGCAGTGTGTGCGATTGTGGGTGCACTTGTACGACAGCCTCGTTATTGCTGTTCCTGTCGTATTGGTACTGATTGTAGGCAGTCGCTGGCATGGGCGTCACTACCATGACCTTTTGGCCATGTGTGGATTCGCCAAATACGGGTGCGGCTGTCGTGCTGGGCTGATGTTGGTAGGTGTTACCAATCGTTTGTGAGGTGCTGACAAAATTTGGGTATTGCTGCTGTGTTGCTGTGATGTAATGACCTGACAACTGTTGCTGCCGGTGCTGCTGTTGCTGCTGCTGTTGTTGCTGTTGCTGCTGCGGTTGTAGTTGTTGTATCTGTGGTTGTGCTGTGGGCCCCAAATTGGGCGCTGGTATATCGTGTATCACCTGACTGCGTGTCCCACTGAACGCGTACTGCTGTTGCTGATGGGCGATGGGATTGTGCACGGTCTCTGTGATATGTTGCTCGAATTTAGGTATAGATTTCAACAGCTCGGTCTCTTTCGATGGTTGTATATCGAAGTAGCTTTGTATAGAGCTCACACCCAGCGAGCCAGGCGCTTGATTATGACTCTGACTCGGACTTTGGAATTTGTTCAGTTGAGTTTGTTGCTGGTTTTGATAGTAATCCTGTGACTGTGGCGTAGGAGCATTCACTTTGAAGAGGGGCTGCTGCACGAACTGCGGCTGACGATTAAATTGGAAAGGCAACTGCTGCGACACTTGCTTCTGTTGCTGTTGCTGTTGTTGGTATTGTGGTTGTGAATGTGGCTGTGAATGTGGCTGTGAGTGTGAGTGGTGTTGATAGTATTGCTGTTGCTGATAGTTGATAGTGTCTTGCTTCAAGGGTGTGGGCGCAGGCTTGATTTCAGCGGCTGCTGCTGGTGTTGGACGGAATTTGACAGGCTGATAAGGCGCTGAACTTTGACGTGACGGCAATTCTTGTATCTTTGGCAGCACAGTTGGGAAGAACGGCACTTGTTTTGCGGGTGGCGATTTCGCTTTGTAATACGGTTGTTGCTGTTGTTGTTGCTGCGGTGGAGGCACTGATTGGTGTTGCTGTGGCGGCTGCTGATATTGCTGATTATGATTGACGTAATACTGCGACTGTTGCAGTAATTTTGTGAAAATCGACTGTGTTGGCGTGGGTAATGCATAGTTTTGGCGATGCTGCTGTTGTTGGGGTTGTTGTTGTTGTTGTTGTTGGTGGTGTTGTTGTGGCTTATTATAGTACTGTTGCTGCTGCTGCTGTTGTGATGCAGGCTTATGTGCCTGAGACGACTGTGCTGATGCTGGTGGTCCCACAACTATAGCCGGTGGTCTAAAGTACGTTGTTGAATGCTGCGTCGGCAGCTGCTGTTGCGTCTGAAATAGCTGCACCGGAGATTGTTGATTTCCGAATAGAAAGTTTGAGGTGGACCCACGTCCAAAACCATTATCACGGCCATAGTCAATGCGTGTATTTGCGAGTAGGCCGTCATCACCTTTGAGCCCACCACCCACTATAGGCAGAGCCACCACCTGACGCTGAATACTCTCTGCATCATGTTCCTCGAGTATGTGACCCAACTGATGTTTATCCTCAGCACCGAAAGAGACGTGGATGCCACTATTGCTGTGGTATTTCTCCGAATCGGGATGAATTATCGTACGTAATGTCGTGGTCTTGAGTGGTGGCAAAGGCGTTACGGGATAATGCACAATCTCCTCTTCCTCCTCCTCCTCCTCCTCCTCATTGTCGTTGTCGTCATTGTTCAGCGATGCGATTGGCGTCTCAAGGTGCAACTTGTTGTTCTGGTCCTTTTTGTAGTTTACATAGAAGACATGCACCTTCTCCTTCTTCTTTTTCTTCTTGGTTATAATGGGTTGCGGTGACACCTCGGCCAAAGTCTCATTGGCGTCTTTGATAATTATCTCAATAATCGGTTCCGGTGCCTCTAAATATTGTGTATATGGTGAATTTTGAGATACAAAACTGCCAGGGAATTGAGCTGAAAAGATTTAAATTTGACATTAATGGGAATATATAATATACGATATACGACATTCATACCAATTGCGTTCTGACCATTGTAGTAGCCGCTTTGCGGATAATAAGAACTAGCACTATTGTCCACATAGCTAGCACGTCTCCTTGCAACATCCGAGTATAGGTAGCCGGCATTGCCGAAATCATAAAGAGTGCGCTTGCCACGACTGTCTCCACTTGTGCCAGCCTTCAACACTTTTGCTTCCCTTTTGCTGCTGCTAGTACTACTAGTAGCAGGTTTCTCACTCTTTGCAGGCAGATCCTTTGCGGCTGTGGTGGCCTTGTCGTCTTTAAACTTTTTGCCCTTGGATTCGATCAATTTTGGCGAAGCTGCGCTTGCGGCCGCAATAAGCATTGCTAAACCAAATAACTGTAAAAAGCAGAGATAATCCATGTAGAAATCTGTTTATAAGGGAAACCCATTGAAAAACACTTTCACAATTTCTTTTTGTAATTGGAAAATAAAATAATAAATAATCTTAGCACAAAAGAAAGCTCGCGCGCGTTAATCAGTGTGCGGTTCAATAATTTACAGGAAGCAAGAAGCTCGACGCTATCTTTTTTGGTGTTTTCGACGTTGAAAGTGAAATCAATTCAAATTATTTCGTGGTTTCTTTTGTCAATTCAGCTCGTGTGTATTTACTTAATTAATCACATGCAAGCAAATCTGACGTGTGTCTATGAGTCAAACCCGGTCAAGTATGCCAAAACAAGAAAAAAAGTTGTTTGGCCAAAGAGTGAAAAAATTAAATTTAATTGACCGAGTTTATTGCTTATATAAGCGAAAGTGTGCACCTTCTCAAGGTCAATGCAGAGGAGTACAAACTTCAGTTTAAATGTCGAAAATTAAAACAAACTAAAACAACAATAAACACTAACCATAAATGGCTGCAAATTTGGGCAAACTCAATTTATTTTTTCCATATTTGTTTCACTTAACCTCTAGTGTATCAACGCCGCTTTGGGTCAATGTCAATGTGCAATTTAACTTGTTAATAAGCGAAGAGAAGTATTTTCTTGGCAAAACATAAAACACAAGCCGAAAATTGCAACTCAATTTATAATTTTTATAGTTTATTCGATTTTATTTTAATGCAGACAGTGAACGTGCGCAAAAGGCAGCTAAACGCCACATTTCACGCTTATTGCACACAAGCCGCCGAGCTCGATTAAATCGATTTTGATTCAACCAGAGCAATTAAAGAGCAATTTAGTTAAACATTTCAAATTGTGCTCAAGATATTATAAAAAGATATCTGATATTAGAAATGGACACTCTTTAAGTGCCACTCTCTTACAGCAAACATCTAAATCGCATAAAATCAAAGTTACTGGCAGACACTCATGGTGTCTTCTGAAACCAGACATAATGCCCATCCAGACGATATGTCAACAGCTAGTTTCAACTCAGTCTACGAACTTGCTGACTTTTGCCCAAGAAGTCAGGCCCCAAAATGGCGTTTGAGTGCTTCACAATTGCCTTACGCCGCTTAGGCCTGTGATCATTACGTTGCAATGCTCTTAACAAAACCATCTGCCACTTATAATAAACACTTTTAATGATTTTAAGGTAGAAGCTTCACTTTAAATTGTAGAGTAATTAATGGAAAAAATGTTGTCAACATTTCACTCTGTTCATTAAGCCATTCAAAAGTCTTGACTTTGATTCCAGTTATTGATTATGTTATTAGTATATGTAGTACGAGCGTATTGGTGCACAGAAATGGATAGAGAGTGTATCGTTGAAAGGGGCTAAAGTTTGAATCATACTTTGAAATTAGTTCTAAGTAATTACGACTTAAAGCATTTTCATTTTAGACAGTGTACATAAGCTGAGCAGAACTATTTGTTTTTTATGCTATGACTTGTTATTGGTTCAGTTAAACTTCTTGACTCGACAAAATAAATTCAACTACTTCTTAATGCTGTCAATGCCCAACTCTTCATTTTCAACTTCATTATTTGAAGTGAAGAAATATCGAGTATTCGGGCTTCTTCAATCGCACAACTTCGAGAAAGTTTCTACTTGGAATACTAGTAAAAATCAAACTGCCGACCTAAAAACTTGTACCCAAAATTAAAATGCGTACATGTAACCCAAACTGGAGCCGCAACAAAACGCATAAATTTATTTCGCATGCGCAATAACAATGCATTGTAAAATTCAATAACAAACAACAACGTTAAAGTGCGACATAATAATTGGGCGCAAATATCTACACGTATTCCAAAGCCAGCCAAATATAGTAAGGAAATTTGTATGAAAAGTTAGATGAAAAAAAATATATATATTACAAGCCTTCAAAATCAAAAGCAATAATTTGTTTTATTTTTTATTGTTTTTTACTGCGAGACTTTCCCACACAAAATTTATTTTCTTTAACCCAAAGTCTCCCGCACCGTTGTATCCGCAGTCGAACTTCATTTCACTTCAATGCATAAATTTGGTGTGGAATTAAACCGCTCTGCTCTAGTAACATTTTTACATGGAATTCATTTCACTTTTAAAACTCTGCAACCAAAGTGTAAGTATCACAGTGCCTGTCCGACTTCATAAATGCATTTTTAAATGGCCTTCGATCTGCACGCCACACACGATTTCCGCTACATTTTGCATGATAACCAAAGTGATGGATGTGAGTTCATTGACATTCTCATAGTTCGAACTCATATGCCATGACAAGGCTACCCCCGCAAACACTTCTGCAAGAGTGCATTGCACGAAAAGGACCTCCCTCAGTATTGATAATTATTGATAGGCGTAACTAATAATCGGTTAAAGGTTATGCTGTAGTACACCACCAGTAGAGCTCTCTTGTGCTACAATCTACAATCAACAATTACTAGTAGAATGGCCAAGAACTGAGGCGAAGTGTCACTTCATTAAATTTTTGATTTAGTCATCAATAATTGACTTTGACTTGGCCCCGTCAATGATGTGCCCAGGATTTATAAAAGATCTATTAAGATAAGGAACCAACCAATTGCATAATAATTTGTGAGTATGTTTCGCCTTTTTGTGTAGAGAGAGTAGCTTTAGTATAACCAAGAAAGAGCCTCTGTTATGTTTACAAATAATCGTAACTGAGAGTTACATGGCAGGATACAGTGCTCTAAAGAAGATTTATATGCTGATTTTATAAATTCATAATCGTATATATTTGTAACCTTTTGTATTTGCATGACCTGGGGCTGGGCGACTTGTTGGGAGCACATTGCTAGGCAACTTGGACAGTCTGATTGATATCGAAACTATTGCGTTTCGACGAATTATTAGTGTAGGAATTTACATTAATATTAAAATACTAGGAAACAACAGTTTTAAATTTAATGTTAAGATTCAGTTATATTTAGTTTCAAAAGTAGATTTCTGTTGTTTCTTCGTTCTCGTGCGCCTGTCTTAATTCCACTGTCATCGTGTCACTTCTGCCGGTGGTGTGTTGATCAGCTCTTGTTGGGTTGTCACGCTTAAGCGCACATTAGTTATATACCATATTAGCTGCATTTACAGATTCAAAATAGAATGATAGATAAAGTAAAACTTGTTGACCTTGAGTTTAGGATGCGTTTTTGCGTGAAAGGCAACTTAAGCAAACCAATCTCTTCTGTCAACGTGCGTATGTGCCAAATGAAATACATTTACAGTTGCAAGGGGCGAAGTCGTTTCCAAATTCAATTATGTACTCGGCTATATAGCATGCACACTATTAACACAAACATTTGCCTCTCGATATTGCTTGTTATATATTATGGCACATTAATTCCCATCACTTTTCGTGTGGCACGCCTAATTGCAATAATTATGATAAATACAAGTAGTCAGAGCGGCAAGTGTGGCGATGAGCTCAAATACGTGACAAAAAGCATTGCATATACTTTAACTGTCAGCCTTTCTACTTATCCAGTGCTCTGCTGCCCACCAATCTGCATCGAATTAGATGCCCAATTTTGTCATTAAAGATTGTAACACTGCAAAAGTTGTAGCTGAGCTGAACTAAAAAGTCGGTTGCTGCCGGTTCGTGTGTGTATTTTTTAGATGTTACACCCAAGTCAAACGGACATTAAAGTGTCATCATTGCCTTTGCCATCGTCCGCATCACCATCATATACACGCCATTTTTCACATGCCCCCTTCACTTTTCTTTGCCGTTTCGGTTAATGTCTGGTTTCGAGTTGGGTTAATTAAAATTGCTAGCATCCGAAGTGTGTTAATTTTATGACATAAGTCAAAGCGGCAACAACGACAACTGTAACAACAGCAACAGCAGCAATCATCTGCAATAATCAAGTGCTGACATTCGTTGAGATTTTTGAAGTGTAGATGAGTTGTAGAGATTAGGCTGAAAAAAGGAAAACAAGTTTCCCTGCTGACTTGCTGTGAAGATTGATGGCTACAATCATGCAATATAAGCGCGGGGTCTCGACTATGTCAAATGTGCACCACACCGCTGAAGGGATTACGCTACTTAACGTCGGAATTTCGGTCGATTGTCATTAATCATTAAACTATTTTCCCTTTCCTTCATTCTACAGATTTTGTAGCGATGTTACGTCATACGAACAAAGCCCTTCGTTGTTAACCGATCACTGCCAATTAATCTATTAAATAATAAAAACAAAAAATCACACAAAGCAAACAGAGGATTATTTAACACATCGATACACAAATCGCACGAAGTTCAAACGGATGTCAACCGCAAATCGATGTCAAATCAAAGTGCATAAAGATCGGTGTCCACAAATTAACATACAAGTGTACGGCTTTGGGTTTCAAGTGACCTACACGTAATATGCGGTAGCTCATTCATTAAGCGAAGTTAAACAAAATTAACGAAAGAAAGGGAAATCAAAAGAGTAGAGTCGATTTATAATCAAAATCAAAGCCCACAAACACAAAAGAGAAATATGCCAAAAAATATGATAAATAAATAAAATTAAAAAATAACAGCTTTGCCTTTGCATAAAAGCCGAAAATGTGAAAAATGTATTGTTTCTGAGGTGAGCGCAGAGCGTCAATAAAAATAAAGATGGGAGAGGACGAGAAAGAAGCAAAGATGCTTAGACCGATGCCAGCAGCTGCTAAGACAATGGGAGAAAGTTACCTTACTGAAAGCGACAGCGACAAAGACGCACACACACACACGTAGACATACTCAAAACGCTCAAAATATTTATTTAAAAATATATAAACTATTTATTGTAACATGAAAAGGTTTATTTTTAAAGCAATAAAATGATTCCCAGTTCACTTAATAAATTTTTTGTTGGTATAGTAGTCCATTGCTCGTCAGCAGAAGGTAACCATTATGCGTATTCATATGTAGCCATATAGCAGCATAGATGTACAGATAGCGCGTGTTATATCATTTTCACTTATTGGCCTGGTACAACCAGAAAATAATTTGGTGTGCAACAAAATGGTAATCCTCCATTGTAGGAGGATAGAAGTGCAACGGGACCAGCGTAGTTACAAACTTAAATCGAATGTCGTCCGCTGTGTAGAACACAAGTTAAAGGAAGTAATTAATTTGGCCCTCAAAGTTTCAAACATCACCTCCACACATTTATGGGGAACCATGCAAATTTTGGTTAACTACTAAACTAATAGTGATCATGTGTAAAGCTCCAAGAAAATGAAAGCGCATAGATAGGAACCCCTAGCACTAAGAGTGCGAGGCAGGCCAAAAATAGATCATCTCAGTGACGAAATTCGTAAGAGGCAACAGACTGCATGATTGGATACTCAGAATGCATACTTGGAGCAGCTCACCACTTTTTTAATACAAATTAATATATAGTTGATAATACACAGACGATACATTGATTGACTGATGTGTCGTCGAATGTTTGAGCAATGAATATTTGTAGGTTTTAAATAGAAACTGAATAAAAATCTGGGACACTTCGCCATCCTTAAACACTTTTTTTAATGTACTTATAGAGTTAGATGAATAGATTGTCATATAAATGTATAGATATATGAAGGCTATGATCAGAATTTGGTTTTTCTTTTTGGCTAATGATTATTTTTAATATTTGAAATATTGATTGTCTTAGCCTTAGGATATTGACAACTCCTTGTCAATGACACCAACAAATTTTAATTTATTTATTTATTTATATATTTTGTAGTCAATAATTGTGTTTTTATATCAGTTAGACTTGGTGAACCCTGTACTATACAAATTGCCAAAATTACCAAACAAGTTCGTTGCTCAAGTCTTTTGTTATCTAGTAACGAATTTACATTCCTTATTGGAGAAGACGCTAAGCGCTCGACACTAATTGAATACTACTTTTAAGCAGAAAACTTACTTAAACAAGTCAATCAATGTTTCAACTACGAGTAGGTACTCTTCAAGCTTCTGCTTGCTTTGGCAAATGGCATTGTGTTCAGAAAATATTTGCCATTTTCAATGCATTTAATTTGAGATAGAAAACTCGACGAAAATGATTATATAATTCCGTTTGCTAAATAGAAAAAGACTTAAAAAGCAGCCAATTATCATAAACTCAAACTGTTGAATTGCGGCTTTGAAAAGTCGAAAATTGTGCCTTGTCTGTAGATAATTCGAAGGCAACGGCAATTTCAGCAGGCGGCCGCTGCTGATGTTATTTGTGTTGTTGATGTTGTTCGTATTGTTGGTATTGTTGCTGATGGTTAACAAGTTACAAGTTTGCAAGTATTTAGGCGTATTGCATGCAACATAAACGACAGCACAGTGCGATGTACCGAGAGTAACCGTAGCACACAGCAATTGAGTACAACATTCAGCAACAGAAGCAATCACAACAAATGAAATTCAGCAAGAGCGCAAGCGTCTACAACATGTGGCATCAAACAGGTGAGACAAGTTGAAGCAACAAATGGAATAAGCTAGTGCATCAATAAAAACAACAATAGCAGTTTTATTAGCAGCAGCTTGTTGTCGTATGACATTAACAAGCAACACGTTTTGTGGTCTGTCAAACGTCATAGATATTGCACTTGCCGCTGCCGCTGCTGTTGCATGTTGGAGTATGCAAAAGCAAAAGTGAAAATTTATGTTGAGCTGCGTGAAGTGCGATTGCATAAAGTGGATAAAAGCTTCGCATAGTTTCATATGTACAACGTGTGGCAAAAAAATAAATAAATGAAAGAAAATATATAAAATGCCTTTCCATTGCAGTACTACGAGTACGCCAATGCATCAACAAGCTCGTAAATGATTGAAATTGAAGTTCACACAATTTGTTAATTTTTCTAAAAATATGGAAATTGTGGCAATCTCGAGACGTCGCACAATCCGCGGCGGTTTGTAGCCAGCCTCTCTATTCCATTTGGTTGCTGCTTGTAAGCGCTGCCGCTGCCGCTCGTGCTATGTCATGATATTGTACATTAGCAGCAACAAGCGATACGACCGTTTTGGCGACTGAGCCGTTGTTGTTGAGCCGTTATGATGTGCCATTGCTACCCATGATTGTAGCAAATATTATGCCATAAATTAGCTGAGAAAAAAAATCGGAAAAAGAAACTGGCTTCTTTATGTTGCTCGGTAACTCGTTTCTATGTCAGTTTCGTCAGCTAATTTTATTTGTACTTTTGTTTCTTTGAGGCTGGCGGCTGGCAATTAAAATGTAATTCTCATGACATGCTGTAGAACATTACCTGACATTGCCACATTAACATGAGTTTACCATTGCTGTACACGTAATTTGTAATGAGGAAACCGTTTTAATGAAACTTGTTACATAGTGCTGAGATACTCGTATATACGTACTAATTTCATCACTCCTTGCTGTGCGGTATCTTTACTCTTATATTTTCATGGCTTACGTGGCATACACACCCACTTTTTAGAAACAACTTTCACAGGCGTGAGTCATAAAAGAAAAATTGGCAAAACGCTCAATTCTCCAATGACAAAAAATAACGGCCCAAAAAATGTTTAAAAAAAATATATTTTTTTATTTTAAATACACACTCAGAAAGCATCCACAAACAAATGTTGTCGTTTATTTTTAATTTATTTTTTATTTATTTTTTTAAACTTTTTGTATTTCATTCTCATGCGCATTGCACTTCGCTGAAGCGTGAACATCAACAGACAAACAAAAACAATGAAACCTGGTCGAAAGTAAATGACAGGAAACGTGAAATTAAGCTTTCAATCCTTATAATTAAAGTCACACACACATGCACAAGCACTTGTGAAATTACATAACCCATGGTTTTATGGCACAAGGTAAACAGGAATCAAAGTAAGTGACTTGAAAGAAAGTGTCGAAGACTTTAACTGCAGAAAATCCAAAATTAGTGGCATTAGCAAATAAATCAAAAGTGGATTGGAATCGACATCTATGCGGAAATATAAAACATTCTGCTGATCTATATACTTTTATTTATCATATATGTCGAAAATAAGACAGCAAAAAACTCAGAGTAGCTTTGACCATTTCAGCCTTGTGGTCAGCAAAATAAAAAATAAAAAATATTTTAAAAATCTACATATCTATCTTCACAATTTAGTGTTACTTATGATAAAAATATTAAGAAATGTTAAGTAGAACCCACATGGTAAAGTGAAGATAGAACGTTGCATATTATTGCATCAGGCACAAAATAAGGTAATGGCTCATGTAAGGCTTAAGTCGTAATTAACCTGCCCAATGCTAGTCATAAGTTGGCAGGCAGCTTTAAACGAATCAGCTAAGAATCGGTAATGTAGTTGAGCGAAAATTACAGTTCGAGTTAATAGAAGAAGATATTGTAGTGCATTGCTTATTATAAAGAACGATCTAGAAGCATGATGTATAGTGTGCGCTACGGAAGTTTTGTGATACCCTTATCAACACCTCTCAATTACATAAACCAATTTAGAATGAGTTTAAAGAGCATTCTTATATTATGCGCCTAGGATTATGTTGAATGCAGGGGACTTGAATTAACAACTTTGAGATCAGCTTTGATAGTTTTATAAAAACCATTAAAGTTCCAATTAAAAGCAGAGATTTCCACCAACCGAATTCAATATAAATTAATTTCATTTGTAGTCTAATAATAAAACCACATATGTAAATCCCGTTTAACAACCGTGACATTTTCTACCAGATAGTGGAAACATAAATTTGGCGCTTAACTATTCAGTTTGGTCATGCACAATATGTTCTTCAAAAAATATTTCTTATGTCTTTTGTCTGGAGAAGAAGTACAGGATTTCGAAAAATAGTACTACGAATACAGGGAAGAAGGATAACAGCAAGCTCTTTGAAATAGCGGAAATGTTTCGGAAAGGCTTTGCGCACATTCTGGGTCGAACGGAAATGTATAGTACAAGGCAATGTGAAAGAAAACGAGAGAGGTCGCGTGCCATATTTTCTGTCCTGCCTTTCCAGTCTTAAGCCAGTCTTCTAGATATAAATATAAATATATATACATGAATATGTATAATATAAACGCAGTTTGTAGCACACCATGCAATTGAGAAAAACGAATAGAAAACGACCAAGTTATTGAATCAATTGAAATAAGAAATCAGAATATAACATTATATCATATTATATCATATCATATCATATCATAGAATATATATCAAAAGTTCATGAGGTAATTTCAGTGACATCTCATTTGGATGTATAATACATTAATGTATAGATATAATATTTTATTTTATTTATTTATATATACATTTTGTTGTTCTATATTAATTTTCATAAAATGTTTCCTCTTTTCGGTGCAACAAATACAGTAAATTATGAATAACTAAAAACCGTTAAAATAATATTTAAATTAGAACTTGACAATCTTGATTATCATAAACCATAAAGATGAAACGGAAGTGGAAAACTCAATGAAAACAAACAAACAAAACGAAATGGTGAAAAATGAAAGTGAAACGAATTAATTTCTTTTCATTATTATTTATTTATTTTATTTTATTTTATTTATTTATTTATTTGTTATTTTTTTTTTTTGGGCATTCAAAATCTACCTCAACAAAATTCAAGTTAGTCCAGCACTGATATGAAAATATGGAAGAAAAATGTGGAAACGCTGAAGAAGCCGCAGACGTCTACACTTGTAAAGAAAGATGAAGAAGTACGGTTAAACGTAGCTGCTGAACGGCAGCAGGGCTGAGCGATATGCAAACGAAAAACACAGATACATTTGAGACTGAAGTTTTGTTGGCTTGTGTTTTTTGTGGTTGCGACTGCGTCTGCGGCTGTTGTATCTTCTCACTTCACTTCGCTTAACTTGTGTTGCACATTCAAGCGTGATGACTTCGTTGTTGATGCGCTTGCCGCCGCTGTTGTGGCTGAAGCTGATAATAATGAAGATGATGCTAGTAATGACAATAAATATGATAATGATGCTGATGATGCCGTTGCAGACGGTTATGTGAGAGATGATGTTGCGGTTTCCATGTCGTTAACGTTGTTGTTGCTGGTCAACTTTGGTCAAGACAAGTTTTAAGTGACGCTGCACGAACTGTGAGGCTCGTAAGGTACTCACGACAAAATCATCTTACTTTCAAAAGATACTTAATTTTTTTCCAATTTACTTAAGAAAAGTAAAAGTGATTGTACCAGTGATAGAATGCACGCATTCGTTTTCTAATTGCTGGGAAGAGCTACTAGTACAATGAAGCAGATACAATATTTATTTTATATAAACATTACCGTTCAGATATAACAAATGCAAATATTTTGCTCATGCAATTCACAAACTATTGGCCAACAATGGCTGCCAATTATGTAAAACTCAAAGCAATTGAACATGTGCAACAACCAAGCATTGGCGTCTTATGCAAAACTGCAATGATTGAAACTTAAGCTTACAAACTTAAGCGACAAACTCGCTGGCACGCCGTACACGTAATGAGTTGCATGGGCGCACTTATTTTTTGCTTCCAACGCCAGTTAGCACGCGTATACAAGACTGAGGAAAGTGTTATTGACGAAGTGGACAGACAGACAAATGGTCGATCGGCAGGCCATTGCTGCAAATGTAGAAAATACATTGTCATATTGGATAGTACTTTGAAACTAATTTTGAAAACGCAATTAACGTGTGAAGCAAGATGCAATTGCGTGGTACGCAAGCCAAAAGAAATCAACAGTGATTGCAACACAAATAAGTGCTACTCTAATTGGTCTACCAAGGCAAATAAATAAAATAAAGATTCTTCTTACATCAAATCAACTCATCATTTTAATATGCAGTTCGCTGTGAAAGTAAATTTAATTATTTAAAGCCCAAAAGCCGCGTCATTGTTAAAATCTGAGTTTCTAAGCCCAAATTAAAATGCAATCATTAAGAAAAAGCATTTTCAAATAAAATCTCGCGCCTTAATGAGCGGGCGTTAACTATTGAACACCCTAAGCCGGTTCGAACTTACATAACTTACATAATCCGAAATGCGTTCACAATTCAAAAATTAAAGGCAGCCGACAAAGTATTGAATAAATTGATACATATATACATTTGGTTATAGGAGCTAAATTGAAAGCTAAGCGGCACACAAAGTTGTAATTAGCACAACCACAACGGCAGAGTAGCAGCGGATAAAGAAAATTGATCGTACGAGAGCGGATCGATAAGGCTGTGTATATTTAATTGTGTATATTTACATTTTAAATTAATATTTTAATTCACTGCAAACTATCAGCAAACCCGCTTCATTTATTTTCTGTTTAGCTACCATTCAAAGCAGAAGTTTGTTAGCTTGGCTACACCTCTCAACTACGCATCACTACAATTCTTTCTGTTTACTCGAGCTTACACTCTCTACCTATTCGCTGTCTCT
This sequence comes from Cacoxenus indagator, assembly GCA_035041755.1. NCBI lineage: Eukaryota > Metazoa > Arthropoda > Insecta > Diptera > Drosophilidae > Cacoxenus > Cacoxenus indagator. The sequence continues at coordinate 778,506 of JAWNKX010000240.1, forward strand.
TTCTTTTCTCTCCTTTCGGTTCCTTTTTCCTTTTGCCGGCTGGCAAGCACTTAGTCTTGTTCTGTGATCTACTGTATAATTCTCAGCAACTGTGCTGTTAACAATAAACTCGTTTCTTTTGGGAAACATAGATCTTGAAGCAATGCCCACCAAGACTTTCTTTTTGATTCAAAAATCATCAAACAGAACCAAGGTGATCAATAGTGAAGAAGTGGATGACCAAGTGAGCACACTACACTCAGACAATTCATGTAAGATTAAAAGTGCGTTAAACTGATGGGCGATGGTTTCGATTTCATTTGATCGATTTGGTATGAGAAAGCAACTCAGATCCCCGAGATGTGTGCAGCTATATTTCATCGAAGACAAAGGCGACGCAATTGAAGAAGAGTTTGATGTTGCTAAGTAATAGTTTGGACGGTTCCTTATCGGGTTGCAAGGTCATGGCAACAATTTCTTACAAGGATAAGAAAGAATTTGTCTTCATTTGTCTCAAAAATATACATCGACCCTTGGAATATTGGTTCAGTGATTATTTTCGATTCCAAAATCTAACGAAATATGTAACTTCTGGGAGAAAGAAGTAGTCAGAGATAACTTCTTATAATGCCTATGTTGAAGACCTTCCCAAGTGGTATTATAGTATTAGTAGGATCCTAACAATTTTAAGTAGTATTGGTAGACTACTTGGAGAAACAAGTTGTTAATAATAAGCCTCGCAAATTCATAGAGTTGCCCTCGTATTATAAATAAATATTTATGCACATGAAAAGAGTAAACTAGTTTTTGATTTAGTTGGTGGGTTAAGTTCGAGTTATGGCAGCGAAGCGTCGCAGCATTTAAACCATAAATATTCATAGATTTCGATTTCAGACGTGTCTGTGTGAATGTGACACGCTTCGAGCAATGAAATTGTTTGAGATATTTTAGAAAACAAAAAAACGAAGAAACACACAATCATGTGCAAACACTTGAGCAATTTTTAATTAAAGCTAACGACGCTGTCGCGTCGCTGTTATTATTAAAAGCTACAACGTCGTCGCAACGTAGTCGACGCCTTTGCTATGCAAGAGGAGATGAAGAAGAAATACTCGAATAACGACAACATTCCAAAAAGTTGCACAAACGCGACTTCCTTCTTCAGCTGTGCGGACATTCAAACGAGCTGCGTCTTCTGCGTATTATTTATATTTGTGTTTTTGGTACATTCGCCAACACCAACACCAACAACGGCAACATTTAATTTTGCCAGATCTTGATAAATGCGCGTAAAGACAACAACAATTACAACAACAACATTATGCTACTCGTATTAATGTCTGCAGCATGTATCTGAAGATGGTCCAGCATCGAAGCAGCTGTTCCCGCGGTCGAAAACGGTTTGAGCAGCGACCAAATGACCATCAGAGCGAGCACATCTTCAAATTTCGATTTCTAAATATATAATAATGATATTTTTTTTCTCAACAAATCAACTTCTTTAAAAAAGAAAAAAATGTTAACTTGAGTAACTGCGGCAAAAGTGAAAGGCCTCAGGCCTGTTGATTTATATGCTTTGATCACGCATTAACTATGCGTTTCCGCTTATGACGGATTAACAAGGGCTCCATGATGATCCCTACACACGGAGCCCATTATCTAGCTAATCATATATAAACTAGTTAATACTCTCAACTCCACATCAGTACTTTTTTTTATGAAATACTCCTTTATATTTATTCAAATGCTCAACAATAACAACGTTAAATGCATAAATTCTTTAATATTTTAAGCATTCAATTCAAGCGCTCTGATATTTGGCAGACCTAAAGCCAAAACATCGCACTATTGAATATCAAAAATATCGACTAATCAACTTTCTATAAACCAAAAATGCTGGTTCATTGAGCATTTCAAAGAAATTGAAAGTTTGCATGTGATTCGCATATTAAAAAGAAAAAAGGAAAAGAAACAGAAACAGAAAACAAACGAACACTTCAAACCGCAGACCAAAACAACAAAAAGTAGGCAGACAGTCTGACACAGAAATTTGGCCTCAAGCTAAGAAACTCATTGAAGAAGTAGCAGCCGAAACAGACCTCATAGCCTGTTGAAATCTAAAGAAGCCAAATCAAGCCTCACCTGTGCATGCAAGAAAAATTGTTGTGAATTAAATTAAATTCAAAAAGGCTTAAAATGACTACTTGAATAACTCAAGCAGTGACGAGGTTTTATTTCCTGAACTGTGCTGTTGTTATAGCAGACAGCATCGAATAGTACAGGTAGCCAACGCTGTACTAAATGCTTAAAACAAAATAAATCAGAACTAAAATAAAAATCCATAATCCATCCCACAAACCAATGCAATATATATTGTAAAGTACTTACTAGTTTCCTCAATAGTTCATATTATGAAACAATGCAGTTCATACTGCTCTGTGGATCTACAAAGCGATAGAAGATGATATATGGAATCGCACCTTAACACATTTTCTATAATCTACTGCACAACAGTATTCAAATGCAACTCACTACGAGAGATCAAACTCAGGTTTTAGTCTTTTGATTTAGAATAGAAACGGCACAATTGGCATTATAGAAAAACCTCTCTTGCTTGCGCTCATATCCTCTAAAGGCACCAGACACGCCTGGATATACAGTTCAGATCTCTGATTGAATATTTTTAGCCAGCTCTCATTGTCATTTTTAAAATTGTTCTTGTATGTATCATCTGATTTTGATAATGCCACAAATAATTTGTTTAAAATGAGATTACCTTAGCTGAAAAGTTAAGCGTCCGATTCAGTTTCGCGCACAATCAAAAGACTGGAAAATTCATGATCTTTAAACTACACAGTTTTCAATGTGTTCACTGAGTAGGTAATTGAAATTGCAAGTTGAGAACAAGTAGTGTCTAGGTTATAAATATTATATCTTAATATTTTTTAAGGAATAGAGCTGTTGCATAACTCCTAATCACTGGGGAATATTTCTGGGTGCCACACATTTGCGAATTCATCAAAATCAAAAATTATTCTTTTGCAAACGATTCAAGTAGTACGTGACTTATCTAATTTTCATAGGCCACGTGAAACTGTTTAAGAAGAATATATTGGAAGACGATGAACGAGAAACAGAATTGTAACCGCAATTCCGAATTCTAAGGCATTCAATTGCTAGCATTTTATATATTGTACTTTCAATGATACTGTGTAAAAGTAAACTTCTTTAAAAAGCCACAATTTCACTGGGTTAAGTAAGTCATATTTATGTTTAGATATGTATATGTCGTACATATATGAAGATGAATGAAGATGAGAATGCGCATACTACTGAAAGAGCGCGAGTGCAAAAGGTGCAAAGTTGAATTCATGTTTGCCAACCACTAATTGGTATATGAAACGTTACACAGATAAACTAAACAGAGTTAAATAAATAAAATCTCTTCAAAACTTGTCCAAACATGCAAAGAAATAATTGGTAGACAAATGTCGAAAGGTTACCCAAAAGCGAGCAAATATTGCTTTGAGTTCAAATTTTGGACTCAATCTCTTGTATCTTTTATTTTTTTTCCTTTATTTTTATTTTTTTGGTTGCTTTTTTTTTTTTCTTTTGTCTAGCGTTGTTTGCCATTTGGCGCATCATTTCTATTCAGCGTTATTGCGTTCACTTTTGGTGCGATTGATTTTATTTCCAACGCGGCGAGTCTATTAGAAATCACTTTTGGCCTTCAACTTTTTAACAGCAACTGACAAGTTGCTTGTGTTGTTGTTTTTGTTTTAGATTTTTTTTCCATTTTTATTTTGCGATGCAGCTTTGAAAGTCAGTTCGGCACAATATTTTTGGCATCGAAATGAGGGCAGCCACTTCAAGTGGTTGTCATTGATGATGACGCTGTCTGTCGTTGCTGAAGATGAAGTCGTTGAAGGCTTTACTGCTAATGCTTTTGTGGTACTTGTTTAGGTTATTTGTTGCATCTGTTGCTGCCTTCAACTGAATTATTGCAAAAGCAACACGAACTGTTAAATGGAAAAATATATGCAACGCCTTCTTTACAACATTACTTCACAATAATGTTTTATGTTGTAAGGTAATTAAACTCATTGAAATGTTTAAGCAAGATAAAAATTTCTAAAATTCGAGAATTGGTTATACGCACTGGAATTGCACTTAATAATAAAGAATTGCCCAAATAAGGCAAGCAAGTCTCAAAGATTAGCAGAAGGAAAAGTGCAAGTGCTTTTCTGTATTTATATTGCACTTGTCAGGCAGCCAAACCGGCTGACGTGCAACCGGAAGACATTTTACACTTGAAGTGTCACTGGCGAGCACATGCTTTCAAAGCACACAGTATGCGCTCACCGGTTTCTCTGCTTGGTTGTTGGTGTGTAACCCGAATTAAATGGCATAATTTTTCAGTGTAAATATGTTGTGCTGCAGTTGTGGTAAGTAGATAGTATTTGTACATATGTACTCCTAATCAATGGTCTGAGTATTTCGCCTGTCCGGCTGCATTAGTTCATCTTGTTGCTCGTTGGCGCTCGTACTCGTACTGCCAAATCTAACGTCGAACACATCTTGACTTCATGACCTCCTAGGGCAGCAATGTTAAATCGTGCTACAATTTCAACAAGTGCTTTATATAATTCCAGTTAAATTTATGTCGAAAGAAAGTGTACAAACAAATCATGCGCTCAAGACATGCACTTATTTTCACCAAAGTTTTATTTTTTTAATAACCTTCAAAGTCAACTCAAGCAACTAAATCTTGCTGTCATCACTTCTAGCAAAAGTGCTGTACTGCAATCATTAATTCTCAAACTTCCTCTTAAACAACTAATCAAAAAAGCCGACTTAGAAAATCAATCTCCTTAGTTTTGTATCGAAGTTTAATGATCAAATAATTTGGGAATTGTTCATTATTTCTATCTGTGGTACCAAAATGATGGTCCTAAGATGCGTTCGAATTCCAGCTGAATATGTAAAAAAAAAATACAAAAAATTTAATTTTCACAAAAACTTGAACTTGGCCCATAGCTTAAGAGCTAACTAGCTAGGACAAATGAACACCATTTGACAAAAATTTTAAATAAATGAATAACTGAGGGTCCAGATAAGCAGGCGAGCTTGTGTATATGGCTAAACCAGCTTGTCTTTTGCAGCTGATAACTATACACATCTATATATATAAAACAAAGCTATATCTTTGTACTTTTGTTTGTACCTATGCTTAAGTATCACGCTTGACTGAATTAAGCGATGGGTAGAAATTTGGATATATGTTCTTTAAAGGCTGATGAAGGTTTTAATGTAAGTTTCATTGAAATCCTTTAACCAGAAGCCGTGAAATTCTATCCAATTTTTTGTATGAAATCAATATTGCTTCATCAGTTTGCGTTTTAAAGTAAATTCGAAATCGAAAGCCCATCAAAAAAAAAAAAAATTATAATAATAATAATAAAAAAAGTTTAACTCAAAGAGAGAAGAAAGGGAAGACGGTGAGAACCAAAACACGCGGCACCGGGATACAATACACCACTCGTAGAGCATGCCAAGACGTAGCAATGCGCTCGAGACTCTCTAGTTATTGAATAACGAAGATCTCTTATATTTTTAAATATGTTAATGTTGCCTTCTAAATTGAGTCTACTTCAATTTTTGGTATGGAACGTTTTCTCAATTCATAAATGCAACCAATAAAACAGAGACTATGATATTGAAATAAATATGTGTTACAGAAGTGAAAAATCAGCAAATTTCCTCTATGAGTTCTCCAGAAATCTGTTTACTAAGCATAGATTTTTACAAACTATTAACTCGAAAATTAAAAATTGCACTAAGCACTAAGCACTAAGCACCGAAGTCGAGCTTGCAGCTATAATCTAACTATAAAACTATAAGGTTCAGTGGTTCATTGAGAGAAAGGTTACACAAACTATCACGCATTACATGCCATGTCCTACCCCACCCGCCGTATTCAACAAGCATTGTTCCTTCCGATTACCACTTGTTCCGGTCGATGATTCATGGGCTGGCCGACCAACGCTTCGCTTGTTATGATGAAGCCAAAAGTTACGTTGACTTTTGGATCACTTCAAAAGACAAAAGATGGGGAATAAAATGTAATGTACTGGTTCATTTGAATAATTACTAAAAAAACTCTCAATAGTTATGTGTACACCCACTATCAAAACAACCTAGTCCACACGTATATATATATTCAAGATATCTCACAATCACGGATTGATAATTTATTGCTTGGCCATTACACTCACCAGTAAATATGTAATCCTCATCTTTATAGCAGAAGGGTGTGCGGGTGTGGTATGTAATCCAGTTAAAAATGTAACTGTAAAGGATTGATTATTGTAAATTATAGAAACAATGTTAATTATTTTTATTATCTTTTTCACTTGTGCAGCGTGGAATTTTCATTTGAACTGCAAATCATTTAAAAAGTCAACACATCGCGAAAAATGTGAAAAAAATATTTGCAGAAAAATGTTAAAAGCCTTAAAAGCTGTGTCGTTGCTTTTGATGAGAGTTTCACTTTCTATCAGATGCTCATTGGCGCCAAGCACGACACAATCACTCACTTTTTGCTTGGCTATATCCTTTTGCAATGCACAAACACACACACAATACACAGTCAAACCAGAAAACAACTCGACTCAACTCAACTCAATTCGAAACGCAACGCGATTAATAAATGGAAGGCAGTTTTGCAAATGAAGGAACAAAAGAGCGAACTAACCGTGCCTGCGAGCGATGCGCTTCAGTTGAATTCGCGACCGAACGGCATCGAGTTTGTTGTACAACTGAATTCATAAAAGTCAAAAATTCAGCCAGCCAAGTGTGGTCTGCAAACGAAAGCTAAGAAAAGTGGTGAAGACGAGCGAACGAGTAACCGAACAGGCAAGCAAGCGAGTGGCTGAGTAAGTGAGTGAATGAACGAGTGAGCGACCAAAGGTAAAAAGCTCGCCAACAATAGTAATGTAGTCACGTTAATGAAGGTGCAAAAGAAACAATCATAATGAAGTTGTGTGGGCAGACAAATCGAGTTAACGACGACAACGCCAACTGCAGGAAAAAAAAACGAAGAAGACACATGTCTATGGGCACTGCGACTGCGCATGCGTCAATGCTCACAGCGCAGGGTCGTGAATGGAACGTCGACCCGACGGCGATAATACACAATTTTTAAGTTCAAATTGAATGTGGTCCCGTCTAAAAATTCCAGAAGATAAATACATACGAAAAATAGATTTGTATAAAATGCCAAAAGAACTAATTGCGAGAAAGTATTGAGCCTCGAAAACAAATTAAAACGTGACAAAATCGAGTGATTTTTGAAAATGAAAGGCGACAGGCACACTCAACAATGCTGAATCAGGGGGCAATGGTCGAAAAGAATGAAGCTCCAAATGTTTTCGTAAATGGTAAAATGTTTTTGGAATAAGAAGTCTTTCATGTCTTCGTCATTGTATTACAAACAGTACGAGTATTACAAAGTAATAATATTATTCCCAGAAGAGACCATGATCATGATCAATGTCAAATAACGAAATAAAACTTTTGTGAAGAAAAATATCACAAATTTCGTTTTCAATGATGTTGTTAACCATGCATCATTAAAAAACCAGACTCTCGGTTGAAAAGGCCGGCTTACAGTTTTGTATATTTAAGCCAGGGGCGAAGTTTATTGCCATAAGTAGTAGGAAATACGGAATATACAACAACATCCAATATGAATGCAGGCAGTAGCATTACTCAAAATATGTTGTAGACAAATTCGCAGAGAGCTAACCCTGCAAAAAAAGGTTGATTGAACTTTGCTATAAATGCTGGTAGATAAGCGGCAGTTAACAATAACACTATATAAATCTCTTGACACAATAAAAAGAGTGCCATCAAATGAAAAAAATTGGAATATAGACTTTTTATTTTTTATGCAGTGGGTTCGCTCAGTGCGGGAACAAAAACACTGAAATAATCACCGAAGTTCAGTAGAGAAAGGTGTGCGCCCAAATGGAAATGAGATATAAGTGAAATAAGAAGAGCAAGAAATACAACAACAAAAGTAAATAAATATATGTGTCGAGTAGAAGGCGTTACAGCTAGCACTCTTAAGCCTACTTTAGATTTTATATTATACGTTTTTTTATAATCTATGTTTACAAATAAATAAATATATAGCTATTTATATGGATTTAGCAAAAAGGAGAGTAAGATTCCCACTGCTTGAAGTTGATAGTATGATTAGCATAGATAATGAATTTATAGTTTCGTGTATAATGTGTTTTAGATCCAAATTAAAAAAAGAACCACTATTTTATATATTTAATAAAATGCATACAGAAAACAAAAATTATTCAATTAAATAAACTGAGCAATCGGCATTAGCTAAGTGGCCATCAATTTACGCCAATTAATAACTTTTCAAACTTTTTTTACTGTAAATGCAATCATAATCGAGTTGGTGATTATATGATTTTTAGACAATACTAGCAGGGAGCAGGAGAGCTCTTAGGATGTTTCAGCAGCTCTGCGCTGTTTCTACTGCTGCGATTTTCATGTACAGTTTGAGCAGCACTGCCGCCAATCTCAAGTATCAGATGCTGCTTTGGTTTTGTGTTTTATTTTTATCTGTACAGTTTGAGAAGCATCTGAAAATTTAGTTGATCTTAATATTTAGCGAATTCAACGTTTTTTTCGCACCAAACTTCACAGTTACCTTCTTAAGACTATTATAGAGATTCCCTGAAAATTTCATCAAAATCGGCCCAACATATACAACATCACTTTTCAACTCCTTTTTATTGACAACAACAATCGTCAACCGCGCCAAATGTGTTGATTTTATTGCTTCTTTTTTATTGAAAATGCGACCGTCGAAATTCAAACAGAGAACAACTTCCGGCACTCGATGTGCACATAATAAAAGCAACCAAATCGAAAGATGCACGCAAAACCTGAATTTAACGATGATCAACGACAACAATTTCAGACACACAAACAACAATCAAGGAAATTTTTCCGGCAATTTCACCCAAAAGCAAAGTAATGCCAAAAAAATGTAGTGAAAAATGAACGACTCAAGATCAATGACAAGCCAACGACGAATGAATGAACTTACCTGAGTACATCAAATAGTATATCAGGTTGGGTAGAAGTTTAGACTTTCCCATAATTGTACTCACATAAGCAAATCGAAGTTGAACTGAGAGAAACGATTAGCTTCCGATTGCTTGTGCCAGTTGTGAGCATTGTCTTGCCATATCACATCAAGCAACTCATCATTAATGACAAGGAACAAGGAAGTGCAAAGAACATAGCATAAAAAGAAGCTTTGAAGCATATTCCTATCGACTGATCGCTACTCAAATATATAGAAATCCAGAGGATATCAATATTAGATACACGCTCTCCGAAAATTCCAAATAGTCAGTATGATCTTTACAGTGGTATTATTATAGTGCACTCCATGTAGGGTCTACACATAGAATGCGTGAAATACAAACTAACCTAAGCCCAACTTTCTGGGATCTATTAAAAAGGTGTATGTGTACCCAAAATAAAATGTATGATCAAAATTCATAATTGTGTATAGATAGAACTTGAACTAGTGGTCTCCCCACTTATGATATGTTAACTGATATTTCTTAAAGCCGAGATGTAATGAACTTTACGAAAAATATAGGGAAAGCATTATAAATTATGAAATATATAAATTTAATGTTCCTGACTCGGATCTACATAAGCCTCCAAAACTCATACTTTGACTTTGCTGGTAATTTTAGTAAAAAAAGCGCAGAATATAAAAACAAAGTGTCAGTAGGAGAATCCTACTTTAGAAGCAATCATTTTTGATCCTTCTCACGGTAAAAGAGGGTATAAGAAAGGAGAGGCTTTTGTTTCAAAATAAAACTTTTTTTTTGTCAACATTTGTTGAAGCACTATTCAGTGCGAATGCAACTGCATTATTGAAGTGAGTGTCTTACAGCGAATACGCGAGAATGACTCCCAAAGTAAACTTCGCCAAACTGAAGTACACGTATTACGCATTCGATTTTTTCGCTTTGTACGTGTAAGTATCGGACGTCAGTGAACTTGTCTAAGAGAAGCACGAACGCATTGCAGGTGACATTTAAGCGAAAGTTGCTGCGACGAAATCGAAAACGAAAACGAAAACGAAACCGGTCGCCGTCGCATGTTGGCCGGCTTGAAGTGATCCACGCATGCCACAAATTAAGGCAATATCGAAAAAATCGTAGTGGCGTTGAACAAACGCGTTTTTAGTCGATTTAATTGTTGCGCTTGTCAGCTGCAGGAATCAAAAGCATTTCATGTTTTCTAGTTTGGTTACTTGAATCATACCAACTTAGCACATCTTAATTACAAGGCACTCAACTAAACTACACTTAACTGAAACCAACTCCAAGTTTATAGCCTTTCGTCTGCTGATCGGCAATATTTCAAAAGGGTTCGTTACAACTTGTCAAACGGTCTTTATTGAACGTGGGTTCATCTCTTATGTTAACGAAGACGCTTCAACATCCAAACAAGTTTCATTTGGAGAATTTTACTACAGTATTTGTATTAAAAATGATTGAAGGCTCTTAAAACCTTTAATCCAATCATTGAATAAGCATTACCTTCCTTGTCGACAACTTGATACGTTTATCGAATGTTTGCTATAATTATCTTTTTATCTGTTTTTGATTTTCACTAATTAACGTCAAATGGGCTCACGAAATAATGCCTTTTTAAAATATACTGTTTGTTCAAAATAGCAACTATATGAAAGTTCTTTACCGATTTCTTTGAAATTCTGAAACAATCATAGAGCCTTTGGCCATATTGTAATAACTGAATTTGTGGCTTAACGTAGAAATCAAATAATACTAATGTGTCTTTGTTGGAATAAGGTTTTTACCTCTAATCGGAGTTTAAAGACACGGGTATTCTCAGAAAATATATATTTTATCTATAAGATAATCATAAAACCGTTATAAAGGTATGGAGCTAAAATGTGGAGAGAAACAAAAAATTAAAATTTGTGATAATATGAAATGTGGCGATCTTGCTTCGATCACTTAGAGCGAATTAGATATGCCAACTAATCTTACTCGCTCTTTGAGCATTGGTTATTGTTAGATACATTCAAATTGAACCATTTCAAATTATTCATATTTTTATTTTACTTAATTTAGTAACAAATGATCAAGAAACTGGAGTGGCTCCTCCGCCCATCGAATAAGCTATCTTTAACTAATAAAAGGCTCATCTATATGCAAGTAGTGGCACCTGCTTGGCGTTACGCCATACAAATTTGGGGTACTACTGCTGCCTACAACATCAGAAGAGTGCAGGCGTGTCAGAGCAAGGCTCTCAGAAGATTTACGGGCGCCCCTTGGTACGTCCGCAACACCACGCTGCACAGGGATCTCTGCGTGCCAACTGTTATGGAGGTGATTAATTCTCACAGCTGCCGCTATCACTACAGACTTTTATTGCACCCAAATCCGTTGGCGTCCTGCCTCACCCGTATCGAAACAAGGCGTAGACTGAAGAGGCTACACCCGCATGATCTCCCCCTCTTCACACTCTTTTATGACATTGCCTTTTCGGCGCAATTAGCATCATTTTTAATTTAGTCTAAGTCTACTTTTTTTCACGTCATTATTATTTTAATCCGACAGATGCGTTATGCAGTTTACTGTGATAAATTTATTTGTTTATTTATTATTATACTCGTAATGAATAAATAGAATTTCTTTCTGTCATCTCATGTGACGCCTCTAGCAAACATTATCAAAATGTAAATTGTAGGTCTGACCACTTCATCTCATTATATTTTATAACTTTCAAACGAGTTTAGGGCATTGAAATTTGGGCATTATTATCTCGCAAAGGAAAATTAGAAAACTACAGCTCAACCCAAAGCACCACGATAACCACACCCAACAAAGGTCGGACACCCCGAAAACCTCGAACTGTTGCGCTCTGTCTAATTGGAACGAAATTCTACCCAACGCTATCATTTCCCGTAAGGTACTACGCTGCCAGTGCTGAATGAGACCCACACTTTTCACCCAATATAAGAGGTGGTTCACCGGTTCAAAATATATTGAATTTGCCTGCATTGGTATTGACAACAACATAAGTGGAGCAAAGACTAAATTGTCGTTAAAGCAGAATAAATTCCTAGTGGATAGCTCTTGACGCATTTTATAAATTAGCCATTGAGATGAGACAATCGAATAGGCCTGGCTTATATTCATGCTATAACGTAATCCATCAAATGTCTTTGAATCAACAAATTTAATGTGTTCACGAATAACATCAACGGAACTTGCTTCTCCGAAATCGTTGAAGTAAAAACGTTCACTCTCCTCGAAAAATATATCCAATTCGGAATGACGCAACTCAGCAAAACTATTGATATCCTTATCTTTGGGACGACTTGTTAGCAGAGTTTTCAGATGCGCAGAGTACAAAGAGTTTAATACGAGCCCCAAGAAGAATAGAGCTATGAAGGTTATTTTAGAGGTAAGCGTGTTCGCATTACGTAATTTAAATGCCTGCCCCATCATGCCGCATAACACACGCTCATTAAAAATTAGCGTAATGAAATCGAATCTTGTTTGCAAGAAGAGACATCCGAATATCATATCCAGTATGGAATATAGTATGTATATGACGATGAGCAGAAAGACCAACTTCATATCAAAAATTCTTATGTACACATCGGCCGCATAAATTTCTTGGGCACATGGAACTGCTACAAACCACTTCTCCAACTCAAATGGGTAGGAATAGACGCCTGTCTCATCGGGTAACGAAAATCCGCAGAAACTGAGGGCAAAGTCTAGTTCTTTATTAAGTGTCATATTGCGTAGAAGTACTAAACTCAAGACTTCGCCCACTTTGACTGGCTGCTTATACTCGAGTTGTACATTGTATAACTCTGCAAAAGCATTTGCAAATTTGCCAATGTAACCACTCAGCTCTTGTTCTCCTTTTCTGGTGTCCCAGAAGACCAGGGTACGTGGCACTATCTGGTCCGGTAGAGTAACAACTTTCTTGCCGCCAAAATTTTTCCAATGAAGCGGAAAAAGTTTTACACTGTCGTTTAGTGTTGTTTCTTCAATGTGTGGCAGAGGAAACGGGCACAAGCGGTATGTATCGAAATCATTTTTCGAATTCGTCACCAATACAATCACATTTGTTATTTGATTATTAAAGGAGTAAACTTCAAGCTGTTGAAAGATTTCCGGCCTTTGGTTCGTTTCCACCATCAATATGACGATTGGAGATTGTCTCATGTGCATCAAATTTTCTGACAATCTCAACATAAGTTTCTCTGGATAAGTAGCGCCCAGGCATAGCAGCGTTAACAGTTGCTGGTTGTAGACACTATGCAAAGGAAATTGTATTCCGTCGTTTAAATTGAGTCTAGGAAGTTCCATTTTCAAATCACTCAATATACAATCATCTTTGTTTTTCATGATGAGCACAGTGTCAATTTCTTCTTGAATGTATATTTCACTCAAAAGTGCTTTCAAGTAGCCGTACTGCTTGAAGTCATTCGTTTCGTTCACTTTTTCAGAAGTCCCATTCGATATGACTAGGAAATTAAAAGTCAGAAACAAGACTTGCAACAACCACATTATGAAGGCGAATAACAAAAAAGCCCGTCGTCACTTGCTTTAAATGAGTTATTCAACTTACCATTAGCTAAGACTATCAATATAAATCGCACATCCACATTCGTATTAGTATAAATTGCCTTGCGATTCGATCTATTAGTGCATTAATATAAAATTGGCTATTAATTGAATATTTTCTCTGATATTGTTAATAAAACAAAATTCAACAAATAGGCACTCTTCTGGCTGCGTTTGACAACCTACAATTTATTTTTAATTTGTTGCCTTCTACACCGACTTAATTAAAGTACATATAACACGTAATTACACACTATACAGGCAAAATGTTCGTTGAAGTTCTCTTACACACACATTATTTTCTGCTTTGTTTAATTCATGTAATACTTGATTAAATCAGAAAGTTTTCCAACGCAAGTTTAATCCACACATAGGTTTTCCAAATGTAATTGATGGTCATTGCAAATGCCAGTCGCAATCGAAAATGCAAAACGTTCAAATTCGAATCGCATATCGGTTGAAATTATTAGGTTACTAGTACAGTAAATATTCCTTTTAAATCTTCACTTAACCCTTTGTTGTTTATATAAAATTTAAAAGTAAATTTTCAGTACATAGTTCTACAGAATTCGGTTATAATTTGTACAATGAATTGTGACAAAAAGAAAAAAAATATAATTTAGACCCCACATTTATGTTCTTCTCTGACATTTGTAAAAGGCTCATTTCATGTTTTACACTCGCTGTAGTCGAATTATTTTGAAGCAAGTAGTAGGGGTTCACTAAAAGCCTGGTACCATCACAAAGAGGTAATAATATTGTTCGGGATTTGTCTATAATGGTTTTACTTAAAAGAGGTGAAGTAATGTTTACTAGCAAGGGCCCCTTTTTTCCTCGGGATTTGTGTAGAATGATGCTATAAACAACAAGTAAAAACTTCTTTAGTCCTATATTTCCTACAAAGTAAAGCTTCACTAGATTACCCTCCAGACTTTTCTATAGTCTCCCTGCAATTTTCAACAAAATAAGTCCAGCAATTTCGAAGTCTGTAGATAACATACATATATACACACTTACATATTTCGACTTGTTTATACATATATAGGTAGACGCTATGGTTTGTTTTTGTTTTTTTTTCTAGTCAATTTATTTTCAACAAATAATCAATTGGTTATCGAAAAACATACATCGATCTTTTGTCACATATTGACTACGGATTTTGTAATTATTTATTTTAATTCAGCTCCTAGTTTACTATTCCTTTTTTTTAACTATGATTTTTAATAACGTTACACAATGTATTTTCAGTATTTAATTCGCAAAATCACAACAACAACAAAAATGAAAATAAAGCAAAATAATTACACCACATAGCAACTCTGCACGAAACATACAGCTGACTGTGAATAGCGACTTGGTTAACGTCGGGTTTAAAAAGCGACCTACGTTTAATGCACTTACTGCGTTTAAGCGCTCTGGAAAAGTGTTTATATGTGCGTATTAAGTCGAAGTGATTTTTGCTAAACTGCTTTTAGCTGCCATATAAACGGGGTAAGTGACACAACAACAGTAACAGTAACGCCATTCTGTTATGGAGGTGATTAATTCTCACAGCCACCACTATCATTACAGACTTTTGTCGCACCCAAATCCGCTGGCTTCCTCCCTCACCCGTATCGAAACAAGGCGTAGACTGAAGAGGCTACACCCGCATGTTCTCCCCCTAAGAAGGATACAGCCTTCTATATCATTGCCTTTTGGGCGCAATTTACATAGTTTTTAATTTAGTATAAGTCTAATTTTTTTTTCACGCAGTTTACTGCAGTTTACTGCGATAAATGTTGTAATTTAATTATGAAAAAAAAAGTTTACTATTCCAATTAAATAGTATTGGTTAGGAATATATTGCGGCCATAACCCTCAGGAATTATTTGTTGTTGCAATATGTGCTATTATATACGAGTATATGTACCTAGTTATAGTAAGTCCATCAAAGGAGTGCCTACCGAAGCCAACTCAAAAAATCTCCGATGTTCCCAAGGGGTGAGACCAAAATCCGTTTTCTTTATTTGTTTAATCTTATGGTTTGACGGTATGCACTGTATAGTTACTTTCAAATGATATTCATACTTTCATAAACGAATTAGCCATTTCTAGTCGTGTCTCTATATATACAAAATATCTTCACGGAGAATACTATCGTATGCATAGTGTTACTGCCCAGAAGTGTCTCATGAAGTCAATGCAAAATCGCATAACTTTCATAAACACTACTTCATACAGGGGACTTCGTACGTACTCTGTCAGCTGCTTAATGTTAACAAGTAGTACCATATCTACCCTGATAAAAGGCAGAGTGGTTCATTCAAAAAATAAACAACATTCGAGAACTTAAATATGTACTGTCGCCTACGGCTTTATCTGTGCAAATTGATAATGGGCTAATCTTTAAGTTCTCTGCAAGTGCTCCAAAGTCAAAAACAAAATATAAATGCATACTAGACAGAGCAATATTTTCAATATTTCGTGTAGACACTTTAATTGCTCCCAATGAAAGGTTCGCAATGCCGAAAGCAGAGGAAAATATACCAAAACATGTGCAAATCAATGATCGTGAAATTAGTGTGAAGTCATTGAAGAAGGTAGCAAAGACCGTGTTTCACTTTTTCAAAGGAATTATGTTTAAACTTTTGAAACAAAGGATACAAAATGGACGAAGACATTACATTTTGCAGCTTACGGCACCACAGTGGGATCGGCAGTTCCGCCTGGTTATATTCTTGGTAGTATAAACAATCCGTCTGAGGTGAGTACGTATTTTATTGCTGGAAGAATACGTCTAACAATTCAATGAAAATTGCTCAGTACATTAGTGATTGGTGCAAACAGACAATCGAAGCCCGTTATGACGTACAACTCACTGAAGAGGCCCTCCTATGGATTTGGTCTCTAGTTGTTTCAATACTTCTGGTGGGTGCCATTATTGGATCGTTGACGTGCGCCTATATAGCAAAAAGGTTTGGTAGGTCAGTATTGAAATGCACGCTGTACAAAAGTACACTTAATTTATTAATCTATCTATCTATCGTTTGTGCGTTTGTGAGTAACGCGTGTTCTCCAAATCGCTCGAAGCTATCGAGCCAACCAACGTTGGGAAGTACATAAATTCTCTGTTTAGCTATGAAATTTAAAAAAGAAAGCTTATATTTGTATATATAAGTAGGTATATATAACAAAACATGTAAATCTGAATTTAAGGCAGATCGTCCTTCAGAACCACAGAATTATAAAGCGTGTAAATTTCAAGAGTGTGGGATGGATCGTATTATTATAATACAATCCTCCGAGCAGACTTCAAGTACTTGGAATGTGAAAAATATTCAAGTGTTGGCGATCTTAAATATAATATTGTATATGTACATATCGACAATTATATCAGCCAAATATTCTTCTAACCGACAGACGTTTCACTTTCTACGTCTCTGGCTGTTTACTCACGATTTCTGCACTTTGTTTCTACTTTTGTCGCATGGCCGGATCGGTTGAATTACTCTTCGTTGGACGATTCATAACTGGTTTAGCGAGTGGCCTTGCTTTATCTAATTTGCCCATGTATCTTAGTGAATTGGCGTTAGTGGAACATCGTGGCTCTTTGGGTGTCTTCTGTCCCATTGGCCTAACTGCGGGCGTCGTTTTAGGTCAGATATTCAGTCTACAAATGCTGTTTGGTACCGAGGATTTGTGGCATATTGCACTCATCCTCTTCATAGTACCAGTGATTATATGTTACGCTCCTTTCAAACTATATCCCGAGAGCCCCAAGTGGCTCTGTGTTACATGTGGAAAACGTGCAGCAGCTGAGACTGAGCTCAAACGTCTACGGACTGATGTTAGTGCGAGCATGATAGCTGCCGAATTGGAGCTCATGGAGCTCGAGGCAAATCAGAATTCAGAACAAAGAGTCAGCTATTGTCAAGTCTTGCGTGAACCAAAATATTTGTTGCCCTTAGTTATAGTATGCGCTTTTCAATTCCTGTCACCATTTTCGGGTATTAATGCGGTTAGTATTTCGATGATTATACAAGAAGCTTAGTAAAGTTCATGAAATTAATGTATTTTTACGCACAGATTTTCTTCTATTCGGTTATGATTTTCCGCAAAGCGGGTATGTCACAACAGCAATCCAACTTAGCTTCTGTCGGCGCGGGCTTACTGAACTTGGCTATATCACTTTTGCAACCTTACATAATGAAACGTTTTAATAGACGACCGTTGATGCTAATTTCATCCTTCTTTTGCATGATTTTCCTCTTCCTGTTTGGGATGATGTTGGAGTACTTGGTAGGTTTCTATAAGTACAATGCCCTTTTAATAAGCATGTATCTATTCTTTAAACAGGACATCGTTTCTTGGTTTGTGATACCACTGATTGGTAGCATGCTTCTTTATTTATTCTTTTTTCAATTGGGTATTGGACCCATACCGTACTTTATTGGGGCAGGTTTGTAAACAACTAATTACTCGAGAAGGATGCCGATATATAACAACGTGTCTTACTTTGCAGAGCTTTTTGAAGTGGCGCCACGACCAGTTGCCATGTCCCTGGGTGGGTTAGCATCAAGTACAAGTAATTTCATTGTAGCTATCGGGTTTCCGTCTCTACAGAACGTATGGGGTGGATATGTGTTTATGATATTTTCTTCATCTTGTTTGTTGCTATTCTTGCTCACAAAGTATTATCTCCCAGAGACTCGAGGCCGTGATCCAACCGAGATATCACAGCTCGTCGCAAATGGTTTCAAGTCCAAAGTACAGTCTACTTAAACTATATATTGTTTATATTTTTATATATTATTAGTTATAGTCGTAAGGACAACTTATGTTAAACTAATCTATGTATATGAAATAAAGTGGAAAAGGGCGTCTGCTTCTCTCTGATGCCCGGAATTTTAAACCATTTTATTTGGTTTTCTTCTTCTTAATATAAATGTGCTGAACCACAGCGAAGCAAGGCCGGGTACGCGAGTATTCTAATTTGATATATTTTTTAACACAATTGTGGAAGCCTTTGGAAATTCGTTTAATTCATTATTTTAGTAATCATCAGCAGTACAAATAAGAAGATAAAATCTCAATTTTAAAAACACAGTTGAAATGTCGTATCTTCTCAAAATAATAGCCCAAAGGCAACGTAAAACAATTTTACAATAGAATTTTAATTAAATTCCTCGCGCTGAACACAGCAAATTTTAAAAGTGTATTTTTTAATAGAAAGAAACTGCATTTTTCGTTAGTATTATCGGACAAATGCCCAGTCTCTCATCCACTCCTTTTTAACAATATTTAGACGATTCGTCATCGATCCGAGCTTAAATGGCTGCACAGCTAAATGGACGTACAGCTACGTCCATATACAAAGCAAGATGTATGATCTGACTCGATATAGTCTTCCACTGAACACTGAAAGTTTGTGGAAAGACTTTGAGCAACCGCAAAACGTCATAAGAGGGATCTCTAGCACTGACTTTGACTGAGTAATATCGGCCGGACATTCACGGTGACCTCCAAGAGTCGCCTGACTAAAATACTTGAAAGCCATAATAATCACTGGTCTCGGTGCGGGAGTTCCAGTTCCACTTCACTCAATCCAAGCGCTAAATGAGCTTCTCTCGATCATATAGTGATTATTGATTATATGAATCTGATTTAGCTTATCTAATCTGGAACAGAGTAATTTGTCTGGCATTTGTCTTGAGTAACGTAGAAGCGGCATTCCCAGACTTTACTGACTTTCCAGTCAGTGTAGCTGCACTACAATTAGCAGTAAAGTCCCCATTATGTTCAAATGGTTATAAGGACTCGTAAATAATAAAATAGTCATTTCCAACATTTACGAACTGAATTAGTTTCCACTATGGCAACTTATCATGTTAAAGAAAGAACAAAAACGCGGTTGATATACTTTCAAGTACATTCATATGTCTTGGGATGAAGTAAAAACGTGAACCCAAGTAAAATTGAGACCGTTGATTAGTTGTATTTTGTCATTAACATGTTGGTGGCAACAAACGACAATATGTGAATTCGGCTTCCCCCATCGAGTAGGTGGAAATGACTCATTACTATCAGATGCGGACCAGCGTTAAATTAAAGGCATTAATGCCAGAAAAACTGCAAACTGTACATAAACAATGATAATAAATGAGATTCCTAAAATAAATAAAATAGCATACATCGGTTCGATGCTGAATAAACTCCTGAATAAGAGCAAGTCAATGTGACAAATGTGCTGCTCCTAAAGCTGAGGAAATGTGAGTGACTACTGCAATCGAACTGCAACTTGGTAATAATTTTCATGTAAGTGGTGAGTTTCTGTCTGGCAATATATCATATGGAAGTCGAGGCGTCTCGAAATATAGGGAGAGACTGTTAAATGCCCATTACCCTGTGGGAGTATCAGTTCGCCGTCCTTTGAATCGACACCACCTAGTGTTACTTAATATTCTACTGTAGGTGCGCAGCAAAATTCTGAGCTTCAAATCCGCCAACGACTAATTCATTTCTTACTTGACAATATTAAAATGAATAATTGCTAGTAAAAGTTTATGTTAAGAAACAATCTTTCAAACTGTTTGTTAAACAATCACACGATACTACGATATATGCCCTCTCATATGTGGCCATAGTAGTGTATCTTTGTTGTATTGCACAGAGGAAATTTTTATTGACATCGCACTAGCCTTTTTCTCTATGTTAAGCATTGGTTTGAAATATTTTGAATTGCTTGTATTGTATACGAAGCGTTTTGTAAAAACATTTAAAAAGTCTTTGCACGACAGCATACATAAATACCAGCAGAAGGTTGAGACCCATATTAACACGAGAACCATATTAAATTCGAGCATGACACGCAAAAATCTTGTTCCGCCCCAAGCTTCGCAGGCAAAACTTTTTGTATTTTACACTTTGAAAAGGCGCAGTGTCGCAATGACTTCGTGGCACTTGAGTTGTGCTATTTGGCTCTTCGCATTCAATATGGCGTTCCAAAGCCAGGACGTCTTTAATCGACACCTGTTACCGAAGGATGAAAGTAAAAAATTCACTGAAAAACTTCTACAATTGGTAGACAAAATTAGAGCCGAACAATACTTTGGAACGTTACTCATCGACGGCGATTTGAATGAATGCGTCTATACGCGAATTCTGAAATACTCCCAACAAACACCGATTGTTTTGGCTCGCGCGAGTGGATTCACCTGGCATTGGAACTTCGATACCAACGTTTTGCTGCTGAGCTGTTCTGATACAGCTGTGGTCGAACAGCACGACGGTAGTATACCACAAACTGCGCGGCGTTTGATCTACACAACTCAGAGTACAGCCAGTGACGTGTGCCGCGCTTACAACGACAGAGAATTGTACAACGTAGCAGTGCTGACACGAGACTTTGGCGAAAGTGGTAATTATTACAGCTGTCGCTTGTACACGGCCAATGATCAACCACAGGTGCAGCAGGCACTCGAGGACGTTCGGGCAAGAGTCTATATTGAACAATTTCATAATATGCATGGTAGAGAAATACGTACGGAGACGGATCAACTTGCACCGCGTTCAATACTCTACTATGACACAGAGACTGGGCAACTGCAAATGGATGGCTACGTTGGTCGTTTGATAACGACTTATGCTGAAAAGCACAATGCCACACTGATACACCACAGACTGCCACTTATTGGACAAACAACATTCTATGAGGAACTGGAGAATAAAACCCGAAATAACACATTGGACATTGCCACCACGCTGGTAACAACAATTAAATCGTCTAATTTAACTTATCTGAGCTATCCATACCTATTGACAGAATACTGCTTTATGATTCCATTGCCATCACTTGTTCCATATAACCAGATTTATACATATATTATCGACATAAAAGTAGTTTGCGTTCTCTTTCTGCTGATGTGCATCTTTTCCGTGATGCTGATCTACAGCCAGGAATCGTCGCGCCGGCAACTGACGCTTTCGAACGTGCTACTTAACGGTAGCGTAATACGCGGTCTACTCGGTCAAGCCTTTCCGTTGCGCAACAACCCCAACATCAAAGTAAAGGTTATCTGCTTTCTGATTTGCTATACAAGCCTATTGACCGATACCATGTATGAGGCCTACTTGCAGTCGCTCCTTACACAACCACCTATGAAACCGAGAGTACGTACTCTCCACGAGTTGTATGGTTCGAAACATCGTGTTCTTATTATGGATCGGGAGTCTGACATTCTACTCTCGGCCATGAATCAGTCTTCGCGTTCGGTAAATAGACGAATCGTCAAAATGATATCGGAGTTTGAAGAGTTCGTCAAGACGCGAAACAGTTTGGATACGCGGTACGTTTATCCCGTGACCAGTTTACGTTGGCTCGCCTACAAAGAGCAGCAGCAGTTATTCAAGAAGCCCATTTACTACTACTCAAACGAGATTTGCATCAACCGCTTCATAGCACTCTGCGTACCACTTCGGAAGTCGCTACCGTACCGGAAGCTCTTCAATCGGCATATTCTACGCGTTCATGAAAGTGGCCTCCCAGCATTTTGGCTG
The DNA here is from genome assembly GCA_035041755.1 of Cacoxenus indagator. Taxonomy (NCBI): domain Eukaryota; kingdom Metazoa; phylum Arthropoda; class Insecta; order Diptera; family Drosophilidae; genus Cacoxenus; species Cacoxenus indagator. The sequence continues at coordinate 800,753 of JAWNKX010000240.1, forward strand.
TCATTTGGCTTCCACGATATGGTCAAGCATAAATTGGCTACGTTGGCCGACCTCAGCGTGACGAAAGTAATAAGTGAGGCCATCACTTTGGATGATTTATTATTGATTTGGTGTTTCTATGCGTTGGCAATGGGCGTCAGTTGTTTATGTTTTATCGTAGAGCTTCTATTGTGGCTCGCAATGAATGGAAAAAAAGGCGTGCTAAGCAGACCCAAACGCAAGTGGCGCATATTGCGTGGCGCGCGTTGGGTGCGCAATCTAAGGTAAGCATCTATGTCGATAGCAAAACCAACGGCTTCTTCTTATTCGAATGGTTTCGTATTGACAAGTAGTTTAGTTCAGCGTCACATAATTAAATAAACATAGTAACTGCAAAACTGATTTATACGACTTTATTTGGCGGAATATACATTTTATATTATTCACATTCGATCAAACTATTGCGAACGCGTTTGGTTGAATGCACTACTGCGGCTGGCCTGTGGTGTTGGTTGCACAACTTGAGGGAACTCCTGGCCCGATAATTCATTACCAACATACCAGAGTGATAATGGAGGCCTGGTCATAACTATTCTTTCCAACCTGACTTTGAAACCGTACCAGTGAACGACACAATGAACAAGATGAGGTGCGAGTCGCATTTGCAATTACCATCAACAAAGAACAGGGATAGCTCATACAAGGGTTTTCTTTACATATGGAAAATCCATTGTTTGTACATGTGTACTTAACCAGATGGATAAAAAAAAACATGTATCCAAAGTCACAATAAATATGAAGCCGTTGCCTGCATTCATTGGCCACGAAATGTACATTTAGCTTGCTGAAAATATACAATAGTACTAGCCGATGACAACTACATGACAATGAACGTATTTACTTGTCACGACTTTTGGATATCCCGAATATGATAAACACTATAAACAGTCATTGCATACGATTTTATTTATTTTAAAGGTACAAAGAAGTAAGTTTAACGTAATACACCTTCAGATTCTCATTGTGCTCAAACCGATGATGGACTTCAGACGTTGCGCATTCCGCTTCTACATACACCTTTACCTTACACCACCTTCTTCGCAATGTAAATTTCTATTCCAAAAGTTATAGCACTCAATGATAATCCGATAGCAAATAAAATCCATAAATAGTAGAAGTCATGGACTCTTATTCTGGCAGGTCGTTCCGATGCATACGGATCTGTTAAAGAGTAATTCTTTAAGGCGATGGCTTGGAGAAAAACTTCCCGCTTCCAATGTAAAAACATTCCGGTCTCCTTCATGCTCTCTATTAAATAATCCATTGCAGTTTTATATATCGAGTTTGGTTGCAGTGCTATATAAGAGAACTCTAAATCAGTGATTTTGAGTTGGGGAGCCGTACAAAAGACTTTTTGGTTGTAGAAGCGTTGTTGACTGTCATAAAAGTCCCAATTTACACTTATAGTCGAGTAGCAAAAGTTGATATTCCTCGATAGGGTCATAGTTTGCTGCTCCATCGCGCTAGTAAACAATGCATTGGTAACTGAGCGCTCAAAGAAGTCGTTTCCGTTTAGCATTTTAACAAAGTGGGCAGTGGTTTCGCGAAAGACGGTTTTCATGCCAGAATTTCTTAGATCTTCGAACGATTTTATATGCGGTTTATTTGGTGGACTTCCCATGAGTGTGCTCAGCCGTGTTATGAATGCAGTATTCAAAATTAATGCAAACAGGAAAATATACCAGCTAAATTGCCTTAGGGCCGAACTCTGCTTCGGGCGTAGTGTAAACGGTTGACCCAGAAGTCCGGCTAGAATACTTATGTTAACTAACGAGTTCAGGTGTAGTTTTACTTCGCGATGATGAATAAATTTCTCAATAAAGATGTAGGCTATGGAGAATATAGTGTAACCCACAATGAGGTTCCAAATGAACCATCGCCATAGGAGGACGTCGAAAATGTCGTATATAGTCATTTTTTGATTACACGGAACCATGATAAACCACTTAAATGATGTCAACCACTGAGTGTACTCGATTTTGTTATTTGTATTTACTTTTACCGTGAGGCCGATTGGAAAATCCAGCATTGCGAGAGCAGTATAGTTTTCCAAGAGTGGTCTGGACAGTACTTGGCCTGGTTGAACGGAGTATAAATATTTCAATTTAATGTTGTGCTTTTTGGCAAATACCTGTACAAATTGTCCGTACAAGCCGAGCAACTTCTGGTGGCCTGCTTTAGCGTCTATGTAGATAAACGACCATGGCAGAGTTTGATCGGGTAGAGTGATTGCGGTTCGTCCACCAAAGTTGAGCCAATGTTTCGGATAGAAGATTTTCGCATTTCTGAGTTGAATAGAATTAAAACGAAATACCGGAAACGGATAAAGTCGGTAGAAACTCTCTTGTTTACTACCACATCCTTGGAATATGAGTACGTTTGTCACTCGTTGCTGAGCGCAAAAGTCGGCTAAGTTTTGAAGAAATTTTTTGGTTGGCGGGTGCTTGAGAAGAACCAACACACGTGACTCTCGCATGTTGTTCATATTTCTAACCAACGTTTTCAAAAGCATCGAATCAAACTTCTCATTTAGGCAAACTAAAGCCAAAAGTTCGCTATTGTATCTGTATTTTAAGTTGACGTAGTCGTGTTCCATCAAACGCAACATGGGTAGTCCGGCTGTTGTCTTGAAGTGCTCGAGTTGACATTCCTGATCCGTGCTGCTTTGCATAAGCAACAGAGTATTGATGGCTTTTTCCTGATGCATTTTCAATACAATTTCACTTAAAGCACTCTCATTGCAGCACGCCAAACCCAACAAAATGTTCAGAAACACGAAAATCCATTTCGAAAACATCCTGCACGGAATTTGTTGTGAGCGACTTCAATTTTGAACTGAAAGAATTTTTTATTTTCCTCAGTATTCACCCTGTTGTATCATACATATATTGCATACGAATACAAATATCTACACTGAAGAGTAAAGTGCTCAAATTATAGTGAACTATTTTTAAGCGCTGATAGCATCAACCGCTGTCGACATGGGTCGGTTTGCTTGGAAAAGTACGAGTTTTCATTACTTCATGCTTCGCATATAAAATTAACAACTAATTAGTACCACCGTCAAACACTAAAAAATATATGCATAAACTCTCTCATCTTATATGTATGTAGTTAGTTGCGTGTGGTTAGACTATAACCTATAGTGCGGAGCTACTTGGATGGATAAGGCCTATTTTAATAACATACCAAGCCTTTCCGCTGTTCCATTCCCATTCTGTGAACTTCTTAAAGTTTAACGGTTATCTAGGATTGTATTGTATTATACCACTGCGAAGAATTACTGTTCTCGGCCTGAAGTATAGTGCCTTTATTCATTATCTGAGATTCTCTGTTGTACCTGGATTTTCTATGTTCAAGTAATTCTTGTGGAAGCTTTACGGCGGTACATATAGCCTCTCCATCCTTCCCGACAAAAATGTAGTAACAAACTTCTTGATAATAATTTGTTTAATAGTAATAACTTATTTTTCAAATAAGTTCAGTTGTTTGGTGCGTATCAAACTAACACCATTATTGGAGAGCCATCTCGTAGTAGCATTTGGGTATATGGTAATGCACTTCTAAAAAGCACACGGTATCTCCAAATAGTCCCGATCACATATGATGGATTCGGATCTAGTATATCCTGCCAATTTAACGGGTACGGTTGCCTTGCATATACCTGGGCTAAAAATTTAGCAAGGAGTGGGTTAAACTGTGTGGCAGTGGAAACTGTTCTTAAATCAGCCGAAATAAACTATATATTTCTGAGTCGACAAACGAATTTATATAATCGTTATTTACAAGTATATTCTGGTACGATGTGTTTGTTATGTAATGTTACCTCTAATAGTAGTTGTCATTTTTGACGTTATCTTGTTCAAACATTTAAATATCAAAATATGCAATTGAATTATAAATTAGCGCCCTAGTGTGTTCTTAGTACAGTAGTTGCCGCTTAATGGCTACCCACCTATTTGCAAAACCCGTTTAATTGCAATAACATTTTAGCAACGAAATTTCTGCCTTTAGATATGTAGAAATTTCCCCGCATAACTAACACCCGCTTATTTGATAGCCCCTTTTAATTGAATCATATACCAATAACTGTCAAATAGTAAAATTATGAAAAAATGTCCGTTTGTGATTGTCGAAAAATGGGTCCACAGAAAAAAATTAATATTAAGTAGCAACATTTCATTATTCATTATAGTATGATATTTAATGACGATTGAGAAAGGTCCCAAATGTATGCATATATTTATCCATTTTGGAGTATAAACCTTGCGACCATTAATTAACGAAGATATTATAGCTGATGTCTCTAATAGAAATGAGTCAGAGTCTTCGAAAGATGAACCAGATACACCAGACCCATCCACCACAAAAAGGATTAATGCTATTGGAGTACTTCCAGAATTATTTCCTGCCAATCAATCAGTTCTCAAATGAGCTGAAACAAATAATGGCTGTGTTTGTGATGAGCAGGGGCAAGGGGCCGCATACAGTCAAAAATAACACAACTCTTTTCAACCAATTAAAATGTACATAAATATATATTAAAAAAAAAAAATAAATAAATTGGTGGTATATAAATCAAGGACCGTAACTGTTATGAGTTTTATTTCAAAAAATCATTTTTAATTTTTATTTTGTAATTTTTACTTTAAAAATCAAAAGTAATTATTATTTTCAATTTTTATTTGAAGAATCACAAATAATAATTATTTTGTAATTTTTATCTAATTAATCGTGAAATTAAAAATCATTATAAGCATTGCTAATTTTAAATGATTATTTAATTTGTTAGTTATTTCATCAGATCTAATTTTATAAAAAGTATTTTTTTAACGCTGTCTGCGTTAAGATTATACCTTTAGTCCGTCAAAATAAGTTTTAAAGCTGAAAATGCCCTTTCGACACTAACTTGTGTTGCCGGAATACTATGCACAACGTTAGCCAATTGCCATGTCCATGTTTACATCAATTAGTTTTGGGTCATAAGCTCCTATTTCAGCAGAAGCCTTTATGACATCATCATTGCTATTTTCGTCTTCCTCGTTGTCAGAAACCCCATCAATGGAATTTAAGTAGTTGCTGAGAAGTGAGCACATACTTTCGAATTCAGGGCTCAACAGTATGTAATGGCAGATAACGGTTGTACAATTTAAATTAGTAACAGTAAAATGCGCTGTTCCTTTAAAATTAGCAATATGTGTATTGATTTTTATTTAATTATTATTATTATTATAATTAATCATTAGAATAAAAATTGAAAATAATTTTTATTTTTAATCGACCCCTTAACTGTTATTTTCGATCCCTGATATAAATGGATATTTTCAATTAAAAAAAAACACTTGGTTAACTGCAACGATGTCTCAATTATCCGTATACTCGGATAATTGAATTCCCCGACTAATTATAACAAAAATCTTAAATTTTCGCTGTCTCAATTAAACGAAAATTACTGTACACATATACATATATTTGGCAATCCTAAGCAGACTTCCTAAAGCAAACCTGGACAAAATATTTTCCAACACTAGAAAGGATTAGAATCAAGCCTGGTTCGCACCAACAATGATCTATCAAACACTCAAAATATCTATGCTCTTTTCTGTTTGAACTTTCGATGCACAACAACTCAAAAATACCCATCTTGAGAGAAATTTGAGAGATTTCCTGATATGTATTTGAAAAGCGTTCAGCCTTCTTTACCTTAATAAAACTGTAATGCATATCTAAACCAAACGATTTCAGCTACAAATACAAAAATATTAAAAATACAAAGTAGACAAAACGAGTTCCAAATCCAATAAAAATCTTGCCAATTCATTTCGCGATACAACTGGCGAGTGCTAATATTATAGAACTCGGTCTCGCCATAAACGGCTAACTCGCTGGGGCTTATGTGACGCCAGTGTTGGTATATGCCGGCCTGTTGTAGCCACAATACAAATTCATGAAAAGGCTGCTTTAAGTATGAGTTCCTCGCTATAGGCAAAGCGACAGGTATAAAGTTATTAAAAATTATTTCGTTTGAGACGCGGAATAGTCGACGCTGCAAGATCGACTGCTGTAATTCGATGAGTGGCCAAAGCGTTTCAGTTACCGGATAGGCGTAACTTGTATTCAGACTGCGACGTATGCGCTGAAACTCCATCAAAGGCATACTGCGGAAAACATCGTTATTTCTACGCCAAAAATCCAGGCCCACCAATTTAACTATCGCGTCCATGGCATCCGACGAAATAAGTATTCTCAGCTTGGAGCGGCGTAAATCAGCTACGGTTCGAACCATTCCCAGAGTAGGTGAGTTCACGAAAAACGCACTCAGAAAAGCCACATAGTAGTTTGTCAGCAGAGTGCCCGTGAAAAATATCAGCGAGTAGATGAACATGACGAGAAGCTCTGAATCAGTGGCCATATTAAACGGTTGATTGAGAAAACCGCGCAGCACGTCATTGATCAGGATGCTCACATAAGGCAGGTTATGCCGATCGAATAGTTTTCGAACCCAAGTCAAGAGTAGCGCAAATACCAGCATTAGACTGCATACACATAATAAAATCCTGTAGTTAAAGATCTTGAAGTACAAATAACTCAGCGGCATCCTCGATTCCAATGGCAACATGAGCAACCATTTTTCGATATGTACAGGATATGTGTACTCCATCAGATTATCGTTAAAAGATACATCCCAGAGCGCCATAGGCAGGTCCAGCGAACCATTATATGTGAGGTTTACGATCGTAAATACGGAGAGCGTTTGACCCGTTTGCAAAAATGAGCGTGGCATTTGTAGAGTTGCATTCAAATATTTGGCAAAGAGCTGAACGAGTTTGGCTACGTACCCGATAACGATGATGTTACCATTGGCGTCATGTTGAACGACCGTGCCAGGCATTACGAGACCAGGTAGCGTTTTGAGTGCATAACCAGCAAGATCTTTTAATTGGTACTCGTAATATCGCGTCAAGGTTGTTAAGCGTCTTGTGGTAAGTTTAAGTATGGGAAAAGCGCCGAAACCGTAGACCAGTTCAGTTTTCCGGTAGTCCTCGAATAAAACCAATGCGTTTATTATCCGATTTGTGTAGCACTTACGAAACAATGACATTAACTGAGTGATTGATGAGAAGTTCGTAATCAAGAAGAGTGTTGGACTTTGACGCATATCCTGCAGGTTTTCACCAAGCGCCTCTATTAGAACATCATCATCGACTGTCTGTGTCATGCAAATGATTGTCAAAACTTTGCTGTTGAATGCTTGTTTGAGAGTATAATTTTGTTGTGCGGTTAATAAAATTAACGGCGCAGTCAAAGACTTCAAGTCTAAATCGTGAAAGCAATATTTCCCATGAAAGCGGCTTAATATAATTATGGTTTCATAGGCTGTTTCCGCTTTTATGTCACTTAAAATTGTTTGCAGACTCTTGGACTCGACTGTAGTTGCATTTGACATAGACAAGCAGAATAATGCTGAAATCGTCAACCAAAACATGTTTGCACTAAGCGTTAGACAAGACTGAAATGCGAATGCAAAGAATTGCTATTAAAAACTGAAAACTCTCCGTCCAATTAAACTGCTCATTAAAAAGTCGCCACATTTTAAATCAATTTTTATATGACTACGTCAAACGTATTCGAACTGCAAGCCAACAATTTTCTTGGTTATTAGACCAGCTCTCATCTACCCACCTACAGAAAGCAGAAAAACCATTTCTCTTTATTTTCGGTTTTTAATAGCTCACAACATGGTCGATATAAACTTCAACTGCGGCCAATTAGCATTTGATTTTCATTTCATGCTGTCATTAAAAAAGCCAACTTATGCTTAATAGATAATAATATATGCTTCACAGATAATATCGCACGCCAAAAGAAGGTCGAACTCTGGCATTGATAAGACCGCAACACGTGTACGTTTTCTGCAAAACTACAATGGACTCACCACTGAGCGCCACAAGGAAAGCGGTCAAAATGAAAAGAAAAAATGACTTTGACTGACAAACTGCATAAGCAACTTTAATTCTCGAATATTTATGCAAATAGTATCGTTTCAGTAATGGAAATGAATTTTGTTGATGGCTGCATTTTCAAATAAATTTTTTTAGTTTTATTTAGAGGCGAACCACCTGCGCACGCAAGCGATGAATGCGGATATGCTTTCCATGAAAAATTTGTTGTTAAATTGTTTTTTATATCCACAGATGCATATTAGCATTCATTGCTAGGTAATCGATTTCTTTCGTATCTGTTGACAAAAAACAAATTTAAAAGCAGTTTTATCTTATTTTATAATTTTTAACATGTTGAGTCTTAATTTTGTTGAACTGCCATGACTTAATTAATTCATATAGCACGACTAAATTAACTGTTGGAATGCATACATTTTCACTGGCGTCCGAAAGCTACTTTACAACAAGCCGTTAGTTGATTAAACATTATTTCACTGAAGTAACATATGTTATGTGGTTATGCAACCACGCTTTATAACTTCCATATGATTATGACCCTAGATAAATCAAATGTTTTACAAAATCATTGTTAAAATCGGTGTTTTAAGTTCTTTCAGCTTACATATGAGGCAAGCTGGGTTAGGGTGTTTGATTTTGTTCACGCACCTCTGATCAACTGTAGATAATTTTCTTTAGCCAAAACTAATTTGAGTCATAAAATCTCAACCGCAAAATTTACAAAAGGCATTTGACACCAACTTCAAGATTGCGGCATCAGTAAATTCCATTTTATGTTATGTAAAGTTTATGTACATTTTTATGAACATGTTCAGCATTGATGGATAATTTTAAAACTCAATTGGTTTACATATTTTAGGAACTGAAATGCTGAGATAGAGAGTTGGAAACAATTTTGTATGATTTATATACACATTTTATTAGCAATGTCAAGCGATAGAACAATATGCCTTTTTAAAACCTTTAATTAATTTCTACGATTTAATATAAAATGCCCAATTATTTTATATATACCTTGACACATTAATAAGAAGGAAGAAAAAAAGGAACTATCGAAGAAAATTTAAAGTCGTGATCCAAAGCAAACATCTGCTGGGTAATACTGTGAAGGCATCGTGTCGTCTCGTCGTACGTATATACGTATGTATGTAACACATCGGCTTATAATTATTATTCATCAGCATCGTCTCCTTCAAGAGCAATACAATCATTCCAGCGCTTCTCTAACATTTTGATAGGTAGCCCCTAGCAGCGGAGCCTACTTTACCACGAATTTCAATTTTGTATTCACGTTATTTAACAGTGATTTCAGCATCGTGTCGTCTCGTCGTACGTATATACGTATGTATGTAACACATCGGCTTATAATTATTATTCATCAGCATCGTCTCCTTCAAGAGCAATACAATCATTCCAGCGCTTCTCTAACATTTTGATAGGTAGCCCCTAGCAGCGGAGCCTACTTTACCACGAATTTCAATTTTGTATTCACGTTATTTAACAGTGATTTCAGTGTTGTTGATAAAGAGTAAAATCGCTTAATTATGTCATGGCTTGCCAAAACCCTAGACACTTCTATAGTCTGAATATTAAGTCTATTGTCTTTTACTTCAACAATCAAAATTCAAGAGTATGTGTGTGTGTGTCGTTGTTTACTAATTGAGATAGATGAGTGTCAAAAAACAGAAGGGTTAGGTCAGTGTTATTCGAAACCACTCAAAACTCATTTTCATTAGTTACATAACAAACCACGTAAAAGGAAACCAAATTTTGAATTTGTCATTTGCCTCCGTGCATAAATTTAAACTACGCATAACAACAACGCAAAGCGATATTTCAATGAATGCAAACGCTTGCTGACTCAAAACGAAGACATCAGTTACTTTTAGGATACCACATCGCTATATCTGTAATTGCAAAATCAATAGTTTGCTATGAGAAATTTTGGCAATAATTTTCAAGTTGATTCAGAATTGTCCAATTTGTTCAGAAATTTTCACGCTACACTTTTGTAATACAATTTTTGAACCGAAACAATTTTATTAACTGCGTTTTCAATTGCACAATTTAAAAATAAACCAAAAATAAAAAATAAAATAATATACAAAAATACTAAAATCGATGCAACGAAAATTGTAGAGATATTCATCAAAATCACTTGAACCCACTGACATAAACTCTTTCAGTAAAGAAACATCTCCACAACACAAGGAAATACCACAACTTACTGCAAACTGTGGCAATAATTTTCAGCTGTAGCCAATCACAAAAGCTTCCATTATCAGCTATAGTTTCTTTGTTGATTAATGATGAGCATTATCGGCGCTTGGTAATCGGGAGTACATTTTCCCTTCTATTTCAGCGTAGCTCCCAATGCACTTAGTTGTTGGGTTCGATTGTTAAGATCGCTTAAATCGATAGAGGATTTTCAAAGTTGTCAACATTTGTGGTCATGTGTTTAATGCGTTTGATGATTATGATGATGATGATGCTGATGATAACAATCATGTGTTGAGTGCTATTTATCGCGTTTGCACTATGTATTGTTAAGTATCAGTACGAGGGTTTGACTTTACCGTAAAACCCAGTACAGTTGGAATTTTTTAACGTCAGCTTCGCATACTTTTTTTAGTTTTATTATTTTTTTTTTATTATTATTATTATTATTATTATTATTATTATTATTATTATTATTATTATTATTATTATTATTATTATTATTATTATTATTATTATTATTATTATTATTATTATTATTATTATTATTATTATTATTATTATTATCATTATTATTATTATTATTATTATTATTATTATTATTATTATTATTATTATTATTATTATTATTGTTATTATTATTATTATTATTATTTTTTTTATTATTATTATTATTATTATTTTTTTTTTTTACTTTTATTATTATTATTAGCAATTTTAATAAAAGTTTTTTCATTACACAAACATCTCGAAAGCTAGGTATTCATAACATGCTTTTGTATAAAAAGCAACAAAAAGCTTGATTCCAACAAAATTTTGGATTGCAACCTCTTAGCAAATAATTCAGTACAATTCATCATAGTGAAGTAATTTTCATTTTGACTCAGCATCTTTTAGAAAATCAATTTGAGTGTAGCCTTTGTTTCGTTACTTTTTTAATACTTTTAAATAGATCAGACATCGTATTGCATAGGTTATAAGCTTTATTTTATTTATTGAAATTCGTAAAATTTATAAATTCTTTTATTGTTTCTTTGTTAATTCAAGAGTGTTAAAATTGTGAAATTTTTATGTTTTTGTTTAAATAAAACCTGGGCTTCAAGCTTCAAGCTTCATAAAATCTTATGCTTTTGATCTTTATCTCGTTTCAAATCGTAAATCATGAACATAATAAAAAATCATACGTGTTGGTAAAGTTTAATACAGTAATAAAAAATAATTTAAATTAACGCAAAATATTTCAACTACAATTTTCATTGCCATAGAAAAAGAGATATTTACGAACTGGTGGGCATTTACGCAAACAATCACGCTTATAAAAGGTTTCAGCAATATAACAATTTTTTTTCACTAAAGCCACAAATGCATGCAATTAAATGACTTTACTCTATTTCATTTTACAATACTTAATACGAAAATCTGTACATAAGGCCAACCAAAAGCTTTACTTTTTTATCAGTACATCTACGAATGCACATGGGAGTCAGTTAGACAAACGCCTCGAAGATTACCGACAAAGTCGATATTTATGATATGGAATGAAAAAAATACTTGATGCGTCTATTAGAAATGCTTCGTAATTACTTCGAAACATTGAATAAAAAAGCTTCGAAAAAAGATTCCAAATTGAAAGTATTCACTTCGAAAGTAATCTAATCGAACGATTTAATCACAAGTTTATCAAGCAAGTATCGTTTATACTCACATAATATATTGAATATGTATATTTTTACAAATATTTTTATTTGTGTTATTATATAAGCCACAATTTAGCAAGTATTTTTATTATAAAATACATACACACACATATACACAGTAAAAAACCTGAGCTGTCACCATAACTCAAGCCCAATTGCAAGAAACAAAGAAGCAGTTAAACAATAAATCCGGAAAGCTACTTCCCTAAACTGTGATTAACAACGTAATTTATTTCCTTCCCAGTTGTCACACCAAACAGCTATAGAGAAGTGTTAAATGCCCGCGGAAAGAAAGACAAAGAAGTAACTGAACAGCAGCTGGGCCAAATTCACATAGTCAGTTGACTGCGCGCTCCACAGAAGGAGAAACTCATGAGGGCCCCGAGACATGTTTACCTACAAGCGTGTTCATAGGGAAAGAAAAAAAGAAAGAGCGATAAACAATGATAGAAAGATCTGGCGTAATGTAATAATTATGGATTACCAAGACCAACAATTTGCAATAAAATACGCTAATTAGATGCATCAATCACGTCGCAGCATGGAATAGCGTTTGTTAGCAAATAGCAAAATAATGATTAGTGAAACGTAAAAAATACCTGTCAACGAAACAAAACATTACAATTTATATCTAATTAAAATGCTATTATTCGAGTTTAGTTCTGATCACCTTTTTTTATTACCTGAAAGTCAAGCCTACTGACATCGTTCTTATCAGAAAACAGATCGTCTCAAAATATGCAGAATAACTTTAAGAGAACTTAGTCCTTTTCTAGAAATTCCATTTAGTCATTAAACCTCCGATAAAATGGAAGAATACAAATATCAAATATAAAAAGAAATAGGCACTTGATTTTTTGGAATACACATCTAGTAACTACACTGCTCTTCGGAAAGTAGACACCTCGTGAATTTTGGTGAAAATCGAAAAAAAAATCGATGCCCAAAAAAACACAACTTATTCGTGAAAAACAAACATCTACAACAAGGGTGGCTTAATAAATATACTAATATAGCAACAATTTCATGGCCAGAAAGTTGTATACAAGGCACACCAGCAAAATAAATGAAAAAATCCACGATGATCGAGAGTTAAAGAAATTCTTGAAGGCCATTGGAAGTGAAAAAGCAATCCTAAATTCACCACAAACGTAAACGTGTAACAAAGAAAGAAATATAATTCAGTCATAGTGCATCAGAAGCCATAAACGAGTCAAAATGTGATTTACTCTGAATCGACACCGAAGAAGACCTAAACGTTAATGAAGGTAGCTTTTATGGATGCTGGTGGCATGATTCACAATGATTACCTTGTACTGAGAAAATCAATCCTTCACGAATATTATTCCAACGTATTGGAATATCCACATGACAATTTGAAATGGTGTAAATGCGATCAAACAAAGTACATCCATTTTATAGGGAAGATCATATAATGTATTTTAATGATTGAAAAAATACATGTTCCTAATTAATTACCATATATAATTTGTGTTTCGTTCCCAGTACTTTTCGATCAGAAATACACATGTACATTTTAGGTGAACTATGTTAGTCAAAGCGACTTCAATGTTAATCTGAAACTCCACTCTGAGTTTTTTGATTTTTTTTTTTAATTACCACTTTATTGGGGTGTGGTCCAATGTATCTAACAATTTATCTACGCTGGCTGTTATTATTAATACATTGTATGCTTATCGTCTGCCTTTCATTTTATTGTGTCTTCTTATTTATTAATTATTCATTTATTTTGTTAATTGCATTTTAAATGAAGTGGAAGCGAGCGTACAAATTGACTGTACTGATAGGCACAGTTCCAAGTTTATCGTAATTTAACGAAGATGCTGCATTTGCAATGTTTAAGTTTTCTATTTTGTCACATTTGCTAATTTCTTGTTCGAAACGATTTGTTAAAACAACACTATTGAACTGAATATATACAAAATTAAATGGTTTCCAAAAACGCCTTAATTTAATTTAAATGAAGCGTTGGCATTAGCAGTCAAAACAGCAACGCGCACACAGGGCATTGTCATCGCATGCCACCATCAAAGGGACAGAAGCGTTCACAACTTTTTCTACTTTAAAACACAAAATGACATGAAATAGTTAACAACGACAAGACATGCAATCTATGAATTAACGACCAACAAAAGTGTCAACTTTGTCAACAACTGCATTCAACAATTGCCGTTGAGCGTGAAAAGTGAGATTTTTGGCCCGTTTTGAGTGCGGAAGTTGCGTGAATTCAACAGAGACAAATTGCATTTTAACTTACTTTTCCGCCCTCGTTTAAACTTCCGATTTTCTTAACCGAATATAACAAAATAAAACCTGCTTTTGACAGTTTATTTTTTCTTGATTTTCGTAATTAAAATTAATTTTCTTGTTCAATTTAAATGCTTCATTTCCGGTCAAAAATAATGGGAATAATTTTGCTTAGCTATAAAATTAGTGTATATTAAAATGGCAAGAGCAGAAAGCTGAAGTTAAATACTCATGCAGCATGGCACATTTTCCATTGTCTGCAACATGCAACGCGTTTCAATATGGTTTACAACAACATGTTCACATGTTTTTTGTTTCGTTGATTTTACCACAAATTTAGAGCATTTCAATGTAAAATATAAAGTTTTCAAGAGTTAATTGGAAGAATGCAGCTGAGTAACCAATCTACTGAGAAACAATTGTAAAAAGCTTCACCCAGCCCCCGAATAAATTGCTGCCTACTGTGCTGTTTTTAAGTACTCATACGCAACTCAAAACTGCGGCAAATAATAATAATTATGATAATAAATATTGTTTTATCTGGTGGTACCGCTTTTAGCAGCCTATTGGTGAAAGAAAACTTCAAATTAAACTAAACTAGCTAAATTAAAATTATTGTATCAGCTACTTTAGCAATTTCCGAGTCTGATCACTTCGATATGCCGCCCTGATCGTGCTTATTCAAGTTTGTTATTGTTGGATTGTTTAAAGACACTTTATCACTCACTTATAAATAAATTTTTTATTTATAACATGCAAAGAATACGCTCAACGCAGGATATGGCTGCCCAGTCTGCCTCCTTTGTGAAATTACGCCAGTAAATTCTATACGCAGACTGACCTGGTTAATGACTAAGGAACACTGAGTGCTTTATAATGCACCCTGTGCCTTAAACCCAATCCTCCATTGAGGAAGAGGTCAGACGGGAGTAGGTAGTTAAATGACTAATAAATGACTAGGTTAATGACTAATAAAAATATGGATTATAATAGTGACTGTTCATTTTTAAATAAAAAGTGAAGAATAAACAAAAATGTAACTCAATAGTAGCGGTATACCAATGTAATTTTAAAAGTTAAGCCTGCGACAGAGGATGTACTACACATCGCTTGGTATAAAATATGGCGACACTCCAATATTAGAGTCTACTTGCGGTTATATAAGCAAAGCAAAACGCGAATTTTTGGCAAACTTTTTCCATCATCAACAACATTGTTGTCGGTTGCCAAAGGTAAAAACCCGCAGTCTGAGTTGAATTCGTTTAAAAAGTTTAGGACCCAATTGCAGCTGGCAACAGTTAAACGATTAATCTTCTGATGATGGTTCATCTTCTTCTTTCTAAATTGTGTCCACTCGTTTTGCTAAGGAGGTAGAGAAACAGAATGGAAAAACAATTTGTTGATTATGTGGTACAACTTGTAATTTGTATCTCATAAATGTATCTATTCGCAATGCATACAATTATAAGACGTCGGGCCTTTCAAATTTTTCATTTGCAATTTTTTTTGTGTTTTGCATTTTGTAACGAATATCTTTAAATAAAACCAATGAAGTGTTTACGCTTCTCGCTTCTCACTACAACTTTAGTTATTGCTGCATTTAATCGATTAAATATCGAATCAAGTTTTTGATGTCGTATAATCGTCAATTGCCTTGGTGATTTCCACATCAGTTTTTCGGATTATGAGTATGACATAAAAACCCACAAATAATGTTGATGTCACTAGACTTTTAAAATCTTCTAGTAGCACAAACAGCTTTTTTTAGTTTCATTACTTGTTCGTGGATAGATCTCGTAGCCCGACGATAACTAGGTTTCTAATTAAAGACAAGGAATATTTTGGCGAATGGAATTTGATATTGTACAAGGCAAATCTCAAAAATATAATTTTCTAATTAATTGATTGTCCTTTGTAGCACTTAGGGGTCAGTTTGATAATGCAGTGACTCGGTCTCCCTACCTTAGCGCAAGTGCAGTAAAACTGCCACTCCAGAGGCCATGGGTTCGCTCCCCACTTGAGGCATGGTACAAACACATGTGGTCGGTCCGGCATCAGTGAAGCCGAACGTTCAAGTTGTCACGCCAAACATAGGCCGATCAGAAAATGAAAGTGCATCAAGTTGCTAGGCCTGTTGGCATCTCAACTGAGTGAAGAGATGAGTTGGAGATACTTTACATGAATATTAGTACATGTGTGGCCAATGTTTAACCACTAACCGAACGAGTTTTTGCACTACACACCAGAAATCAGGGAACAGTGAAAGAACAGTACTCAAGACAACAGCCGGACTACCCATGTGGCGTTTGATGGAACACGACTACGTCAACTTAAAATACAGATACAATAGCGAACTTTTGGCAATAGTTTGCCTAAATGAGAAGTTTGATTCGATGCTTTTGAAAACGTTGGTTAGAAATATGAACAACATGCGAGAGTCGCGTGTGTTGGTTCTTCTCAAGCACCCGCCAACCAAAAAATTTCTTCAAAACTTAGCCGACTTTTCCGCTCAGCACCGACTGACAAACGTACTCATATTCCAAGGATGTGGTAGTAAACAAGAGAGTTTCTACCGACTTTATCCGTTTCCGGTATTTCGTTTTCATTCTATTCAACTCAGAAATGCGAAAATCTTCTATCCGAAACATTGGCTCAACTTTGGTGGACGAACCGCAATCACTCTACCCGATCAAACTCTGCCATGGTCGTTTATCTACATAGACGCTAAAGCAGGCCACCAGAAGTTGCTCGGCTTGTACGGACAATTTGTACAGGTATTTGCCAAAAAGCACAACATTAAATTGAAATATTTATACTCCGTTCAACCAGGCCAAGTACTGTCCAGACCACTGTTGGAAAACTATACTGCTCTCGCAATGCTGGATTTTCCAATCGGCCTCACGGTAAAAGTAAATACAAATAACAAAATCGAGTACACTCAGTGGTTGACATCATTTAAGTGGTTTATCATGGTTCCGTGTAATCAAAAAATGACTATATACGACATTTTCGACGTCCTCCTATGGCGATGGTTCATTTGGAACCTCATTGTGGGTTACACTATATTCTCCATAGCCTACATCTTTATTGAGAAATTTATTCATCATCGCGAAGTAAAACTACACCTGAACTCGTTAGTTAACATAAGTATTCTAGCCGGACTTCTGGGTCAATCGTTTACACTACGCCCGAAGCAGAGTTCGGCCCTAAGGCAATTTAGCTGGTATATTTTCCTGTTTGCATTAATTTTGAATACTGCATTCATAACACGGCTGAGCACACTCATGGGAAGTCCACCAAATAAACCGCATATAAAATCGTTCGAAGATCTAAGAAATTCTGGCATGAAAACCGTCTTTCGCGAAACCACGAAAGAAAGAGTATGCTTCCATGATAGGCCGACAACTTCCTCGTATGTACTGGAATTGGTATGACAATCTTTTGTAAAGACGAAAAACTAATTACTTATGAGTAATTAAGTACTTTCTGTTATAACAGCGGCGACGGTGAAACTATGTTTATTCAAATTTTTGAGGGACAAAGTAAAGAGCCGAAGGACCGAATTATTGCAGAAATTGGATATATTCATCAGACGGTGTGAACTCACTATTTCGACCATCTTCTTATGTTTCTCAGACTTTCCCCAGGCAATATATATACTTATAATAAAATCACAGATTTCGAATATTTGTGCAAGGATCACGTGAAATATCCTTATTGCATTCACAACTGACTTACTGAAAGATAAGGAGCTTTATTGGGAGTAACATATAGCGTTTATTTCACCAAAGTGGACCTAAAGAATCGAAAAATATGAAAGTTAAACTATTTTTTCGTAGAAAATGTACAAATAAATATTCTTACAAGCACTCATCGTGTTTCTCGAAATAATTAGGTTCCTTCAAGGATCAGATTATTTAGATGAAGCAGTTGTCTCACAATGTTAAACGTGGGCTCGCAATATGCGCGTCAGCGGTTCAACTTCATATTGCAATCTGTTCTTCTTTTGACACTAAATTATTAAATCATTGATTCAATCTCAGTTTAGTCTTTTTTTATTTCTCACTATTTCTCATTCACTAGAAAGCATATTTGTGCCAGCTACACACTACGACATCGCCGACGTCTTTTTTTCTCTTTCGCGTAATTTGTCACTTGTTGTGTGATGAATAGAAGAGGGAGCGAGCAATTTGAAAATACTTGCTTGGCGACTGTCACTGAGTGTAAACAGAAACAAACGACACCAAAGCAAAATCAACGATAAGTGTATCAAGAGAGTCGCTTAATGTAAAACGTGAGTACGCCTAAGCACAAAAACAATAACCACAGTAATAGCGGCAGAAGTTTTAATAATATATATTTCTATATTATGCAGGTCCATTTCTATCAGTTATGGACAAACTCGCGAGCACAGCTAGTCATTAAATAAAAAGCTTCAATTTACTGCCTGACCTGTGTCACGATGCTCCACAACATTCCTTTAATTCAAAATAACAACTGTTGAAGCTGACATTTGTTGAGAAACATTGTGGCAATGCTGCCAGATCATGGTAATACTACAATGCTGCCAGTGGTTGAATATTGCCACCTTAGAAAAGTTATATGATATGTATACAAATTAAAGCCATATGCACATGATCTTTTACAACACACTTAATTTTATTGAATAACAATATGTTGTTTGTAGTCTACTGTTACATTTTATATTACTAAATGTTGTGCCGATATACCACGTTGCAATTTGTCAGAGGTGAAAGTATATCCCTACATGGATATATTACCTTAGTAATCAAGGATCCATTATATTATGGTTATATTCATATATGTTCTTGTTCCGCTGAAGCAATCAACCTGCTGGACAGCACGCACTAAACTCCTGCTGCGCCGACACAGTTTGGATCACCCGTGCCAAAAAGTGGATAAGTAATACACTTTACCCCAGTTATTGTTATTGTTATATGATTTTCTTTATTTTATTGTATTTTCTTATTTTATTTTATTTATTTTTTTGTTAACCCAACTGTATAAAATATTTGTCAGTTATGGGTTACTTACAAAAATACATCTTTCAATAAGCAATTGTTTGGTTGGATCTGGCATTGTCAGATGGGTCATTCCATTCCATTCCATTCCTTCCATTCTCTACATCACACATTTCGAAAAAAACATATAACTCTGGCAACTTCCAATCACTTCGGTCACAAACAGTCAGCACTTTCTTGCGTACGTTCCATACTTAAGGGAAGTCAAGATTTTCTAATTGCGTTTGAAGTGTGTTCATTTATCAGTAAACAAATTTTGTACTTTAATAAGCTCTAAAGTGTTAATACGTCTAGTTAATAATGGCAGAACCAAAAGGGTAAGTGTAAATCCAACGTTAATGTTGACTTATTGAAAAGCCGACAACATGCAGCAGCTGTCGCTCTGCGATATCCCCTCAACTGCAAATCATTGTTAAATGTACGTGTAAGACAAAGAAAGCGACGAAAGAGGAATAGCACCAAATTCGCGTAGTCATTGGAGTCATGCTATTTTGGCATGAAATCGAATGTTTGACAAAATTGTAAACTCTGATTTTGTTAGTGTTCAATGTAGTGCATATAATTCATCTTAGGGTAATATCTTGAACAGAGCAAAAATTGGGGCAACAAAAACCGAAGTCGCCCTTCGCCATTTGCCTTTCTTCTTCTTTCCTTCAAAAACGTTAACAACGAAGCAACGCACGCTCGCTCACATTTGAAGTTCACTTGAAATAAAAAAGGAACAAATTTTGTCGGGAAGAATAGTAGTCTCAAACTAAGTAAGCTGTTAAAAATTAAGAAGTCAGAAAATCAGTAACTGAAATGAGTTTCTGAATTTTTTGTATAATAATTATTTAAATAAGAAGTGAAGTAGTAAGTAATAAAGACAGGTTATATCAGTCTAATACTGAAACAAGAAATAAGCGCAGGCATGGCAAGTGGTAGTGACCGGAATTCTGACCGTCGGCGTGATTTCGGGTGGCCAGCCGATGGGGCTGACTTTGACTATGAGTTAATAGATGAAGATCCAACTGATTTTGACGAATATGTGGAGAGATATCGTGGGCAAAAGCAAGATGAGGAGAAAAGTGCTCAAGGGGCGGATTTGAAGAAAGGGCCAACTAATAATCCAAGCTCGAGGCTAGGTTTCAAGTCGTACAATTCCGCAGATAAGCGGTGCGATTTTTTCCTCTCTTTTCCAAATTTTTTGACTTAAATGCATTTTATTCTTAACTCTTTTTATAGTGAGGATTTAGCTACCGCCATTTTGAAGCGCAAGGATCGTCCGAATCGGTTGATTGTTGAGGAAGCGCAAAATGATGACAATTCAGTGGTTTCCCTTTCGCAGGTGAGAATTTTAGTGCCAATACCAACCTAATCTTAAAGCCACGTCATACCATCGCTAACTCGTCTGGCTCATTTTTTTGCAATTACTTTTGACTAACTATAGTTATATATTTTTCCTTAGGCGAAAATGGATGAATTACAGCTGTTCCGAGGTGACACTGTTATTCTGAAGGGTAAGCGGCGCAAGGAGACTGTTTGTATTGTTCTCTCAGACGATACGTGCCCGGATGAGAAGATACGCATGAATCGTGTTGTGCGCAACAATCTATGCGTACACTTATCAGATGTGGTGTCGGTACAATCATGTCCTGATGTTAAGTACGGCAAACGTGTTCGCATTTTGCCTATTGATGACACCACAGAGGGAGTAACGGGCAATCTATTTGAGATTTATCTAAAGCCTTATTTCCTCGAGGCCTACCGCCCGATCCACATGGGTGATAATTTCATTGTTCGCGCCGCTATGCGTCCAATTGAATTTAAAGTTGTACTCACTGATCCAGAGCCGTATTGCATTGTGGCTCCGGAGACGGTAATTTTCTGTGATGGTGATCCGATCAAGCGAGAGGTGAGCTTTAGCTGCCTTTATTTATTTTTTGTTTTTCAGAAATTAATACTTGTTATTTATGGTTCACAGGAGGAAGAGGAGTCATTAAACGCCGTCGGCTACGACGATATCGGTGGTTGCCGTAAGCAACTTGCTCAGATTAAGGAGATGGTGGAGTTGCCACTGCGTCACCCATCGCTTTTCAAGGCCATTGGTGTGAAACCACCACGTGGTATTTTGATGTACGGTCCACCTGGTACTGGTAAGACCTTGATTGCCCGCGCTGTTGCGAATGAGACAGGCGCTTTCTTCTTTCTCATAAATGGTCCCGAGATTATGTCGAAATTAGCTGGAGAGTCTGAATCGAATTTACGTAAGGCGTTCGAGGAAGCAGAAAAGAACTCGCCTGCTATTATATTCATTGATGAAATTGACGCGATTGCGCCCAAGCGTGACAAGACCCACGGCGAGGTTGAGCGACGAATAGTTTCGCAATTACTCACTTTGATGGATGGCATGAAGAAGAGCTCTCATTTGATTGTCATGGCTGCAACCAACAGGCCTAATTCCATTGACCCAGCTCTACGACGTTTTGGCCGGTTTGATCGCGAAATCGATATTGGCATCCCAGACGCCACTGGCCGTTTAGAGGTTTTACGTATACACACTAAAAATATGAAGTTGCACGATGACGTCGACCTTGAGCAGATCGCCGCCGAGACACATGGTCATGTTGGCGCTGACTTAGCTTCATTGTGTTCGGAGGCAGCTTTGCAACAAATTCGTGAAAAGATGGACTTAATCGATTTGGAGGATGATAAAATTGATGCTGAAGTGCTAGCTTCTTTGGCTGTTACAATGGAAAACTTCCGATATGCTATGACCAAATCAAGTCCATCGGCCTTGCGTGAGACCGTCGTTGAAGTGCCCAACACCACTTGGACTGATATTGGTGGATTAGAAAATGTTAAGAAAGAGCTGCAGGAACTGGTGCAATACCCGGTCGAACACCCAGACAAATTCCTTAAGTTTGGCATGCAGCCAAGCCGTGGCGTACTCTTCTATGGACCACCTGGTTGTGGTAAGTCGCATTGAAAAGTGTTTTAGCATTACATTTCGCTGAGTGTCATATTTTCTGTTAGGTAAAACTTTGCTTGCCAAGGCCATTGCCAATGAGTGTCAAGCCAACTTTATTTCGGTCAAGGGCCCGGAGCTTTTGACAATGTGGTTCGGCGAGTCCGAAGCTAATGTACGCGACATATTCGACAAGGCTCGTTCCGCAGCACCTTGTGTGCTTTTCTTCGATGAGTTGGATTCCATTGCCAAGGCACGTGGTGGCAGCGTTGGTGACGCCGGTGGCGCCGCTGATCGCGTTATTAATCAGATACTCACAGAAATGGATGGCATGGGCGCAAAGAAGAATGTTTTCATCATCGGTGCAACTAATCGACCCGACATCATTGATCCGGCTATATTACGTCCGGGTCGTCTAGATCAGTTGATTTATATACCATTGCCAGATGACAAGTCGCGTGAGGCCATTTTAAAGGCCAACTTACGCAAGTCGCCACTCGCCAAGGAAGTTGACCTTACTTACATTGCAAAGGTTACCCAAGGCTTTTCCGGTGCAGATTTGACTGAAATTTGTCAACGTGCGTGCAAGCTGGCCATTCGTCAGGCTATCGAGGCGGAAATACGACGCGAAAAAGACCGCAGTGAGAACCAGAATTCTGCTATGGATGTAAGTAAATTTAACAAATGAACGTTGTACCTTACCAATATTTATTGTTTGTGCAGATGGACGAAGAGGATCCAGTCCCAGAAATCACACGTGCTCATTTCGAGGAAGCAATGAAATTTGCACGCAGGTCTGTGTCTGACAACGACATCAGGAAATACGAAATGTTTGCACAGACTTTACAGCAATCCCGCGGTTTTGGCCAAAACTTCAGGTATACACCAACAAATTCAAACGATTAGTTTGAAATGTTCCTACTGACAGTTTTTGTGGTTTTATTTGTGTTGCAGGTTCCCAGGAAATGCGAGCAATACCCAGGGTACTGGTTCCAACGTTCCATCGAATCCGCCAGCCGACAACGGCGACGACGATCTTTACAGTTAGATTCTTAGTTTTAAATATTTTAAATGAATATTTAACCATCATACAACAACAGCAACTTACTACTATACACACGCCCAAACCCAAAATATTAAGGAAGCAAAAGTTCGAACTACAACAGTTATACTTCTAAAAAGGTTCAAAAAACAAAACGAAAAAATAGAAGCAAAATTGTCATTTAATAACTCCGTAGCGATCCCGTACGTGAACGTCTCTTTGTTATGCTGGCATTTAAACATCATGTTCTATTATTAACCATTCAAGGCAAACAAACAACAAATGAATTTATCATTTGGACAAACAAATGGACAATTTTCAAATATATGTAATGCCAATTATATATGGAATAGAGCATCCTTGCGTAGCCAGCGCGCCTACACGTCATATTTCTAATAATAATATACATACTAAACATCAAGTAATAAAATTATAAGTACATTTGGAGCTACGTTTTTAAGAGAATTAAAATATTTGAAAAAATCTATTTTCTTTTTCTTGTGTAGATTTTTTTTGAAACTAAATAAACATTTAGCTTAAGACATAGTATAGAGATATTGATGGAAAGAGATCCTGCTCTAAAATTCAAGCAGTCAAATGGTGTCTTATTTTCATAAATTGTATTGAAAGTATATTTCCATAATTATCATGTAATCACAATGCTTTGTGTATCAAAAATGTATTTCCATTGATTTCTATGAATACTATAATATCCAGTTGTACAATGCAGTTCAACTTATTGTACCGTACGTCAATCGATTCTTATATCTCGTGGTAACACGAAGTTAACTTTAATTTACTCTACAACCGAATCGTCGGCGCCAGCGCTAAAATCTGCTGTTATGGGTAATTTTCCAAACAGAGATCAATAACATTCAGAGCTGCGCCTAAAATCCCTTTGTCAAAATGCACCATCTTTTCTGACAGTCATGCAGCAATTAAGACTCTCATACACGAAATGTCAATATAGCATTGTAAGGTAATGCCTGAGTAAGCAATTTTCTTTGGTTAAGTACCTCCAAAACCGTTGGCATCTTGAGGTCTCTGTGCAGTAACGCAACGCGGACGTACCGTGGGGCGCCAGTGAGTCTCCTGAGTGTCTTGTTTTAGCATGCCTGCAACCTTGTAATGTGGTATACGACTGTGGTGCCCCATTTTGCATGGCGTAACGTCAAACGGGTGCTACCACTTGTAGATAAATTAGCCACCTATTCGCTAGGCTGACCTTGTTTCGAAAGCGGAGAAGCCTTTCCAACGTACTGAGCTTCTGATAGCGGCGCGCTGTAAACACCTTTGTGTGTGCACGCCACGTAAGTCACTCGCCCAGGATCAGACCGAGATACCGGAATTGCTCCATTTGCGGAGTGATGCTTGTGTTGTAAGTCACAAATGGACAAACGCCTTATCTTGGATTGAACGTGCAGTTGTTAGATTTATCGTCGTTGATTACTATGTTCTAGGCGTGGAATATTTTCAGGGGGTTGGGTAAAATTGCCGTGCCAACCGCTAACAATCAAAAAAATTATTTCGAATATTTTAGAGAATGTTGGGAGCAGGCTTACCGGTCTGTATGATGCGGCATTGTATATTTCACTCAACGTAGGCTCAACGTATCGGCCGAGGAACGGGTTTTAGGCATAGGGCATTGTACATGCATTGCGCATTCCTCCATGTGCCTTTAATGCCCTTAACGGACACAGAAAGCTATCCCTTTCCAACGAGGTATTGATTTATAAATTATCGCCTTCGGGATGCGATGTCTATCTGTGGGAACATGCATAGTACAACTTCTGTCAATTGTGCACGGTATTATTATGGGAGGCTTTTGGATAGCTTGTAATTGTATTCTGCACCAAGACTAGGGTCTCCTAGAAGTGCTAGAAAACAATTAGTTTTTATAGCCCTAAATATATGTACATATGTAATCATATTTCGTATATTCAATATGAAAATTGGAAATAAAAACAAAGGAGTTGGCAAATTCAATAGATTTTTATTTTATTTTTTGAATTTTTTTTTTTATTTTACTTTTTATTTTTGTTTCGTAATTGTTGATTTACACATAAATTACTTTTTAAGCTTAATAATTACAACACAACAATCAAAAACACATTTATTTATTATTAATATGATTTGCCCTTTTTCTTCTTTGCACAAATTTTTGAGCGTTGATATTTAAATTGCAGTGATGATTGTGGGATTTATCAATTGATTTACTTATTTAAATTTATTCATTTATTTTTTTTTTATTTTTTGCTTCTTTTAATTCTTTATAGCTTGCATTTCACTTGACTTCATTTCAAATATTTTTCATAATCATTTAATAAATTTGTGCGCCTGCGTGTTTTATGTTCCTTCGCGTATGACGCTTCGCTTGCTTATGTGTGGATTTGTAATGTTTTATATGAACGCGTGTGTGTGTGCATGTGGCGTGTTTTACGTTGGAAGAAAATGTCCAGCATTTTCAGCTTTTAATGTGTACTCTATATATGTAAATAATATTTTATTTCAGTAATTTTAATTTTTTTAGTGTCTGTTTTTTTTTTTTTTTTAATTTGTAGACTAGACACCAAATTAAGTTTGTTTCTAGAAAACTTTTTTAGCAAGTAACAATTTTATTAAAATGTGTCATTTATTTATTTGCTTATCTAGTTTATGATAATGTTATCCCATTATTATATTATTTTTTCACCTTTTGCAGATCTTCAAATTTCTAACACAAAAAATCAAATTCCATTTGACAAGATGGGCTGCAACGCTATTTTGTATTACTTTTGTTTTTAACTCTTTTAACCACTCAGGTATCAAAAGGTACATTTTTGATAGGGTTTTAAGAATAGTTAAGCTCATCAGTTTTAGATTTCACTAAACAAACAAAATTCGAAAGGGGTGGAATATTAGATCAAGAAGATCTCTATTTTTCTGTACAGGATATTCGACATGTTTGAGCACATCTCACTTTGCCGTTGGCTTATCAGAAATCATATATCGTATATAAAATATTATTGA
Source organism: Cacoxenus indagator (assembly GCA_035041755.1). Classification (NCBI taxonomy): domain Eukaryota; kingdom Metazoa; phylum Arthropoda; class Insecta; order Diptera; family Drosophilidae; genus Cacoxenus; species Cacoxenus indagator. Next base: position 826,975 of record JAWNKX010000240.1, read on the forward strand.
ACGTTTTTTGTTGCATAGTTATTACTAGTGATGTAAACATCAATGTTCAATGTACAATAAGTATATTATGGTTATAGTTAATATATATTTTATACTAATTTCGATTTTCATTGATTTTTGCATCACTAGTTATAGCCTGTCGTTGCAAAATATGTATGGAGGTATCAATAATATTACTAGTTCGCTTTTGTTGCCAATTTGATTTATATATTCTTTTTTTTTTCATTGCTAAGTTGATCCCATGTAGCATTCTGATTGTTCCATTAGCCGTTTAATGTACACATTGTAAATGTAATTGAAAATCTATACTTCTTTACCATGCATATAATAGGTACTAGGTTTTATAGTTCAGATAGAGAAAACAGGTTGTGCTCTAGTAAGCAGATCAGATCAGGCAATTTCAACAACTTTTATATAATACCAATACAACTAAAGATAAGATTGCCTTATGAAGCTTCTATTTGTGTTAAAATATTGTTTCCTTTATGATAGTGAAGTGTTCTCTGGTGGTGAAGACCAGCAGAGATAGATATACTACTTGTTTTTGTTCATAGTTATTCCACCTGTATTTTTAATGTATATTCCATATCGAATCGAATTTTTTATCGTGACTTTAGAAGTAAAAAATATTAAATTAAAAACTGAAAATTTAATTAATAAAAACCTTTAAAAAATAAAGTAGTCATTAATAGTTGAAATGGATGTGATGGATGTGTACAGAATACAATGTTTAACACAATTCTTGACGATTGGGGATTGAAGAAAACAAATCTACAAGAAACAACGTTAACATCGGCTGTGCCGACGGTGTAATACTTTTAACACCAAAAACATGTGTATCATCGAATAAAGTCTCTCTTTTTTGTCTGAAACTTTGGAGAACGCCTCTGGTGGGATCTAGTAAATGGGATCTAGTAGTTGTATTGATAATTTCAGGTTTTGTGTGTATGGACCATAAAAACTATCAGTCCAAATGTGAACTCCAAAAAGTATTTGTAAACAAAACATTGTTTTTTGAATGAGAAGTACGCCGGAGAGGCACAGAGTTTGGTAGAAAATTTACTTTTAGTTATCTAGAGACTCACAGACAGATGGACATCACTGTATCAACTCAACTTGTCGAACTGTTCAAGAACTGTGATTTTGTAAGTCCATGACAAAGTTAGAAAAATATTCACAGAATGTGAGGAGCATAAAAATGGGTTGAGTTTGAAGAAGATTTCACTTTAAAATCGAAACTGGCTTATTGCTTCGATTTAAATTCGATTCTGTATCGATGAATTTGTGAAATTTCAATGCCGTTTAGATTTTAGTTCCACTTACAATTGCCATCGCCGGTAACTATAATAATAAGCATAAACCAAATAAGAGTTTTTTAACTTTATTTTTTTACCTATTTTATTTCTTTTATTCTTTTGTTCTTCAATTTATTTTTTATGTGCACTTCTTGTATATATTTTTTGAAATTAATCTTCATATTTATTTAGTTCCTTTTTTTTAAATGTATGTTTCATTATTATTAAATTTATTATTATTATTTTTATATTAATTTTTTTTTTTTTAAATGAATTTTTCTTTTTATTTAAAAATTTTCAAACATTTCTTTGGTTTCAATGGATTTAAGTATTGGAATTGAAGAAAACGTGATTTTTTTCATTAGTATCACCATATATATATACAATTTTTAAATCAATTGGAAAGCCATTATAGACTTTTGTTTTTCCTTCAATATGAACCAATGATGTTTTCTCCTTTTTCTTTAAATTAAATTAAATGTGAACTTAATTATTTTTAATTTTTGTTTTAGTAAATTTATTATTATTATTATTTTTTCTCAATACCACTTATAATCATTTCTGTTGTATTTTTTTAATTTATTACACCAATTTTTTGGACTAGTACAGGATTTGATTTCATCATACATATACTCTTATCTTTTTTTTTTTTGTGTGCAATAGCAAACTCTTTGATTGATGTGTTTTCATTTATCCTTAACTACTTTTTGTGTATATACGCGTTTGTATATGCAATTTTAATGGTATTTCTCTCTTTTCACATCATATAAATTATACTATACCTAAATCAATGAATGTCAAGTGACTGACAATTTAAATATAAATCCAAGGTACAAATTATGACTTAACTCAGCAACTTAAAAAATAGACATATTTTCTAATACAAAAAGTAAAGTGTTTAAAAAATAAACCTTCCACAGCAAATAATCATTCAATGCGGTTGCGTTTATTATTTTTTATTAACGAATCAACGAAGTTATTTCAACAATCGGGAGAATGACTTCACGCAAAGAGTGGAATCGTTAATTGAGAGCCCACTCAAGCAAGAATGAATGTTCTGACGGAGCCTCTGCTCTGTTAAGAGCGAATGAAAGTTTCGATAGAACATCATGTTAAAAAGCTTTTATTGTATGTGCGTTCATGTTATTGAAAAATGTACTCTTATGAATAACTAACAAATATTCTAAGGAATTACAAATACAAACGATTCATTTGTGGAAATTTCGTATCACTGATATAAACACCAATTCAGAGATGCTTTGCTAGCACCATAATTTTGTGCATTCTCTTCTCCGAAGCCTGCTGCTGCTCATTATAAATAATTGAAATAATGGTTAAAAGCGAAGAGCGTCAAATGCTCTTGTAGAGACTAATCTTTTATAGTTCTATATTTAAAGATATTAAACCAAATAATTGAAATAATTTAAAAACTGCTCTAATAAATTAAGTAGCAAACCTGAAGCAATCCAAGCATTACTGACTTTATTAAACTTATATTTTATAATCGAAATTTTATAATCAAATTGTAATTCTTAATTTGTTTTATGTTTTTATGTTTTTATGCGCACAATATTTAAACAAATAAATTTAACAATTTATTGATATTGTTTTTTTTTATGTTTTAAAGAAATAAAAATACATATAGAATTGCAATATTTAATTGTTATTGCGCATCATCTTTATCATTAGTGTAATCATGCTCACAATTATAATTATTAATGAAAGTGATTTTGGGTTTTATAATTTTCAAATGGATTTTTTTTTTAGTTACATATACCATTTTCTTATCTTCTTCTTACAATTAATTAATTTACTTTAGTTATGGTTGCATTAATGCTTAACTGTATTCATGTTGGTTAGTGGGCCGGGCGCGTATACTTTTTGATGACTGTGTGCTCTTGTCTGTCTGAATTTATGCAAATGTTTAGCTGTGCATTTTTTATTATTGTTGTTGTTGTTCTTTAATATTGATTAGTCACTGCAGTTCATTTTTGTAATTAATTTTAGAAATTTTCTTTTGATTTTTTAATTATACTATTTTTCTTAGCAAATTTCACTGAGGTGCATTCTATTTTTTATTATTATTTTTTTTATTGATTGATATTAATTTTTTATTTTTTCTTTCTAATGGATTGGTTTGATTTTATCTTCCGTTTTTATTGTTAAGTTGTTGTTGTTGCATTTGTATAAATATATGTATATATATTCATTACTTTAGTTTCAGACTTTTTATCGTATATCGGTGATATTATTTTTGCTGCCAAATATCTTGACCAGCTGCATCTCGTAGTCGTCAATGTTCCTCTTCATGATGTCCATACAGGGACCGAGCAGCCGTTCAAATGCCTTCACCTCGAGAACTAAGTGTTACAGAAAAAAATCATTAAGAAAAATATTACAACGAAATGTTTAAAACATTAGATCACCAAACACATAAAACGTGCACATAGGTCAGTACATTCTTACAAAATTAAATTTGAATCTGACGGACATTAAATCTCCAGATGAATGTGTGGATGGATTCATACACACTAATTGACATGCACTGAAAATAACGAATGAGCGAAAACACAATAACCAAATATCCAAAGCTGCAGAAATAATATGAATAAAGTATCGTATCAATCCACTAAATGGCCTTGGAGTTTACACATTTTTTTCCAGATAACGAATTTCTTGTAATGCTCTTCTCAAAAAAAGTGTCTCTATAATTGGGAACCCTCGCATGCTATACAATTCAGTTAAACCTTAAAAACATTGGCACAAATTTCAGCTCTAAAAATAACTTAAATTGTAATCCGTAAGGTTGTGTTAAAGACAGCTGCTCTAGTGGTCACATGCGGCCAATTCCAAGACTTTTAAAAACAAACTATAGAATCAAAGTTAGAAATACTCGTAGCGCAATGGTCCAAAATATTTAATTGAAAGAGTAATGGCCTTGTATTTGTATCAAGTGCATTTGAATATTGAGACAGATAAAAAGTATATATTTATAGAGACGAAAAGACTAACAGTATTCTCGTCGAGCAGCTACAACGCATTCTCTTCTACGTGTATTTACTTAATGTGGTCTGTAATGACAGCTCATGACTAAGTTATAATTCTACTTTTATTCACAGCTTAAAGTATATAACAATTTATGTAGAAAGAGGTATTATGACAAAACAAAATCTAATACTCCATTAGGCTTAATTAGTGGCCTCCCAAACTTAAGAGATTCTTATCATCATCGACAAATTCTTTGTTGATTAATTGATGACATTAATAATAGTAATAATGTTAGCACAATAACCGAGATTCTGTTTCCACCTGCCCTCTTAAAGAAGCTGGAAGTAGAGCTTACCATGGATGAAATATGACGCGGAGTCTGCCGTATTAAAGACTTTTGGGCGCCAAAAACGATTACAATAACAACATGATTGAGTGCGTAATGAGTTGTTCTTTTTTCGAATTCTATGTTTTTGTGGCAGTTTGTGTATTTTTTTTATTTTGAATTTTTTTATTTTGTTTTTACTTTATTTTAATTTATTTTTTGTATAACAAATAAAACCAACTACTAATTTTCATATACATATATATTTTTAATTTTGATATTACCAAACAGTGCAGTGTTAAATGTCAGAATCAGAAATAAAGAATAGAATTTTCGATATAACAAACTAAGAAAATATAAGAATTGCTTGATATGAACGAATTCGTGCGTGTTCTTGTTGCGATCTTGAATTAATTTGCCAAAGTTAGTGATGATTTAGAAAAGCGGATATCGTCGCGCGACTTCAGCGAATTCCTGCTCATACATTATAACATTTCGCTTCAGCACGTCCGTTAGGAAACCGAGCAGGCGATCAAAAGCTTCCGCTTCGAGGACTACGGATGCAAAGAGTTAGTGATTAGTGCAATTGACCATAGTGTTTAGCTCTGTCTCTATTTGTATTCATTGTGATGAAAAAAGGTTTGTTTTCGTTTTATTTAATTTTTTTTTATTTTTCTAATTAAAGTAGTGTCAAGTTGTTGGAGCTACATTCGATGGCTTCCACGCGGCTTTCTACTTTCATAATATTTACGCAAATCTATATCTAAATACTGATAATCACAAATCGCACGCTCTAGTAGGTTTGTACATTTCCCAAGCAATCGTTCAAAGCAAGCGCGATCGAGAACTACAAAATTTAAATTTAGTAAAGAAAAAGCGAAGCAGCAAAGTACGAGTGTTACACAAAGCACACAATACGATGAAGTGGGAAATAAAAGAAAATAAAAATAATTAATTGAAGGAATACAACTAAAGGAAGACGAATATTGAAAGAAGAATTTATTTCAAATTTTTGTATTTGATCAACGCTGATCAACGCCGTACTTACATGCCAACTTCAATTGTCCGTCGACAGCATACACAGAGGCAGCGCGTGGCTGATGTGTGACCAAGGCGAGCTCGCCAAAGTACTGGCCCTTTTTTAGTCTAGATATTTCAAGTTCGCCGCCATCCTGATCCATGCGCACCGATGCAGTACCCTCCTCAATAAAGTACATGCCATCGGCAACATCTCCTGTTGTTGGAAATCAAATGGAAATTTCAAATTGAAATCGGTCAAATATAAAGCTATAATAATATATATATATTGTATTCAAAAACAATATGTTTTTGATATGTTCTCAATTATAGTAGTAGAGCAATTTTACGTTCTTGATTGCAGATGAGCCGGCATTCGCGTTTAAGCATTCTACAGAAGACTCATATCTCATAAGGGAGGAGGTGAGTGGGTTGGGCTGACACTGTAATCGCATTACGAAGATCCTACACAGATCATGATAGTAGTGACGATATGCAAGCACTTTCAAAATGCTATAACTTTTGAACACCATATGAGCATTCATTGCATTCATATTTTACCAAATGCTACTTGATTTTAGTTTTAACAGCGAAGTGTTTGCGTATCAGTTTTGTGAAAAGCAGACCATTCAAACGGAATATTTGGCCGAAAAGTCACAAAAAGCTAGTGTTAAAGCCCTTGGACGCCGCAATATGAACAACCTTTTCATCACTAGATCGTCATCACTTTTCATCATCGTTCGGCAAATCAGGCGCGCTTTCCACTACACCATAATTGGCTGCTGAGCGGCATATGTATGTCGAAAACAACCGTGAAACGAAAATTGAAGAATAAGTAACGCCATGCAACCTAAAAAAATAACAAGATTTCGCAAATTATAAAAAAAAGTTAGGCTGTGCGCTTGAAAAAACGTGAGCAATTGTTGAATGTCGTTTTCTTTAAGAAGAAAAGTTTTCCAATCGAACAATTTATGAGCGAGGACAAATGTTCATGTATACCGTCCACAAAAGGTCATATGAAATTTTGGGTTGAACACCAGAAGTGAATTTGGTTGATTTGGTCGGCAGTGGCGGCTTTACGTTGGTGTTCTTGGGCGGCAGCGTGTGTGACATACAACGAACGATACTTCATATTGGACATAGATTTGCCAGCAAGGTCACAAGATGCTAATTCGCTGGAGTCCTCGCTATGGAGAGTTATGATAGCTAAGGTCAACACTAATAAATATCAATGTAGATATTTCTCTCCCTCCTATATCTTTACAAAAATCATAAACTTTTATGATCTACTAATAGTCTTCATAAGTAAAGGCATATGCACACATTTGGGAATTAAAAAAAATGTTTTTCTCTTACACTTGAATTAAATTCAAATTCAATTGCAATTGGGTCACCCTATATAACGCAGTTCAGCAATCAGCAGTCAATTACATATATTAGAAGCTCCACCCCACCTTCTTTTTGAGCGCGCTGATGATTACTGTAGTGTTGAGTCTCTATGGACTTTTTGATTTTGGCATCCGAAGCGAAACGACTTATTCAAAATATATGTGAAGCTGACAATTTAAACACCAAATCTGCAAGGTAGCATAACTATGCGAGCATTGAAAGCTCATTTGGCAAACAGCTCCGGTAAAATAATTCAAATCTTTGAACCCAGTTCATATATAATTTCTATATATTCTGCGTATCATAGTTTTGCGCTCTCTTGTACTGTCATTACATAACTGTGATATACTCAATTAAGATAAAAGTAAATACACCAATTAAATTATCTTTTGAGAGCTGTACTGCACTCGTATATCCATAGTACTATGCTTTCATATTTCCTTTAGCAGATACGCGTATGGTACACAACTCACCTTGCTTAATGATCATATCGCCATCTTCGTATGATTTTGAAACTAATGCATCTGCTAAGTTCATTCGTTCATAGTTCTACGTGAAACACGAAATTAATATTATTTGTATTATCAATCAGCGATTGACACACAACTGACCTGCAGTGCCTTCAGCATTGGCACATTATTCAATAGGTCCTCGTACATTTTTCGCTTTTTGAATCCTGACTTGAGCAGTATACGTCGAAATGTCGGCCGATCCATGGCCCACAGCATGCCGTCGGTCTCAGCCTGTATCGTTGCGGCTCTAATTAAGTAAAGCAATTTAATATTTATGGTACAAGTATGTTAATTACATCAAAAAATAGCGTCTGAAGTGTCAAATGGAATTTTTTTTCAAATGTCTACATTAAAAGTTAATTTGTGATAGGTGGTGAGTGATTGTGTTAACTTATTGTGCAAATCACTAAATTGAGAATAGATACCTGGGCATATTGTAGAGTAGCGCTAATTCGCCGAATATTCCGTTATTGTTGTAGGTATTGACGTGCTTGTCATTCACATACACCTTATATATACCACTGCAGCATTTCCAGTTAATCATAACGTCGATTACATATCCATTAGAATGATGTTGATTATATCAAAAACAAAAACAAAAAATTGCAAAAACATAAAAAATTAATTTAGTTTTTGTTAAAGATAATATGAAATTTGAAATAAGCTAAATTCGTGCGAGAAACGCTTTATCGATGATGACTGCTTCATTTGAAATATCACGTATACAACCGCAACAGTAACAGCGATAGTTTTTTTATTAAAACAAAAAATAATAATAATAATAATCATTTATCTCGGCTGGCCGTCGAAGCAACATATGATGCTAAGCGTGTTTTTTGGCCACTGACGGTAGCGCGACCACGTACATTCACTTCTTGGGAGGTGACTGGATACAGACACTTAGAATCGAACTAATTTACGAGTATATTCTGGCGTGAAGCATTGAATCTGAAACCGAATTTAATCTGACATACCTCAGGTGTAAAAAGGGACCCATCGAGCTGCGGATAACGATAAAATTCATTTAGTCAAGACTCTCAGCCTAAGAGTGTTACCGCACAACTAAATAGATACAAATTTTTAATTTAAATTTGAACATTGATCTAATGAATTAATTCAGTTTACATGATTCTACTTTTATAAAATAAAAATTAAAAAAAAAATAAAACAATTAAACGACATAGAAAATGGCCTTCCCATAAAGCAGGAATGCTGAAATCGATAAAAAAAAATTTTTAGCCAGCTGTTTTTTGTTTTGGAAGATTATGAAGGTATGGAAAAATATGAAACATTTTAAATAAGCGAAAATAGCAACAGACGAAAGTAGCATGTATCATGAGGGAGCAATGACTTGCTCCCTTGACTGATATATTTTCGCAGAGAAACAAAAATTTATGTGAACATTACGATTGGCTATAAATTTTGTTTATATTATTTACGAAGCGAAGAACTTAATGAAGCCCGCTTACTTAATAAATCATTTTCGAAGAGTGCAGCTTTAAAAATGTACTCATATTCGATGTAGTTGAATACAAAAACTGCATACAACACATAAACGACAACTAAGCACACGTAGTAAACTCAAGCCCGTAAATGTTCAAGTCGATTATTATACGTGATATTTCATGGTCATATTCGTTGTTTTTAAAAATATGTATATAGTCCACAAAGCATGCCTCATTTGTCGCGCTCTACTTACTATTCAATAACATAAAAATTATCGCCATCATCACCTTGGCGTATGATATAGTCACCAGGCTTAACCTTTCGCTCAAACATGGCATCCAATACTTGAGTCATCTACAAAAGTGAGACACAAACAATTTAATAAATAGTTAAAATTTAACAAGGAATCAATTTATATTAACCTGTTCCTTATACAGTGAACGGAATAGCAAAACATTCTTAACCGACTCGGTTAGACGTTCGCGTTGCTCATCTGTTTTCGGATAAATGACCGGAGCAGTTTCTTCCTCATCCTCAGCTTCGGGATCATAGGCCTCAGCAAAGACCGATTTACGGCGTGTGGTTTGCAACGGTATGGGACGGTCTGAAAGTAACAAATAAGAAAAAAATTACATTAACATAGTTAAAGGAATTTACAGAAGCGCGAATGCTGTCAATCATATAAATCACATAAATATAATATTAAATAATTGCAAACGGCAATACGGACACACAGCTAAACTAGCACTCAAGGCAGCAGCCGCATGTATACATTGCAGTGCGTGTAAAATCTGCAAAAAAAAATATATATATATGCGGATGGTAGAAAAGTAACTTGCGAAAATGAGAATAAGGTTTCAACAATTTACTTGCATATAACAAAGCAAATTGATTTGCTTAAATATTTTGCATTGTTAGCGTTGTAATGGTGGAAGACTATGATCTTTCTGTTGAACACCCTTTTTTCTTCAGCGCTTCATTTAGTCTTGTTACTTGTTGACAATAGAGTATTGAATTTATCGTTTGCCCCGGGTGTGAGAAGCTCATAATACAGAGGACACTTGGAATGGCTCAAATTTTTTATACCAAGACCTTTTTCGCACAATATTATCATCTATTACCTATTTTTTATCGCGAGTTATGAATTTGGACAGAAAATATTCCAAATTAATCCGTTTCAGTAAATTTGCAATCTTAAGATTTTTTTTTTTCTGTGAAATTGTTGGGTACCTAAACAGAGAGTTTCTTTACATAGCCAGTCTTTTTTAAATGGTCTAAACATGGTACTAAGGTGAATGCTAAGATCCTTAGAATTTACTCGAGTACTTCTATGCTGATCATTCTAGACTTTTTTAATAATTTAGTCCACATTTCGGTGCTAGGCCAACCTGACCGAGGCTCATATTTCCCATTGAAATTTCCTAAGCAAAATCGCGTATACCATATTCTAACTGATCGTTCTGATAAAGTACCTTCTATATGATGTGCACAAATTAATTATGAGCCTTCGCTGCAGAAACACCTCTTTCCAAGAAATAAAGTATATGGTAGCGAATTTTCTGTATTTCGGCACTCATTTGCTTTACGAAAAAACTGCGGATTTTATTTCATTATTTTAGCAGTACAGTTTTAAGAGGATTGCTAGCTTCTCCGGTAGCATCTGATATTTGATCTGATATTTCCAGATCGGACTAATACATACAGAAAAGTCTAGCAATTCAAATTTTCGGAAGTGACTTTTCCACTAACCTTTTATATATACATATAGATGCAAACAAAGGACTTATCAGCATGAAGTAGAACCAATCAAAATCGTATTAGCGTAGCTTTTTACTTATTTCCCCTGCTGACGTGGACAGTTGCATCTGCGTTTGTGTTGCTGCAGATGCCAAGTTAATTATAAAAAGTGTTCTGTGTGCGTGGGTAAACGTAATTGAGCTATTCGTATTGAATTCTTATTGGTGATATAAGCGGATAATAAAAAATATGTGAAATATAACCGTATGTGTAAAAATATATGTTGAAGTTGCTAACAGCGAAAACATTATAAATGAAAATTCTCCTTTAAATCTGAGTTTAAAAAAGCGATAGAGAAGCAAAAGGCGCTTAAATAAGCGTGTAGTGCAGGTACATACTAATTAAATCTTCTGTGTGCACCCGATGGTGTTTACGTCGTATATATATAACATATATGCAAGAGTGGAGCGTGAAGTGTTGCACTTAAAGCTTGTATCTCTGAATGTCGTTTGGTTGAGTTAGCATGAAAGAGAACACTAATGATAACTCAATGTTTAGGTGCATATGTATGTGCGCGTGTGCAAAGGCTTGTGTACATATGAGTAGTGTGCATGTGTAGCAGCATATGCAGTTTGTTTGTTTAGCTCACTCAAGTGTCCGTAAATTTGTTGATCCAATTATGCAATTTGCGCTGTCGACGCAAAACACAAAATAAACGTACAAACAGACAAACAAAGAAGAGAGCAACTAGCCAAGGAACCAGCCAACAACAACAGGAAACGCAACCTAGGCAAGTAAGCAGGCAAGGCCGTTGGTAAATATTAATAAAATAAATATAAATAAATACGAGTATATCGTACAAGCATGAATCTCAGTAAACATATTGCAAGAAATACATGAAGAAAGTAAACTGTGAGATACAAAGAAGAAGTCAATTTAACAAGTACATTAAGTCATATGAACAGTCCTTCGGTGGGTGGGTGGCTGTTAATCCGAAATCATTCACATTTGTTTAATTCTAGCAATCAAGCTCCTGGACAGGTAAACGCGACGCCTGAAAAAGCTGTACCCGCTAGATCGCTCATTCCGCTTGGTTGATCAACCATTCTATATTATTATTGTTCATGTAATTTTTAATCATTATACAATTTCTTAGATATATAAAGATGTGATAGTAGCAAATAAAAACTATAGCCAAAACAGAAAAAATTAATTTGTTTAACTAATTTGATAGGACAGCTTAGGGGTATTGATGATAGATCCTACCGCGCTAAGAATATTGGTTCTAGCTTTATTATTAACATAAAATGTCTTTGATGCCTGTTCCTTTACACTTTTTATATGTAACTCCAAACAAAGCGCGTGGTCGTTCATTAGGTCCACCAGTCGTTCTGCAGTCTTTTCATAGTCTTTCAAGTTAGTGTAGTGCTCTCCAGTTTGTAGTGAAATGTGTATATTCGAATTGACTACGTTGTGAAGCTTATACTTTGTTACAACCAATGCTTTAAAGCGCTGTACCTGATCTCGAGAATATTCCTAAAACTAACTTCAGATGCTGGCATGTATCCTTAGCTTTAATATCAATTGTTTTACATAAAGTAGTAAGATGAATCAAATTTACTGAAATTATTCACTTAAACATTTTTGAAGTGCAGCGAGGTGTAAGTCCAAAAAAAAGTGAAACGGAATTCAGGATGTTGGTGCTTGAGGGACGTAGAGGGGATAAGCATTGGCTTGGAAAGAGTATTAGAATGAATGACTTTGCGTGTGTTGTTGCTCCTGTTTGGTTTTGTTGCTATCATATAAATAATTTAATATAAGTTATTTGGCAAAATTATTTTAAAACTTGATTCCTACGATTTCGTGCAGCCGTTTCACTTCAATAGTGTGCTTATATAGGTAAGGCACGCACATTACTTTTTTTTGATAATTTATATAAATCATACTTAAAAAACACAATTATTTTGTTTCATTCATTAAAAACAGCACCAAACAAAAGATACAATACATACATCGAAATATGAAATACATGCACAAACAAAAAGAACATATGATTCTTTTAAATAAAATATTTTTTTCTGGGTCATGATCCTTACCAACAAACAAACTGCTAGACACATGAGTAGACATTGCAACTATTTATTTATTATTTGTATTTTTTCCGACTTTTCAATTAACTTAATATATGTTTTCAGCGTAAACTATGGTATCTCTTTATGTATTTAGATCTAAAGCACAATGTAATTTATGCTGTAATTTGTGCATTCATAGACACACAAAGCCATAAATGTTCACATGTGTGTGTGTGCTTTTATGTATCTATGTTTGTACAAATTCAAGGCAAACCACTCACATAAATATCAACGCACACAATGCATACATCATAGAAAAAAGAGTTAAAAAAATGATAAATAAAAAAAACATTACAAAAAAATTGTAAATTCATTCAACATCGGCACTGACATGTAAAATTCCAATTTGAATACTAAATGTGCTGAACATGTCTACTGCATGAAAATGGAAAGTAGTCTAAAATCACTGTGTTGTCACATTTTGCATAGAAACAATTTGACTCATAAATATTTAACGCATGTTCGAGTGTTTTCAAGTGCTCCCAAAATACAGAGCTAATATGGTTCAACGTCAATTCGTTTGGATTCATATATGTATAGTTTTTGACAACGTATATATTACACGATTTGTTAGTCAAAAAAAATATATATATATTAAAATTCAATGAAAACATTGAGTACTAAGCAATATAAGCGTCATACTAAATAACTAAAGTTGGCCATACATGACGAACATGCTCGTGTAAAAGACAAATAACTTGAAAAGATTTTATTTATAGGTCAAAATTACTATCGGCACAAAAACTAAATTAATCATTTTTACCAACAGACACGATTTAAAAATTTCTTAATTGTCCCATCGGATTCAGTAAGTTTTATTGGAATTTTTGCATGCGTTTTAGTAGCTTGAAAAGTGCAACAGTTTAACCTTTGTCCAGTTTATATGCAAAAGACGAATTTATGCGAAATTTGTGTTTTAATACAAACCATATTTTTTTCTTCTTCAACTAGTTCAGTTTGTATGAAAGAATGAATATTTTTCTCAGCATGGTTTTGGTATAAAGTAAAGTTAAGAAGAAAATCGACTTAAGCAAAGCAAGTCGACATTTTTTGCCACACGGCACAGGGCAGGAGCGAACGCAATAAACTTTATAGTCAGAAGCATAGCAGGCACGAACGTGACTCATAAATCTCCATTTAGACTATCAAGTTGTGAGATAAGAAAGCACCTGAGGGCTTTGCCGTTGTTGTTGCCACAAGCGAATGCTGACTTTAACGTCGTTGCTATGGATAATGTGAGCAAAAAAAGAAAAAAACCGCTAAACCGCTAACGATAAATATATGGATGTAAAATAGCGTTACAAAGATTCGTGTGCAACCTGGGCGTTTTAAAAAAGGAAAAGAAAATTTTTCAGTTAGGGGATGATCAGCAATGTGAATGTCAAAGGATTTGCTAAGTTAGAAACTTAATATTTTAATTATTAATGCTGCAAGTTAATAATTAAATATAACTGGCACTTGAGATGCCAACATATGCCATATGTGTGTGTGTAATTTGTGAAAGCCGTGCGGGCCGGCGCTCCCTTATTGACCAGTCAAGCGCGTGTCAGCAGTGCATGGTTCAGCTGAAATTCAGCACCACACTTTGTTGTTATTATTAGACAATATTAATATGCACATGGTTGCACATAACCTCATAATTATGAAGAGCTTAAGCCAGTCGCTTTTATAATAGAAACATACTACTGTGCTCAAAAAATATGATGAATTCCTTATTTTAAATTCGCGAGTACTACGAAAGCATACAATTATTTATATTGTTATATCTGAAGAGTTTACTTTTGTTGCAATGGCTCACACAGCAATGATAATTCGAAACCATTTCATCGAAAATTCACGGTTCACAATCACCTTATTTGCGCGCTTTAACACCGAGTGACTTCTGGCCATTCAATGTACTAAAAAGACCACTCCGTACTCCGTGGAGTCGATCGAGGAAATAAAAGCCGAATTTGCGAAAGCATTGAAAGGCTTTTCCCGATGATTCAAGTGTTGGAAGAAACGTTGGAAAAATTATATTGTATTAGTTTGACGGCGACGAAATTAATATGGAAGAATAAATTAAAATTTCATCAAATTTTTTGGGCAAAGTGTTTATCTTTACTAAGCACAATACACGCTTTTAATCTCTTCTAAATATCGTTGGGTATATCGTTATTATGATCACAGTAGATCGAAATCATTAAGCTGCATGATATACATAAGAATCTCTGGAATATCGGCCCATTTCAATCTCAATTAAAGTAACGAATACAGTGAGCAAAATTAAATGCAATCACTGCCTTATTGATTCACCCTAGTATTAAGAGCTAAACGAAACATTTTTATTTCTTTATTATTTTTTTAAAAATAAGGATGTGGGTATGTACATATATATAAATAGGTGCGCCAGTATCAGACTTATTAGGCGACTAATTGTAACGCATTTAACGAGTTGTGCTAATCACTTTGCGGCACATAAAACGCATAAGGAAAAAAGCACAACGGCTGCTGCTGCCGCTGCTTTTTAATTATATCAGTCGACTACAATAAGGTCAGCCAACAGGTTAGGCAAAAAAAAACAAATTCAAGTGCACACATGCACACGCACAAACACCCGCGACTGAAATACGAGTACTCGGAAAATGTGCGCTGATAAAAACGGAAAACGTGAATATTAAATTAAAATTAGAAATTCAACTAGTATATTAAAACCAAGTGCTTCGCCCCGAGAATTGAATAAGTGAATTAACTAAATTGTTGCACGCCAAACGTTGAACGCGCACTAACGACGACTGACAACTGACTAACAGTTAATGTCGCTGACGATGTGCTTCACTAGATGAGAATGTTGAGAATGATGGCTACGATGATGATGATGATGATGATTATGAAGATGGTGATGATGATGTTAATGTCAGTGATGATGTACTTGTGGTATCCGACATTCTTGTTCCAGTCAACATATTCTACAATACTCGTGCAACCAAACACACACCAAGGCAAGCACACCACACTCAACGCAAATAGGAAACCCACAGTTAGACAGGCAGGTAGTCAGTCAGAGAAGACCAACCACTCGAACTGCCGAGCGAACAGGGGAAGCAAATAGTGTCGGTGTGCCGCCTGACTGCCTCTTTAAGTGTGTTTTAGCTGTCATTGTGTGCTAGTAGTAGTGTGAGTGCAACGCCTAATAGTATGCTATACAGAAATAGCCATAAGACTACAAGTTGAGCAGTAATAATAAAAAAGTATATATTATAAATTATTTAGTATATATGTATGTATTGATAAAAGAGTAAGGCAAGGAAAATATTTAAAGCATCCTTTGTGCTCATTAGCATCAACATTATTAAGCACAATACACGTAGCTACACATGCACATGAGCATGGGAATGAGCACGTGGATTATGAAGATGAGAACGATGAGGATGATGAACGCAGCAATGGTGAGTGCACACAACCAATACAAATATGAGTGAATGAAGGCGGTGAGCATACGGAACAAACATCCTACGAAATACCAATTTCCGATCGTGGATGGCATATCAAGCTGGTTATGGTTTGTGTGTGCTAGTAGCAACGAAGGACATGCTTTAAAGCAAAACTACAGTTTGGATGTACGAGAAAATGTGTGTGTGTGTATGTGTGTGTGTGTATCTACGCCCATGGTCAAAGTTGTTATGTGTGTATATGTCGCACAAAGTATGTGTGAGAGTATAAGGATGAGCATACAAACGCACCAAATCGAATGATGTTGATAACAACAACAACAGCACTCACAACAACAAAAACAATATGAACCACCTGTGTTAAAAATACGAACAACAAATACATGCCTGATATGACGAAAGCAGTCAATGTGCTCAACCATGGCTCATAACGATGATGACCAAGATGATAATGATGGTGCTGTTACTGCCACTGGAACACCCATTACACACAGCCTGTTGTAGTGTTGGCCTAAAGGTTCGATTGTTAACGTAAACTGCGACGCCCTCAACAGCAACAACTGCGACGAACTCATGAACTCAAGTGAACCGGTAAAAGCCTGTCCAGTTAGTTTCATTCGCCCATTCATGCGCATCGATGAATGCTCGTTGCTCTATATAGACGTCATACACCATACGCCTAGTGCAGTGTGGTGTGGCAACGATTCCTGCGGCAGTTAGTCACGAACATTGAAAAAATAAAATAAATAAAAAGTTGGGCCAACACTAACTTGTGAAAATGGAGTACGGCACACACTTACATAGACACATCAACGAATGACTATGAGAATTCTTGGGTGCTACAGAAAATTTTACAATTCAACCTGAAATTTTTGTGTGCCAACTGAATTATTTGTAAGCAGAAAAAGTTACAAATTAAATTTTCTTTCATTATGTCAACTTCGTCGTTAAATACATACTTCAGTGAACTCTGTTACATATACACAATCTTAAACAAAATGTATTGCTACCACCCACATTGAAATGAAATATTTTCTCAGAAATTTACATCAAAATTATACTTCGTAAAATATGCGCCAAACATAAAAACATTCAAAGTAACTTTTTCACAGTTTCGTTGGTTTAGTCAAATTTCATATCGATAAATCCAAAAATTGAATAGCAACTTTTATAGAACTTGCATTGAGGATATATATACACAAATCAGTAATATACTAGGATTTGAAATTTTCACAGTTGATGTACGCTTATGGCATATTATCCTAAGAAGCAACAGAGAAAAATGTTTTCTAGTTAGAGCAAAGAACCTCGTATACAACGATATATGTAACTAGCACAAGTCTTGGATATTAAAAAAATAAATAAATAAATAAATTGGAGAGGCTTGTAAAGACCCTATGCCTCTTAAAAAAGAAGTACTCAAGTAGTGTTCTGAATTCGACCATTGTAGTTGTTTGGGAGTTTGAAATCCAGTATTTCTAGGATGGAATGGTTCATGTCTAGAATTCTGAGTATAAAGTCGCGTACAATTTCATAGGTTGGTTAGAGGCTACTGATGGGATCATATCGATAACGGCAAAGGTAAAACAAATGGGAAAATAAACAGAAAGATTGAAAACCAGAACCAGAACCAGTCGTTTATTTCGCTTCATGCAGAATTATATTGGTGGCGTCACAATAAATTCCATAGACTATTTCAAAATATTATTGCGCTGCTTTTTGATTAAAAACAACATATTTTCTACAAAAACGGAATTATGCTTTTAACGAAAAACGACAAGAGGTTATCAACAATGTACAAGATTTGTTGAAAATATTTTGCTTGGTTGTATGATATACACATGATACTCCTTTTCTTAAGTTCATTTTCCACCAACTCAATGTACATATGTGATTTATGGAAAGGCACATTTTTCTTCATATCGGTAGTTACCACATTCCTACACACCAATGTTTATATTATAAGTCGCTTTTTTCGCAGCACTCAACCCAATATTTAAATGAATTCCTCTGTTTTTAGCTCAAAAGATATACCAGATATGTAAAATATCAGACATCAGCGAGCAAAGACAAAACCACACACCAAACCACATACTAAGACGAATTATTAACTTTATGTGTATGCCTAAGGCTATTTAAGTTAGAGATGTCAGTTTACATCATTTATTAAATTCCAGTTGTCTTCATTACCGTAACTTACTCCCATTTAACCAGCGATAACTCACATTCTAACCTCAAATTATTTACCCCCATTTGTTTAAGTTTCAATGCTCCGATGTAATTAATGCATACATATATTATCTAGTCGGTCGGTCGGTCGGCTTGGCCAATGATTTCAGTTGAATCTTGCCTGGGCCAGATAACAAGATACAATAGGCGTTCGTGTTTGATTTACCGAAAGATAAACACGTACCAGACAAGATTGTTTTATTAGACTACACCGAGTGCCACTCAACTTCGGATATTCATTATGAAGTTCATTGTTATTGAAATGAGGTTTGTGTATGGTTAAACGGTATGAGCTCTAGGCTCTAGGTATGGAAATGTAAAGAGAAAAATTTGAAAGTTATAGTGTACTTTAGAAAAACTATACAGGAATAATATTATAATATTTTTTGCGATGCAGATGGACTTCAAATGTAATTTATTATATAGTTTTCCAAAAAGGATGGTTAAAAAATCAAACCACATCTTAGAATTGTATTACGCAAAAATATTAAATTGTGGAAGTCTGGTAGTCTGACAAGCTAAATGTAAAAATTATATTTGTATGATGCTGTTTCTATGATAGCGCTCAGATTTAATAGATATGGCCATTCTTCTATTATAATCCATAAAACATCGTTTATGTTTATCATCATGTGAACATTATCAGACTCCTAGGATTAGTCATTTTCTGAGAAGAACAATTTGGAAAACATTTTAAATTTTGTTTTAATTCAATATTATTGTTATCAATTCATATTATAGTATATTATAGATAAATACAAGTCTATGTGTAAAACGTGTTATGAGGTTAACATAGTAAAGAGCGAAACGCTAAGTAAAATTGTGAACTTATTTTCACTTTTAATCGTAATATTTGTTTGACTACATTCGAAATTATTTCATTACAGTGATTATCAAAATAAACTTTTAAAATAAATAAATAAATTAAAAATAAAACTTTGGTTTCTTACTAATTTTGAGTAAGCAATTAGCCAAATCGCGAAGTTGGTTATTCTAAACTTATTCCCATAAAAATCTTTGAGGTCGCGTCACATTGGTAACATCAAACAAATTGTGCCTGTTGCTCTGGTACTTTCCCTTTAGTTTTTTAGCAAATTATAAAAACTCATTAAAAATGAGATGAAAGCTTCAGCAAACATTTTGACGCATTCACTTAGCGCGAGCGCGCCGAAATTCTACAACGACTGTGCTGAACTTCATGCAATTTCTCAGTGATGCTCAACTTAACTCAAAGTAGTATTACCGTTTGCACCTTTTTTCACGAGAATAGCTGTAAAAAACAATGTCTAACGTACGCCAACGAATAACATGGACGACCAAAGGCGCACAACAAGCGGAAACGGAAGCAAAATAGAATGAAGCGGAAGCTGAGAGCAAATGCCACAGAAATTAAATACAAACCAAAAAAATAAAATAAAAAATCAAACAAACAAACAAACGAATAAGCGAATAAGTGAGAAGCGAGCCAGCCAACTAACGAATAGATGAACGTCTGAAGAAACCAACGCGAAAGTTTTACATTTGCAAAACACATAAATGAAATGAAGAGGAGTCATAAAAAATTAGTGCAAAAAAGGTTGAGTGGTAGTAGAGGCAATGGCGTTAGGGCTGTTTGCTGGCTTCAGCGGGTCGTGGCTGACATTGATAGCGTTATGGGCCAACGCAGCTCGCCACTGGGAAAGTCAACTTCATAAGAAACTTTTTAATTTAGATGCCACTACCAGGGGAAAGAAAGAAAAGGAAGAGAATTTATGATATTTTCAATTTTTATTTTTTTTCACTCACTGCTTATTTCAATGAAAAATTATTTTCCTCTGTTTTTCATGCTTTGCCATTTTAATTTCAAATGGAATAAGCTAAATTGGAAACTCGATCAGTACACTATTTGTCATTGTCAGACATTAACACAATTCTGCTAAATAGCAAAAATATAACTTACAGGTCGAGTCTGCATTTTGTGCGGTGCAACATGACGCAAAAGTAATGAAATATCGAATGGCAACTGACAACTGCCAGCAACAACTGACGAGAATCAATCATAGGCGTTTACTTCGGCGGACGCATTGCAATCTAATATAAATAATAAATAATAAATTAGACTGTAAACGAATGGATGCCAAACTAAATATTGTAAGTACAATTTTTACTGCACACAAACTCTAAAAATAATTTAAAGTAAGGCGTTTTCACTTTATACATTACAACCTACTAGGGAATTAAAGCAGAGGCATGACATAATATAACTGCTTACGTCATAATTTTTCTGCTGTTCACATAGTGAGTAGTATTGTAGTAGTATAGCTAAGTGACCCTTTAAGTATACGAGTGTATGTACAAATTATTGCTTACAGCCGCCTGCCCCCATGTTTGTCAGTATATGTACATACGCGCAATGTAGTCCAGAAGTTTTAAGCGAGTAAGACTTTGCCTGAGACTCAAATTAGTGTTCTTATGAGAAACTTTTTTTTTTCACCTGTAGGGCTGAAATTTGAATACACCTTTTCTTAAGGTAGACAGACTCTCTCCACAGGAGCTGTGTTTACAAAATTTCAGAAAAATTTCATTTTTCACCCACAAAGTGGGTCGAAACACTTTTCATAAGCATTGTCTGTGTGTGTATCTAACATTTTACTTACGCTCTTCTTCTTGTGAACCAGCACTATGATCGTCTGGTGACTCGACGTTCATCATCTGCATGTTGCGATCTTGCATTTTCGTAAAAAACTGCACGGCAAAGTCAACCACACTCGGAGGCTGCTCGACCAAATAGGCTATGGAGAATTCTAGTAGCACCTCCTTCAACTCATCGGGTATTTGTATGCGCGAACGTGATGTATCACTCGACATTTTTGTGCTGAAATTAGACGAAAAGACAGAAAAAATAAAACTTATTGAATTATGGAAAACTAATAAAACTTTTGCTTTTGTCAAGAGCTTTCGCTGCCAACAAGAATTTCATTAACCGCAATGTGGATTAAAAGTTGAAATTTTTAATGAAATTTTTGACTGCGCTGACGTCACACGACTAACCAACAACGAATGCGCTCATAACAATAGCGGTTTCTCGCTCTCTCTCACTCACTAATTAAATTAGCTGCCTGCTGCCTGCTTCACTTCAGTTTGATAAATTATATGACAATAGAATATTGCTGGCAATTTAGAGCGACACTGATTCAATTCCAATCATTTCCACTTGACCATTACTCAAAAATGAACAAAGTGTCATGCGCCCACTTTATGCATAATGAATTATACGATTTAAGTGATAAATAGCAAAGAATATATATATAATATATATAACACAAAGATAAATTAAAAACGGCACAACAGATGTTGAGCTTTCCATGCTTGTAAAGCAATAAATTTTGATAGAATTCAAACTGTTGTCTTCTAAACTTTGCTCGGGAAAAGGGAATTCCCAAAATAAGGTTGAGTAAAAAGAAATCCATTATTTTTGAGTTGATCGTTTTTAGTATTTTATTGGTCAGTGTGAAGCGGCATTTGGTGCCACTGGAAGGAAATCATCTACCATGAGCTGCTTCCATCTGGCAAAACAATTAATTCGGAGCTAGCAGAATTGGCCAAAAACGCTAGACCACACACATCAATAATGACTCGCCGGAAACTCAGAGAGCTTGGTTAGGAAATTTTGATGCATTCACCGTATACCAGAGTTTTCACGATAGGAGAATTTTGTAGGTATGCTCAAAATAGCAAACAGTCATTGAAAAAAAGGGGACACAGTTGAACTACATTAGACAACGCAATCCTTATTAAATAAAATTAAAGTAATACTTTTTTTTTTATGAATCGTCCGGAAATTTGGGCTTACATTATTTTAGCAACCGTTAAAAAAAATATTACCTAACTTTACCCCGAGTAACTGTCGTATGGCTGCTCTCAAAATTCAATACAACTCAAATCAACGCCAGACTTGATTAAGAGCAAAAGACTAAAACTGACATACTTGTATATGTATACACATGTTAAAAAAATACTTAAAAAGACAATATTTGAACATAATTAAGCTGTTGACAGCGTTGAAATATTTTTTGAAAAGGTGTGGTAACAACTTTCAAAATTAATAATTAATCAAAATTAATTAGGCATTTAGTCAATACCATAAATTAAAATACTTTTAAAACCAACAGAAAATTAAGCAACGCTAAGCAATCAAAACAAACGATAATAAATAGGAACTTAAATTGTTATTCAGGATTTTTTTTAAACTAGCACACATCACGTCATTTACGAATAAACGAAATACCAAACAAGAAAAATTTAGAAACATAAACTACTAATAAAGCGATCAACACATGATAAATAATAAATTAAATAAATATAAATATGTAAACACACCTAATTTGGTTTGTCGAAGAAAACTCTCAATAAGGCATCCAATGTGGATATAAGGCCTCGAAATATGTAGGGGGTTAGATTAATTAAATTTAACATACTTGCAACTTATACAAATGCTGAAGTATACAATGTCAAAAAGAAATTTCTTTATTTTATTTTTTGTTTTTTTTATTTAAGTCATATTTGGTGTGAAGCTCCAAATGTCTACTCGATGATTGGCTAGTCAACCGTCTTGTACTACGTCAAGGAGAGGCTACAAACATCGCTTCATAATCGCTCTGGTGACCGAAGTGCTCATATAAGTAAAACCGTGAAGTCCACTGCCACCTTTCACTTTGCCTCGTTCTCAAGTAGTTAATTGGCGAAGGTTTGGTGAATAAGATGGGTATTAAAATAAACAAATATAACGTCAACTTCATACCAAAAACTGTCCTTATAAATTCTAAGGAAGGAAATTGGCGACCAATGACGAAGAGAAAAACAACGGAGAATTGCGTAAATGACTTGCCCTTAAATCTGGCCCTTTACAGTGATACCACAGGCTTGCTCACTCTATTAAGCTATTCCAACCTAAGCATTTTCTTTTTTGTTTTAAACTATAAAGAACACTTAGGCACTATAGCCTATTCGATCCCTTTAAGATGGGGCACTGGAGTAAAAGAATCATAAAATACATAAGCGCAATAGGTTCACAAATAATAAAGTTTCTTTAATAAAATCTTCAATTTGAATCTGTAGTTTGTTCCGACAAATGTACTGTGGATGTTAAAACGAAGGCTTCGTGCAATATTTCAGCTCTCTAGCTCAAAAATTGAGGGACTAGTTTGCATACCTCAGTAGCTTAGCGTAAGTGCACTAAGCTCGTCGCTTCGACCCCATCGGAGGCATTCTCCATTCTCTCGTGAAACATTTTTTCAAAGCACATATACTAATTTTAATAAATACTTCAATAATCATCACTATCCATATTCTTTGAGTAATTTTAACCAATTAAATATGCCGGTAATCGAATATGAAACAGTTTTAATTTACTTAAAAGCCTTAAAATTAAATTTTTACCGGGTCCGAATGGTGTACCTAGTTCTATTCTAAAGCTGTGTGCTAATGCTTTGCATAGACCAATCTGCAATCTGTTTGACATTTTCTTGAATACCACTATTTCACCTAGTATTTGGAAACAATCTTACATTTTTACTCACCATAAAAATGGCAATAAAGCTGATATTTCAAATTACAGAGGAATCGCTAAACTGTGAAGTTATTTGAACATATAATTACCGATCAGATTCAGCATTTCGTTCTTCCTTTGTTGAGTACTTCTCAACATGGGTTTACTAAGAAGCGGTCAACTACGACCAATTTACTAGAATTTACTTCTCTAGTTAATCTTAGTTTTTGTCAACAGCGCCAAATGGATGGTTATTTCAACTGATTTCAGTAAGGCCTTCGACTGTGTTTGTCATTGCTTACTTCTTCATAAACTGGATGCCTTTGGTATTCCACCCAACCTGGTCAGTTGGATTACTTCCTACCTAACGTTCAGAACTCAAAATGTTTTGTTTAAAACAGTCACATCCGAGGCTATTTGTGTAACCTCCGGTGTCCCTCAGGGCAGTCACCTTGAGTCGTTGTTATTCAATATTTTTATAAACGATTTGCCAGTTGCCATTAAAAATTCTCACGTGTTGATATACGCTGACAATGTATGTACTATGCATGTCTATTTTATCTACTATCCATTTAAAATTTCTTCAAGATGACCTTGACTCTTTATATCGTTGGTGCTCTATAAACTTTCTTACACTTAATTGTGAAAAATGTAAGCTTATGTCGTTCTGTCGTAAAAACGTGATTTTAAATAATTATCGTATCAACGATCACTTACTAGAACGTGTTTCACAATTTAAGGATCTAGGGGTACTGATCGACCCCAAGCTCCATTTCGGATGCCACATTCACTCATCCGTCAATAAGGCTAAGGTTGTGTTAGGGTACTTTAAACGGTGGTCTAAGTCATTTAATGATCCTTATACCACTAAATAGCTGTACACATCCTTAGTTAAAACAATTTTGGAATATGTATCTTGCGTATGAAATCCCCAGTTTAGAATTTATAGCGATTGCATTGAATCAGTACAAAAACAATTTTTAATGTTGGCACTGCGTAACATTCACTGACCACCTTCCATCCTATCGATGCCGCCTAAAGCTTATCCAACTACCTTCGTTGGCCAGTCGTAGAACTACTCCCGGTGTGATGTTTCTACATAATTTAATTGTTGGTAGTGTCCATTCTCATTTTTTGCTGGGTAGCATGAACTTTAACGTCCCTTCTCGGGTTACTAGAGATTATATTACAATTTCTATTGGTTTCTGTAGAACTACTTATCTGCTGCATGATCCATTTCGCGTGCTATGGCAATCATACAATTTGCACTTGTAACCTAATATCCCTGTCTAAATCTTCTGATAATTTAAAATCTAACCTATTATCTTACCTCAACACATAGTAAATAATGTTCTCTTCAATGAACTCACAGTTCGTCACACATGTTTACTTGTTTAAATCTTTATTGTTATGGCATGTAATGAACTCTAAGTTGAATCTTAACTTTAGTTCATCTTGCATGCTTATTTGTTAGAGGCTGATGATGTTCTTATCTGTAGCCAAATACGTAGTTTGTAGACATTAGCTTTGGTATCGCATGTTCACCAAAGAAATTAGCAATTAAGACCAGCTGAGCCCAGTCTACTATGTAACTGGGTGAATTTTGATTCCAATTGGGCTTGCCCCATGTGAGATCATTGTGTGGTCATTGCGTACCTGCTATGTCTATGAAAAAATAAATAAAAATTAACGTAAACAACGTAATATTCAAAAGATGGAAAAGCCTTCTGTACAAACGCTAGAAAAAGTTTGCATACATACAGACCGACGGACAGGCTATATCGACTCGTCTCGTGGAGCTGATTTCTTCACTGTGTTGCAAATTCCGTGACATAGAATGTGGAAAGTATAAAAATAATAATTAAGCATCAAAAACAATTTGTTATACGAGTATAAACACATATGTATAAATAGACCTTCTATATTTAGAACAAACAATTAACGCTGATACTCATTATTGTACACAAATTACTTGTTTACTGAATTCCGTGTATCATTTAATTGGCGATGCGTTTATTGTCTGATTAAATTTAATAATTTTCGCATTAATATACCGCAAATTAATTATTCGAGCATACCTCATTCCCTTATTTTCGTAATATGTATTTATTTAAATTATCAAAGCCTTTAAGGAAGGCCATAAGTCAAATATGCTCGCAAAAGGCACAAATAGTAATGTTACACAATTTTTTTGCTTTTTACATAACTAAGCATTGTACAAAGGTTCTCGTAACTATTTACTAATTTAAGTGACATTTATTTAAATTCCCGTAGTGCACTAAAGTCACGTCAACATGTAAATTGTATGATTAATAGCCCACATTATGTCAAAGTATAAGTAGCGAAACTGGAATTGACCAATTTTCTGTAACATTCTCAATGCCCAGTCAAAAGCAGACTAGCGCAAATCCACTCAATGCACTAACAAATGAATCCCATTAGTATTAAGTGTTTGCCCAACCAGAATTTCATCATCATCATCATCATCATCATCATCATCATGCGACATTATCCGACAGCAGTCGACAGCCGATAGCAAAATCACGTCGCGCTCATAATCGATGAAGCTCAAGCTGTGGCATGTAAAAGCGAATTTTTGAGAAATTTCACACATCAGTACATTCCTCCAGCACCCGCAAACGTTGTTAAATATTAATAAAGTTCATTTAAAAAGTTTTTACGAACTTTCATCCTACAGCAGACTATACTCCTGCGACAAAGAATACATTACAAATTCTTCACACAAATTAATTTTTAAATTATGACAAATAAAACGTTTTCCTCAAAATTTGCAATTAACGTGCTCCTGCGCTGCCACACCGTTATCCTCAGACATCGACTTCTTAGCAAACTCAATTAACAGACTCATTTTGCTATGGTCTGCCATGGCAACGCGCCGTCTCAATATGCAATTTACATAATTACGCATCTCTGAAGTAACTTATAAATATTTATATCGTTTTCGAATAAAAATGCTTTACATTACAATTCATCACCATTCAACGGCCGTCGAAACCAGGAACCCACCACCCTCATTTTTTAATTCGAAAAGATTCTTATCGCCTGTCTAATGCAGAATTTCTAATGTTGATCATGGCACGATGCTCAGACCATCCACTAAACTATGAATATTGAAGCAATCCAGTTAAGTAATGACAGAGCGGGTTCGTTACGAGAGTTCGCGTGTTTTTATCGCTTAGTAATCAGGAATGTACTATGAGTATATTTATAGAGTGACTTGGCAATTACGACTACAAGTATATGAAACAAGTTTAGAGCTGAAGTAACAGGACTGCACCCTAAATTCTGTTTTCATAAACAGGCACAACTTACTCGATAGCCTATAAATGGTAAGCTATCAATATCTGAGACCGTCAAAGCACATGTTCAACGCAACAGAATACCAGGACTATGTACTCATCACAACTAGGTACCCACACCACTATACACCAACCGATGAAGAAATGAGGTATAATATGAAAAATTTGATACACTAGACTACTGAAGGATCAATACAATAAAATAAAAAGATACAATACAAAGAAGAAATGGTAGGGTTATAAAATCTCGTTATCAACCGACAACAACTTCGTTTAACAACTTTAAATATAATATTTTAAATAGTCATTTTTGTATCTATGCCTAAAGCATACGCATCTTTATTGTTAAACAACCAGATAGCCGTTCCTGTCTCTTGGCATGCTGTTGTCCATGTCGGGATTCCCGTTGTTCTTCTCCTTCAAGTGCCCTATTTTTACTTTTTCACTTTGCTTCGCATGTTTTTTCCCAATTGATGCTTTTTATGGTGGCATTATTTTGCAGTTTTTTCATTTATTTATTTTCTTTAATAATTTAATTAAACCATTAATACACCTTCTATTTAATAAATTTACACACGTCTTCCTCGTTACGTGCTCAAATTATTAAAGAGGCTTAAACTTTTTTCATTTTCGTATTTCGAATGTGACATACTTTTTAAAGGAAAACTGATGACGCAAAATTGATTTCATACAAATATAACAAATTATTTATTCTTTTTTTTTCCGACTGTCGCTATATACTAACTTCACATGATAACTCGACAGGCTATTCTAGAGTTTCCCTGAACATTTCATCAATAGCGGACCAGCGGTTTCGGCGTCTATAGCGGATATACATATATATATATATATATATACATACAGACAGCCATACATAAAATTTTATATATTTTTAAATAAGCAATCAATACATTTTCACTACGAATGGAGATTTTTATGTAGTTAGTTTCTTTGCATTTATTTTTTGGAACGATCGCCACGAGAAATTGACTCAATGAAAACCAAATTAATAGGCACAAAATTAGAGTATAAAATAAACGGTAGTGATAAATCGTTTAGATGGACATCAAAAGTTCCATCACTAATATTCAATATTTTATTATATTATTTTACAGTTTTCGACTTCTGCTTTGACTGCTACTTCCGATACCACACTACTTTTGACACTTCGCGGTGACCTCTTCTCTGTTCTTTCCCATTTCGCCGACAATTGAACGCGTCGGTTTGAACTCTTTCGCATAACTTCAAATTCAGCGTAATTGCAGCACGAACATATTAAAAAAAGTTAATAAGAAGTGTGTACTGATTAAAAAAGTGCACATAAAACTATACTTGTGTGAGTGAGCTATCCAATGCTAATAAAACAATCGTAAAGCCCATTCCATAATTAACATAATTTGGCTATTGAGAAATTGCTTGGCAAAGCCGAAATTGCGTCGCAATATTTTTTTGTGGCTTTTATTGTCAGAATTACAACGAAATTTTGTGTTTGTGTCTGTTTCTTTCGTTTTGTTCGAGTGCGCCTTACCAAGGTAAGTTAATAAAGTTAAAGAAAATCTTTGTTTTTCTGAACAAGTATTTTAACAAAGTTCGCATGGTCCACACAGTACTAGTAAAATGTATCTAAAAGATACAACTGTAAGGTACAGATATCCCTGATATTCCATAGAAATTGAATCTTCTTCCATTCCAGATTGAAGAAGCTGCATAAATATACTGGCGAACTCTCACATCCAAATCCACCCATTGAAAACGAAGAGCCAACGTCACGCAATTCGTCAGATTTAAAAAAATACATCAGTGACCAACTCAAGATCTTGGCATTTAAACAGAATGTATTTGGTAAACCGAAAGTGGCTATGTTGAAGCTAAAAAAATACATTTGTCGCCAAGTAGCAGCACTCAACAAAAATATTTTCTCATATTTTCCCTTTTCGCCTTAGATCCATTTGACTCCGATCTCTGAGGCAATTTGCATAATTGCATAACCAACCGCGTACTAAATGTGCTCGCGCACAGATATGGATCACGCAACGGGAACCATATATTGGTAAGCTCAAAAAATAATTTTATCTTCTTTAACGGATTAAGGAATTTTGTTTACCATTTCAGTTCCACACGATCAAGGCGGGGTTATTTAATTACCCTCTTCCTCAATGGAGAATTGGGTTTAAGGCACAGGGTACAGTATGAGTACCCGGTGTTCCTTATGTAGTTAGGCTCCAGAAAGGATTGCAAACTCTTGATCTTTGTATTTAAATGGCACATAAAAAACATACCTAATCTGTACTACCGATAGATAGGCAGAAATAAATAAATACATAAATAAATAAATAGATATAAGTATATATAAGTAGATAGATAGATAAATATAATTATGGATAGATTGATAGATCAAATAGAGAGATATATATCTGTCAAATAGAGAGCGTATAATCGTTCCATAGAGCAACGCATCAAAATTAAGAGCCAACTAACTCAAAAACTATCATCCAACATCTACTGTATTCACTATATTTGGTACTGGGCAACATTTTTCTGTTTACAAAACTAAATTTGTCACTGTAGGGTACCCACTTTGAATTCTAAGTCATAAATCAAAAATCAATGGCAATTTGAATTTGAATTTTACAGATACTTTTCAGCTATGTTCAACAATACAACAACAACAAAAAGTCATATATGTATTACTCATTATTAATATGGACGATTGGAGGAAGTATAGAATCGCAAGAAAAATACACCCCCACCCTCATTTAACGATTTGAAAACGTTTCAAAATTTATAACCATTAAGTCATTACTATTAATTAACATCCAAAAAAAAGACTTTAATTATTATAAAAACGTTGAGTATACCGAATGTGTAATACCGAATGTAATATATCGATCATTGGGAAGAGGGTCAACATATATGTATATCATCACATATGAGCTACTTTGCTGATGACAGAGTTCATTCCAATGAAATTATATTATACAGGCAATCTTGTGAATAAACCGTATAAAACTTCACTTCAAATTTCAGGTCGATAAGTAAACAAGCACAAAAATGTTTCAATTAAGAATTTCCGGTTTGTATAATACACGAACTGTACTATGCTGAGACGAAAATTTCGTGCAAAATTTCAGCTTTGGAAAAACTAACGTAATTGCATATCCATTAAAGGGAGGTAGGTAAAAATGTATTGAAAACAAAAGGAAAGTAATTATATATGCAGAATGTAAAAATTTGACCAGATCCACTATTGATCAGTTTCACTGTATTTATAATGGACGTCTAGGTACTATTTGTTTTTGTATACACAGCACTAATAAGTATTGTGAATAGTACACTCCTCATATGCAATAAACCATTTTAAATTTGTTTGTTCCTCACTGCAGGGAGCAATCAAATAAACTGGCTGCCTGAATTGCATGTCCAACAAAAGTTCACTTCTCGTTTGCAAAATTAACATGAAGTACACGTTCGATTACCACAGAAATTCACGAACAGCGCAACCAAGCAGAAATGATATGATATAAATTATGCAACACTAACACAGCGTCAAGCTGTTCCGCAAGTGAATGCCTCAATGGGCCGCACGCACGGGGGACCGCAGTCGTATTTAACGGTTTGAGATGAGAACAAGGCAAGGTGCAAAGCTGCAGTAGAAAAGCGCTCAGTCGCTGTACTCGTACAATTTATACAGAAAGCGTTTAGCGGCAGCGAGCTGAAATGGGTTGATGGCACTAATATCTGCAGTTGACAAATTACTGAATTGTGAATTTCGGTGTCAGGTTGAACATTGCTGCCGTAATCGTTTGTTGCATCGTCGACAATGTCAGCAACAATTTATTGTCATTGTTTCTACTCTCATTGCAAACTTGCTGTACTTAAAATGCTTTGTGTGCATTTCTGCGTTGTGCACAATACTCGTACTTTAGCAGGCTCTTGAAAGTTTGTTTTATGGTTTGTACGAGTATGTCTTACATGGATGTGTTATAATTAATTTTAAAACCTTTAACTTACATGTTTTTTGCACGGCAATTACGGGAATAAATTATAAGCCTCATTAGGCACGAATATGAAATATTAAATCTACATAAATCTACACATTCCACTAAACTGTTTAATTAAGTGTTTATGGGCAGTGTTTCAGGCAAATACTACTATGAAACGAAATAACACTAATTGAAATGAACAATGGATGCATAAAACGCCAGCACTGTTGCAGTTTTATTAGCAATCAATGTTTGTCACTTAACAAACGTCAAGACTCATTATGAGTGATTAAGCACACTAGAGTGGGCAACATCACTTAGACCGTCACTTAGAAGCATGCCACTCATGTTGTTGGTAACACAATGGCAGCACAGAACGTACGCACGCACAATCAATCTGACATACAAACAACTGGCTTCTCGCTTGCGAAAAACCGCACAAATTGAAAAAATTGCATGCTTCAGAATCGAAAACGAAACTGAAGTCAAGACATGCGTCTCACGCACACCCCAACGATACTTGTACTTATAGAAACTGCCACGCTAGTCTAGCGCTTTGTCGATTTGTGGGTCAAGGTGGTTCAGTCGCATGCAATGAATGCAAAAGAAAAAAAAATCGTACAAAAACGAGTAAAAATAGAAGAGGAAAAGAAATAAAACGCACGCGTTTCATTTATTTCGCAATTTCTGTGGATACAATCTTACTGCAATCAGGCACCGATTTCGTAGTTAATTGAGGTGAGTGTTTCAGAATTAGTTGTTTTTTTTTTATAATTCTTTTTTATTTTATTTTTATTTTTTTATATTTTTCATTATTATTTAAAATATTTTTTTTATTTTTTTTATTTATTTTATTTCGAGTGTTTGCCTGCTTTAATTAATTCGTAGCCTTGTTATTTTTCTCTAAATAATATAAAACAACGCATTTCTGCATGCACGAAGAGATGTTCTGTGTATTGTTTAATTCGTACTTTAAACTTTTAAAAGTACGTTGAATAACATTTCAGATGCAACAATTCCGTAACAAATATAATACGAAACGTGTTCTTTGAAACCTTCAATGCATTTTCCACATAAGCTGCTAAACAAAGAATAAACTTTTCAAAAGTAATGTACACACACATTAAAGACTGGAAATTAATAATGGCGAAGTTGCTTGGCCAATTTAAGGTCACGCAAAAGGATTGAGGAAATTTAATATATGATTGTGGCTAGAGTGGGATGGATAGTGAATTTATAGAGATCATAGACTGATTGCAGATGTTGTACACCCGTAATTCTAATAATATTGTTCATTATTCCATTTTTTAATATACTAGCAAGGACCCGCGCGTTGCTGCCTTCGCGTGTGTCTCGCTCTACGGATGTTTCAGCAGCTCAACGCTCTGTCTACTGCTGCGATTTTCTCGTTGATCTTCCAGTGGCATTTCGTATTCTTCACTTTCTCAGATGCTGCTTTATATTTATATTTTATTGTATTGTATTTGTTCTATCTGTACAGTTTTAGAAGCATCTGAAAATTGAGTTGCTCTTAATATTTCGCGAATTCGATGATTTTTTCGCACCGAAATTCACAGTAACCATCTAAAGGCTATAGGGATTCCCTGAAAATGGCATCATTATTATTACAGCGGTTTTAGCGTCCAAACGGACAAATAAACAAACAAATAAATAAACAAACATACTTCCAATTTTATATACATACACATATGTGGATTTAATTAATTAATTAATCATAACAACAGAAACCAAACACAATTCAAAACAGAGAATTTCTTTGACAAAGCGGATAAATGGATATATGTATTATTATTATTATTATTTTTTTTTTTTTTTTAAGTGAAACTTTTTTAGCGAGTTACAAGTCCAAAAAAGTGAAACGCAATTCAAGATGACGACGCTTGAGAGACGTAGAGGCTATAAGCATTGGCTTGTGCGTCTGAAGCAAAGAGTATGAAATAGTTTTCTCTGGTCTAAAGCGTACAGAATGAGTGTTTATGGGTTTTTAATTTTCTCGACGCCGATCTCTCAGGTCGCTGAGGATAATTTTATGTGAAGATATTATTAACGTAAGTATACCATACATGGACTTATAATGATAATAAGATAAATGAATAATGCTATAAAACACAACTCTTGTAATTCCTATCATTTTGTTCAGCCGTTTCATTTCAAGAGTGAGCTTATATAGGTGGGGCAGATCCCTTTTGTGTATGAAAATTTAAACTATCTTGGTAAAAGCCATTATTGATCCGTCTTCGGTGAACATCAAGAGACAAGCTTTCAGAGCTTAATGCTGAATACCAACAAGCCTCGAGTATCGTACGGCGTCAGGTGGCAAACATGTTTTAAATGAACGAGTACAGTCAGAAAAAGTGCGCTAAGCTCTACTTATGTATTTATTGTGTACAGACTCGTATATATGTATGTAAACGCGTGTACACTGCACTATAAATGCACTTATGTGCATACATCTGGGTATGTACATTCCACATATTGTGTATGTTTTTTTTTATTCTTCCATTTTCCAACACTTTTTATGAATGACATTCAAATAGCAACGTCTTCCATACAATGCCCACAACTACGTGGCGTAGTGTTGCAATGACGTGCAAGGCGGCTTTTTTATGACGCCAACGGCGGCTGTTGAATACTTCAATTTAGCAAATGGTTTAAACATACGCACACACAAGCATACGCAACCACCAACCGTGAGTATATTTATGTTTATGTGTGTGTATGTTTTATGTGCGTAAGCGATTAAGCACGCATATGGCACTCATCATCGTTAGAAGCATGCACAGCATTACTTTTATGGCATTTACAAACCTCATGCGGCGCGCCATATTTGTCGCCATTTTATCTCAGCTTTTTCAATCCTTTTTGTTTTTTTTTTTTTCCTTTAAAGCTTGATATATATTTTTCATGTCTCAAAACAGACATAAAAAACTCGATCAAGAAATTAAAAAAAAAAAATACAAGGCCATTAATTCCTGCTATGCTGCTGGAAAGTATAAAAAAACTGCTATGCAGTTTTATACTCTTTACTTACTTACTTACTTACTCTGAGGCATGGCTTTGTACGGGACTGTAAGTTGCAGTAATCCAAAGAAAGCTCAGTTTTTAGCATTCCTCTCTCCTTAACTGTGAAGTAGAGCCCTGGTAAAATAGTAATGCTCTTCGCACACAAACGCCCATTATGGGCATCAACTTCAACTAAATGAATTTTGAATTCCTAATGGTGATTTATGATGTCACAACGAATTTGTTTGGATCCGTTTGTGTGACAATTGAAATTGACTTTACTGTTACCAAATGCAAATTGAAAGCTGACAAGTGACAGGTAGTGCCTGCGGGTGGTGTGTTCGGGATGATTGCTCAAGGGACATTAAAACGTGAACGTACCTCGTGAAATTGAGTATACCCCACATTTGTGCCTCATACTCGGGCAAAAATAGAACAGTTTGCTTTCATTATAGAATGGGAATTCATAACTTTGCCACAGATTGCAATTTATGTTTGTGACATTTGATGCGTCTGTACTATGAACTGCACTAATTGAATTTCATTTAGCACACACAAACATTCATTTATGGAAATCAAAAGCAATGCTACCAACAGCTAAAAACAAACAGTTTAACGTCGTTTATTTGAAGGCTTTAGTTCGTGGAACAAGCGATAATGAAAATTTTTGGATTTCAGTACGCAAAATTCAATTTTAAAACAATTATGAGTCAATACTTAAAAAAAAATTTCAAAATATAACAAAAGAATTACAATTTGACTGATCACCTAAAAGAGACTTGTAATTCAGATCTATAACCTGTCTATAATCTGACAATTATAGTCAATATGAAAATATGTGCATATAAATATTCAGTACAGAAAGTTTGAGATTCGGATAAATAAATATGTAATAATAACTCATGTGCTTTGGTATCGGAACTAATTCAATTACAATGAAACTTTGGTGATTGCTTGTGCGCA
Organism: Cacoxenus indagator; assembly: GCA_035041755.1. Lineage (NCBI taxonomy): Eukaryota > Metazoa > Arthropoda > Insecta > Diptera > Drosophilidae > Cacoxenus > Cacoxenus indagator. The sequence goes on from JAWNKX010000240.1 coordinate 862,293, forward strand.
ATCCTGTGGGGGTTTCTACATTTGAAATGCCCAGCTCTAAGTCATGGATGATTTTGGAAAAAACTAATTGTACTGGACTTCCAGAAAATTTAGAATAATAACTAGATATCACAATTACTATAATCCGGGTCTATATAAAAACCTGCTTCATGATAACTTTCATATATTATATGTACCAATTTTCATTGTGCTCTATCTAACGGTGTCGTAGTCTCTAGTCTTCGAACACACAGATGAACAAACATCCATTTTTATATATATAAGAAGATAGTTATATAATTTAATACATGAATTTTTACGCTTTGCAGAAACATTAGATTCATTCTTGTATTTAAGTACAAAAATAGATACGGAATATATTAATTGATGAATCAATTTGAATTAAATAAAATGCAAACAGTAACCTTTCAACTTTAACTAAGAATCATGGTGATTGCGAAATTCCAGTTGATTCTTGTTTGCTTTTTCTCTTTCTTTCTTGTTTTTCGAAGTACACTTGTAATAAATGAAGACAAAAAGTATTCGGAAATTTGAATTTCTCTAGAAAATAATTCAATGTTTACCTTTTGTTAAATTGGTAACCTTTCCTGTCTGTTTGTTTTCATAAAGCTTTAGTTTAGGCCATTCAAACATCAAACAATTGAAAAAAATGTAGAAAAAGCAATTTGAATCCAACCTATGATAACTGCTGATGATTAAATTTGGTGTATTATATTAAAGAGCAAATTACTTATACAACAACTGCGACCGCTATCTTATGTAAGGAAGAAAGAAGAAGGAGTTCATTTAGAAAATATAGGTAAACCAAACAGATTCCTAATGAAGGATTTATCCACACTAGCCTTATATGTAATTGAACGCAAATTAATCAAACTAAGTGACATTGAAAATATGCTAATAACTTAAAAAATACCTGAAAAAAGTATCCATACGTAATTAATAAGTTTATTGATATTTACGCTCGAGGCGTTATAAGCAAAATATATGCCCCATTTACCCTTCAAAAGTTTAATTAACTGAGATCCAATGAAGGCAAAGGACTAAAATTTGCTGTTTGAATTTACCTGAAATAAACGGTTAAAATTGAATGTATCATATTTCATATTTAAAGTATCCACAACTTAACCTTGACTGCAAAGTCTTTGGCCAATAACAATCACAGCTTGCTTAACTGTTATATTACGATAGCAAGGACATCACTCTAACTAAAAGATGATAGCAATGTTAGTAATAAACCGGTTATTTTCGCTATCAAATTGCAAGTCTTAAAGTTATTACCACGAAACATTGTATGCTCCAAGTCCCGTGGGATAAATGGCACCAGACTTTAGACAATGACGAGTTGTCCACTGTTCATTCGTCGAAGTTTTATTGCACGCCTGTGTATATTAACTTTACACACACTTATTCCTGTGTAGATAATATATGCGGTACAACGAAGCATTTGCATAGAATAGAATAATTTCACGCTACGAATTTTATAGCTCACACAAAAAGTGTAATGTGTTGATGTAAACCATGAAGACCTCATTACCAGTATGCTGTTATGTACATATATATATTGTTGAGTTCTTAGAAAAACCTCATATATATATACAATTATTTGCATATTAGACTTAGCTTAGATTATAATTTTCAATAGCTTAAAAAATATTAAAATTAATTTGTGAAACAATTTTAAAATTAAATAAACTAAGAATTTATCATATGTCTGTTACATATGAAGTGTTGCAAATAACGCAGATGGCGCAAAAATGCCTGCCGTAATATGTATGTAGGTATATGTATATGTCATTCAAAGGACAATTTCATTCTAATTTCGTACGCAAATGTCTCATCATGGTAATATTCGCAGTATTATTGAAGAAAATAAAATAAATACAATTCATTTAGTACATGCTGTAGGGGTTAAATTTAATTTAAATATTGGTTACCTTTTTTCAATGAAATACAAACCATTACTGACTGATTACTGACTTACACATAATGACTTTAAAATGACAGAAGATTTTACTTTCAAATTGAATGGTAATAAATCTTATCCATGAAATCGTACACGTTTTTATGTATTGCCGAGCGCTATAGAAGCAGAAGGACTTAACAAATGCTAAGCTTAGATTTTTCTTTTAAGTTTAATAATTCCAATCCAAGGTAGAGGTAGGTTGGATAACATTGACAGTAGGTACTTGAGTTTAAAAAAAAATATATAAAAAAAAGTTTATTAACAACATAACAAATAGGTTTGTTAAAACGAAAAAGAACATATGTATATTACTATATTACTCTATGTCGTAGATCCGAAGGGTGGAACCTTCTCAGCCTTCTCGGGGAGTAGTTTATTGTAAGGGCAACAGCAATAGGATTGAATTTCACATTAAGTGCGTCATTATAACGACTGGTACGGCGAATAATTTGCTCATTAACTGTAAATATGCCAAAGTCACGGAGCACCCGTGATGTACAGGGTAGCTTTATTCTGCATAGTCTGTACGCTATTTATCGTACACTTTGCAGCTGGTCCCCAAAGCCGAATGCCATAGCTGTAGGATGGTGGTTTGATGGCCTTATATAGCGTAAACTTGGCAGCCAGGTTGCGAGAGCTACCAGCTCGAATGAGCCAATTAGTCAATTTTTGAATGTCACAAGAAAAAATGGGAAAACCATGAATTTCCTGTGTTTCGATGTCGTACCTCACAACTTTCTAGTAATTTTAATACGTTATAATTTTGACTTAATCAAAAGAGATTGAGACCGCTGTAGGCTTTTGCATAGAAATGGTCAAAAGATCAATTGTGTGAAGATTTTGTAATAATGTTTTTCACTGTTCATACCCAATCCCGAGCGAGGTGCATCTATAACATCAAAATTTCCGGTAAAGAATCGAGCACACTATGCCTCGGTCCGGCGCTCACACACAGCATGCTCACCGCAAAATTTGATGGCATGTTGTTGCATATAATGAAATGTCACCTTTCAAACACAATCCAATTAGTGCTGCATAATATATGGGTATCAACACCATCTAGTGATATGACACCTACAATATTGTGGGGAATACCACTCTTGAGAAATAAAGTTGAACAAAGGTCGACCTTCGCCTACATAAAATATTTATTGTTTCAAATTAATTTGAAGAAACACTATTTGCACAACTATCTAGATAAACTTGCTGTTACAAAAACAAACACAGCAAAGAAAAGTGGCTTGCATCAATTGCTAGTGAAGTCCATCAAGTGACACATTGATTTTTTCCAATCAATACTTTGCAATCAGTCGTACAATTAATTAAAAATGTTTTCTATGGATTGATAAATGCCATTCAGTGGAAGTCAATGGTCTACGATGCCAACTGTCCGCTTGAATACTGATTCAATTACATTAATTTCATTGCATAGCAAAATATAACCCAGAGGCTACTTGGCGCTTTGATTGGTTTTTGTTTGTTTAACGAATTGTACACTAAACTTTTAATTTATTTAAAAATATTTACTGGTGATATGTGTTAGTGTTAGTGCATTATGTGTGCACGTGATCAACTCAATAGCCTTGATTGCAAGCTAACGCCGACGTGACGTTGGTTAACAGCAAACAATTTCAAACACCATCACACACATCACACAGATACACTTTCAAAAAGCATTCATGGTTACTTTTTATGTGTGTCATATGACGCTACTTGAGTATGCCTGCCGCATAGTCTACTTGCGAGTACTATCCTAGCATTCCGTCCGTCTACGAATTTCTTTACGTCTTTGCCTTTGTTGTTGTAGCAACTTGTTCGCCGCTACGTGTTCCATGTGCGAGTATTGTCTACAAAATAAGTTAAACTGCACTTACGAGTACATTGTTGTGGGACCTTCGATGAAACGTGTCTATGGTTAAGTTTAAATTGTTAAAGGTCTTTTCAGCAGGTGTCTTTAATGTACATATTTCAAACAAATTCAATGTGAAACTAGTTCGCTTTGCTCGTTTTTGGCATTAGCAACGAGAGACTGCTCGATTCCGGTAATAACATAAATAATGCATTTTTGTAACAAAATTCATTGCCTAGAGCTGAGTAACGTCCTCCATTTTTAAAAGCGGTCGAGTTGGAAATTACCACACTCAATGACACAATGACAAATCTTTAAGGGTTTTGATACCCTTTTAATTGTAAACTAAACCAAGCTGAACTAACCTAACCGAGCATATTCTATGAGTTTAGATATAACTGTATACTTATTGGATTGGAAGTGCAAGGTAAACGATTGGTTTGAGAGATGTCCCGATAATCGGAAAAAAGTCTTTTGAGCCAAACAGCTCACAAGTTTGGGTCGTCACTAAAAATTGTTGGCAGACCTGATACAGCGAAATACAAATTTTCGCTAGAACCAATTTATTATATTCAATATTAATAGGTGATTGCATACATTTTATTGAATTGCCTAGCAAGCAATGACTCTGCGGTTTGAAATCGAATTTTCACTCAATTCGCATTTTCCCTCTTTTTGGATTGGATCTTTCTCATCGCATGTAAACGTCTGGAAACAGTTGCTTGTTGCTTGAGAGTTTGAAGCTGGTTTCCGAAATCAAAATCACCACTTCTAAATTGTTGAAATCAACACCGCTAATTGGTAGCTTCGGTAGCAGATTTCTTCAAATCAAATAATAGAAATGAATGTCGAAAATGTAATTTAGAGCGTTTCATGATTAGCGTTAATATACATTCAAGAACTCAATAAGACTAAATGGAAAGCTGCTATTTTAGTGTTAATAAATGCCAAAGCCATCGAATTACACAGCTGTTTGCAATGATACTTCGAATTTTGATCTTTATATTGTCACTGACCAGAATTCATGCAAGCTCCAAATATATTTAAATCAGAGACTTTTCGGCAGCCGAAAAGTAGAAAGGCTAGTAAGAGCTACTAAAGAAGCTCGATTCTCACGTTTCAATGTACTTAATATAGTTGCAGATCATTCTTGTCATATGTCATCTTACCAGAACTTAAAGTTTCCACAAATTACGCATTAAGTTAAAATCACTTCATCTTAGTACCACATTCGATGCAAAATAAACATTTTAAGAATTTTCCAGTGGACTATATTAATTTTATTGATTTATTATATAACCCTTTTTGCAACAAGAAGTTACATAGAATTTTCTGCTATGTAGATATACATGTTAGTTTCTCAGCAAACTTTTTTAGAACTCGTCAGAGGTCTCCATCCATTAGTGGCTTTTCGTACTCAAGGAAAAGAGACATTATTGAATCGGTTTCTACTATTATAGCTAACACAGGACGAGAAATCATTGAAAACAAAACTGCTAAAACGCAAATTTCTATATAAGAACACTTGTACACATCATTGCCTCTTAACTTTTCCATGGTTGCATTGTCAAAAGCAAAGTGAAATGTATTCACAAACCAAAAGCACTGAACCCATTCAAACTGATTCGTAGAAAAACAAAAAAAAAAAATATTGTTTAGCTAGGTTTGCATTTGACATTAGCTGAAGAATTTCCGGTCACTGAGTCAAAAAAGCCGCTCTCTTCCTTGTATCCTGTACCATAGCCTTGAGAGCGGATAAAGAAAGTACCACTCAACGTACGACATTCATTTGAAGCAAAGCTGCAATAAGTCGGCTTTTTTGCATATGCATACGAGTATGTGTTGGCATATACGCTCTGCTAATAATAAAGTGATGCGTGTAATGTGTGAATGTAGTTGACAGTGAATGTTGAATACACACATCAAGGACCCGCACAGCTCAATTCGGTTAGAAGTACGAGTAGACGACGGCGAGGCCGACTTAAGAATGTGTAGTTAGTGGGTGTGTACTATACGAGACTGATATAGGATGTCAGGTGTGGATACGAAAAACTTTGAAAGAAGCATACAAAAACAAATAGAAAAGCTTACAAAAACCAAACCAAAAAAGAACAACAAAAACAGAAACACACTGACAGCTAAGAGAACAAGAAAGAACGAATACACGTAAGCCGGGTACGCCGGCAGCAGTAAATGTCAGAAACAAAAATACCACAATAAAAATCGTGCAGAAAAATCCACCCACACGAAGAAAACCACTTTTCGTTTGTTTTGGAAGCAAATTTCAATTCATCACGCAACTTTGTTGAATAAAAATTGTGAATTTTCGCAAAGGCGGCGAATTTATCCTCACGCCTCGAAAGCGAAAATAGAAACGACAAGGTTTGGGCACCAAAGTGAAAAGGTTATCAGCGTTGAATTTTCTAATGTACAAATTTATTGCAAAGCAAACGTATTGATTTATTAACGCACTGCCTGTGTACATAAGAGCACTCACTCACAACTGGCGCATACACACAACAATAGAACACACACACGCAAATCCCAAATCGCTTTGACGTAATTGACGCGTTCGTTAGGCGTAGCACAAAAGCAGAACTGAAAGCCTCCCGGGTTAGCAAATCGAAACTCGTTTTAGCGTAGGGTAGTCTTTATTTATTTTTATTTACTTCTATTTTTTCTTCTGTGGTAGCTTAAAATGCCGTACTAGGCTCTCATTATATCTAAGCATTATTTCATAGACTCTGCATATTTTTTATATCTATGCACAGATATGCATAGAAATTATTGTAAGTACTAGTATGTATGTATATACCAGTATACATAGTATGTACTCTAGGTATGTATTATTGTATAATTGCCTGTTTGTTACAAAATTCTGTGCTTACCTTGAAATGAATTTAAGTAATTACTCAATTCAACCCACACTACTTCGTTGCCTGTTCAACTGTATGAATAGATATTTTCGCTTTGAATTTAACAAACCACAGAAAACACCAATGTCTGCCTGGCTGCCAAAGCTGCTGATACAATTATAACATAGCCACACAGGATACTCGAACCAGACAAAACAAATTATAAAACGATTTATTTTTAAAATGTTTTTTAGCGATTCTAAATAGAGGTTGTTGTATTAAATTGAGTTGGTTTCAACTAAATGTTTCTTGTTTTAAAGTAAGTGTTGTGTTTGTAGAGAACTGTACTTGTGACAACCCAAAGTCGACTCTTGACGAGAGCGAATAAAAAGTAACAATTTACAAGACGCATCGCATCGCATCGCATCGCCCCCGTCATTTAGTGCTTCACTCAAATTTCAAAGAAGACAAAACTTTGGCTTCAAGTTGAGTTAATAAATAAATATTTTCGTGAATATTTCTACCGAATTCTTTGAATTCATGGTGTCTTGAAAATTATTCAAGTTTCGTCAACAATTTGGCTATGAAAAACACCCACAGACTTTGTTGTAGATACTCGGACACGCGCACTCAAACATAGGCAGCGTCAAATGAAAACAACAAATTGCTTGCTACTTAGTAAGTACTTCACTTCACTGCTACAAACTTAACTTTGCGGTAGATAAACCGTCTGCACTGTGCAAGCACTGCTATGATGTGGAACTGAAGATACGAGCGTGGCTGATAAATAGACACGCATTTACCGTGTAATTTGTTGCCGCCAGTGCAGCTAATGCGAAAAGGGCTTTGTGTCCGTTAGCACAATTAACATTAAGAACTTTAAAACGGCTTCGCCTACCACGCACAAGACAACACAATACGCTGTAGTACAAGCGACAGCAGCGATGAAATATATTTTTAAAAAAAATTAATTAATTAATGAGGCGAACAAAGTGCCTGGTGCCATATGGCTGGCTCGTATTTGAAGTGTAGCCAAGTGCGTTAATGTGTAACATAACACAAAATAGCGTATCGAATGTATCTGTATCTACTACAGCAAAAACCATTACTTCTCGTTGTGTCAAGGTGTAGCTTCTTTCATTTTATTTTATTTTTAATATTTTTTTTTTTTTTGGCTATTAATAAGAGTGTGGAAAAAAATACAAAAGTTCTATAAGCCCTATTAAGATTATAAAGGTCGCTACACTCGTATGTACTGATAGTCGATGACCCCTTATTAGGTTTTGTTAACGCGTCACAAATTTGTTGTCATAGTTCGTTTGCAGCATATACTTGCATGACGGATTCACCGCGTCGCTGTCAGTAATGAGATTGTTACGGTTGTTTACGCCTAGAATACTCGATTTTCAACGGGCTATTGCAAATTTGGCGTAATAAGAAGCAACTTGTGAGCATATGTGTGCCACACTCAATGCCACTCGACACCAGCAAGGGAAGCTATTGGCAGTGCCACACTGTTGTCTCTTTCATTTCCTATCATTTGATAATTTGCACCGTTATGGGCACCGTGGGCACTCACCACGTTCAATTTACGTGCACTGAATCGCGTGCAAGCGGCTCAACTTGCCTCATGTATCGGCACAATTGAACAAATAGTCGTATGCGAATGGCTTATGGCAGTAGAAATTGGGATTTGTTTGAAAGTTAATCGCTGGTTCTAGGTCAGCTGAGTACCGCTCTTAAGCAATCTGATTTCAACTTTCAACTTATTGCATTCAATATAATTTCAATTTATAATACCAACGAGCACGAATTCAATTTCACAGATTAAATAGACCCGGTTTTGGACCCATTATATTTACAAAGGTATATATACCATTGCAGATTCATAGAATTATCGAAGCGTTTGAAGGCCAAATTCTAACTAATTTCATTCCCTGTTTTCACTGCTGAGGTGCTGGCGACCGAGCAATTAACACCGATTATCAAGACAATAGTCTTGAACAACACCAACGTTTCTAACGTAATATTCGGAGGCCATATATTTCATCAACCATGGTAGATGGCAAAACTAGAGTTTCGTACTTTTTATACAACATTGGAAACGTGGCAAAAACTAGACCATGAATAATCCTTGAAGATTACAATATTTTATTACTCTGTACTCTGTACTGGTACTTCAGAAACCAAGCCACTGAGGACACCACTCAGACGTGTACACACACACATTCAAGTCCACAATCATACATCTATATATATTTATATGTGTGTGCATATACAAGGCACTATGGAGAAGGCCTTTAAAGTAGGTCGGTCGGTCGATTTTTTTTTTCGATTTTATTCGATGCCGTACATCTATGTACGTAAATCTAAAGTCGCCTCATAGATAATTATGCAAGCCGCTAAAACTTTTTGCAATAAAACAACAACAACAACAACAAAGGGAAGAAACAATAACAAGTACAATAACAGTGGCTTAGCGAAAATGGCCGCTTATCGTGCAATGAAGGAAAAGTTCGAGAATTTATGCATCCAAAATGGAAATGCTTAGCAAACGAAATATGTATGTGTGGAAGGTTGGGGCAGCACAAAAATCAATATGAAGCAAAAATTATTGTTTTAAAAATTGTTAAGGAAAAAAAATTTAAATAAATTTCATTACTTATAATTGAAATATCCAATGCCTATCTAAAGGCATTTAACAGTGATGTGCTGAGTGCTAGGACAGTGATAAGCAAATTAATACTTCAACAATTTATCGACATTGATTAAATTTCTGTGCCAATAACATTTGACCATATTCTGCCATTTTTCGATTAGAACCTTCATTTGGACAGTCATTGGACTCCTGGATTCGTCGACTAACTAATAATTTGAACCGAGGGGAACCCACGGTCGACACAATCGACCGCATTCTAGAAAAACCATTTATTTTTGTTAACACACTCATGGACAACACAATAATAATACATTAATGATAGCAAAGAGAGCGCAAAAGCACACAAAATTGTTCTCTCCCCACGTTGTGTATGAAATGAAAGTTGAACAACAATAATAACACGGCATCAAAAATGGTTAGAACAGAAGAGAGAGGCACACAAACCTCTCTATTCTCCCATTCTACAACGCTCACATTATCAACGGCCGGATATGGTTATTGTTGTTGTAACGTAGTTACCTTTTACTTTTCTAGATTCTAACCTAAACCACATCTAGCGAAGAATACCTTTGAATTGGTACTTATTTTTTTTATCCCAATCGGTTCAGTGGTTTAAATTTTAAGCAGGAAATGTGACACAAAAAATTGGTTTGACGTTTAATAATTACAAATGTTGTCGTAATGGTCACACTACACTATTGCTGTTCTGTATGTTTTTGCAATCCTTTTTTTTTTTGTACAATTAACTTAATAATTTCATTGCCTTTTCCTAAAACAAATTCACATGAGTATAATCATATTTCCCCAAATAAAGCGAGTGAACCATTTTCGGATAAGGTACGTACCGTAGTACCGTAAACCACCTAAAATGGTCAAAGGTCAATATCACTCTTATCTAGTATTTAAATAGTATTAAAATATTTAAAAATTGTATAGCCTGCTCTTAGGCGTAGGCTTAAAATCTCAACCTGAAATCACAAGCAGCATAGAATTTTCTACAGACCAAAATATTTGCATATTTTATATGCAAAAAAACTCTGTTACTTTAAGCACTTAGAGAGCCACACATTTTTATCTTACGACTGGATTATGTGCTCTTCTTAGAATCAAGCATTGAAGGAATTTCAATTAAGGACAAGCAATAGCTCCTTGAGCGTTGGTGACAGCAAAATTGTCAGACACATTAAGTGCTTCATTGCCTGCTGTGCTAGAAGTGAAGCTACAAAACAAACAACAACAACTACATCAATATAATCCTTATACATTTTCTGGTACTACCACCACAGAGTAGAGCCTTGTTTCAAATTCAATCCTATGTATGCATTGGAAAGTGTTTTTCGTTCTAGTCAACTTAGCTCGGCTCGACACGACTCTACTCGATTCGGTTCTGCATGCTTTTATATACGCTGAGTGACTTAGACTCTAACTAAAAGTCGTAAAAGGGCACTGGTATGTGTGTGTGCACATATATGCATATATGCTGGTATGTGCATGAATGCAATTAATCGCATGTAACTAGGACTCTCAGGAAATACAATTACCAAACACATACACATTAATATTTATATACACACCACACTCACACTCATACTAACAAGTGTGAATTACAAACGAAGCGGGCCTGAATATATGAGCCTGCAAAGTCGATGACGTCAAATGAGTTTATTGTGCCACATTCATGCCGTGTTGTATGTGTATCATAAGCTATTTTCTAACTTGATGCAACACTCATAAATAAACTAATAAAACAGCATGTTCAAATATTTTTGAATTGTGTCATTAAAAGCGCGTCGAATGTGCACTGCCGCATTTGCAATTCAACTGAGTTTAGGTAACCACCAAAAGCATGTCATTTATGTCATAACACGCTCGTACTGTTTCGAATTCGTGTCGCATTTTGTAAAATATGTACTTATAATTCAGAGAAAACCAAATTCAAAATGAAATTTAAATTCTAAAACAACAGCGTTACTAATTGAATTTCCCACTAGTACGAGTGAAAGAACAAAATTTTATAATTTTGGCGATTTACCACAGCCAATTTCATTACTGATTTTGCACACTGAAAGTGCAATACGGTACCACGTGTTATCGAAAATATAATTGCTGCGAAATTGTAATTATTTTGCAAGATTTCTATTTCAATTTAATTATGGAAAATTTAAATTTGGTATAGCCAGCAGTGTATAACAGTCAATCTTCCTTGTTCAAAGTATATACAATACACAGAAGAGAGACAGGAAAAATAATTCAATAGTTGTCCTGAAGCACAAAAGCAAATATTAATTACCATTGTGCCATAATCATCTTAGTTATTAACTCGATTAGCCGTTGTAGTATATGGCTTAACGTCAAATTTTATGCTCATAAACGCAAGGGTCTCTGAAGGCACAGTCTTTTCGCTTTATTTTTTATTATTATTAACGCCTAGAAAAAAGCTTCACAACTTGATTGCTCTATTTAGAACCGATCTGTTTGTCGTAACCTTAGTTTCGGCATTGGCGATATTTACCCACGTGCTAATCTCTAAAAAAGCTGTGGTAAAACGACGACGAATTATCGATTTGAATTAAACTTTATTTTATTATTTTTCTTCAACAGACTTTCCGTTTAAACCTAAACACAACACAAAATAGACTCGAAATAGCCGCGTTTTAATCTTTCTTAAACGAAAAACAAATACACGCTTAAATTTTTTTCTTTATTTTGTCTACGAATCCGTGCAGTTTGGGCAACCTCAATTCTCTGAGTTTGCTTTGTTTTCATGTATGAGAATTTATTTGGTCTTAATATTAAGCGTATTTAACGTATTAACGTATTAACCGATTTTAATGAAATTTTGGCAATCTAGGCGAGTGGGTCCCCATTCTATAAGGATAGTTTTGATCATAATAGGTGATGCTGTTGTCGCGATCTAGGCATGTCTATTTTTTAACGAGTAGTCTGTGCGTTTCTAATCAACGTGACTATTTCCATTTGGTCTACTTGTCTATAGGTTTTCTATTTAATCGTGCTGTGTAAAATTTTGATCAAAATGGCGCGAAAGAAGGACAACTTCACTTTCTGAGGGACTGCTAGTTTATATATATATATATATATATATATATATATATAGATATATATAGATAATACATTTTAATCAGAATCAGATTCTTTAGAACTTGATAAAATAATTTCAACCCTGATATGTTTCGTCTGGAACATATCGATAAAGAAGTAGCTTAAGTTTTTTGTTTATTACATTAAAATAAGATTAAGATTTACAAACAAGAATTAAGAATTCATATCTCACGTTGTTACATGAGTTATAAGCACACAAATGTGTTCACAATGCAATTAAAGGCGTTCACGAAAACATGAAAGCGAAATGCTCAAGTGCGTAATTCCTGATTTCGCTTTTTCTGAATTACGTAAATCAAATGATTACAAAGATCAGATTTTAAGGGAACAAATTTTTTGTCTACACAAAGCGAAAATACCTAGATCGAGAATACGTAAGTCAAGGGTTTTTATTTTATGTTATTAAAATTAAAAAAAAAGAGGAAGTAAACTACTTCAAAAGACATAAACTATATCACACACTAAAGTGTCACAACTAAAAAAAATTAAATTTTCAGGAAACGCAAAAAACTCTTTTGGAGCTTATGAACCTTTTTTCTGAAATAAAGTGTAGATTATTTAGAGACAGGTACTGACGGAATATGGTTTGAACACACACGTAAAACATTTCTTTTGAAATTTGTCAATTAAAAATATTACACTTTTGCATATTGCGATTTAGTTTGAATGCAATCATGAAGAGAGGCATAACTGTGTTTTCAAAGCAAATTATTACACCGTCTCTTCTATGAGAGACAGTATTAACATGAAAGTTAAACGTGTGCGATATGACAAAGTTATAATCTATATACATAAAAAAAGGATGTTTGTTTGACTATTTGATCAGCGTAGACAGAGCGCAAAAGGCAGCAACGCGCCGGGGCCCTGCGTGTACTGTATAAAAACAATACTAAATATTATTTTATTTTAAATTAAAGAGTATTTATTTATCGACTTCCGTTAAATGAGAATTGACGAGTATCATCAAAATAAACTTAATAAAAAAAAAAATTAAATATTTTTCATTATTTCTCAAACTTTTATTCATTTAATTTCATATGCAGGCAGCACAAACAACTCAAACCTTAAATGGCATAATATTTTGCTAGAGTGCCTCTCTAAAAAAACACAGCAGAATTTCAGTTTAATATTCAGGGATTGTGTGTGCGTGCAAAGCGCTATGATTTTTAATTTTATTTTTTTTTTTAAATTTAAATATTCCAACCGCTTTTCTGCTCTTCTGTGTTTGGCAATTGGTGTTGAAATTGTAAGTCAGCAAACAAAAATATGCTGGTAAAGCGCATAAAGAATTTAATTTACACAAGTTCTGCAATAATTTTCAGAAAAGATACAATTTTATGCTTAAAGTGGTTATTGTATTAGCTACTTCTGTCTGACCTATTCCACAATGGAGAATTGGGTTTAAGGCACAGGGTACATTATGAGTACCCAGTGTTCCTTACGCTTAATGTTTGCATGAAGTTATGTAATTGAGTTGGCTTAGAGCGTAGATGGCATTTTTGCATAGCGCATTGTGAGTCTGTGTGACATAAAACATGTGCTCCTTAAATTCATATGCAAAGTGAATGCTACCTGCAAGACAGTCTGTGGCTGTCGTCGCTGCACCTGAGTCTGAGTGCTTGTGTGTGCCTGTGAGCTCGCTAAACACATCCTGAGAGCATGGAGTCATTTTCATTGTCCTGAATATTTTAACATATTTTATTTTTCATCTTAAGAATAGACGATTTATAATTTCTTTAAAAAAAAATAAAAAAAATAAAATCATAATTTTTTTTACCTCTAACAAATAAATTTTAAATTTTATGTAAACAATATTCATTTCATTTCAATTATTAGTTGAAGTTTTTAATGAAATTTTTGACTGCGCTGATGTCACACGACTAACCAACAGTGAACTCTCTTAATCGAAATAACCAAAGTTTTCAAGTTTATGCAAACCGTGCAAATAGGCACGAATTGAATACAGAAGAAAAAATATGAAAAACATTTGCTTAATCATTTGTACCTAATCAGGCACATACAATATAAGAGCGGCACAACAGCATGTGTACAACTAAAGAAAATATAGAGAAGTTTATAAAAGACCAACTCATTTTACGAGTCCCTTTCTGCAGAAATGAATTCCTCAAATCCTATATTTTTCCGTTGATAAATTTGGGTAAGCTAAGCGCATGGAAATTTATGACAAATTCGAAAATGAAAAATATTTTTAAAGAATTCTTTATTAATTAAATTTACACATTGTCCCTAATATGACAGATTGTAAATAAAGTAAAAAACCAAAACCAAAGGGAAAAAAAGTTATATGAATGACATCTTCGACATCACAAAAATTCTTCACAAATTGAACAAATTTTGTGCTTTGTCTTCTGTGAATTGTGTTATCATTGCAGAGAAATCAATTTCCCTATGAATTTTCATTTGACAATAATGCCCGAAAACGCAGCCCTTTTTTTACTGCTTAGTAGAACGAATTAATTATACCATTTAATTTTATCTACTACATTTTTCAAATTCCTTGAAGTTATAGCTGTCTTAACGACAGCTCTGCTCATTCTAAGGGCAATCAAAAAGTTTAGATAATAAAAAAAGGCTCTAAGAACTAGTGAATGCTAGCGGTGATATTTAGAATCAAATCAAATCGTTTGTGATATATTAAAGGATTTTCTTTTACAATTTCAGTGCTCAAGTCGGCAGTTGGTCACACTCCATGTTTCTCCATGCAAAATGACAACGACACTCCATCCGTTTGCACTGATGTCATTTTCAATCCACCAACAGCTGCACGTTTACTCGCAGAATCAGCAAAGGAATCAGGTATGTCCCATATAACTATGTGCTGGTCACATATATTTTCTCATATTTTCCCTTTTCGCCTTAGATCCATTTGACTCCGATCTCTGAGGCAATTTGCATAATTGCATAACCAACCGCGTACTAAATGTGCTCGCGCATAGATATGGATCACGCAACGGGAACCATATATTGGTAAGCTCAAAAAATAATTTTATCTTCTTCAACGGATTAAGGAATTTTGTTTACCATTTCAGTTCCACACGATCAAGGCGGGGTTATTTAATTACCTACTTCCATCTGACCTCTTCCTCAATGGAGAATTGGGTTTAAGGCACAGGGTACATTAAGAGTACACAGTGTTCCTAACGATCTGTCAATTTAAGGACTTATGAGAAGGCATTGTTGTTATATGTACTTAAAGCAACAATCACTTGGAGTCTTGGTCTTGACTTGGCTTCAACTGTTCTAAGTTTGTATATTTATGTAAAGATCATTCTACAATCCTTTTATGTCTTCAAAACCACTACGAAGAATTGCGAATACGTCATGTGTGACGTGCTCCAGACAATATTTGATAAAGAAGTCTATTGAATAAATCTATGTGTGCGTATATACGTATACACAAGTATGTATATAATTATACATATATGTAAACTAAGACGACGAACAGTTGATGACGTTGATGACTTTGGCAATGATGTTGATAAACTATGCAAATTTGAAAGTGTTGCTGGTGTCAAAAAAAGCAAGAGATTAACATTTTAAGTAATTTACATAGGTAGTGTAGCAAAGCAGCATAGCAATTTGTAATTTTGGCGCAACTGATACATAACAATTTTTATGCTAGCAGTTTCTAAGAATACACAAAATCTTACAGTCAACGTCCTATGTACAATATGCACATTTTATCTCACATTTTCAGCTCCATTGTATTTTTGAAGCAAATATATAAACACTATAAATAAGCAGTGTTACGCTTTCATTGATATTTATAGCGCAATTCAATTAAATAAAGCAAACAAGACAACATCACTTTGTAAGAATTTACCCAGCTGCAACAAGTTTATAAATGACAGGACACTCTCAGGAGCAGTGTAAGTGGAACTCAGCTTTTGCACGCTGTCTACTTAGTATGCAGCTCTGTTTGTATAATAAATGAAACTGAAGCTTCACTCAGAAGCAGAGTGAGCCATCCGACGTAACGTTGAATAAGATTGCCGCATAATTGAGCTATTAATGTTTTGGAATTTTTTAATGTCCGTTAATATACATTCGTTAATATACATTCAATAACTCCATAAGACTAAATGGAAACCTGCCTACTTTACCTACTTCCGTCTGAACTCTTCCTCAATGGAGGATTGGGTTTAAGGCACAGGGTACATTATGAGTACTTGTTGTCCGAACAAGTTTTCCTCAATATCAACTCGCTATTCTTGCTTTAATAAAATCAAAATAACTAAACGAGTACATCCAAGTTTAATAAATCACACAATGACGCGCACGCAAGTCAATTTTACCCACAGGGCAACGTGCTCTCAATAAATAATTAGCAAAATTAGATGAGTTGATTGCGTAGCAGGACAAGACATTCTTTGTTGTCGTTGACGTTGATATTAAATGGTAGTAGGTTGTGAGGGTAATGCCGAAGGACACTCGCAAACAGTTGACGACATTGTGCTGAGCGCGTTTGAAATGTTGATTGAAAGAATGAAAGATGTGCCTTTCATAATTATAACAGCGGTACACTCGCATAGAGACTCTAATGTAGTTAAAATATTAGACAAGGCAAAAGAAAAAGGAAAAATGTCATTTCTTGATTGATCTAGGGAAAATACTCCGTTTGAAACTCTAACCAATCTAATCTTACTTTATCTTCAGCACGAATCAATACAATTATCAGCAGTTGGCACTTGACTTTATAGTCCAATTACACATTCAAATGCAGAAAAATGAAAATGTCATAGAGTACTGTTATGAATGAACCTAATTATGTGCACGAACAAAAACAAATTCAAATTAAAAAGCAAATTCTCATTAACTACAAAAATCCAACAACTCTTTTCTCTGTTGAAACGCAAAAGTTATTTGTATCGCAAATATGCAAGCTTTTAATGGTGAACGCACGACGCTCGAATGAAAACTTTCTATTGCTGGAAAATAGTATAATTTGTAAAAGTAACCTTGGCAATTATATAAATGGAGATACAAACAAATGATGAACACGCACAACAAAGTGTTTGCCGTATTAAAGTGAGTAGAATATAATCAGAAATTAAGATAGGAAAACTTATACGTTAAGGAATTGTAGAAAATCGTCAAGAGTTATCGAAAAAAGTATATAAACAAAAATTAAAGAAATTAAATAAATATATAAAAATAAAATAAAAATAAAATAAAATTTAAAAAAATATATAAAAAAATATTAAAAAATAAATAAAAGTGGAAATGCATAATATTTCACAAAAGATTACCTAATATAAATAAACTATTTAATTAAATGGCAAACATTTTTTGTTCCCTTTCCTGCTTAAACCATTGAACCGATTTTGATAAAAAAAGAGCAATTGAAGGATATTCTTTGGTAGATGTGCACAATCAAAATCCGGGCGAATGGTTTAGGTTCGAAAAGTTGTTAAAGATAACCGCGTTACAGCAACAATAATAACACACAGCCGTTTATGTTTTGAGCGTTGTAGAGCGTCTACTGTTCAAACGGTTTTTAAAACCGAGCTATGGTTGCTTTCGTTTCATACATAACAGGGAGAGAGATAAATTTTGTGTGTTAGCGCTATCATTAATGCATTAGTGTGTGATTACTCATAAAAGAACATGTTCCTTTCCTATTGTTATTTTTTGCCATTATCCCATATATTAATTTTTTCTACTCATTTTCTCTAATTTATTTATACATATCGTCAAGGCTCTTAAGTAAAAATTATGACTACTAAATAAGCCGTTACTAATTTTAATTATAATAAATTTAACATTTTTTATCAAAATAACAAGCGCATCATATGTGCAGACTCTGATATTATCACAAGAAATTCAAATGCGTTTCGAGTTCGATGACGCATTAAGTCAAATATTTTTACGCAAGGTTAAAAAATAAGAAACAAACAAATAAATTCAGCTTTAATATATAATATATATATATATATATATAATATATATATATATAATAAATAAACTCCAATACATTTGTGACAAGTGAGCAGATTAAAAGACAAGGCAAAACTATCTTCTGCAAACAGTGGACGAAAGGTGAACTACTTCTTCTATACAATTGTTTCAATACGAGTATGTCTGTGAGTATGTGCAATAAGAATATGTGTATATTTTATATTATATATAAAGAACAAATAGAGAAAATCAAGCAAAATTACTAAGAATGTGATCCAAAGGAGCCAAGACATTATTCGCATTCATTTGACATAAATTTCGTAAAAATTGGCAAGCTACAACGTAAATATCGGATTACATATGAATCTATATTTGCATATGTATGAGTATCACACAATACTATAATGAATCGAAGAAAAATTTAAAGGAAAACCAAAAGAAAAAACAAGAAAATCGGGTGAAAAAATACTTCAACGCGTCGTTTAGTTGCCCTGCGACATGAACTACAAACTAAAAATACTTTTAAGGGTATGAATGAATCTGAAATCCATTGTTCATGGTGTCAGCTACGCGCTCTGTTGTCAAGATGCGAGACAGACAAACTGACAGGCGTGCATACGTATGAAAACGCCATGCGAATTCAAAACGAAATCAAAAACAAATGACATAAAATGAGCTGAAATGAACCGAACCGGGTTGTCTTGTTGAGTTGGATTTGGTTGTGTTGGATTGGGTTGTGTTGGGTTGTGTTGAGTTTTGTTGGGTTGGATTGTATTGTGTTGCGCTAGCGCAACATAAGTGTCAGCAGCCTGGCGTGACATAGAGCATACACATTGGCAGGCGTCTCCCTAAGTGGGCTTTGTCAACAATGAACGCTTAGCATATCAGACAGTTTACTACAACAGCATTGAGACACTATTTGCTTTTCTCTATCGCAGTCTAGATCTGTATATGTGTGTGTGTATTTTGGTCATATGTAGCTTGGTCGCCAAATTGTGGGTAAGTTAATTGGCTTTGACATGTCGTCGTATAATACACAGCCGGCTTAATAGGGTTCAATAATAGGCTTATTTTAGCGTTAACTTATTTTTGCCTTGAGACGCAACTAGAATCGAATGAGTCGTTTAATGAATTATAATAATTATTCAGCGGGTGTAAAGCCTAACCTTATTTTATATATAAATATTTGTACGTTATATTATGTAGGTAAAAGAGGTTCGAGAAGAACGGTGGTTGTATGCGATTCAAAAACCAATCAGATGTCCAAGGCATAGATTTTAGTTTAGAATAATATGTTTCTTATAAGGCAAAAACATGATGTATATGTCCTTATCGTAGTCTGTTAATGATTGTGTATGGCAATCACATTGTTTAGCAGAAGCGTTGGCAAATTATTGTTTTGAAATTGTGTTTTGCTTTTTTTACAAATTATTTTTCCAATTCGTTTCTAAGCTGTAGTTCAATTATCCACATATTCGAACAATACGTTAAGATTTTTAACACATTCGTAGACTTTTGACTTGGGAAAATGTGGTATTCATTTCTGCAATATCCGGAGAAAGTTTGCTAGAAAAAGTTGTCTGTTGCCATAAGAATCGTTAGCCAGTTTTTGAGAGATATTTTGGGAAACTTTATTTCATATGATGCGCTAGTATTATGAAGCCAGCCGAATCAAGTATGTGATCCATAAAATTCGGCATAGAGTATTTAATGATCTCAGAGTATTTAATGTCTTTTATTTACAACTCGACACTCAGCAGATAACGTAGTACTGAACTCTCCACGCACGGGCATGACTAAATCAATTCGTCTCGTCAAGCTCATCAAGAATATATGTATGTATATATGTACATACGACTATATCTTCTGAATTATTTCCACACATCATGACAAGATTATACTAATGCATAGAATTTAAGAGTATAACAGTTTAATTAAACGAGTTAAAAGCGGTTCAATTATGTGAAATTAGCAACTTGCCAAGAAAGCTAAACTTACTCGTAATTTCACTAATTCCTTAAAACTTTTTAATTTATTTAAAACTATTTAAAAGTTCTACTTGGCGACATATGCGAATATACACATGATATACATGGTGTGCTATATTAGGTTGATCCATCTGGCAACACTCAAGGTTTGAAGTGTTTTGACGAAAGATATTTGTCTTCTGGTACTGTCAGTAATCCCAGGTGTCAAAATAAAAGCAATTGAAGACGTTCTGATAAAAATATTGTGATCGTACAAGACAGTATTAAAGATCAGAAATATCAAGTTACAGGCATTCTGTGCAATTTTTTTATGCCGATTGTTCATGCAAATGGTATGGAGCACTTCTAGTTTCCACAAGATGCCGCACACCTCACACAGCACGTGCCACAATCGATTTATTGAAGCCATTGTTCCCCGGGCGCTTGATATACAAAAAATAGGATTTTGACTGGCCTACGCGTTCGCCTGATTTGGCACCGCCTCTGAGGCTACTTGAAGGTATCGAAGGTTTACATCGACAAGCCAATGACTTTAGACGAACTTAAGGCCAACATCTGTCAGGAAAAAACCGATATTTTGACGAAAACATTTGCATATTTGCATACAATGGAAAATGCTGGAAAACGGACTTTTTAACGCCATTCGAGCTCAGGATGCCCATTTGGGCGATATCTTATTCAAAAAGTAATGTAATCAACTCAGCTTAAACCAAATTAAATTATTTCTCACTTAAAGAGCAAAAAAAAAGTTTTTCATGTCCGCCTAATATGGCCCACCCTGTAAACTTGTCAGCAGTGAACATGTGTCTGCATGAAGCTGATGCTAATGAATAGCTGAGGTACTTAACTGGTTCAACTTAAAGTTAAATCAAAGCCAAACACTAATACAATAGCACAATAATGGCACGGAATGACGTCTACTCGTATTTGAAGTACACTGCGAGCACTTTTTGCTATGGTAATGCCAACTATCGTCTAAGACCGTAATTAGCATGGATTAATTGATTTAAGTTGTTTAAGTTTAAGTGTCAGTTAATTTGTTAAAAATAAAAATAAATACGAAGAACTGTGTTGACGAGCAAAAACATGCATTTTCCTTTCTAGCGATCCACGCCTCGCTTCTTCTGTTTTATAAACGAAAATTCGAAGCACAAGAAACTCAGAAAAACGATGGTTGTTTATGTGGAAAATAATTTGATTCTGTTGCCTGTGCCCCGCGTGAACATGAAACGTTTAAGTGAGAAAAATTTTGAAAAATCACAGAGCCGCAAGTATAGAAAATAAAGACGAAGCAAACTCAACAATTTTGTACTTTTTTCGCTTGATGTTTTCGCTCTCTCACAGCAAGTATTTTTTATAATACTTTTTTTTTGTGTTCGCGCGCTGGAGAATTATGGAGAAAAAATTCACATTGACCCAAACGCTGCAGTGCGCGTGTAAGTGAAATAGCTACATTTCCTTAAACGAAAATAGAAACGATGTAAAAGAATACGAAAACTCTTTCAAGTTCAATCGAACTGAATCAGCAAATCATGAGAAATGCAAACATTGCAAATTCATCATAATTGCAGAAATTCTTCTTAGCCCTCCGGGCAATTTTCGCGTTCTTTCTTTGCTTTTTGATATGAGTATTGTCCAATCTGGGCGCACTTGAAATCCGAATTCGTTTAGCTTTTCAAATAACAATTTTGCTTATCTAATTACAAAACGGAACTCTGAGTGCGCTGTTGCTGGCTGATTGCGCTACTTTATCTATGAAATACAATAAGTTGTGATAGTAATGTGAGAGGGATAGCAATATATTTATGAAGTGTATTTATAACCATTCTTTACCGGAAAATCATTTCCAAATGTCTACGAGCCATGGGATAGATTCAAAGGAACAACAATGGGTGCCATACAAACATGAAAACATAAAAAAATAAATAATACTCGGTTTGATCCCGACCGATCATCAACTCCGCGGGCAAAACCTAACATCCATGGAAAGAAGGGTGGGATCAGAAGTCTGTCGTATACTTTGAGAATCTTAGGAAAGCGATTTTGCTTCATGACCACCCGGTGGCTAACCAATCCAGGCACTTCGCCCCGCGTATTTACCTAACCGACCCCCTTGAGAATACAAATTGTTTCTTTCAATGCAGATCGTACTGCTGGAAAAGTAATTCCATTCTTAAGAACAAGTGGAAAATTTTCATGCACCAATGGATTGCTTCAAAAGGTCGTCGAGCGCGGAATCTGTACCTTGCCTGACAGATGGGCGAAAGTCATAACTAGCGACTGCAATTAGTTTCATTTTTATTATCAACTAAATGGTTGAATTCGCCGAATGAATGACAGTTTCATAGGATCGCAGGCTAATCCGGGGAAAAGATGAAACTAATATTTTAAAAGTTGGCGAAGCTACACTGCAAATTGGTTTCTCACACTACCAAACTCTCAGGAAGTAGAGGTAGAAAGATAGTACAGAAAAAGACTCAAGCCAAACCTATACTAAACCCCAATCGAAAATGTCCTTGCGCAAAAGGTTGCATGCGGATTGAAAATTTCAGTTTACTAATACATAGACTTCAACGTATTATAGCTGTACTAATATGAGCCCACCGTGGAGATTGAGATTGATAGTACACTTCCACTAAGCTACCAAGTTGACACACGCATTCAGGCAGACAAATGATGTCACTGTATGTGTGCAGCAACCCGAACAACTTCGTATGGCTTCGTGCGCGCCTCAATGACAATGTTTGATTGTTTGCGAGCGTTACGCTGTGCAAAATTTCACTCTACTGTTGCACATAGAAAATTACAGCTAAAGAATGGCATAACTTCAATTTCTCTTTTTCGAACAAGTTACTCATTTAGCCTCATTTTACATTTGTTATTTGGATCATTTTAAAAATGTTTAAAGTATCTAAGAGTACCGAGTACCTTCGAACTGGAAGTTTTCACCACTCGCTGTAAGAAATTCCATTAGGAACTCGAACTCTAAAATGCATTACAGGGTATTACATTATCGGAACTCCAAATACCTTAGGTATTCTTCGCTTCTTCTTATTGCCTGTTTATTTTAGCTTTGTGCGCAGACTATTTTTCAACGTGAAATTTATACAATAAGAGATGTGTGCAAATCTCAATAAAATTAATTCTTTTATTAAAAAGAAAATGGGAAACACAAAGAAAATTTTCTTTTGACAATGAAACATTTTGGTTTTGGCATATCTTGAGAGCAGTATATTGGATAATATTTATATTTAAAGCATAATTTTCTCTCGGCATCTGCAAATAATAATCGAATTTGTATTCAATAAAAGATCAAAGAAATTTACGCATTTAAGACTTCAGAAAGTGCCTATCAATAGTTCACTGCGTTAGGCATTTGAAAAGACCGATTTTCATTATCAGAAAATCAAAGTCACTCTACACAGAAAGCAAGACCATTTGCGAATTCTCGTGTTCATTTTAATTCAGTAAATCAAATCATTCAAGTCATGCGAGAAACAAATTTGCAAATTCAGAATTTCCTCCTAAAGTGGAATAGCCATAGAGTAGTAGTAAGCATTTCGGGTAAGCCGAATATGTAATATTCTACAAATTTAACTTATTTTCGGATTCGTACAGCTTCAGTCTTCAAATTTTTAGTTTTGTAATGCTTGTGTGTATAAGCCGTTCTGATGCATAATCCAAACCTACAATTCGCATACAGAATTGTCATATGCGACATTAATTCAAGCGTTTCAACATTAAAATACTTCTTCTTTTAATGAATTGCTCTGCGAGTTGTGTTGTATTATTGTGATTATGCAAATTTAATGTAGCATACTACAGAGCGTTTAAACCCGACGGTCATAACACTGCAGACACCTACTAGCCTTCGTACTTCATTCATGAGCACCATGCATCAGCGGATTATTGCGTACAAATGAATGATTTATTAATTTGCTGATCTCATCACACGCAAAATCCTCGCCAATAAACCGCATTGTGTTTGTGGTGATTTTAGTCCGTGTACATGTGTGAGTGTGTATGTGCTTTTATATATACATAAACATATATATATGTATATATATACAGTATATGAGTAATCAGTACCCAAAGGTTTTATCCTTTATGACGCATTTCATTTGCGTTACAATGCTTACACGGTAAAAGAAGCGGAAATTAAATGGGTAAATCAGTTATCTAGCTTTTAAGTCGATTACAGTGATTTGATGAACGTTTGTTGCCCAAAGCAGTTGTAAATGCGGCGAACTAACCGGATCCTAACATTCGAAAAAAACGTCTCCTTATAAACTTATTATTTTATTTCACTTTTTCTCTGGTTCTCTCTTAACTAAATACATCCCAGATACATCCCCATGGGCTAAATGATATGAATTAATTGATATGGAGGTATGTGTAAGAAAATTTCTTCGCAAAATAAATAAAAATCGAACAAGTAGTATCTGTATACTGTCTTACACCCGGGCAGGCAGCCCCAAGTCCTCTAAAATGCCGTAGGATTACTTCCAAGTTCTATCTGGTAAACAAATATTCGCTCTAACGTAGACCGTATAGCAATGATTAAGAAGTGGGAAAAACCATAGCAAAAGATCAATCCCAAAGACTTGTTCACTTATTGACTGCTAATAGCTTACTACAGACTTTTGTCGCACCCAAATCCGCTAGCTTTCTCCCTCACCCGTATCTCAACAAGGCGTAGACTGAAGAGGCTACACCCGCATGATCTCCCTCTAAGAAGGATACAGACTTCTATAATTAATTAATTTAGTATAAGTCTAATTTTTTTTTTCACGTCATTATTTTTTAAATCCGACAAATGTGTTATGCAGTTTACTGCGTTAAATGTTATAATTTAATTATAAAAAAAAAAATTTAAAAAAAATAGCTCACCGATGTACTTTTAGGTTAAATACCATCCCAAGCAATGATATCTTATCGAGGACTATACCACCGAGCATATGGTGTGCGAATGTCAGGCATATGAGATTTAAGTGCCTGTGTACAAAGCATAAAGCAGCGAGTTTGTCTTCATTAAAGCCCATACATTAAGAACTGATTTATCCACGCTTAAAAGGTACGCTTAAAAGTACTCTAAGCAGGTTGAAAATAAAAATGTTTCTTTGCCAATTTTATCCACTAGGACAATAAGCGAATTTGTAAATAAGAAATAAAGTCATACATATATAATTTTCAAGAAGTTAGAACGATATCATCGGTCTGATTTGAACTGAGTCTAACGCACAGAAGAACATCTTATACGAATTATAGAAAATGCAAAATAACGACAAATACGAACTCTCAATTCATTCTATAAAATTTTTATTTTCATTATTCTGTATTAAATACAATTTCTCTTTATTTGAAACCACAAATCGCAGCTTTTGCACAATTCAATCAATACGCAACACGAAAGCCTACAAGAGAAAACCCATCATCATTGAACACTGAGCAGTGGGAAAAAAGTAATAACCAGAATTACTTAACGGCACAAAAACAACCTGCAGAGCAGCAGGAAACATTATGTTATTTCTGGCGTCCAATCAGCGCATACACGTGCACACACATGGGCAGTAAATAAAAGTTGAGCGACAACTGAACATACTCATATATAAAAGTACTACAATGACCGGAGGACAAAAGCACAGCGAAAAAAGCGAAGTACTGTAAAGGTAAATGTAAAGAACTGAAGATATGAAGGATGCAGCACGTAAACCGCAGAACGAAGGACGAACCACCTTACAGGGAATCAAATTATGTCGTTCTAACCGCGCATATGCATCATTGTGTGTATATGGGTATGTACTTGTGTGTGTGTGTGTGTTTGTGTGTGTGATATGTAGCACGGAGCCTGTGTAACACGTTTGATAAATTTTGTTTCATGAATAAATGAAGAAGTAGTGTCATACGCGCTTGCAGAGATTTTTGGAACGAGTATTTGCTGCCCCCGTTCACTCTGTTAGATGCAAGCGGCAAAATGAAAAGCAAACATAGCGAAACATTGTCGACGGTCGCGAAATTAGGTTTGTCAATGGCGATAATGAAGCAATGTTAATGGTAATGATAACGATCATTATGTCGCTGTCGATGTCGTTATCGATGTTTACATTAATGTTGGCATTGCTGTTGAATTTCTTTCATCATACCAAACTTAAGTGGTATTGACCAAATCTGTATGTCTCCCTAACTTTCTTATCGGCAAAATTTCACCCTCGAGCTATGTGATAAGCCAACGGGAATATTTTTAATCAAAATAGAAAAATAAACTCACCTGTTTATATTCACTGTTTGCGTTGAATTCGTGACGAGACCAAAACAAATTTACTTTACTCGACTTTCTTTGCCTCTGCTTCTGTCACTGCCACTGTCTCTGGAGCTGCGAATATGATTTTCCGCTGGCAGCAAAGTTGAACGAACAGCAAAAATAATTCTCTTCAAAAGCCCGAGTCAGTCCTACGCTTTGATGTTATTTTCCTTTGCTTTTATCTCATTTGTTGGTAACGCCGCAATTTTTTTTTGCCGCACTCCTCTTTCTCCTTTGAATATGTTAAAAATATATGTCTTCTATTTTAATAATTTTCTTGTTAGTTGATGCACAGCACACTCCTGTTTCAATGAATTTGATTTAAATTATTATCAAGCAAGACTTTTTTATATTGAAACATTTTTGTTGGTGGTCGATTTTGTTGGCAATGAAAATGCTTTCTTTTAATATTTATAATTCGCCCACAGCTTTAGGATGCTGTGCGCCCCGGATGAGGCAGCGAGTGGTCTGGCAAAGGCACTGCTCCGCAAAACAGCAGGGAGCAGGCTGTGGTCGGTCGACGTGGGAGACTCTGAGCTCGCGGTTTACCTCTCGGGCACCTCTTACCTCCCCCCATCTCAGGCCAGATCATCTTATTGGGCCGAGGTCCGATCTGCCACTCACAGACTAAATTCAAAATTCAAAGTGAAATAGACCTAGACCAACGCTGCAATCCGTGGAATCGAGGGGCTCAACAGAAGCTGTCGCCAGTGCGGCGAACAGCTTGAAACCCTCCCACATGTGCTCTGCCACTGCCGTCCTCTCGCGGCTGCCAGACAGCTAAGGCACAACAGTCTTCAAGACAGGCTGGTGCGAGCCTCCCACTGCCGAGCGACTATAACGACGAATGCGACGGTGACGGGAACCAGGGGCAATATGGCGGCTCTCAGGCCAGACATCGTGGTCAGAGACGAAGAAAACCGCCACATTAGGGTCATAGACGTGTGCGCCCCCTTCGAAAATCGTCTCGACGCCTTTGACCTTGCCCGGCGTGAGAAAACCAGCAAATATAATCCGCAGGCCGATTTCCTTAGCGGGCAAGAATATACGGTGGAGCTGCACGCGTTCGTCGTGGGAGCGCTAGGTGCCTGGGACGGTATGAACGAGGCCGTCCTGATATCCCTCAATATAGGCAGGCGCTATGAGGCCATGATGAGGTGTCTCATGGTCAGCAAGGTGATCAAATGGTCCCGGAACATCTACGTGAAGCACGTCTCCGGAGCGAGGCAGTATACAACCAACAACGCGACCTCGGTTAGAGCGACTCCTTGCCGACTCTACCGCCGGAATCAGGATTAGCCGCGAACTAGCATTACTTCCTACTACTTCTCACTAAGTGCATTTCACTAACTTTAGCAGGCACAACGCCAATATCTAGTTAGAATCCTCAGGGAATATATAATTTACTCTTGTATATACAGCAGGCAACTGCCATTAATTTAAGTACCCTTATGGGAAGTTTCTTGTTTCAGCAAATTAATGTATCTGTTCTTATCGTCTTAACAACTGATAGTTCCCCAATCGGGGAACAAAAATGTTAAACTGATTTTTGGAAGTAGACGGAGGGCTAGGAGCTTGCTCCACCTTTGTCACGGATCGCCTTGGTATTGCACAAACGCCAAGGTGGATCCAAATTGAAAAATGCATGTTACTTGGAAAGATTGGTCTGCCGGGCCCACTCACTGCGCAGGGATAACTGTCCGTGAGTCTACCTGCTAGAACACCAGCCGAGGTATAAATATCTGTTTGTCTGTTTACCTAGATAGGCAGGCGACTCACTTTCAAAACACATATCAATAGCATGGATAGCCAAACTGTGCACGTACATGAATTGCAAGTTTATGGCATTGCTGCTATGTTACACCTTGCTAAGATCAGAGTCCTTCAAGCAAAGGTTTTCCGCAAACTCTCTGGCACCACTTGATATATGCGAACAGAGATTTGAATGTACCCAAAATTAGGAATTTCCTAAACCAACAAGTTGCAGCATATTTAGAGCGGCTCAATCATCACACAAATAGACTAAACCCAAACGCCTTCTTAGGACGCAGGCGTAGAAGAAGAAGGCTGCGGAGACTGTATCCTGTCTAAATTGCGCAGACAGGATCTTGTGATTCCAATTTAAATCACTAATCACACTTAGACAAGTTCACTTCACACTTCACTAAGTTGTTACGATTTTTTTAATTTAAGTTGTTCTCCAATACCAGTAAAATTGAAGGCATTGGTAAATAGTAAAAAATTAAAAAATTATAATAAAATAACTTCACTCTAAATAGAATCATAGATTTTATTTATGAGAGCTTATATTTATTTAATCATAGTCACTTCTAACTCACAATGTTTATTTAGATAGATTAATAGCTTATCTAATTGACCCACAGACCGAGCGATTGAGTGCTGTTTGGGTTGCTGCTTAGTAATCAGCTGTTTGCACTTCATAACCTATTCCTCATTTTGGGTTCGTTTGAAAGTCTAAGTTTAATTGTCAAACTAATAACATTACCCAATAATGAAGTCAAGGATTACCTGATTATATCAATCATTCTCAAGTATCTTAAGGATATAGTTTACTATTTTTTATGTATAATTTTCGCGTACACTTTTGACTGACCGTTGCATAACTGACTCATCTATTCCGGTCTTGAGCATTTTCGCGCACCATTAAATTTTTCAGCTTGTCTATGTCGCATCCCATTTCTGTGTGCTATCATCCTCGAATTGCTTAAGAAGGAGTGCTTCACTGCTGGCAACAATAATGCTACCATTCACTATCACTTAACGATAGATTGAGAGTTAAAAAGAGAGAAACCGGCCCCCACCTTGATTGCGTATTTTCTCGCAATTGATCACAAACATAGTTGTGACTTCAAAGATTATGGAAAGGTTTTCATAAGGCATAACATTGAAGTAAAACATGTATTCATTACATCGTACCAGATATTAAACCAAGTTTGAGCGTAAGACCATCAAGTTCAAAGCCACATTTTTGTTGGGCTCAACACGTTTGGTGCGACAAAAGATACTATGGTGTGTTGACTTGCTTAGAGACAATCTTCTGGAGTTTGCTCCGAACAACATTATAATTCAGATCGATTATTTTGAAAAGTAAAAACCAGATATTGGCGAATAGTGACTATTATTTCCACTAATTTGACGGCAGTTTTACTGAAAAACACCAACATTGGAATAATAAAAAGGGCTCTTCCTTTCAGATGAACATTTCATTTTCTTTTCAATTGTGAAAATTCTGAAAAAAAATATATTCCAGTGGAAGGATTTAACTCAACTTTCTTACAGAGACTTTCTTACTTTGTTTGGTAAAAATTTTTGTGAGAAGTTGAACGAAGTGTATTGAGTTTATAGAGACTACGCTGAAACAAGCAACTGTCAGTGAGCAGCCCTCGCATTATAGAGTTTTAGTCCTAATTGCATCTAGCGTTGCAAGAGCACTGGTACGTACCACTGAACCAATATCACTTTTTGTAAAAAATAATAATTTTTTTTAAATCTTATTAAAATTTAATCAAACGTATACCTGAACATACGAATTGTTCGATTGACTATCTATTTTAGCGAGTACAACGTCAATCCCTTCTCTCACTGATATTTCATTATTTGGCCATACGAGTTATTGTAGCTCTAGTCGATTTAATTTATAGGATTTTAATTAGTTAGTTTCACCCCAGTAGCCAACTATGGAACTTTCTTGCTAAAATTTTTAAATTTAACTAACATCTCACTTTCGTTCTGTCTGCCTCCTCCTCCACAACTTCCACACAAACACACTCACGCACATACATTTACACAAATCGCGCGAAAAAAGGAATAATTTTCAATTGGAAACATTTTAAATATTTTAAAACTTGTTTTATTTGTTTGTTTTTTTATTGTGTCAATAAAATACAAAATAAAAATAACTTTTAAAAAATATTTTTGATAAAAATTTACTTCAATTTTCAGATAACAGCGTAATCTTATTCAAATAAAATAGGTGGCAATTGCCAGTTGCCACAATTAAAAGTTTTAGGTATTTCACCTAATATTAATATTTTGGTTTATTATTTTGGTTAAATAAGAAACCAAAAGTTATTTTAATCCAATATGCACTTAATGTGGAAATTTTTTTATCTGATTAGAAGTTAGCGCGAATTCACACACGATTCATGTACTTCTGCCTTGAACGTAGTAAAAGTTTATATTTAAAACCGGCATTTGACCAGCAATGCACTACTCCTTTTTTCTATTTCTCTATCTCTCTCTCACTCTCTCGCTCTCTCTATCTCCTTAATTATCTCCACGCCTGCTCTTGAACAGCATTCAAGCCATGTGCAGTCGCTCGTTCTCTTTAACTGTCTCCTGTGCTCTGCTCTACCTCTACCTTGTTTTGTATAATCGCCACCCATTTGGTGCTGAACACATTTTGAGTACGTTTATTGATTGTTCCAGCCAAAAAATAGTAAACAAAAAAAAAATAACCAAACTGGGCACGCACACCCACACCGCAAAAATACGCCAACACACGTCACTTGGCCCCTGTTCACCTACACAACTAACAGCAGCAACAACAAACACAATGATGACGAAGACGACAACAACAAATTCTGGTCAAACGAAAAGCAATTTTATTTCACTCGTGTTTGATGAGTGATAGAGAGAGGCAACAAGCAGTTTATTGTTGTTGTTGACTTTTACTCTTCATCTGTTCGTTATAACTGTTTTCCATGGCCCCGTTTGATTACACGCGCGTAGTTTTTCACTTTTTTTTGGGTTTTACTCTGTTTGTTCTCAAACTGTCACTTTTCGCTCTCTCGTGCACATAAATGCAGGCAGAGCAACAACACTCACACTTGGTATGCGTACAGAGAATTTAATATCACCAAATAAATTAATATAATTTGTTTTATTTATTTATTTATTTATATTTTTATTATTTTTTTTTTTTTGTTTCCACTTTCATAAATTTTATATTGTTCTTTACTTGTTTTTTCTCCAATAATCGAATTAAAAAGGTTAAAACCAAACTCCGACGAAAAATTTCTACAACCTTACTCGGTGACGGCGTAACACGTTATTCCACCTGCCACTGTTTCGCTCCGAATAAAAATCGCAATCAACATTGTTATGTTAAAAGTAGGGAATGTTAAAAGCTCATTTTACTTTTCTCCTTTACTTTTGCTCTTTAAGAAGAGAGAGATATGTTATAACATATACAGTCAGCGCAGAATTAAAGTGGACACCTTTGTAATTCATGTTCACATTTTTGGAAGGAGATTAATACTAAGTAAATTTTAATACTAAAGAAATTCATAGTGCACAATCAGTCCAGCGTCAACATAAACTAATTATTTTACCCCCTGCGTATTAATATCTAACAATGGGGTTTGTGCTTGGGGTTTGCTGCATTTCTGACAATCAACAAAAAGTTACATTCAACCAAAACCTGTCTGAATAGGTGTTATTTATTTTTTTAAAGTCTGACTAGTTTGATTGGTATTATCCAGATCAAGAATAATACATTTGTTAGGTCTGGAAAAAATTGTAAACTAACAATAAATTTCTACAAACCCATATCGTAGAAATTGTGCAAAATCAAAATATCATTGTACTATTCTGATGTTTTAGTTCATATCCTAGTTGTTCTGAAACAAAGTCTATCCAAAGCTTTAAAATATGTTTTCCTTAGTACAAGTTCAAACACTAGTTCAAACGGGCGAGTAGTTTCCTCAAGTGAAACTGTTACTTTATTTTGAAGCTGGCTGTAAACAAATGTTCAAAGTAATTAACTAACTATGTTTCAAAATATTGTAAAAAACATTTGAGACTGAAATACATTTAAATCTAAATTTCCCACTAACTATTTATTTCGAATTTAGAGAATTCAGACCATCATATAATAAGATGAATTAGTTCAGAGTTTTGAAAATCAGTATTGCCAAACAAGCTCTTACCAACAATTTGAGACATTTCGTTTAATTGAAAATACATCTATATTGAAATGTTTCATATTCAGTGATATTTTGTTGTACATATAACAATTCATTTACAACTAACTTAACGTGATCTGATTATATCAGATATGTTTAAAATATCTCTAAAATATGCTCGTATGTTGTTGGTTGCTACATAATAAAGGGGTACAATTTTCTGTTAATATTCAAAACATCTATGTAGGAAAAAGCTTCATAAAACATAGAGTATAAGGTACCGAGAGCTGGAAGGGAACAAAAATTAAGTACTGAAAAAAACACTAGCAACCTGAACAGCTGATCGATAACAAAATCCTTGTGTCATTAGAAGAAACGTGCATGTACCTGTTGGGTGTAGAAAAACTATTCAGTGTAACAAAATCATTATTGGAATTAACTTCAATCAACGCGGCGTTCATTAAAAATGAGTGGCGCAGTAAATGAAGAAGACGGCGTAGCCAGTAAAGTTCCAAAAATGAGTGGGCCATCGAACAGCGATGGTCCAACATCGTGGAAGAAATTGAAAGCAGAACAAAAAGCGCTCAAACGACAACGTAGGCAAGAAAAAATGATTAAAAACGTGGAAGTAGAAAAGCATTTAGAAGAATTATCACAAAAGGTGCCGAAAAGGGAAGAAAATAAGCCCAATCCCTCAACGATTAGCATTGCGGTTCCCGGTTCTATAATGGAGAACGCCCAATCCCAGGAGCTGCGCTCCTATCTGGCTGGCCAGATTGCACGCGCCGCCGTCATTTACCGCGTGAACGAAATTGTTGTATTCGACGATGTGGGTTTACCGACAGCGCGCGAAAATAAGCGAGACTTTGAAATGGATGATGAGGCTTCCGATGTCGGTGCAATGGCTGCAATTGTCCGTGGCAGTTCACTGCAGCTAGCACGAGTTCTTCAGTACTTGGAATGCCCACAATATTTGCGCAAGCATTTCTTCCCCTTACACAAGGATCTAAAATATTCGGGCCTGTTAAATCCACTCGATACGCCCCATCATTTGCGTAGAGAGAGCATATTTCTATACCGCGAAGGTGTCATTAGCGATAAAAAAGCCAAAGACGGTAAGAGCTACGCCAATGTTGGCCTATCACACGATATTTTAGTAGATAAGGCACTCGAGCCGGGCATCCGTATAACTGTCAAAATGGATACCCAAAGTGGTGGTAAGTAGTAATATAAGTAAGCCAATTTAATTTACTTGAACCGTCTGATTTTGTAGAAGGTAGTAAGCGTCTACGAGGTACCGTTGTCTCACCAGATGAACCACGACGTGAGACCGGCGTCTACTGGGGCTACCAGGTGCGCATTGCACACTCACTCTCAGAAATTTTCACTAAATCAACATACCCCGGTGGTTATGACCTAACAATCGGCACTTCAGATCGCGGCACCAATGTGCACGATGTGCCAGCGAAATCTTTAATATACTATCATATGCTGATAGTTTTTGGTGGCATACATGGACTGGAGGCAGCGCTCTCAATTGACGACAAGCTGATTGTGGATGATCCGGCATTGCTTTTCGATCACTACCTAAATGTACTACCCAAACAGGGCACACGCACTATACGCACCGAAGAGGCTTTATTGATTGCATTGGCCGCTCTACAAGAGAAATTACAGTCAAATGTGCCAGAACTCGACTTCGATCTCAGTCAATATTTGCCGCAAAGCGAAGACACCGGCGGTGCTTCTTCTTCACACAAAGAAAAAAAGAAATCGAAAAAATTGAAAAGCAAGGCACGCGACCAACCTGTTGAGAACATGCCACAGCCCATGGATTTGGATATGTTAACGGTGAAATTGGACAAATTCAATGCAGGCGACTTGAGTCGTTTCGATTGAACAGCAACTAATGAGAGTCATTCAAAAAGTCAGAAAAAGGATGGAGAACTATTTTTTTTTTCTCTCTAAGTAAAAACTTAATATAAGACAAATAGCAGTGGCTATAATTGAACGTCATTGTTTAACATAGTCTCAAGTAAACTTGAGCATCCAATGAATGAATGAATGATTTTTAGGTCGTTTTTCATGTTTAGAATAAAATACATTACTGAAAGTCAAATATAATACAACTCAAACTTTCCACAATTTTTATCATTACATTGTCTTGATAGTTATTTCCTTTCCTTCTTTGACAATGCTATTAAATTTCATACTTTTCCCAGCCAACTGGGTGTTGTAGAATTAAATCGCTCGAGAACTTCGATGTTCATCACTTATAGATGGGCGATAACGTTTAAATTTATTTACCCAATTGCTAATGCAAGTGTTTAATCGTAGAATTTTTAAATAATCAAATATTCGTTACTTTATTCCTTACTAATATTATAAATGCGAAAGTAGCTCTGTTTGTCTGTCTGTCTGTTACCTTTTCACGCCGAAACGGCTGAACCAATTTTTATGAATTCTGATTTAGATATAGATGAGACCTTGGAAAAGAACATGTCGCGAAAACATAGATTATATGGTAGGTAAACATGTGACACGAAAAACCTTATCTATCTATTGCTTTTGATGGTTCGTCTAACCTTCTCGAGAATTACGATTTTGATATTCCCTTGCTTTCCCTCTCAACCCTTCCCATAGCCAATATCGATACACTCACTCACCTTGATACACATTCAATTCGCACATCTATAATTCCACCTGTAACTATCACTAGTCAACCAGTTCCTAAATCCAATTCTGCTTCACAACCATCAACATCTTTACATCTTTTGCCATCCATTGGAATTCCGGTTTCTTCCCCTCAAACCGATAATCACCCTACGTCGCCTGTTCCATCGAAACCGAAGCCCTATTTAGTGTATTACAAACTTTATGATAAAATTATAATAATATAATCACTGCGTGAAGAGTAGAAAAAATATATGTTAAGTTATATATCTAAACCTATTAAATTTATAGATCGCGCTTACCAAAGACTTCAGCATTATCGAATATACGATCATCTGCTCTGTAGCTTATTAGAGGCTTATTGAACGTTTCTCGTACACTTAAGTCTTCTCTACTATTTCATTTATTTTAAACAACATTAAATAAGTTCTTGTTCTTTTACTCTTAATGTTATGAATTACCAATAGTTAGTTTAAGGTAAACAAACATGAATACGTTCAACAGTTTTGTATCTTACATAGACATCCAGTTTTCAGCTACTTACTATATGACGAACAAATATCATTATTGCAAATATTATGTAGTTTCAAACATACATAGATCTATTGTTAGAAAGATGACATTCCTGTAAAGTTGTTACGAAATCTATATACAATAGTCCACTATCTAGTGTTAAAAGAAGTTCATATAAAATAAAATGAGTTTAAGATTGTGGAATGGTGTTCTTCGTGTTTCGTCTGTTTTAGGTAGAAATGGCAAATTTGTCAGTCAAAATGTTAAGCAAACCAGTGCGCACTTCTGAGAAAGCCTGCCCAAAAGTGCTATACGAGTATATCTTACAGAGCAACTTGTCTTACTCTTACTCTACTCTACTCTACTCTACTGTACTGTACTGTACTGTACTGTATGTACTCTTCACTCTATATGTAGTACGTTGTTACAACACACTCATCCGACATTAACAACTATGGGTCGATTGTATCGTGGAAACGTGACTCTGGGAAGATATCCTCTTCCATTTCGATGCGTGCGTCAATGTGATTGTTGCCCAAGAGCGATTCAGCGTCCTCCTCGAGATGTCGTATTGGATAGCGTATGCCATCGCCAAAGCTATGAATGAACGAGTTAACATAGAGCATTGTTTAAAGGCTTTTGTTGTTTGGTTAATTTTTAAAAGTTTATGTGTGTGTGTGTGTGTGTGTGTAAGTGCGTAAAAATGTTTAAATACAATTTTTTTAATTACTTTTTTTTTACATAGGAAGCATATTCTTGGCAAATTAAAACAAACATTTCATTCTGTTTAATTTATATTTATATATTTGAATACCATTGGTGTTGTTTTTATATTAATACACAATAGATTATAAAGCAGTTAACAAAAATATGTAAGGATAAAACAACCATAAATAGATTACTAAAATAAACCATTTATTACAACGACACATATAAAATTGTGAAAATTAAACATAGAAAAATAAACAAATAAGCAATAGATCACGGTAACGAGAAGCTTTACAATCAAATACACAATGCCATTACTTCCTAATACGACTCAAAATCGCTTTAATTAAAAATATATGATTTAACAATGTTGAATATTTGTTTTACTTTTTAATGGGTTTAATATTGCTTTGTTTACGATAGAAACCTGACGTCTAAAATCGACTAAAACCATTGAACGTAAATTTTTAATTTGTACCTAAATTAAAAAATGTGGTTGCTTTTCTCCCAGTCCCTGTCTCTAACTATAAAAAGAAGAAAGAAGAGTTGCTCAGTGTGTGCTTATAAAATTTCACAGAGGGCGCTTCTAGTTTCAAGCAGGTACCATAATTGACTGCTGAATTAATGACGAGTTACAGTAGTTAAAACCACAAACCTTGGTTCAGCGCAATTTGTATTATTGATTGACCACATTTGACCGCATTTTATTTATAATTTGCAAAACGGCACAACGTAAAGCATATCAATTGCAATACAGTCAAACTTCCTTATTCGTCCTTCCTTATTCCTTCCTACTTCGTTATATGAAAAATTCTTCATACAGAAATTTTGTGTATTTAAAATAATGTGTACTCGAAAAAGTTGAGTACTTGAAATGCATTTGTAATAAGAGCTTCATTGTATATAGTTCGTTATAAAGAAATTTTACTGTACCTTCTATTTTGAGAATTTTTTTATGGCTTAAAAAATTTTAGTAAAAAAGTATCTAGCTGCAAAGAATTTCTGTGCTCTTTCTAAGTACTTATTGAACAACTCTCACATCTACAAAATCTGTTACTGAAAGGAATTTTTTACTTCATCTCGAATTGTATTAGCACTGTTAGCAAACTCTTCTCTCGACTATGTTTTTAGTGAAAATCATTGGTGGAAATGATTCAACACCAATGATCAACAAATGTTGAGCAATAATAAAATCTTAAACTGCCAAAAAAAAAGCGTATGCATCTTGTTTAAGGTATATTACGTATATCAAATGAGTGTTGGCGCACAATTTGTTCTTTCCAAGTTGTGTTGTGCTTAATCACTGCACAAATATCAAAGCGCACAATTGACTATTTTAGAACTACTTTAGGTTATGTGTAATGCTAGTTATTGCATTTTTCCATTCAATTGATTTTTGCTTCTCAGCTAATAGTGGTTATTCATTTTTCATAGTTTGCTTAATGTATACATTAGAATTATTAATCTGGAATACGATCAGTTGGTCAGTGTAGTTTTCGATCATTTAAAAAAATGTCCGTTATCAAATAGATTGAAGTCTAATTTTGCATAGCAAATAGTTCAAGGCAACTTATTGCTAGGACACTTTATCCTTCTCTTACATCAAAATGTTCCCTCCTCTCGTTGTTTACTTTTGTTTAAAAAAAAAGTATTATATATAAACATATATATTTTAGTAACATAATGTTTTGTAAGAATTCATATTTTTATATCAGTGTCTTTCTTTATATATTAAGATAAACATTACTAAAATAAAAATTCATAAACACCTAGGAATAAATGCCGATAAGGTACCCTACGCATTTTTTCTTAATGCTACTAGCTGGACACTTTTTATTCATGTGATGTATATGCTGGTATGAAAATAATAAGAATTACAGAAACAAGTCCATAGCATTAGTTACATAATAGTGCTTGTAGTATCAAGTACAACGTCCAATTTTACATTGGCGGAATCAACGCAAAAGGAGTACACCTAAAAAGTAATTCACGCTTACTCCACCAACAACACTATTGCCAATTAATAATTTAATGTTAACTAGCCGCCTACACATGCTAATGCACTTCCGTATTTGATTCGTATATATGATTAGGGTTAGTCACGGCAGGTTTTTCAGCAGCAGACTCGCAATGATCATCAATATTGATGACGACAACTGGGTCTTGAACGCCACCGAGTGACTCTGATACACTGGCAGTGTTGTTATTAGTGCTGACCACTAGCTCATCTTGATCCGCGTCTGGTTGCAGGTTTGAATTTTGTTGCCCATGTTGAGTTTGTTGAGATTGTCGTTGTTGTTGTTGATCGAGGTGATGGCATTGTCGTTGTTGTTGTTGATGACAATGATGATGATGATGGGGGTGATGTCGTTGATGATCCATTTGATCGTGTTCGTGAACATGAATATGTTGGTGATTATTTAACGAAGCGTCGTTTATGTCAATTAACTTATCTGTTGGGTTTCCATGCTCTAACCTGGTTTGAGTTTCGCCCATTGTTTCATAATTGGCGAGATTTGTACGTTGATGCGCCGAAACCGGATATTCCACGCCATCACCATTACTACATTTGAATGTTTGGATAAGCAAAATTTATCGTTTAGTTTAACACAGTACATTTTCTTTGTTCAGTAAACACTGATTTTTGAGTTGCCGAATTAGCACAAGTAACTTTATTGTTTTGCTCATACTTTGTTTGAGTGTAAAGTTTGTTTGTATTTCACAAGCGATGATTAGCAATTCAAATCAAGTTAGTTCAATGCTGCAGTTACGTGTGGATTAATTGATGAGTGCCTTTGATTATTTGCAAATGTTAGCTCTTAAAAACTATAATTGATGATTTACCAAGTTAAACTTAAGACGCGAAAGACTTAAGAGGAGTAAAAGGAGATCAACTCCTTAAATAAACATGTGTAGCATAGTATAATTTTGTTGGGTGTACTTATCACTGTTAATATATTTAATAGTAACTGAATAAATAATACCTAAATCTATATATATATAACAATTTAATGTGTTCTTTTCTGGTCTGAGATTCTTATATGAGTTAGTTCTCTGGTTCTCTTCAATCATTAATTCAACTAATAAATATCGTTCTCACTATTAACATTAGTTACACCGGGAACAGGATTTTCAAGTCAGCGGTCAAGTCAGTATCTTAAATATTATATAAACTGTAGTTTTGTCATAGTCACCATTACAAAAGTATGTCGTTAACTGTCGTCTAGAATTCTGGAATTCCTTCTACCGATAAAAGTAAGCTCGGTAACAACATAATGCTAACATAATGAACATATTTTTTTTTTTATAATTTTCTCATATGATTCGACGAACACAGAACAATTTGTTTTAGTATTGTAGTCATTTATCTCACAAGAACATCTTAGATCATCAAAACTGTACATTAATGTCACCTACTACACTTAATGGTTGCAATGAGCTCGATTATTAAAAAAAAATGAAATTTTTTAAACTACACAACTCCATTATGAGTATTACACCAAAGAGTTCACATATGATAATATTGAATTGATCATATAAGGTGAAAATTTAATCAAACGAATTCAAATTTTAGTAAAGTAGATTAGATACTATATTACTTTTGTCTCAGTCTATTAGGCTATTTATGTATCTTAATATAGGCAACCAATTAACTAATGTTCTTTGTTCTTTAAATTGTCTTAAAAATACTAAATTAATTGTTAGCTAATAAGATGATTTTATATTGGTTGGACTCACTGGAACACAATCAATCCTACTACATAATGTATATATAGCACAGGGTTAAAATAAAGAACTTAATATAAATTCTTTAACTTGGTACAAATTTAATTTTGAAAAAACGAACACGCACAGCTTTAGAATATGCTTTTAACTTGCCAAATATTTGTTTGTTTGTTTTTTTTTTTACAATTGTCTTTGAAATTCTTGACACAAACAATAAAACGCATAATAAACTTTATACAAAGGACTACAAAACAAAATATTAAACAAATAATGGCACACATTGAAAAAGTGCAAAGCGAAAGAGTTAAAAGATAAGTCAATAAATTTGAATATTTACCTCGTGAATATGGGCAATAGCCAAAACTCCCAGTCATCGCCAAAGACCTCCTGAAAATTAGCGTAACGCCCCAAATTGTAACCGTTCTTGTCAGGACCACCAACATGAAAAATTGGTGCACGGAAAGCCTCTGTTAGTGTATATAGTGTAATATAATGTGTAATTATATATATTACAGTATTTTCATTCATAGAAATTCTATATTTTTTGCTTACCCAGAGTCGTGCGATTCGTTAAAATCAAATAGATGTGATAACCGAAAAGACTCACCAAACTAATGGCAAACATAAGAGCCACAAAAAACAAGAAGAGTATGTGAAAACGTCCCATGCCGCTGTCGTTCAGTTCCCCCTGATCGGAGTAGGAATCATTAGGTTCGAACGTAACAAATTTGAGTGCATTGCGTATAAGAGACTGATGACATGACATATTATTGTGAAGCGAGATGTGTACGCGAAAACTGCATTAAACCTGGTCACAGCAAAGGTGACTTACCCGCCAAAATTGTATAAAGTTGTCTAACGACGTAAGCGCAACATAGAGGCAGTAAAGTAATGCATATCCCAGAAATAATACGAAGAACTTGTAATTCGTAAAATTTACACAATTATTCACCCAGGGACAATGGTGATCCATTTTGAGTACACAAGTTCCGCAAACGCTGCAATGGTGCGAACGGTCGGGTTTGACGATTTTACACTTCTCACAAAAGCGAACAGAGCCATTGAGTGTGCTATAAAATGAATAGAATAATTATTTAAATATATATGAATTTATATAATTGTAATAGCTCAATTGATAAGCTTACCGATTTGTCACTGGCAAAGACCTCGCAAAATTTGATAGTATGCGCTTTTGAGTATCTTG
This sequence comes from Cacoxenus indagator, assembly GCA_035041755.1. NCBI lineage: Eukaryota > Metazoa > Arthropoda > Insecta > Diptera > Drosophilidae > Cacoxenus > Cacoxenus indagator. The sequence continues at coordinate 903,698 of JAWNKX010000240.1, forward strand.
ACTATCTGCTCGAAAGATACGTTCTATCTCAACATCAGGTATACGAAACTTTAGAAAGATTAAATCATTTTAAGGCTTTTCCTTCATAAGAGATCATAAGACAAAGACAAACAATTATATACGGCTTGGAGAAGTATGAAGTAATGGAGACGTACAGCCCGCGTGAACTAAAATCTTCTGCTAGTCATAACGACAATCTCACGGCTTCAACGGCAATCGAACCTACATCCAGCAAACACACACACACACCTCGGATTCAGTACTTCCGTCAGTTTCCCACGGTAGTTATTCGTATTTCGCTACCACAACAACGACATCACCGGAGCACTGAAGCACGGACAGCACATTAGATTCCTTATAACATCTGTTATATAAAAATCAGAATTTCGCGACACTCTGATCACGTGTAGACAAAAGTGTGTAGGGCACGGCAACCAAGGCATTGACATTGATATTGATATTGAATGAATACGGGTGGTTTGGCGGTGTTTGGATGATCGCGCTCAGAGTAGTGAAATTGAGTGGATCAGCCACCAAATGCGAGAATGGCTTGGTGTGAATGTGTTAGTTTTCACGATCGCATCGGAGTGAAGATTGGGGTCTACAGAAGGTAATTTGGGCAGTTTGATATTTTTTTAAACGGATTTTTTCTAGTGATGGTGTGGTGTTGGGATAATTGTACTATATACAATTGACTAATTACCGAAATACCTAGAATCAGGAATAGTTAAATAAAGATTATTTTTCTTGATTGGTTATGCGAGGTTTTGGTAAACTAGGCCCTATTTGAGTATATACACAATTTGTGTATCAGATATCAGATTTTATGTATGAAGATTATATTTTCCATAAAACATTTGGTTAGGTGTTTGGGTGAGAAGAATATTACAACTGAACACCTTGATGACAAAGCACTAACGCAGTGCTTTTTCTATTTTATCAATAAAACAAATATAGGCTCGCAGAATACTTTTACTTGTCTGTAATTGGGCTGCGTTACTGATAAAGCATATGAATCAGAGGCATGCATCGCACCCGAAAGTTAGTCGTCGGTGTGTATTGTCTTTGACTTACGTTTGGTGGCACGGTGCCTACAGGCGTAAAGATTGTTGCCCAATATGACCACAGGAACAGTATGATTATGATGTGATAAAATAATATAAAAACAATTTTCTGAGCCATACTATCGATGGCAACTGCAAATAAAAATGGCACAAAATTAGCGTTTTGTTTATAAAAAAGTCTATTGATGTTCATAACTTTTTATCACTTACATATACATAGCTGAACCACATAGGCATAGTAAGACCAGCCGATAACGGCGGCTATGAAAACCACGGGTATCCACTTAAACACACTCATGCAGAAGGCGCAAGATTGGCTCGTTTTACGCTCGTATTGACCGTTGCCCATAGCAGCGTGAGTATATTTTCAATAACGAAGTAATCGTGCAACTGAAGCAGCGGCACAAATTTCTTGATTCTCTTCAAAATTTCCTAGGGTGCTGCTATTGGTGCAATTATTCGATCGTGTAGGTAGCAATTTGTTTGTTGCTTGCTACCAAACGCTTTGTGAATCGCCTTAGGTTAAAAATAAAAACATAAATAAGAACTAAAACTCTGTGAATTCTACTTCAACTCAAACGCACATAGAAGAGTGACAGTTGCTTTTGTCTTTCTCGCCATACAAGTGAAAGTGTTTCTCTGGCCTTATATTCTCGACGGCTCCATTCTTGCCTCTTCTGCTGATAGTTCCTTCTACGCCTGCTAGTTGCCAATTGACATGCAATAATTTGAGCAATCACAAATTGACACATTCAATTATTTTCTTAAAGTTTTCAAGCAAATCCGTATTCAATCAGCAGCAAATATATTCCACTTCAACTACACTCTTTGACTCTTCTTCCTTAACAACTGCAATTCACAAGCAATAAAGGTTATTTTAACATTTTACAACACTGCCGCTGGTATTTTCATTTAGTTGGTGGACACTGACCCATTGTAGTTTTTTTTATTAATTTTACAAGAATTGTGGAGTATTTATCACGAAAATGAGCCGGGAAGTGTTATCGCCGCCACTACAACTTATGAGCCACAATCGCTGTTATCGGGTCAATTTGATTCATGAGGATTTCGGTGGTGACAAGTGCAAGATTCAACAGGCAGCTGCACAACAACAAAATGGTTATACAGAGCCGGGTATGTAACTAATTGATTGCTTCATGTTCATTTTACTACTCTTACATGCTTTACAGATTTTTACGCTGAAGATGATGATGAGACCGAAGCGGATGACTGCACAATAGAAGAGTTAGAAAATTCGATATTCAAGTTGGAATTGCACGTTGCAAGGTAATCTTAAGGACACGGGGAGTAATGTACAATGTATGTAATGCACAATGCCCTGTTCCTTAAATAACGATACACGAAATAGCCGCCAAACGAACTGTGTGCTTTATCAGCGCAGTAAATAAACTGCTTACAATCGTATCGTTTTCTCCATCATAAGCAATCTAATACACAATCAATCACATACTTTGGTGGTGGTAAAGAATAGTTTAGTTTTAAATAATAATACTATTGTACATTGTAGCAGTTAGATAGTTCAAGAATACGTTAACCTAATATTATTTCTTCTTTTCGTTATCTTCAACCAAAAGTGCCTTCTATGGTGGATTAATTGGCTTCAAAGGCTCTACCAAGCGACGAATCGAAACGGAGACGCAAACCGAAATTTATGTGCCACGCAGTAACGAGAAATCCACCAATGTCACAATAAAAGGTTTGTGACTCAAAGACCTGTCTAAAACCATTGATTGTAACTCAACTAAGTTTAGGTAAATCACGAAGTAATGTTTGCAGTGCGAAACGCAAAATTCTGTTTTTGGTGGACTCACTACGTAAACGCATGCCGCCAACACACTTTGCTGCTGTTGCTCTTAATTCCGGCGAAATGAAGCAAAGGTACATTGACTTGAAGGTCTGTATAATACATACGTGCGAGTACCAAATACAACTAACTTAGCTCGACTTTCTTGCATAGCAACAAATTCTTGAAGCTCAATTTCCTGGCATCGGTGAAGAACTTTTCATTCGTGAGCATTGTATACATTTAACGATTCTGGTAAGCCTCGCCTAAGTAGTCAAATGCGAACAGATACAAATTCAGATCAAATAAAACAAGTTCTCCTATATAATTCTTATTCCAGGCATTAGTGCTTTTGGATGATGAAGAACGCACGCAGGGCGTGCAGTTGCTGCAAAACTGTCGGTATGAATAAATTTGTGTAATCTTTCTTCAGATTTCAGTTAAGTTAATTTTCTAAACACACAGACAATTCCTCACTGGCTTAACAACACCCTTCGAAATGCAAATACGTGGTCTCGAGATCATGAACGACGATCCAAGCGCTGCAAGTGTAGTATACGCTCGCGTGCACGCTCCGGAACTGCAACAATTCGCAGATCAATGCATGAAGTTCTTCGCACAAAGTGGCTTGGCTGCTACCGATGGTTATAAGCGTGATAATGTCAAACTTCATATGACCATAATGAATAATCGCTATCGCATTAGAGTGGATCCGAAGGCACCTGCATCATTGGATGTGCGTGAAGTGCTGAAACGCTTTGGCGATTACGATTTTGGTACAGCTAAATGCAATGAGCTTCATTTGTGTGTGTTGAAATCGTCAAAGGAAGTTGAAGACTTTTACAAGATTACTGGTACATTAAAGTTTTAGTTACTGGAATTGATCATTTAGCATGAGATACGGGCATATCCCAGACAGTTTCAATAAATTCCTTAATTTCATTTCAAAAATAATACCATTTATAATAATTTATTGTATACTAAATATCCTAGTCTTTAGATCAGCTGCACTTCATAAGACACACAAAATTTTTGGCTCAATGTACTCTAAAGCACAAAAATATATTTTGAAATGGCAAAATCAGTCTGGCTTTCAACTGGTAGTACCACCTCGAGATACAATACAGCATTTACATAGACCGAATGCTTGCCTCATTTGGTGAACTTTTTTATTTTTCGGATGGTTGGACATAAATAATTGCGCCAATTAATTTATGGTCTATGGAAAATTGTTTTTTTTTTCCCCCCCTCAGAGGAACATATTTCAGAACACATAGGCATACTCGGAAACTGAAAGAATTTCTAAACTATAGCTCTTAAAAACATTACATATGTCGTTGAGTATGAAGAGTCAATAGTTGACATTATTTCTTGATAGCATAGCGACTAAGAGCCGTTAACGTAACTGAGGAATCAGAACATAAGAATTGTAAAAACTTTTAAAAACGTAATGCAATTTAGATAAATTGTCTTGTTTCGTAGTCATTTTGTATTTAATTTTACAGAACTATTTCAAATTTTCTCTTTTGCTGGTACAATAAACATTAACAATATCTCCTTTATAAATATAATCCCCTTTTTAGTTTGTGCACCTTTTGAGTTGCTTGTATATTTCTCAATAAATTAAATATTCTTTTATAAATAATGTATTTTTTTTTTTTGGTGACTTGGAGCACTCAAAGAGGATACAAGTATTCACTTAAAAATAATTTTCTTCAAAATATTTTTTTATTTCTTGTTTAATAAAAATATTTTTTTTATATCGTCTGTATATATATATTTTTTCTTAATTTTATAATTTGTTACATATTAGTCATTTCAAGTAGAAAAAAGGAAGCGATATAAATTTGTATTGCAAACATTTTATATGACAGGAGCGTTTATTGTATGTAAAAAGAAATATTATTTAATAAAATACCTTCCTTATTTGGAAGCTGCTGAACAACAAACAGCGAATTCGTGTAAAAATAAGGTTATAAAATTTACGAAGTTTAGAATTCTAAGGGAAATTTGATCGTTTTTTTTTTTTTTGCCTTGAAGCCTTAGTGCGTTGCGTTTATGCATAGTTGTGAATTTTTTAGTTAATCAGTCGAAGATTTGAATCTAATTTTTAGTATAGCTTGGCTGATTTTGTTAATATCTGTTACTGGTTTTGTTGCAGGTGGGATCTGTTTAACTTACTTTTGGTCATCTTTAAGTTTTCTTTATGGAGTAAAATGGTTTTCTTTTCAAGCTCAATTTCTTATATTATAAACTATATATTGTACATTCAATAGATAACACGACAAAGATGTAGACAATTATCATCTTCTGTTAAAATTCACTTCAATTTATATAAACCTCATTATTCCCTTCGCACAATGAATATTTTGTAACTCAGTGAAACAAACATCGGTGACTATACAAAGTACATATATGTATATGTATATGATCGGCTCGACAATTGCGGATTGTGTGTGAAGAGTATTACAACATAGGCGTAACCGAGGTAGCTTTTTGCTTTTTTAGTTTTATTGACAACAAATACACTCACAAATAAACCGAATTTATTTCATTTAATTTCATTTACTTGAAAATTTTTATTTTTGGTTAATTTTGCTATTTTATTCTGTCCTCGCCTTTTTTTATAAAATGCAAATACTGTTTTATTGCATTTTTTGTTCAATTCTTTTAACATTTCCCATGCCATGGAATCAATTCGCTATAGGCTTATAAATGGTGTAATTTAATAAACATAGTCCGGATAATTAGTCAAATTATAGATCAAATTGGGTTTATGCATGGTATATGTATGTACGTGTAAAACTTCAAACGTTGAGCTTTAAGAATGAAAATATCTGCTACTTATCGATTTTCATGTTTTGTCGTTGTTGCAATTCGCCGCCTCTACACCTGTTGCCCCCTATTTTTATTATTATTTGCCGTGACCGTTGCTAAGCACAGCCGGCAGGACATTCGCCTGTTGCACCACAGCATTCGTAATCACTCCGATTTCTTTCTTCAAAAACGCCGCACCGTCTTCGGAGGACTCATTTGCATTGTCCGTTGTGACATTCCTTTGCGTATTGCGCTTCCGCAAGCCCATTGTCGCTTCCTGAGTATTTGGCTTCAGCGACGGAAATTTTACGTCGCGCATTAAATCATTTTTGAATCCAACAATTCCGCTAACTGTTTCCGTTACAGTCTTATCAATAAAATCTTCAATATTTTTGGTTTCTGCATCGATTTTCTCTTTCAATTTACTGGACAACTGATCCAATTCGCACTGATCATGTTGCACGCTGACAGCATCGCGTGCGCACGCAACTCGGCTACATCCTGTCCCAACTGATGTTGTGTCATTCTTGCTTGTATCCATGGCATTCCTAGTGGTTTGTGATGGTGAACTAAATTTAGTAGTAGTTGGCTTTGTATGTACAATGCGGTCGTGATAGTTATCAATATCTATGAGATCTTTACACTCGGCATCGGACGCGACTGCCAAGGCATCAGAAGTTATCTGACTTTGAGTGTTCGCTTCGGAATTTGAGTCGGTAGTGACAAAGTGTGCGTCTTCTAGCTTATTTGTTTTCACTCCTGTAATGCTTTCTGCTGATGCTGTCTTGTGGCGTCTCTCACCACGTATAAGTTTGGGTAAGACAAGAATTATTAAAACCGAAAATATGTGCAAGCAGAAGTAGAATTTCAGGTACAAACGGATACTGCCCTGTAATGAAATAAGAAAAAAATAAATAAATAAATAATATGAACAAGAAATTTGGAAATGTATTTACGAACTGTTCGAAAAGTACGCTAGAGGATCTTAATTTATTTCTTTTTTTGCATATATATTTCTTTCCAATTACAGTTATAACGATCAATTGGTTTCTTGTTTATAACCGGCTAGCGAGGTTGCCGGCGTTGCCAGAGTTTTGCGTAGAATGAATAAAGCTGAAGCTGAAGCCATGAAGTCAAAGGAGTTTGACTCCGCTTCAAACCATTAGTGCTACCAGCAACCTGCCTGTATTACAAAAACAGGTCGTCCTATATATATGATATATATCATATCAATCATTGTGGGTCCGACGGAAAATTCCCCAAGTACCAGCGATTGGCTGTGAAAATTCCTCTACTTGTATTTCCATTTGAAAAGGAACGTACGTACATTCGTCTTTAAATCTATTTAAGAGATTAGCCTCTATAACTACGATGACTTATGACAACCGTGTACCCTTATACTGGCATAAAACACAGAATCACCAATACAATTTTCCGAAAGTGTATTAAGCTCTTTCCCCAAACTCTTTTGTAGGCCGTGGTAACGATGGTCAACGTCCATAACATGGGTTTAAGTGATTGACAAATTCGTCAAGTGCGCCTTTAATATAGGCTATAGGCATACATAGATGACTTAAAATGATGTTTGGTAAAAAAAAATATTCTTTCTTATTGAACTAACACATCCGTAATATGCTATTAGCACCTTAGCTTACCATTAACTCAAGCAGCACAAATGGGAATGTAACATAGCCCATTACAACACGGGTGGTTAGACAAGTTAAAATGTCGTAGAACATACGCGTGACTTGTGTGCTTTGGAAACGATGTCGCAACAAACGTCGGGCCTGTATGTCATTTAAATAAATTGAATAAATTAATAGAATATAATATAAAGAGAGATAATGTCTTGTTGCTGGTACTTACAACGCGTGCTGCGGTTACAACAACAGCACCGGTGGCAAAAGTCAAATAGTAACCAGGATAGAAACCATGCCAAACAGCGCTCAGCGCGAAGGTCAACAGTGTTCCATGCTTCTTTGGCACGCGCTCGTAGACAAGTGTGCGCAGCCAGGTATTTGTGCCGCAGTTCCAATTGTTAATGGCGTCACGTATATTCGTGGCAAACTGTAAATATAAAAAAATATATTAAAACTGTATTCCAAAAACTGACTAGCATTGGCATATAGCACGCATATGCCTTACCTCGAACGAGAGCACATTAATATTTGATATTAGATCCCATTTGGCATTGCCATCCTTATCGTAACCGGTGAAACCTAAGCCGGAATTATTACATATTGCATCGGCTAATAGCCATGCATGGTAATACTTAAAGCGTATGCATGTTGTAGCCATCATGGCATACCAGAATTTATACGCAATTGTCGTGCCCTCGACAAAGTGATCATCCTTCATGTCTTTCACCGGATACATTTTCACAAACTTCATAAAGATGAATGCGCACACGAGGCTACCGATGACCTTCTTAATGACAACCTTTGTTGGCGATGGCTCGAGTACCAGTTGCGATTTTCCATTATCCAAATTTCCCTGAAAATGCATAATGAAAAATGACATAGACATTCAGATTATATACAAACTAACTATTAAATAACAACGCAGCGAGTATGCCAGGCCAGCCTGAGTGCTATTCAATTAGTAGGCTGGTTGCAAAGTTTGATGGCTGGCTGACTATTCAGTGGCCATAACTCAATGAGAGTTGAGTGAGAGTGACTGAGCCGTTGGTTATGGTTTTGTAATGAAATCAGCATGATTGCTTTAGAGCAAAAAAAAATTGCGAGCAGGGATATTAAAAGCAGAACAAAACACGAGGACAGTAAGAGGAAGGAAATATACATTATTAAATAGAAAGGGCGGATCATTAAATCAATGACTTTGAATTTGTCGCCTAGTAACTTCAACTGCAAATTTCCAATTTCAATTGAAAGACTACAGTTTTTGCTGTTGCACGACTTTTGACTGAATTGGCATACATCAAATAAAATTTCTTGGTTGAGATGCGAGTGAATACTATGGGTACTTTAAACCATCCATTGAAATTATAAAGAAATAGTTTATGGTTTTTGACTATGGAATACATTGACTTATTGATCCACCCTGGAACTATCTGCTTGTGTTTCCGTCAGCAACTTTAAACTTGCGAGCTAACAACATACTGTTATATTACGTACGTTTGTGGGCGGACGCTTCAGCAGGTTACAGCCTTCGACAAACTCAATATAATCCTTGTAAAACACTAATGGACCAGCCATTAGACCTTGGAAATGCCAAACGTAGGAAAAGTACTCCAATGCTGTTGGCATTTTATGCACAGCATGGTATTTTTGTGCGCGTGTCAAATCCTACGTAAAAGGAAAAAGAAAAGTCTCAGATTACACTTAATCAACGTATTTCGCATACCTGTTCCTGCCGTACGAAACCATCGTGTATGCTGAAGGCCAGACTTGTTACTTTCTGTGTAATTATCATCAGCGGACCTGTGATGTCCAAGGCATATGAGCCGTAGTCATAGATTTGACGCATCAAATGAATGCAGAGCAAGTAACCCATCGCAACCACCAAAACGCTCCTGCCACAAGATGATGATACATAAGAATTTAATTCTTGCTGGCAACGACAGTGCTCATCGGCCATCGCTCGTCGACTTACCGTTGTACGATTCTCGGATCTTGTGTGCGTATAACAATGTAGCATATTGCCGGCAATCCAGCAATGTGTATCGCCTGCTGTCCAAAGCAAAAGTAGCCAAAAGCCAGACCAAGGGTTAATGCAAATGTGTGGCGCACGTCGGCGGACACCTTCGTGGGATGCAGTATCGAACGGAAGAGCGATGCAAGGAAGAGTGCCAAAGTCTGGCATATTAAGAAGTTGATCTGCAAATAATGTACAATAAGAAAACCAAATAAAGTAATGCGGCATTTCTTAATTAGCGTAGCAGCAATAAAATGATAACCACAATGATTGCGTTTACGAGTATATTGCGCTTGTCCAGCAATCGATTAGAGGAGTCAATGTGGCATCGCGGCACTAGCTATATGTGCATTCCAAGAGATACTTTTCCTATTCCTTTCCATTCTATTTTTAAGACATTCACATGCAAATATAACGAGACTCAATTTATATTTATTTCGTATTTCAACATTTGATTATGGCATTTTTCCGTTTGTATGCTGCAGTTACACGCCACCGCCCCACCAACCCAGCTGCATTGGCGCCTCGCCATGTACATATAAGTTCAGTTGATTTGACGACAGCTTTCTACGGCCTTGATTGCGATCACGCGTTTGTACAAACGCATGTATCTAAATACAATACTTGTACCTTGCACATTTGGCGCTGTGGCTTGCATGTTATTGGAAAATATATATAAATATCTATTATGTATGTATATATAAAGAAGGAAGTATTTAATTTATGAGGAATAGCATTCATTATATTGAAGCATATCTAACTAACAACATTTTCCAGACGTCGTTTTGTATAGGCAAATTTTGAACACCCAGGCCCCTTAACTAGCTTACCAGCTGATACTGACAGTAATGGAGTGTACCTGGATCTGACCCTACAATATTCTCCACGTAATACAAGTTACTATATGAGTTACAACTATACTAGAACTAGTTGTCAAACATTTTTTTTTGTTTTTTTTTTTAAATTAAATTATAACATTTAACGCAGTAAACTGAATAACGCATTTGTCGGATTTAAAGAATAATGACGTGACAATAAAAATAAAATAAAAATTTGACTTATATTAACTTAATTAATTATAGAAGGCTGTATCCTTCTTAGAGGGAGATCATGCGGGTGTAGCCGCATTAGTCAACGCCTTGTTTAGATACGGGTGAGGGAGAAAGCTAGCGGATTTGGGTGCGACAAAAGTCTGTAGTGATAGCAGTTGGCATGTACCTACTTCTACACCTTTAAAATGGTGTACCGCGATGATTCTTAAGTTCATTCTCGTATGTATATTTATAATTTTTTAGTTCAAATTTAATGCGCTAATTGATAAAAATAAAAATAAAATTAATAATTATGATAACCGCTAATTACGAAAGAATCACACCACCCAACATGATAGCACAGAAAGTTGAAAAGCAGAAATAACAAAGCAATAAGTTGAACGAACCGCGAGCTAAATTAATCTTATCGCAACAAGGTTTAAGGGCTTGCGTATATAATACAAAGTTTATCAGGAGCTTTTCATACCCTACATTTAGTTACTCATATGCACTATACAGTCATCCCTCGATTTATGTATTAATTCGTTCTACAAAATGATTACGTAAATCAAAATTTTTAGGGTCTTCACGAAGCCTCGTATATGTGTTATATGTGTTATAAATATTGTATTTTTATAACATACAAAAAAAATGTTAACTATGTCATGTACTAATCACACAATTGATTGTGATAAACTGTTAACTCTGAGTGTTGACAACATTATCGTGAATTTTTATATTTATTGTGAATAGGAAGCCTGCTCAATCATATGGTAGTTGTGATATATTTTTGTATAACACATCTTACCATCGTTCTCATCAAAAATTTGAAAAAAAAAAAAACAATAAATTATTTATGACATTTTCTATGGTTTGTTTACGGCATTTTCAAAATTGTTTGTTTTCATTTGTGTATAGGACAACAGCTGATATGAACAGTCTACGACGTCAAAAAACGAAATTGGTCGTTCACGAAATGTGGCGCTTAACTTTATAACTTTTATATATTTATAACTTTTATAAATTTTGAGAGTTTGATATAATTATGAAGTCAGGTTAATTAATTGGTTTGTCCAGTTGTATATTCGAAATTGTATGATAATAATATAAACAAAAAAAATGAAAGCTTAAAAAAACAATTTAATCAGAATCAGACTTTTGAAGAAAGAATTTCAGCCATGAACGTTAATACATCATCGTCTGACTTGATTAAGGGAAGCTGATGAGGAAGTGGTCTTAAAAAATCGCGATTCCCGATTTCGCTTTTTCTGAACTACGTAAATCGAATGATTACGTAAATTGAATTTTAAAGAAACACATTTTTGGCTATACAAATCGTGGTATTACTGTACTTGCAGTTTGTAGTTAACCTTGATAGAACCAACCGCTTAATGAGTACCTGAACTTGTTAGAGAGAAAATCTGGTCGTTTTAAAAGTTTCTTCCGAATGCGAATTGTCCGAATTGTCAACAAATTCGAGACCATAACAAGTCGTTTTTAGAACAATCACTTCCCAAGAAGCATAAGAAAATTATTTTAGTCTTTTAAAGCTTCGCAAACGTAGCTGTGGGTGTCATATTTCAATCTAGCTAAATGTGTACGGCCAAGTCTAAGCCTAGTCAGCTGGTAGTACAAATATGTTTCAATTTAAGCTTCATTCACAATACTGCAAAACCAAAATTAGCTGACAACTTCTGGGAACACTCTCGTACAATGGCGGCCATTTAACAAATGTATTGGATTGATGAGAAAATGAATGGGAGAAACTTAATTATTATCTCAAAATTTGAATTATGTTCGTTTCCAGCACATTTTTGACATAACATACATACAGTGCCGAACTAAATTATTGGCACAGCAAGCAATTTTAAGTTCAGGCCTGGTTTGGGATACCTAGTGAGATGATATTTGATAAAGAAAAAAATTTCTCAGGTAGAAGGATCAATTCCCAACCAAGCGCACATCATTTCATTTAAATACGTATTTTAATTAATTTATTAAATTTAAAAAACCAAAAAAACTGCCCAATTTCAATGAAGAAAATTATTGTATTAATTCGAAATTGTCAATGTAATATCGACTACTTTGCGTACGACAGACGTTCTAATATCAGTTGTTTTCAATCTGAGACTCAGGGTAGCTTTATTTAGTGCTTTCCCTATAAGCCCTTTCGATGCTATTAGAACTGTAACAGAAGTCAATGTAGGGTGTTTTTTGAGAGCTCCTATTAATTTCCTACTCTCTCGTTGGCGCAGGACTCGTTTTGGTCCAAGTTTTGGTTTCCGCGAGTGTCCTTTTTCTAAACTAAATTGTATAGCATTTTATGAGAAATCTTTTATGAGAAAAAATATCATATTTTCTAAATCTTCTGTCATTTGGTTTCTTAATACATACCTCAATCAACGCAGTAAAATTATTTCCAACTAACTTGCAACAACAACAAAACCACGTTAATGAAATCTATGATAAATGCCGCTTTGTCTAAATACTTTTGACTATCCCTGTATGTAGTATAGTTTTGTATAGCCTTCAGTAATGCTGCTTAGAAGTGCTGCTTATCAATAGTAAAACTGATGTTAGCTGTGTATATGTTTTATGATTACTAGGATAAGTAGCAGTCAGCAAACTCTTATAGCACCAACCACATTCGGGGATATTAGACTTAAAAAGTCGAAGAATCGATGAAAAAGTGTAATCTATTAAGAATTACTCAGGTCATTACAACCACAGTGTAGCTCATTTTTAGCATTGCACATGTATATTTATTTATTAAATCAATTCAAATAGTATAGTATAGGGTTAAATAGATAGATTACCCGAAATTTCAAGACCTGTTAGTGGAAAGTTTAAAGGTACGTGTAAATTAACTGCGATTTATTGGGCAGTTCTTTACAAGTCGGCGACTGCGACAAACATGCGTCTCGCGATCGAACCATTTACCAATCCGACACTTCTGGCTAATGGGACTGCCGTTTTGGCAGATATAAAACCGGCGGCAATGGCGTGCATCCACCACGAAGACGCCGTCTTCGACGTTTGAGCAAACATCCGTGGTATAGTACAATATGGAAGGGGTTGTTGTTTTCGGTTCACAAGTTGTTGTTGTTGGCGTCTTACAGGTTGTTGTCACAATTTGAGGCTTATTGCAGGGTGTTTTTGGAGATGGTGTTGGTGTCACAGGTTGAGGCCTATTGCAGGGCGTTTTTGGTGGTTGGTCACAAGGTGGTGTCACAGGTTGTGGCCTATTGCAGGGCGTTTTTGGAGATGGTGTTGGTGTGTCACAGGGTGGTGTCACAGGTTGAGGCCTATTGCAGGGCGTTTTTGGTGGTGTGTCACAGGGTGGTGTCACAGGTTGAGGCTTATCGCAGGGTGTTTTTGGAGATGGTGTTGGTGTCACAAGTTCCGGCCTATTGCAGGGTGTTTTTGGTGATGGTGTTGGTGTGTCACAGGGTGGTGTCACAGGTTGAGGCCTATTGCAGGGTGTTTTTGGAGATGATGTTGGTGTGTTACAGGGTGTTTTCGGAGCCGGTGTCGGTGTGTTACAGGGTGTTTTCGGAGCCGGTGTCGGTGTGTTACAGGGTGTTTTCGGAGATGGTTTTGGTGTTTCACAAGATTCTGTATTTTCCTTTGACTGATCCGTTTCTTCACCACTTTTACTAGTTTTCCTCTTTGCCATACCATTTTCATCAACACAATCTACCATTGATGTGAGATTACATTTTTGCGTTTCAATATCAAACGAAAGAAAACGTCCACAGCTGCGATGGCGTGCACGTCCTCTAACACAGACATAATACTTAGAGCATCGTCGTGGATCCTCAAGAGCTGTGCCATCTTCAAACTGGCTACAATCAGGACGTTGAGCTAATGTAGGTGCCGCTAACAAAACAACTGCGATCAACAGTAGCAAGTTATCTAAAATAAAAATAAAAAAATTTTGACCGACGAAGCGAACGTATTGCTTCAGTCTTGAGAATTGAAGATGGAATTTTTCTACGAAACTTACAAGCTTCCATAATCGCCTTCGATTTTACGTTAACAATAAGAATAAGAGACTTCCTTAACTTCTCTACTGAAGATCTTTCTTTTCAACTTGCACCTTATATAGGGCAATGAATATAGTCATGCTTGGCAGAAATTTTAATTAGTTCAAAAACTTTCTCATGGTTACAACCCGGAAATTCACAAAGTTACCAATTAGGTGAAAACACTTGAAAAAATAGTTCAAAATATTAATAAATTCCGTGTAAAGAGCCAATTCTCATTAGCCTAATTAGAATTCACTCAAGAGCTTTGTTATTGGTTCCAGAAAATTTTATTTAGGAAATAGTTCAGCAAGTATCTTGGCAACATTCACTAAAGATGGTACGTTGAAAATAACAATTAAGAAAATCCGCTCATATTAAGGGAAACTGGACTTCACGCAAAGCATTTCAGTAAGTACAGTGAAAATATTTTCAGAAGAATACAAATCAATAAGCCCACATCGGTGACAACACTCTGTCTGTAAAATGCTATGTAATTCGACTATTCTAATCAAGCAATCACTATATATCAGGTCGAAGCAACTATTTTGAATTAATAAAAACTAAAAGCACTAGGTCACTATATCCATGGTCACATCTACAAGCAACGGCAACACCTATTGGCATTAGAAAATTATGATTTTTAAAATGCCATTCCAAAACTTAGCTTTTACAAAGCCTATCAATAAGAAATATTGTACATAATGTATAGCAAAAAAGGTCGTTAACGTGTAGTACTTTTGAGTTGCCACCAATCTTGACAACAAATTATAAGTAATGATCTAGTCAACGAACTATTACATTTAACATTGGTGTATACTAAGTCCATCAGGAATGAGGTAATAATTTACATATCCACGCTGGCAGCATGCGAACACAAAAAAACATACATATGGTATAAGTATGAATGTATCTCATTCTAAAAGCAATGCAATAATCTCATATTTGATAAAATGTTCAAGGAGACTACCAAAAATTTACCAAGAATGATTTCAATGCAGAATAGACACTATAAAAAATAAAAAACCTTTACATTTGCGCAAAATGAAAAACCTTTACATTTTAGCATTGACTTGAAGTACAGAAAGAGATAAGGAATAAAAATGAGTTCCACTGCAGCGGCTAGTAAACAAAGAAATAATCGTTCAAGACGACTGGACAATGTAAACACGCTTAACTAAATGATTGGGGGGCAAGTGTGAGAAAACAGACCAGACGAACACTGTAAGAACAACAATGGGGGAAACGGGGAAACAACAAAAAAACAACGGCACAGCAAAGCAAGTGAAAATTTCGTTTTGTTCTCTCGTGTGAAATGGGGTAGTGTCGTACGAGTAGTTGGATCTGGTTTTGACTTGTCTGCTTACAAATTTATTTCTGTGAATGAGTCTGTCTCTCTGTGCGTGTTTGTGTGTTTGTGTGTGCGTGTGTGTGCAAATCTCCTCTAAATTGTTTGGAAGAGATTTCAAATTGGCTCCGTATATATTAATACGGAGACAAGATTTTTGTGGTACCATTTCACCCTTACCCTATCTAACTTCAATATATTTTAATAAAAATTATATGGTTGGCAAGGTATTGTTATAAAACTCAGCGTTGGATAATTTTTATGTCAATATATTGATGTTAGAGGCAAGAAAATTTAACGTTACGCTATACTGCGAACAGCAATATTATTATCACTTGCGATTTGTGATGGAGCCTGCGACTTTAAGCGGGTTCTTCGAAAATCGCAAATACCGATAATGACAGATTCTAATGTGGAGACGGCAAGAGCCGAAGTCTTTGAAACCGAAACTATTAAACATAATTTGTACGTATTACATATGTACAGACGACAGTATGTTACGAAACTATTCGTTGCAAAGTATAGATTATAACGACAGAAGTAAGATAGTGAAAGAATAAGAGAAACGGAGAGGGAAAGCTAATGCGGCTTTGAAGAGGTATTAGTTATTGACACGACCTACGTTACCGGTAAGTCAGTTCTGATAGTGCATGCTAAGGAATATTTAATCACGGACATATACCCCGTTTATATGGCAGTATAGCTAAAATCACTTCGACTTAAAACTCACATGTAAACACTTTTCCAGAGCGCTTTAACGCAGTAACTGCTTTAAGCGTAGGTCGCTTTGAAACCCGATGCTAACCAGGTCGCTATTCATAATCAGCTGTGTTGTTTCGTGCAGAGTTGCTATGTGGTGTAATTATTTTGCTTTATTTTAATTTTTTTAATGGTTTTGCGAATTAAATACTAAAAAATCATTGTAAAACGTTATTAAAAATCGAGATAAGCCTTATACATTTATATTTTATTTTATACAATGTGTTTTAAAAAAAAACTTATTCTGAATGGAAACTCTGAAGAAGAAAAATAAGAACGCAATGAAGACCCACGTATAAACACTTACAAATAAAGTGTTCTAAGACAACCCGCTGTTAGGTAAACTGCTTTTACCTGCCATTTAAACGTAGTAATATACATTGAAATAAATGGTATTCAACTCTTTTGTATTGTGGCTATTGTAGTTGAATTTCAACCGTTGGGCAAAATCTAGTATATATAAATATATGAATTCCGAAGTGAGCTTAAGGTAACGTTTCGAACTAGTCACCTGCATACATTCAACGCTAATCTGCGAGAAACACTGAGTTGAAAGTCAAATCAAAATTATTGATGTTTGCATAGTCCTCCCGGAAAAGCAATTAAATTATTCTGTTCAAATTTATTCAAAGGTTAGGCTAGCATTCGTCAATAGATATTTTTTTGGATAATCAAACAGTAATTCTACTAATCACACACACAAAAACAGAGTGATGAGGAGTTCCCCTAACAAGCGACAAGTGTATCAAAAATGTTTGGTAAAGCAAGGTGGTTTTAGATTAGGTTGACTTGGCTAATGTTGTACATATCTGATGGCTTGCTCGCTACTCATTGGAGTGGTTATTCAGATGGTTTAGAATTTGAACATTGCAATTACATTTATGCAAGCAAAATGTTTAGATATGGTTTTGCGTGCATAGTTGTCTGGTTGGTTGTGTATTTACTTGATAGAAACCAGTTTTGGTTGGCAGTCAACGCCAATGCCGACGTGGCAACCGCATCAGCAACAAATTGCAAAACAACAGCAGCTGTAGACACAAAAACACCAACAACAATTTGAAATCTCTTCCAAACAATTTAGAGGAGATTTGCACACACACGCACACACAAACACACAAACACGCACAGAGAGACAGACTCATTCACAGAAATAAATTTGTAAGCAGACAAGTCAAAACCAGATCCAACTACTCGTACGACACTACCCCATTTCACACGAGAGAACAAAACGAAATTTTCACTTGCTTTTGCTGTGCCGTTGTTTTTTTTGTTGTTTCCCCGTTTCCCCCATTGTTGTTCTTACAGTGTTCGTGTGGTCTGTTTTCTCACACTTGCCCCCCAATCATTTAGTTAAGCGTGTTTACATTGTCCAGTCGTCTTGAACGATTATTTCTTTGTTTACTTGCCGCTGCAGTGGAACTCATTTTTATTCCTTATCTCTTTCTGTACTTCAAGTCAATGCTAAAATGTAAAGGTTTTTCATTTTGCGCAAATGTAAAGGTTTTTTATTTTTTATAGTGTCTATTCTGCATTGAAATCATTCTTGGTAAATTTTTGGTAGTCTCCTTGAACATTTTATCAAATATGAGATTATTGCATTGCTTTTAGAATGAGATACATTCATACTTATACCATATGTATGTTTTTTTGTGTTCGCATGCTGCCAGCGTGGATATGTAAATTATTACCTCATTCCTGATGGACTTAGTATACACCAATGTTAAATGTAATAGTTCGTTGACTAGATCATTACTTATAATTTGTTGTCAAGATTGGTGGCAACTCAAAAGTACTACACGTTAACGACCTTTTTTGCTATACATTATGTACAATATTTCTTATTGATAGGCTTTGTAAAAGCTAAGTTTTGGAATGGCATTTTAAAAATCATAATTTTCTAATGCCAATAGGTGTTGCCGTTGCTTGTAGATGTGACCATGGATATAGTGACCTAGTGCTTTTAGTTTTTATTAATTCAAAATAGTTGCTTCGACCTGATATATAGTGATTGATTGTATCTTGTATAGTTAACTCTAACAATTATAATTAATTGTTGTCAAATTTCTGGGCACAAATAAATAAATAAATAAATAATAAAATAAAATATTAATGGTCTATTATATTATTCTATATTATATTATATTATCTATTATTTGCGGAAGTATGTACATGCATATTAATTTCCTTGTACCCCAAAAGGAAACTTTTGGTTAACGTTTTGAGCCGATTTAGGTAATTTAAGAAACAAAATCTCAGTTTCAAAGTCCAATAAAGTCCATTTTGATAGCACGCCAGAACAAAAATAAAACGAAAAACAAAGAATTAAAAATGCCCACAAATAAAATATAACGTAAAACTGAAAGTGGCGCGATTTTGATAAAAATGAATTAAATGAATTATTTACTCCGGCTATGTCAATGTTGTAATGCTCTTCTCGGTTGGAAGACTTGTAATTCAATCAAGCGATTCTTCAATTAAGCTGCTGAATCCAGGTATTCTTGAATCTTGCAATGTGATTTCAATATGTTACGAAACCAAAGTAAATTTGAGCTATACGATCTCAAAATTTAATGACGTCTTAAAATAAGTTTTTTTTTAAATTTATTTACTTATTTATTTGTTGTTGTTAAGCGCAAATCAGGGCTCATACAGTCGTACAATGCACTTTGTATCCATGTAAATCATTTAGAACAAACAGTATAAGATAATAAGAATTCAATATATATGTATCATATTTCAAAAAATAAAAAGTAAAAACAAATTTTTATTTAAACAGTTAAATTTTAGTGATGGCTTTATATGAGAGCCACCCATGCTAGTAATCAGATCCAATAGGCTGCGACAGACAAACAGCATATGATGATGGTTACAACCTGATGGCAGAATTATAATGCCATTCACTACGTGAAGGGTATAAGAACACCGGTTGGAAAGAATGCGCAGTAGATGACTCAAAATTAAATGACTGACAAAGCGGATTAGATAATATAAAAATTAATAGAAAGAAAAAGAACTTTTTTTCTATTAATATAATAATTCGTTTTTTTGTAATCCAGAAGCAAAGATAATAGCTACAAAGAAGTTCACATCCGAGCATCAAAAACAGTGGGTGAGACCTTTATTTGCAAATAAAAATATCTTCATGAGTGACGTCATTGTTGACAATTAGTATGACAACAAAGGAAACGAAATGGCAAGAGAATAGAACGCGCACAGCTGCGACCACAAGTTCAAACCGCAGTCAAGGTCATTTTAAAAATGTATCTAGATACATTCAAAAATACAAGTTCACATATGCATATATTACGTTATTTACTTATCATATCAATCATTGAAAATTTCTGCTTGCCCAAAATGGGCGAAACTAGTTTGAATTGTATTGGTAAAGCGTCGCTTTCCTCTACAGATTAGAAATCTGGACCGGTTTCAATGAACATCTTAACTTACAGCAACCAATGCGCAATTAATTGTCAAACTAAATTATTAATAAATGCTCACACATAAATTAAACAATTTGAGAAAAAAAAATATATATGTATGTATAAGGAAATAACAAAAAATGTGGCGCAAAAAGTCATAAAATTGGCAATATTTTGTATTTTCTTACATATCTGGAGCGCAATTTTTGCGGAATTATCTGCCAATTAATATTCTGTCTTTTTCTCTCTTTATTATACATACATACACATGTATGTATTTATATGTAATGTGTTGTTTTTATTTGCTTTAGGCGGCTTCATTGGTAATTAACCTAATATTTGTATGTACTTTGTCCCGCGATTTTTGGAATTTTCGGTTACATACAGACACACACATATGTACATATGAAAATGCGACGCACACAAAAATTCACCCGCTTTAAGTCGACCTTCTCATTTGAGCACTCAAGCAATTCATTCAACGCTTTTATTTAATGCCAAATGTTAATCAACGAAATCATGAGGAATTAAACCCGTAAACAAAATGGATGTATGACTCGATCGTACATATGTATGTATATTTTTCAAGCAACGGTTGTGAAATTTTCTAATCTAGTCTAAAGTAGTAAAGACAGTGAAATTATTGGCATACTAGCAAAATTTTTAATTTATGTACGATTATATTTGTGTTATCTAAAGATCTTAATAGCGCAATAATTCTTTTTTTTTAGAATTATTGAAGAGTGCTGCACGTGCCACAGGTTGTAATTACCTAAAGGTCTTTGGTGTTAACTTGACAGATATAAAGCAATAAAAAATACCGATATTGTACAATATGTACATATACATATGCATACATATGTGTGTTGTAAAGTTTCATAGAATTCGTCTAAGAAAATTGAACCAAATATGAAAAACATAGGTGGGAAAAAAAGTACAAAGTACACAGCAACAACAAAAATAACTAAAGCAATACATGAAGAGCAGCAACAGCTACAACTCTGCAGGAATCAAATGGTTAGAACGGGCAATCGGGAGAAAAATAGCCAACAACAACAACATACACAACAAATTGGCGAATATAACAGAATAAGCAAACAACGTCACGTTCATTTGCGTAGTGTCTTTTTGCTACTATATATGTATGTATGAGCTTTTGTGTGTAAGGGAGTGTGCTGTACTAAAGATTAGATCATCAACGCGACCTCATCATTTGTTAATTCGCATTTGTATGCTTGTATATACGAAAAAAGAATGACTAAATTGTAATTTACTAAGTTTACTAAGTTTATCACTTTTCTTCTATGTGTCACCTTTGAAAGTTAGCTTAATTTGAAGCAACGCTTCCAATTCGGCGCCAGGTGTATTGATAGCCATGAAATTATAATTATTTAGTCATAATAAGAATTAGTGCCAAAACAAAAAATAAAAAAATAACACCTTCATGCTAATGCATTTTTTTGAGGAGGCGTATAACATCACTGATGATTAGCAGACAAGCGAATAAAAACAAAATAACTGTTTTGTATGTTATTCTATTATGTCGCAATTAATAGATTGTACAAATGTTTGTATACATGTAAGTATGTACATATATGTGAACGAAACGTAACAAAAGTCATTATAACAGCCGCCTACGTTTAAGTAATAAATAATAATATATAAAATAATAATTTATATTATTATAATATATTTGTGTCTGTTCACGCGGAGAAACACTGTTTTGACTGCTATTTTGAGAATTACCTGGTTCTGGTGTATCGTGATGGATCATGTTTCATCTACAGTTATAAAACAACGGAATAACCCGTCGGAACTGAGGTTGTACAAAATTGAAAAGAACTTATCAATATTGGGATTGTCAATAATTACCATGCATCTTGAGAATAGCTTTTTTAATTTCAATGAACACTACATGACGCAGCTTGCAGTGTTGCATTTGAAGTAGCAAAACACGATCCAACCAACTAATTTGATTCGCCAACGAGGTAAAAATAAAATAAAAATGTCAAGCGTGAAGTTATATTTAATACCAAACAACAACAACAATTACCCAAACAATCTGGTGAGAATGAGTCTATGCCAGCGAGAAAGTTTTAATTAACTCTGATTTACCACATTTGTTTATACGTCAATTGAAATTCTGCGCCATTTCATTAAATTCTATGCCATTCGCAATTTTGCACGCAAATAACGCATGATAACGGTTTCATTGGAATAGATTTGAATTCAATTAAATTAAAATAAATTAAATTAACCGAAGGAAATTTATGTCGAATTTTAAAGTTCATACAACAAATTCATGTTGCATGCAAATCGTGAAAAATCGTGTGGAAAGGTTGAATTGCCATGACTGAGGACAAAGTGCACTTAAAACTACAGCTGATCATATGCATACAAATTCAAGGTCAATTTTTGCCTCATTGGGTACACCAGCAACCGTCCAACTATAGTTAATTTTAAATTATTTAGCCAAAAAAGCAAGAATCATATTTTCCGGCAGAGCTCTTTTTCACTTCAGGATATGTACGTTTATCTGAGACAACGGACCATCTCATCGAAAGAAATCACAATCCAGATACCCCTACACTCTCTCTATTAATGTGCCATAGTAGCACAGTGTGTTATACAACACTAACGATCCAAGGTCCGAATCCTTTTCTTCTTCTTCTTTCTGTGGCGCAACAGTCCGGGGTGGACCAGGGCCAAAACCAACAAACCTCTCCAGGCGGCCCGATCTTTTGCAAGATGCCTCTAGTTACGCACACCAAGTTGGTTGAGGTCCTTCTCCACTTGTGTGCGCCATCTCAGTCAAAAGGTTCGAATACAGTGTTGCCAAATTTCATGACACCGACGCAATTGTCACCCTAACAAATTAGTATCTGCTGTTATTTCAAAGATTTTTTCCCATTTATATTGCATATATATATATAAAAAATATGCATATTTGTCTGATGTGCATTTTTACTGCAGCTAATAGATTGAATCCAGCCACAAAGACTGATGTTTGGTAAAGTTCATTCACAACAACCCTGAAATCCAGAAGACACAGGATTGCCACATGCCATGCGAGGTGTTTTCATTTGATGGTCTGCACCCAATCTAGCGTTTTACCTAAAACTAAATAATTTTCGCGTTATATAGTTAATACGTATAAGATATCCCACCCAGCGAAAACAAAAATGTACTTAGGGTGGAAGCTAATATGAAAACGGCTTATCTGATACAAACGTTCAAGCAAACAGTACCTTTTTGCCATAAACTTACGCAACTCAAAATGAGGGGAGTGGCATAGAATTAGCTTAAGTTTGAATAAGCAAATCATCAGCTAATTTACGCCAACACAACCAAAAATTTTCCATGAAATCAGCCTATTTTTAAAAATAAGCGGATTAACATTAAATGTTGCACATGAGTACTAAGGCGATTATCAGAAGCTTCGCAGAAACAAGAAACTCCAACTACAATAACTAAAAAAAACAACAATACAAACAAGTTAGCTTGCGGCAACTGTTAATCTCACACGCATTACATAAAAAATTAGGCTACTTTTATTTTTCTTTGATTAGAATATGTATTGAGCTGAGGGGTGTTATAACTAGAGGTAACTTAAGGACAACATAAGCCGCACTCAACACAACACACACACACACACAAAAGGACTTGAGCTATATTGAGCCGAGAGCAGCCGAACTGGAGCACATTCAACTCGTAGCCGGTTAGAATGAACTCGGAGAAACCCAACTTGTTGTTGGCGTTAATTTATCTTATTACTCTATCGTACGCTTTACAGTTGCAAATATCTGTGATTATAAAGATTTCCAGCGTTCCTTTATTTTCAAATATACATTTTTGCAACGCATCCCAATGCATAAGAGACTTTTCTCCATTAATCATTAAACCATAACACACACGGACACCAAAGCATACCACACGCGCAAACATCTATCTTTAGTTGATTTCAGCTTCAAAAGGGGCTTATAGAAACTCACCAAATCAACAGAAAGACCGCATAGATCAGCCAACCAAGTAAAGGTGCGTGCACCATCGTAGTGATCGTTATCAATAAACTTTGGTGGTTCCAACATCTTTTGTTTTTTTCTGTTTACTCCAACAAAGAATTCAATGTTTCATTGAAAATTTTGTTCACACAAAATTGCGACACGTGCACAAAGATCAAAACACACAAGAGAAGAAGAGGACGACGACACACGAATGAATCAAAACAGTACACAGATTTGTGCGTAGCGGGTGCGCGAAGAGAAATAACCAAACCAGGCGCGGTTTTATGAGATTAATTATTTTCACTAGAGTTTCAACGAAGTCCTTTCACGTCTTAACACGGCACTTCTCGCTGTTTCATTCGGGAACAATTAATTTTTTACTCCGTTAAAGTGATACAAAACAAGTAATACCACAGCCTACCAACGCGTCGTATGTTATGCTTTCACTCGAATGTGACGAACGAATATACAAAAGAAACGTTGAGAGCGATGGAAACTGACTGATTGAAGGCAATCAGAAATTGATAATCGGTTATTTTTTTCGATAATTTAATGTCATAAATGTGCACATCTATAAAATAGAAGTAGATTATTTGTATTATTGTATTTATATTGTATTCAATATACAGTTCGCGATGGCTCTACGAAAATTGTAGAGCCTTCAGAAAAAAAGAATGGTCAAAAATCTCATCTCTATATATAGCCAAATAGTGAAAGTTTTCTGCGACCGGAATTTTTATTCAGAAGTACCACTTGTGCCCTTGTACCACAGAGAAACATTATTTCATTCATTTCAAATATTCGGGGAAAATTTTTTCATCTTATACTTGACTTTTTTTGACTTTTTCATCTTAACTGAAGGAATCAATATCCCTTATTATATATCTTTAGATTCATGATCCATAAAGATGAAAGATGAGTATATATATACTCAAATATATTACTTACTGAAAATTCCAATCAAAAGTTTGCGAGTAAAAATAGTCGCGAAAATATCTAGTCTCGTATTTTAAAAGGTTTCCAACGATGCAATGTTATGTTGCGCGCTCTATTTACCGATGGGCGGCATTGAGAAAGTGCGCATGCTTCAAATAACGCGATTCTGTTCATTAAATTAATTGGCCAATTGGAATGAACTTACCCTGAGCGACTAATCTCGCTTGTGGTTGTGTGTAGCAGTATCTTAGTTAATGATGTGTAGAATAGCTTTAAAGACATGTTCAATTGTCAATAGTTAATTGTGGTTGTAAAAGGCAATATTTTTTATTTTTACAGACGCTTTATTGCATTATCTAATGCATTACAGACGGATCATTCAGTCAACATAACCGTATGAAAACCACAAGTCAAAATCATTTTTCGTAAGATATGTAATAGTTGCAAAATTAAACATGGCAATATTCTAAGAACTCAGTGATATCTGGATTTCCAGATTACTGGAACATATAGCCAGCACATGAAACTCACGTTTTGTTTAAAGCTTGTACTTAATGACTATTACTTAAAATTTTACGCCTGTTTATCTGATTTGTTAACTTAATGCTACAACTTCAGTCAAAAGTGACAGTTTCAAAATTTTTGACTTACGGTTTATTTGGTTTTAAAAATCACCGGTACAATATGTTTGGAATAGTGATCAAGTAAAGCAAGCTTATTATTGTGGTTTTTGAAATGTAATTAAATTCCATAGAATCATCTGCCGATAACAGCAAATTAAGATTACATATAAAATAAGATAAATTAATTATTCGGCCTATAACATGATAAGGAGTTCTTGTTTCATTTCACTTTTTTTATTATTTGTTTTTACACTTAAGGGAACAAGTATAACAAAAACTCTGACCATCATTGAATTCTTTAAAGTGCACTGAACTGAACTGAACTTTTTTTCATTTATTTATTAAATTAAACATAATATAAAACTATTACATCTAATATACAAAAAAGAGTACTAGGTATTTTTTAATGCATTTATTTCTTTGCGCGTAAGGTCACTCTTGCCGTGGTTTTATACGCGTTGGGTGGATTTGGACTCATATATCTAACGACGTTGTGCGGTTTGTTTTTCTAGTAAATACTATTTAAATTTAAAGAAATGTTGGGTCGCAGCAGCATTATTGCACGTAATTTCTCTCAATCTATGATCCGCTACGGTGGCCATGGCGGTGTACCCGGAGAGGTATGCTTTTGAAGTCTGCACAACTGATTACATAATTTTTCCATTACGACGCTGAAAATTTTACTTTTAATGAATAATATTACATGATAACTTTAATTTATTGCAGAACCTGCCCTTCAGCTTGAAAAACAAGTACAGAATCACGGCTTTGTTTGTCATTGGCTGCTCTTTGGGCTTCGGTTCACCTTTCCTCATTGTCAGGCACCAACTGCTTAAGAAGTAGGGGAAGACATTAGCAGGGTGGAAAATGTAAGGTTAAAATTGGCACTGACCTCTTAAGTTATAACCTTTTCATATTTCAATAATTGCTTTTTTCTATTTTGGCTTTGCAGCTTTCTACTTTCATCATTAACTTACTTAACAATCTAGAGACATGCCCTAAAGTCATAAAATAAAATGTGTTGCTTCTTTAAGTTAAGTGGAAAGTATATTCGCAAATAAAGTTACAAAAACGAACAACGAAACTTTTAATAAACTGCAATATGTAAGTTGGATAAAGGGTAAGGAATTCATTGCAATCGTTCTATACAAATGTGTGCCTTCGAGGTAGTGCGAAAAAACAAATAGAACTATCCCTATTCATAGTAATCTAACATTTTCACAATCCAAGAATCAGCACAAGGTATACTCCGAAGAGTAGTTGCATCTGCGTTCAGAAAGTACATGGCTCTGTCGTCCATACAAAATCAGAAGCTGTTACAACAATATGTCAACGTTCTTCGAATTTCCCTCTATAGTTTATGGAAGTTTATTAAAGCAGGGCAGTATTCGTGTTTTAGATATTAAATATCAATTTCCCCACTCTAACCTTCTACACTCAAACTGTTTGAAGTAGGCTTTGGGATTTTCAAATCTAAATCATCGCACAAGCACAAAACAATTCGAGCAGTTAATCGTAAAATAATCTAAAATTTTCTGATACGAAAAAATTCGTTCAAAAATGTTGCCTATAATATTACGTAGCCATATTTACCGTCGATTCGGCACTACCATCGCACGTCCCCATGGTAACCAAGGGGGCATGCCCGGCGATGTAAGTAGAAAGTATTAATCATAAGTTTGCAACGGAGGTCTGATTAACTTTGTTTACGTTAGAACTTGCCCTTTAAAAAAGGTATTGAGAACCCAATGCGTTTCACAATTTTTTTTCTTATTGCCGGCATTGTCGGTTTCGGTGCACCGTTGTTGGTCGTCAGACACCAAATGATGCGCAATGTGGTCTTCCCAGAGTGAGTATGATAGCTGATGGTTAGAATTATATAAAACTTAATCTTTCAAATTTCAGCCCGGCATCTGAAGAGTGATTCGAGAATGAGTGATGCCTAAGGAGTACAACTTCAATTAACCTTCGTTTCTCTTTAAATGTTCTTGTAAAGTAATTACTAAATAAAATTCTAAAATAAATATTGCACACAAATGCAAAAAAAATTTCATCTTGTTTCCACTTTTTTCAAGTACAAAAATTAACCAATAAATTATTTTGAAATTTTTACTATATAACAAGTCACAGTTCCTTCCATGTGCGAAGTGAAACACTTTCACAATAGCTAAAATCAACAAAGGTGCTTAACCTCATAACTCGTCTTTTTCATCGAAATCGTAGTCCTCTTGGAGAGGCGGATCGGAACAATACTTGGCCTGTTCTGAGCAAATTTTAATATCCAAGTCGGAGCTCAAGTCTTCAGCTTGGAAGGCCTTGAGGAAAGTCTCATCATGATCTTCAAGTATTTCATTGCAGAAATGGCCTAAACTTTTATTCAGATCGCCATCCTGTACGAAGTCCACTTCCGAGGACAAAGGATTCATTTTGCCGTCAACAATCATTTTCATTAGCGTAAATTTGCCCGATTTCTTGAATGTGGCCTTCAAGTAGTCGTCCATTTTTTCACCTACAAAAAAATATATTGTTAATCATGTGTACCTCTAAGGATTTTTTAATGCTCACAAATCTTTTCCATTAGTTCTGTTAGATACATCTCCGATTTTATCAAACGGACGCTTTTGCTAACTGAATTGCCAGATGCATCCAAACGGAAGCCGCTCACATCAACCCTTCTATTTGGGTCCTCCTTGGCAATGGCTTCTTCCAATTCTTGTACGGTCGCCTTGCAGACTGTAAGCATATTCAATCAATGATTTTCCGCTTCGGAAAAGTGAAGGGGTAGATAAGAGGTTTTTAAACTGGTTACCGCGAGAATTCGCTGCAGTGGAAAAAGTTTGCAAACCGCAGAGGTAGCCTGTTGCTGTAAGACTCACCATGGCACTTGACTTCTTGTGACGTGAAGCTGTAGGTGTGCGTTTGGGTCGAGAGCAAAGCTGTGGCGCAAAGTATTAAATGTATTGCGTTCATGGTACTTTAGTTTGTTTTTAATTAAGAAAAATATAATTTCATTAAATAATACCCAACAAAACTTATTTGAAAGGTTGCGCACCACGTCACACCAACGGCAACACAAATTAATCTTCAAGTGTTGATACATGTCGGCAAGAACACTAGTCTTTCGAAACACTCAATGTACATGTGAATCTTGCCAGAAACACATTGTGCGGTCTTTGAAAATGGAGGGGAACGTAATTTTTTTTCTATATTGGATTAGATGAATAAGTCTATTGATAATTTAGTTACATTGTTTTGTATGTAAAACTAATGTTCTTCACAAATATATATATTTTCAATATTTTGATAAGGGTTGGAAGTAGACCTATGAGTCCGACAACCATTCTCTTGCCATTGTGGTAACTCCAAAATAAACATATGGCTACATTTGTTTTTCAACACTTGCACTGAAAATAATTCGTATCCGGTCAGCTGTTTTGGTTATTCGCACCTTCTCCTTTCGACTATCACATATTGCTAACCTGTGTGTCGACGGTGAAAATATAGTTTTGATAACTAATTTTAATAAGCGCCTGTTTCATAATTGTTATAAACCGCCCAACTACGCCATAATATATACTATTCAACATTTTGAAAGCTAATAGAAATTATCAAATGTTCAAAATTGACCACAGAGCAAAACGCGAAAATACGTGATTGCTTGGAAAGAAGTTGAAATCTACATAAAAAAAGAAAGATTGTGTTACGCTGGCCGTGTTTCACGTGGGTTTTGCATATACAAAAAAGAACGCAGCGTAGCTTGGTAGCTGCCTGGCTGGGTAAAGTGACTGCGGTGGAAAATTCTGTAGCACGCAGCGAGCGACAGTGAGAATAAAATCGATTTCCACAAAGTGAATTGCTCTGGGGATTTGAGTGTCGTTGTTCGCGAAAGTGTTGAAATTTGTTCATACGCGCTGCCCTTTGTTAATCGCCGCCGCGTACTGTTAAGCAAAATTGTTTTAAGATACAAAAAAATTTAATAAAATAAAAAAGAAGTGGTATTGAAACAAGACGTGCGCTATTTTGCTTTTACACATTGTTATAGGCGCACTGGATCAAGAACCAGTTCTCAAACACACGATTTTCGAGGTAAGTTACAAGTTTTGAGTGCATACATTAATACCAATGGAAATTTCTAATAAAAATACGCGGCTCTCTGTTTTTTGTGGGTATGCGTGTGCGCGCGCACTTGCTATGTACATCGTGTGTTTGTGTGTGTTTATAAATTTTCCCCAACCGTAAACGTAACCTTACTTTCGAAATTTGAACTTACTCGCCTGTCCCGTCGTCTAGTTATATGTACAAACACAAAATCGATGCCGCCTAATACTAAAATAAATTTTAAACAATGAGACTTAAATATATACCATTAGTTGGTTATTTGATGTGTTGGTTTTTGTCGCTTTGTACTTCAAATAATTTCATTTTTGCTTAATATTCGCTATTTATTGCGTTACCGCTATCTTCAACTTTTAATACCTCTCACTCTCTAGCTTTGCTTTTGTCAACGAACGAAGTAGCTTTTGGGATTAGAATTGTTATTATTTTGTTTTACGAGTTATCAATAGCAAAATCCTTCAATGCATTTTCTTTCTGCTGTTGACCTCATTCTATTGTTCATATCTTCATGCGCCAATCAAAACTCGTCGTATTTCTAATTGTCTCATGCCTTAATGCTCAATTTTTCGGGTTCATTCTTTTAATCTAATTTTTGAATTTTTATAAAAAAAAATTGTATTTTAAAAGCAATTTATAAACACTAAAAAATGTACATATAATGAAAAATATATGACAAGATGTTGCGACGCATAACACTTCCACACACATAAAGAGAGAATTTCAATTTACAAAATGAAGAATATGGCAAGCAAATACATGCTATTTTACTTGCACTCTTTGTGTTACTAGCGCGAACAATTTGTTAAAAATATTTGTGACTTTTAGATCATCATATACGAAATGTATACATGTACGTATACATTTAAAAAAATATAGTATATATTAATAAATATTTGGCAGGACCTTTTGCTTATCTTATACTTTTTTCTGCGCTATTGCATTTATAAAGTGTACGGCGACCAGTATTAGAATTCATTTTATCGTATGCAGTTGTTTTATTTACTTGAAGTTTTTTTTAAAGAAAGCCTAGTTAAGTGCATTAGTCTTTTCATTTTGAGCGATGGAACTAAAAAAGAAATGAAACTTGAAAAACGAGTTTCACACTTTTTATTTTTGAGTATTTGCAGCGTTCTTTTATTTTATTTTTAAAGCAACCTGTATTCGCGATCGTTTTTTTTTTTGGTCCATCTATTTTTTTTATTGATATCTGTCTTAAGTGGCGTTAGTACTGTTGTTGTTGCCTCGGCTTGAGAATTCTGAGCATTGATTGCCGCATTTCATTTTTACGATTAAATTGTTTGCATTTCCAATTTTTTGTACAAGAGAACGGACTAAAAAAAGTTACAACCAAATAACGACTACTCGAACTTTATAGAAATCAATACCAACTTATCCATCAACCTGTCTCACTGCTGCTATATTTAACGCTAAAAGGGCTCGTACTTTTAGGATATTTTAGATTTTTTTTATCAGCAATCGAAACACCCAGAAACAACCGAACGCTTATCAATTAACTCACGTTACAATTTTGAGATATTTATCATAAAAATTTGAACATAATATTTGAAAATTATTCCTTTGCCATTTGGAGTTATAAAGTATTTGAAATAGTCAACAATAGGGATATAATCTCCTGTAATACTAGGTATGTTCTAAAAGAATGTCTACCCAAATTTCAGCTCGATGGGTTGAAAACAAAAAGATGTTTTCTAATAGTTTTAATTTTCACGAATTATGATATGAATGCATACCGGGAAAAGTCATAAACACTAATGTTTATAATCTATAAATGCGTGCTAGCGCTTTTTTCCCAAAAGTTCGGAAAATAAAAGGCGCTTTCTGATAAAGCCTAAAAAACAATCCATGATTTTTATAATTTCAATAGACTTAATTGTAATACAATCAAACGCCATTTTTAACATATTTGGCATTCACATATATATATATATATATTTATCTATATGGAAATGGTATCCTTTTCAACATGTTATAAACTGCATATATATGTTATAAACTATAATTCTATGTATAATTTCACATCGTGTTGTTCGGCTATATTTTAGTTCTTGCCACCGATCATAGCTTATTATGCTGTTTTTATTTTACCTAAAATAAATAAGAATAATATAGGACTAAGAATATTCACAGTACAAGTTAAGATTTTTTAGTATAGGGATGCAAATATGTATTGAAGATACTCATCACATTGTTATAACAGCTTTATTTGACAATAATATGTCTAAGATCTTCGTAACACATCATGTTGCAATCAATTAATCTAGGAACTTCATATTTTAGTTTTAAACGAACTCTGATTTGTTTAGACGTATTTCAATACTCTTTAAAGAATAACTACATCTTATTGGGAGGCAGCATTTATCATAAACATTTTCCTCAGCAAAGAAAATATTATTGACAACATTCGAAAGAATCTACTCGCTATCTCATAACAAACCCATATGTTGCTTCGAAGCCGACAATATTTCGATATTACATAATACAACACACTCCAATGCGTGTCCGTCTGTGTGAATATGCTTGTTTTAAGGGAATATGTCGCCAGTCAATGTCAATTAAGGCTGGCACATGCGACTCAGTTTGTTATAGTAAATTTAAAGGAACGTTTACTTAACACCGAGTTACGCTCAGACGAACAGGTAAACTCTGCAATTATAATACGAATCAATTAGTCAAAACTTGTTTAATTGACAAAATAAAAAATAAAAACAAATAAGTACCTGAAAAAGTGTCGCAGTTTCTGATGATTGCGCGCGCCCGCAAGCCGAGCGTAGGTTTGGCTGGGTTTCCTTTTTTCTACCTTGCCCACCCACTTTGTTTACTTGCGCGTGTTATGCTTTTGCCCCCATGTCGACAATCCTCCGTCCAAAACGAACGCTGCATTACTCGCTCATTCACTTGATTCATATACACGCATACACACTCTTTTTTCTCTGACTTACTGTTTCCTTTGTGTACTTTTAACGCTGCAATGCTTGACGGATCGTCGTAGTTATTTGTGGTGAAATGGTACAACCTAAAACCGCTTTATGAACATTAAGAACAAAACTTATTTACAATATTTTTTATTATATTTCTCAGTATAGTGTTTAATTTATAGTTACCTGTTAACATGATTGTTTGGGTCTCCACCGAATTTCCTGAGGCATTACGTCGGCATTTTCCTGACATTTAAGTTTTACATGGGTTGTTGCCATTTGTGGCCACCCTCACTTGCAGTCAAGTATTAGAGTATTAGTGTTCAACAACTAGATTTTGGAAGTAATGGCGGAAAGTCCCTATAACACCCACCCACCCACTTATCTATCCACGTCACACAAGGGACGAACTCGTTTGACGCATGTGTATGCTTGTTTGCCTTCATTTTTTAGTTGGTGGTTTGCCTTCTTTTTCTCTTTGTTGGTTCACTTCAATACCACTCACACTCATTGATATTCACACACACTTAATTTGTTGCTTCAGCGCAACGCTTCGGCGAGAGCGTACATTGTACATACTCACCCACACGCACGCACGAAGGGAACGAGTGTGCAAAGTGTAACCGTGGCACAGCACAACGATTAGCAGAGTGAACAGCTCCAGTTGCTCGTTCGTCGCCGTCCGTTTACTTTCTGGACCGTTCTGCGCTAGTTTTGTCGATTTCATTATGTACTGAAATCGTGTGGCTGAAAGAGAGCCAGAGAGCATATTCGCGTATCCCATTGGCAATAGTGTACATTTGTTCTCTCTCTCTCTGTATGTGCAGTACTTTAGTTGTGGAGGCAGAATTCAATGCTCCGTACACTTAGTGAAATACGTTTATATCTCTCCCAACTGTTAATGCCACTGATCCGCCATATTTATCATGCTTACTCTGTCAGACTCAAGCTCATTTGTCGAGACGTTAACACTAATTTTCCTCTCATTTGCACTTACGTAAGTGGATTTAGCTTTCCGTAGATTACCATTACAACCCAGCTAATGACAATACACGCGCCACGCACAAGCTTCAATCAAACACACACAAAGCCAAGCACACATTGTTTGCAAAATATTCTTTTTGCGAATGTAGAAAAAAGGGAAAACCACCGACTAACCCCGCGTTCACCATTATTTTCCGTTTTACTCTTTTATCATTCGTTCACGAGCCAATGTCTTTGCTGTGAATGCTAGTCACCTCTGCGCTTATCGTGCACTTACATTCACAGTCACAAGCCAATTGCAACATATTTTGCAGTGCTCTTCTTTCAATAATTCTACGCTCTTTTACGACTTTTATACTCGCAAACATTCTCCACACATATACGCCATTATAGGTATACACATTCACACGTGAACATCGGCTGATTGCTATTGATAAGGTTTACAATAATTTTGTTATATGGGGTGAGGAGAACACAGTTATTTGTGTGTTGCATTTGACGAACTTTTCTCTTTTCATCACAGTCGACAAATCTGTGATACTCATTTGTTGTTTAGCTTCTTTTTCTATTTATAAATGGCATCCGGTTAAAGGAATTCTTGAATTCGTTGTTTTAGTTATATAAACACTAAATTCGACGAAATTATCGTCTAGTTACCTCGACTTTCATTAGTTTATACACTATAAATCTATTGATATTCGTATATATGTATCAATATGTATGTTTTCTGCCGGTCGTTTCGAACCACCTTTTGTTTAGTGAGATTAATAAAAAAGTAACACTATTCAATGAAAATGAGTCTTTTGCTTTGTACAGGTTGATACCGCGACAACAATTGGGAATATATATGTATATCTATACAGACTCAGGTAGCATACGTATATACAACACATGAAAAAATTTTGTAAGCTTTTGCTCGTTGTTTGCAATACACGACTTGCACTTTATAAACTCAGGTTGCCACCCTCTTTTGTCCGTTTGTGATTGCTGCATTCTTATTTTTTGAGTTTTGCACACCGCGCGCGTGTTTGTTAGCACTGTTTCAACCAAAATGTGTTGGTAAGTTGCCAGCCTGCTTGAGTGATATGAATTTATAAAATTATGCTTTGCACTATATAATGCCCCATACATCTGGCAACACGGCCACAAAGCAACACTTGCTCGCTCTCTCGCTCTCCCTCTCTATGTAGCACTTTTTTGCCATTAACATTTAGCTTGTGGTGTTTTTTGTGTATTTGCCTCATCTATACGATTCGTTTTGTCAGTGTAGTGTACCACAGTTTATCTTCGCTCGCTCGTTTGCTCACTCAGTATCTCTCACGAGCGCTAATCTCGCACATAAAA
Source organism: Cacoxenus indagator (assembly GCA_035041755.1). NCBI lineage: Eukaryota > Metazoa > Arthropoda > Insecta > Diptera > Drosophilidae > Cacoxenus > Cacoxenus indagator. Next base: position 938,562 of record JAWNKX010000240.1, read on the forward strand.
TAAATATATATGCATTTAATGTACGTATGTATTCGCTGTTTCACGTCATCGTTGTCGGTCGGTCGTTTGTCTGGTCTGTGAACATTTTGCATTTGCCGTACTTTTTAATCGAAAATGTTTGCGGCGACAATAAGATGTACGAGAACGTTTTCCGATCGGATTTTTGTGAATATTTGTAGAAATTCATTGAGAAAGAAATTATTAAAAACTAAATTAAATTATGAAAATTTTCGAAATAAAAGTGAATAACGTCAAAATGCTTATCGCACAAAAAATACAAAAACGGCAGCTGTAGCAGAATACAGTTGCAAAATAAAAGTTGACGTTGCATTACAAGACGCTTAAAAACGAAAGAACATTTTATTAATTAAATTGAAATAAGTGCATGTGGGTAAACAGTGATTTTCTTCGCATCACATTTGCTGAAATATTCAATAACAAATGTATGCTGCTGATGTAAGTCCGCTGTGTAGACGTATACTAATTAAATAAAACAATATGATAATGATTAAATATAATAAAGAAAATCCAGCCATACAGTCAGGTTAGTAAACATAGCAATCGAGCGCCAAATCGTTTTTATGGGTTTTGAGGAAAATATAAGTTTTGCGTATTTTAATTTCCAAAAAATTCATTAAAATACATTTTACGCGTTTTTTCAGAGGTCTTTCAAAAAAATTACAGTTTTTTAGGTTAGGTCAATTCAATTGGTTTATATACGTCGCAGTTGTGAGCCTATGTGTGTGTGAGTTATTGGAATAAATGTGTGAGTGGCCATAATTTCCCTATACCACCGCGCGTTGTTTGGTTTTTCAAATTCTTTAGCTACTGCTGCTTTGCCAGCAAGCATACAAATACTAGCGGAGCAGAACTTGTAGTGGCGCTGTTATGTATGTATAGTGTTGTTGTTTTCAGACTGATCGAATCACTCACACGCACACATTCAAACAAAAGTTTTTATATTATATGCATATATTCCATTTTTGTTTTGTACTTTTGTTTGGCTTACGACTGTATTTTTTTAGCAGCCAGCCAGTCAGCCCCAGCAGCCCCAACCATAGAGCAGTATCAAACTCACCTCCCTACGCAGTAAAAAGAGGAAAAAATTCGAACAGTCTTCGTTTTATTTTCGTCTTTGCTTCGTGTGCTTATCGTATGCTTTGCTTTAGTGCGCGATTCTTATTCGTATAACTGCTCCACAGATAAAGCGCTAGTAGGTCCCCATATAAGTAGTGAGAGCAGCACGCAAACCAAGTCAGCGAAATGTATTTTGAGAGGCATTAGGTATATGAGTGAGTATTTATACATGTGTGTGTTTAAAGGTGACGAAGAGAGCGCATATTAACTTTTTGCTCAGACGCGTTTACTTGTACTCTCCTTCACATGCGTCCCTTATTTTTAAGATTTTGTCGTATATTTTTTTACTGCTTATTCAAAATACTTAATGTATGCATTAAAGTAATAAAGGGAATTCCTATGTGTAGCAAAAACTAGTTTTTACTCTTCTCAAAAAGATTTTAATATTATATACTCAACTAAATAAAATTTATTTACTATGTTTAAATAATAAAAATATGTATATATCTACACATACCTGTTTGTGCGTCATGAAATATCTGCAAAAACAAAAAAGTTTAGTGCACGCATTAAAAATGGAGGGAAAATCAAATTCATATTTGTTCTCCCAGCACGCGCATTATTTCGTTCCAGTTATGTGGGCTCCACGACACGTAACAAATACACACATATACTTATTCATGCACACGTAGGCACATAACTACGCTCTCTTACTGAGTTAATAGAGATTACGTCTAAAAACAATAACCACAAATGTAAAAGCCGCACCAAAAATATAAGAATGGGAGCTTATTGCACAAAATCCAAAATATTTTGAGCGAAAATGTTTGCCGTTTCCTTTCTACATACCGCTCTAAATACATCTACTTGAATTGCTTAATTTCTTTTCAAGGATTATTTCACATTAATGTTGTCGACAAATGGCGAATTTTCTTCCTCTCATTTATACAGCGAGCGCTCAATCATATTTGAGCTTTGTTGTGCTTGCGCTCCCGCTCTTCCTCTCATTATTGTGATGTGTTGTGTTGTGTTGTGTTGTTGAGTGACACAATCTCTCCGGTACAGTTTACGAAATCAGATGAATTTATACTTAATCGATTGAAAGAAGTATTTAAAAAATGTTCTCAACAATACAAAAAAGTAATAAATGAAATTAACAATGCTGAATGATATTCAAAAATTAACAAATGTGGTATAAAATTAATTTTTAAACAATTTGTGATGTGTGTATGTGGTGTGTAAATTATGGAAGGGATATTTTTCGATGCTGTGTAAAATGAACTGTTTAAAGTACAATTTAGAATCGCCCGCTCACCCTGCCACGCATCATTTCTTTTGTAACCAAAGCAACACTAATGAACAAAACAACGAACATAATCGTATCATTGTTTGATTCCATTTAAAGACGATGCAGAGTAGTAGTATTCTATTCGGTAGTCTGAATCAGCAGATTGGGTTGCATGTGTGATTGTATTGTGAATACATATTTTTTAATATTGGAGTATTTTATATTTTGATTATTTTATTCGGATTTATCATGTCACAACTACAATTGTTGCTCTTACTTTTTTAGCTTGATGCAAAATATATGGTGAAAATTCTCCAAACAAAAACATTAAAAACAGAAAAACATAAAAGTTGGTTGCACTGACAAAATAAAGTCGAGAGAGTTTGAGAGAACAGCAAGCAAGCACTGAGCCTAACACACATACACATACGGACATCACTAAACGGCAGATGCAGATAAACACCCTGTCTTCTTCTTAGTCATCTGGTACGAAAAGTACACAAAACTGGCTGCTGCTCCGCTACGTCATCGTAGCCATTCTCCCCTGTTTTTCTTATTGTACTAGTGCTCACTTGCCGAAATGGCTCAAAAAGCGCGCGCCCAATTCCGGTTACCACACACAAGCATTGGAAGTCAACTAATACACATAAACAATTGCGCGTGCACACACATGATCATGCATAAATGGTCGCGCTCTTTTGCACACCGTGCCGTAAACGCTTCTTTAACGCATATACAAAAACGTAAATTCTTTTTGGTTATAGAAAGATATTCTGGAAAAGGAAAAGTTCATCGTTTCACCTTTTTTTCGCAAAGTTTTCACTATCTGTCGACGAAAAGCACAACAAAAATGTAACTAACGCACTAACTATAGCTAAGCATCAAATCAATCGCTGCGGTTTCTTTTATTAGTTTTTCTGTCTGCTGGCTAGCCTGGTCTGTTTGTCTATATGCTTGACTAGGTTCAACAACACCAATAAAGTTGAGCGTAGTCGTTGTCAGTCGGACGGACATACCAAAATAGATTTATGCAGCACGAAGGCGACGACGTTATAGTTGATATTCTGGATTTTCGTTGCATGTGGCATATCTATGTACATATGTAAATGCAACAAAAGTAGTGACGGGGCGGCGTCGGCGTTTCTAATTATAAAACTAAAATACAAATTTCATTCTTATTTTGCAGATTCGTTTTAAACGTAGCTACAGCAACAGCAAAAATAATATAACAGATGGAACATCATTACTAAACATCGCAAAAGTTAATGAAACAATCGAATGAAATCGAAAAACAACGCTGAAAGATTTACCAAACAAATTAATACGAAAATAACCCAAATGAAAAAACGACGGTTTTACCAAAAGCACAAACATCAAACAGAAAGATATAGAATAAAATTGCGAAGGCATTACATACGTTGATACGTTGAACATAGGAACGAAGAAGTTAGCACGAAATAATCGAAGCTAACCAAAATAATTAAAAAATAATAATAATAAGTCGAAAAATCGAAGAGTTAGATAAGGTATCATCCTGAGAAGAGCACAATATATAAGGGGAGAGTAGGGGTGTCCAAGGAGACTCTAGAAGGAAAGCACTATCATTTCAAACCAACGCAAAATAGTGAAAAAATTTATGAGCGTAATGAAGCGCGCACGTGTTGATGATGTTCAGTATGGTGCACGTCCAGGCCCTGGTGGCGTGGGTGGTAGTGGTGGCGGTGGGGGTGGTGTTGGGAATAGTGGCAACGTGGGAGGTTTGAGTGTCAGCAATGTGACTGTGGCAACCGGCAGTGGTGTCACTATTGGCACTGTTGTGCCCGGATCACACGGCGCCACTATAGGCGTAGGTATAACAAGCGGTATAACTGCAAGTGCCATTCCCCATCATCGCATAGTCACACCACAACATGGAGGCGCACAAACGATAGCTTACATGCCGTCCACAACGCCGGCGGCAGCAACAACCAATCATAAAACGAGCACAATTGTCGATAGCGGCAACAATGCTAGTTCTAGTAGTGGCGGTGGTTCATCTGTGAGCAGTATACCGCAAATAGGGCCGTCCGTCGTGTCTACAGGCACTTCGGGAGTAGTAAGTGGCAGTAGCGGTATACAAACACAAGCTGTACAGTTTTCAACTTGTAAGTATTTTGAACTATGAATGTGTAGTAACTTAGTAGTATTTGAGACAGATTTCGCTTTTGATGTACTAATATTTATCTTTAATTTGCATTCACAGCCTATAGTGTCTCTTCCATACAACCAAGCGGTAATTTGAAAACAACGTCCACATCCGATGGCACAGTCCAGATACACGTAACAGCCGGTGGAAGTGGTGTGTCAAATGTAGTACAGCCGATAACGCCACAAACGAATTCAATTAGACAACGCACTATAAACACTACACCAGCTACCGTTAGTAACCCTCTCTCAGCACCACAGCAGCAGCCGCAGCAATTGATTGTACAAACGTCCACAACCTCAACGGGTGTGCCACAACCAATGAATGGTCCAGTTCTCGCTTCGACGCCACAGAATGTTGCGCATGTCGCGCCACGGCTTAAAGTAGAGGACGCACTTAGCTATTTGGATCAAGTGAAGTACCAGTACGCGGAACAACCTCAAATCTATAATAATTTTTTGGATATCATGAAGGAATTTAAATCACATTGTATCGACACGCCAGGCGTTATTGAACGTGTCTCAACACTATTTAAGGGACACACGGAACTGATTTACGGCTTCAATATGTTTCTACCGCCTGGCTATAAGATTGAAATTCATTCCGACGAACTGGGTTGTTCAGTGCCAGTTGTATCAATGCCATCACCACCATTGGTTGTGCCTCCAAGTACACCAACGTCATCCTCAGTGCACAACAACTCGATAGTTAGCAATAGCTCTTTGCCCAGTACATCGCACGGAATTAAAACGACGACATCTCCGTCGACACCGACGACACACAATCCGAGCCTAACAGCACAAATTCAAGGCGGCGCCGTCAATTTGATGACTCACTGCGGAGCTTCGCTCTCGCAAACAACCATACATGCACTGCAGCCACCATCGCAGTCTCCCAGTCATGCCCACGTCACTGTTGCACCTTCGCCGATTACTATTGGTGCTGTTCAGGTGCAGACCGTATCAGTTGCAACCGTTAGCGCTGCGCATATGCCACAGAACTACTCTAGGGATCGTGAACGTGCAACTATAACGCAGTCTAGTAGTGATATTGGTGATTTAACCAGCAGCGTCGGTCCACCAACGCCTAACTCTTTGATTGATCTTCCTAGCACCAGCTCGCAGCATAATCTGCATCATATTCAGCAAGCACACCAGTCTATTCTGTTGGGCGAGACTACAGGCCAACAAAATCAGCCAGTCGAGTTTAACCATGCCATAACATATGTAAATAAAATAAAGGTAAGTTTAATGAAATTAAAAAATATATATATTTAATATAATATGTAATATATAGAGTGGCGTGCAAAATTATGAAATGATCACCAACATCGCACAGTTCTTTTTTTTTTTTTTTATAAAAAGTTTGAAAATTCAGTACAAACACACTCAATTTAGCACGTGTTTTACAAATATCAAAATTCTTATTATTATTATTTTAGCCACTTGTTTTCAATTTTAATTCTCTATTTGTAACTCCGTGAATTCCCTTAGGCATGTAATCGCAACTAAATGTTGTAAAAGTGAGTGCGGAAGTAGTTGCTCCATTTTAGCTGTTCTCGAGTTTAAAGCTATGCTTTTGTTAGAGGAGCATTTTGGTATTTGCCAAGACTCAAACGAAGTTTCAATTTCTACACGAGTTTTTTTTATAGCTGTTAATAGTGTCAGGTTCTCGCAACAACTTTGGTATAGAAACTGAAAATAGTGACAACTGTGATAGAAATTCACAGAAAATGAAAAATTAATGCTGTAAGTACAGTTAGAGTAAATGCCGAAAAAACGGCGTTATTCCAAAATCTCTGCCAAGCACAAAAAAAATATATATAAAAAAAAACTTGCAATATTGAGTAAGTGCACTTGGACTCAACTTGCTCTCTTGAGTTTTTTTCTCCATTTTTTTTTCTCGATTTTGTTACGCGTGAGTTACAGGATAAAGACTGAAAATTTTGTTACGATTACTTTTTATAAAAAGCACTGGGCGATGGGTGATGATCATCTATTGACTTTTGACCGTTTTGTATGTATTAATATTATACTCTAACTATGCTAATAGTAATTTTAATTCACTGTCAATCCATATGTCTTGTTTTCTGTAGATTCGTTTTCAAAGTCAACCAGCGAAATACAAAAAATTTCTCGAAATTCTTCACGGCTATCAAAAGGAGCAAAGGATCATGAAGGAGGGTAGCCTTAATCAAGGCAAAGTGCTGACGGAACAGGAAGTCTACACGCAAGTGGCTAAATTATTTGGTCAGGATGAAGATCTCCTGAGGGAATTTGGACAATTTTTGCCGGATGCGACAAATCAAACGACAGTACAATACATGCCTCCATTACAACTCCACAATGATCACAGCCGTGCGACGGGCACGCTAAGCGGTGGTGCGCAGATAAGCATGTCACCTGCCCCTAGCGGTTCACCACTACAATTGAGCAGTGGAGCGACGATATCGCAGATCGATAATAGCGTACATGCTGCAGCGATTGGAAATCTCTCGGCCGTTAACACGAGTGTAAGCATAAAGACGTATAACAGTACGCAACAGAATCATGTCATCAATACCGCTGGCGCAAGTGCGACGGGTCGCAATAACCTCATATACGATAAGGATTATCACAGTATGAGTATACACCATCATTCGGCCAGTGCAAATGTTGGGCACCATAACATTTCGAGTACATCAACAATTATACGCAGCAACAGCGGCAGTGGCGCTTCCTTCGAGAAGGACGCACATCGAAATAATCATCATGCCGTCAATCAAAAGTATGTGGGACACAATCAAAATGCAAATATAGTGCCAATTGGACACCATCATAACTCGAAAAAGTCACCGAGTTATAGTGGATTATCAGTTGGTATAAGTGGCATTCCACATATTACTGGTAGTGGAGCCAGCAGTCTGGAACGCAACACAGCCATTGGCTACTCAACCCAAGGATTAGGCGGAAATCATCACCACATAACCGGTACGCGTCGACAATTGGACGATAGTGGTGGCGGTAATCTAGTTGGGCCGCCCGCTTCGAAAAGACACAAACCCATTTGTCGTGATGTGAGCTTCTCAGAAGCATCGCGCAAATGCACCATATCCGATGCAGCCTTCTTTGATAAAGTACGAAAAGCGCTACGAAACCCTGAAGTCTACGAGAACTTTTTGCGCTGCCTGACTCTCTTCAATCAGGAGATTGTATCCAAAGGGGAACTGCTTACGCTCATCTCACCATTCCTTACAAAATTTCCCGATTTACTCCGTTGGTTCACCGACTTTCTGGGACCAACAGCCACACAAATAGGTAGTAACGCCGGTCCAGTTGATAGTATCCCACTACAAGCGACACAGAGACAAAATAGCGGTAGCTCACATGAACGCCAAAGCAATCATCAAAGTGGGGAATATGCGCAGGAAATTGATTTGGCATCGTGCAAAAGATTGGGAGCATCCTACTGTGCATTGCCAACGTCTACCATACCGAAAAAATGTTCCGGCCGTACGGCGCTTTGTCGTGAAGTACTGAACGACAAATGGGTTTCATTCCCGACTTGGGCCAGTGAAGATTCGACGTTTGTGACATCGCGTAAGACACAATTCGAGGAAACTATCTACAGGTAGGCATTCAAAAATGAATTATCTTTTGCTTGTTAAATTGTTTTAAACGCTTTCATTTGTAAAAGAAATAATCAAAATAAAATTCTAAATAAAAGGAACATTCACAGAACGGAAGATGAACGATTCGAACTCGACTTGGTGATTGAAGTGAACAGTGCAACGATACGTGTGCTCGAAGGTGTGCAAAAAAAGATATCACGCATGCCGCCAGAGGAATTGGCACGTTTCCATCTCGATGATTATCTGGGCGGCACATCGCAGACGATACACCAGCGTGCTATACATCGGATCTACGGTGATAAAGCCGGCGAAATTATACAAGGTCTTAAGAAGAATCCCTCTGTTGCGGTGCCCATCGTGCTGAAGCGTTTGCGAGTCAAGGAGGAAGAATGGCGAGAGGCGCAGAAGGTAGGAGTTGAGTTGTTGAGATTTGATCAATAATTATACCCAATACCTCAATTTTGTACTCTTCATATTTTGTGAATAATATTAGAACTCTGTCATGGAGTTTGTAATGCAATGAAGAAGACGCAGATGCATAGACTACATAGAATTATCATTTATCTCGAAGAGACTTGTTCTTATAACCATGTCTGTCTGTATGAAGATTACTCCGTTTCGTGTTGGCGGAATTTTTTTTATCCCTTACCTATTTGGGTCTGATGTTTATTTAAAGTTCAGTCATAGGAAACGTGTAAATTTTAAAACGTAACGCCCCCTTATGTGGCGTTTTCGAAAGAAGATCTGAAAGAATTTATATTATCATCATCAAAGTTCGCCTAGCTAGGCCAAGATAAGGGTGAAGAGTATCACAACTTCGGTATACCCGATGGTGGCGGTTTTGTTTTTTTTTTTTTTTTTTACTCTGTATTAATATTATTATTATTATTTTGCAGAGTTTCAATAAGCAATGGCGGGAACAGAATGAAAAATACTATCTGAAATCGCTGGATCATCAGGCAATAAATTTCAAGCCCAACGATATGAAAGCGCTACGTTCGAAGAGCATGTACAATGAAATAGAAACGCTTTACGATGAGCGCCATGATCAGGAAGACGAGAATGGCGAACCAGTGACCGGTCCACATATGGTGCTACCCTATAATGATAAAACGATATTGGATGATGCTTCGAACTTGCTGATACATCATGTCAAACGACAAACTGGCATACAGAAGCAGGAGAAGACCAAGATTAAACATATTCTACGTCAATTTGTTCCCGATTTGTTCTTCACAGTACGCCAACCACTCAGCGAAGATGAGCGCGATGAGGGTGAGTGCTGACGTGAGCTTTGGATTAGCAAGACGATATATTGCACTTAATTAATTACTAACAACTTTTAATAGTCGATAAATTAAAAAAATTATTGGAAAATATAATTTATTTTTTTTTATTTTTTTATTTACGTTTTGCGCTTGGTTCATCTTAGTTGAATGGAACGGAGTTACTCCCATAAAGATTATTTTTTTTTTATTTATTTTTTTTTCTATTGTTTGTATTGAAGTAGTTGTTACTAACAAAGCATTGATTAACTTATATATATATAAAAAAAAATCATTTTTGCTCGATAGTTTAATTTAGTGAATGTTTTTCTTTTTCTTTTTCTTCCTTTTTTGTATTTGGTAAATAAAATGGCTAAAAATACCGAAAACGTTCGAAAAAACCATCAACAATTCACACCGAACACAAACTCCTTTTAACGTAAATCTGACCTAAAATTAATTCGTATAAATGTAATAATTTCAACGAAAACTACTAATTGGACTAATTAACTGATTGATTGGGTCAACTTCAAAACGTACACACACACACGCATATAAACATACACAAACAAAAATCACTATGTTTTGCCATGTTTTATGGGCTGCATTTTTTTTATCTATAAAGTATTTCCATTTTTAATAGATGACAATGATGAGAAAGTAGATTCGCCGACAACGACAACACCGTCGTCGCCGTCTACAACAACGGCAACAACGACTAATCAAATGGAGACGCCGAAAACGACTAAAGTTCCAATCCCGATCACGGTAGTAACAACAACGTCTGTTGGAGCTAACATAACATCTCCCACGAGGACAACGGCAAAAACAACAACACCGACAACAACACCAACATCAACTAATTCGAATATCAAATCGGAAATCAGTGATAGCACATCCTTAACATCAAGCTCGACGAGGGCAGCATCACCAGCGTCGATGCTATCTACATCGGCGACTGCGGCGGCAGTAACTGTAGCCACGGATACACCAATATCTGCGAGCACAAATACCTCATCTAACGAATTGACGCCGAAAGATGTCACGACGACGTCGACGACAAACACGTTGATGAACAAAATCGATTCGCCTTCAAATAGTAGTACAATTTCAAAACGTTGTGATACCTCGCCCGCCGATGTAACAATGGTGGCCGAAGGAACGAGCGGAGCGCCAGCCAGTGGCAATGTGGATGGCGGCGTAGGTGTTAAATTAGAGATCAAGCAAGAGACCGATGAGGAAATTCAACAAAGGCCGCAGCATGCGATTAGCAAGGATATGGTAAGGATATTGAAAAAAAAAGGAATGCATTTGGAGTGGTTATATTAAAAATCTCGCTGTTTCTCTATCTCATTAGGAGGAAGCCTATACATTGTTCTTTGCCAATAACAATTGGTATTTATTCTTCCGATTGCATGCGATACTCTGTGAGCGTTTGACAACGATGTATGAACGCGCCCGTATACTCGCACTCGAAGAGGAGAAGTGTCGCATCAATCGACGCGAAAGCACAGCCACCGCATTGAGACTGAAACCGCGGCCAGAAGTACAGGTCGAGGATTACTATCCATCATTCCTAGACATGTTGAAGAACGTGCTCGATGGCAATATGGACTCGAATACATTCGAAGATTCGATGCGTGAAATGTTTGGCATTCATGCGTACATATCATTCACATTGGATAAGGTTGGTTTTGTTGTAGTGGTGTGTGTAATAGTTATATTGCATTCTCAAAGTAGCACTCACTCAATAATTAATCGATGTATCTGCACCACCGCTAATTTCAGGTTGTCTCTAATGCTGTTCGTCAGTTGCAGAACTGTGTCACTGAACGTGTAGCCTTGGATTGCGTTGAGCTTTTTATGCAGGAGCAGCGTCGTGGCGCTACAGGCGGTTATTGTCGCGATGGGCGACGCAATGCTGAACGCGAGATGGCCTACCAACGTAAAGCAGAATCTATTCTCAATGAGGAGAACTGCTTTAAAGTGTATATCGTAAGTATATAATTGGCATACACAATGAAGGCGCGATTAATTATATATAATTTGTCTACTACAGTACAAAATTCATTGCCGCGTTACCATTGAACTGTTAGACACGGAGAATGAAGAGGTTGAGAAATCTGTAAATAAAGTGAAAAGTTGGAGTAAATACGTCGAACACTTGACTGCTGGTAGCCCAGCAACAACAGCTACAAACACGAACAACACCAGCAAGTCCAATGCCAATACGAATGCCACTTCCAGCGAGAATATATGTGATATTACTGAAGCTATGAAACCGGAGCATATATCGGATGAGAATGCATCGGTGAGTTGAACTATTGTATTTTTGGAGCTTTTTAGTCAGGAAATGCTTTGGAAAAATTATGCTTTAGTTACATTTTAAATTTTTTTAAAATTAATTTATTGTTTTTTAAATTACTTTTTTTATTGTATTTCGCCGGGTTAAGCGAAAATGTGTGCATTATATGTTGTTGTTTTTTTATGCTTTTAATATTAATTTAATACAATCGTCTCTGCATCGGGTCAAAAACATTGAACCGAAAATTATGTATGGCGAGTTAAGAGAAATGTCGTCTGAAACGACTGTAATTGGTCAGTTCGCGATTTCGATATTTGAGTTGTGGTTTTTTGTATGCTTCTTTCTGTGTATATGAAATATGGAATGTGTATATTTCGCTAATATGTGCTAAGATTGCTTTAATTTCTTTTATTTTTCATTCTTGTAGTTTCATTCAATTCATGCACAAAAAATAAAATTAAAATAATATTTCAGTTAGCGTTTGTCACTAGTTGATGTTTTTATATACTCTTCACGCAGATAGTATTTGAAATTTATAATGTAACGAAGGAGACAAGTCCATTTAGGTATTGTGTGCAAACTAGTATTACTAGTATTTGAGATGGGAATTTAAATATTGTTAATTCGATCATTAATAGGGATGTTCTCCCAACAAACCCGTCATTGAAAATCAAGTTCTTAGAACATTTCTTTACGTTTCAAACTGTAATTTTGGAAATGCCGAATTTCAGGTCCATACCCAGAACTCTTAAAAATAAAAATGTCCTAGGATTATACGATTCTATAGCCAAATCTACACACATACTAGTAAACGCTTTGATAAATTTTAGGTTACGACTTAAAAAATCTAGTTTTAAACCTATTCAGCTTAAATTTTGTATAAAGTTTGTTCTAGGTTCATGCATTGAAATACATTACAATTTTAAAATGCTAGGATTTTTGAAATCGTATAGCTCTCCCATATAAGCGCATTAACTTTAATTTAATGTACTTATAAGATAATATTTAGCTATAACTGGATCTTGAAACTTCCATACAATATCTCGATTAAATTTAAATTCTTTTTACCGTGAAGAGGTTACGAATTCGGCATAGCCGGCAGATTTTTTTTTTTCAATTTTTTTATATTCATTTAACTTGATTTTGATTGATAGCTAACCTTTGACACGTTTGACTTGTCACTTCAACTTTTCCCCGTCTTTCACCCTATAATGTTATCATATTAGCCACAAAAAAACCATTTTAGTTGAACTAATCAAAGAAATCACTAATTAATGCTTTTTTGCATATTTTTCTCTCTCATTTTATTCCAATTTTTTTCGTACCAGGTTAAACCCAAGGCTTAAAACAAAGAAAAAAATAAAAATAATAAGATTCGTTTGACTTTTTGTTTAAAAGCGAAATAAAAAATGTGAAAAAAAGAAAAAAAAATTTAATCAAACTCTCACCTTAGCAACAAAGTCCTAGTAATTTAAGCAATCTAATTTTACACACATGTTATTATTTTTTTTTGCATATAATTTTTTTGTAGCAAGAACTTCAACACTAACTGAAATCATTAAATATGTCATTAACACATACCAACACTTTGTCTAGGTTTTACTTCGTAAGTTTAAAATCTTCAAAAAGTTTCTTTTTATCGTTCTTCATATACAATTTTGTGATCAGTCTTTTTTTTTCGTGGTGTGCCTTCATAGCACTGCATCTTTTAATTTTAATTTTTTTAAATTTGTGTATTAACAGTGTTAACTGTTATAAGAATATTTTTCATGCATTCACAATTGTATCAGAAAACTGTTGTCAACTCTAACATCCAAAGCTATCATAAGCAACACTGAACAACACTGCCAAATGTGTTTGTGACGCTTCCATTCCATTTTGCTACTTTATTCTATAAGTTTCTTTGCCGTTTCGTGTGTGAAAAAGAAGAAAAATGTCTCAAACTAAGGCAAGTTTTTGTGCGTAATAAGTAATTGCTATTTTATTATTAATAGTGTAAAAACTGTTGTGAAATACTAAACATAATTTGGGAGTTCTTCGAAAAGTTGCAATATTGAACGTCTGTGTTCGCTAGCAATGTATCACGTTACCGTCCGTCGGTTTGTAGAATATTATAGTATTTCGCATTTGATTTTTGTACAGTATTTATTCAAATGCCTATAGTAGAGGTGTTTGTACGAATAAATTTATCATTTAAGTTTATACCACTTCATCAATATGAAGAATATTATTTTCTCCACTACTGCATTTTATGTGTGTTCAACATGTGTGTTCTCGACAGAAACTTTACATATTCTTTTGTTTTTTCTTTGCATTATGATGACTCATTGAGTGGTGCGACTCGTGTCATATGAAAATACACTGTATTACAGTTTACAGCGATTCATTGTCTTCGTTAACAATAATATGAACGTTTTGTCATACATATCTTATACTATTCCTATTCCCAACGATTACTTCTACTTTTATTTGATCTTTGAAATATCTTTAAAATATCATCAATTAAGTTCGGAAAGATAACCATACATTCTATGTAACGCATAATCTGAATTTTTCAAATGGCATGTGAATTGCCGAGAAAAAGGGGAAAAAAAGTTCTGGGAATCTACTTAGTTTGTGTTGAGGTAGATAACAGGCCATGAGCGACACGGAACAACGAAAAGACTGACAAATATTAGCCAAAAAAATAATTGTTACCGTTTGTTAGTTCTACTGAAACCTTAGGGATATATTCCAAAAGTTTTTGGGCAGCAAAAAAATTTTAGCAAAAACTTTGCCAGGAGAGTGTACTCTAAATGCATATGGATAGCGCCGGTCAAACAAATAATTTTGCTAAATCGGATGCGTTGTTTCCTTCTAGAAATTGTATTTTTCAGACATCGATTTCTAACGATTGTACCAAATGGTATCTCACATACACAATTATAAAAAATGTATGCCAATGTCAGGCACTCGGCAGTTAACCACTTTCCACGTGATGAGATTATTTGCAATTGAATATTGTTGTTTTTGTGTTGCAACTTAATGTCCTCGTGAATTTGTTTGAATTTGGTTGGTAACACAAATGTAAATGGTTGTAATCTAACGAACGCTGCTAAATAATTAAATTAGAGTGTCTAAAGTTAAACCACAAGGCTTACAAAAATCAAGCAATACAAATTAATCTAAAATACATAAAGTTTTCGAGTCCTGCGATTTAGTGCTGAATTATCCCACGGGTGTACACGCATGTACAAAGCAATCCAAAGTGGGGGCTGTAAATGTTCAATATTAGTTGCATTGAAATGTAGAAATACATAAATATATGTACATAAATATTGGATAATGTGACATTTTTATATAGTATTATGAAAACATCAAATGTGAATGTATCTTAAATTAGTAGTAAAGACTTATTAAGTATAGCACTGTAAGTACGTAAGAATTAAAAAAAAAAGTAATAATAAATAAAAAATAACACCAAAAAGAGATTACTAGATAAACAAACTCCCCGTTAAAATTGATAAGTTATTTTTGATTAATTGTAAAACAAAAAATTTTAAATGCAAACTAAAAATTTTTAACAAATAGTTTATAGTCCAATGAAAATAATATATACGAGAAAAGTATAACTAATATATTTAAATATAGAAAATTTAAAAAAAATAAAAAAAATTTAAATTCATTTGAGAAAAACTGAATTTCGTTTTGTATATACGAGTAACGCCTGAATCGTGCAATACATTTTTTGATAAACAAAATTATCCGTTATATGTTCATATTGAATTAGTTTACGGTTGTCATACATTCATAGAGATTACTAACAGCTACCAATCAGTTCCCGTGGCTATCGATACTTCTTTCCGAAACCGCCAACCCATTGTTAAAGATAAAGATAAATCAAATAAAGAAGTTTCTGTCTAAGCAAATTCTTACTTCTCCATAATCCACTGAACCCAGCGCATATTATACGAAAGTAATTAATTGGTGGCAATGACCAACATTATAGTTCGAAGGGCAAACATATTTACCCAGTCAGGGATGTATTCTGTGGCCAAGTGTTAATAATCAAGGAAAAATTCTTGATTGTCTTAATATTTGAGATTTGAAGGGATCAGTGATCAGTAGGTGAAGAACTGATGATGACCCTATTACCAATATATTAGTTCTGTTGCTACAAAGCCATAATAAATAATAAATTATCACGCCATTTCAATGAAAGTGGGTGTTTTGGCAGTGGGGTCTACTTAAGTTTGCTTCAACCAGACAATGCAAAATGTAACTTCTTACGCAAATAGCAGATTGCAGGCTGTTGTTAAGCAGCTCTTGTAATTAGTTTTATTTAAGGTGATTTATAAAAGGTAAGTCTCGCGTTGCTAAAGGGATGAAGTACGCTATTTTATAGCAAAGAGAAAAATCATCAAAATTTTTATCGTCTTCTAATTTTGTTAAATGTTTTTTTAAAGTCATTCGTCTCTGTTGCCTTTTTATTTATTATTATAATTATTGCAATATATTGAGCTGGTACATTCTGACAAAAACATAAATAATAATAAAAAATATATATATATATATATTATATATATATTATATATATATATATCACGCTTTAATTTTGTTATGTTTTATTATTTTATTATAATTACTATTAGTTTTATAATTACTATTAGTTATCTGTTATCCATGAGACTAACTGTTATTATAATTTTTGTTTTTTTTTCTTTACAGTTATCACGTGTGTCTTGTAAGCCGCGTTTTCTGAAGCGCAACAGACGCAAACCGTATCCAGTGGGGGATGAATTGCGTAATTTCATTGAACGTGGTAGCAAAGGTGCTGTCATAAGTAATGTTACAAATGCCGCAGTACCAGCGACAACACATGCGTCAACAACAAACAGCAAAACAACAACGAACGATGCAGTGGCCGCGACAACAGAGCCAGCAGGAATTACAACAACGCCAACAACAACGACGGTGACAGCTGCAAACAGTGCCGTCAATGATGGTGCCAGAAACAGTGCCAACGCTGGCGAAAAACCCACAGATTCGGGGTCATCGACGGCGTTGAACTTGTGGAACGCAAAGCATTTGCCCGAACGCATTAGTGCTGGTGGTATTGCACAGTCAATAGCCAATGACCGCGGTGTTGTGGCGAAGGTGTTGTTTAGAGATCTCGATGAGGTCAATCTCAATATGCTTTCAGGACGTTGTTTCATTATTAATAAGAATCATACATTTTTCAAATGTGATGCTGTGCGCCGTGCGAGAAAGGTATGTTTAATGCTTCTTTGAGTATTTCAGAAATTTCCGACTAACTACTTTTTTCATCCTTTTCTCTTACACACCCACACACGCGCACAGACTCATTTACGTGTAACCCAGCAAATGTTTAAACGGTTCCAGAATTTCCAATCGAAATGGCTTACGGAAAATGTTAGCGTTGACCAGCAACAACTTTGCACGGACTGGTTGCTGGGCAAGACAATCGATCAATCAAATGTCCTGCCGCCAAATAGCACCACCAGTAACACGACTACAACGACTACTACCGGCAGTGGTTGGGCGATTTCATCTAAAACTAAAGCCATTCTGCAAATCGATTTGCAAAAGACACCATATCGTGTTTTTAATCGTTACAAAGTATTTTCGAATGGTGCCGTTTCCACAACGTCGACATCGACAACAACACGAGCGCCTTTAACTGGTGTTGCGAGTTCTAACGCCGGTAGCAGTGTCAGTGGTAGTGGTGGTAGTGGTAGTGGTAGTGGCAGTGTCATTAACGACGTTGTCATGACGGAAGCATCAACAGCTACACATTGCAGCACCGCGTCTGGCACAGGCAGCAGCAATACCGCAACGTCACTACAACAGGTGCGTCCATTAGAAAGCTGACGCGTGGCTTTCATGAGAATAACAACAGCGACACCTACAAAAAACTAAATTTAATGTTTAATAAAAATTTTGCATTAGAGTTTTACACACTCACACACACACATGTACATATGTATACACACATATATACATAATACACACAAAACACACACCTTTATTGTTAGGTAGAAACCGATCGCTTGAATTCATGAGGTTTTTGTACAGAAGTGATCAGTTTAATTTAATTATGAAGAAAAAATGATTTATTATTTAGTTTGGAGTTATACATATTTATTGAAATTATTTTCTATCCCTTAATTGCAACATTTTCTACATAATTCGAAAATTTTTATCCACTGTAAAAAATTCTATGAATTAACTTAATATAAATCCCTTTTATAAATATATTAACATACGACTCGACTACAACGAACCTTTTTAAATGACTGTCAGACGACGTCAGTTTTAGCTCATATAACATATAAAAATTGTTCATATATGTATCTATCTATAGGATGAGGACATATTGCATATAGCTAGGCTAGTAATGAGTTTCTTCAGTATCATTTTTTAATTTCATACTAATCATAAGAATTAACATAAGAAAGAAATGTAAGAAATAAATTTAAGCGCATTATAGACTTAAGTGTGTAACAAAGCGAAAAAAGAACAAAAAAAAAAATTAAAAATTAAAAGAAAACAAAAAAATAACAAAAAGAAGCAAACAAAAATATATAAAAGAAGAAATTTCAAATGTTTCAACAGAAAAAGAATGTTTTTTAATGGTTATTTAAACTTGGCAGAGAACTTGTGAATTGAAGCGTCGAAACAAATTAACAACCCAACAGCAGTTGTTTCAGTGGTGTGTGTGTGGTCTACGCAACATTTTTTATTTTTAAAATTTAGTTGAGAACATTCAATAGGCGATGTAAATTCTGATTTTAGCAATGGCAAAATGGGATTTGTACTTGGGGAGCCATAAACGAGATACTTAACTTTGAGTAATGGTAGATATACCTATACTTCCAGTTATTATTATGAGTTCCCGCCATGCGGATTTCATATATCATTTAAACTAAGCAGCTGTAATACTCTTATACAAAATGTGTTGTACTAAATGGTATTTGATCAATTTAAATTGATATATCAGATAATTTTAGTTGTACGGATTTCGCCGGTACATAACTGACAGGCCATCAGGTAACGACCTATTCAGGTATTATCTAGCTACCTCTTTAATGGTTTTGTTAAACAAATGTGAATTCCGCCTGCGCCAAAATTACAATATGTAGTCTAACGCTTAAATGACCTAAACTTAGTTATCCTAGAATTTTGCATTTTTTACGTTACACCTTTTTTTATGTCTAATAAGCTTCTTTGGAAAATAACTTAAATTTGATCCATAGGCTTGCATGGGAACTATATTCTACAGTAAAATTAGGATCATGATATATGATTTTCTTAGAATATTATGTGATATAAAAAGTATCCGCGTTTTTCACTAGATGCTGTTGATACCCATATATTGTACAACACTAATCCGATTGTATCAAACACGTAAGTGGCTCGCGCAAAAAGTTATGCTGATTCGAAAATGAGTAATTCGCTATGTAGAAAATGCCAGTTTGCTCGATTCAAAAAAAGAAAATACATCGGTAAATTTTGGATATTGCAAAAATAAGGAAATATATAAACGTAGGTATGTGTGTATATACTTTATACTTGAACGACCCCCAAGGAATTACTCATCCTGTGTTAACATAGACCGTAACTCCATTACAACAAGATCGCTAATTGCTGAATGCACTTCTTCATATCAAGTGGTTACAAGGCGGCAACGTCATTTACCAACTGAATTATCATTAGCTTCATGTAGTGTTTATATTGTTACCAAATTATTCTAGTGGTTTTAGATAAATTTCACTTACCTTTCACATTTTGGTGTATAGAATCTCTAACGAATTTCATTTTTAATGAACCAATGTAATTCATGGTTTTTCAGTCTTTTGGAAGTAGCAACCGAGAATCAATGTCATCTGCTGAATTCTATCTGTTGATGTTGGCTACGGCACCAAGATAGTTTATGCGCTGCCCACCTTAGGCCAACTATAATTTAGTACTCGGGAGAGTCAACCTAGCGCAAATGACAAGACCCTGTAAGAGCTCATACGGGTGAATTCTTTATTAAAATACAAATAACATATAAAATGCTTAGTTAGGATAACTAAAAGCAAAATTACAAAACGACATTCAGTTATAAATTACAAATAATAGATTCGAATGAAACGTGAAAACTGGTTTTATGTGATTACATCACTTATATAGGAAATCCTTGCGTGTTATAATGCCTACGACACGATTTTCATGATTGATGACAATCATGTGACGCAACCCAAGCGCGCGAAAGGTAGCAAAGATCTTCGGCACAGTATCGACCTGTTGAGAGCATATAGAATTGTTCAATTAATAATTAATAAGCATGGAAAATAGGCATTTGGCTAACCTCATTAACGCGCACTGCCGATGGATTCATAAATATGTCCAAATTAACGGTATAGTTGACTTTATCATCAGACATTTTGACGCTCTAAAAGCAATACATTTTTTTTAATGTGAAATTTAAGGGAAAAGAGAGTTCCGAACCTCAATGGAAGGATAACGCGGATAAACATCTCGGAATGTTTGTATTGTCGTGTGAGGCTCCCAGAAGCGTTTTTTCTCCTCATAGAGTGACTTGAGTAATATCACAATTAATTGAGACCTTAGTATGATGCCACAAACACGACCATTCGAACGATCATTCTATAATAGAAAAATAAAATCTGCACATTGTTGGGTGTTAAAATCGAAGCGACATTTAGCGCATTAACTTACATCCTGCACATCATCCACTACTGGGAAACCGTTGTGGTTATAACGATTCAGTATGTTATATATATATTTCGCACTATCTCGGATCTTGATGCACACTACAGGAGTGCTCATAATCTCAGCCGCCTTCAGACCCATGTACTGTGGCAGTGGCTCCCACGGCAACATGGGCACATGATTTATCTTAATCTGAGTGTCGTAGATACCGTCGTTAAAGTAATCGCCCACCCATTTCGCGCTGATGAGTGTTATGATAAGTGGAAAAAAGAACGACGTAGCGATCCCTGTAGTCTCCATTAATATAACTGTTAGGCTTATAGTCATGCGCAGCACCCCGCCGAGATGAGCCGCGGCTCCGATAAGTGCATATTTGCCGGGATTGAGAAAGGTCTGAAATGAGAAAAAAATGTATATTTTGTACCTTTGAAGTGTGTTATCAAACTTACAGCTTGTGGAAATAAGTAGAAAATAACCATAGCCACGAGACGTCCCCATGCGGCGCCAACCAATGCGGTGGGTATGAAGACGCCCAATGAAACATTCAAACCAAAGGTAATGCACGACAGCAGATAGTAAATTGACGTGAAAACGGTCAGCGTAAGAATTTGATGTGATCCTGTTGGAATGAGCGAGTTACACGTTACAGCCGATTTTATACTCGATTTAGGAGCAACACTTACCCGGTGGATCGTGAAAGAGTGCACGCACTGTAGCCTCTGGGGTTTGGAACCATAGAGCGGCCGCCGCATTGTATTCGTTATCATCACAAAATAATTGCACAGGATAATCGGTTGGATCATTACCCAACGGCCGGCAGTCGTTGATAAAGTAAATCATTGTGCAGGCCAGCGTAACGCCCAGCATTGCCACCAGCACGGCCTCCATTACTTTGGCTGCTTTCCATTTCACAAAGCGACTTCGAAATTGGTTGATTTTGGTATTGAGAGAATTCCAAAAGGCACCGAACAGGCCGCCAGAGACCCCCAACAGCGTGAATATGGGCAATTCGAAATAGTCAAATGTTAATGGCTGCTCAAATTGACCCAAATTGAAGAGGCCTGTGAAGGTGAAATTCGTGGTACCATGATAGGCGGATAGTACAATGTTCAATGTGAATGAACTAATAATTGACGCCACCAGTGTACGCCAGATGAGATTCTGATTCCAAAAAGATGCAGCCTCTTCTAGCGAAAACAACATGCCACCAATTGGAGCGCCAAAGGCGGCCGAAACACCTGCCGCTGCGCCGCCTAAAACAAAATCACGCTTCTCGTGATCATCGCGAAACGCCTTGAAGATGCGAAAATCCTTTACAAATGTTGTGCTTTTGCCCTGCGATATACCGGCGGCCACAACAGCGCCGGCGTGTATCATGGGACCTTCCTGGAAAGAGATAAATTATATAAAAAAAGAAACTCTCTTCGCAAGAAAGCCGTTAACACACCTTTCCACCAGCCAAACCGCCGACAACTGATGTTATGACTCCAATTGCCTTAACGGTTAGCGTCTTAATCCTTACTATGCGCGGAATTTTCACGCCATTCAGATAGCATTTCACTTGTGGAATGCCACTGCCGGCAGTAATGGGTTCAATGTATGTCACCATTGCGGCGCCAACAAAGACGGGCACAATACTTAAACAAATCCAATACAGAAATGGCAACACCAAATCACCGGTCGGAACGCTTGTGTGCGGTACATTACTGTCCACAGCTGCAACGGTAAGCAGCATCGAATGATGTTTACTAATTTCATTGGATTCGGTTTGAATTTACTGTGCACTTACATTTCTTGAGGAATTCATATTTGAGCATCGACAATTCCTCAATTACAATATCGATGGCGCAGGCTATTAGCGCAGTTATAATGCCAATCTGTATGAAGATTATCCAGCGTATTAGATCTTTGCGTAGTGACAAATGCGCGTTATTCGTTTTGCGTTGCTCGGTTTTGAAAAGTTCATTTTCGCAGACATCATAATCAAGACTCTGTGTGTATGTGTGTGTGTAAGAAAACGATGAAAAACTACTTAGTTTCTAAGTCCAAATCACTCACTTCATATACGTCGGTTCTACGCCCATCAGCGCTAGTTGAAGACGCAATCGCTGCTGTACGTGACCGTGTGTAAAATACTGGATTGTTTTGCTGACCATTGATACCGCCATTGGTGTTGACAGTAGTTGTAGTTGCACTTACACTTGCATTGTCATCTGCCGCCTTTATTATAGAGAAAAAAACTTCCTAGATTAGTTTACTGAGTCATACGGAACACAAAGAAAATACTTTTCTTTTGTTTAGAACTTACAGCTTGGACAGTGTCACCGTCGGTTATCCTAGCGTCTTCCACATTAAGGATGGATTCATCACTATCATCATCACCATCCGCACAATACGTAAATATTGCATTTTCGCCTTTAGAGGCAGAGCTGGCAGTCGTTGCTGCTGCCGCAACTTCATCATCACTAGTTGCTTCATCGCTGCTGTTAATCAAAAACTTTATGTCGCTTCTTTCTTTGGGCTTCATGATTATTATTTTTTATTTACTTTAAAGTGTGCAAACGAAATTAAAAGAAAAAAATAGGGAAAACCAACAACCACAGTTTTATGCCATAACAAAAAATGGCAAACAGTACAAATGCATTTAGTGACGGAGCTATGTTAAATTACGACTAAGTAACCAAATTGATCTTTGTGCGAAAGTATCGCAACGAATCAAGTGAGCAATAAAATTGTAAAACGGTTGTAATTGTAGTTAGTTTAATCTTTTGTAGTATTATCTATAATTTTCAATGATACAATTTAAGGAACACTGAGTATTCGTAATGTACCCAGTGCCTTAAACCCGACCCTCCATTCTCGTATCAGTATCGAATTGATGGTGAAAATGACATCAGTGCAAATTTAAGTTTAACAAACCTAATAGTCCACTTATTTTACTTGGAAAGTTTTCCGGAAGTTTTGAAAATTTGTATGGATTTTGATGTGCTCTTTCCGATTTTCAACTTTGCCACCTGGAATCTCTGCCGCTCGCGTTGCCATTTTGAAAAAATGGCGGCCAAAACTAGTTTTTTGACAAAATCTCCTTTCCGGTTCATTCTACGATAAAAACATATATATACAAAATGAAAGTAGAGATAATTTCCTACAATTTATGTTAAAATCTTTTTTTCGTAAAATTAATAGTTTTGTAGTTCAACAAGCGCTTGGCTTAAAAAACCTATTTCCACACCACCTTGAGGTAGAGTAAGCGGCTTGTTTTTTTTTTTAACCGTGGCATCCCCAGTAGGCCTAATCAACATGAAATTCACTATCTTAGAATTTAGTGCTTTCTTCTTCGCTCCGCTGTTCTTGATGGACCAGGTGTTGCGAGTTCATCGTCATTAGTGCTGATCTAAACGTCACAGACCAAAAATTCTCCTAAATCATCCTCAATAGGTAATTATCAGTTTCATCACTATCTGCTACGTTCTCGATTTCATCACATGTTTGCTCGAAAATAGTATCCGTTTCTTTCACTTCGTCACTCATCTTGTGATGGAACTTGCGAATTGTCACAGCTACCACTATAATTTGCGCATATAACGGAGCACTTTAACCCAGCCTTTCTGCATCCATATCCACTTTCTGACATCTCTTTTGCATTTAACAAACTTTCCGGAACTGGGGGAAATTAGGAATTAGCCAGTCCAATGCATGTGGTTGAACCAAGCAACGATTTGCTGCGTCTAGAAGCGAACAGCAACACCACAGAAGAATGAAATAGTATTGCAAGCAAAGTATTGCAGCATGTAAAACGAGTCAAAACGGATGGAGTTTCTGTGTCGTTTTGCATGGACAGACTTTATCAAACCGCCAAAAGAAGTGGAACGAATGAACCCATCCATAGATAATAATAAAACATGTATTTCTTTAAAGAAAAATATAAGAAGTGAAAAAACATATATAAATTTCTACAATATGGAATAAGTCAGTTATAGTTTAGTAAATAATACTCTGTTCTAGAAACCTTTTGGTTATCGCGAAATATATAGGTTTACATTACGACTGAGCCATACAAAACGTAAAGCGGTTAATATAATCCACTTCTCTTCGAGTTCTAGCAGCTCCAAGTTAGATATTTAAGGAGTACATTCTTCGAACCCATGCCTCCACGAATTCAAATCAATCATGAAAAGAAAGTCCTAGGTATATCGAAAGAATGAAGCTGTGTACAACATATTAGCGAGAGTTATACGATACAGTAGTGTATGGACATGAGCTTATTAATGATTATATGGAAAGACTGAGCTTCGATTCATACGAATCATCAAGTGTTGTTATCCAATAACTTTATTAAGAAACAAAATACTAAAAAAAATAAAATTTTTTTTTTTTAGATTTAGATTAGCAAATATAAAAATGGTTCTTGATCATATCAATGATATTTGATTAATATTGAAAGGTTAGAACTGAAAACCGAATTCCGGATGTTGGAACTTGAACTTGGCCAAGTCCAGTAAGACACGTTTGCTCTCAATCTGATTGCGGTTGTTGAGTTCATGTTGAATCTCTCTAAGCGCAGCATTGATGTGCAAAAATACATCTCTGAAATTTTCGATTGTAGTGCGTGTATCCGATTCGCCCATGGGCAAATTCGGCGATATTTCTATCTCCGGACTATTATTTGAGCTACTATTGCTGCTGTTTAGTGTTAAGTCGATGGCTTGCGTTGGTTGTTGTATTTGTTGAAATTGGTCCGGTTTGATCAAACCAAATGGCATTGCGAATGCGCGCAAAAAATTGTTCTGATGCATTGTAGCGGCGTTATTGTTGTTCAGAAAATGTCCAAAAGAATTGAAAATTGGAGTGGCGTTGGCCATGTTGGTCGTAGTTGTGTTAAAATTTAATTGCGTAGCAATGCCGTTTATAAAGGTTGGCGCTAGTAATGCGTGCTGAGTATCCAATTGTGGCATTTGATCAGTGGGTGTACCGACTGTTGCACCTGCTACCTGCGCAATCTAAAATAAGAACATACCAGTTACACATTTTTCGTATAAGGGACAATTATGAGTGTTTCTATGCGACTCTCGCATTATATGCTGACGATTATGATCTCTTAACTTTTATATTCTTATTTAATGGGTTTTAAACTAGAACTTAGATATAAAATAAATCTTGGATTAAGAGCATTGCCTTTTTCGAGTACTATTTTAATATATTTCTAAGCGAAATATTGATCTAAATCTAAACTCATTTCATTTTCTATTCTTTAATCAGCAGTTCCATCTATAGAAAATTATCTTATAGTAAGAAACAGAGAAAATCAACAAAACGAACTGCGTTCCCACGTGAAGGCAAAATATAAAGTTTGTACGTTTTTTTATGCTTCCGTATGCGGCCACATTTCTCAAGACTTAAAGCTGCCAAATCTGCTGCATACTTACATTATTCGGTTCCTGGGCACTTTGTAAATTTATCATACCATCGGCTCCATCAGGCTGAGCTTGATTTTCGATAAAGCCGGCCCCTATGACAGCAGAGCTATCGATCTGCGATGGTACAGTCTCAGACTCCTTGATTTTTGGAAGAAGATATGTGGATTGTAAGAACAAAAATAAGTAAAAAACTAGAAATAACATTTAAATATCGATCCCAAATATCCAGATGCGCAGATGAACGAACACAAGCTAACACATATGATACACCAACACCAACACTGTCTCTACCAAAAGGAATAACGGCAGTTTGCTATCTTGCATAGTATGACGTGCACACGTGTAATTTCTGAAAAGTCTCAACTGTTTTGATACTAGTTACTTGTGTATGTAAAGTAAAGTGTAAAATTATTGCACACACATACAGACCGTCAGGAAACAAGCCATTCTTACATTCTGCACTACTTGGCCCTGTTGTTGTTGCTCCTGCTTGTGTCGCTTAAATACCGTTTTGATTTTGAGCTCACGTTTCTCTTCCACTCCCATTACTAAATTTTTATTGCGTTGCGAACTTCGGCGTACGCTTCGCAGGCGATCACGGCGCTCGAGCAGCGCTGAGACTTTCATGTCGTGCAATTTGCCGAGCAGCGATGAGTGCCGGCGCTACATTCAGCAAGAAAGAAAAATATACGTTGAATAAATTTTATAATGTATATTAAATATAAAATACAGAACCTGGTCAAACGTACCTTGATGTGCATATGAAAATTCCCAGTTGAACGTACACTTCCCCGGTAAACACGATCCGGTGGACAATTGCAACATTTTACAGTGACATTTTCGCCGTCACGCGTTTGGATTTCATAAAGCTCACCATTTAGTATATAGGGTATGTGTTGAGAACGCGATGCTGTTACCAACTTCTTATCCTCGTGAACTTGCTTGTTCTTATTTGGCATAGTTTCCTGTAAAATAGACAATCTACTAACTCTTTAGAAAGTTAACCGCACTAATTGAAAGCTTCGAAACGAATGACGAAAGGAAGAAACTATAACTAAGCGATTTGAAGTTCTATCGTTTATTCAGTGTGCTAGAAAAGGATGCAGTGATTTCGTGTGCATCTATGAGAACGAATATAAGGTACGAAAGAAATAACGGAGAAAAGCAAAAAGCGAAAACTCGCTTGTTGCAAAATGCTGCATTAACATTGAAGAAGCAGAAATAAAATAATTTTCGTTGCTGGTAAAAACCCGAATCCTAAGAACGAAAACAATGGTAATAATAATTTATTCATAAAATAATTTCAATATTTACTATATAGAAGTTTGGAACTGAAGTTGTACAGTTATTAGTGCTGCCACCATGAACTTATAGAGTTTGAGCGCGCCAACTATTGATCATTATTGAGCACTTGTTTTGCATGACGCTAGGCAACACTATCAGTTGAGTTGATGATCAGCTGATTGTTCTTTGACATTTGCAAACAGGCGTGGGCGACTAACACTAGAAACTGTTGGAAGGATTCGTTTGCTGAATTTTTTTGCAATGTCTGATGAAAAAGTTGATGCCAAACCCAATATATTAGTGGCTGGTTCGTGAATAAATTACAATTTAATATGATATCAATGAAACCATGTTTATGCTTATATGGCAGGCACACCGGGCGTGGGCAAATCCTACTTGTGCTCACGTTTGGCTGACAAGTTGAAATTCCAGTGGCACGATTGCTCGAAGATAGCCAAAGAGCAAAAACTCACTTTGGGTTACGACGATGAACTTGACTGCCCCATACTAGATGAGGATAAGGTAGGTTGAAACGTGTCGCTACCCTAATACAAACTTTGATTATTAATCATCGTGTTGCAGCTCATGGACTACTTGGAGCCGATAATGCAACAGGGGGGCAACATTGTGGAATATCACGGCTGTGACTTCTTTCCCGAGCGTTGGTTTCAAGCCGTTTTTGTTATTACATGCTCTAATACAACGCTTTTCGATCGTCTGAAAGCGCGTGGCTACGGCACAAGGAAACTAAATTCGAATTTAGAGTGCGAAATATTGGCCACTATTTTGGAGGAGGCTCGAGAATCGTATAAACCAAATATTGTGTTCGAGCTGAGCGGCGAGTCAAAAAAGGACGGGGATAACAGCATTAAAGCTGTTAAGAAGTGGTACAATGAATGGAAGTCTAAATAATGAGAATCGTATTTAGTTTTTATTTTAATTTCATAATTAAAAATATTACAGTAAGCACCAAATATTAGCTATTAACTTATATTCTTGTCATTTTGAAACGCAGTGGACCCTCCGGCGCGTACATGAAAGTGACCGCATAGTCGAGAGGCCGATGATTATATTCCAGCTTGTAATTCCGTAGCAGCTGTAATTTAAATTTGATGAAATAGTGCTACTGTGAGAATTGTTTTTATAGTACCTTCGAAAGCAGTATTTGCATCTCGAGGTCAGCGAAACGGCGTCCAAGGCACATGCGTGCACCATAGCCATAGGGCAACGATGCAAACGGGTGCAACTTGCCAGCAAAGCCGCCCTGCTCCACTTTTAGCCAGCGTTCTGGCTTAAAACTAGCCGCATCGGTTACGTACTCTTCCATGTTGCCGGTCACAATCGTTGGAAAGACGGCTTGCACGCCTTTGGGCACATGATAACCACAGATTACACTATCCTCCTGCAGAGTGCGTCCATTGCCAATGACGGTGCTGTACATGCGGAATACTTCCTTGATAAACGCTTTCAGATAATGCATCTGATCGAGCAGTTGTATGCTTAGCGGCGCTGTTGGATCTGGAAATAAGCGCTTGAGCTCTTCGTGCACCTTTTGCTGCTCCGCAGGCCGCGTTGCCAGTTGATAAAGCATTGAACAAACAGCCATAGATATCTGGTAAGTTATAGACGGATGAAGTAGGGTTTGCAGTAAAATTATATGTATCTGTACCGTATCAATGCCGACGAGGATCAAATCCAATGCCATTATTGTCGCTATTTTCTCATCTTTCTCCGATATTATGACCTTCTCTAGCAACGATGGCTCGTCACCGATTTTTTGACTAGCATCTTGCGTACGTAAACGCTCCGTCGCGCTACCAATGTATTTCATGCAGACGCTGAAATTGTTTAACCGTGTAAAATAGAAATTCTAAGAAGAAGTAAGGCGCTGCTTACTCGACAAAAAAGTTCATGTTTTTCACATATCGCGTCCATAGTGGCGTGGGAAAGTAACGCCAATAGGGTGCCTTCAGTTCCAACGTAGCCACATTGCGTAACGCATACTTGGCGGCATTTATGATTTGCTGTGGCTCAGAGTCGGGAGTCAGATTTGGCTCCAGGCATCCCAAGCGTGTATCCAATGCGACGCGACCAATGCCTATTTGATATTAAAAGAGTAGGAGCGAGTTAGTACTTTGTCTGATTATACTAGACACAACACATACATTCCAGCGACCATTTGTGTATTTCGTTATCGAAATCCCCAGGCAACTCCAAGTTTTCATCGAGCAATTGCTCGCAGCGCAGAAGAAAATCCTCAGTGATGCCTTCGATCGGCTTAAGATAACGTCGGATTGTGGATAGCTGCAGCACTGGTTTCTGTACACGCGAGCGAAACTGACGCCAAGGTTCGCCGTGCCTGCCAAGAATTTTCAAATGTGTGATATATGTTATGAGACATGCATTTGAATGTCACTGAAGCAACTTACACGCCGACTACGCCGCCAAGCTCGCCAAAGAAATCCTTTCGTACGACGCTTTTATATTTCACTAAGCTTGGCATTGATGGCCGGAATGGTGTGGGACCCTCGCGTCGGTAGCACTGCACATTGAATAGAAATAGGGTATAATTAGCGCATGTAATGACCTTCACAAAGCGGCAGTAGCTTATTTATTTTTTTCACCTATGCAATATGCTCCTTCTATTGAAAAAAAGAAGAAAAAAAAAACAAAAAACAAAAAAAAAAGCACACAGCGTTATGACCAACCAAGCGTTACAAGCATTGCCATATCTCTTGTTGTTGTTTGTATATCTGTTTGCTTGAGCAATTTGCATCAATTAAGATATTCGGTTTGCTAGCTAAACATGAATATTCTTTATACTCATACCTTTTCAATTTCGTCAGCGTCGTAGATGAAAAGCAAATCCGGCCGCCCAATCAGACCACTAAAACGTACTATTTTACCATAGCGCTCGTGCAGTAGCAATGAAATTTTCGCGACATCTGATATTGTGTATTGTCCTATAATGGGCATCAATCTATAAGAAGTGTCAAATGTTAATTTATGGAGGTACACTTATACATATCTATTATAGTCACAAAAGAAGTTTGTCCCAATTGTTTTGACTCTCTGATTCTCTTCGAAGGACTGCCTACCTATCATTGAGCATTATAATTCGTAAGCCACAGCCCAGAAGTCTTGACTTAAGAGCCATAGGCTGTTTTTTTTCCTCGCCCATTGAGATGCCTGTTTTATCTGGATTCAATGCTCACAAAGTTTTTCTGAAATTGTTGTATAACGTAGACACGAAGTTTGAGACGTAGAAGCCAAAGAGAAATAAAAGACTCCGTCGAGTATTGCATATATCAGCTCGACAAAACAAGTTTATCTGTGCATATTAGTTCTCAAATTTTTGAAGCTTTGCACTGAATTCATATCAAAGGCGATTGGATGCGTTACTAGGCAGGTTAGGAAGTTGTATGCCACTGAAAACCCATTAATCAAATTTAAATTACATTGATTCAGAACCATCGACCTAAACTGTGAAAAATTCAAGATCGTTCAGTTGTACTTTATATATTTTTAAGTTTCTTGTGTTATGTACAATATTTTGTAATCTTCTATAGGCATTTTGCCTTGCGTGGCCTCTGAGTTTTACGTTGGTAACTTCAAGCAAACTGGACGTAATTCAATGAAGACTACAGATATGTATAAATTTAGTGTCAATGGACTGATTATCTAAAAAACTGCACAGAAATTTTCCGTGTGCTTCAACTCTAATGTTAATAGAGTAAAAATAGAAAGATACTTTATTAACAAATAATTTCGTGGTCAAGTGCAGAAACTGTTTTGCATTTTTCTATTTTCAGTCTACACTACAAAAGCAGTGGCTCTTGTTAGAGCACTGTGATGAACACTTTCAGTGACCTTGAAATAATAATAATAATACTGCCAGCTAATATGCCAGCGATGATAGTGTTAAATGAACGCTAATGAACACACTTCAGGATGACGTTGTACAAATCGCTATGAACTTCATTGAATGAGACGATAAACATGTTGAGGAAGGTAGGCACACGACGGAGCGTTGAGTGGTGCGATGATGACTTAAGCTGAAGTGGTGAGAATTATTGTGAAATAATTGATCTCTTTAAAGCTGGAATTGAATGTAGAATTCCAGTTGATAAACTCGTTCTGGGGGTGTTAGATGAGCGCGTGAAGAACACTGATGAATGCGTAGAAACATCATTATGTTGTTTTAGGCAAGTTAGTCTGCTTAATTGGGTCAAGAGCGGCTGGTGGCGGAAAACAAAGAAGACTGAAAGAATGCGTGAGTGACGACGAAAACAAGTTTCTCTGCAGTCTCGTTTCCTCAGCTCTGTTGAGGTACACGACTTTGTATACCGTATCTTTTCATTACAACTGAGTGGTTGTAAAGTTGATGAAGATGTAAGTTGTTTTTGCGCTAAGCCAACGCCGAAGTAAATGTATCTTCATTTTAGTTTTTGTATAGGCAATTTAACTGCTGGTGTCAAAATTATTTGCATCTTACTGTCTTCGTATAGATAGATTCATAGAAAATTTGTTAAGCTATACATTTTTAAATGGTTTTTATTGGCCTAATATAAATGTTTGCCTAAGCTGAGGATGTCAATGATTTTATTGTTGTTGTTGCTGTTGTTGACATATTTGTAGTTGTGTCGACAGCGTCTATTAATATTGCATTAACTAAGTACACGTCTGTGTACATAAACGTTTCTTACAAACCGTTATACGTGAAGGCAGCAAAGGGAGGACAAGAAATTTACAAGCTCAAACGGAGGAAAGCCATGAAGTGAAAGTAAGTTTTTCGCTTAAGTCTTTCGTTTTCGTAAAACAAAAAAAAAAAACTGCATCAATTTAGACAATAGAGAAAAAAGTACCTCCAAGTATTACCCAGTATGGGTATCGGTCTCGGACCAGGTATCTCATTGTAGGGCAATGCGTTCTGCCAGTCAGTCGTGCTGTTGGTACGTGACGATGTCGATGAGTCACCTAAATGTGGGCAAATACTTGGATTCGCCGAATTCGGTGTTGTTGTTGCGGCAACAGCAGCGCTCGAACGCTGCTGTGTTTGTTGCTGTTGCAACTGTGTTTTTAGGCCATTTTGCAAAAGACCACTTTTGGCAGCAGTGATCTTTGCTGGTGAAGTGGTTGCGCGCAGGAAATACAGCGACATTTTTTTAAATTTAGTATAACTATGTATATTTTGTGCTTTCTTTATTCCTCTTTTACACTACGGGTAATTGCCATTGCACATTCCAATTAATTCCAGTCAGGTTTTATTTAGTTTGGTTCGTTTTTTAAGTTTATGCCTCAGATTGATGTACGCAGTTGATGGACACGCAAAAACACACAAACAACTCGAAAATTAAATGTTAACGGTCGCTACGCGCGTTGTCAACTTCACTTGGCAGTGGTTCGAAATCGACTCAACTCAATTCAAGTCGTTCCCACTTTGCTGCGGCGCTGTGTGACGCCGCCAAATGGCGAGCTTTTTCGCTCTGTGCTGACAAAAGCGACAAGTGCGTACTCTCCCACTTTGTAACACATGGAGTAATCGTAATGTAATTCACTCTGTAAGCTATTCTCTAAGTTCTCTTTTGCTTTAAATAGCACAGAAACTCGATATTGGAAAATAAATATTTTCTGATTTCACCTTCTGAGGTATCCCTAGTAGGAATGGTACTTGCTTCGCTGTTATGATAAATTAACCCACCAAATTTTTTTGGGTACTGTAGAACTAATAAACGTGGTTGGCAAATTAACTTTTCCAAAATAAAAATCCAATAAAAAAACTGCCATGGCTCGTCTCACAATAGTCCATACGATCGATTCAATCCATACGAGAGTATGTAGCCGAAATTATTCTATAGACAGCTGAATATTGTTTCTCAGTACATCAATTGGGTGTTCAGCAATTGTTGTACTTGTGTGACACGGAGCTCCGTCTTGTGAAAACCAAATGTCATTGGTATCAATATTCTCAAATTTCGCAAAGAATGGTGACCACTCAATGTAAGAGACGCACCATTATCAATTTCAAAGAAAATTGGTGCAATGATATGACCCGACCATAATCCGCACCACACAGCCACTCTTTGCAGAAGCATTGGCTTCTCCGCAATGACTTCAAAAATGTTTTCTCTTAAACAAAGAACTCACGAGCCGTCGTTACTGCAATTGGTTTGTGTATGTGCTGAATTATGCTTTGGCACACATCACTAAGTGAGTGTACTCGATTGTGCCAATTCTTCGGTTTTTTCGCATTTAAGAAATTCGCCTTTAAAAAGTTAAAGAGAACATGTGCGGGAAAAACAATATTATAATAATAATAGCTGATATCCCGCCGGCATTACCAGGCAAAAAAAAAATCGATACTTGCCTATCAATTTGATACAGTAATTGTATACATAAAAAAAAAATAGATTTGTTGAAAATTACGGACAGCAGAGCGAAACAAACGATTTTTGCCACTTTCCTTTATGTATATAAATAAAGCAAAAACTTTTCTTTAATATTCCACATTTTTTATTTCTTGAAATATGTTTAACGTTTAACGTTTATTTTTTATTTTTATTTTAGCCGTAGATTTCAAAAAAGAAACAAACACCTTTGTGGCTTTTTTATCGTGCATTTTACTCGTCAAATATTTGAGGAAAGTTGTGCGCCATGTTTGATTTGTTCTTTTTATTTAAAAATGTTTATTCTTATTATATATATAATATGTTTTTACATGTGCTTAAGTTGAAACACTGACGTCACTTCTCCACTTTATTTAAGTCTGCTTTAAATGCAATGCTGGTTTCAATAAAGTTAAAGTGTCAGTAGATTTTTTGCATAGTTGCCAAGTTTTAATAAGAGTTTCTATATAAA
This sequence comes from Cacoxenus indagator, assembly GCA_035041755.1. Taxonomy (NCBI): domain Eukaryota; kingdom Metazoa; phylum Arthropoda; class Insecta; order Diptera; family Drosophilidae; genus Cacoxenus; species Cacoxenus indagator. Next base: position 972,569 of record JAWNKX010000240.1, read on the forward strand.
TTTTTGTCTATAATAATTTGTTACTCAAAAACCAAATTATAAGACTCGTAGTGGAAAGAAAGAATGTCTAGAAAACGGAATTTTCTGTTGTTTTGTGTTTACTTATTAATTAAGGACATCAAAAATTCTCCTATAAAACTTTGGTTTTTTATGCATTTTCCAAAAAAAAAACCTATTTGAAAAATTGGTTTGCTGAACACGCTCTTAGCCTATTGCTAAAGTAAAACATTTACACACTCAACAATAGAGCTATATTGGTCTTCAGATTAAACAGTTTTCTAGTTCTTTTGTGATTTCTTTTCATATTTGACATTTTCGACTAGACCTTGTTAAATGAAGTCAATTAAAAATCTAATTTGTCTTTTTTTTTGAGTTCGAATATCGTTTTCAACCCATAAAATGGCACATTGCGAAATGAGTTTATGTATTTTCATTGGAAGATGATATCTTAGGCGTAGTTCGTAACGATTCAAAATACAGTCCACGAAATAACTATAGCATACAATAGCATATGATTCTCAATTAGTTTATTGATGGGTTCGTATAATTAGTTTATTGTTAATGTATTCATGTCAGTAGTTGAACTCATCGCATTTTAAAAATCCTGTTATTTTCACGTATTCAACAAGAGTCGTGATTCTGGAACGAAATAGCTAAAGCATAAAAATCAAAAAAATTTCTGGTGTTGCTTAATTTAATTATTTGTAGGCCACATTTTTTAAGGAGATTAAGAACTTTAAGTACTTAAAAAGGTTCGCGCAACGTCGGTTATTGCAATGATACAAAATCGCATGGTTGCAGTATGCTGAAAGGCATAAGTTGAAGGACAATAAGTGGAAGTCTGTGGTGTTCAGCGACGAAAAGAAGTCTTACTTAGTTGGCCTTGACGGTCTACAGAAATATTGGACTAATATTTGCCGAATATGATAATATGGGCGGCATTTAGCTAGCTTGAATCTACCCCCGATTTGCTTTTATCACCCATAAAATGAACACCGGGGCTTATGTCGACCTTCCGGACAATGTTTTCATAAATTTCTCAGCACATTTCTGTGGCGAGTTCTTGACAACGCTCCTATACATAATGCTAGGGTGACAAAGCGTATTTTTTTGGAGAGATCAATCAATATAATGGAATGGCCGGCTGTCAGCCCAGACTTAAATCCAATTGAGAACGTCTGGGCAATTTTGTCTCAGCAAGTTTACGCTGGAGGACGCCAATTCGAGACTTTAAAGGATCTTAAAACTTGCATCCACTTTATACCTTTCAGACATTGATTGAGTCAATGCCAAACATATTATTATAAGAGTGGGCATATAAAATATTAGATTTTTTTTTTTGTATTATTAGGAATATTCTATATTTTTCTATTTTGTATGCTATAATTCGTTAGAACTGAAACTAATTTTTAAGTTTTCCCAATTTGCGAATTTGTTTTTACGTAGTCACATAGTCATTATGAATGGATTTTGCTACAGATATCACTAAAATTGAAGAAAAAATTTTGTTTGAAAATTGTTTTGTTTCTAAAAACCCAGTTATAAGGCTGTATGCTATATTTACTTTGTGCACTTTTGATGACAAAACAGTTATTAAATTAAATTGATTTGAATTAATTTCGTAGAATCTTATACTCAGGGGTTCTTTTTTCATTTTATTACTTTTATTTATTAATTTTTTTCAGCTAGGGCACCGTGGGTTTAAGTATAAATTGTTTCATGGCGATACTGAATTAAAGTACTCCAACTTATAGCCAAGTTAAGCTGCCAAAAGACCTTCACGTGAAGTCAATATGTTTTTGCATAGTTTTTTCCCTTTTTTAATTGAGTTTTAAGCTTAACTTGCAATTAGTAATAATAATATGCATTAGTAAAGTACTAATTTTAAACTTAGCGTAGTTTTCTTACAAAGATTGTTTTTGTTGAATTTTTTTTGTTTCTTTAGCAGTTGTTAAGTGAAAGTCGTACTGATTTCCATAGTGTATATGTGTACGAGTATAAGAGTTAGTTAATAAATATTTTAAAATAAGTTTATATAGTATGGCGTTCGTTCTCTACCAGCTTAGATGGGTGGTGGTTGTTTCACAATACATCGATCTTGCAGACAATTTCTACTGTATTATACATACACATTGTATACATTCAATGCGATGTGCTATCCTATTTTCTTCGTTTTTAAATACTTATCAATAACGGCTTGTTCATATTTACAGATCTCACATATTCTATAAAATAAAACTAAAACAAATTTAAAAAGAGAAAACAAAATGGCATATTTTCAGTTCACGATACACAATTTTTAAAACAAAATTTTGATAGTAAATGCAACTGCAAAAAAATGCATAATTTTCTCTCCAAAAAGCAAAAAGTGCTGCAGAGCTGCCTGAGCTCTTCAAAATCTCGTGCGAATCTGTCGCGGTGATATTTTGTAGTCGGCGTTTTTCTTCTCATATCGTTTCATCGTTGTTTTAATACTTTTCACTGTGAACTGTACACGTTCAACGTCCTGCTACTGTTAACACTCGAATTCATTTGCTGTGATTGCGCTCAAATCCTTCATGAGTCCTTCGAGGTTGGCCATTTCCTGATTCAGTTCTTCGGTGGATGTGCTCGGTGCCAGTCTTTGTATCTCGTCTGTGGAGTGCGCCACCGAGCCGCCACTTTGCAGGCGATTCGGCGTTGCCGCTGAGAATGAAGGCTTTTTGTAAGGCGATTGATTTTGTGGACGTACTATAGTAACGGCAGGAGCTACAACATCGAAATGGTTTGTTAGTTATGGTGCTACATCAGCATCACTTTACATTGACTATACTCACTGTGTTTGTTAACGGGTGTTTGGCCACCAGTGGGTGGGGGCCCTGGCACGCTGAAACTTTTCAATGGATGACCACGCTTGGTGCTCTCAATAGTCGAAACGCCACCATTACTAGTAGCGCCACCAGTAACGCCACAACCTGTGCCACCAGTATAGCCGCTGTTGCTGTGGAAATATGAAACAAAATTAAAAAAAAGAGGAAATTAGTGGAATTGTATTTTATTATTGGCTCCGACAAATAACGCGTATGCAGGCCCGTGCATAGCATAACGAGCGTATCTTGGTTTGTATTGTAGTTCATTTTAATCAATTTATGCGAATGCGCATGCCAATTTGTATGTGTGCGTGTATGTGTATGTATGATAAGCGAGTATCCTTGTTGGCCGTTAATCTTGGTCATCACCTTCTATGCGAACCTTACGACTTTTTTTGTTGTCCACATAGCTCTTCAAGCCTTTTCGGTATCTCTGCTGGCGTTGTGCAACCGCAGCCAGCATTCTGTACGGCTTTTTATCCGATTCTTTCATAATACTCCATATAGCAGAAGCATATTCCACAATAAGAGCGGCATTACTTTCTGATATAATGCCGTGATACTGAGGGTTTATTAGCAGCTCGTCGAGACGAAATTTATTCACGAAATTTATAAATGGGCTCGGCGAAGCCATCAATGTTATTTGCCGATTAACGATCCTCGCCATGGTTCTTGAATTCAAATTCACATATCCCGAGTTCGGGTAGTGCCAAACCCGCGACATTGTCGGATCTACACGACCCCACCTTGTCCTGGTTGTCATGTGTATAACTTTGAATTTTTATTTTTATAATATTTAATAAATTTGATTTTTGTGTGCGATTTCGTTGGATAGAAGAAATGTTTTAAATTTATACTTTTTGATTTCGTTTCATCTACTAAACACTGTCAATAATTTTCTATGGTTGCTAGTTTTCGATTTTTTTGTAATGATACTTAGCCAATCAGAAAAATGATTAAAGAATAATGACGTATGCATAATACTAGACCATATCGATGATTGCTAATTGAGTGTGAATTAGAGTAGAGCTGAGCTATTAACTTACCAGAAGTTTCCCTCGTAGCCGTAAGGGTGTTCCGGTGTCTGAGCCAGCGAACTATTCTGCGCCTGGGTGAGACTCTGCTGTGAGAGCCCCGTGTCCATAGTCATGTGTGAACGGTTTTGTATGTTGTACTGTGTACGCGGATATTGCGGACGCTCCATGGTAGAGTTCATTGATGTGGCTAAAATGGGGAATAAGACGTTTATTTTCATTTTCATTTTTATTATTATGCTGATTTCGGCTGTGTCGAAGTTGGAACACTATAGTTAACGATTTAGTATTAAAAAAAATGTCTATGGTTCTTATATATACGGTTTCCATTAATAGCCCTATAGCTTTACAGTTTTAATGCCTCAAGATCTGCTTAAACTTTACGTCAATAACAACTACCGTCAAAGTTGGGCATTAGTTTACATATTTAAAGCCGGACAGACGTACAACTGGTATGCATAGATCAACTAGGCAAGCCAGGTTGATCGGGAATATATACGCCCATGGAGTCTATTATGTCTTCTCATTGTGTTGCAAATGCACCTACTATACGCTGTGTGGTATAGTGTATAAGAACACATTTAACGACTCGTTTAATTGTGTTTTTATCATTATCGTTTTAATACTCACTCATATAGCCCGGTACATAGGAACGCTTGTCCAGCGAGTTGCTCAAATGCGCTGGCACTGGTGTGTCCACCTCGTATTCACTGTGCACAACGGAACGTGGCAGCGTCAAGGCACCACTACTGGAAGCAGCATCGCTGCACACCGGCGTCGCTGTGTGCAAGCCTTTGTCGATGTTTTTCAATTCCATTTGATCGTGATGTATCCAAAGGTCTGGCGGTTTTGGCACACCCACATTGTTTTTTTGGTAGCTATAAAATAGTAGGTAGCATAGACAGTTTTTGTTTCTTACACTTTCACTGGAGTATTTCATTAGCTCACCTCTTCTTGGTGTGCTCGGGCGTTGATTGTGGCTTGCGTCTGCATAAAACCACAATGATTGTCACAACTACCAGAACTAGGACCGTGCTAGCAATGACTATGTACAAGAGTTTATCGTTTTCAATGCCCTTAGCAATAGTGTTCGATTCCTGCATGATGACTGCGGCGCCTGTGGTGTACGCTACTAGAGCGGAGAAGGGCGCATTATTGGAAGCCTTTGTGGAGCGCGCTTGCACCTTGAAATAATAGGTTGTGTATGGCTTCAAATTGGGCAACATCATCATTGTCTCTTCGCCGGCAAACGCCTCAATGTTCCAGTCACGATCCCGTTTGGTCGTATCGGTGGTGTAGTATATGTTGTAGCCTGTAATTTGGCCAATACTGTGCTTTGGTGGCAGCCACTGTAATATGACATTTTGTGGATTCTGCTCATCCATGCGTACAGACAGCTCGCGTGGCGGTGTTATCGGTACATTTTGGTAGGTGTTATTCAACACAGACATGGACCAAGCCGACTCGCGCCGGCCTTTGACCACTTTCACAGCAAATTCGTACTGTGTGTTCGGCCGAAGATCATTGATCATGCAGTTGAGATCGGTGGTATTGTGATAGCGATAGCGACTGGAACCAGTAATGCCGTAGCGCACCGTGTAGTGGCGATTATCTGTGACATGTTGATTCTTATTGAGCATAGTATCGATCCAATACACCACAATGGACGAACTTGACATTGTGATTGCACGAAGGCCAACAGGCACTTCCAACGGTACGGGTATATCCAGCGGTTCTTCATCGCGTGTTTTGATGTTGTCATAGATGGGCGGACCATCGCCCTTTATATTGCGCGCACGCAGCGACACTACATACTCTGTGTTCGATTCAAGACTTTTCAACACGTAATAGCGTTCCGATTCTTTGAGCTCAATGGTATTCTCATCGGGTATGCCGCGTCCCCAGCCAAGAACATAGCTGCGGATTTTTATCTCCGGCTGTTGGGGTGGACCCCAATGTAAAGCAATATTGTCCGCACCAGGGTGTATACCAATCCAAACCGGTTTTGAAGGTACTTGCGTTTCATCCAAGTCGTTCTCCAGCGTCATAACACGATGCCACTCAGTAAAAGGTCCCGAACCATTCACAGTCATGGCGGCAATCTTCACTTGGTACTCCGAATTGCGATCCAAACTAATTAGCTCAAAGTAGCGTATATTCGCTGGCGTGCTCTTTACCTGAGGCGCATCCTTGAGCTTGCGATAGCGTATTTTGTAACCCGTGATCTGACCATTGCGTTCTTCCTCCGCTGGCGGTTCCCAATGGACGGTAATGGACTGTTTAGATTTTCAAAGATACAAGTACATATACCTTTTGTGAACTGATATTGCATATTGATATAGTTTAGTTGACTTACGGTTGAACTAGTGACCTCCATTGTTACGTTATTCGGCGGCTCCGACGGGGTCGAAGAAAACGTTTTCACTTTGATTTCATTCGATGGATCGCCCATGCCGTTCCTATTGAACGGCACCACGCTGATTGTGTAATCGGTGTAGGGGCGCAATTCCGTGAGCACAGCATCAAGATTGGTACTGTCGTGATACATCTCAGCGCCGCTGTCATTCTAAGGAATGAAGATAATGAAGCAAGTTAAAATGGAAACTAGTTGTCAACGTATGGTTGTGGCTGTGGCACATGCCTCTGAGTAGTAGATACGATACTTCAGTATCTCGCCATTGGTCACCGTCGGCTGATCCCAACGCACGTAGATCTCTTTGTGATTGCGTGCATAGCCGTCCACGTTGCGCGGTGGACCGGCAATGTTCTCCTCGGGTTGTGTGCTAACCTCCAGTATGGGCGACGATTCACCTACACCGAAATTGGTGTTTGCCACTACACGGAATTGATATGTCTTGCCGGGCAGCAGGGATTGTATATTCACTTGTTGATCATCGTGGGATTTTGTGACAATTTTTTGTTCGCTATAAGTAATGACATTTTTCTAATATTGCAAAATATATAGGTACTTTTTCGAAAAAAATTATTTATGGCTATGATTCCATGCCGCAATATATGTGAACGCGACATTCAATGAAATATCTTACGATTTTTTAGGACTCCAAACAGATTTTCATAATGTAAATTTAATGTGTTCGATAAGTAGAGTGAACCGGCGCAGTGGCATGGGCAGAGGACAGAAAGATACTCAAGGATATTGTTTTGTTGTAGTACTACGTAGGCTTTGTGTAAGCACAGAAAAATGCTGGCGGCTCCTTTATATTTGCGATAGTAAGTTTGTATTTGGTAACAAAACGTTTTAAGACAAGGGGAAGTTTGAATGTAGACAGCCATAAAAAGTATTTTATTGGCATAAAAAGCTGGAGGACATTGGCATTTTGTGTTGCCATTAAGGATGCATTCAATTCGTTTTGCATGCGATAGCGAAAATTCATTCGTACTTTCAGCAAGAAAAAACCTTTTAGAAGTTCTAAAACTCTTCACGCATCCCGAAAAAACTGGTGTGTTCGCGTTCGATACGGCAATATTGATTTAACTTTTGTTGTAGGAATGCATACTATACATATTGCAGTTCAACATTGAGATCAATGGATTTGTATGGCGACTATACGACCCAGTAATCGTATGGTCTTCATTTAATATTTCAGATATCTAGCTCAAAAACTGAGTGACTAATTTGCGTACATACTAACGGTCATAACTACAACAACGTATCTAGACGAGCTGATCAAGAATATATTTTATACTCGTATACTAGTGAAGTCTCCTATATCTGATTCACTGTATTCTGTGAGAGTTATAAAAAATGTATCCCTAAATAGCTTTCCACTCACCGTTCGCTGTTGTTCATCTTATAGTAGACCGTGTAGGAGACCACCTCGACAGGATTCTTCATGGGTTCCATCCAGCTGAGCGTTACAAAGCGTGGTTTCACGATCTGTGCAACCAAATCGCGCGGTGGTCCCGGCAGCCGCTGCATGAGTCCACTGCCCAGTAATTTGTTCTTGTTAGTTGCATTTGTAGAGGTCGTGGCCGTACCAGTGTCGCCAGCGTCATTGTCGGCATCATCTAAACCTGGGAACGCAGAATAGGAGTTCGTAGTTGAGGATTGTGTTTCTGAACTTGTTATTGGACTTTGTTTCTTTTTATTCTGCCACGAGGCAAGTATCTTATTCGGATCGTCGCCGTGCTTATAAGCCGTAATGAATTCTTGATTTGCACTTGGATCCTCGTCATAGTCTTCCTCTTCGTCATTGTCGTCGTTCGTATGGGATTTCTTGTTAGAGTCGTGGTGTTTGTTCGTAGGCAATATAAGCGAATCGTTCGCGTCGTCTTCGCTCGTCAGCGCACTTAGTTCATCATAATGACGATCGTTAAGTGGTTTCTCCGATTTCAAATACTTCTTGTTGCCCTTTTGGGAGAGCAAACTGTCGAGTATACTCTTTGAGATAATCCGTGTCGTTTCTACGGAGTCGTCATAATTGTCACCGGCTTTCGTTCGTATCTCGCCGGAATGGTAGTTCTTGCGTCGCTTAGGTAACAGTTCGGAGGTTTGTAAGGATTTCGTTTTGTCTGCTTGGTATTTACGTTGTTTAATTTTTCCTTTTTTGGGAGAGTGGAAAGGAAAAATGGATAGGGAAGGATGAATTTGTATGATGAAACAAAAAGAAAAAATAAATAAAAAATAATTAAAATTAAATAAAAATAATTATATTAAATATTAATGTTGACAAAACTACACAACTTATTAATAATATGTACAAAATACAACAAAACAGACAAGTAAACACGGAATATATACACTACTAACTTATACCAAAAGTAACATGAAACCACAAAAAAGGGATACACGATACAAAGAAGATCTAGAAACTTTAAATACGAAGTGGAATAATCAACACCGATAATATCGGATCAATGTTATTTATTGAAAATTATTTGATGTGAAACATTTTTAGTTTCAGCCGGGTATAATTTTACAAACGTAACGCCGGCATACAATCAACTCAGGCTCACATACAAGTCAACAACGACATCGGCTCACGCATACGAAGTCGTTCGGGTGGCTTTCCACGTACAGTTAAATCATTTGCCTGACCCAATGTGGGCGTCGACTAGGTAGCCTAATGGAAATGTACTAGGGTTGCCGTTGCAGAGCTGGTAATTCAATCCCCACGGTGGGCGGCGGAGAGAAAGACACGCGTTTCACATTAGAAGCTTGTGAGTGCTAAGCAAATTCACATTTATATTTTTTCTAATTAGAAACTGTAAATCGGGGTCGATGTTCGTTGGTGACGTCAGATGGCACTCCCATCATCAAAGACTGGTAGCAGCAACCAAATCACCCACCCTATCAGACAAAAAAAAAAAAAAACCATTCGATTTATGTAACCAGCATAAGTGTCGGTTATTCAAAAAATGGAAGAGGCTTACGGAGGTCCTATGCTCCCTAGAGCATCGAACGAGGAATTGAAATTTGGAGTTGATAATCGAGAGGCTTCGATTACATAGCACACACATCATGCTGGGTTATTTTTCCGGAACAACTATTTCTATATGATTGCTAATAATGGCAAGTTTACTACGAGGTGGATGTCTCCGCGTGGTTCCGCATGGTTTCGATTTCAGCCATCTAGTAGCCCAGAAAAAAAGATATTATGTCTAAAAGTATGCTTTACTTTTTTCCATTCTTTCCATTTTGTAAAAATACTATACTTTTTTTTTTGAGTTCTATCTAGTTAACGGATTTCAATGACACAAAGATAGATATACTTTTGATTTATATAATACAAGTAGGGCCCCGGCGCGTTGCTGCCGCATCGCTCTGTCTACTGCTGTGAGTTTCTCGTTGATCTTCCAATGCTTGACTTTTTAGGTGGCATTTTGTACAGCTTGAGTAGCACTGCCGGTGTTTGAGAAGCATTTGAAAATTGAGTTGATCTTAATAGTTAACAAATTCGACTATTTTTTCGGACCAAACTTATCCCTAAGCATTCTCCAAGATGACATCTATCTATGTTCCAATTTTCATGGTGCTCGGTCAAACTGTCAAACTGTCGGATTCCATAGGGATCAAACAAACAGACAAACAAACATCGATTTATATATATATATATAGATATAATATATACATAATAATATTTTTCATCTTAATGGCTGAATAGTAGAATTGAGCATATGGATGAAATGGTTAAGCGCTACTTTGAACTAATTGTTTGTTAGACACAATTTAAATTAAACACTGTATATATAATTGTATTATAGGTAGAGTGTGGTTATAATTGATTAATACAAAATATTAGAGTTTCTTTGAGATGACCTCATTATTTCGAGACTTTCGACCTTTCTCAATACTAAAGTTCCTCCTTAACATTGCACTTAGAATCTCATAAAATAATAATATAGACAAAATATAAATAATATAATAGAAATACAAATAAATAAAACACACAAGCGGAATTTTACTGCACATATGATGGGAAGGATGTAGCATAATTTTGAGTCGGGTGTCTAGTAGCACTGCTATAGACTTTACCTTCTGTTTTAATTTATACAAAGCACATTAAGTAGTAGTAGTAGTAGTTAGTAACCAATATTGCTGTAAGCCTGGGGTAGTCACATTTATAATTAAAGCGATAGATAGAACTTACCTCCTGGCGGCAGGATACGCAGACGTGCTGAGGCCTGTACACTGCCAGATGGATTTGTACCGACACACTGGAACATGCCCGCGTCCGATTGCAGCAAGCCTAGTATGCGCAGGTTGTGACCTGCCACAAGTTGCATGTAGTCATTCGGAGTGATAACATCGCCGTTCTTTAGCCATTTGATGACGGGTTTCGGTTTGCCGCGTATGGCGCATTCTAGTTCCAGTTCTTCTTTCTCGTGTGCCGTTTTATCCTTGGGGCTCTGTATAAACTTGGGTGGCACTTGTACTTGCACTGTGGCCTGTGCGTCCAGCGAATCGACGGTGTTGCTTGCACGGCATTGGTAGTTGCCCGAATCGATGTCTTCGGCTGATGAGATCTGCAGAGAACCGGTGCCAATGATAGAGAAACGTGAATCCAAATCATTGAAATCCAATTCCTCGCCATTGCGTAGCCATTTTATTTGCGGCTTGGGCACACCATTTGCGACACAATCTAAAGTGACTGTGTCACCTTCTTTCACTGTCTTCGGAGATGGTCCGATGAGAAACGAAGGTGCTGCCAGACTCTCGCTGCCGGTTTCACTGGCCTTTTTAATATTCAAATTTGTTTTACTGCTCAAACGAGACACACTGCCTGATGTGACATTGCACTGATAAACGCCGCGATCCAACATGCCCACCTCATCGATCTCGAGTGCGCCATTCGGCAGCACAACCATGCGCAGCTTATCAAGCGTCAGCAGCATATCATCCTTGTACCAATGTATAATGTGCTTAATGCCCGGCTGAATTTGGCCGGTCATGCAACGAAAATACGCAGTCTGCGCAGGCAGTAGGTACGTTTCGATGAAATCCTGATTTAGGTCGGGCAGTCGCGCAATCGAAACGATCGCTGACCGACTGACAATGGTACCGATGCCATCGACACTCAGCAAACACTGATAGGCGCCCGTTAAACCGCGATTCTCCTCCACAGAGCTGATGTAGAGCGAACCGTTCTTGAGCTGTGTACGAAAGGTATCACCCACGATGCCAAGATCCTGCCCATCCGGTCCACGCCAACGTATACTCGGTATGGCCTTGGTCGCCTTACCGAGCTGGGCTGTGCCTGCACATTGTAGTAGCACCGAGTGACCCTCGGGCACGACAGCATCTTCTGGTTCAACAGTGAATGATAGCGCTGGAAAGAGTAGAGGAATAAACCGATTAAAATTCGTCAATACAAAATGTTGTTTATATTTATTTTCAAAGATTGCTGAAGGCAGCCCCCAAACACCCAAAACGTCAAAGTAGCGCAGCGCAACGCAGTATTCGTACAACATCCATGACCTCAAACTGTGCAAACAACATGCGCATAAGCAAACATTCACACTCCCACCCACATTCGCAGTCTTGGACTAGCATATGAGCACGACCACTTGACATATGACAGAGTGACAGACAGACACATTGACTCGAAGGCAGTTCGCAGCAGCACTTGATACTCGAGATATGACAGAAAATGGAAGAGTGTAAGCATTTCTGCAGCAATCTGTCAATTTGCAAACATCCCTGAATAATTGATGCATAACAAAAGCCAAAGCAAAAGGAAAGCTATGCGCTTGAATATCTCCTCTGGGGTATTGGGTTCATGCAAATATTTGCATTTCAAGCTTTTGTGTCGGCGCAATGAATTTCTAGCATATTTTAATAAAGCTAAAGCGCAGCGGGGTACCAGACAAAAAAGAATTATCGAATATTGCGAATTTGGGGCGGCACAAGCAGCGAAAACAAAGCTGCCATCAATGATACTGTGGTAAGACAGAGCCACCTACTTCAGCCACCGCTGTGACACGGTAACGTTGAAATTTGTATGATGCGGCGGCAGCTACTTTCGTCAGTCAACTTGCCACTCATTGAAGGTATTGAGTGCCACTTCAACACGCGATGATTTGCGTTGAGGCTTGGTAAACGGGTAGGTGTGTGGAGAAGGTTGTTTCAAAGATGGCTTCTGTTTCTGTTGCTATCTTAGTACGAACAGCGGTGGTACATAATAAGTATTGTATTTGAGCAGCTTTAATTAGTCATCGAGCGCATTGATGTCGCGCTGGTGCAATCTGCCCGCCAAAGCCAGTTAGATTATATTCGTGCCTCATTCCGCTCTTTTGTTTGATTCTATGGCGTTTTAACGTTTGTTAATGATGTCGTCGCCATGTTGGCGGCAACGTGGACTTACGTTAATTTGCAAAATTTACTCAGCTGTTTAAATGAAGTAATGATTTAAGCATTTAAATTTAATGTGAAGTCGGGTGTACCGTGCAGTATAAGGTACATTTTGCAGGTGTCGTGAATGAGCTATTTAAAGCACTTAATCAAAACATTTTCAATATCCTTCAAAGCATTCTTGACCGGCTTCGACCTCGCGTCTCTTGTATAATTTCCTATTTTTCACATGCTATTTTTTTCCCTTTTTGAAAAATGCTTGTTAAACTTTAAAACATTTATTAAAATAATAAAAGTGCATTAAAAGGTTTAAATACCGGTAAAGTCTCTAAAGTTATGTGAGGCGTGCTAAACTTAAAAACGCCTCTCCCAGCGCCAACGCCAACGCCATCAATAGAGAAGCAGCAAAGCCAGCAATAAAGCCACTTAGACGGTTGGCCAAGCCAAACCAGCAAACCGGGCTTATGCTTGCAGTGACTCATCTAAGAACAAAAACAAGCCAACGGCTCACCCTAAAGCGAAGGGTGTATGTACCTCGCCTCGTCTTCATACTTCACATTGCTGGCAGCGGAAGTACCAAAGTTGGGTATTAGCAAATGCGAGCAGCATTGCAATGGAGGAAGATAGGCAGGGAGCCTGCTTGTTTGTTTGTTTGCATAGTCGACAGCTCTACGTGCACCCCTCCGCACACTCCGTGTAGGCTTTCTCATACTAAGCGCTTGGAATTATTTGAGTTGCAAGCAATGAAAGAACGAGTTGGTGACTCTCCTGTATAAATGTGCTCATGGTAATTCTGACTTTAAAGTCGTCAACCCATTTGGAAAATTGAGATAAAAAGTTTTTTTGGTTAGAACTTTTAGCTATTATTTTATCCCACATTCTGTCCTAAGTTCAGTTTTTTAAGGATAAGGATCCACCACACACGCTTTAATGTTCTAGTGATTAATCTAAGCTAACATTATATAAATCTCACTATATGTATGTATATATATCCGCTATAGACGCCGAAACCGCTGGACCGATTTCGATGAAATTTTCAGGGAAACTCAAGAATAGCCTGTCGAGTAATCTTGTGAAGTTTCGTGTGTTAGTATACCGCGAAAGTAGGGGGAAAAAATTATATCTCGGCGTGGGTCGAGCCAAGCAACAGCATGGCAGCAACGCGCCGGGTATCTGCTAGTTTATTATATATAGTACTTCTAAGCCTTTTTTACATCGGTATGTGCCGTTGTGTAGAGTTAGGAAATTCTTTTGAAACATACTCAAAATATTCAATATAATAATTACTGCATGCAAGAATCGATCGGGAAATACTATTCCATAGTTAGTTCCATAACGAAATGGTTGATGTTTCCTTTTTCTAAGGAGTTTTTGAAGCACTCGTGTTTTTGATATATTGAAAATAATGAAAAAGGGTGTAAAGTAATTGGAAAAACTCGGATTTACAGAGTCCATCTTTGATGTGTAAAAAAGATTCGAGAACCAAACTGCAAATCATTTTCAGTTTCGTCTTATATTTGAGTCTTTGGACTTATAACTGAGTGCACTAAAATCCAGTGCTTTTCCAATTCACTGCTGCATGACGACTTCACGGTACCTGACGCATTTAAAGCGCATTGCTGAAGCAACAACAATTTTACAATTGCATAGCTAACACAAGTCTCATGTTGATCGCACCCAAGCTTCAAGTGTCAGTGATTTTTTGTCTGGCTTTGTTTTAACGCTAACGTGTATTTTGACCTCTGGCTTGCTTGCATAGTCTGCGGGTGTGGTGTGTTTGTGTATCTGACTGTGTCGTGCATGAGTGAGCGCTTCATTGACGTCGCCGGTGTTTTACGCTTTTGTTGCTGGTTTCTACACTCTTCCGGAAAATCTACTTTTACTACGCTTTGTATTATCGTGAGTGCAGCAAATGATGTGAGTTTATGTTGGCTCTTGGCTTTATGACGCTTCATTTTTTCACCATTGTTTTTGCGGTAGCCTTTTAGGCGTTGGGCCATTAAAATGGTGTTTTCTTCCTTTAATATGAAGGAAGGCACTTGAAGTTCAAATTAAATTTCACGCAGTTTATACCACATTGCTTTTAATTGCTTTTTACGTTATTGACAGGCAAAAAGTGGTGGCTTTTTATTTTTGTAATGAAGTGTTTTGTTAAATGAAACAATTTAATGCAAATTAAATTATATACTATATACAGGGTGGACCATATTAGGTGGACCCATCTGGCAACACTACAACTTTGACAAGAAACACTGATCGCCTACTGTCTGCACATGTTAGAAGCGTCAATCTTAGGAGATTTCGGCTATGGAGCAATAAACAGCAATCGAACCGGCTGATATGGCTCAGCTGAACATTGAACAGTTACTTTCGAAGATGACGGTGGAAACACAAGAACCGCAAATCAGGAGTGTTATCGGTCTACGATAACCGATATTTTGATGTCGATTGTCGTTGAAAATGGTATGGAGCACTTCTGGTTTCAACAAGACAGTGCATAGCTCGTCTTACAATCGTTTAATTGAAGCCTTTGCTCACCGGTCGCTTGAAGTCGAAGATTTACATCAACAATCCAAGGACCCTAGATGAACTTTAGGCCAACATCTGACAGACAACGGCCTCCATATTGTGCGAAACATTTGAAAATGCTATGGAAAATACTGAAAAACGAGCACATTGCGCCATTCGAGCTCAGGGTGTGACCAATTGCGCGATATAATATTCAAAAAGTAATGTAATCAAATCTTGAACCAAATCTAAAAATATTCAGCTTTCAAAAATGTGATATTGCATATAACGTAATAGAATATCAGTAAATATACATATATGAAAGGAATGCACCTAAACATACTCAAGATTAATGATATATAATCGACGACAATGCAGGACAGGACAATGCAATTTCGACAATGCGCATTAGAACGTACTCTGGTAAACTAAAATCAATTTAATGGTCATTGCACGAATTATGAAATAACCAATATTTTTATAGTACGTATTTAATTTCTTTCAATAAAGCAACGTATACTCCAGTTGCTACTAGATAGTTTAAGAGAACGTATTTGATTTGATTGTAATGTGTCCCATTTTGTGGTACTACAAGCACATTTACTAGTGGTTCTAACATGGTTTCATCAATTTTCAAAGTTAAGTTTGCTTTGACCTTATTGTATATTAAATTCACTAAAATTATATGCAATTAAACTAGAAATTTCACTGCGTGATATTCTCTCTTCTGTATAACGAAAAAATTTAATTAATGTGCTTCGCCATCAAGTGACCACCATATTTTTGACATGATCCAGGTGTTTATTTTCATGATGATTGACACGTTTCGTCTTTTATTTTACTTTATTTCTTGTTTCTTTTTTAATCACGCATACAATTACACATTCATATATTTGCATCTCTTTTTCTCCCATGTACAATCAAATTCCAATTAATTTTCAACGGAAATCGAATACGTTTTATGCTCCTTTACCTGCTTTCCATTTCGTATTTAACCCTCACATTCTGCTATTCCTATTCTGAAACTCAAGATTCGAGTTACTTTCCAATTCAAAATAGATGAAATTAATTACGGCAACATTCTTGTTGGAACCCGCATTTTTTCACTGGACTCTTTCAATAAAAAGTGTATACTTAAATACTTTTTGTATATGTCCATTATACGTCATTTCGAATTCATAGAGAATTTTGAAATTACCTCATTATGAATTATGTCGTTACGCTGTCAAAGTTTATACAATTTAAAGAAAAATTTAATCACTGCAGGTCCTGAATGTGTCGCTTTGGGAATATGCGTTCGCCATCATAAATCATGGAGTTTGTAAAATGTTTTATTGCGAACAAAGCTGCAAAGTTGTATTCTGGTGTTGTTTCAGTTCAAATGTTTGAGTATACAGTATGTCTGAGTATGCCATGCGACGTTGTGTCTCGGTCTATGGCTGCAATGTCTTTTTATTATATATAGATCAATTAAAAAATTGCTGTGTGAATTGGTTTTTATTGCTATTTTTTATTGGTAAGACTTCTTTTTGTTAAAGAAGATGAAATTTTATTATCGTTTGATATTATATATGACATAGGGATCTCATATTGTGATAACTTTATGCAAATTGAAAATTGCAATCATCACACTGAAATATGCTACCAAGAAACAGCTAAAGAAGCTTTTAAACAGCACAACATCTTACCACGATAAATGATTTCGTCCTAGCACTAACTGTCCTCACCTTTGTGTTAGAAGCTACAACTCTTCTTCTAGAAGTGTTAGAAGCTGTTACAACAACAATGCTTCTAATTTTCTTAGGCAGAATTTTAAATTTATGAGAAAATAATAAAATTAACAATTTTATACATATAATGATTAGAGATGGATTATCCGCAGTTTTTTAATGAAACTCAACGTTCACAAAATAAGTATATATTGGATTCGTCACAATCATTTTACTCCCCTGACTTTTATGTGGAGAATACAAGCACTTTTTCTCCACATGGGGAGGTCTCTCTTACGATTAATTTAATTAAATTAATATAAATTCGTTTAATTTTATCTAAAAATTAAAGAATGAATGACTTAAATTACAATTTCTTTAACTGCATTTTGAAATTGTATTTAATTAGAATTTGACAGAAAAACATAACAAATGAAATTGATTGGCACAGCATGCCCTCCAAGAGTTGATTGGCGCCACAATATTTACCAAATTAACCGCATGAGGATTGAATACAATTTCATATCCGTTCTGATACAAGGAAATAGAAGAACGACATGTCCCATTGAAATTTCGCTAATGTCATTAACACGCAAACAGGATTTCGGCGAAATTTCCGGGATGTAATGGCGGTTATTCGGTTTTCCGTTTAGGCTTCTGTTCCTATGGCTCATGGCGCAACTCTAATTTAATTTCGTTCTTTCGTTATTCCATTAGGAATGTGGCGTAACTGAAGGGCGTTTCAAAAATGAACGAATTTTTGCAACGTTAAATTTCATTTTCAGGTAAAATATGATTACAAACTTTATAAAGTGCACGTTCAGAAGTGCACTTTAACATTTGTAAAATATGGAAATTTCCTCTTGTTTTCCTATTTTACAAGTTTTTGCCAGCTTGCAAAATGGCAAACCTTAAAATTTCGCCACAAGCATTCACAAAATACAAAAAAAAAAATAAAAATATGTATGTATTTTTAAAATGATCTCTGTTATTTTTCTGTGTTTTAATATTTTTCTTTTTTACTTTTGTTGAAATCGCAATTTTGTTGCATTAAGTTTATTGCACACACCAACCCCTGTGCCCCTACCACATACAATTTTTGGCTCTTTGTAAACAGCAATTTTTCGTGCATTTTTACGCTTGGAATGATTTGTAAATTGTTCAGGTTCTTCTTACTTTGTGCGTTGGTTGTTTTATTTGCCATTGTGGTAGGAGGCGACAGACGACATTGTTGCGGTTGTTGGGCATTACCGACGTACATTTATTGTCTAAATTGAAACAATACAAAAATTTTAATGTTGTACGAAGTGAATGGTGGAAAAATACTCAAAATGAATGACTATATTTTAGACTGTTTTATTTCACACATATTGGAATAATTCTAGCTTAAAAAAATATTGTTGTTTTTCTTCTTCTAAATCTGTTGTAGAATGTTCGGTTAAGTTTTCAGTAGATTTCAATGTGCAATATTATCATATTATATATATTACTTTATTATTTAATTTAAAAAATTTTAATATTGAAAAATTTTAATTTTCAGCTTAGTAAAATTAGAAGAATATTTGAATAATTTTTTTAAAAGAGAATGCCATTTCTCTGAAAGCTTAAAAAAAATACTCAGAGGATTAGCGCTAAGCGGCTTATCACTTGCAATGGTGAAGATTATCTTGATTTTTTCAACACTATTTAAATCGAAATTTAATTATAAAAAAAATAATTTTTATTAAAATTTTTTTTTAAATTGTATTTTATTGATGGAGAGGGAGGGAGAACATTTTAGTGCGTTCAAGATCCCTGATTTTCGGAAACACAGGCTGAAGTTTATTTATTTTCGACTGGGCTATCAAATTCCTTTAGGTTAAGTTAGACGCCAGGGCAGTGCTAAAACTTTCATTGTAGAGCTCTCTATTATATGAGCTCTCTAAAAATCATAGAAAATTAGGAAAGAAACTAACTAAATAATGACAAATTTTCGTCTCAGCAAAAAGCATGATGATGTCAAATTTTATCTGACTGGCCATTGTAGCCTTAATTATAAGCGTAAAAATTCTGTTTCTCAGATACCGACGTCTTTTAATTGTTCACTATAGTTTCAGAGAGTCTAGAGCACATTTTCCTTGCTCGGATTCATTTTTTGATGGAATTCAGATTTCTTCGCACAAGGTATGAAACATTAATTCAAGCATTAAGGGACATAATCTATAGGAGTTACTTGGCTAGACACAATAGACTGCGCTAGATCTTAGTGCCACTATTCAAAATCACAATTTTGTTTAAATCTTCTCTTTAAAGTTTACAAAATACATGGTTGCACTCAACTGAAAGAATCGAATAATGTTATATCCCATCATCGCTAGTTGCAGTAAGAGCATCTCCTCTTCCAATCAACAAAAGCTGGAGACATTCATTAAAATGTTTTTAATTTATTTTGTCTGTTGTCTGAAGATGCCAAATTGCATTTCGAGTGTGTGAGCTACATTTTACGAGCACGAGTACTGTTTCGCCCATTTGGCAAGAACCATTTTGTATTTGTCTGGTTGAACTGTAGTAAAACCAAAATCGAGAGAGGAAGCATTAAATCCGTTACTGTGTGCAAGTGTGTGTGACAAGACGTATTAAGGAATGTCTTATTCAATTTGCGTAAAATTGTTCAACATTAAGTGTTAGTGCATTGGAAGCAAAGCAAATTCATTCTGGGCTTGGAGCGGAAGTTAAGCAGACAACCCAAGTGCTAGCGCAGTGGATAGAAAAAGGTTTTAAAAACGGAGAAAACGTTGAAAAAGGACAATTACGAGTGAAGAGTGTTTGCGTATGCTTCTTGCCAATTGTCGCCATTATTGTTGAAAATGAAATGGTGGCAGTTGAAACACCCAAACACTCATAATATTTCACTTTCGGTTGCGCAGACAGGAGTCGAATAACCAAGCATATGGCAGACAGCAATGGAAGCGCATGTTTGCTGCCAAAAATGACGTTTTGGGGATTTGCTGCCAAAAATGCTTGCATTAATTAAAACTAAAAAAAAAAATAAATAAATAAATAAATAATATTAATGAAAAAACATGTTGGCTTACATATAATTGAGTTGTATAAAAGCGAGCATCCAAATATATTTGCTTTAATTATAATTGAAAATGTGTTCCTAAAAATGGAGAGATAAGGATAAAAAAAACCATTTCCAGTTGCTGATGAAAGCGGTCTGTGCAACTCGTTCATTGAATCAAATTAAACAATTAACTTTGTTAGATTTTTATTCGACATCTTTTTTCATTCACTTGTATTTTCGTGGAACTCACTTTAAATTAGAGTCGCGTGCAGTTGCCTAGAGCAGACTTCATACAAAAAGCAACGTTGAAAAGATGGAATTTAATTTAAAGTCTTAATTGAGTGTAATTGTTGATTTTTGTGTGCACAATATTTGCCCATTTTGTAGAAATTTGAATAGAGAGAAATATTGAAAGAAATTTCCAACCATATATACCCATACATACACTCATTCAGATTTACATAAATTAACACATACAAGCAAATAAAAAGTGGCCATGAGGTCGTCATTGCAGAGAAATCTGCAGACAGCATCCGCGTCGACGAATGCAAATTTGCTACTTTTGCTTATCGGTTGCAAGCAGAGTAAAAATGCAAAAGTTTTTTTCCGGCAAAAATTTGCTGGCCGCGTCAATCTTGACTGCCTACATCAGCTTCACGTCACATCATCATTGCCAGCGCCTGGCCATCGCCATCGCCATCGCCATCATCATCGCCATCGGTGGCAACGCCAACGAAACGAAGAAATGCTTTTTCAAATGTTGGAAGGAGTTGGCGCGCAAGGAAAGGCAACACAGCGCGGAGTCACACAGCGAGCGAGTCGGTCGGCCAATTCAAGAAGAAATGTTTGCATGAATATTTATGATTTTACAATGAATTTGCATATTTTACGATTTTATTTAAAGCGACTCGCATGCATGCATTTAGTATGTGTGCTGCACACGGTGAGCAGTCCAACATTGCCACAACTGGCGAATTGATTTCTGCCACTAACATGGGACGAGTTCAATATGCAAATTGCAATACAACAAATTTGTATCTTTCATTTTTGCCTTTTCTCGCTTTTAACAAAATGTGTTCGATAAACAACTTGCTAGATCGTAATAAACATCAACATCAAAAATCCAAAGATTGTGTAGAGAAGTAGTTCACTGATAATGCTTCAGTCTCGAGTAGGCAGTCAGCCACATATGTTATATAGTCAATGTGTTAAATAGAAAGCAAACAGACAACTGATAATGTTGCATTTTGCAGTTAGCATGTAGCGAAAAGCGATTGATGAAAAAAAAAAAAAACAAATCAAGAAAATTTATACAGCCAAATTAAATGTAAAAAAAGTAATAAACACAAACGTATTGAGTAAGTAGGTTGTAATGGTGGACACGAGCAAAAATCTCAAACCGCCATTGAAAAAAAAAATATCAGGAGCGTTTCGGACTTTCAAAAGGGAAAACTTATTTCGAACACGATTGGCCAAAAAGTAAAATGTCTTTGAATGGAGACAATGCACTGGTGAACAACAATTGAGTGGCGGTCAAAGCACAATCTATTGCTGCCATTTATGCTGAGTCTGAAAAAGTTACTTTCTGTCCCTTGGGAATATATTAAGCCATTGCAAATTTTACTGCTGTTGTCGTAAGAACATCACAATCGGGCTAATTAGCCTAACACCGAAGAAGTAGTTACTGACAGCCGTTTTAAGACAACTTAACCGAACTTTTGAGTAGATACAAAGTGTATTTTAAGGAGGACCTCTAACCCATACCATGTACCATTGGCCATTTGAAGGTTTTATTTGGAAGAATTTTCATCTTTTATCTGCAACATTTCTTTGTTCGTGATCGATAAGAGATATGTATCTAAAAACGACGAGAACCTTGCACTTCTCAAATGATCTGTATCTGATGTTCATGTGTATAAGAGTTATCGATGTAACGCTGTCCTTCTACATATTACAATATTTATAAATTAAAGTCACCATTAAGCAACTGAGATGAGTATAAAAATATTTAGGAACAGAAAATTTCTTAACTTAAATTAGCGATTAGAAAGTTCATCCATTTGCAATTCCAATGCAGACAATTAGGGAAATCCTAAAGCGAATGCTAATGTAAAATAAATAAAATTTACATATACAGCTACTTCAAATTTACTAAGAATAATGAACTAAGAATATCGAACAGATGAACGAATAAAGAGGAAATATTGTAATGTCAAACGAGAGAGAAAAAGAAAATCGGTTGAAAATGTAAATCAGCTTGTCTGCGAAATCATTTATCAGTAGTAGTGTATTTAGGAAAACTTCACAAGCTTTGTTAAAAGCTAAGTAAGCCAACCTGGTATATGCAAAAATGCTGCGGAGCGAAACATCGCACAAACGCATCTATTGGCAAAAGCAGTGAATGAAAACAAAAAAATCAGCAACAACAACAAAATACCATTAGACTAGGCTAATAGTAGCACCTTTTAAGGTTAAATTGGGCAACAAAAATAAACGCGACTTATCCATGACAACATATCGAAACCAAAAAGTAATAGACCAAAGAAAAGCCAGCAACAACAAAAGACTTACGAAAACAATTTCCGAAGTGTGGAAATTTTTGCAAACAATTGAGGTAGTCTTGTCTTCCAACATGCCTGAATCCCAAACAATTTGTAGATTTTGCGCGCGCAAACAAGAAACCAGATTATATCCGTTCGCCAAACGACCAGTAGACCAACTAAGGGTTAAATATATACGCCAATAACTGCAGTGAAGAAGTGAAAAACGAAAGAAAAAATAAACAGAAAAAATAAAATTAAAAAAAAAAACCCAAGAGAAAATAGCATAAAGTGTTTGCATGAATTTGTTTTGGCTGACTTTACGCTGCAGCAAGCTGCACCAGAAGACGCGTTCGAACTGCACGAGTACTGCCAGCACTCACCCGACATTTGAACAAGCGAACAGCGCTCGCTGACGATGCACTATCGAAATGTGCATCACAAGCTCACGCCAAAGACCCAGAGCCTGGAGCTTTTAGCTGGCTTACTTTTTTTACTTAACGCCGACTTTGGCACGGTTTGGTTTCGATGGCTTTGGCAGCGTTTCGATTCGCCAGCATGTAGCAAAAGGAAAATCATGAAGTGGAAAATTGCAAAAAATGGGAAATCAAAATAAACTGAAAAGGAACTTGCATATTAAACAGTTAAGCGCAGCATGTATCTCTGCGCAGATATGAGCGGGAAGGGATGTTCAATGCAATTTAATTCAATTCGGATGTATTTTTAATCATCTCTTTGTTCATAAGCCCAGTTCATTTCGCAACATCGGGCTTAAACGTAAGCCACGCGAGTACGCCTGTGTGTGTGCATACGAGTATGAAATTAATTTTATCTCAGTTTAATTATCTCATACAATCAACTCTAATGATATTTAATAATATAAAATTGTATACTGTTTACAATTGTAGAAGTTTTTTGGATGTTTGTAGTACACACGCAGCATCCAATGAAGTTTCTGCAATTTCTGATATCAGCAGGCAGAACAGCTTTTTACATAATCACGCGTGGTGGCATGACTGTCCAGTAGCAGTTTGGGATATCAAATTTGGTTCACATACGGAATGTCTACAGTTGTGGGACAGGTACTGCACTTTAATGTGTAGGTGCAAATAATGTATGCTATTAAGGCACTAATGCCGCTCCATGCATTATATCGATGCAAACAGTCTTGGTGAAGTCGAATTTGTGAGTATGGTAGTGTGGTTTGTATACATATTTCTTGCTGGTGCAGACACTGGTGAGTATTTGGTTTTATTTGCTGAATTAACATAAACAACGTGATTATCAGCGACTTAGATTTTTTACTGATTAGTTGCAAAATTAGGTTATCACTTACAATAACTACAATCCAATGCATTTTTTTTTTGTATGAAATTATATGAGGGTATAAAAATTTCAATATTGTTTCATTAGTTTGGCGTTTATATGTATGTCAACTTCTAAATCGAAAGTCTGTCAAAATAATTAAAAAAGTTTAATACAAATTGAAAGTTTAGTGCGTTATTGGAGGTGATCATATCTTTGGTGCATTTAAAATGATAAAATCAATTTAGTTTGTTTCAAACCCCGAGCAGCGTCCGGGATCTTGCTAGTAATATATATGGCTATTTCGCCTGGTTCTGAAAATTAATTTATATACTTGTACTTAATTAAACTATTAAATAAAATATAGTTTAAAAAAAATTCAAAACACGCACTAAAAATTAAATTAGTTGTCACGAAGAAGACAAAAATTTGTCGCACTGGCTAGCGCTATGCTGCATGTGCAGTGCTGTGCAAGCGAGAGAGACAAAATGTGGCCACCATTATTGATCCTAGCCATTAGATGGCGCTAGTAAAATTAGTCATTTTTATTTATTCCTGATGATCCTGGTCAGATCATAAAGACAAATTTGTCAAATTATTGTATTGTCATCGGTTCTTCATACGTGTGTGTGCCTTTGCACAGTTCAGTTTAATCTGACGTTTTGAAGTGGGTGAAAATCTTGTTCAAAGTTTTGGTTACAACTGAAGCTTATAAAAGCATGTTAATAAACATGTTTAGGGACCTATAGGAAATTTTAAAAGACATCCAGTCCTTTGGTTTGGTTCGCCGCGGACAACAGTGCGACAACAAAACTACCTAACTGCTAGGATATAAAATAAAATAAAATGTACCTCGTAATGAGCAATATGGAAACACTAATTGCTATATTTGATATCCTTGACTTTATTATCGATTATAAATTTACGCAAGCGCAAATTTTCAGTAGAACACCAATTTTCGCTATCAAGGTAATCAACGACTTCCGGTCTTTGAGGTTATTCAACTGACAACATCGCTTCAACATTCACGCTTCGGATAAGTGTCATAAGTAAAAAAAAGAAAGCCCGATTTTCAGTGAAGCGACAGGATGTGGTAAGATAGCAAGACAGCCAGACCGGCAACCCCTTTCAAGAGAATAACAAGGTTACAAGTATGCGACCCCTAGGAACATAAAATGCTGCGTAAATACAATTAGAAGTGTCTGGCAGCCGTTAGGGGCGTCTGCAATCTGTGCTTGTGTATGTGTTCTGTATCTGACCAAAGTTGCTATGGCAGTTGGCAGATGGAGCGATACAAATCCATTCACTCTGCCCACCACCCACACACTATGGGTGCACAAGTCCTGTGTACTTTGTGCTGCGTAAAACGTGTGTTTCATGTTATTGGTTTGACCAAATGACAGTATTGACTTCACAGGGGCCACTTTTAACATGACGCTTTTCGTGATGCCACGAGAGAGTCAAGCATAATTGTAGTGTGGGTGGGTCATACTCTTTGTAAAGCTTTTGCTGTCAATTCAACCGTAAAAGGCCAGACGCCGATATCGAAATTGTCGCATTAAGTGGTAACCTCACTGCACATTGTTGTTCATCCTTGTTGTTGACGTTGTGGTTGTGTCTCAATGATGCAGCTCAACACTTGGGTATGACTACGCTTACAGTTGAGCATTTTAAATGGCTGGGACGTGTACTCACTCAGTATATTGTCGAAACTTAAAATTAAGCAAACTGCATTCAAACCCAACCAACGATATTTAATTCCGCCTTTCTGACAAGTACAAATTTCAATTATGCTAATTACAACAAGCCATCAAACGCTCAACATGAGTAATTCGGAACGCAAATCTTACATAAGCATTTCACTGCTGCACTGCTGTTCTTCCTGCCACAACATCCGTTTTCGCTCACTGAAAACTGGCAGCTTCAGACTAATTTATGAGTTTGCAAGAGTGTGCTTGATTTAGCTAAGGAGTTGGAGAAGTTTGTAAACGTTGTGCGAGAGAAAATGGCGTAATTTTTCAGTATTTGCACTAGGGCGCCCGAAACACCCACATACTCAGAATTATGTGCGGTGTTGTTGGTCGGCTAAAGAATGAACTGAATAGTTTGATGTTGAAATTGGCAGACGTACGATAAACGTGTTGAAATAAAGAAATATCGCAGTAAGCAAATGAAAAAGTTTTGGGCGTGGATTCTCGTAAGGATTGTATAACGAAAACTGTAGAAAAACAAGTCTTTTATTACGCTACAAGGATCAATGGCTGCGAATTGAATTTTGTAAAGCATTTATAGAAAGCGTACATAAGGGTTTGGGTGTTGCACAGTTTTTATTCTGCATTCAAGATTTGCCAGCAAGCTCAAATTACGGCACGAAATGTGCCTTTGTTTAGTAATAATAAAATGTGTACTCGTATTGCAGAGGAGATACACATTCGTTGAGTTGAGCCCATTATCTGAAGCAAACAAATTTCATATAGTCTTTATTACCCAGCGGCATTATTGTTATTGACAAAGGCTTGCTTGCTTACAACAACAATGACCAATGACCAAGCAGGACAATAGTGGCAAACCAGCAAACCAAACTTAGCTACGAAACCGAAAATGTGTACAAATACCTTGGAAGAGACTCAATGGGTGTGGTGATCTTGCTAAATACAATACAAGCGTATGAAAAATAACTATTTATGAGTGTGCTAAATTTTTAACAAAACTTCAGCGCTTATCTCACGCCTTGAATACAAATTGGTCCTGAATGTAACTGATGCAATTCCCAAGAAATCTCATATGACAAAGTCAGAAAAATACGTCTTAATGCGACATTTACATGGAAAACGAATGACAAAAGAAGAAACAAAAGAATGATCAGACTGTGTGAGTCTAATAAAATGTGTTGAAGGCAAACTTGAGTTAAAAGTTGGCAGCATCACGCACCGACTCAATTTAAACCTCTGTAAGCGGTTGTATTACAAAAGAAAATGTTGGCGTAGTAAACGTAGATTTCCAACTAAATCTCCTGCTACATTTCGTAACTTAATTCTAAGCTCTCATCTAAGAGAGAGACAATATTTTGTTGAAAAAGTTGGCATATGTGCTTTGATTTTTGTTTTCGAAATGCTTCAGAGTATACATTTTTTATATACTTATTAGTTTACGCTGTATAGAACCAGATGCTAGGTGGGATAACTACTATAAAAGCTTATGATTCAAAAGTAAGTTTTTATACGAATAATCGTTTTTGACATATCTAGCTGAAATTGTATCTGATTTCTTTTCAGAATCATACATACATACAAGAATCAGACATAAACTGTGGAAATTCAAGGTTAACCTTAATTTTATCCAGGTTCGAATATATATGAATTGTTTAACCCCTCTCCACATGATAAACTTATTTGCTTTTTGGCTTTTATTTTTTACTACTGTTCAAAAACTATAGTGACAATACAAAACAGTTGAGTACCATTAATTTAAACGTTATAATATCTTCCTAGAATGCAGAACAACGAAAGTAAAACGCACGGAGAACATCTTTTTGCCGATCAGGTGGGATCGATGCATTATAAAACGCACATACTACATACATATGCACATTAAATATTTGTGTACGTATGGGCGTCTTATAATGTTTTCCATCTCCATCTCATTCCAAAGTTCCAGCATTTTCAGTTATTTAATAAGAAAATATTCAATATTCAACCATTGCTAACATGACTCAATCCTCAGAGAAATGGTATGACGTTTCATTTCTATTGTTCTCATGTACATTTATGATTCTCTCTTAAATGTGGCATCCCAGCAGTAACTGGAAGTAGGTGAAAGGCCTTATTTGTATATGATTTGTGAGATAGATGTACTTACAAAATCTCACGTCCATCTTTCGTTTTTACATGGGGTGGCCCCTTTTTTCCTACTTCTATTCTACTGCTTTTAGATGATTTTTGTAAGGTATTAGTGAACTTCGAAAGTATTCGGCTTTCTCCAAAAAATCTGAAGCACTACTGCTAGGTAAGCTGACGAAAGTAGTACTTCAGAAGTACTTACTATAGCAGTTAAATTAGCAAACATTGCGATTTTGCTTAAGAAAAGAATTTAGTTTAAAAACAATTTTATATTTATTTATTTTATTTTTTTTTATATTTATTTATTTCAGTTTTATATTTACTTAATATGCTAGCATTTGATTTGATTATCCAAACTTGTGTAAATCGAATAGTTTTGTCTCTGCCCCCAGTTAGGCTTCAACCATTATAAAAAATCTGTAGACTCCATGTTAGCTTCATATATATGTACTGTAATAAATGTAAGATGCAAGGGATCATTGCATAACTTGCCAGAAATAATTTCTATAGCCTTCATTGATTTCATTCTTTTTGGTTTCAGCGCAATCAAAAAGCATTCTGCCTTTGCTCAAGTCATCAATGTGAAGTACATAAAAGGAAATGCAGTAATTGCACAGATTCTGGTTTGTGTGTGTGTTTTTTAAGAAAAGTACTTAAACTTCTTTGTTTATGCGCCTAATTAAAGACTTCCAGACTTGGTGATTGCTTTTCGAAAGGATAAAGAAGTTCAATGTGCTTAAAGTTTTATCAGCAACTCGGCAGCTTGGAAATGCTCACTGCAACTTATTCAGCTATTGTGAGAAAAGTCATAAAAACTTGCAACACAATATTCTCTTGGTGCAGTTGACTTTCCAACTGCGAGTGAGCGGACAAAATCATTCGCAGCCACAGACTGACGCATCATCATCGTCACAAAGCGTCAGCGACAGGGGCATTGGCAACGTTTGCCATACTGTTGACTGCATTTTTATTGTAGTCAGTTGTAGAATGCGCAGACGAAGGGAACAGCTGAACAACAAAGAATTTTTAAGCTATAAAAATGTGCAACAAAAAAAAAAAAAGATGAAAATGTTCTACGACCAAACTTGTCGCTTTTGCTTGCTTTACTGTACTCGTGCACTTCATGTTTTATTCATTTTTCTGCGTAACTAACTTAAGCACAATGCAAGTAACTCGACGGGTTGGCTTCTTTCCGTTTGCACTGTTTGGATGTGTAAATATTACGCGGAAAATATGTTCAGCAAACCTTTGCCGTTACGCTGTAAGTTTTGAGCGAAAAGTATTACGAAGATCCTCAAGTTGCTGCAAATACTTCAACCTTACATGGCTACAAGACACTCGCAAAACCTACAAGTACGGACTGAAATCCGATTGCAATGAAGAAATATCGAAGAGTGAATAACTTTTCAACAATTGCAACAATTCAAATAAAAATTATTCAATATTTTGCGACAATTGTGGCAATCATAATCACTTCCACCTTTTTTTTTCAAGTGTATTTAAAGTGTGGGACAGAGAACAATGCGACTTATTCAGTTCTTGCTGATAGCGATGCTACTGGGATGCATGGATGCAATCGCAGCAGCTGCCTTCATTTGAAGTACTCTTCAGCGCACACAGCGTGAGCCGAAGTTGATGACACGTTTGAGTTCTTAGCTGAATACAGCAGAAACAACAGAGAGTGCGGCAGCAGCTGATGATGAAGGGCTTCTGAAAGTGGTCACTGAATAATGAATGCAATCGATGACATTTGATATGGTGAAATTGAAGGATTTTAAAAATATTATTTTATTCTTACGAGCCCGGGTAAGCGTTACGACAGTGTCTGAGTGTGAAACCTTACCTGAAATGTAAAAGAAAAACAGGTAGTTAGTTTTAGATCTAATGACTCCTGGAATTGGTGACTTTACATAAGAAATTAAAAAAATAATAATAACTAAGTGTTGTTCACTGAAGAACCTACTTTATATATAATGAAAAATATATTGTATATTACCCATATAATTTCATACCATAGAGATATCATTTTCTTTTCAATCATATTTATCATATAAGTCTTACATTTTTTTAAGTTATGAATGAGATTAATGCTTTGCTACTACTATTCCAGAGATTATGGACTCGATCCACAGCTTTGCTAAAAATATTACAATTTCATACATGTACCCGTAGTCCTATTACCATAATAGGTAGTCGACATGGCACGGAAAGTCATTACTTATGTAATTTTAAAAACGAGAATATTTCTATTTTATAAAATAAACGTTCTACATGACACCCTCATCTTATTCATGTCCACCTAGAATTAATATATCTACTACTAATACCGAAACATGAGACCTGCGCTTTATTTATGTTCATACTTTTTTGGTATTTTTGTAAGATACGTTTTTTTCTTGTCCACTTCTCATTGAATATTTTTTGCCAATCAGAAAGATATGTAATTTATATATTTTTTTTCTATTTCGTTTACACTTATTAAAATTCCTTGTCATGTATTTTGTGGTATTGTAGCTGCTATCAATTGATTTATTGTCACGTACATTTTGATATGCGAAAAAACTAGTTCAGCATACGATAAACTTGATAAGATAGGCTCCAGCTGCATAAAAGGAATGTGGGTCAATATGGGTGACACGCACAAGTACATACACGATACAAGGTAATGAAACATTGTTTTTATCGAAATTTGTCGAAAATTGCGATAACACATACGGTCGCTTATATAAAAAGATACTCATGAACAGGATTTGCTCGCGTAGTTGTGTCTAATCATCTCTATTAATGAAGTTTGCGTAACTGAAATAAAATAAACATATTTTCGGCGCTTACATAAAAGGCTTACCAAAATTAAAGCAACGAAATGGAAATAAATTAAAAAAAAAAATAATTAATTAATAAATAAAAATAATATGGTAAAAACCTGAAAATATAGTCAAGATACTTATTATAGTAAGCAGATTAGAGGCGTCAAAGTAGCTAAAGGACGACAGTCGCCTTTCATTGCACACGGCAGCAAACTCACACAAACCGACGGGTGGTCGGTCAGTTAAAAAGTTGTTAACACGTGCCGACGTTGTTTGTAAATTGTTTGCTCGTCAGACGTTTTATTAAATTTCTTATTGGATTCGCTTAAGGAAATCTGTAGTGTCAGACTATGCTCCAGCAAATCCCAATTGAAGTAAATTAACTAACATCCATAAATCGGAAATCCATTAAATATTCAATATTCATCAAATGGAAATTTTGTAGCTTTTAGCAATTACAATTTGACAATGTGTGGCATAAGCAAGTGAGACATAAAAAAAGAATTAAACAAATAAAGATATTGAGAAGTTATTATGTTGGGTGCGGTTCTTAAATATGTTAAATTGTGAAAATAATAAACGCGAATCAATAAGTTTTTCCATTTGCTTGGTTATGATCCGAATTACTAAAGGGCGCGTCGACGGATTAGGTTTGGGGCGTGTACAAAAGCAGCTGTGTCTTTTCTTCTTTATTTTTTCTCAATTCCTTACTACAGTTTTTAGTTGTCGTGTCTTGGTGTTGTGACGCTAATGTACGACAGCTGCCATGAACAGCTGCATTCCAAATCGAACTAAATGCATTTATTGAAAGATATTTTATATACCTTTGACCATTTTATCTTTTTGAATTCATACCTGCAATAGTTTCATTCTAATTGGAGATAGAATTGTGCTCAAAGAACACCAACGGAGTAAATATGCATTTTCCATTGCTATGCCACAGCACTCGACGACCACACTCAATCAATCGCAATTTTAAGTTCAATGCTTGCTTTACAGCGTTTTCCACTTGCTGCAAATCACTTTTGTCGTGGTCATTCTCGTTGTTGTGCTTACGTCATACAATTCGCCACTACCGGTTTGTGCCATCGCTTTAGTGCGCTTCTTGCACAAAGAATATTTGAATTTTATTTTAATAAAATTGCAAATTTTCTTTGCACCACATAAAATGATTGAAAAAATGAAGTTTTTCTGAGAAACTGTAGAGTTTGCTTTGTCACTGCATATTTTTTTATGATATTCTTTTACATTTTCATAGTTAAACTTCCTCCTTTCTGGCAGTTTATTTCCACTTGCGTTAAGCTTGTGTAGCTTTACGCGCAAATCTCGTTCATTTAGTCTGTCTGCGGTAGCAAAGGTTTTTCTTTGCAGACAAATGTGAAAAGTCGTGTGGCTTGGGAAATTAAATTCTTATCAGTTTATTAGGCGAACTGAAACTGCCAAGAAAAAAGTTCATTTTATTTAAGCTTCAAAGTTTTGCCATATAACAAGAAAATACATTTTTTTTCCTTATTTTCCGTTCGTTCTTTGCTTGCATCTTCAATTTGAGCATTGCATGCTTGCGTTACCCTCAATTCGTGTTTGCTTTTCCCATGAATATCCATGTTGATGAACACGTGTCGCGTGTCTTTGTGCTTAATTGGACAGTTTGCATTTGATGCTGTTGTCGGTGGTTGCTGTGCATTGAAAATTGCTTTATAAATCTGAAATTATGCTGCGGCATGCGTACCATTTGAACCTTTCGTACGTTCATGCGCTTTAGCCATGGGGGTTGGCGCATTCGTAGAGGGAATGATTGCTTTAGATGTATTGAATTTCACCCCTTAGCAGGGTTAATTTACTGCTAAGCAAAACTGAAATAGCATACATGAGAGTTTTGTGCATTCATCACCACAATTGCGAAAATTATGTCAAACTTTTCATTATGCATTTTTATTGTTTTGGTTTAATTACGTGATCGTGCCATGGTAGATATAGACATATAATAGGTTCAGTAATTACGTATGATACAATTTTGTTCCTGCGCACACATTACTGGTAGGCATAAATGATCTTCACCCATCTCGGTATTGATTCACTGAGAAACACTTTTCGAGTACTGCTTTATTATTAAAGTGCAATGGTACATTTTATATAATAGTTTTATAACAGTTATTTTGTTGGAAAAAATCATAAGAACTGATCGCGCTTTCTTAATAATAAAAATAAGCTATAAGTCAGCTGATCTGTATACCAGTTTCCCATTTCTGTATGCTGTACTAAAGCACAGTTTCATAAGAAATAAGTATTCCAAGAGCTTTATAATGGGTACAGCATGTATACGAATCTCTAATTTGACGTGAAAGAAGTGTAGTACCAAGCGTACAATTGAAATTACACGTATGCTTAGTTGAGAGTTTGCTATTTAGAAATATTGAAAATCTTACTATGACAGAATGAAAGTGAAATCTAAAAGCGATGATTTTTTAATAAATTTTCGTGATTTACAAATGTTTATCGAATCCATCTCCGACGAAGCCTTTGTCTCGCTCAATATATACGTTTATAAACAAATGTTCGATATCTCATGCTCTCGAATTCCTCATACTATAATCTAAATATCATTGCATCCTTAAATACTGACAGTAGATTATCTGTTCAGGAGATTTACTCACATTACTGCATTTCTTTAAAGATGATGTTACCAACAATTCTGTAAAATATATGAACTTAGAAATTCAATAGAAACATGTTAAACACAATTTTCCAATTTATGCTGAATTTCCATTGGCCATCACGATTAAGAAATTTGCAGCCATCGAACTTTTTAGTAAGATTACATAAAAGACTTGTTTACATGGACAATACCTTTACAAAACTTGCAATTGAAAATCTGTTATATTATGAAAAAAATATTTACTGAAATGTTCGGAAAAAAAATAAATAAAAAGTATCTAGAAACTACAATTCTAAGTGTGTATTATTTCCATTTCTTTTTTTTTTACCTCTATGTGTATGTATACATTTATGTACTATGTACACCTTCATAAAGGTTTTTAAAGAATTTCGCAAATAGCTGTAATACTGATCAAACAACTTTTAACTCAAATGACAATCAACGATATTCAAAACGAGTACTGCTTTATAAACAGAAATAGAATTAAAATATTTGCGTATACATAACCGTGAATGTACTCTTTCCCTTTTATTAAAATGGTTTTCTTTGCGTATTCAGTTTGTACCATAATTACCTTCAGTTAACCTTAAAAAATCAACAAATTTGGTTAAAAATTGCGGTCAGCAGAGGGAAATAAACGCTAATATAGAGATAGGCTAACGTATTTTTCCAAGGCATTCCGAACATTTTCTTCACATTTATTGAGACACAAAATAAAAAATTGTGCTTAAATCCTAAAACGTGCAATAGAAATCGAAAATTAATATTTTTGAAATACTTCACCGACCTGCCACAAAGCAAAAATGAAAGGAAAATTTTTGCCAAAGGTTTTCCCTACTGTCACCTTAAGTTTTTTTACAACCTTTGTGCGCAATAATTTTTTTTTTCTACATTACGGCGTTAAGGGTGCATAATAGGATTAGCTAAAAACGAGAATATCACAATATGAGGGTGGAAGGAAATCGCTATTTGATCGATTTTATTGAATTTGTCATAGATCATTATTTGATTTCAGTTTGTACGCACAGTTGCCAGCTGTGTGTGGTGTGTGCTGCTCGTTTTGTGTTTCGGGGTGAGAGAAATGCACTGCTAAAGGTCACGGTCTGTGAACGGGATGCTGTGCGCTTTAGCTTGACAAATCAACTTTTGGTCGTTCGTAAAAATAATTTATGAACAATGCACGTTTTGACATTCGCCTAAATCCACATACAGACGTATGCACTCTTTTATTATTTGTCATACAACAATATGCAATAAAAAGATGCGAAGATCAAAATTTCAAAATCATGATAAGCTTTTGAAATATGAGTTTATATCAGAAATAAACTAAAATAGAAGAAACTACAGCAAAAAGATTTTAAAATTAAAAGCATTTCACGGCCGGCTGCATCTTCTGGTGCAGTTTCTATTAGGCTGCATGTATTTGAAGTCTATTTTGGGTGTGAAACACAAAGTATTTCCATTTCCATTTTCATTTTATCTTCCTTGTGAGTTCAGCTATATTCGAACAACGCCCCGAACCGAAATCTACTTTTGATGTGGCGTTATTATTGACTAAGCTCCAAGTGTCAAACAGAGCCACAAAACTATTTATGATTTATTGAAAGCACATGCAGCCGGCACACCACACGAAGCAGGAAGCATGCGCTGGAAAGGAGGGCGCGTCGGCCGGGCTGCTTGGGGCGACTTATGGTTTCCTCGAACAAGATTCGATTCAATACATTTCGATTTGAAAATGATTTGTGTTTTGAATGTATAATCGAAAGCAATACAATTTAGTACCTTTACACATTGAAAATGCAAATCATGCACTGCATGACGTGCAATCTATAGTTAATGTGCTACCAAATGCCCAAAGAAGTATCGGTAGCTGAAGCTTATTCAGTTACATTTACAACAAACTGCAATTATTTGGTTGGAGAATTAAATAGTTTACGATTCATCAATTCGTGCTGATTTGTACGAATTTTCAACATTGGGTGGTCTCACAGCAATGGAGACCATGCAACATGATTCATCGTAGCCAGTTTGAATTCCACTTCGAGTCAGTCAGTTAGTCAGCCAGTCAATGCACGCTTTATTAGCGCCATCGTTTCTAATTCGCCAAGCGGAACAATTTCAAAACGAAAAATCGACTCATAAGTTGCACATTAACTTCCTGGACGCACCCGAAATGTGTTGAAAGACGGCGTTCGTCTGTAGATACACACAGATGTGTGTAATTCAATCTGCGCTCCTTTGGGAACCATAAAGTGCGCAACAGTGCACAGTAGCAGCAGCAGAGCCAGGCGACGAATACACTTTGAGTGCGTTCACAATGCTTCGAAATCGTTGAAAAAAAAAGGGAAATTTATTACTTTCTCTAATAAAATTTGCTTGTGTGCGTGCTTGCCTGTATCTATGTGTATATGCACTTTTGAGTGTGTGAAATTCTTAGAATGTCTACTTCAGGACATTTGCACCCCCTAAGTAGCTGCAGAGTAAGTCCTTAAGCGTGTATGTTACATAAAACAAGTGGCCAGCACACCAGTCGGGGTTAGTGCACGGGGACTACTTTGTGGTGCATGGCAGTGCAAACCAGACATATCCGATTTGTGTGAAAAAAGTTGTAAATCTCAGACTTCTTCGACGAATTTCTTAAGTGAATCATCCGTAGACGAAAAATATAAACCACCAAGATAAAAAAAGGTAACAAAATTGCGAAAAATTGTTGTCAGACTAGACATTTTGTCATTTCGAATAGCTCTAGATATATAAAAATAAGTCAATTCTTCAGAGATGCATTACCACAAATATAATATCTACTATGAAGATTATGATGCGTCTATGATGCGAAAATTCAAAATTACAAAGCAAGCTAGCCCTCCGATAGGAAGTAGTTTTATTTTCAATGGCATACACTACCAATCTCGGTAGCTTAGCGTAAGTGTACTAAGTCTGCTGTCGAACAGGTCGGAGGTTCATACCACACAAGAGGCATTGTCCAAACCTATGCAATTGGCCCTAATTCCTAAAAAAAAGTGGGGTATAAAGCAAGATTCAAGCCGAATCACATTTGAATGAGATAACTATAATTCCTAATATTATTATGTTTTGCGATTAGTGAAGTTTTCTGAACTTCAGATAGAATTATGCAACTTTTCAGCGGTACAACCTATACCATACGGTTTATGAGCCTATTTCTTCGCAAATATTTCAACACTTCTCTGTTGAGCATACTTAAAACGGTGATCATAATCCAATGCCTGTCGCCTATTAAGACTATGACAACTTAACAGTTGATTTCTCTATTGCATTAGTTGAAACCCTTAATTTCGACATCTATTTAACAGCATTCCCTGGATTTTAACTTCAGTCTTTACAGAGC
This sequence comes from Cacoxenus indagator, assembly GCA_035041755.1. Lineage (NCBI taxonomy): Eukaryota > Metazoa > Arthropoda > Insecta > Diptera > Drosophilidae > Cacoxenus > Cacoxenus indagator. Next base: position 1,009,041 of record JAWNKX010000240.1, read on the forward strand.
AGATGACTGACTGAATGAAAAATATATTCTACTAGCAGGGCTCCGGCGCCTTGCTGCCTTCTACGCTCTGTCTACTGCTGTGATTTTCTCGTTGATCTTCGAGTGTTTGACTTTTTGGTTGGCATTTCTTACTCTTAATTTTTTTGATTTTACTTTCATTTGAACAATTCGACTTTGTACAGTTTGAGCAGCACTGCCGGTAAACTATATTCTCAGATGCTACTTTGTTGTATTTTAGTTGTATCTATACAGTTTGAGAAGCACCTGAAAATTGAGTTGGTCTTAATATTTAGTGAATTCGACTATTTTTTCACACCAAACTTAGCCACAAACATGCTCCATGGTGACGTCTACCAAATGTAGCAATTTTCATATTGCTCGGTCAAACGGTATCGGAGTCCATAGGGCTCAAACAAACACCTTTTTTATATATATAGAATAGACTAATATTCTAAAATATCATAATATACTCGTATAAGACGAATATAACACAAATTTCATCAAGATGTTTTCAGTAATTCCACAGTTTGATTTGAATGCTTTCAGGAAAATTTTTTACTCGGCTGGTAGGACTGTCTCAAAAATGCGATGCGAGTTCGGTTTTACTGTTTTACTGTTACTGTTAAGATATTTAGTATTATCCACCGTTTCTTAAATATTATTAAATTTCTACTAGACAGGAAATTAAAATTATAAGATTCAATATTAGTATTTTGATTGTGTGCTTAATTGTACACTTAAACATAAGTATTACAACGAAATGACAACGACCACACAGAATAAAAAGTCAACAAGAAAGTTGTCGAGAATTAAATTAGTCAATTGAATAAAATACGATTTCGAAATGAAGCTAGTGCTCGAGATGAAATTACATAAGTACGCAATGATAAGAAACAATTGCAATTTAAATAGTAACAATGCGAAGAACTTGAAACTATGATTTTCGTGAAACTAACGCACGACTGGACTTGACTAGAGGAATGGATTTGAGCCACTTGAGTAGGCAGAAAATGAAACACACGTATTGTTATTCAAAGCCGCAGACAGTGTAGCTTGGCGGGTTGCGAAGAGTGAAAAAAAAAGTTACCGGGCACTGAGAATATGACTTAAGGATGCAAAAATTGATGAAGAGAAAAATTAAAACGAATTAAGTGCGGTAAATACTTGTGCCAAGAAAAAAGCAAAACGTTTTAAATAGGAAGCCATGTCACGCAGAGAGGAAGTCTCAAAACGTGTGAAAAGTAATCAACTCTAAATATAGAAGTCTGAGACGGAGAAGCAACAATATTGATGGGAAGTGTCTGACATTGACTTATGAGTAGGTTAAGTGTTGGCGACAGATTGACACATAATGTGGGCTGGGGCGAGGTGTTCAGAGTCGGTGATTTCCTGTGACTTTACAGTTTTCCAAAGACGCAAAATGTTGGATAAAACCAAAAGAGCGCGTTCGAAGATGAAAATGAAAGTTGTTGTGGGCATGCAGCTTCAAACGGCGGGAATTTCGGTTGCTGGGCGGAGAGTGAGCCAAATGATTCATGAGGCTCAAGTGAAGAGGGTGTGTCAACACGGCATGGAGCTCAAGAAATCAAAGAAGATCTCAATAATTGTGTGATGCTGCATAGAAATTGAAAGTTTAAGAAGAAAGTGGTGGTGCGCAGATTGGAATTGGAAGTAATGTAAATTTGTTGGTCATTGCTTGGTTTATGGTATCAATAAATGTGTAATCAATGTGAAAGTTATATGTATAATAAAAATACCTATTTTCATTGAACTTGGTACAGAGCTCGACGGCAGACTATTTTCAATACGATACTCTGGTCTGCCAACAATTAACATTTGCTTTTATGTGTGCTTTTCGGCTTGTCTGGCTGACAGACAAAAGCAGCTGTTGTCTGTAAAAGTTGTTCCCAAAAACGAATTTTGTATTTACGATGTCGCCATTTGTTAGATCCAACATTGTTTTTACAATGTTACAATTACAGCAATTTGTCGCAGTACATATTCGATACACATACAAACCCATACTAGTACATGTACACACATGATTTTCTGCCTATATCTCAGTTTCAATTGAAATTAATGTTTTATGGTTTCATGGCGACCACACATACACAACACAACACAACTGTATACACATAACGATTTAAGCATTTCATGTCTTCATGCCTAATGTCTCCAGTGCCTTACGTCTGTTGCTAATGCCAATTTTCTATGGTTTTACTTAGTTCATTTCATAGAATGTATCTAAATGCCAAACTGCAGGCACTCGTATCTAGAAGTACGATTAACTTCTGCCTCGACAACAGACCACTGCTGAAAGTTTATGTGTTCACGCATAGTCATCATCCTGTGCCTATTGTATGTCCTACGAGGGTGCTTGGATAAACTCATACATATATATACACACAAACATTACTACTTCTTCGTTTCTTCTTATTATTTCCTACTTTTTGCACAAATTTTCTGTTTATGCTCCATAAAATCCATTGAAGCGTTTAATGTGTCTCGCTCGCACTCTAAGTAATCTACGAGCTCTACAGAACAACAAGAGGCGGAGAGTTGCATTTTTGCAAGTACGTGGACTGTGTGGGAAATTAGTAGTAAACACTGCAGACGACTTCATGACAACGATGACTGCTACGGCGTCGATGTTGGCATTGAGTGGAGAAATTGTATTTGGTGTGGGCGCCCGATTGAATCAAGCGATTTAAGCAGGAAATTGTCATAAGACAACAAATGGAAATCAACTATTCTACCGAGACGAAAAATACCACAAGAATTTCACTTGCTGTGAAAATAGTTTCAGTTTAAGGTACTGTCGCATCTCAGGAAATGTATGATAGCCCTCTAAAAAGGTGCCTGAAATGTACTCACAAAGTTTTCTAAGCATTGTCTTAGCTTGGGTTAGATATAGATACGTGCAGAAAAAGAGAATACTGTATAGACTAGTATCTTAAATGTTCTAGGACATACAAAATGGAATGCTTTAAATAAACTCCTCAACAACTATAGCAACTAATTCTTTAGCTATTGGCAATTCAATTAAAAAATATATATATATTTACATAAATATATAACATAAATTAGTTTACATACATTTATAGACATACTTGACTTAACAAGATGTAGAGATGCATAAATAAATGCATAAAAGGATATGGAAGAAAAGGAAGAAAAATAGAAAGAAAGAGGTGGTGTTCTAAACCCTTAAATACTTGCCTTAACTAAAGTTTACATAGATCTGAACAGCTTGTTTGAGGTAGGCTTCAGATGCCACATTATTGATCGCAATCAAATTGAATTGAATCGAATTGGGGAAAAATATTGTTAACTACCGCCAAGTGGACTAGAAGTGGCAGCTAAAATGGCAGAGTGAAGTAGTCTTTCTTTCTTTGCTTATAAGTAGAGCAATGCAATTGAATGGCATCCTTATATTGAGTACAGCAATTCAATTAAGCTTTATTATTTCCAATAAATAAAAACCAAGATTATAAGTTCATTTGCAATGAAATTCGAATGTGGAAACGAATTGGCAATTTCTAATGCACCAATTATATATATTGAATTATATCATCATTAATTTATTATAATAAAATAATTTTCTTCTTTTACTTGCATTCCAAATCGCACAACATTTCATCAAATGTTCAAAATTATGATTTTTGTTTGTCCACTTTCGGCAATAGTTATGCAATATTAGCATCGAGATGACAAGTGGGATTAATGCGAGTCATGTTGTTTTTCATGTAAATTATGAAATATTTGCCACTTGCTCGCTCGGTTGCACCTGGAGACTCTTGCACCACCAAAGCCAACACGATCGGTCGCAATCAACATTGCCGCCGCAGTCAGCTTTGCTTTTGCGCATCCCACGCAGTTTTCAAATGGGGCTATACAACAAGCCACACAACCACAAAAAGGAGCTCCAAAAAAACAAGTCGAAAAATGCATTTTGCACAACTTTGGTGGCGCCTACGGTTTTGTTTTAATTGAATTTGCAACTTGTTAGTACATTCCATAAAGTTGTTTTGCTATGGCTTAAAAGACTTGCAAAGTGCTTAAAATTGCAACATAAATAGGTTGCAAAGGTTGTACACGTACGTGTAGACAGACAACTGAAGTGAGAATGGGTGTGTGCTCGTTGAGTTAAAGGGTGGTACAGTTGTCCAACTTTACGACACTAAGCCAAAAAAATTATGTATTAATATGGAGTGTTACAAAATGTTGATCGTTGACTTGGCGTGGTTGGAGTAGCTGCTGTAACTTTTAAAATCATACTGAGGTACTAATGTCGGTTGGCTACAAGCTTTGGTATTATTCTCGATTATTATATTTAATTACTGAACACAAATTCAGCATCATAAGAACCATAAGAACTATTGATTATATTTTTTTTAGTTTTAACCTTAGGTTCGATTGAAGCTTCTCAGGGTGTATTTCATAAATTTTATAAATTTAAAAAAATTTTAGTTATATTTTTTGAACCCAGTAGATGGCCATAGATGTATATACAGTAAACTAATTGTTGCCTACACAAAGTATAAACTCTTCTTAATTTTTTCCATGTAAAAGCAGACTGCTCTTTTAAATGATCCAAGCTTTAAGTAATTTACACTCTTTTTGTTAACCTTATTGTAATTAGTTCTGTTATTTTCCGCTATTACAGGGGTGCTGTCATTTATTCCACAGAACTTTAAATTTTCAGGGTTATATTGAGTTGCAATGCACAAACGTTCTTTGTAGGCAAAACACCAAATTTGCTGGGCTTTCCTGGTCAACCAAGTATTTTATTCATTCATTCATTTCATACTTCTTACGAACTATGAACAACATCCAAGCAATAAATAAACCATTTAAGTTTTATAAATAAATAACGTTTGATTTAATGTTAGAATTAATAACCCTAACACCTGCACTCATAATGCATTACATATGTATGCTCCACAGAGCATAAAACATAATTTTAGTAGAGGAATTTAAGTGGCATCAAAACATACGTGCTGGAGGAAGAAAAATTGAAAGACGCACTACGAAAATTATTAGCAGAGCAGTCTATCAGAAACGTGTGACGGGCGTAAAATGAAATGCCATCAGTAAACAACATAAATCAACTAAGTTTGACTTGCAGTATTAATATTTATGGCCAATAAAGTTAAAAAAAAGTCGCTTCAAATTAAAGGCAGCAAATGAGCGAGCTAAGTAGCGTATAGTTCAGGGCGTATTTTTGGAGGTGTGATGAAATTAGTTCTGGCAATATTTATATTTACTTTTGAGCTGGCTGAAATTTAAATTCTTTATTATATGTTTTAGGTGTTTTGGAAAAAAATCCTTGTCACGTAGAAAACATAAAAAAGCCATGCATATCTATGCCCTTGTTATAAACGCATGACTAAGAGCAAGAATATAAATATGAAGAATATATATAAAAACAAGGACTATCAGAAATGAGGTACCAATCATGAATCAAAAAGTAAATAAACAAATAAATAAATAAAAATCGGTGTTCAAAACGAGATAGGGATACTAGATACCCTAAACACTTCACAGAGTCTACGTATCCACTGTTTGGAGCACAGCCCCAATAGCATTGATGAAAACGAAGTGACAGATGGTCCGGCCAAGGCAGGCCCAAAATTGTCGTGATATCAAGTAGCCCAGGAATGTACAATCTGTGAGGTTGTATAGCATAGATAGGCAGTTTAAGGAATTCGGATGATTGGATAATATTATCATAAAAGTAGAATCTGATCTTGCGTCGATATTCTTCTCAAATTCGCACAACAAATAATAATTTTTACAGATTTTCAATACACTTTTCAACTTTTTGGCAGCATTAAGAATCGAATATGTGTCCCGGTGAACCAACGAAATTAAGAGAAGTGGGTTGGTTGTCGTGAGTTGTAAGTGAGCAGATTTTATTGAATTAATTAATGTCAAGCGTTGACTCCGCTCGTCGTGCCATTTCGCACGAATTCCATTTCAAGAGAACGAAACAATAAATATAACCTAATTGCATTGCTAACCTAAAGCAACTTCAACTTTTTGGAAATAATATTGTTGCAAATAGAAATTAAATTTGAGGCCCCTAATAGAAGGGAAACATTGACAGATGCTCGACGCCTTGCGCTAAAATTCAATGTTGCGGCAGATTGGGCCGACAATAGTCGTAGCTCATGAATGGTATTCGTACAAAAATAAAAGATGGCATGAGTAAATCCAACGACGTGCGTTGCGTATCATTTTGCGATGACATTTCAACTTATAATCGGATTCGTTGCGCGCTTAGCGGCAACAATGAAACGTGCACATTAAACTAAAAGCTATGGCAAGCGACATAAAAAACACCTACACACACACAAATACAAGTGCATACACACAATATAGAGATGCTTAGATATATGTTTGCTTCAAGTCGACGAATGACAGAATTTGTATTTATGAATCATCAACAGCAAAGCAACAGAAGGACAGAAACACTGACAGATGAATGAAGGGATGTGTGAGTGTTTGATATTATTATGTTCTATCTGTCTCTAACGTCAGCGTTATGACTTTTGCTGCTACATCCTATGAAAGTATTTTCAGTTACATATATATAGTAGGTATACTACTTGTATGTGGCTTTGTATTTGCGCAAGAATGAAAATGTGTAGTAACCGCAGCAGCAGCCAAGCCAGCACAACCTAACGGCAGGAAGCCAAAACATGAATTGTGTGGCTTTTTGCTCTTTTTTTTGTATCTTTTTTTTTATTTTTACTTCCTTCGCGTTGTCGAAAATATAATGAAGTGATGATAAAAGTTGTTCGCAGAGTCATCCGGCGAGTCTGCTTCAAATCGGTAAAATAATAACAAGGGTCGCTAAGGCAGGAAATCTGACAGACGGACGTCGGCTAAACAAAAAAATCAATAATTTTATGAGTTATTAGTCTGGCGACACTTTTCGAACTTAGAACGCAAAATATATACGTTTGTACAGCCCTTCACTGTAAGCGGCTTTGAGAGGGTCAAATGTGTACTTGGTACGTGGCACTTGCTTTTTCATTTTGTTCTGAATTGCAATTGTGCAAATTCATTTTAGTCTAATACACTTACTCAGTCGCTCGGATCAGGGCAAATTTTCAAAATATTTGTACTTTTAATTAAATTGAAAATTTCGACAGATTCGCATTACGAGCCTTTCAAAGTCGTCCTACACACGCGTGCAGTTGGTCAACTCAAAGACTGTTAATGCAGGCGAGCGACTGGACTAAAATATTTGTAACCAAACCACATTGACCGCAATAGATACGATGAAATGCATGTAATTGCGTTTGTGTTGTGTGGCATGACATTCATTATTTTCTGCTGTCATTTTGGTATTCAATTAATTTGGCTTGTGTGTACAGTTAATGATATAAATTAAAATGAATTTCAAATGCTTTCTAAGTGACAGCACTGCATTTATTCTCTTTGACAAAAGTGACAAACAACAGCTGTGAATCTGTCAAACTGCTGAAATCTCACCTCAAACTTAACTATTGTTGCATGCTGCAAAATGGCATGATTAAATGAAAATACGGTTATACACACCGCAAATTTATGTGATTGCCTTTTCGTTCCGGCGCTGCTGAAATATGCGTATTAACTATGTCAAACGCAGCGCAGACAAATTCGTCGAATTTATGGTTTCAGACACACGTATATTTACGAGTAATATGAATACTATTTTGATAAAGTTGTTGTATTGACAAAGAAAGTTGATTGACATGAAATGTTAGTGGCATGAAGTAGTTGGTAGATTGTGATCATTTTTAAAACTGTAATTAATGGTGTGATTACCAACTCAACAAAAAATAAATAAATAAATAAAAGTATCCCCTGAGGCATTTTAATTACAAATTCCGTATACTTTTGTGTCTCAATGAATTGAATGAAACTGTATTAAATAAGATTAAAATTTCAATGCGCTTTTAAAAGAGTTATTAGCTAGAATTGCTGAAAATTAAATTACTTTCAATGAATTTTTTTTAGGAAATTAGTTATATTTGAAAGTTTTACTTAAAAGTTGTAGTAAAGTTTATTACGTGAGCCACTTTCATGTATACCAGACAGTTTAAGTTCATTATAAGGTCATAAAGGAACGGCTTTATATGTGTAGCGTTATGGATTCCAAATTAACTATTTGTTTTATTCATTCAACATAGATATTACTGCCGAAAATAAACACGTCTAAAGAGATCAATACCACAATAACATTTTTGCTATCAATCTACTGCACAACTCAAAAGGACTCACACTTTTGACCTGCCCTTCCGCTAGCCCACCGAATAAACTTTAATAGTTAAATGTACAGAGTTAACTGAAATTTACTAATTTAGTTAATTTTTAAGTATCCGTAGTTAGTAGTTTAGTTTAAAATAAGTAGTTTTTTAAAAACAATACAAAATTTTCTCCAAATTTTTGCTTAATATTCTTGAATAATTTGCAAATAAAAATTGTGAAAAAAAGGAAAAAAATTAATTATACAAACTAAATCTCAGGTTAGGCAAAATAACTATGAATTTTTAATTAGGGTGCAGACTATTTATAAAGAAGGTAGGCAGATAAAAAGAAGAGAGAAAACACATGTAAGGCGTAATTTGTGACGAGTATACACAAAGTTAGTGGCATTATTCTGTCGCCCCACTTAGGCCTAGAAGATGGCGGGAAGTATTATTGATTAACAAATTCATTGAGATTCCCTAATCTACTGCACTTTAAAATTTGAATTTTATGGATTTTCACTACACTGTCTTTTTTGCCTAAATTTATTTAAATTAAAATCAATAAAGAAATAAAAAACTATTAAATAAAATTATTCACTTTATAAACTACAAGCCACCAAACTCAAAAGGCCAACAACTTTTTCGACTCTCATCACAGCAACTCCGACGACAACATAATCGAAAACGACTTTCCAAAAGGCGCATTTCCATTCGTAATGCAATTCAGTGTGCAGCAGCGACTTTCAAACTGGGGCGATCAACTCTAACCCAAACGCAGAGTTATTTAATGCTAGGCAATAAATTATGAGCAACAAAATTATGATCATATTTCTGGCTATATTTTGTTTTCTTTTTATGAGCATTGCACGAACGCACTCTGCGCTGACCCATTGTAGTTAAACGGGGCATGCAGCCGCAGCAGTAGCGGCAGTGCAGAGGTTATCAAGTTTTTATGTTTGCGTTGATACGCGCGAGCGAGAAAATTGATAAGGCAATCAATAAAACAAATAGAGCGGTTTATTGAACCACAAACAAAAACAACAAGACACAACTACATTGGCGACGGCGACGATGGCAACGAGCATAAGAAAAGCAAATTCAAAGATATAGATACATAAAACAATAACAAATTCGTGGGGTGTATCTGCCCCTTAGGTTTAAGTTATGTAGGAATGTGCTTATTGAAGGAGCTTGGCTGTATCGTTAGTCAGTATATCTACGTCATACATTATGTGTCTGTATGTCTTACTAACATGCACATAAAATGTTAGTGGTGTGTGCGTCTAATTGGTGAAATTATGTATTTCGTTCACATGATTAGGTTGATTGAAAATGCACTTTCGCTTTACAATGAAAATTTATGATGCGCTTGCGTGTGGGTGTACATATTGCAAGCTGTAATTGTAGTAGGTTCCAAGGTATTGATTATAAAAACATTGTATTATTTAAAAAAATAAAAATATATAAAAAACAAGAAAGAAGCCTTTTCTAACAATTGGAACAAATTTTAATTGTAAAGATTTTCGGCCAGGGTTATATTACAATAGTTAGTCCTTAGCCGTAGAAAAATTCTCAAACTAAAAAAAAGTCCTTCTCGTAATCGCGAAGAATCAGAATACGGATTTATTCGAAGGAACTGAAATTAAGTTATATATTTTTTTGTATTCGTAGATTTCCCTGACTAAGCTATAGCCGTGATGTTTCGAAACAATTTTTTGATCAAACATAATTCTAGATTTTGAATCGTTCCCGCAAGTTGTTTAAATATAAGAAATTGCAGTGTCTGTCTGTGTTTGACTGAAAGAACTCAACAAATACTCGTCTTTATTCAGTCAACTGAGAGACTAAGGCAACAAGTTAAACTATACTCAAACAAGTGCGTTGAGATTTGTGATCTCTACACCTCTGTCTACCTTTTTGCCTTTATCGTAATTCTTTCTAGGTACCAACAATCTGTCAGTTTTGCCAGCAAAATGTGTGAAGTGAAAATATTCGTAACAAAATATTTACACAGCATAGAGTGAGATTTGCGCAAATATTTATTTACAAGTCAACGTGCAATAAACTTTAGATATTAGGTTAGCTGAGGTTGCTTAGGTTAATACCATGAATCACAGAAGAAATATTTTTGTGTTGATGTACGTACGACTGACTACTTAAATAATTCATGAAAATTGGCACAAAAAAAAACCAAAAAAAATTGCATTTTTCTACTTGTGATCTAAAGTAGAGCCAAAGTATGCATAAAAACTATTGTATTTTTATTTTTCCATTCCATTTCGTACCAATCAATTGCATAACTTCTGAAAACCGAGCCAGACGAAGCCTGAAAGCATGCTATACATAGCGCATGTAAAAGTGACGGCAAAGCCGCAACTACAAATTGGTTATGCAAAAACCTGGAAAATGTGAGAGAAAATGACAATACAAAAAAAAAAAACCGGATTGTTGAAGAACGTAAAAAAGACCAAGATTTATGTAAAACAATTTCTGATTGACGTGCGTCCATCAAAGAGATAATTAAATGCATGCCATGCCAGTAGCAATAGCAGTGAAGTACAAATTGCCGGACATTGGTGTATACGTGTGAGTGTAATTCTAAGTTTGCATGTGCGTGTGCATGCTCATGCCAGCAACAGCGTTTAGACATCAATCAATCGAAAGCTCACCAACTGCTGATTTGATCTGCAACACGAACGTGACTTCCGCAAGAAATGTTTCTTTCGTTTTTTTTTTTGCACACATGTTTGGGATTTGTTCTGTGTCCGACAGACAAGCATGGTTACCATGCATTTCATATTGGAGCTTCACTAAATTTTAAGTGTAGATAATTTCCTTTTTCTTTTTTGTGCTTAACATTTTGTACGCCTCTAACGAAGGCACATCATAATGTCAAACACTTTTAAACTACTTTGCTCATCACTTAAAGGGTGCAAGTGCGCAACACTTCTGACTTGGACTGCCAGCGTTGAAGGGCTGACAAGCGTTGCTTTTCTTTTTGTCGTTCTCGACTGCAATTTTCCGCTTGTCACGCATTACAAGAGCAACAAAATAAAGGAATACAAATTTGTGTAAAAGCAGTCAGTTTACGCGAACAGTTTACTTCACACAGTTTGTTGATGATGTCTCAACTAGTGTGCGTTCGTTCTGAGCGAAAGTTTTCGAAAATCCGCTTAAAAATATCACAAGTTCTTTTGAGTCTTACAAAACGAATGACTTGCCTTGTCTTGTCTGGCAGTGGTAATAAGTATGTTTGCTTTGTATATGACTTCACGGATGACTTCGCTGAATTTGAATGTCAAGTTAGCAATTTTCTTGAGCAGAGTTCAAAAGTAGTAAGAAGGGTGGCAGTTTCTTTGGCAGGCAGTCAACTATGGAGAACGTGTGTGGAGGGAGGGATTGCTTTAAATTTCGAATGCGCCGACAAGTAAAAAAAAACAAAAAGAAAACTGTAGAAAGTTATGAGGTTTGTTTTCAAAAGTATGTAAAGAGAATAAAATAGACTAACTTCAACTATAAATACTACATATGTTGAAATATGCTCCCCTCGTAACGGAAGAAAGTTGTACTACCACATCTTGAACTTGATCCATGTTTATGTTTATGTTTATTAGGGGCTCGAAAGCCTATGGCGCCGCCCCGAAGGTCGGAGTTCAAAACCCAGTGGAAGCAGAATTCAAGGTCATGATCATTTACTCCAAGCTCCGGTAGGTGGCGTTGTTCCTTGGCGGCGCTAGAAGGCACTCCAATCACCAAAGACTAGTAACGGTAGGCTAATCACCTACCCTATCAGACAAAAAAAAAAATTCGATTTATGTAACCACCAAAAGTCTTGGAAATTCAAAACATTGAAAGGGTTGTGGAGGGCCAATGCTCCCTAGATGAGCAAACAATGAAAAAAGAAAAAAAATATAGTTGAGCATTGATAGGATCTTAAATTTTGTTCAATTATACTCAAATAATAGTTCACTACGTTGAAAACAAAGTAAGTTTGCAAGTTTTCAAAAACATAAGATTCATTCTTGTGTCGTCCACACAACCCTGAAGAGTTATTAATTTGAAAATGAACTATGTGAAACTTGATGAAAGGTTCCATTGCACAAAAAGTACCTCGAATACGTGTTTATAACCACGCACAATACGATCAAGCAATTTTTTTCTAATAAGAATGACAGTCATTATAAAATGATTCGAGTGACAACAACTAACGAGTATTGAATTACGCACCATAATTGGTACTCGATCGCCTTTTTATCAGGCTACATACGTTGGCCGACCCAAAAAAAAAATATATATAAAAAAAACGACAAACTATCTGCGTCATTACCATGGAGTGGTTTACGATGTGCTTTTGTATTGGGGACAAATGAATATGCATGAGTGTTGTGTACCATATATGTGAAGTACATTTGCACATCATCATTATACATATAGACATTTACATACTCATGTAGCTATTGTCTTTCGATAACAAACAAACACAGCATTGTAGGAGTATAAAAAGGCGAAGAAGAAGCGTAAGAGACAATAACAATAAAAAGGCGACGTGCGAAAAAGAAGAAAATAAAAATCCTTGAATAATTTATGTACTACAAGACTAGACAACAAAAGCAGTTTGTTTGACAATTACAACACACAAAGAGCAATAATAACAACAAAAACTACAGAGCGGCGAAGGCGGGTTTTTGTTTCAAGGATATTCGGTGGAGAACAAAGAAAATATGCAAATGACTACAGCATTGTAAGCACACATTTGGCAATGTAGAGAAGTAAACTACCTGAAGACGTGCATGTAATAAAGTAGCGTAAATCACAGTCGCAGGCACTTGATAATACTCATAGTAACCAGCAACCAAATTCAAACAAAGTTGGCAAAGCAGCCGCAAAACTGGCGCTTGATAATGTCATTAGTAGCAAAATTGTTGGTAGCAACACTTGTCAATACCGCAAAACATGACTTCCAGTCAACATAAAATAAGAAACTTTGTCAGAAAAGACACCAAGCCGCTACGCATGTAGATACATATATTTGAGACAGACTTATATGCAGTTTCAACTAATGTTGTTGAGTTGTCGCTGCTGCTGTGGTAATGCATTTGAACGCAAATTGTCTTACGTTGGCAGACATGCTTGTAGTTTGTATTGCATTTGATGGTGTCCCCGCAATGGCAGCCCAAATTGTTCGCTATTATTTAAATGACTTAAGTTAAAAAAAAAATTATATATATAAAATGAATTGACAACATTCTTGTCTCGGCTACTCATTTACGCTGAGTGCTAAATTTTCTTCTCGCATTTGTACGCTCTGCCACACAGAATGTGCCACAAGTTAAGTGTGGCAAGTTGGAACAAGCGCGAGAAGAACGCGAACTAAAATGTTGTAAATTAGCAGGAAAAAACTTCGGCTTAAAAGAAAAATGACGTTAGCGAGCAATTAAATCATTCTACACATGTATGCTAAATAACAAAAAATGTCGTCGAAACGCTATAATGTTGCGGAAGTCAATATCCATCTAATTGAAGTATTTCGTGCAATAATCTTTCAAAGCTGAAACTCTTCTCATTAATATTGAAATGGTAATGACTTTACTTCAAAAGTGAAAAAAAAACAGGGTCTTTCAATGAATTGAAATAGCCCCAAGCCCAGACGGGCGGTGGTACTTTCAATAGTTTTAGTAAGTGTCATCAATCAATACGCATTTCTCAATGTTTAAGCTGTCTCAATCAAATCAAAAATGGAGAAAGTGAAGTTTCGTGTGGTGATTATCCAAGTCGATTCATCATGGGTTCACACCTGCGCAGTTTCAATGGCGTAAATTGCGGAATCAAACTTAGACATGTTGGCGAATCCACCAAATGATGAGGATATGAGTGTGCCTAGCTCTCACGAGCTTCTGATGTGAATCTCGCCTTTTTTTCCGCCCACCGTGGGTATTGAACTTCGACCTTTGGCAACCGTAGTACACTTTCACTAAGCTGTCGAGTCGACGCACACATTCAGGTAGGCAAATGTTTTAACTATATGTGGGAAACGACCCGAATGACTTTGTTGACTTTGTGCCTTTGCGAGCCGATGACGATATTTGATTGTATGCGAGCGTTACTATATGAAAAAATTTGACCCTACTAAAACCATATTTTACATTTAAAAACTAAAAAGTAAAATAGTTTTCCATCTTTTTCTAAGGATGTAGTGAAAGGCACCTTTGTAAACTGTGATTGTTACTGCACAGTTTGTGAATCATCCAAAAAATTTTTTAAACGCAGTAATAGCATTATAAATTTGTCCTGGAGTTTTAAAACACCTAATTAGACATCGAACACCGCATACGGTGTACGATATATTATATTATTATATTCGCCTACTCTTACATGATGCATATTTGCGGAATCGCTTGGATATGAACACGAAAAGGGGTGGCATCCAAAAACCCGTGAGCCAAAATAAAATATTTTTGATATTTCAATGTATCGAAATAAAATCTCAACATGCTTTATGTCAGAACTATAGACAGAAAATTTTAAATTTCCAACTTCTCTCAACATTAAACACCAATTGCAGAGGAAATTTGAGCAATTTCAAAACAATTGAATTAGGTTCAAATTAATGAATGATAAAGTTAGAAAAAAAATTAACTTTCACCTCAGAACTCTTAGCCATCTTCGCGGGTTTTTGACTCAAAAAATGTTCATATGATGATATCATAAATGCATCGTCATTAAGTGTAATCAAAAACTATTTGCGCATGCCAATGACGGCAACAGAGACTTGCAGCAATATACAATGGCTTGTAATAAATGTGTAGCTGAAACAAATGGCTTTGCACCGGGGTCAATAGCGCAAGATCGCTATGAAAAATGCAGCACTTAGTACCTACTTAAGTTACACAGACACAATTTCAGATAAGATCGACATTGGGTTGACGCTCGCTTAGCCGCCGTTTGCTTTCTCGCTTGTCTTGGCTGTCGCAGCTTACGCTTAGCTGCACGCTTTGTTGCCACTGAAGCAGCGGCGGCGGCGGCGGCGGCAGCGCCAATGTAAGCGGCGACAGTGGCGGCTGTCGCCAACAACTTCGTGCAATGATAATAGGCGACGACGGCGGCAATGGCGGCAGCGGTGGCACGTTAGGTTCAGTCCAATTCATACTTTGTGTATCGCAAGATAATACATAATAAAATAATACCAGACACAAGCCAAGAGTAACGACGACAACGACGACGACGACGACGACCAAGACAACGTTTTTGATGGCGTCTGTCGTTTTGTCTGTCTTCATGTCTGTCGGTTTGTCCGACAATGTCTCTAGATAGCTTGCGCAGCGCTGTAGTAACAAATTACTTGGCGTGCTTTTGAAGTTGTCAGTGCAGTTGTTAAGGTTGCTGCTGCTCTTTTCGTCGCCGATGTGCTTGTTGCGCTTGCGGCTGAAACTGCTGTAGAATTGTGACCATTAAACGTAATTTTTTTGTTGTATTCTTACTTTGTTCCTCCGCACTTATACTTCTTATTTATAAACTGTTGGCTTTATTTACTGCATTTGCGCAATCGCGCCCAGTCTGTGCACTAAATCGTGGTGGAGATCGATGTATAGATACGCGTTGTAGTCTGCTATGAATATGCATGCAGATGTAGATCGACCAAGCGACCAATCGATCGGGCGTTCATTTTAATAGACACAGCACAGAAAGTTCTCTGTCTTTAAGTGTGTGTGGTGTTTGCATAGACTCATTAAGTTGGACTTTGGGCTATCGCGTTATCGATTTGTCTGCTCATGCCTTACCTACTACACATGCGATGCGCATCAATCTACGCCACTGTTGCATTTAAGTGGGCAGTAGCTCGTTTGCAGATAAGCACAGCTCTGATAAAGCAACTACATAGCGGTAAATTCAAGTTCTGAAACGGTAGTTTGGTTCTTGTCTTATGCATCAAATTAAGTTTTGTTTTAGTGCCTTAATTAATTGATTTTCCATAATAGCTGATAACATGAACTGTCTACAAGCCTGTTTCATGAGACTTTTTCTAGAAGACAATATTTCATTTTGCAACACTCGCTCGACTCACGTTATTAATGATCTTGTGGCCATGACAATCGCTTGCAAAGTTTTCGCGTTGATGACTTTTGTGCCTTCGTCTGGTGTTTACTTTTCTCATGAATAATTAGACAACCGTTTACTCAGGTAAATATGAATCGTCTTATGCGCCGAAGCAGCTTGCAGGCATATAAGGCATGAGTCAGGCATAAATGCGTTCATCGCGCTCTTGACTGAGTTCTTTGGTTGCGAATGCAAGCGTGTATGTTTTACCCTCAGCTCAGGCATGATTGAGGTGTGGCAATATTTCAGTCTAGTTATTGCAAAGTAGTTGACTTAATTCTTGTCTTTGTGATGAAAAACTGGTTAAATGGTTGCATTCAGTAAAGTGATGGTGACTTCCGTTGCTTCTTTTTTAGTAGTTTAAATTAACACAAAAAGTATAAGTTGGAGTAATATAAATATCTTAAATGAATAATTTTTGTACGAGAACACTAAAAATTGTAAAAAGTAATTTTAAATTAATATTTTCCAAAACTATTATTTTTTAAATATCCTTTTTATATCATATCTAAGATTAACTCAGCAAATAATTACTAATGATTTATGATTATTGTATAACCTAGCACATTTTTTTTAACCGAAGCACGTGTGCGTTTTGCTAAATATTTTTAGATCAAAGAAGAAGCGTAAAAACTTGCACTATGCAAAAATATATTTTGTTTTTATAGGTACAATACAGTGTACTCTAAGTGGTACATAGATAACTCCTAAGCAGAAGTTTTACAGAATTTCAACCAAAAGAAGTACTGTCGTGGTAAGTGTCCGCTGTGAATTTCTCCATATAAATGTCTCACAAATGATTAATAAAGCTTAAGATATTACGGGTGTTTAACCTACCGTTAAGATGATAACATTGCTTATGTGCAAACACATAACCAGCTTATTTTGACCTTTTGCCGCGAGGGCAACAAACTAAGACTGTTTCACATGCATACACAACCGTGTGGCAGCAACAACTTTTGTGAGTTAACACTTTGCTGCCATAAAAGGAGACTACTAAAACGACGGCAACGCATGAAGCATGGCCATAAAAGTCGTTTACATATGTTGCATCATGATCAGCATTGTCATTATGATCATCATTATTGCAAATATACTGATCTGAGAAGCGATCGTTTAAGTATATTTTGCAACTATTTGCGCAAAGATATGTTTAAGTATACACTTTTATGGCTAGTTGAAATATAATAAATACGAAGACTTATGCAAAATTCAGACAAGTCAATAAAAATATTGCATAAATCAAAAGAGCGCTTTTCGGCAAACGGAATTTAATATGTTTTCTCATTTTTTCATGAAAGAAGTTTTTAAATTGTTTTATTTATGCAAATCTGTGGGTTTACGCCCACTTTCGCCTTTTAATCACTGTCAATGTAGCTAAACGAATTATTGCCAATTTCTGAGCCTTGACCAAGCACCTTCTGCGCCCAGATTCCAAGTCAAAGCAACACATGAAGACGTATTGCATTTGTGTATTTCGTGTTGTTCTTTTGTTTGCTGGGAGCAATGAACCTCTTGCAAGGCGATGCAAGTTGCAAGTGAGATCACCAAAACAAAGGCCATGAGCAACATGGGTGCACAAGAAAAACATTAAATTGTTTTGGGTCTTCGGCATGCAGGTCGATGGACGGGTAGAGTGGCAGGCAGGCAGGAAGCAGTCAGTAAATTATTCATGTTGCATGTCGCACCAAAAGAGAAAGAAGCAAAAGTGGCAGAAGAATGCAACAAAATTGCATTTTATGTAGCATTCTTCTTGACTTTTAAAACTGATTTCTCGTTATATATACATATATATATATATATTTTTTGCAAACATGAAATACAGCTGAATAATGTAGAATTCTGTTGAGCCAGAAGTGGTAATAAATTGTCCAAAAAGTCTCGCATGCGCACGTATATTTTTAATTCAATTTTATTTAAACCGAAACAACTTTTAATTAGCTATTATATAAACAAAAAACAAAAAGCAAACGAACTGCAAAACAATATTCTACAAAGCCAATTAATTTTGTATACATAAAGTTCTTCATCAAATGCTATTTCATTTGATAACGCCTCTGCTTCACGTTGCAATTAATTAAAAAATTTAATAAAGCACGTCACAACAACTCCTCACTGTTGTGTGACATAAAAGGTGGAAATGAAGCTAGAAGTTATTTCAATTAAATCAATTTTCCACGTTTATTGGTTTTAAACAAAACACAATTCAAGAGTTGTGGTTCTATGTGTCGTTTTCAATACTATGGCACAAAATATTATAATTCAGTTTCTACTTAAAAAAATCAAAATCGACAGTGGTTCTTTTCCTAATTTCCTTGGTAACTGTCAATTAAAAATATTTCTAGTTATATTATCAGTCTTAGAAACAGGAAATACTCGTTAAGGTGTACATTTGGTAAATGTTAGATGTACTCGTAGCAACAATTTATATATTATTGAAGAATTCCAAAATACTCTTGCCAACAACTTGTTGGCTGACAATGAACAATGAACAATTTCAATATTGTTGATCCACCATATCACTTTATCACTCTTAATGAACCATTCAAAATAAAAACCATCAACCAATATATCACCAACATATGTATAAGTGATAAATGAATATTAGTGGATCACCACTTACTCTTGTTCGACTACAAGGAAACAAAGTAAACCAACATGTTTCTTAGTTTTGATATTGGTGAAAATAAACTGCTACTATTTTCGCTAATATTCAAATGCTTGTTTTTTTTCAAGAATTTGACGAAATTCTTTTGATATATGACAGTGATCGAGAGCACTGGTGGATATAAAGTTATAATGCAAACATAAGTTATAAGAATAACTTTCTACACCACATAAAAGTCCTCTAAATGTTCTCTTAACAGAAGGGTCATCGTTTTAAAATAGATATCCAAGCAATTCTTCTCATTTAAGCAGTGGCGGGTGAACAAGGTTTACAAGGAAATTACTGAAAAAACAAAAACACCCGTGCACTGATTTTTTTTTTCGAAAGCGTGGCTTGGCATGAATTCCTGTCCTATATTTTAATAACATTTTTGGCACTCTTACGTTGACAAATATTGAACAAACACAGAAAGGTGACTCTGCGAATTTTAACAACGTACGAATAGAAAAGCTTTTTGTGTTCTGCTTCTCACTTATTAAGTATAAATGAAGTTAGTGGGATTGTTTTATTACGATTTGCTTCGAATCCCAATACAGCACTTTGTGGTGCACATGCCAACACATTCAAATTCAGAAAAAGTGACCTCATTTCAAAAACAGCACCACAAAGTTTAACGGTAAGTAGACATGACATTCAACGCAACATTCCTTTGTCAGAGCCAAGCAGCAGATGTATATGTACATATATGACCCAAGGCATCAAGCCACATGGCATTGGCTCATGGGGAAGCAGACGTCGGTGTGACCAACCAGCAAGTGAGAAATCTATGAACGCACCCTTTAAGGGTAAATTAGAATAACATGCCGCTCATTGTATCACGTAACGTGGCTAAATTTTTGTTATATGACAGCAGCAACAACAATAACAAAAACAAAAACCACACTGAAACAATTGTGTCAATTCCCAGTAATGAGTGAGAAAGGAATGTGGTGGAATGTGTGGGTGTGTACTTATGTGTTTGTGTGAGAGAAGAGTAGAATTAAAAGTAATGCATAAAGGATTCCAAAACAAATTAATTCGAGCAACGTAAGCGCAAAAGTTATATTCATGTCACTCTTTTTGTCCTAACGTAAGGTAAAGTAACGAAAAAATGTTTTATGGCAGTTGGTTGTTTTTGCAAGTTACACCTATAATTTTGGGGCGCTGTGCTTCGCATGATAAATTGCCTAGAAAAAGGAGTTTTAATTACAGTTAAACCACATTAATTATACTACTTGGCATCTCTTTAGTGAGGATTGCCGTTTTCTATTGCTGCCTCAGCACTTTTGCTTGAAAATGAAGACTTCGACTGAACGAGTATTAAGAAAAGCTTCGGTAGTCTCAAATTTATTTGTGACAATTTTTTTGCGCTTCTAAGGGAATTTGTTTACTTTTCGGTTTGACCTATATACGGGCGTCGTTGTTGTTACTTTTTCCTTCTTTTTACGAAATTAAATCTATGTAACGAAAACAAACAATATTTTGGGGGATGCAAATATTTCATTGCGCTTTTTGCCTACCCTCCGAGTGCGGACTGTGTTAGCGGCGATAAATATCGCTTTGCGGCAAGTTCAAATGCCGGTGCGTAGTGAATGGACAAAAATGTGATAAAGCAGCAAAGTGGCAATGGAGATGGGGATGGGCCACTACATTATTGGGGGTTGTTACTATAAAGTTGCGCATTACGCTTTAGAAAATCACCAAAAGGAATTTAAGATAAACTGTCTACTAAATTAAACACATATTAAGGATAACAATGTTGAGTAAAAATCAACATAATTCGATCTAATTAAATAATAAATAAATAAACACACCCAAAAAACAATAGATAACATCTAATACTAATCAATTTTGAAATTAACATGTTTAAGGATCGTTTCTAAAAATCAAAACCTTCAGACCTGCACGACCTGCCGTGGCTTTGAGGTTGAACACCGACCGTTGTTTATTGTATTATCTAGTCAAGAAAATGTCTCATTAAGATCCGAAGTAGTCGAAGAGAGATCCAGGCACTTCATTATTGGTTTTATTAATTGGAATTCGTGTTAGTTTTACTTCCATAATTTTCTTTTTTATATATATTTCATTTATATGGTAATTTTAAAAATAATAAACTAAAATACGAATATTGCTTCGATTACTACAAGCAAATTCATTAATTGATGTTAATATCTTTTTTTAATTTTTTTTTTTATAATTAGAATATAACAATTATCGCAGTAAACTGCATAACACAAATGTTAATATCACATTTCATTCGATTTCGTTTCGCTTTTGAATCAAGTTGACTTCCTGGAAAAATTGTTGCTAAGTTGTTTGCCATTGAAGCCCATTTTTTTTACTAAATCGGTTATTTCTTGATGATGAAAATGATGAAAAAGACTAAGGTGTTTCTATACATACGGAATTTTTACAGAATGTTCTTGAAGAAAAAAAGAACTTTATAGGCATTATATCGAAGCCCATTTAAAGTCGTTTAAACACAGTTTTGAACTGCGTAACATCCGTGTCGATGGAGCTTCGAAGGACAATGTAAAAGATGTATCGAATATAAACAACACCTCCTAAAACTTAAACCAGGCGGCGACCATTTTAAGTGCGACTTGCTTTGCAACCATATGTTAATAATAAAGTACCAGTAGAATCGTTAAATTTAGTCGGTTTGAAACTGCAAAATCCCTAATTTTTCACGAACAGCTGGCTGAGCAAGTTGAGTAATAATTTGTTGGTGATTCATTCGTAGGAAAATGCATGTATTTTTAAAGATTTATCCGGCTAAAATTTTTGAAAAACTGTTTAAATGAATTATTGTCACGCTGTAATCACTTACAAATTTTAGTTGGTACTATATTTCTGTGAATTTAACGTTAATTTTGAAAATCCTAACTGATTTCAAATGTCATATCAATCGCTATTAAGATTTGATTTGTTCAAATCATGTAATCTACAATTTGATTCTCAATAAAAACAAACTTTAGGTAAAGCAATTTATAGGAGGAAGCTTACTTCAATATACATTTGACTTTATACAACTATGTATAATCACATTATTAATTATATTATATTATATTAATTATTATTATTATTTGAAAATAGAGCCGTCACTAACTTCAAAATTCTGCAACTAAACATCATAGTGAAAAGTCAACATTTCTTCCTCCCTATTTTTCTCGCGGCTTCTCGGCCAACCTTACCGATACCAAGCTTTTTTTTGGTAAATTATATTAAACATTATGTTAGAAATATATATGATTAAAAAACAAATATAGCAACTCCAAACATATATCATAAACTCATGATCCTAATACTATATTTTTGTCGCTTTCACACAGGGCGGGGTTTTATGTATTAAAATCCCCAACACAAAAGAAAAAATTTCTATTACAATTTTACAATAGTTTGTAAATTGTGAATACGTCATGTATGTACTTTCTTACTTAGTCGATTTGAGCGTTGAACGCTTAGGCCTTTATAGCTATTGTTTCCACTTGATATTTTTAGTTATAGTGGTGTTAATTTTTGAAATATTCTCAATATTTGGTTGAAGTGGACTTTGAAAGATTGTACTTTTAGAAATGTATTTGCTTACGCCAATAGTTCAACAAATTTCCAATTAATTTCTGCAATTCAATGTTAGGTGGAATTATCAACGTCCTTGTCTTATCGCAAGGTGATTCACAATAACTTATATATGTACTTTTAGATACATATTTTATTTGTTTTGTAGTGTAAACTTTGGAGTAGGTGTTGAATGGCAAAAGAAAATGAAGACGAATAATGTGGTTGCGTTGTACGCATCTGATCCATGCATTATCATATTCAAATGTACTATTTGTTCGATAGTTTTAAAGTGTATTTAGATATGATTCATGACTGTTAACTTATTTACATACGTGTAAGAGCACATTATGCATGTTTTCAACTTAATATTTGTATGATACTTTTAAGAGGTCTACAGACATTTGGTTATTGGTTTAAGGGTAGGGAGTATTAAATTCGAACAAAATTAACCGACAGCATAGATAATTTGCAAAATATATGTATATATATTTCTTTCGCTTATCGCAATGAAATGCTCAATTCACGTCCGTTATTTGTAATCAACAAATGAGTTTATTATTTCGTTGTGCAAAAAGTGAGTAAACATTGAATAAATGACGTGACATTTACTACGTTGACAATCTCGTGTTTTCGAGACACAGTGACACCCGATGAAATATAATCGGCAAAATCATGTGGCACAAACCTAATTAGTTCATTTCGAACATGTGTTTTGGTAATGTGTCAGAAATAAATACACGAGTTTTGACTTATACTTAATCTGTCTCGAATATAATCCAATTGCATTTGAAGTTCAAGCAAATGTATCTATGATATGCAATGTGGTACTCACCTTGACTTGGAGTAGCTGCATTGGAGAATGATGACAGTATAAGTGTGAAGATGATCAGGTATATGACATCAACTACAAGCAGTTCATTTGGTGCGTTTCTGGGTGGATATCTATTGTTGGCCATCTTCATTGCGTTGCTGTTGGGAAAGTTTTGGTAATGTTTGGCTTATAACCTATACCGATTCAAAAACGTTGAGCGTTTATTTCACTGAAGCCATTTTTTGTTTTTTTTGTTGTAATTTTTAATGAAAAAAGTATGTGCTTTGCTTTAGGGATATTTTCTAATTTACACAATATTCTTCACGCCCATTTACCGTGCACTCCACTTTTGTTGTGTATTCGCCGTCGCCGTTTCCATTAAAGACGTTGCTCAATAAAAAGGATACGCAAAAATTCACTCGATTTCCTTGTTGCGGTTTGTGATCTGCAATATTTCCATCTTAGATTTAACACACACACAGTTTTCGTTTTGCCGGCTTTGCATCAACAACAACAACAACCAATGCAGCTTTGTTTATATTATTTTTCTTTTACTTTTTTGCACAACAACAAAATCAGTAATAAACAAATGCTTTAGGCAAACGGTTTGTCTCGCTCTTACACCTATAAAAACACTGCAGGCACAAACATAAGCTGGAACTGTGTATGAGAATATTCCCCTATTCTTTTATATGAAAAGTTAACGATTTTGTAGCATTTCTAAAACGTTTGCTTCATTTAGACATTGTTTAATCATATCGTTTTTATTTTGGAATTTATCACAGAGTACAAGTCTCGGAATAACTTGACAAAATAAAACGCCACAAACCCAAACACCATCCGATGGCTAAACTCACTCAGTCGAACTACTCAAAGCAAGAGCGGAATATCGTATAGTGAAAAATGGCATTTGGAGTGAACAAGGTCCTAAAAAATACCATTACGCATAGAAAGAGAACAAAAAACCTATGGTTATATTATGTTAATGTTTGAAGAATAATATGCTTTATGAGCGCACAAAAGCGTTTGCAACATAAAACGTATAAGTTCGAAGTGTCGCTAAACTATCAGTGTAGGATAGGCTTTATTTTATTTTGCTATCAAAGGATTTATTTAATAAAGGAGAATTTACTTTTTGTGAGAGCATTCGAAGAAAGTAAAATGTGTGTATGAGTTTCTGTGTAACGATTAAAAAGAAAATTAATGATTACCATACAATTTAAAATATTATATAAAATATTAAATTGACTTATGTTTCAGCCAATATGAAGAATAAGGTTGATCAAAAATATTATATTTAATTTCTTTAAATCTAAAAGCGGTTTCTCTGTTGCTTAAAAATCGACTAAGAAATACCAAATAAATATCTGTTAAATAACATTATAATAACAGCGAATTAGATCCACTATTAACGGAATATACTTCAAAGATATTTAGTCAAATTTGATACTTTTTTTTGATAAGCGTTGTTTATAGTGCAACTTACGATTTCACATGCGATGAAAGCGACGGATTCAAATGATTTGGGTACCACAATTAGGACAATTAGTCAAACATAAACAAACGAGGGTACGTTGAAAATTTCCATTAATAAGCACAGGGAGGAATGTACTCTTTTCTTTAAACATGTTCTGCCAGTGAGGAAAAGTTCAGGCGTTAAAATGAAAATAACTCTGCCGAGGTTTGTGTGAAACTGAATTGGTAAAACCAAATCCGTTAATCAAAGACAATAACAAACAATATTTACACACTCACATTTGCAATTAAGACTTGTTTAAGAAAATTCGTCGGCCCAAGCGAAGTTTTGCCCTGCTGTTATGCCACCGTCGAGGTGGTCGTTGAGGTCACTGTTCTACTGTCAGTGCACCCATTCTGGATATGGGTATGCAAACATTGCCCGCCCAATTGAGTTTGAAGTTGTTCTTGGACATTTGCAAAATGTCAGGGAGTGTGGGCATCAGTGCTCGTACTCTTCTGGTGGGTAGAAGAAATACGTTGCCCTGCTCACTGTATGCCACATCAAAGCAGGAGCTCAGAAGCCCTTCCGATGGTAAACCAATATCCTTGAAACAACTAAAGAAGCTTGTCGATTTCATAATTGAAAAGTAAGAGTTAGTTGTTTGTCTCGGATCCGGACAGTTCCGCCAAATGTACAAATGCACTTGTACTGAAATCAGTATTTCAAGCAAATTTGTTGGCAAATTGCCTCAGAGATTGGCATAGCGTTTGGTACTCCAGACACAAATAATAGTGGCATCGTATCAATAATTGACGCATTAACATCAATTGGAGAATCACTGGAACTACTGTCTTTTGCGATTTCTGCCTATGCTGTGCTCTCCGGATGGTACGAAAGGCACTGAAAAGATAATCCTTTAACCTATAACAAAAAGGAAAATAGTTATTCATGTCTTACGTGTAGCTAGCATCTCTCCCAGCGCTGAATTCCATATACCACGACAGTGTGCATACGTCTGGACGACCTACTTTTATCTACCCAACCCCATGCTGGCGGTAGCACTACTTCACCTAACGGTACCGCTAAATCAGACGCAGATATGGGAGTACCGCCAACGGGTCGGGTGAAGTTCACATGTCTCGGCGTATTGTTGATTATGCATTCGCCGAGGTAGAGGTGGTTCTGTTCAACATTGACGTCTCGGTTCCAACAGTTTGAGCAATTGGAACCAAACTGTCAGCGAATAAATAGCTAAGCTAAGAAATGTGTTTAGACATTAATTATTCATGGACGCAAATAACAGCTATGGTAACGCTTTTCTCAATTATGGAGATTTTTTATAAACTTTTTTCCGTAACATTTTCCCGTAAATACAATAATTGAATAAAACGCAATTTTACTATAATTAAGTAAACGGTATTTTACTTCGATCAATGTCGAGAACTATCAACGTAGGTCAATTAGCCCTTTTTTCCCAACAGTATTGGATGAAATAAATTGGATAAAAGTTCAGACATCGCAACAAAAATACGCAAATTAACACGTTAATTTCAACCAAGACAGTTTTTATTAAAAAGTGGCTGACTTCGAGCCAACAAATATGTCAAATGTGATAAACTACACATTAAAATCGGACATACAAATGAATACTTTGACTCTTGAGTAGAAGCGTATGAGATTAAAAAAATTAAATTGAGCTGCAAAGCAAGGAGTAACTGAACTGAAGCGAACTTCATTAGCGCAGTCAGCAGCAGAAATGAAAGTGGGTCAAGATGCGGCGTAGTGAGATGCCATAGTACATTGATACGTGCGTTATGTGTACTGTTGGTAAGAGCTTATTTAACGGCGCTTCCTTTAATGGCGCTCACTAAGACGAGGGTGTCGGAAGAAATTCAACTTGTTTATGGTGCTCAAATCATTTTTAAACATGCGTTTCGATAATGCGCAACTATTCAATTTCATTTTAATTAACGTGAATTTGACAAGGATTCTTTAAGACAGACCGACTTCACACAACGCCCACAACTTGAAGTGTGCTAAGTGGAGTGTAGTTGGCGCTGATGAGCAAAGTTACTTAACTGCGTTTTTTGGAAAGCAACTTCTAATGAATCGCTGTGCCGGCGAGTTGTTAATCTAGCAGAATGAATTTTCGCTGCGTTGTAAGGTTATTTTTTGCTGCTGCTCAACAACATTTAATTGCAGTCGACAGAAATTACAGCACACCACGAGAGTGTGGCTTTGGCTTGCGTCGAAAATTAAGTTAACGCTCCACAAACCAACGTCACTCGTGGCAAGAGATACTTTGTCGTCGATGTTTGAGTGGTTTTGCTGCATTCGATGGAAGCAGCTCCCTGGCTTGAGCGCGCTTTAAGTGCAACAAATATTTATACACATTAATTCGCATAAATCAAAATCAACTTGTAAATTTAATATGTCGCCGTATTTGCCGTGGCGCTACATCAGTCGCAATTTGATTTATGGCTTAGTGCTCGCTCGCTTATATCGAGCGTAAGATTATGAACATTATGCCAAACAATTTATTACATATTATATGCGAAACGTTTTATTTTTTATTTATTTATTTATTTTTTTAATTTTTTTTTTTTTTTTGCTAAATTGGAATGCAAATCACAATAATACAAGGAAAGTGGGCCATTTCGATTGAAAGGATTTTTGTTTGATTAATTAAATTAAAAGTGAGACAATACTTAAATCCGCAGCTCGTTGCTCAATTTGCTTATTGTTAATTTGTATTGTAGAGTTGAATTAAGCTGAATGGAAAAGCCGGATTATAACTTTTGTTGCAAAAAGTGGAATAATTGTATTATTTGATGGCAGTGAAGTGTTAACTGTAATTCGATAACCCTTGTTTAATGCTAATGCTACCTATAGTACTCAGGGCTTCCAAGTCAACAAGCGTTGCTTACCATATGAACTAAAATCACAGACGGTGAAAGAAAGCGGGGTTTCATAATTTGGATCTTTATATTCAATGAATGTATCTATTACAACAATTCCAAATATTATTCAGCTTGATTTAAGCTTGTTAATTTTAGAATCTAGAATATAACTTAATGTTGAACATTATTTGATACAATTTGTTTGATATGATGATACAAAAAATGAATAACATCTTTGATGTAATATCTATGTTGTCCTTAAGACCAATTATACCTAAATAATTGTTCAAGCCGATATCCTGTTTCATCCGACTACCAGTCTGATTATTTAAATGGTCCACAAATACAACAGGTACATAAATGGGGTAGATTTTATTGGTCAGTCCAAAGTAATAAGCAGTTGTTGCAACTGGGGATACTTCCCAAGGTTTCTACGTATTATAATTCTCAGGAAGTGGTTTTAATTTATCTATAATGCAAGCTTGTAGAATTTGAAGCAGCTTTAGTTAAACCATTATTACAGTGATGTTTAGTCCATATAAATACACATATTCAACTTAAGATTTCTAAATGAAACAAGGTATTAAGACAAGTTTGAAGTCGTGTACAAGTGCACAGGTACATATATGAAGCACCACCTCCGAGGCTCAATGCACCTTATAACTAATACTTCCAATTTAGTAGTATTTCTACAATTAATTCTCATATATATGGTTAAACTGTATGTCTTTTGCGCTATTTTAAGGGGGAGCCCCATATTTCATATTACTCGTAGATATAAACTAATGGGCTAGAGAGCTTATATATACAGTAAATGGTATAAATAGATCAAATTGTTGATGTACTGTCATCAAATCAGTCTACTTATCAAATGTCTAAATTGGAACAGGACAATTTTTGTTTTATTTTATTCTGTTTACTTCACTTAATTTTTATATCCGTAATATAAAAGTTATCACACGAACTGAACTCATTAATCTCCGAGTTATTTAGATCATCTTAAGTGAATTCAACGCGTATAAAACCGTTGAAAAATCGTTTCTATCATTGACATGAAACTAGTTTTAATTGCATTTCAAAGTTTGATGTATTGCGCTGCACTGGCTTAGCATAACAGACGAGTCCGTGCGTTGAGTTAATTTGTATGCAGAGGCAAAACTTCATGTTGTTTGGAATTGGAGTATGGAATTTAAATGGAAAGCCATAATAATCGTGCAGCAACCAAAATAAATCGAAGTTTTCACACATTCAAATTAGATGGAAAAATATTTACTAACAGTTGTAGGCGTATTGCCAGACAGTGTCAACGGAGCGAGGGACGACACAAAAATATGAATTTTGTGAGTGCTGGCGACAGATTGACAGAGTTTGGTTATCGGGCGAAGTCAGGGGCCGAGTTGTTTGTTGTATGTCTGGCGGAAGAAAAAAGTTATTTCAAAAATTTTGTGCTAGACCAAAGAAGAAGATGTGCCGTAGTAGGGTGAGTAACATGCCGCAATTTAATGTGGTGCATCTCAGCCGTAAACGAATTCATCTTCTTCTCAAATAGGGCGTGTCAATAACAACGCGAGGATGCGCCACTCTCGGGAATTGTCACACTTGACAAATGCAACAAGACGACGCCTACACTGACAACTTTTGTTAATTGCACTGAAATTTAAACTTAAATTTAGTTGACAAGTGGGATTTTCTCGCTGTGCTAATGAATGGAATTAATTTTGAATATCAGTCAAGTCAAATTTGAAATGTGTTTAATCAGTGTTAATCAGTTATTAATGGTATTTGAGTCTGTATTGGTTTATTTCCTCTGTCATCGCGAGGTCTTGAGAGCAGCTGTAATTTCTCAACTCCACTGAGTACTTTCTAGTGCAGCATGCACTTCCCTGTAAATGTTCCCTGTGTAGCTGTACCCAAAAACGGGTTACTGATTCTCTAGATTGGTACAATACTCTGCTTGTGGACAAAACCGCATCGTGGAAGTAAGTTTTAGAGCGTATTAGCCAGTTAAGACTATGAAGCTCATAGTATCAGGTCCTTAGAGTACTAGGTACGTCCTCGTATTGTAGACGGCATAACGTTCAACAGTTGCTCGCACATCAGTGCACACGCAACCCTTAGTGCTTATTCACTCTAGCTTATAGATTTAATCTAACGCTAGTCTGAAGAGTAAGTTTGTGGTGTGAAAGGAATAAAACAAAGAATGAATAAGAAGCAAACGAACGGACTGCGCAGACAGCAAATGAGTACAGACGACAATATACCAAGGTATCGAATCTGATTCATCAGTGGGTATATCAACACTGATGTAGGTGAACTTCGGATGAGCATAATAAAGGTGACAGTATTTGGATATATCGGAATTAATAGCAATGGTACCTCCTGTATTTTCATTTGCCATTATCAGCATTTCCAGCAGTCAGCTATGATATTTAATTACTCGGCAATTGAGCTTCAATTTGCAAAGCAGTCATTAATCCAGATACGATCGTTATCGTAATATATGTCTATCCAAGAAGTTAAGTCCGCATTGGAAGTTCTGGCCATTTTCATTATTAGTTGATCAAATCAAGAATCGAGCTAAAGTTAGCGATTTTTTTTTATATTTTCAATTCATGCGTAATCATTTATTGCATAACAAAAATATTTGCACAAATTAATTAATGCAAATGCCAATCAAAGCACCAACAAGCGATTTACCTCTTAGCAAATTTCACCTGCAGCTTTACTAAATGCCTCGTTGAAATTGCTAATTTGTCAATGTCAACGCCTCAGGCGCATAGAGGAAAAATGAAAATGTCAAACTGCGGTTGCAGGAAAACGAGGCAAAGATTTATTGCTCACATTGCTCTTTTCTGCCGTTTGACTTCTTTTGAAACATTTCCCCAGCAGCCGAAAGCAAAAGCTTTTCTTAATTAATTTTGTTGAATGCGTTTCAAAGATACAACCAGTAAAAAAATTAAATAAAGAAACAAGAAAACGGGAAGCAAATATCATGCAACATAAAAGCGTAGCACTCGCAACATGCACACAACCCATGCGACGCGACACTTCCACTTTCTACTTTGCTGGGGGATTGCAACCAGCTCCAACTCTATATGCTTTGCCTTGGCTCAACGCCTTTTTGATACTTGAATTCCTTTTATGCACACAAGGGCATGGAATTGAACTTGCCCTCTTATTTGTTGTGTTGACTACATTTGGTATACATACATGTGACGGCACAGTAATAAATATATCTGGGTTTCAGTCTGTCCTTTATACTTTTTGCAATTGTGTGAGCATTAAAGTACACAGGGTAGCACGTTTTGAGAAAACTGCAAAGGAATTTAGCAAAGGAGTTCATGCAGTACAATTCGAGATGGAAAAAAGTACGGGGCAAATTGTCAACCTATTCAGCTTAACTAATGTTTAGCTAAATTTCTGAGATTTCCGAATACGGCTCATTTTAGCATTGCAGAATTATTAACAATTTTACAAAATCACTATAATAATGATAAATTAATCAAAGTATTTAGAATGCAGTTAATTTATTTTAATCAATCTTCGACCGCTCGAACCACGACATTGTTATGAGCATGTAGAAACATTGAAATTGGTTCGTTACACGGGGCTGCCAGCATTTCAATATTTATCAGGGCAGACTATGATATATCTTCTTCAGTATAAATTTCAACTCTCTCAAGAATTGAATTCAAATGCGCCCAGATGATACAGAATATTGGTTGGCTTTGGACGAAGGATATCAAAATGGTTACCGGTAATAAGCAAAACTGCCAATAATGATCCTTGTAGAGCTCTTTCTAATTGTTAAAGTAAACTATTTATCGATAATTTGCTTTAGAAACTACCAATGACTCAGAGCATGTTTATTTAGCAGATGGAAGATGCTTATCCGAAAGAACTTATCAAGTGAAAAAAGTTCATTTAAACGTAAACTGATTAACATAAAATAATATTGGATTTTATTAGTATATAAAGTACACAAGTTGTTGCATTCGGCGCATTTGTTTCACCAGTAGCAACAACCAAAAATGCGAGATTATTTATTGCTTCGTGCCGTGTTGGCGTTTGAGCCTCCGCTTGACTAGAATGCAGACAATTCAATTTTATTATCCATTCGAATGCTGTGCATGCGAAATGCAAAACATTTGTATAGTCATGAGAAATCGTGGCCCAGCCGTATACACCCACACATTGTGTTCATGATTCTATTATTGGCCGTACAAGAAGATGATGCATGTTATACTGATAAGCAAATTTCCAAAAGCTTTAATTTTCCAGTCTCCGATCAATATTATCTATTACTAAGCGAAAAATTGCAACTTTTTAAAACAAAAAATACTTTTCGAATTTGGTTGAAACTCGTGAACCCGTGTATTACGTTATATTACAGACTAGTGTAGCCCGGCAGACCTTGTTCTGCCCTTTGCGGTATTTGCAAAGAAAATAAAAATTCAAGAAAAGTACATAAATCAAGTATTTCAATGATGTGGCATTTCGTATTCCTTACTTTTTTGATTTTCAGTTTGCGGCTTGTTTTTGTGTTTTTCGTATCTGTAGAGTTTGAGAAGCATCTGAAAATTGAGTTGGTCTTAATATTTAGTAATTCGATGATTTTTTCGTACACAAACCAGTAACCATCTAAAGGCTATTCTAGAGGTTCCCTGAAAAGTTCATAACGGACAAATAAACAAACACAAAAATTTACTTCCAATTTGATATATATATATAGATGTATACTTTACAAGCTAGAGCAGCAAACGTTGCTTTGCCATCAAAGAAGGTTTATGCATTTGTCAATATTGATAGGTAACAAATTAATAAAATTGAGAAACGTTCTAAATAATATATATCTATATTGATCTGGTGAGTTTACGATTAAAGACTGCCATAATTTTGCATCATTACTATTCATACTTACGTATGTGCAAAGCGATTATTTGTGCCTACACAAAATCTCTGTGCTGAAAAGCTCAATGTCACAAAAAATCATTCATCAGTAAACACAGGGGCGCCATAAGTGCCATAATAAAAAAACAATTTGAGATTTTGCGTGTTAGTATTGAATTTGCACTTGTAATGGGTCCGGGTATGATTTTTGAAAATTTCCAGTAATGAAAAACAAATGTTTGATTAATGTGCTTGCTCTTAATATAAACAATTACAAAAACGTTCTTTGAAGGCAAAGAGAGCTGGTGTATATGAAATATAAAGTTCCACAAGAATAAACTTCTAGGTTGACAACTTAAAAAACGGTTTCACTATCCGAGCATAGGCACCAATTAATGTGGATGAGGAATCAAAAATTTTGAGTATGATTAAGAGCAGAGTAAGCTTTTCTAAAGTCTCTATAATATGGAATTGATTACCAACCGAAATTTTCGGTTAACTTGAATAGATTAGCTGAAATATATTCATTGCCCATGTCTACCTAGTATTATGGGTTGTGCAGATTTTTTGCCAGACTTACACATTTAATAAACACATTTACTCTTCTCAAAGAACTTGTTGTTTCATGACTCCATGACTCCCTTGCATAAACAGAATGGCTGAAAAAGCTCTTATGTAAAAAACGTAGCTAATTTTGACAATTTATTTACAGTTAAGGTACTATATGTATCTGATTTTGATATAATAAATTTTTCCATTTATCGTATCATAAAGATTGTTTAACCAAGCGTCTTCGACAATGTGTTGAGTACACATACATACATTCCCACTTAACCCTTGTTTTAATTTGAAAAAGTCTGGAACCATGATTATAATATGTGTAGCTTGCCTTTCAAAATGCCAAGCAAATAACTTTGTGGCGGTATCTGTCTTTGTCATACGCGTAAGTTACATATGTACGAATATCGTGTTCAACAACTTTTTAAATGGATATGTAACAGACATATGGCACAGTGTACTGAAGATGGAACACCAGCCTCCTCTTTGAGGGGATTATCTGTATCATCTATATACATATATAAAATCGTTTGTACGTGTTCTCCGTATACATAATATAAAATAAATTTATAAATTTTTACCTTGGTTTCTGTTCGAGCTCTTCTTTTTATTTTGAACCCGGAAGGATTTCGTAGAGAGTTTGACAGGATGCGATCTTCCCAGCCGCCTTGGCATCCTAACTGCTACCGTTCTGCGTCGCTTCAAAAGGCGCCTGGCTAATTTGTTTGGATGATTTTTCAACCGCTCCATATACTTTTTTGCTCGACGATTAATTACATCGCTTTGTAAATGTGCAACTTATTTCTCAAGGACAATTTATCCCTGCTAAAGCCAACACGATTTCCCAATCCTCTGTCCTATTTCGTGATATTTGAAATATGCGTCTTGAACGTTAGCCGCCTATCCAAATAGTTTTGAAGTTATCCTCGAAATGGTGATAAGTCATTAAACAAAACGAGACATATCTGACCTAAATCGGGCAACGGAAGCCTTATTGAAAACAATGTAAAATTAGGCTAATAAAAATTGATTTTTTTTTTCCTCAACCCGACATATTTAATTATTTTGTTCGTTCTGCTCGTACGCAAATATTGTTTGTTATTTTCTTTGATTAACGGATTTTGTTTTACCATTTCGGTTTCACACAACCAACCTAGCCGGAGTTATTTCATTACTTACTTCCGCCTGATCTCTTCCTCAGTGAAGGAACAGGTTCAAGGCACAGGGTACATTCCACCCTGTGCTCATTAAGCCCCTAATACGAATAGCGTGTTTTGGCAGCCATTTACTGCTTTGACAGGAGATAATAATAAAAATAAAAAAGAACAAATTCGTTTTTGGTGTTTTAGTTGTTTATTTTAAGTTAGGTTTTGTTTTGTTTAGGCTTGGTTTTTATGCAGTCTTAGTTTTTGTTTTTATCATGTTCGGAATGACAAACCTGTGCTTCATCCGAAAGTTCCTAATGTTGGGAGAACATATGAACATATGCTCGTTTGTGATGACAAATCTGTGCAAAAATGGAAGCATTCGATCTTACAAATGTGGCCAGTTACCTCCAGTATTTGGCGCATGATACGAAGGCTTCCCAACGCTGCCGAGCAATTGACTTTCGGCCACAGAAAAATTAGGAGCTTACGGAATTCGCATAGGCAGCCAAGTGAACATAGAGTGGGTTAAGAAAGTCCTGACATGCCGGAGGTGCATATCACGACGAATGTTAATCCTTCTGTGTGCAGTGTGCTGGCGTGCCTAATAATTATGTTGGCAAAAGGTGTTTAACACGTTGCCGACACAAAAATTTGGCGTGCCAATTGTACGAATGGCGACAACATAGCCATCGTTGTACAATTTCGGACAGAATATGATTGGAAGCCAATCAATAATGAGAAGTTTGTGTTTTGCGGCGCGCACCGAATCCAGAGAGCCAATCGAAAACTGCCTATTGTTAGAGTCGATGTGGACAGAAACCGAATGCCTTTCATACGCGTTTGCCTGTGATCTACTGAAAGCACGCACGTTAGAACCACCGAAGTGATCCAAACGTAGTGCAGTCAACGCCAACACGGCTAACCGGCATTTGAAAGCACACTGACTTTTGCAACATCGAAACGCGGAATATGCAAAACTCAAGAGGCTCAAAGCATTCGATGGCGCCACGGAGGGGGTTTTTTGCCGTATTTACTAAGGACCAGCATTCGACCCAAGCAACCACGTAGACAATCAGCACCAGTTAGCAGCAGCAATAACATGGTTCATTGTCATTGCAGTACTGGAGTCCAATGTACACGCAGTGCTTGGGCGCATGCAGTACGTGGTAAATACGACGGGTTTGAGCAACACTACAGACCAGAATGGAGACATCTGCATATAACGCTTCAAGCAGCCAAAACTTTCCAACAGCGCCGAGTGTGGCCACAGCGCACAACACACAGCGCGGGCTCCATTGCGGTAAAGGACCGAAAAACACGAATGCCCAACGGTCACAATGCAACAATTTCATTGCCCAAGCTCAGTGTCAAGCCACTGCAACCTAACTCGGCGCTGTAAGAAAGTGTACGGCCTAGCGTCGCAGTCATCGAAACCAACCGGGCTGAAGTGATGCTCGACTTTTTTGGTAAACTCAGTTTACCGAAACCTTTGTTTGTGTGAATTTTGCACGATAAGTTCAAGAATACTTGTGAATTTGGCGATCGTAGCCAAGATATTAGCCACGCAAGCGCATGCACAGCGTGAATGTATATGGTGTATCAAGAAAGATCTGCCTTGACCGTGGCCGTGTCGCCGTCAGCAATAGGTTAATCGGATTGCTACCAGCAATTCAAATTAACCACAGCTAAGGAAAAGCGTCCGAAGCCAAGGCAGACCCACTTGGAAACCGAATAATTTTGGGCTAAGCCGGCTCTGCTTACCACTGATATGATATGATACGGTGCTGCTTAGCAGTAAGCTTAACTAAACTAAACTAAAGCTAAGTTGCTCCAGATGTTGTTGGTGCGAAAGCTCCATCTTCGTACGTGTGGTGTTGTAAAGACAGCGAAAGCTTGGGTTTTGTTGTTCTGGTGTTAACAGATGTCAATATTGGTTACACGCTCTGCGTGCGTTGTTGAGTAGCAGTTGTTGTTGTCTCGCTTCGATGTGCCACCAGAACGTTTTGTGTTGTTTTTGTAGTTGCTGCAGATGTCGTTGCATTTAGTGTTCAGAGGCATTGTCCCCCTGTTTGCGTTTACGGCATTGTTCAAACGTGTGACCTCGGAAGTTGCAGTATGTGCAGCGTTTTGTGTTCTTGGCTCCACGTAGTGGCCCCTTCGCCGCAGCAGCCTCCTCATCCTCTTGGCTGTTGTGCTCGATGATGCGTCCTTTTTCGAGCAGATCGCGGAATGTGTGAACATCTGGACGCGCAATGTGCTTACGGTATTTGATGTTGAGCAAACCGTACACAAAGTCCAGTTCGGTCTCCTCGTCGTGACGATTCTCCGGCAATTGGGCGAGCAGTGCACGTTTGTGGCACACAAAAGTAGCGATGGCGACGTTATCGTCTTGCTTATTTTCAAAGATCTCCATGTAGATTTGATAGGCGGGCTTAGCAGGCGAGAAATGTTCACGTATCAGTGCGATGGCATCGCTCCATGTTTTGGCCTCCTTACGCACTCCTTGCCACCACGTTGATGCGATGCCAAAGAAAAGCAAAGAAATACCCTTCAATGCATCTTCGTCGGTGATATTCTCCACTTCTTTGTAAGTGACAATTTGCGTGATGAACTCCTCGACAGCTTCGTGATGCCGTTGACCATCAAATCTGTGCGTGCAAGTGCTGAAGCTACCTTTCGATTTCGTTTTTGCCTCTTGTGATCCAGCGGCGGTCGCGGCGCCAGTCGCTGCGGAGCGAACTGCTTCGATGAGCTGTTGAAGTTGCTCTTGGGTCATTTGAATTGTCGCCATTTTTAATTTATTTTTGTTTTTCAACTACTTCAAGCACGCGAAAGTAATTCACTGTTGTGAATAGTTTTATTTTTATTTTTTCAGATTTCAGCAAACAAAGCCAATTTCCATGAGGCGAATGTTGCCGGTCGATGTCGGTCGTGCGTCAGACTGAAGTTCTGCTCTACTCGCCGGCTCTTTTATAGCAAGCATTGTGAAATTATTTTTAAAAAAGCTTCTATTGCTGCGAACTGAGTCTCTGCCTATTAAAGATTAGTCATTATCGTTTTGCTGATTGCATTTGGCTCTGAAATTCATTTAATAATGAAAGCAAACATGAAACGGCCCCGTTCACTGGATCATGGGCGCCAAAGGGCGAGAGGCGGCGGTGCCCTTGCTAGTGCATGTTTGAAAAATATCTGAAATAATTAATATCTGAAAAACAAATGACGAAGAAGTAACGCTTGATAATGGAAATACGTTAAGTAGAAATGTTTATGCGAAATATGAGCGACGGTTTTTTTTAATTGCTACAAATTATCGCAAAATATCATAATTGACGTGGACTGCCGTAGTAACCAGTTAAGACAGTAAGACACCCCACGCCGCGGCAGCCGTCTCTTTCTTTTGGTTGTTGAGCTCGATGATGAGTCAAGCCTAACCGGCCTGGTATAGGTTTTCAATGATTATTTTGTTCTCCGTCTCGGTGAAGGTATCAACAAATTTTTTCCAAGAAGTCAGTTCGCACATAAAGCTTTTTGGCGAGCGAACTTCACAATAAAAAGTTTTCCTATTGAAAATGGCTTTCAATAGAAGCAAACCTTTCAGCTGGCACTGAAAGCTCTTTAGTGTTGTGATATCTCCGGCCAAGGCAAAACGGTTTGTTTATATAGTCGGAACAGCGAAAATAAACAATATTGAAAATGACTCAAATGTCAGAGGAGCAATTTCGTGTATTCATTGAAACAATACGCTCCTTGGCCCCTCCACCCGCTGAGACAGAACAGTCCAAATCAAAGGGCAGCTTTAGCAATTGTAATACTCGCTTCAGTGGGCAACGCGACGATTATGCTGTGGATGAATTTATAACCGCCATTTCGACATACAAGGATGTGGAACACATAAACGATCAGGACGCCCTCAAAGGTATATCTCTGCTGTTCAATGGCATTGCATCGGTTTGGTGGAAAGGTGTGCGTCGAGAGGCGAAAACATGGCAGGATGCACTGACGTTGTTGCGCGATCATTTCTCACCTATTAAGCCCGCTTATCAAATCTATATGGAGATCTTTGAGAAGAAGCAAGAAAGCTATATCCCAATCGATATGTTTGTGTGTGAAAAGCGCGCATTGCTAGCGAAGCTCCCTGAAGGTCGTCATGACGAGGAAACAGAGTTAGACTTCCTATACGGTCTCTTGCATTCTAAATATAGAGAACATATACCGCGACATGAGGTCAAGACCTTTCGTGAGCTATTGGAGAAAGGGCGCAGCCTGGAACACACGTCCGCGCGACGACGGCGATAGCTAATTACGGTACTAGTCATTATATATAAAAATAGTTTAAAAGTAAATGGATAAAATCATAAATAAATAAAAATATTATATACAGTGGAACCTCGATTGTCCGTGATGCTCGGGACCGAGCTAATTCTATGAAATATCATGATATTTATTTAAAAAAATCATTTAATGTAGTCTGTCTTTTCTCTCTAGTTTTTGGTTAATCTTCGTGCAAGTGAGTTTGTATTCGATAAAGTTCGTCTGCCTCCGAAATGACTTCACAGTTGTACTTTTCTATGAACTTTAATATAACATTAGTAGTCTCTATTGCCTGAGCCAATGTTGGCGTTTCCGTATTTTCACCATCTGATACCTCACAATTTGAACAAAAATCTTCCTCTTGGGTTTGTTGAACCAGGCTTACGATTTCGTCTTCTGTCATAATAGCAAACAGTGCGATTTCAAGGTCGCATTATTGTTCCAAATGTTTCTTAAAACATGTGTGGTTACAGTGGCCCTCTATGCCGCGGCTGCCGACAAAGCTGTCTTGATATTCAAAGATTTAACGAATTCATGTCTATCATTGGCACTAAGAAGTTTTTGAACGATCAATTTATGGTAATAACATATAAAGCTTTAATTACTCCTTGATTCATATGCTGAATCAAAGATCTACATACGATTCGGTGGGAAATATTTTACTGAAACGTTTTTATACATCTCAGTACTTACGTACAACCGGGTGTGCTGGACAGAAAATTAAGAAAATGAACAGTTCATTACAGTAAAATAAAAAAGGAGGAATCCCCGAGCTTAAATATGTATGTGTACATACATCTGTAAATACATATATTTGTATCTATGACTATTATACGGAAAAAAATTAACACATGCGTAAATATGTGTTACGGATAATAGAGGTAAATCACGCTTAATAGAGGTATAAAATCAACCACTCTGCATCCGAAAAAACTCAAGTTCTGAATATGTACATACATACTCTGGATTTCTGTATATTACACACCTAAAGCGTTGTTATAAAAATGATGCTAAAAAATACCAAAACTAAACATGAGTACATCTGTGCTTGCCTACACTGCATAAATGTCGTTGGTTTGTTTTGGTTATCTATGTATATCTCTCATACATTGTACCTTGACCTGAGACGCAGTTCGGCAGTCCTGAGCTGGCTATAGCTTTTAATAAAAAAAGAATTTGATTCGTAAGGCTGGGACCATGGATATGAACAAGTGGGTGCATCTAAACAACCAGGCAGCAGGCCGAGACAAATTAGCGCGGTAAGAATTGCCACTAGTTGGAGGTTCATTTTCTCATGCACTTTGTTTTTCACAGAGTTGTCCAATATGCATCTCGTGCCCTCTGGGACTCACTGGACAGTAATAATTACAGCCCAGCATTGGTGGACAACTTTAAAACAATTGAGTATATATTGAGCACGTTCAGAAAGTGTTAGTAGTTCTTCTTGTTGTTTGTTTTCGAATTTCTGTTTAACAGAGCTCCATTTTAGTGTTACGCTTTGGCAAGTGTGTAGATGTCTTTTATGCCACACTAAGTACAATCCATTATCAGGATTTAGCCATACGTGTCACACTGACTATGAGCAAGCTATCGCAAGCGCTGTTCCTATTCGCTGATCATCTGCTGTGGGTAGCACGCACCGGGCTTGTTAAAAGAATTGACACGAAGAAGTGGTCGATCACCG
This sequence comes from Cacoxenus indagator, assembly GCA_035041755.1. Taxonomy (NCBI): domain Eukaryota; kingdom Metazoa; phylum Arthropoda; class Insecta; order Diptera; family Drosophilidae; genus Cacoxenus; species Cacoxenus indagator. The sequence goes on from JAWNKX010000240.1 coordinate 1,049,347, forward strand.
CTAACAAGTATTGGCTGTTTTCCATTGTAATGAACCTTTGTCGAGACGTCTTTGAAATATTCCGTGTGATGGATTTACACAAATCGAGTTGCAGAAGTGGCATAACCAGATGCAAAGTGCCAACGAGCATAAAGTCGGCCAAAGATATAAAACGCTTGGCTCTGCAGTCATACATTGTAATGCTGGGTCACAAGGCGATTGTGTTAGATACCACTAAGAATGTGTGCGACTTTTTCATTCCTCTAACCGCGCTGGGCTATACGAAATTGACTCCACGAACAATTGGTATGCTCGGCGTTATTTCATCGTTGGCAGGCCTGTGGGCCTTGGTTGAACCAACAGCAAAATTGACACCGACATAAACGCCGAACATTAACTCTAAAAATATTATTTAATGGTTAGTTTATTGCTTTATATTTTATCTTTTATATTACATTATTTAATTTGTTTAATTTAATTTTAAATTTTTAGAGTATCGGCATAAGCAGTTATATTATGTGTATATGACTTCGAAAGTTATTCGCTGATAGAACCCACATCAATAAATATCTTCGAACTAAGTGCGTGTGTAGTTGGTTCCTTCTTTTCAGGTGTGTTGGACACCGTGTTTACGTATGTGTTTTGCAATATAAGGCCTACTGTGACTTTATCGCCAACTTTTAAAGAACCAAGCGGTGTAAATTTAAGCCTTACCAGCACCTTGTTACCTTTACGCGAAATAATAAATTTTGGTTCTTCGCGTTGCTCTTGGACGTCTTCATCAAACTCTTTGGAATCGTCGCGTTGCTGTAGGACGAAAGATGAATCCAACATTTCCAGTTGGGCGTTTGTCGACTGGTGCGCTAAACGTGTTTTTTCCATATCTGATAAAGTTCGCGATAGTGTTCCATGAACTTGCTGCACTCCAGACGAAGGCGTGCTTGTGACTGATTTTGATGTATCCTCGTCTGCCATGCACAATTTCTTCAAGGCCTCGGTAATCTTTGCTTCCTCTAGATCATTATTTAGCTCCATAATGGTGATGGTCATTTCGAACATTGTAGGATTGCTGAGTTTTATCAAAGCTGAACATAATTTACCAGCTTGTAATGGCTGTTCCAGGCGCACCAGGAGCAGTTCTGGTACATGATAGTTTGCAAATAGTTGAATACGGTATTTTATGGATGTCGGATGATATTCCGGCTTTATCAAATTGTGTTCGCACTGTTTGCAACGCAAGGAACGCTTAATCCAAAGTGAACGTCTCTGCGGATACAACTTGTTCACCGTATACGGTTGCTCCGAAGGCTGAGCGTGGCGTTGTGCAATTGTAGTCACGTTGCGTAGATTGATTTTTTCTGTAAAGACATCCAGTGGCAGTTCCTCCACATCTTCACTGGGTACGGATGGTGCAATACTGACCGGTTTTGATTTTTGCACTGACTTGTCGGTCCAGCCAATCTGTCGACGTATCATTGAAACCGTCAATCCAGTACGATCTGTCAGATTGGGAAACTTGTGTATCTTTGGCGCTTTGCGCCGCAAATAATCCTGTTTTTCCTGCTTCTCCTGCAGCACAATAGCTTGATAATACTCTAAAAGTGCATTGAACCGAGTTTGGTAAATGCATTCGTTGTCCGGCCATGTGCCCGATGCAACACCTTGATCTGGAATGCCAGCATCGTGTGATGTCCAACGGCAGGACAGACATGCTAGATAGTACATTTTTCTGGTAAGTGGTTTTGAACCGCTGCTAGGCGCAGGCGAAGACTCTCCCTGGCTCTCTTTATTCGGCTCATCGGTCTTCTTTGCTACGGTCACCGTAGTTGCTCGCGGTGAAAGTGTGTGTTGACAACAAGGACAATCAAAGCAGTTTGCGCAGCAGTTTTTCTTGTGACGCGCCTCGGATGAAGGTATGTTTTCCAAGCAATTTGAGCAAAAGTGAGATTCCACTTCGTGACACACACAGAAGCCACATCGCAGTTTAGGGCAGTGACGACAGAAGAACATCTTATTGAGCGGATTTAATATGCTGCAGGAACAGGCATATTTCACGGGGCTTTCTTTCATCAGATTCATATTTTCGTTAAATAGGAAAATAATTCTAATAATAAAATTGAAAACAGATGACTACACCACACAAGCAACCTATAGATATGTACTAAATAGCTTCTGTCAATATTTCGATAAACGCTTATCGTTGGAATACCTATCGAATACTTCACCTCACAAGCAACCGATAGTTATGTACTAAATAGTTTTTGTCTATATTTCGATTAACGCTTATCGCAGGAATACCTATCGAAGAGAATGGTTCATCAAAAATTGTCATATGTTCTTGAAATAATGTTTATATTTCTTTATAAATGGACTGGATGCCTTATTGTACTTATTTAAGTAATCTCATCAAATTTATTGGTCCTAAAAATTTCACATTGAGCCGTAATATGAAAGCATTTCTAGCCGAAGGCCACAATATACCATCTACTGTTATTTTTAGTTTTTTAAGCTTATCTAACAATATTAATAAATAAAAATAAATGAAGCATTTTATCAGAAAAGGTGGCAGCGCTGTCATTGTCTATGCAACAGCTGTTTATGTATGTAGTGATATAAATGGTTAACTTCTCGCGAAAAAAGTGCGAGCGGTGTTTTTATCAACAAATAACTATTTCATAAAAACACCGTGGCGGTGGGTGGTGGTGTGATGTTATATACATAAGAGGTTTGAATGTGTAATGTAATAATTGTTAGTGCATAGAATCCATATTGTAAGCCAGCAAGTAATCAAACGATTGCCATGAATTATCAATATAATTATGCACCGATGACTGTCACCGGGCGGGACATGCACAATCGTTGTTGTGGTGGACGCGCGTGGTGTGTCAAGGTTTGTTTTCTAGAAATTAGTCTCTTCATATCGATGCATGTATTGTTTTCCTTTTGCAGGATATTTGTGGTATTGTTTGTGCGGTTTTGACGTGGATGCTGATACTATTCGCCGAGTTTGTTGTGATGCGCGTCATTCTTCTACCGAATCCTTATCCTGTTTTCAGCACTGTGAATATTGTTATATTTCAGGCATTAGCTTTTCTAGCGTTCGCATCACATATACGTACCATGCTTTCAGATCCGGTAAGCAAATTGTTGTTTCTTTATATATATATGTATATATTTGTATGTATCAGATATCAGTAGATAAAGTGATTGGGATATAAGAGAACCGCCTTTGGCTGGTCAATTTATAATGTGAACAAAAGCTCAAGACTTCAATGCGGTCTTACCCAGATTAAAATACAACTGGCAATGTTTCTTTAGCAATTGTGTTTTCGTACCGAAACTACTCCAAAGGATTATTCTCTTTTTACAGTACTATTGGGGGTATAGTGATTTTTCCAAGTGGAAATTCCTACTTCTCTATAACAATAGAAATGACAGCAACAGATAACAAGATTTGATCGAACTAACATACTCACCCATTTGTCAAGAAGCATTAACCTCAACATACTCTGCACATTTTAATATTGAAAGAGATAAATAAGAGTTTAAGTATTACTTATTTGCCTTATAAAAATAGTTCTATATTAATCAAACTTCACATGTTTTACCTACCTACAACACATAATATTTATTTTAAATAATACTGTGTATTTGTGTCTTTCCCTAGGGCGCAGTGCCGCGCGGCAATGCAACAAAAGAAATGATCGAACAAATGGGCTATCGTGAAGGTGAAATGTTCTTCAAATGCCCAAAATGTTGCAGCATAAAACCAGAACGCGCACATCACTGTTCGGTCTGTCAGCGGTGTATACGCAAGATGGATCATCACTGTCCCTGGGTAAACAACTGTGTCGGCGAGAACAATCAAAAGTATTTTGTACTCTTCACGGTACGTTTAACAAATTCAACCAATGTTGTTTTCTTGATGTTTACTTGTTTGTTATACTCTTGCAATTTGCAGTTTTACATTGCATCCATCTCTGTGCATGCGATATTTTTAGTGATCACGCAATTCGCCGATTGCGTGAAGAATGACTGGCGCACATGCTCACCGTACTCACCGCCGGCAACAATATTCTTGTTGCTCTTCCTGACTTTCGAGGCGCTCATGTTTGCCGTCTTCACAATCATCATGCTCGCCACTCAGCTGACGGCTATACTCAATGATCAAACTGTAAGTGTCTACTTGTTTCTTTGCATCGTTAGTGGCAGTTTCATTGTAAGAGGGCGAATCAATAAGTCAGGGGCTTTAACTACAACAACCCGATTTCGTTTACTAATCAAAGCGTTAGTTGTTGCTAGCCTAAAGCCTACCCAATCAACTCCACAGCATCAATTATTGCAATGGTATAGAGATAATATGTCTAATTGAGGTAGGTCACTAACCAAATACAAAAGATCACGTTATGGTTTTTGTCGATCGGTGACTGAAAGTGAGCGAAACTATAAAGTACATGGGTATGTCATATGGTTTAATAGTTTCCATTTTATACGACATATTAGACCAATACGACCAATGAGAAAGCCATTATCACAAATCTGGGATATGTTATGTCAGGTTTTCATGATTTTTATCCCAACAGATCAAATAGAACTTTTTTGAGAAATGAAATTGAGAGAGAAATAAATGGACAACTTTTAAAGTCACTTGTATATTCATTGTAGATTTATTTAAATTGACTAATTAAATTTGTCTTTTAGGGCATTGAACAACTCAAAAAAGAGGAAGCGCGTTGGGCAAAGAAATCACGCATCAAGAGCATACAATCCGTGTTTGGCCGCTTTTCGTTGGCTTGGTTCTCGCCTTTCACCAAGCCCTCCTGTCGTAACAAGTTCAATACGCACTTTTATTCTGTCTAGGATTGAATCCTGACGTACGTATTAATACTTAATGTTATAATTGTTAGTCTTTGTCCAAGTAGGCAGGACGCATTTTAACGAACAAAGCAGTTCTCTCCTACTTAAATTCCTTGAAGTTTACTATTATAATTTTCCATGTGTGTATAAGTTTGCATTGTATCTGAATTAGCAATTTAACTTTAAGGTTTTTTAAAATTTTATATAAATCTTGTATATAAAAACAAAGTTTACGAGTATGGACGTATTTTGGTAAATTTTGTATTTAAAAAATTAAGAAGTTGCACGCAAACATTAAGAAAGCAAAAATAGCTTTTGTGTACTTATATTAAGCCGAAATTAAATTAGAAAGCATTAAAAATTAAAAATAAAAATTATTATGTGACTAAAATTAATAATAAAAACATATTTCTACTGTAACCTATCGGGACCACTGCCGCTGCACTCAGAGCCTAATGAAAAAGTGAAAAATCAAATGTGAGCGGTCGCTTCTGTGCTCTCTCACTCTCAAACTTTTTTCGTAAAAATTTTCCGTCTTTGTGGCATTGCATGGATTCAACGCGCTTTTCACATTCAGTTTGAGTAAAACGATCGGTGATCCAGGAGGTGTCGTCTGCTGGATGTTGTTGTCTGCGTGTTCGTTGGTGCCGCTAATATTTTTATATTACTTATATATATAGAAAATGCTATAATCAGTCTATTAGTGTCATATATACACATTTGTGTGTCTGCGCTTCTTCGTGAGCATTTATATTTATTAAGAAAATCGAAAGAGTGCAAAATTAACATATAATGCAGCAATTGCAAATGAAATCTTTTTAAAAGTTTTCACAAAGGAAATAAGTTTCGAAAGCCAAGAAAAAATTGTGGAAAAATCACTGAGTACAAAAACAAAAAGTTTTCAACTTTCGGTATTTCTAAAGTCTGCGCGCGAGTGTGTAGTGTGTTTGTGTGCGTGCGGTGTTCTAAATATAGCAATTTTCAAAAATGTATTCCGCACGTTGCTACAAAATCAAAATAAATTATTGAAAATAGTTGTACAACTTTCGTTGTTGTATTCCCACATTGCTCTGTGCCGTTCTGTGACCCAAAATTGCGACTTTTATGCTGGGGCCTCCCTCTTTCTTTTTTTTTTCTCCGACCAAAGTAAATGTTCGCACGCACCCAGATAAGATCCCATGTGAGGATCTCCCCGAATTTCTAAATATATTGTGAGACCTGAACATGGAGAGTGCACCGAACGCAGCGCCCAACGACTCCCCGCAGGCAGAAGACGCCGCCGCCGTTGATGGCGTCTCAATGGGTAAGTATTTTCTAGTTTTTTCCTTTAAATTAGTGTAAGTGTTCCGTCTATATTTTTCTCGTTACGTAATGGAAAATGAGTTTATATATTCATAACTTGCACGTAATTGCGACAAATACATCGTTAAATTTTGTTCAAAAATTAAATTAAAGTAATAAATAAATAAATAAAAGATTAATTAAAAAATACTTCCTCCACAAAAAATTATGGACTATGCTACAGCTTTGATTTTTACTATAGGCAACCAAAATTGCTGTCCAATTGAATGAGTCCTCTGTACGAGTACGGTGAATAATTTAGGGACTCGTTGTTGTTGTATTCTTTTTTCTTTGTACTATTTTTAGTTAATGTTTCGAGATGAGCACGGCAAAGATGAAAATGTAAATTTATTTACTTTCGATCGCTTTCATCTGAAATCGCCAAAGAAGATACTAATACGAATGTACTTCTTCCAATTGGAATCGAATAATTTGTACACTGTTTACACTTCAAATAAAATTAAGCATATGCAGCGCCGCATGCTTGATCGCCCATAAAAGTTCAATGAAAAGATCAGTAAACATCATTAACTTCGGCTATGTTGCAGTCATAATACTATTCATATTCGAAAAATCTGAATTTGATCCATGAGTTTGTGTGGGCGCTAAACGATCCACTAATTTTTAGATCTTGAATTCGATATTGTTTTTTATACATAGGTATGGTCATAAGATGATAAGTTAAGTATAAATAAGGTTCTTCTTAAACGAATATTGTTGGATAGATCACTAATGCACGTGTCGAGTTTTTTACAATCCGTTATTTCACAAAATAAAATAAAATTTTTCAGTTTTTAAACTTGTATTTGACCCATAGGTTTATATGGCATTCGTAATCCTACGATCTTTACAGTTTATTCTATAGTTTTGATTCAATACAACCATAAATGGTTATACTATATCCTGTTAATTCCAACAAATGTACTATGTACCGTTCATACTCGTACAACAGATAGATGTACATGGTTGAAAGAACTCCTTCAGCTCGTTAAGAATGTCTCTCGCCGCTGTCCATGAAACAGTTACAAACATAATAAAGAAAATTATATAAATACAATAAAACACAAACAAATAAAATTATAATAAAAGTATACAAAAAGTTTGTATAGCCTACATTAATACACGATACTAACACCAAGTGTCAAAAGTCTTTTGCTACTATATTATGTTAAGAGATGACTGGACGTCATCGTATTTATGGTTAGGTTTTGTGTTGTAATCGTTCTCAAAGTTCATTAGTTACTTAATGAACTTAATTAATTCTTTGTAGTCAATCAAATAAATTTTTTTAACCTACTACGCTCCGACTTCTTTATAGTTTGATGCTGTATTAGAAACTATACGCCTTGGCCTGCTCTAAACAATTCTTACGATTAAAATCAGAAGTACTAATAAGTAACACCTTGTCAGATAATAAACACTGTTCTCACGGCAATTGGTCTACGTTCTGAAATCGATCGAGAACGCCAAAGCCAATGACTAATAATCCTTTCAAAAATTTTTTTTCTCCATGACAACAACAAGAACAACATTAAACGAAAACCGTCAAATTTTACGTTAAGGGGCAAGCTTTCCAGTTTGCGTCGCGCGGAATAATTAGGTATGGGTAATGCAAAAGCGTATGGCTGAGTAATTAATCTGTAATTTTAAGGAATCGTGAACATTTATTTCAAAGTAGAATATGATTTTCAACAAATCGACGAGCATCTTTGGCTGCAGTATTTGTATCTAGCATAGGTGCAACGGCAAATCAAAGCGGAATTCCGCAACCTTCTTATGAAACGCCAACTAGTCTAGTGAGAGCTTTCAGTCAGTGCATATAGTAGCGAGTTGAGCTTACGAAGTTAATAGCAACAGGTCCACAGATTGTGTGTGCATTGTATTACAGGCTCTTTATCATATGAAGTAATCGGACATGGTTAACTTGTTTAAGTTGCTTGTTGCTCTCCTCAATAGGAAAGTACTATATTGGATATTTGACAAGTTTATCACAAGTTTAAACCATTTGTTCTTCGCTTTTGTTTAATTAAGTAGCATTTTCTGCACAGCCTCGTTGGGACCCTCTGCATAGATCATTGTCGTGGTGTCATTATTCATATAGAGATTCCTTATTCGCAGTGAAGTTAGTTTAGTTCGTAATCCTGAGATGATCACAGACTTATGAAATATCTTCTTGTAAGACATATACCTGATACCTAATATCACACTTGTAATTGATAATGACAGTCTGCGTGTTGAGAACTTTCAACTTTCTATCTCTAAAATTTCTTTCAAATATGTTAGAAAATATTTATAGTAAGAAACATAAAAGCAGATAAAACCATTTTCAACACGATTCAACGCTTCCAAAATACGCATGTATGTGATATTTCATGGGTATTCCCATAAGAATACAGCTGCAGAGCTTCGTCAATTCAAACTCAGCGCCAAATACAAGTTTCACTATGACATTAGCCTTAATTATGTTTAATTCAGGAGATCTCTTGAATTTCAATCGAAAAGTTGCAGTTTCACCGTATCCGTTAGGTTACACCTAATATGAAATAGAAAGTCAGTTAGCTTGAACTGAGATATCAGCTTTCTGCTGACCAACTTGTTATAAATGATTGGCAACATCAATGTTTGGTCGCCAGTTTGTGTTCTTTGAGTATTTAAGACGAAGCGTCTTTTTGGAATCCTCAAATGTAGGACTTTTTTGAGGACTGATCGCGTTCAATAAGACGACATCTTTTTATCTAATTCAGAAGTTTTTGAAGTGTGAACCACACATAAGATGTTTGATAAGGAATATTATTAGTTACTGCTTTAAAATTATAATCTGTACTTTTGATTGAGTTTTGTGTTCTTTCCAAGTTTTGTATGATTACTGAAGGCTGGAACTGAGAGTTCCAACCTGTTATACGAAGTTCAAAAGCATTAAAATCTGAAAAACATAAGCTCCCATCCTTGTCAATAATAATAATAATAAAAAAACTTAAGAAATAAAAAAAAATTGGCCTCTATTCAAAAGCGGAGCCACACTACACATACTCTCTTTTGGGCTGTATACAAAACACCTTTATATAGTGAAGGTCAGAGTATACAAATTAAATCAACAATGATGTTATATGGCATAATTACTACTTTTAGGTATCCTCTATATTTAGTGTACATATCTGCAGACCTTGAAAACTACTTACCTGCATCGGTCTTTGAAAATATTTGCAAATGAATCACTTCTATAATGTTTTCAGCATAAAATTTTCTAGTTCACACAAATTTAAGAAATGCACTTTGAAATGTTCTTATTTAAAATAAAAATAAATATAAATAAAATGCAAATAAAAAAACAACAAGCGACAACACCATTACAAATGCGATTTTCCGAATTTTCAGAGTCTACTCTCAGGTCCAAGACGCCTACGAACTCAGAGCAAACGCAACGAAAGCCGCCGCGTATCTCATTCAGCGAGAATTCAAGTTCACTCATTCGCTGCATACCGAATGAACGTGCAACTTTCTTCGTGAAGATCGACTGCCATGACGAGGACGAGTCGGAACTGCTGCCGTTCAAATTCGAATGGTAAGTGAGACAGCTGTTCGGAGAGACCGACAGGCAGTCAGTCATTTGGGCGGTAGCTTTCATATAATTACGACTATGTTTAGTGTTTATGAGTGCAGGTGCAGTCACGCGGACTAAAAGGAAAACATCTGATTTTTGTTTACCTTTGAGCGGTTAATCAGTATCTGAATGCGTAGCTTTTCGTGAGAAAAGCGCTCAGCGCTCAGAGTGCATCGTTTAACCGAATGTGTTATGTGTTATGTCTGCGCAGAATTAATATTAGTGGTCATCTCTGGATGCGCAATGAGCGATATTTTGCTCACAGTTTCAGTTTGGTCGCTCATGAGTTGTGTTGGCGAGCGCCATAACTTTGGGCCACCCGCTAAGCGGACCAGTTCAACTTCGACGATCGGCGCGCAACAACATATCCGTTGCCCAGCATCAGGCATTCGAGTCGACTACGCGTTATTTCGCATAGACCTATATAAATATAGAAACAGACACAGATATCATTCTGTACGAATATATCTAGCTATCTTATAATACTATTGTATATTATTGATGTATAGTCGTCTGCTCATCCTATCGGTAAAGGAATTTCTGATTCAAAGTACATGCATAAAAATTGAACTTTAGGGGAATACTACTGTACAGAATTCATGCATTCGGGGTACCTGTCTGTGAACCATTTTTGTGTGGCCCAATTTTTGGTGATGATCTGCTAAATTTAGCTGCATTAACGTCTCTCATATAAAACGCGAGCGCATCGCTTTGCTGTTTTCGGTGACAGCTTTCTTGGATTTTGGTCGTGTTTGAGTTTCGAAAAGATTAAAATTTGAAAACTTTTTGTTTCTTCCTTTTTATTTGCGAAAGTATCCCAAAAAGGGTGTAGAATGTGCATTTTATTGAAATTGAAAATTACATAAGATTTTATTGGTTTTGTTCTGCATTCATTTTGCAATCTACGCGCTAAAGAAACGAAGGATAAATAAATAAATAAATAAATAATTAAATGAAAAAGAACATTGCCGGGGCAAAAATAACAACGAATTTTTCGTTAAAATTCGTGTGTAAGCAGACAACAAATTATTAGCGGTGCTATGCGTATTCAGTGTGAGATACTCAGCCGAAAATAGAACTAGAAAATGTTTGCCTCGGCCTGACGACGTAATCGCTGAAATCGCCGCCGCGTTTGTTTTGGGTTTGTGATTTTCACAAAAGGAGGAAGATGTGCATTTACTCGTACAGATTTATCAACATACATACATCGCACGAGTGTGTCTGCGGCAGCTGCGGAAAGTGGCTCGTTTTGAATTGAAATATGCTTTTGACATTTCTCATTGTTTACTCTATTTTGGGTTTCGAACGACGCGACCATAGCAAATAAGTTATAGTAAATTTTTAGCCACTTGGCGTATGAGTAATGTGGTGTGTTCATTAGCAAATTATGTATTTATAATTAAACATAACTAACTAAATAACTATTAATTAAAACGGCATTGTGTGTGATGTGTTTAGTAAATATCCCCGACTCGAAAATCATATACGACAATACAATAAATTAAATACAAATAAAACGAAAATGGGCAACGGATGTTCGAAGTGTTGTCAATGCAACGAGCGTAAGCAGCATCACGGCACGCTCTCCTCTGCTTCTTCAGTGTACAGGAGAAGGTAAAGCAGAATCACGTTAATTCAAGAATAATAATAAGGAATTAAGTTAAAAATTAATAGTATAAACATTATAAACGATGTTTTTCAAACCTAAAAACAATAAAAACAATCGTCGCGAACATGTTGAAATTTACTAAACCATTTTTCCCATAAATTGGATTTTACCTTAATTATTTTAAATGATTGCACTTTCTAGCTAGAGTAACTACATAATTCACTTCACTCTCCAAGAGAAACACAGGGTGTTCGGCAATATGTACAGCGAGTCTCTGTGATCTCAATATCAATCGTCCACATATCCACGACGAATTTGGATAATGAATATGTTAATGCTCATACCGGCTTTTTTAATATATAAGAATCGCGTGTCACTATGTTTGTTCACGCCGATCTGATACATCAATCATAACACTTTCTCAAATAAACTATCACATGTACAACTTATAGTCTAAAGCATGGTATCGGTTCACTGAAGGCAGTTCAAAGCAACTTTAACATGATGTATGGAAAATATTAATTGAGATAAAGATTACTTTCTAGTAAGCATATCAGCAGCTGTAAAGAGTAAAACAGTTGCTTTGCATTTCTCAACATAGTCGTCTTTAAGCTTATAAATTTTGTTCTTCCCTTTCAAATAATCCTTTGCAAACAGAAAAGAGTCACAGGCAACTAAATCTGAAGAATATACTGGTTGTGGTAGCAGTTCATAGCCCAATTTGAGAGAGAGCACATGAGGCTCTTTTATCTTCAAAAAATCTGTTGAATATAACAGCTAACAGCTCTGAATAATTTTCGACGGTGGTCGTTTTACGCTCTTCAAGGTAATCAATGTGAATGACACCGTGTGCATCCCAAATAACCATCGCTTCTACCTTGTTGGTGAACAGTCAAGACCTGGACTTTTTGCGGCATGTTCATCCAGAGAAATCCACTGTTTTGACTGTTCTTTAGTCACTGGTGTGCTATGATGGATCAATGGATGTGGTTGAACATCTCTAAACACTCCTTTGTGTGGTCTCGCGGTTGGTCGAGTATGATCTATCGCTGCACTTATCACGTAGTTTTTTTCCATGTCCACGTATTATAGAAAATGTTGAGATGTGTAGAACTTTAGTCACCTTTCATTCCATTGATTTTATCAACCATTTCTGGCGTGACAACCTCAAGGTTCGGCGTTACTTGCGCGGGTACGACCACAATGGAATGTAGTAAACCACTTCTTAACCATTAAATGTTGTGCATAGCATTTATCAAGCCTTTCCTTGGTTGATGGTTTTTGTTCTAAGTTACTAGGTGAATCATTAAACTGCCCTAATATAATATTTCCTTTGAAGTAAAAAGTATGCTGAACAAACTTCCACATTTGTGGGATCAATGAGAAAGCGTTTAGCAGAAGGGAATAATTTGTAATGTGTAATAATAATTGTTCCATTATTGTTTGCTTCTGTTGGTTGTTGTTTGACATATAAAATATGAAATATAAAATTATATGATTCTATTAGAAAATCTTCAGTTAAAAACACTCAGGCATAGCTGAGATATGCATTAGAACCACCCATGGGTGTAACACCAACAAAAATATTGCAATGAGTCAAATCAAACGAATCGCGCTACCAAGTCTCATAGTAGTGTTAGAAACTCATAGTAATATGTATTATGCCTTGGTTTGCAAGTCATATGTTATATATTGCAATTATGATATTGGCGATTTAACGAACAAAGAAATAACCACAATGACAGGGATGCCAAATCTCGTTGCACAAAACAAAACCCTACATATAACACAAGATCATATAATCGTTCTCCAACTAAAAAAAAAAAAATCAAAACCTGTGTTATATAATATTTAAAGACCTCTTCACGCTCATAGACCTTGAAATTTATCCTAGGATATTGATTAGTATTGCTAGGGTCTTGAACTTTTTAAGCCTTATATGTACGGACATAAAACACATTCTATCTAAAAAAAACAAAAACTGTTTGTTTTTATTTTGTGTTGGGTCGCTACATGATCAAATAAGCCCAGGGTTCAAGCAAATATATGTACACCGTATGAAAGAATAAACAGTGTGACATTTCAGAAACAGACAGACAATATAAAAATATTTTATCTTGTACGGGCTCACCTCTTTTCCTATTCCTAGAAATTCAGGTTTGATTAATAAAAATGTGTTAAGAAAAAAGTCGAATTTATGTGAAAGGTACTTAGTATTCTGTTCTCATGCAAGCCCACTGAAGTGGAGTGTCCCGATACCCCGGATAAATTGAAAATCTCAATAATTCGTAAGAAACAGCCGATCCCTAGGAAAAACTTCGTTAATTCTTAAAAATTTACTATTCCTCGTTCCCTGTACTTTTATTAAATCGTAATTTATTTTTAAATCTCTTATAATTTGTAATATCTACCATTAACTTTTGTAGACAATTTTGTCGCCTTCATTACGCCTTACATGCTGCTTTTTTTATTCTAAATTTTCCTATTCTTAAATCGAAGTAGCGATAAATCGAAAAACCCTATAATTCGTATGAACAAACAAGTGACGTGTTAAAGATAAAGCAAATATGCTGTTCCTAGTGTACTCGTATCTGGATACATATTGCCTCACCCACAGTTTAAGGAGATAGATTCAATTCCCGTTTTAATTTTAAGGAGTCGTGGTGAGATAAACATCGAAAACTCCGATCGCTTTCGTATAACGCAGACCAGTAACGCTGTCCAGCTGGCCATTGAACATGTGCAACGAGAAGATGCTGGTCACTACACTCTTTACGCTCGTACGAAGAGCAGCAACGTTATACGAAAAGATGTAGAACTCATTGTCGAGGACAGATCGGCCGGAGAGGATCCACCAGTGTTTCTTCGTCGATTGGTCGATTTGTCGGTGAAAGTTGGAACGAGAACGAGACTTTTAGTTGAGATTCGCAGCTCGACAGATTTAAAGGTATTGGGTACTTAGCGATTTCTATTGCTGTAGGTGTTGTACATATGTTTGACGAGGTGTTTTGATACTAGTTGACCTGGTACCGTAACGATCGAAGAGTATGCGAAAATGACAGAGTCAAGGAAACAAACGAAGGCACATTTCACTATCTCGAAGTCAGCCCAGTTGTGTTGGAGGATGGTGGAACGTGGATGATTATGGCGGAAAACTTGGGCGGTCGGAACTCATGTTTGGCGCATTTGAATGTGCTTGTACCGAAAGCTTATAAATGTCCCGAATTCATAGAAGAACTGCGCGCCGTACTAACGCAGCAGGGCACTGTGTCTCTAGAATGCAAGGTGGTCGGCGTACCGACTCCACGTTTGCGTTGGTTCAAGGACAGCAAGGAGATTAAAGCTGGCGATGTATTCGCGCTTACAGCCAATGCGGATGATCCCACATCGCTGGGCACTTATACTTGCGAGGCAGTAAACTGCATGGGCAAATCCTATTCCAGCTCAAAGGTGCACGTTATGGGCAGAGGCAGCCGCGAAGGATCGCTCAAGCCGGCTGACAGGTGAGTAAACAAACCAGAACTCTTAAATTCGGAACGACACTCTTAATTCTATAACTCTCAACGATTCGTATACAGTATACCCAACAACGCACCACCGCCGATCTTTACAAACGAGCTGAGCGATGCGAGCGTCCGCATCGGGGAGACAATCATTCTCGGCTGTCAAGGTGAGTGTAGGCAACAATTTTTTGCTGCTGGCAGTTTGCCAATTTTCTCAGTTGTATTTATGTCGAGCAGAGTGGCACGTAGTTGTTGACGCCAACAAATCTATTTTTATAAAGAAAGCCCCACACTGTGTGGGGGCAACCGGCATGTGTTGACCGTTGATGCCGGTTGCCTGCCTGCTCTGAAAACTTGAACTGAATTTGATGGTCGGAATATTTGGCATATTGGGGCAGGTCAACGACTTCTACGGCGAATGTGGTGATCAAAACAAAATAAACAATTACTCAGTTGACATAAAATAACATAGAATTCGCATGCGCAGTTTAAAAGAGAATAAGCGCTCTCACTCTCTCCGGTTCTGTGCGAAAACATGCGTACTTTTACTGACATTTCTTCTCATTCATACGTATTGTATTTTAGTGGTTGTTCCGCCTTGGCCAAAGAGTGTCTCCTGGTACAATAAAGATGGACGTGTTGAGACGAGCGAACGTTACAAATTAATCGAGGATGGTCTGGGCGTTTATATGATCGAAATTAAGCCTTCTGAGTGCTGTGATGCCGGCGAATGGAAATGTGTGGTCACCAGTTTTGAGGACTGCGTTGGTATTTCGACGTGCACAGTCAACATGGACAGTAAGTAGTTTTTTTCCATATGTTAAGTGCAGCAAAATAATTGTGTTCATCTGATTCCAGTTCCAAAGAACTATCGAAAGCCAAAGTTTATGGAAAGTCTTCGAGCTGTGCTCACCGAGGAGGGCCTAGTGTCTTTTGAGTGCAAAGTAGTTGGCTTTCCAACGCCGCTTTTGAAATGGTTTAAAGATGGACACGAGCTGAAACCGGGTGATGTTTACCAACTGACTGGCACTAATTCACTTGGAACCTACTGCTGCATTGCAAGGAATTGTATGGGCGAAAGCAGCAGTACTGCCGTACTAACAGTTGAGGATATACAAAACCAGTTGACCGATGAGGAGCGTTTAGTGTTTGCAAGTCAAAATCAAGCGCCTAGATTTTTAAAGGGCTTAAAGAGCCAAGATTGCAAGATCAACGAACCCTTCCAGTTTAAAGTGGTTGTTAAGGCGACACCAGATCCAGTTCTTTCATGGTTTAGGGATGAATTGCCCATTGAATCCAATGAACGGTACAACCATTATCGTGGTGAAAACGAAGACTGGTTATTGGATATACGAAATGTAGAATTCGTCGATCAGGCGGAGTGGAAATGTGTTGCTGTCAATGACTTTGGCACAAGTATTACGTCATGCTTTCTTAAACTTCAAATTCCGAGACACTATAAGAAACCGAGATTTCTAGAATGCCTCCGGGCTGTGCTTACCGATGAGGGCGCTGTAAATTTGGAGTGCAAAGTGATTGGAGTACCTCAGCCGGTGTTGAACTGGTATAAAGATGGCGTGGAGCTTAAACCTGGCGATATACATAGAATTATTTCTGGTCAGGATGGCACTTGTTGCTTAGGCACGTATACATGCGAAGCTAGAAATTGCATGGGTATCGTTGCAAGCTCTGCTTCACTTTTAGGCTTCGAGGATGCTTATAGAAATCAAAAGGTAGAGCCGCCTCCTCAAAATGAATTACAACGTAACTTTTCGCTGTCTACCATCCAAGAAGAACGTACTTCACAGCTTTATGAGACTCCAGTGGGTGATATAACGATCGACGACAAGGGTGATGTTTCATTTTCATTTGACGGCAAAGAGGTCTCCGTATCACTTTATGAAACACCTGATTTAACTGAGGAAGAGGCACTGAAAATAGTTGAAATGTATGCTGATCAAATATCAGAACATGTTACTGAACATAATGTCGTAGAGTTGCCGCCGTTGCGTTTCGTAAAGGAAACATCCCAATCTGGCAAGCTGCTCATGGAAGCTGTAGTCATTGATATATCCCCTGAATACTTCAACCATGAGGAGGATATGCGTACAGAAGCTGATATGGATGATATTTCCATAAGTGAAATTACGGTACATGGCTCATCGGGTAGAGAGGGCGTTTTCGATAAAGAAACCGCGAAGTATGTGCAGCAATCATTTGAGAAAATGGAAGAGGAACTGTCGTTGTCTGCACCTATTCGTAAGCGTAAAAAATCTCGGCCAACAGAGAATGACGAGTTCTTTAGTTTATCGAAGGCTTCCAGTAGCCAAGGAGATGAAGAAACCTCCGATCTGCAGACATTTGAAAGCGCACAGATGTCTGCCAGCCAGCGCCACGAGCAAGCATTTCGGCAGATTGACACAGAGAAACAACCTGAAGGTGAGGCACTTCAACCGCCCAAACGTAAAAAGTCAAGAAAACCAACCGACAGCGATTCTTCTAAAACCACTGAGGACGAAGCCAGACTTCAAGATATTTCCGGTGCTGTGGGAGATGGCTTAATGGTCTCCGCAAGTGCGCCAATAAAAGTAATAACGGATGAAGCAGAAATTCATCAGAACTTAAGTAGTCTCCTACCATTGGCAAAACTTCTCAAAGTAGTTGAAAATCATCTAACTGTGATCGAGAATGAAGTAGTGGAACAATCGGCAATGATGATGATGCCAGCCTCCGCAGGACAGAGTTTAGGTATAATTAGAAACATCAGTGAGCCAATCAAACAAATCGAGTCAAAACTTCGTGCCTATTCTGGTGAAACACAAATCGATGTACTGTTTCAGTCGATGGAAGATGACATTCGGAAGTTGCATACCGGATTGCAGGTGATCGAAAAGTGTGTAGAAATCGATGAAACGGGCGCAACGCTTATTCAACGCACCAGCGTTTGCATAATAGACAGCGTTGCCGATCACATGATTAAAGCCTTGGAAGAGGTGAAGACTATCAGTAAGAAATTTGAAGCGAAGAGTTTAAAAGCTCATATTGACTTGACTGTAGATGATATTCAGCAGGGGTTGGAAATAACGCAAGGCACTATCAAATCCCAGACGCTGTTGCAAGAGGCTCAGGAACTGGAAGTCGCTAAGCACTTGTCAGACACCGTCAAGAAAATGCAAGACGTTCCGGAGCCGATGTCATTTGCATCCATTTCTGAGGCTACGCTGCCAAGCGAAGCGGACGCGCTCAAAAAAATATGCCAACCAGTGTCAAAGATCCAAGAAGCTTTAGAACGTGTCGAGAACGAGCTTTCCCTTGAAGAAAGTGAAGAACAAATATACACTAAAGTTCATAAGAAAGTTTTAGACAATATTGTGGAACCCATTAAAGAACTACAAAGTGCTCTTGAATCTATAGAGGAAAAAGCCGAATCGCTAGTGGGCTCAGAGTCAATGGAACAAAAGGTCAATATGGCGATATTGGACATAGTTACACCTCCACTATTTGAGTTAACAAAGGGTTTGGAAGTTATACTTAACGAAAAATCAGACTGCATTGAATCAGGCATATTGACTGTTAACACTGTCGAATCAATGGTGCCACCTTTACAAGAAATACAAAATGGCTTAGCGCAACTGGGTCAAGATATTGAGAGTGGACAAGTGCAGATAGATCTGGGGATGGATTCAGCCGATACACAGAAGCTATTGCAATCAATCGCGCAGGCGGTTTTACACTTCGAAACAAATATCGAAAGGCTGTCGCCAAGACTGTCAGAAAACTTGAAAAGTCGAATGTTTAATTTAAAAGAAGAAATTTCAGGCCTAATAAGTACAATATTAGATAGTGACATCAATAAATATCACATAGCTTTGCTGGAGAAACTTAAAAGACCCATAGACGAAATGAACTATTGCATCCGACAAACAGAGGCAAAATGTATATCCGGTTCATTGGCTGACTTGATTGACCCACTTCGCAGTTTGCAAGAAAATGCCAATTATGGAATTGACGTCCTAAGTATTGTACGTGCACAGAATAAAGAATGTCTTCAAATCCTTGATAATGTACGGAATATAATTCGGAATATTGAGATAGATATCGAGGAGTATGAATTTAAATTACTGCAGCAAGAAATCGAACTAGACGAAAAGACCGCCATTGAGCATGAAAAAACTTTTCTTGCTTTGCGTGAAGTTTTGGAAACCAAGATTGCACTGGAAGATGCCGAATCACACATAAAAAATTTGCATGAGGTGTTAACGAAAAAAGCTGAGAGTCAAAAAACCAATGAGAAAACTAAAACCACTCTTTATGCTGCCATCGAAGCGCTAAACCTTCTTTTGTCTAATGCCAAGCAGTTAAGAGAGTCTACAAACACCGAGAAGGCACTTGGTCTGACGATTGCCAACACGTCTAGGATATTAGTGGGTATTTCAAAATCTTTGCAAAATATTATACCTACTATAGAAGAGAAAGTAGCTGAATCTGACGCAGATAAAAATCATGCATTTTTAAAGGCTTTCGAAGAACTAAGAACAAATGTTTCACATCTGGGAGAGTCCATAGACTCACAGGTATCATGGGAAGAGCTACCCGTGGCTGCACCACTACTACAGCTAATTCAATCTCTTGAACATATTCAAGTACAAAAAGAATCCGCAGAGGATTTGTCTACATTGGATGATGTGTCCGTGATTAAATCAGTAGTTGAGTCCCTATCTAATGAATCAGAAGCTCTTGCCAAACAAGACACAGCAGTCGTCAGTAGAGCCAAAGAAAAGGTTGATCATCTATTTTCTGAGCTTAAGCATGGAATTGCAGCTGTTCTAAGCCATTGCGATGAACTTGACGTTGTCTCATTAAAAACGGAAGTAGCACAACAAGTTAGAGCCACAATAACAAAAATCCAAGACATACAAAATGGACTCTCCCAATTTCAACAGGTAGGCATTGATATTGCGTCTTCACTTTCCGAGGGCAGTGATCAACATTCATTTGCCGACGTTATCTGTAACCTTAACAGTTGCATACTACAAGTGGAGGAGTGTATGGCTAATAGTGCAGTCGATGACTTAAGTGAACTGGAGTTGTCACAGTTAAAGACCTTGGCTACGCCATTGCAAGATTTGAAGGAGTGTTTGCAAGTGCTCCAGATACAAGAACACGAGCAGGCTAGCAGTTTCTTACTAACTGAATTAAGTGCAAGTAATGTAGAAATTCTGCATGAAATAAGACCATTCATTTTATCGATTCATGAACAACATGCCTTAGAAACGCTCCAATCCCTGGCTGAAGAAGGATCAATATGTCACCTTAAGGAATTTATAGAACCCATTCAGGAGCTTCAAAGAGTCGTTCTTTCTATAGCGCAACAGTGTCATTTGTCACAGGCGGAGAGTCTTGCCGAGCAGAAGAGTTTGGGTCAGTTGGTGCAATGTGCAAAGCCAGTGCTAAGCTTGAGAGAAACTGTGCTGAAGGTGAAGCAGGCGTATGCTTTTACAAGATTAGATGACTTTGCTGAGATTAATGTACTCAAACATCAAGCAACTCCCATTTTTGATTTGTTAAAATATTGCGAACAAATGGATGAACATATTTTGGAACAAGTGTTAGACATTTCCACACAGGAAGACATCTCAGACCTGAAGACATTTGGTGATAAAATGTCCGTGCAGGATGAAATCAGAGACCAGGCAAAAGTTGAACTTCCACCAAATGCAGTTACTCATGAGGTTAAAGCCGGCGTTGCTGATGGTATTAAGCAACTACAGGAGTGTTTAACTTTTACTGAAAATTTGGAAAGCGGAGCAGTTCGAGAATTAAGCGAAATAATGAATCAACTAAAATCCGATTTGGAGAGTATACAAACAGCTTTGCTTTTAAATGTTGATCCTCACCAAGCGGTCTTAAATCAAGCCAAAGTTGCGAAGACTATGTTCAAACTTAAGGAGTGCTTAGTCCGTACTTATGAATCGGGTTTAATGAACTCACTGGAAGACGTTGAGCGTGCATTTGAAGATATTTTACAGGCGCTGCCCACTTTAGAAACACAGTTGGCAAAGGAAATGTATGAAAAAATAGCTTGCTCCATAGAATCCTTTATAACTTATTGCAAACAAGCACCAAGTCAAGAAAGACAAACGCTTATTAAATTCGTAGAGCCATTTGAAAAACTTCAGCAAAGCGTTAAAACTTTGGCTGATTTGCCAAATGTAGACATCAATAGATCTTCAGCAGTTGTTGTTAATCTACAAACAAACATAATGACGGCATTTAGGGTGCTAAATGAAGTGAGTGAAGTGGTTGGCAATGATTTGCTGGGTCCACTGCTTAAGACCCAGAGTAACTTGGTAGCCGTTTTCGATTTCATTGAAAATAGTGAAAATGGGATAAGAATAATAGAATTGTTGCAGGAAATGGATGCAATAACAAATGATTTGAAATATTTAAAGCCACAACAGGCGGACTCTCTCATACCATTTGATGTCAACATTCTCCTTAAAAATGTTTCAACTGGAAAAGCACTACTTACCGAAATTGAGGATGGTCTGGAGAATGACAACCCATTGACTGTTTTATTCATTGCAGAAAATAAGGATGGTGTAGACCAATTAGAAGAAATCATAATTAGAATCGACAGCGAATTACTGTCAAAGTCCGGTTTTTCCGAATTTAGTTCAAATGAACAAATTTTGATAGAGACATTGGATTTACAACTGAAAAAACTTCAGGAAAGTCTTCGACAATTTGGCACAATATGCTCCATACCAACAAAAACTGAAGAGTCTGTCATAACAGAGAAAAGTATTTCCAAAATAATAAAGTCCGATATTGAAATAATTCCCGAAACACCTCTGAAAGCTGAACTTTCCACAAATCAAACAAAGCTACAAGCCGAGTGTGCATACAAAACCTGGGTAGAGGGTTCAGAAATCGAAACTGTAACTACTGAAGCACCTCTCAGTACAACAGAAACAACTACGAAGCCCATCCCGATTGCAGAACAGATAAGTAAAGACAGTCAGCTACTAACTACAACGAGCTCTGACGAAATTCGGATTCCGCAGCAACTAATTGAAGCACCCATAATCGAAACAATCTCAGCCTTAACTAGTTGTGAAGAGAGTTCAGCTGTATCTGCCCTAGATGTAGAAAATGAACCAATTGCACTGCCAATGGGATACGATCAACCTCATTATGTTATGGAATTTTTAGACAGTTCTAAAAATGTTATACATTTAATTGAGTCCATGAATCAGAAAAACCTGAATGCCACCGATTTGCAAATATTAAATTCTCTGCTGAAAAGTCTGGAAGAAATAAGGACTGCTATTTTCAATGGCAAGGGTGCAGCTGTTGAAGACATTACGTTTTTACCGTTGTTTAAACTGAGTGAATTGTTATCACATATTAGAACAAGTCAGATAGATATTACAAAGGATAATTCAGTCATAAATCAAATTGCAAAGAATGCCAATTTAGTATTTCTTCAGTTGTTAAATGGAAATGACATCTTAAGCAGAACTTTCATCCATGAGTTTTCCGAACCATGTCAGCCGTACATTAATGCTATAATTTCATGCTTATCTGAAACTTATCCAGAAAACGCTGAGATGCAAGCTCTGGAAAACGCTCTAAAAGGTGTAAGAAATGCAATCGTAAATGTTAGAAAAGAAAATGTCACGTCTCGAGGTCCTCACTCTACAGCATATCAAAGTTTGAAGGAGAATATTATTGAATTTTACAATGTCTCACTCTCATCTGCATTAAATATACCTCACCAAGATGTAGGTAGTCATAAACTGCAAAAACTTTCTCAAGCCTTGGAAATGGATGAAATAGACGACGTTCTGGAACTGTTGCAACAAATTGAATCGTTAAGAGATTACTTTGTGGAGCTTTTGGAAAATATTAAGTCAAAAGAATTTGGGGATATGGTAAGAGCAAAGGAAGCACAACAACAAGCCGACAGCTTGAAAGGAGCTTTGACGGCACAACATGAAATGTTATCCAAATTGGCTGAAATTAAGCCTCACCTCAAGCCTATTACTGAAGAAGTCGCCAATCTGCTAAGTGATATGGGGAAAACTGAAAAAATTATCAAATCAATTTTCAAAATGAAAGAGCACATAGTCCATACATACGATGGACGAGCCCCAGTAGAATCCGAGGATAGTAATGCAATTAAGAAACTTATAGACCATTTGCTACAAATAAGTCCAGAAGCCGCTCAACAAATTACAGAAAACTACCTTAAATTAATAAAAGAAAATTTACACCGAACCAAGTCAACAATTGAAGACATCGATGATACTAATTGGGTTGCAAAGCCTTCACTTCTTATTCCCAAGCTAAATACCTTAGAAAGTATCGCAGAAATTATAAAAACTAAAACACATTTCGAAAAGTGTTCGAAAAAAATGATTAACCTTCAGCAAAATTTAATGGATTTATTTGTAATAATTGATGATTTAGAAGAGAAAAATATAAATTCATTCAGCGATGAAATAGAGAAAACCAAACATCTTTTGCTAAGGGAATATGACCGGATCGAAAAGATCGAAAGACCGTTGTTAACTGCCGATGTATGTGAAAATATAGCTGAGATTACAAAACAATTATCAATAATCGCCAATAGCATGTATTCCGTGTTACCCCAGCAGCCAGAGGAAGGACCAATTACCCAAGGAAAGGCGGACAATCAAAAGAGAGAAACTTCGGAAGTTGTCACTAAGAAAATTGTTAAAGAAGCAATTGAAGCTGCCAATAAACCTGCAGAAGCTGAAGAGGTGACGTCTGAACCGAAGAAAGCTAAAATATCAGAAATGGCAATAGATGAGGAAAAGGAGTTTGAAGAAAATAAATCCAAAGAGGGAGAAACAGCAGTCCATAGCGAACCACAAAAGGGAGAATTTTCGGAAGTTGTTGATAAGAAAATTATTGAAGGACATATAGAAGTTGCAAAGAGATTCGCAGAAGACGTGAAAGCTGACCCGAAGAAAGTTAAAATATCAGAAGAGGCAGCAATTGAGGAAAAACAGATCGAAGACAGGAAATCCAAACAGGAAGAAAAGGCAGTCCAGGGACAACCACAAGAGGAAAAAGCTTCAGAAGTTGGAACTAAGAAAATGATTGAAGAAGAAATTGAAACTGCAAAGAAAGCTGCGGAAGCTGAAGATGTGAAGGCTGAACCGAAGAAACCTAAAATATCAGAAAATGCAGCAATTAAGGAAACGCAGAGCGAAGACAGGAAGGTCAAACAGGAAGAGGCTGAACTTAAGGGAGAGCCACTAAAGGGAGAAGTTTTGGAAGTTGTCTCTAATAAAATTGTTGAGGGAGAAATCGAAGATGTCAAGAAACCTGCGGAAGCTGAAGACGTGAAAGTTGAGCCGAAGAAGGCTAAAATAGCAGAAAAGGCAGCAATTGAGGAAAAGCAGAGCGAAGACAAGAAGGTCAAACAGGAAGAGGCTGAAGTCCAGGAAGAGCCACAGAAGGGAGAAGTTTCGGAAGTTGTCGCTAAGAAAATTGTTGAAGGACAAATCGAAACTGCTAAGAAACCTGTGGAAGCTGAATGCGTGAAAGCTGAGCCGAAGAAGGCTAAAATAGCAGAAAAGGGAGAAGTTGAGGAAAAGGAGCTTGATAATAGGAAATACCAAGCGGAAGAAATGGCAGTCCAGAGAGAAGTACGAAAAGGAGAAGCTTCGGAAGTTTTCGCCAAGACAATTGTTGAAGAAAAAGTCGAAGATGCCAAGAGACCTGTAGAAGCTAAAGACGTGAAAGCTGAGCCGAAGAAACCTAAAATATCAGAAAATGCAGCAATTAAGGAAACGCAGAGCGAAGACAGGAAGGTCAAACAGGAAGAGGCTGAACTTAAGGGAGAGCCACTAAAGGGAGAAGTTTTGGAAGTTGTCTCTAATAAAATTGTTGAGGGAGAAATCGAAGATGTCAAGAAACCTGCGGAAGCTGAAGACGTGAAAGTTGAGCCGAAGAAGGCTAAAATAGCAGAAAAGGCAGCAATTGAGGAAAAGCAGAGCGAAGACAAGAAGGTCAAACAGGAAGAGGCTGAAGTCCAGGAAGAGCCACAGAAGGGAGAAGTTTCGGAAGTTGTCGCTAAGAAAATTGTTGAAGGACAAATCGAAACTGCTAAAAAACCTGTGGAAGCTGAATGCGTGAAAGCTGAGCCGAAGAAGGCTAAAATAGCAGAAAAGGGAGAAGTTGAGGAAAAGGAGCTTGATAATAGGAAATACCAAGCGGAAGAAATGGCAGTCCAGAGAGAAGTACGAAAAGGAGAAGCTTCGGAAGTTTTCGCCAA
This sequence comes from Cacoxenus indagator, assembly GCA_035041755.1. Taxonomy (NCBI): domain Eukaryota; kingdom Metazoa; phylum Arthropoda; class Insecta; order Diptera; family Drosophilidae; genus Cacoxenus; species Cacoxenus indagator. The sequence continues at coordinate 1,074,549 of JAWNKX010000240.1, forward strand.
GACAATTGTTGAAGAAAAAGTCGAAGATGCCAAGAGACCTGTAGAAGCTAAAGACGTGAAAGCTGAGCCGAAGAAACCTAAAATATCAGAAAATGCAGCAATTAAGGAAACGCAGAGCGAAGACAGGAAGGTCAAACAGGAAGAGGCTGAACTTAAGGGAGAGCCACTAAAGGGAGAAGTTTTGGAAGTTGTCTCTAATAAAATTGTTGAGGGAGAAATCGAAGATGTCAAGAAACCTGCGGAAGCTGAAGACGTGAAAGTTGAGCCGAAGAAGGCTAAAATAGCAGAAAAGGCAGCAATTGAGGAAAAGCAGAGCGAAGACAAGAAGGTCAAACAGGAAGAGGCTGAAGTCCAGGAAGAGCCACAGAAGGGAGAAGTTTCGGAAGTTGTCGCTAAGAAAATTGTTGAAGGACAAATCGAAACTGCTAAAAAACCTGTGGAAGCTGAATGCGTGAAAGCTGAGCCGAAGAAGGCTAAAATAGCAGAAAAGGGAGAAGTTGAGGAAAAGGAGCTTGATAATAAGAAATACCAAGCGGAAGAAATGGCAGTCCAGAGAGAAGTACGAAAAGGAGAAGCTTCGGAAGTTTTCGCCAAGACAATTGTTGAAGAAAAAGTTGAAGATGCCAAGAGACCTGTAGAAGCTGAAGACGTAAAAGCTGAGCCGAAGAAGGCTAAAATAGCAGAAAAGGCAGCAATTGAGGAAAAGCAGAGCGAAGACAAGAAGGTCAAACAGGAAGAGGCTGAAGTCCAGGAAGAGCCACAGAAGGGAGAAGTTTCGGAAGTTGTCGCTAAGAAAATTGTTGAAGGACAAATCGAAACTGCTAAGAAACCTGTGGAAGCTGAATGCGTGAAAGCTGAGCCGAAGAAGGCTAAAATAGCAGAAAAGGGAGAAGTTGAGGAAAAGGAGCTTGATAATAGGAAATACCAAGCGGAAGAAATGGCAGTCCAGAGAGAAGTACGAAAAGGAGAAGCTTCGGAAGTTTTTGCCAAGACAATTGTTGAAGAAAAAGTCGAAGATGCCAAGAGACCTGTAGAAGCTAAAGACGTGAAAGCTGAGCCGAAGAAACCTAAAATATCAGAAAATGCAGCAATTGAGGAAAAGCAGAGCGAAGACAAGAAGGTCAAACAGGAAGAGGCTGAAGTCCAGGAAGAGCCACAGAAGGGAGAAGTTTCGGAAGTTGTCGCTAAGAAAATTGTTGAAGGACAAATCGAAACTGCTAAGAAACCTGTGGAAGCTGAATGCGTGAAAGCTGAGCCGAAAAAGGCTAAAATAGCAGAAAAGGAAGAAGTTGAGGAAAAGGAGCTTGATAATAAGAAATACAAAGCGGAAGAAATGGCAGTCCAGAGAGAAATACAAAAAGGAGAAGCTTCGGAACTTTTCGCCAAGACAATTGTTGAAGAAAAAGTCGAAGATGCCAAGAGACCTGTAGAAGCTAAAGACGTGAAAGCTGAGCCGAAGAAGGCTAAAATAGCAGAAAAGGCAGCAATTGAGCAAAAACAGATCGAGCACAAGGAGTCCAAACAGGAAGAAAAGACAGTGCAGGGAGAGCCACTAAAGGGAGACGTTTCGGAAATTGTCGCTAAGAAAATTGTTGAAGGATATACCGAAACTGTCAAGAAACCTGCGGAAGATGAATGCGTGAAAGCTGAGCCGAAGAAGGCTAAAATAGCAGAAAAGGGAGAAGTTGAGGAAAAGGAGCTTGATAATAAGAAATACAAAGCGGAAGAAATGGCAGTCCAGAGAGAAGTACAAAAAGGAGAAGCTTCGGAACTTTTCGCCAAGACAATTGTTGAAGAAAAAGTCGAAGATGCCAAGAGACCTGTAGAAGCTCAAGACGTGAAAGCTGAGCTGAAGAAGGCTAAAATAGCAGAAAAGGCAGCAATTGAGGAAAAGCAGAGCGAAGACAAGAAGGTCAAACAGGAAAAGGCTGAAGTCCTGGGAGAGCCACAGAAGGGAGAAGTTTCGGAAGTTGTCGCTAAGAAAATTGTTGAAAAACAAATCGAAACTGCTAAGAAACCTGAGGAAGCTGAAGACGTGAAAGCTGAGCCGAAGAAGGCTAAAATAGCAGAAAAGGCAGCAATTGAGCAAAAACAGATCGAGCACAAGAAGTCCAAACAGGAAGAAAAGGCAGTGCAGGGAGTGCCAGTAAAGGGAGACGTTTCGGAAGTGGTTGCTAAGAAAATTGTTGAAGAACAAACCCAAACTGCTAAGGAACCTGCGGAAGATGAAGACGTGAAAGCTGAGCCGAAGAAGGCTAAAATAGCAGAGAAGGCAGAAGTTGAGGAAAAGGAGTTTGATAATCAGAAATACCAAGCGGAAGAAATGGCAGTCCAAAGAGAAGTACAAAAAGGAGAAGCTTCGGAACTATTCGCCAAGAAAATTGTAGAAGAAAAAGTCGAAGAGGCCAAGAGACCTGTAGAAGCTAAAGACGTGAAAGCTGAGCCGAAGAAGGCTAAAATAGCAGAAAAGGCAGCAATTGAGGAAAAGCAGAGCGAAGACAAGAAGGTCAAACAGGAAGAGGCTGAAGTTCTGGGAGAGCCACAGAAGGGAGAAGTTTCGGAAGTTGTCGCTAAGAAAATTGTTGAAGGACAAGTCGAAACTGCTAAGAAACCTGTGGAAGCTGAAGACGTGAAAGCTGAGCTGAAGAAGGCTAAAATAACAGAAAAGGCAGCAATTGAGCAAAAACAGATCGAGCACAAGAAGTCCAAACAGGAAGAAAAGACAGTGCAGGGAGAGCCACTAAAGGGAGACGTTTCGGATGTTGTTGCTGAGAAAATTGTTGAAGGACAAATCGAAACTGCCAAGAAACCTGCGGAAGCTGAAGACGTGAAAGCTGAGCTGAAGAAGGCTAAAATAACAGAAAAGGCAGCAATTGAGCAAAAACAGATCGAGCACAAGAAGTCCAAACAGGAAGAAAAGACAGTGCAGGGAGAGCCACTAAAGGGAGACGTTTCGGATGTTGTTGCTGAGAAAATTGTTGAAGGACAAATCGAAACTGCCAAGAAACCTGCGGAAGCTGAAGACGTGAAAGCTGAGCCGAAGAAGGCTAAAATAGCAGAAAAGGCAGCAATTGAGGAAAAGCAGAGCGAAGACAAGAAGGTCAAACAGGAAGAGGCTGAAGTTCTGGGAGAGCCACAGAAGGGAGAAGTTTCGAAAGTTGTCGCTAAGAAAATTGTTGAAGGACAAGTCGAAACTGCTAAGAAACCTGTGGAAGCTGAAGACGTGAAAGCTGAGCTGAAGAAGGCTAAAATAGCAGAAAAGGCAACAATTGAGCAAAAACAGATCGAGCACAAGAAGTCTAGACAGGAAGAAAATACAGTGCAGGGAGAGCCAGTAAAGGGAGACGTTTCGAAAGTTGTTGCTAAGAAAGTTGTTGAAGGACAAATCGAAACTGCCAAGAAACCTGCGGAAGCTGAAGACGTGAAAGCTGAGCTGAAGAAGGCTAAAATAACAGAAAAGGCAGCAATTGAGCAAAAACAGATCGAGCACAAGAAGTCCAAACAGGAAGAAAAGACAGTGCAGGGAGAGCCACTAAAGGGAGACGTTTCGGATGTTGTTGCTGAGAAAATTGTTGAGGGAGAAATCGAAGATGCCAAGAAACCTGTGGAAGTTGAAGATGTGAAGATTGAGCCGAAGAAAGCCAAATTATCAGAAAAGGCAATAGTTGAGGGAAAGGAGTTTGAAGACAAGGAGGTCAAACGAGAAGAGGCTGAAGTCCTGAGGGAGCCACAGAAGGGAGAAGTTTCGGAAGTTGTCTCTAAGAAAATTGTTGAAGAATTAATCGAAACTGCCAAGAAACCTGCGGAAGCTGAAGACGTGAAAGTTGAGCAGAAGAAAATAACAGAAATAGGAGCAATCGAAGGTGTGAAGGCTGAGCTGAAAATAGCTAATTTATCAGAAAAGGAAGCAATTGAGGAAAATCAGATCGAAGACAGGAAATCAAAACCAAAAAAAGCCGTCCAGGGAGATCTACAAAAGGGAGAAGTTTCGGAAGTTGATGCTAAGGAAATTGTTAATGGAGAAATTGAAGCTGCCAAGAGACCTGTAGAAGCTGAAGACGTGAAAACGGATCCGAAGAAGGCTAATATATTAGAAAAGGTAGCAATTGAGAAAAGTCAGCTCAAAGACAGGAAGGTCAAGCAAGAAGAAAAGGCAGTCCAGCGAAAGCCAGAAAAGCGAGAAGTTGCGGAAGTTCTCGCTGAGGAAACTTTTGGAAAAAAAATTGAAGCTGCCACGAAATCTGCAGAAGCTGAAGACAGTCGAAGTCAGCTTAAGATATACAGATCTTTAGATTCTGAATATAAAGACAAGAAAGAAATCCGTAATGCAAAGCGAAAGCCCACTGTAGATTTAATGTTAACAAACAGGAATTCCCCATCTGGAAGCAATGTTAAAATAACTTGTGGATTGTCCGGTCACGACTTGCAAGTTCAGTGGTCGAAAGAAAATACTATTATAGACAACTCTGTTAAATTCAAGAAGACATTTAACGATGGTCTGTCCTGCCTTGAAATCAAATCAGCGGATATAAACGATTCGGGCATTTACCGTTGCATTGCATCGAACCGAAATGGAGAAGTCGAAACAAGTTGCCTCGTGACGATATTCGAAGTGCCTGCAAGTAAATTTGGCACACCTCCAATTTTTACACGCAATATACGAGGTGAGTTTCTTTTCCCAATTTCCTAAATTTTCCTTCTATTTTTTTGTTTTTTGTTTGGTTGTAATTTCTTTGGCACAATTAAATTAATGCTTGACTTCCTAAGGTGTTTCTATCTAATGAGCTTATTTGCCAAATTATTTATAATTTTATATGCTTTCTGTTACTTTGGTCTTTTTTGCGTAAGATTTATTTACTTTTTAATTTAACGAATTTTAAAAGTATATTTCCTTTCTCAATATTGAATTGTTAATTTTTAATTTGCTTCATTCATCTAATTTATGAGACTAAAACTGTTCAATTCCTTAGCTATTACAATGCTTTCAATCCGAATGCTAATTTGTCATGTGTCGAAAAAGAAAGGTAAATGATTTTAATCACACTGTTATAAAAAGAAAGTCTATAAATACAAGGAAAGGAATTTCTGATATCAGCCATGCGGTCATTTATATAATTTAGTTCACTTACTGCCAATGAAAAGATTAATTAAAATAGATATCGCACTCTTGGCAATCGAATGTGCTTATTTGCACCACCGAGACAAACAGAGCCCATTGCCTTTTGAATTAACTTATTAGACAGCCGATAATACGAACAATCGAACACACATTCGGGTATTGAAATTTCAAATATTTTTACTTTGTTCGGTTCAGTCGTGATTTTTAATTCGTTTCGAACGGACGTTTGACGTCCTCAAGAAAATACTCCGATCGAGCCGTTTCGATTTTTGATACAATCGAACGGATAATAAAAGACACAACATTCTTTAAATCGATTTTTTAGAACGTTGTACTAATTTTTATTCACACATTATCCTTTGAAAAGAAAAACGAAATACGATGAGAGAGACCGAGGGTGAAATTGCGCCCCGTGCCTCCGAGGAGCCGGAAGTAGCTCCCGCTCAGGACTCATTGCAAGTTCCAGGTCAAAAGAAGAGAAAACTTAAATCACCAACCCCGGGAAGCTTACGTGGACGCAGTGCTACGCCCATCCGCGGTCGCAGTCAAACTCCATTTACTCTTTATATGACTCGTCGCAGCGCAACACCTTCAACCTGGCGTAGTATTACGCCATTCCTGAATCGCGAGGAAAAAGAAAAAACTCCATTTGAACTTGGTAGAGACATTAAGATTCAGACTATCTGTAACAAAGCCGTTTTTGATCGGGCTCTTATAATGGATATATCGGAGTCAGAGGAAATCCAAAAGCCCGTGCGTTACATAACATCCGATTTTTCGGTCATTGATCGCGCAGCTGTAATGGACGTATCTAATGTTGAGGTTATATACGTTGTTGAAGAGTACGAAGAAGTCGACGAAGAGGAGATTGTCGAGGAAGTTAAGCCAAAGAAAAAAGAGAAGAAGCCTCGCAAAGCTCGTACTCCGCGAAAATCTATAGATAAGGAGCAAAGTCCCTTTGGTGGTGCCGATGCCGATGGTGATACTGATATTGGAGAATTCGTCGATGATAAAGAAGACAGTTTTGATTTTGATGAATTGGATGAGCCTGTCAAGAAGGGCAAGAAGAAAGCAGCCCCGAAGAAAAAAGAGAAGAAGGAAAAATCTCCAAGCCCAAAATTGACTTTGAAACTCGAGATCGGTGGAGGCCAAAAAGCAAGCAAAAAACTCTTTGAGCAACAAAGCCAGGGTGCTGGCCCTAAGCCACCACCAAAGAAGAGCAAATTAGCTCTGCAAATGGAAGAACAAGCAAAAGCCGCAGCTAAAGCCGCTGAGGAAGAGGCAGCAAAAGCCAAGCCTAAAGGAGAAACATATGAGGAACGTCAAAAACGGTTACAAGCTGAAAAGGAAGAACAAGAGCGTCTGGAAGCTGAATTACGTGCCCAAGAAGAGGCTGAAGCTGAAGAGGAACCTGAAGAAGGCGAGGAAGAGGGTGGCGAAGATGTTGAATATGGAGATGGCGGAGAGGGAGGTGGAGAAGGTGATGAGTTTAATGAAGACTATGGCGATGATGCTGATGGGGATAGAGGAGGGGAAGGCGAAGGTGAAGAAGATGACGAAGTTGGCGAACTACCGGATGAGAAACGTCGTGGCAGTGACTCTTCAGATGAATTCGTACGGCCAGATCCTCTTGAGGAGGAACGTTGGCAACGTATTGCTGCCGTTGAAGGAGAAGAGTTTATGCAACAAATGCGCAAGTATAGCATGGCTAAGCGCAGGAGCGAAAAGGAGAGAGATGCCGATTGGCAACGTCGTCGTGAACAAGCCCGTTTGCCACATTTCATCAACTTCCTCTCTGATCGTACTGTTGAAGCTGGCCAGAGCGTGCGCTTAGCGTGTGCCGTCGATGGCCCCGAGATTTCGGCAAAGTGGTTCAAGGACAGTAAACAGCTAGAACGTGATGGCACCCATCGCATAATTAATAATAATAACATTTTAGTATTGGAAGTTCTTAATACGACCATTCTGGATAGCGGTGAATATAAATGTATAATATCGAATATGAATGACGAAGTTACGTCATCATGTATTGTTACGGTCTATGAAGTTTTTAAGGATGAACCTAAACCTCCTTCCATTCAATACATCAGAGGTATATGTCGAATAATAATTTTTATATCTAGCTCATCTGAATTGTTTGTTCCACTTTGTAGAGTACTACCATTTGCGCGACGATGAATTGACTATCGAGTGCCATGTTCACGGTGTACCAAGACCCGTAGTTACTTGGTGGCGCGGTGCCTTCCAGGTGACACCAAGCTACAAGTTTACAATTATAGAAGAGGCGCACGGCGTTTGCAAGCTGCTCATCTATAAGCCCTCGAACAAAGATGGTGGCATTTACACATGCAAGGCCATTAACTCCTACGGTGAAGCACAAATAAACCACACCATTGAAGTAGCGAAGAATTTGCACTACCATGTTCCTGGAATCTTTCATGCGCGCAACAGGCTCAAGCAGGATAAGGAAAAACAGGCTAGGAAGGCAATGGAAGCTGCCCTTAAGTCCATGGCAGAATCTGACCAAAGGCGCGCCGAAGTAGAGGCCGAGCAGCAGCGTGTTCGCGCCGTACGGGCGTCACCGGAGCCGATTGTGCCGTCCAAGCAGAAACTCCAGTTCGCCACTCAATTACGTGATAGAATGGCGTTGGAGGGCACAACTGTAAAATTTGCGGCAACGGTGATTGGTCCGCAACCGAGTACACGTTGGATGAAAGATGACCAGTGGGTTGTTATTGGCGGTAACATACGTAACCTATCCGAAGAAGGCAAGGCCATTTTAGAAATAAGCAACGTTACACCGGAATCATCGGGCGTGTATAAATGTATTGCCAAAAACGATCTCTCGGAAATCGAAACGTCGTGCTATTTCAAAGTGTACGCTGCACAGGCTGACGGCGACGAACAAGAACCCATGTTTGCACTACCCCTTCGAGGTATATTTGTGTCATGTATGTTTTTGGTGGTTTGTAGTGGTGAAGTGTACAGTATTGCGTTCAATTACAAGTACATATATATGTCCAACATACATACACCCACATACAAAACAAAAAATTAAACAACAACAAGTAAACTAAGCGTTGTTGTTGTTGTAACTGTTGGTATTGTGATCGTAATTGAGGTCGGTGATGTTCAAAAATAGATCAAAGAATTTAGATAATTGATTGAGTGTTCTATACGATTTCTTCTCACAATTAGATGTGTATCATTCCTCCCAAAACGATTTGATTCTCGATACGAAGGTGCGCGGAAATCCTCGCCCCGTTATTTCGTGGACAAAAGACCAAATACCCATTGTGCTCGATGATCGTGTCGTACAGATAGAACATTTGGATGGTCTTTGTGAGTTAATCATTAACAAGCCAACGTTAAACGATAACGGAGTGTACGTTTGTACTGCTAAAAACAAATTGGGCAGTCAATCAACCACGCATACCGTAGTCGTCGACACAAGTCACTCGTCGCGTCGTTCGAGTATTCTTTCGAGTTTGATGGCTGAATCTACTGAAGGTGCACAAGCCAAGGGCAAAGGTGATGGCAAAGGCGCTAGGCCGCCCAAGAAAACGAAGGAAGATGAAGAGGCGGAAGCTGAAGGTGGAGGAGGCTATGAGCGTCGTAGCCGTATGCCGGATCCATCACCAAAGCAAACGCTTTATTTCACCGTTAGTCCGACTAATCGCTATGTTGCTGAAGGTTCTAAAGTGAAGCTGCAGGCTGTAATCGGTGGCCCCGACCCCACAATTAAGTGGCAAAAGGACGATCAAAATGTCACATTTGGTCCCCGCATTCGTAACATGAACAGAGATAGCTTAGCTGTTCTCGAGTTCCTTAATGCGCAAGCTGAGGACTCAGGCACTTACACGATTACCGTTCAGAACGAATTCTGCAAGATAACAACATCTGCCGTATTGCACGTCTATCAACCGAAGGTCAACACAGACGTGCAACCAGTTTTTATACGATCTCTGAAAGGTGAGCATTCGCTGGTCATTGTGGTCATGCCATCAGTTGTATTCGTTCATTCGTTCGTTCGTTTGTTCTGTCTAAAAATAAATGCCATGGTCGAGCATTATCTACGATTCGTTCATATCGATTGATCGAATAAGTGTACGTCTATTGAATATTGCAACTTATGCAATATCCTTCAATGTACAAAAGATTTTATGTAATAGTTTTTATCCTCTGCCCATTTCTCTCTGATAGAAACTTATCATTTGAACACAAATGAACTCATTTTGGAGACGGCAGTGCGTGGCCAACCAACTCCACAAGTCCAGTGGTTTAAAGATAGCATTGAAATTGAGAATGGTGGAAGATTCCAAATTTTGGAGCATCAAGACGGTACCTGCGAACTCATTATTGACAGACCGAATAATAACGACTCTGGAAAATATGTCGTTAAAGCCGAAAGTAGAGCTGGTAAAATGGAAATTTCCCACTACGTGCTTTTTGAAGGTATCGCTTCGCATATTGCTGAAAATATTCATGGCGTTTTTCATGCTGACAAGAGTTTGTTGCGCCCGAAGGAAGCTGAGAAGCCCAAGGAGGTACCGAAACCAGTACCAGCTGCTGCCGAATCTGATATTGAGGGCGACGATGGAAAACGTCGGGGCAAAAAGCCTGATGAAGAGGAGTATGTGTCTTCTGCTACCGATTATGCTTCAGACACTGCTAGTATTTCAAGTAAACGTCGAGAGAAAAATATAGGCATTCACTTTTCTACGTCAGTTAGAGATCGCGTAGTTGCTGAAGGATCTAAGGTTAAGATTTCATGCTTCCTAGAAGCGAAAGAGCCTCAAGTGAAATGGTTCAAAAATGATGAACAAATTCAAAACACTCCAAAGATCAGAGGTAGATACAGTGAAGGATTGTGCTTGCTTGAAATTCAAAGCGCCACTGTAGAGGATAGCGGTGTATACAAGTGTTGGGGTCGTGATGAGACCGGCGAAGTCTCAACTTCATGTACACTGGAAGTCTTCGAAAATCCAGGCACGGGTGATGTTCCACCAACCTTCACGCGCAACATAAAAGATACATACCATGGCAAGATCAAGGAGCTGCAGCTCGATGTGCACGTGCGAGGCTTGCCAACGCCCACAGTGACCTGGGTCAAGGACGGTGTCAAGGTTGAAAACAGTGAAAAATATCAGCAAATCGATCATGAAGATGGCACTGCCGAGCTATTTATTAGCCATCCTACAGCAGCAGACAGTGGCAAGTATGTGTGTCAAGCAGAAAACCGGGAAGGAAAAACCGAGATTGTGCACATGGTCACTTTCGAACCGAGAAGAACTCGCCCAGTTTCACCGCCCAGGGAAGCGCGCCCGCCTGTTAAACCAGACGAGGGTGACGAAGATATCAAGCGTAAGCCTAAGGAGGGAGAGGAAGATCAAACTAGCTCGAGAAGAGAGGTACCACCTCCACCCGATTTGAAAAAGCGGCTGTACTTCAGAAACTATTTGTCAAATCGCACGGTTAAATCGGGCAGCAACGTTAAGTGGATGGTCAACATCGACGGACCTGAGCCAGCTGCACGATGGTACCATGGTGATCAGCCCATTGCTTTCGGACCAAAGAGCAAAATGTCAATGCAAGACGGTATTGCATGGCTTAATTTGGTTGGAGTTACCGAGGAGGACGCTGGTGAATATACACTCAAAGTAAGAGGATCCGAGAATGAGATAGTCAGCACTTGCAATCTGTTTGTGTATAGCACTGGTAAAGTGGAGATAGAACCTCCCACGTTCACAGTGGGCATAAAAGGTATGTTGTTAGCAAATTCACAGTTATCTGACTTTCGCAATGATTCATTCAGTCGACTGTGCTATGTCGTCATTTCAGGTATTTTGTTTTAAAATATGATCTTTAACATGGCAACTACTAACAAACGCGTCACAGTCTTTGTTTATTGTCTCATCTGTGTTTTGTCCCTTTATGTACATCATTTCAGATACATATCACTCCCAAGCCAATCAGATTACGCTAGAATGTAAGGTATCTGGCAATCCCAAACCACACATTTATTGGCAGAAGGATAATACATTGCTGCCACTGGATGGTCCAAAGTATAAATGTTTAGATGAAAATGACGGCGTGATGCAATTAGTCATAGATGATTTTGGAGAACTAGACTCCGGGCTTTATACATGCTATGCCGAGAGCGAAAACGGACAAATGAAGATCAGTAAATTCCTTCAAGCATCCGACTATGGGAGAGCTCGTACGATAGAAAATAAATGCATCGATAAGCTTGTACAGGAACTAAGGCAAGATGAGCGGCCTATGATATCTGAAGATATCACAAATGCCAAGGTTAAGGCACGCGATGCCAAATTAAAGCTTAATTTGGAGACCAATCTAAAATCGATGAACATTGGCAGTGGCAACAAGGCGCAGTTAATATGTTACGTGTCCGGATTTATTGAAGATGTATATTGGTTAAAAGGAAGTGAACGCGTTACAAAGGACTCTAGGCACAAAATCTATAACATCAATGGAGCAATCAGCTTGGAAATTTATGATGCTAAGCCAGATGACAGTGGCGAGTACAAATGTGTGATCCGAAACAGTAGACAAGCTGTTGAGACCACTTGCCAATTAAACGTAATCGATGAATCGAGGAAAGTTCTACCCGAAAGTTTCTCCGGAGCTATAACTGGTAATGTATATAGTATGCGATATTATCTAGGTCTTCGTATAGAATGTGTTTTCTCTTGCAATTCCATATAATAAACAGAAACGTACGATGCACAACGCAATGAAATCGTATTAGCTTGTCATGTGCACGGGCGACCCAATGTCACTTGGATGCGTGATGACCACACTATCTTCAATAATCGTTACAGAACTGTCGAGGATGTCGCCGGTGTACGCAAACTGATCATAAAAAACCCCATATCTTCTGACTGTGGTGTATTTTCGTGCTATGCTGAGCACGAGGATCGCATCGATTCCATAAGCAAATCTATCAAAATTGCTAATCTGAAACGTTTAATGGCTGTAGATGAGCACATTAACCCTGGCAGTGAAATTATTAGCGGAAATCAGAAAGTTGAAGAATTCGAACGCCTTGGAAATCGCTTTATGCGTTCTGTAGAACAATCAAAACCACGTTTTACTTCATTCCTACACGATCGCACTGTTTCCGCTGGCTCCAATCTCCGTTTAATTTGCAATGTAGCCGGAAATTCAAATAATATTGAATGGCTTAGAAACCATAATCCCTTGCCTAGTGACACGCGGTTCCAGGCTTACTACAAAAATGGAGAGGCTTCTCTTGAAATATTTGCTGTGGATGAAAATGATAGTGGTAACTACACTTGCAGTGCCTCTAATGAATTTGGTGAGAGTTTAACCCATGCACAACTGCGGGTGTACAAACATTACGAAGATGCGACAATGCCCACCACTTTTACGCAACCAATTCGAGGTATAATATATGGAAACAGCATCTAAAAATATTTTATTAAATTTTAATGTAGTTCTTCATCCAATCTCTGTTAATTGTTCTTTGATCTAACCGTAACCTTAAACTTTGTTTAAAATCCATAGCAATTCATTTTTTCCGTTTATTAATCATTAATTTTTTCAACAGACACATATTCTCTCAATGAGAATGAGTTAGTTCTCGATTGTCGCGTGCGTGGTAAACCACGACCAAATGTTCAGTGGATGAAGGGCAACGAATTGATCACAAACGATGAGAAGTATCAACAGATTGATCAATCTGATGGCTATTCGAAGCTAGTTATCAGTAATCCCACAGAAAAAGATTCCGGTTTGTATAGTTGTGTGGCGCGCAACGAAGGCGCCGAAAATAAGATATCACATCAGGTGGACTTTGTCGGACGTGAACGCTTCACCTTGGAGAAGACACACGGCTTCTTCCATCGTGATCCCAACAAACCGCACTTTATTATGCCGCTCGGTAATCAGACCGTCTGCAATGGTGGTACCATTGCCATATCGGCGGAATTTATGCAATCAAGCACACCGATCGAAGTTCATTGGTTCCTTAACCGCCAACCCTTAGCCGGTCAGCCGAATGTGAAAGCAATCGCTGACCGCGGTGTCTATACTCTCACTGTAATGGAGGCAACGCCCGAGGTTGAGGGAACATACACTTGCAGAGCTACAAACGCCTTCGGTCGTATTGAATCTCATGCTAATGTGGATGTTTCAATTGGTGCGGAAAAAGATGAACGTCCACCTTTGTTCCTCTCTAGACCTGAGAACGAAATGAAAATTGCTCTTGGCGATCCATTCTCGATTTCCTTCCGAATTGCCGGAGACCCAAAACCAAAGCGTAAGTGTACAACAAAGTTTTAAGTATATATATATATTAGCTATTCGCTTTTCCTCCTTAAAGTCACCTTCATGAAGGGAACCAAAGATATTACCTCATCCGATAGAGTCAGCAAAGAAGTATCTGATGACTATACCCGATTCACGATGCAAAAGTCGCAGATCTCCGATTGTGGAACCTACTTTGTCGTAGCACGCAACAACTTTGGCACAGACAGAATATTCGTTACCGTTACGGTAAGTTCTTCAGATCTAAGTAGTGTACTAATTGTGTATCATGCAGTTTTTAAGTTACGAGTAATTTCTCAAATTCTATGTTATGCAAGCTGACTACACCGCTTTTGCTTAATAATCGCTTCTGTTCTTATTTTTGCTTTTTCTAGATTAAAACACCAAAAAAGAAAGAATAAACCTTTTTAGTTCATTTGAAACTTTGCAAAATTCTACTTAATCCCTAAAATAATCAGCAAAATCAATCAACACCTTATTAATGTCCTTCTTGATGTGTTCACTTGTTTATTGTGTCAATTCGACTTTCGAACTTTAGGTAATGCCTCGCGCACGCTCAGAAACGCCCACGTTGCCTCGTTGGGGCCAGCCCTTGGAAAGTTTTAGCGAGACTTCGTATTTCAGAGGTAAGTCTACATTTGTATTTGTGTAAATTGTTATTTTGTTATATTGTGTACGAGTGGTTGAGTTTGTTCAGAGAGTAGTCTGGTTTTGTGATGTCATATGCGTTGTCCGTTAGGTGTATCCATTGTGAAAGGCCTTTCCACGTTCAGTGTCTATGATACAATTTCAAAGTCTCACTAGACAATATTCGCTTTCATATTTTTCAGAACGCACCAACCGCGTAGAAGAGCAAGCGCTACCGCATAAATATTCTCAAAAGCAATTTCCTGTGAGATTTAACAAAAGCCCAGTCAGATTTTCCATGTATTTACATTTTGTTAGTATTTTTTCTTTTTTAAACGAATTACTTTATTATCATTATTTTTACTATGATATACAATTATTGTATTATATAACGAGCAAAGCAATCCAGCTTATACATTTACGTAGTCAAAACAAGAAAATAAATTGAAAAAATATTTCTCCGGGGAGTAACGAGTTTAAAATATTATGAGAAGGGGTCATCACCAAGTTATCAACTCTTGTTGCGAATGCCGTATTCAATGAAATTATTTCCATTGAAATTTTGATGCCAACAGATCCCCCAGGACCGATTTCGACAGAACCACTCGTGGTCGACTCAGGCCCTACACATATATCACTTTCATGGGGTAAGCCCATTACCAACAACTCGGCGCCTGTGATTGCTTATAAGGTCGAGGCTTGGATTATCGGTCACGAAGGCGGTGCCATATGGCGGGAGCTCGGTCTGACGCCTATCAATTCGTTCGATGCTTTTAATTTGAAGCCCAACGTTGAATACCATTTTCGTGTAACTCCGAAAAATCGTTACGGTTGGGGCCCCGCCATACAGACAAAATCCGCTTTACAAGTAGGTGGCGTAGAGTGCCTACCCGAATTCGTTCACATATTACCCGGTCAAGTCAAAGCGTTGCTTGGCTCTAATTACACACTACAATGCACAATAAGAGGAGCGCCACGACCCAAGGTGACTTGGTACAAGGATGGTATGCAATTGAACACACTTTCCGAGGGCGTGAAAATCAGACAACTCGGCTCTGCGTGTGCCTTGACAATCGCACACGTCGGTGAAATCGATGCAGGTCGCTACACTTGCGAAGCGTCTAATTCGAAAGGGCGCGTTTCTACCTTTGCCCGACTGCAAGTCGTTTCCGATCCGAAATTATACGAGGCTGACTCCAGACTCAAAGAAATCGCCCATGGCCAAGATGTCACGGCGATTGGCGAGAGCCTGCCCATCTTCACAATGCGCTTGCGTGACAGACGTGTACAGGTCACTTACCCCGTACGTTTGACATGTCAGATTGTAGGCTACCCTACGCCTGATATCATTTGGCATAAGGATGACCGTTTGATAATGATGGACAAGCGTCATATCATCACTGTCGACGGCCAATTCCATACACTGGAGATCACAAGTACCACTCTCGGAGAAAGCGGAAATTACACTTGCACCGCGAAAAACGAACTTGGCTCGGTATCCTGCCACTGCTCATTGATCGTTGACAAGGGCATACGCGCGTACATCTCGCCCGATTTTTACGTGCCACTCAATCCGTTCTACGTATTTCGAGAAGGCGACGAAATACGTATTTCGGCGAAAGTTGAAGCCTATCCAGCAGTTGGTGTCACTTGGCATCGAAATGGCATACGTCTGCGTCCCAGTCGTAGAATACTAGCCACGCTCGATTGCAATGGCTTTGTCGAGTTGGTCATCTCAGAGGCAACAACTCGTGATGCTGGTCTTTATATGTGCGTGGCATCCAATGTTGTCGGCAGAGTGGAAACTGCGTGTCGCGTTGCCATCGAAGAGCCTGTAGAAGTTTCAACTCGTACAGAAGACATACCGGCCATACGTACAAATGATATGCCGTAAGTGTCTTTTTGGTTTATATTGGTCTATTCATTTCTCAATACATATTTACTTTTCAGTTATTCCAAAGAACCACTCTTTGTTGTCAAGCCACGTTCCAGTGAAGCTTACGAGGGCGATACTGTCATCATATTCTGTGAAGTTGTTGGTGACCCTAAGCCAGAAGTAGTCTGGTTACGCGATTTTCTAAATGTAAGTCAAGAACACTTAACTTGTAGTCATGTTGTCTGTTTAGGTCAAGCTTAGACAGGCAACTGAAATTTTACAAATTATTCAGTCGGCTAAAAACAAACCAAAACAAAAATGTATACATACATATATATGGATGTACATATGCATATGTATATGTATATGAATACCACGACAATATATGTATATGATTTCCTCCACCATTCCAAAGCTTAGAATAGCCAAGCCTTTGCTTCAGACTATTTTGAGGTGTGACGTAAATGGCGCCGCCTGTAACAACAATAACAACAATAACCACAACAACAGTGAACAGGTGCGTTCAACAAGCAAACTTCGTTGACAGTCATAGTTGTGGTTGTTGTTGTTGTCGTCATAGTCGCCGTCATCGTTTGCATTGTCGCCAGCAACAGTCTGAGATGCAATGCATTCGCTGCCTCAGTTAAATCTACAACGTCAGCAAATGTGGGTCGATCAGCGGGCAAGCATTTTAGAATTGAAAGTCAAGTGCACCAACAAGTGTCGCCAACACTGAATCGAATCAAATCGCGAATGCGTTATCTATGCGTACTCTACTTGTAGTCTGTGGGCTTTTATCGGCCCTATTTGCACGGCACACTGAACAGGAAGTCCAGTTGAACCAATC
Source organism: Cacoxenus indagator (assembly GCA_035041755.1). NCBI lineage: Eukaryota > Metazoa > Arthropoda > Insecta > Diptera > Drosophilidae > Cacoxenus > Cacoxenus indagator. The sequence goes on from JAWNKX010000240.1 coordinate 1,091,331, forward strand.
ATTTCCGCATGCGTTCGTTTAAAAAGTGCGCGCTTGAAATTATTTCAATAATCTCATTCGGTTTTGTGAGTGCGAAAGCAAGAAAATAAGTTAGCTCATCACATGGAACAGTTGATCGCACGGATAAAATTTATTGTACGCCATTTGAGCAAATAATTGATCCGGAAACGCGAACAAAGTGTTTGTTTGGAAGTGTGTAAGGGGCCAAATTTAAGAAAAGGTAAAAGGTGGAAATAGTAAAAATAATATTAAAAAAAATAAAAATAAAAAAATAAAAATACCATACCAAAAGAAGAGACAACACCAAGAGATTTTTGTTGTTCTTTTCGAAATTTGTATTACTTAAAAAAAGCACACAGAGTGTATTAGCGCACATAAAAGGCCAATTAAATGCTTCTCTGCACATTAAACGCTTGAGCCTCAGCTCAGGTTACACGCTCCGACGTCACAGAAGATATTGCCAACTTGCAGTCAAACATTTGGTCAAGTTCGACGGCGTAACAACAACAATGCAACAGTAGCTGTAAGCAACTCAAACAACAACGAAAAGGAAAACACCAGTAGATATCGAATGTCAAAATGCATATTGCCACAACAAAGGAAAATAGCCAGAATTAAACGACAGATGCATCGGAGCAGAAACAACCCTGCAGATACTTCATGATGAAAATTAAAAAAAAATTTTTTTATTTAACAATCTAAAAAATTTAATTTTAATCAAAAAAAAATTAGAAAGATACAGCAACGCCGAAGCTTTAATACACTTCATATAACCACTTTTGTATTCTATCGATTAGTAGTGAAAATGTGGAAACCTGTTCAAGCATTAGCTGATAAACCCCTGAAAAATCCTACAAAAATTAACTCAATTTAATTTATTAAATTATTACTAGTTCAATAAATCAATACAAGTTGTTATTTGGGATGCAGATTTAAAGCTCCTTTCGCGCACTGCAATTTGTCAATATACTGACGAATATTATATCTGGTTTTTTAATGCAACAAACCTCAACTTGATTTCCCTGGCGAGTATATTAGTATATCTATAAACATTGTGAGGTCTTCTACCATGTCTCAAACTTCATAGCAAACCTTTATACCATGCTCTGCATGAACTGTATAAAAAAATATTTCCACAAGCGTACATGATTACAAGGAAGGCAGGAGGTCAAGTCTACAAATCGTTGTTGTTGACGTTGTTGTTGTCAGCGTCGACGACATATACCAGTTCCAATTGACTGTTTAATTTTTGTACTTATATGGTATACTCGCTTTAAAAAGCAACATAATTGCAACGGCAACAACAAACACAACGACTTTGCTTGTGATTCATCATATTGAATGTCCTTAGCGATTTGTGAGGCAACAATATTTTATGTATTCAGATAGACTAGTTAATAAGCAGCAAATTAACTAACCTTAAAGAAGCTCTTTTATTCTTTCTCAACGCTTTCCACTTATTCTGCTTGCAGCCGGAATACTATAAGGACGCAACACATTTTCGACGCATTGGAGACGGTCCAGAGTATCGTTTAGAGATACCTAGCGCCAAGTTGGACTTTACCGGCACGTATTCTGTGATTGCCAGTAATTGCTATGGCGAGGCAAAGGCTGTAATATCATTGCAGATTTTTGCCAAAGGTGAGTTTTTGTGAATATTTTTAGAGTGCGTTTATTCTTAGATATTCTTAATGCTGGCTAGACGGATTGCCGCGTTATGCTGACTAAAATAAACTTATCAGTTACGCTTGTAGATCTTCTCCAAACGAGGATAGACCACTTCCCTCCAAAATTCATCGGCCATAGTTATTAAACTAGACACAAATTCTTTATCTTCCTTCACCCAAACATAGTGCAGGGCGCCATTACTTTCAAAGGAGGGACTAAGTACGCAGTATAGGGCCTTTGGTACATTAGCAATGTACATTTGTATCTGTATTTGTGCCATATACTTTGGCGCAATTGTCTGGTGTGCTTCGAGATATCTCTCGAACTCTTCTTCCGTCTTGGGTACTTTGATTTCGACAATGTGATCGTCGGCTATGCCATCGGGGGACGCTACAATGTACGGATGACTCTCGTTCAACAAGAGGCCACATTCGAAATAAATTTTGTTCTCCAACTTCTCCGTTTGCTGCAATATGAATCGCTTGTGTTGCTTTACATTTTGGCGCTCTTCCATATTTGTATCACGTTTTTTACAAAACATTTTATTAAAAATCTCTTCGTCATCGTCGGCATTTTTGCGCGAAGCAACTTGATGTATGAGTGAGCAACGCAGCCGCATATATTGTGCTTCCAACCAAAGCGGTGATTTATACATGCTTCTTGTTACCTCATTCAAATTTTCAAACAGTCTACGGCCCGCTTGGATTTCCATATGTTGCATAAAGCTATCAACGTCGACGACGTTGTTGCTTGGTGAATTTAGCATTGTATGATGTACGAAACATGACTCAAAGTCATCAATAGTTTCAACACACTGACGGTAAAGCGCTGAGTCGCGGGCACCCAAAGTGTCGAGATCTTCGAGAACGGCATCAAGGAAGGCTTGACCGTCGTTACTGTTGACAGCGGCAATGTCTAAATCTGCATTGGTGCGTGCTTCATTGCTTTCAAATAAAGTGCGCAAGGCACAGCCGTTAACGTTTTGTTCCAGCGCCAAATATTCGAACTCATGTCCCCAGAAATCACAGATTGTAGTTGTATTTCTGGAGCGGTCGGTGCACTGGCGATGCAACCAGAAGATGAAGGCGATAATGTGCGGGCATGAAACTGTAATAATAATAACGTAAAGCCTTTGCGTTGTCAATTTTGCAAATTTGAGTGCTTACCGTTTCCTACACAAATGCTGCAGTTACAGTCCACAAACTCTCCTTGATTTTCATCCAATTTAACTGCGACATTCGCATGCGATTCTGAATTGTTGAAATCGGTGGCGGAGAAAACCAAAGCGCACACTTCACAATATTCTTCGGTTCGGCGTAATTGGACATAATCGACTAAAAGCTCACTGTCATTGTTTGTGCTGTGAAAAAAATATATATAAAATATCGCGCTATCCTTTATTGAAAGGATAAACTTACCTCAGAAATTGTTTACAGCCTTCGTTTGTAGCAGCTGCGAAATTGATAACAGCTTCATTGTTTACCGACGGTAAAGTATTAATGTTTGCCTTTCGGAAACCTTCTTCGACTTCCATCGGTACCACAGTTATTTAAAAATTTCGATGAATCTATAAAAAAAATATCTAAATAAAGTGGTACCTTTCTTGATAGTCTATGTATAGAAACCAATTACTCATGCATTGTGGTGGTCTCATTCACAGCGCTGTGGGCGCCATCTAGCGTAATTTGGCGCGATTGTACTAACCAACACTAGCATAAAATTTGCGTTGATTAGCATCTCTGAACTATGTCGTTACAGAATTTAAATATTCGCTGTGCTAATTGCTGTGCTATTGTAATCTAAAATATTCCACGCTAATGCGCTTTAAAAAATATTTGTCCTTTTAAGATGATTTCATCATGTCTAGTTAGACCGCTAATTTTTATTGCGCCATTTGTCAACCAGTGTGCTTACAACAGCTGGTTGTACAACTAAATGGTAAGATCGGTTATATATACATATGTACATATATCCCTAAAATCAATCAAATGTGGTCAATGGTGTAGGTGTTAAACTAAATTTTGTTGAATATTTAATTCCCTTTTGTGTCTGTCCTTTTTTTTATTTTTTTATTTATAATTTGTGTTTGTGTTTAAGATGTCGTATCATTAAAAATATTTTTTTTTTCCGTTGTAATATACAATTTTATAACGTTCTAACAGATATACTCAAACAAACACATATGGAAAAAGGGCACATACGCCACGGGTAAGTGTTTTGAATTAGAATTATGAGATTTCCTATTTCAAGTGTTGTTTGTTGCAGCAACATCGAAACTCTGCCACGTTTTATACGCCATCTGAGAAGCCTACGCTGCTGCGATGGCGATGCTATCACTCTTGAATGCCACGTTGAAGCATTGCCTGAACCTTTCATTATCTGGGAGAAAGACGGACGTGTCCTGTCCAGCGATAAGGACTATTTAATGTCATACGATGGCATCAAAGCTACTTTGAGCATACCACGCGTTTACCCCGAAGATGAGGGTGAATACACCTGCGTAGCTAAGAATGCTATTGGTCGTACACTCTCCTCAGCATGTATTATCGTGGATGTGCCCGAGGAAAAGGAGAATATGCTCAGTCGCCAGTTGACACGACCATCAGGTTTACTGTCAGCGCATTCAACACCACGCTCCACACCACGATCAACCCCCAACCGAAGTTTCTCACCTAGACGTTTGTCATATAGAAACAGCAGCATCGATTTGTCAAGTAGCAGTGAACGACGGCGCGGTGATATAGGTCAAGCCATTGCGGCACCGAAATTTTTGGCCATACCCTACAATCGTGTGGTCGAAGAGGGAGACAGTGTTCGGTTTCAATGTGCAATCGCCGGTCATCCCACACCATGGGCCACATGGGACAAGGACGGCATGGTTGTAACACCAACGACACGTATTGCAGTGAAGGAAGTCGACGATTTACGCTTCATCGAAATTAATGAGGTAACTTTTGACGATGCCGGATTGTACCGTATAACACTGGAGAATGATTACGGTCGCATTGAAGCCACGGCGCGCTTGGACGTAATTAGAAGCTCACGATACGGCAAGTCACCATCGGCGCGCAGTGTGCGTGCCTCATCTTCCCGTCGAAACGCTTACTTGCACCGGCGAATTATGGGTCCATCAACAGGTCAGTGAAAATTGCGAATATTAAAATTGTTAACTAATTTTGAACTGGTACAGCTATTGGCGGCCGTATGGCATTGGCGACTGGCTACCGTGGCTCATCTGTGCCATCTTGCAAGTTCTACCACAACAATAACGAGCTCGCTCCAAACGAGCGAATACACATCACTGTGGATGATGAGCAGGCGTTGCTTTTTATCGACAATGTCACTGCAGCTGATGAGGGAGTTTACACCTGCGTCATTTACGGCAATCATGATCCATTGATCAGTAGCGTCAATGTGAAATTCTACGAGACTGAAAACGAGTCAAACGCACAACGCAATCTTTGCCGGGCACACTTTGTTGAACCGCTGCCAGAGCTTACCAAATCCATTGAAGGCGACGCCATCGATCTCTGTTGCCGCATTGAATGCACCGAGCCCTACAAATATGTGTGGACGCGTAATGGTGAAGTCTTACACGATTGTGCTGAGTTCAAGTATGTTTCTGCGGGTGGCCATTCTTAATTTGTGTATTAAAAACCCACATTCCCACGTTATAGTTTCATTGATCATGGCCAAGGCGTGCTCTGTTTACGCATCAACGACGCCTTTGACATAGATTCGGGCCTGTATTCATGTCATGTGCACACCGATGCCGAAAACTGGGAGCATTTTGACTGCTCCACTACCGGGGAGCTCTGCGTGGCGGAACGTGATCTAACATCGCTGGATGAGAGTGTACAATTGCTCAAGTCGCCTCTGCCAGTCGTTTGCGCAGCTGGCTCAGATACGCTGTTTTACGCACGAGTTTACCCAAGCGAAGCGGAAACGCAGTGGTATCTAAATGGACAACTCATTGAGGATGATTCATCGAAGTTTATGGTAAGGTTTGTGGGTATAATGGGGTAAATAAGTAAAAGAGTGCGAGCGAGAAGAAAACGAAAAATAGACGTGCGTTTAAAGTGGCTTTCAATATGTTATGATATAATTTAATGCACAGTGGTTAAGAAATTATCACAACCAAGACGAAATGCTAAACAGATAAAATAATAGGTGTTTTCTTTGACCCCTTGTTATGATAGGACATACAAATTTAATGGACCATTTCAGATTCATTGTAAAACGAGGGATATTGTGGTAGTAAAAATTATTGAACATATCTAAGAGTTATAAACTCCAGTACTTAGTGCTCTGAACAATACATGAGAAGACGAATCAGTAAGGCTATTTTCGATGTCAAACATCGTAGGTTTCAGTAGCGCAAAATTTTACAAGCTTAAAGCCTCCATACAATCAAACATTGTAACGCCCACACACAACAATAAAACACCAGCGAATTATTTGTTTCCTTACACCTAAGATTTGTCGAGGTCCTCCAATGAAGCGTTTATTTTGTGATACCTCCATCATTGGATCCAAATATCGTGCTCTTTCTTCGCGTGGTTATAACAGGAAGAAGTTGGGGCAAAATTTGGATAACATATGTAGGTAGAAGCGATTTGTAGTCGAATATATGGCAACCCAAAAAACTGTTGCCGTTGGGCGAGCGAAAAGTAAGTAATACAGCTTGCTCTAATAGTGAATGGGAAGAGCATTTTTAAGTGTTACAAAGAAGGATGATTTTTGAAAAAAATGAATGAGATTTGTTTTTCTGCTTTATTAGTATTTGCTGATATCGTACCACGGTATGCGTATTTGGAGAAAAACCCAACGAAATTAAACGTCATTCATACCTTTAAAGCAGCTGTGGAGTTGTCGTAATGCCAAAATAGGACTAGGAAGGAGAGAAAGAAGAGCACAACAAAACAAAACGATCGAAATTGGAATTGCATGGCGTGTTATGAATGCCAACGACACATTTTGATTCCAATACAATTGACGCATGCACTCTGCTTCCCACCGGTAAAGCCAACAACCCAAAACCTCAAAAAAAAAAAAAAAAAAAGCAAAGAAATGAGACGAAGCCAAGCTAATGGGGCGGGCTCACGTTCAGTTCGAGTTCACCAGCGGCTGCCGACAAACGCGTTTTTCGAATTGGTTGGGTGTCGCACGGCGCAAATAACAGCAATTAAACAACCAGAAAGAAGAATAATGCCTAAGGTACAACGATACCGAAGCACACTTCTGTCGAAGTGCAAACGACTATGACAGCAAACAAATTGGGGCGACATTGATCCAGTGCGACTAGGAAGGCGTATCAAGTCAATCCGCAAATAGATAAACATGATAAGGTCTTCCAAACAGAATGAGTAACAGTGACACACGCGAGAGACAAAGTGAGAGAGAGTCTTAGTGAAAATAAGCTTCGTGTAGAGTGAGTCAAACAAGTGTTTTGTGATCGACATGGGAGAGTGAGAGTAAAATCGATCGTCTGAATGAAAGTGCAATAGCAATGCTCTGATTCTGATTCTTGCTTAATTAGCGCGGCCGCATTGAATGTTCGTCTCAGATGAAATTCGAAACGCCTCAAGTGATCGTCCTCGATCGCTGGTCGCATTGCATAGTCGCATGGTTCAGAATGAGAAATTAAAAGTAAAAGCGTTCGTTCGGTTGTGTTCTTAATTTGTTTACTTCACTTGTTTCAATACCGTTAGAGTTGTATGCCCAGCTGTTTTTGTTTTTGCCATAAACCCCAACAGAAATATTGCCGCCGACTGGTTTTTCTGTATTTTAATGCAGAATGATAATATGTAATTGTAACTGTTTCTTTGTTCTTCATTTTCAGTTGGAGTCATATGCGAATAACGGTGTTCGCCTACTGCGTCTGCAAAACGTCCAGTTGACGCAAAGCGGAGAAGTTTGTCTCCAAGTACGGCATCCAGAGAAGACCAACACACCCGCTGTGCGAAGCTACACAAGCATATTGGTGCTACCGAATTCCAGTGGCAAAATCAGAAGCGGCCAAGAGACGCTTGTTCAACCGAGCGCGTTGCCTACCACCCCAGGCACAAATTTCATTTTAACGCGCCCCGAAGACTGTATGGCCCTGATTGGTGGCAATGTCAAGTTGAGCGTGAGCTTCATGGCAATTCCTGACATCAAGGTCGTCTGGTATAAAGCGGTACGTATTAATATGTTTTTTTTTGCTCTTTCCCCCTTTGTTGCTTTTCCTTTCACCATTTATGGTACGGGCGGCGGTACTTTGGGTGTTGAGTTTTTTATGTTAATGAAATTCTATTTTTCTCCGGTTTTTACCATAAACAGCTGAACGACTTTTATAGCCCTTCTTTGGGCTTACTGTGCGACATTGTTCCATTATGGAATTTGTATTTTGCTTCTTAAAACAATTAGTTCGACCCAAAATGGTTAATGACGGCGTTAAAATTGTTATGCTCTGTGCTCAAAATACTTTTAAAGGTTTTTTTCTGAATCGGCATATATAACGCATCGCTATAATCCATCTAAAGCCGAGCACACATCGTATTATTATAAAGGTTGCCGTTGGCGCTGCACCCAACTTAGTCTGCCACCTAGACAGATTGTGTCACGATCAGTTTGTGGTATTGACGTATGACTGACGACGTAATTGTTTCAAACCACAAATAGTACACACTTTCGTACACAAACACACACACGTACACGTGACTATCTGTGTGTATTGATTCTGTGGCCGTTCGCCGGTGGTAACAATGAAGGTTGCAAAAGTAGCTTAAAATACGAGTTTACTGATATTGAAGTGAAATAGGAGTTTTAATTTATTCTGTATCTTTTTTCTCGATCTATTTGTAGTGTCACCCGGTTATAGAAGGACCAAATATTTCAGTCAATACCACAAACACTCAGTCCACCCTACACATAACCGAAATATCGGCGGATGATAGCGGAAAGTACACCGTCGAAGTTATGAACGGACTGAATACGGAAGCTGCTGTAGCCTCCGTGGCGGTTGAAGGACCACCGGAGCCGCCCAGTGGCAAACCGAGCGTATCACTTGGCCCTGATCGCGTTGCCGTTGCATGGTGTGGGCCTCCTTACGATGGTGGTTGCATGCTAACTGGATTTATGTAGGTGTCCGCTAATTAAAACAACATAGTTGGCAAGAACTAACCGACTCTTTTCCAACAGCATAGAGATGCAGGAATTGACTTCCAACAACAACAACAACAACAATAACAACAACTATGATAGCGCATGGCAAGAAGTGGTCACAGTCGTCGACTCTTTGGCGTATACAGTGAAGGGTCTTAAACCGCATACGTTTTATCGATTTCGAGTACGCGCCGAGAATGTGCACGGTCGAAGTGCGCCCAGTCAACCCAGCGAGTGTGTACAGATGCGCTCATCTGATACTGCAGTAGAAGGTATTAGCAGCAAAAGTGCTCAAAATCAATATCACTCGAATCCTGGTTTATAATAATACATAATGTTTTCGCCTACATTCAATAGAGATCAGCCAAACAGTTAACGTACAAGCTGGCGGTGATTTCAAGACTCGCTTTGAGATTATTGAAGAGTTGGGCAAAGGACGCTTTGGCGTCGTTTACAAGATACAAGAGAAGTCCGAGCCACGTCAGGTGCTTGCCGCTAAGGTTATCAAATGCATTAAGTCACGCGATCGTCAGAAAGTGCTCGAAGAGATTTCCATAATGCGCGCACTGCAACATCCGAAACTGTTGCAATTGGCCGCGTGCTTTGAGAGCCCACGTGAGATTGTCATGGTTATGGAGTAGTAAGTTTGGTTGGGTCTATTCTGGCCGCTTCGTAAATAACTCAATGGTCTTGCTTTACAGCATCACTGGTGGTGAATTGTTCGAACGCGTTGTCGCCGATGATTTCACACTTACCGAGAGGGACTGCATATTATTTTTACGTCAAGTCTGCGAAGGCGTTGCCTACATGCACAGCCAGAGCATAGTGCATTTAGACCTTAAGCCTGAGAATATTATGTGCCATACACGCACCAGCCACCAAATCAAGATAATCGATTTTGGGTTGGCACAGCGCTTGGATATCAAGGCACCGGTTCGCGTGCTCTTTGGCACGCCGGAGTTTATACCACCAGAGATAATTAGCTATGAGCCGATTTGTTTCAAGTCCGATATGTGGAGCGTGGGCGTTATCTGTTATGTGCTGTAAGTATTTAACAATGCATTATGAACGGATATTGTAATGGAATGTATTATATTGCATTGTATTTGTTTTAGTTTATCTGGCCTATCACCATTTATGGGAGATTCGGATGTGGAAACTTTTGCGAATATTACACGTGCCGATTACGATTTCGATGATGAAGCTTTCGATTGTGTGTAAGTAACTAGATATCTGAGAAATATTTTCCACCTCTGCTATTAGTGTCTCTCCTTTTAGTTCCGAGGAGGCTAAAGACTTTATTTCGAATTTGCTCGTGCATCGCAAAGAAAATCGCTGGACAGCCAAACAGTGTCTCGAATCGAAGTGGCTTGCACAGGGCCACGATGACAATCTCAGCAATAATAAGATATGCACTGATAAGCTCAAGAAATTCATTATAAGGCGAAAATGGCAGGTAAGTCACTTTAAACAAGCTACACGCTGCATGTTGTTGTTCATCGATTCTTTTGTTTTTGTTTTTGTTGCTGTTGTTACTGTTTTGATATTTTCCATAACAAATATTTGCTGTATGCCGCTTTCAATTTCGCTTGTACTTCCCTTATACAAACAACTGTTGTCGTGGTCATTAGAAAACCGGCAATGCAATACGCGCTTTAGGCCGCATGGCCACTTTGTCTGCTTCGCGTCGTAACTCGGCAATATCGACGGGCGCCTCGCTGCCCAGCAGTCCGCGACCATCGATATCGGGCTTATCGATGTTCAATCCGAATATATCAGCACAAATGAGCTCACTGCACGAGGAGGAGGACGACTTCAGCATAGAAATGCCAAATATGGAGCCACACAAACGCATACAACGCACTTTTAAAATGCGCGACAAAACGCAATGCAGCGAGCGTAGTGATTCCGGTTACAGTGAGTGCTCCAATTGCAGTGCCAATGGTGGTGGCGCCGGCAATGGCGTCTGCCACTGTGCACGTGAATTCGACAAGCAACATGTGGCCACAGATGGAACTCTACCAGCGCCGCTGACGACCATAACCGCACAAGTAAATTTACTATCGGTGGCAGTGCCACACAATTTGCTCAAATCGAAATTGGAAGAGATTGCCAAAAAGGCGCAAAACAATAGCGACATGACCAGAACTGAAGTTGTAATGCCCAAAATGCATTACGATGACAATCAGAATAAGTTGCCGATTTCGCCGCCACTTAACAAAGAAACTGGTGTGCCGCCCAAGGTGGAGCAAGCGGTAACAACCACCGCCAAGTCGGAGACGATAATGGCGTCCGATTTTACAAACACGATAAAAATGCGTAAGAAATCGCTCGAAAACAGCGTTACACGCGATAAAGTGAAACCGCATACGAAACCGGTGTGCGACACAACGACTGGAAAGGTGTCCTTATTGAAGGACAAGTTCAATCAGCAGAACGTCAGTAAGTCAACTGTGCTTGCTTACAAGCCAAAATTGACTGCATCGAAACCCAATAAAGCGAGCAGCTACGGATGCATTTTGGCCGGCGTTAACAAATGTAAAGTGCATGCAAATATTTCATTGCTTTCAGACTTAAGGCGTAGTGCACTTAAATAATGAATTGTTTCTGTTTTGCATCAACAGCTATCGGCGCTACGTCAACAACAAGAATACCTGCAACAGTGTCACCATCAAGAAGAACTACGACAACGACAACGACATCAACACCACCAATCAACAAACCTACTCAAACCCGATCCATGCCCAGTTCGCCGCTGCCGCAGCGCGCAGTTACCCCAAGCCGGCTGAGCAGCCGCGTGCGCGAGGCAACCGAACGGCTTGCCCAGCAGCAAACGATCAGCACCACCGCACGACGCCATGAGTCGCGTGCACGTCTACCACTTCACTCCAGCGGCATCACCAGATCGTCCAGCGAATCAAAACGTATCACTTCGTAGCTATAGTTCTATAGAAAACCAACTGATTTTTTTTTATTCATTTTCGTATATAAAAAGGATTTTTGAAGGATAATTGAATCGGAAACGCGCACACCGAAAAATTCACGAATGCTCGAATATAATGCATATACATATCTGCGTACATATGCTCGTATGTTGTATATGTATGTGTGTATACTAAGTCTATAGCAATTACTTAAATTATTATACGTATTTTGTACACCTTATACGAGTATATGTCTTATGTACGTACTACTTACTAAATCGCCTAACTTAATTGTATTTCCTATCGTAAAATTGTTTGAGTTTAATCGCGAAGCATTTTGTTGTTGTTTTATCGCCTAAATAAATACACTTGTGAAGCGTTCAAACCAAATGTTATAGTTAACTAGAAAATGTGCATAAGACTACTTAGAATCGATGCATCCACCTAACGCCAAGCGCTGCTACACCAGTTCAGTGCCTTGTTGTTCGCGCGGCTTTAATCGCACCCACAGGCCGCCGGAGGCGCGTAATGTGATACGATATGTCGCCTCGAAGGTTGTCTTACCGGGTACTGGTAGCAGCTGGTAGCTGCGCAGAAGACGTGACACTATGGTCTTGATCTCCAGTATGGCAAAGCGATTGCCAATACAGTAGCGTGGTCCGGCGCTGAAGGGTAAAAACGCATAGGGGTGGCGATTTTCGGCGTTTTCAGGCGCAAAGCGTTCCGGTTTGAATTTTTCCGGTTCCGGGTAGATGTGTGGCAAGCGGTGCGTTGCATAGGGGCATATGAAGATATTACTGCCGGCGGGTAATGTGTGCTTGCCCAGACGCACCTCTTCGCCCAGTTTTCGCGCAATCAATGGCACGCTTGGATATAGCCGTAAAGCCTCCTTAATACACATTTCCATGTAGCGCATCTCGCGCAGGTCGCTCATTGTGGGCGCACGATTGGTGTACTCGAAAATGCGCATAAGTTCATCGTGGCACTCATGTTGGCACTCGGGGTTCTGTGCTAGTAAGAATATAATAAAAGCAACCGCTGCACCCACGGAGTCTTGACCAGCTAGCATGAAGGTGCACGCCTCGTTAACAATGTCTTCCTCGGTGAATTCGGGATTGCTGTCGGAAATTTCGATCATATAGTCCAACAAACACTTTCGTTCCTCATTGTTGTTGTAGCCATTGCCATCGTTGGCCATTATCTCGCGGCGACGTTTGATCATCTTTCGTGTAAAATCGTGAAGTCTCTTCTTCTGGTTCATTTCATCTGTTGCCAGCTTCGTCATCTGATAGATGCTGTCGAGCAGCAACCAGGGCTGTATAAAACGTTGGGGTATGGCGAGCTTGCCTTGACGAAAGGGTGAAGCTTCCATGTCAACGAGGTCCTTCTTTTTAATGGGTACACCCAACACGGCTTCTGTGAATAACGGGAAAATTTAATGTTCCAATACGAGTATATTTGCTGAAAGCATTCTAGTAATAAGTTATGCTTACCATTCAATATATCGATGACGCAATTGTTTATATATTTCGCTATATTTACATCACTGCCATCGACCGCATCTAAATGCTCACAAAGCGATTGTGAAGCATCGACAAATGTGCCAATAAATTTATCCAACAGACTCAGATGAAATGCCGGCTGTAACAACTTTCGATGCGAGATCCATTTGACGCCGCTACTCGTAATAAGACCATTGCCAAGAAAGTTATGCATTAACCGATAGAAGAACACTTTGCTTGTATGCTTTTTAGAGGATAATATGACCTGAAGATCTTCTGGTTCCAGCACAACAAAGAAGGGAAATAACAATACCCAAATGCGCACCAGAGAACCGTAGAGCCCAAAGGCATTTGCTGCGCGTTTGCGCATCACTGAAAAAAAATTAAGGGATATAAACGTAATATCACATTCCATACAAAGTTAGAAAGACAAAAGTTTCTACTTACAATCCTTCTCCTTAATCAGCAAACAGTTGCCCAATAGTGGCAGAGAAGGCGGCCCTGACAGCTTTAGCGACAGAGCCACCGATTTCAAATAGCCCCAGAATGTGTAGATGCTGATTGTGAACACAAGCAATGCAAAACCGCTCAACAGCTCCGGTTTAGTGGCATGCTCAAACTGAAAAAGGTATAAAGTCGCTATTTGATTAGGTGTATATACAAATAAATTCATAAATAGGTAGACGAGTGCACTCATTAAATTGGGATCGTTTGATTGGGCCCGAGCACTAGTGTGTCATCGACTTTTTGCATTTCGCTCGTTGTAACTTTAAAGGATACACTCGCATTGTATCAGTTTACTCCATTAACTCTATGAACCATTGTGTGTAAAGTAAATTGCGTCATTAAGTCCTGTACGAGTATATCCGAAAGCTGTTAGCAGCTTACAATCTCATATTATTTCGGCCAAGCATTACATTTTGAGCACAAATCCAGCATGCAAATCAAGGAAAGGCTTGAAAAATCATGTTGTTAGATGTTAAAAGTAAGGCTCTAAAAATATTTGTGATCACTACAGGTGAATAGCCTTATGTATATAGCACTGATACACTGAATTTAGTTCAAATATGTGAATTCTTCAAGTAATTCAGTTCAATCGGCTGCGGATTCTTTCGATGCGTAGGGGTACCTCGGGAACAGTGTTATTCACACAACTCTTTTGGTCCGAACATTTAAAGAGAACTTGTTAGCCTCACTAAGAGATACACATTCCGGCTAGCAATACTCACGAATCGTTTAGCTCAACATCAGCTGGCAAACATGATGTCTGAAAAGTAACACACACTGGATTTCCCTTTCCGAATCATATACGAGTGTTCGACCGATCATAACGGAGAGTCCTGTCGCAAACGTATTTTTTTGAATTAAATGCGACCGCAAATAAAGAACACATTTTATTAAGACAAAGGGAACAATTTAAGTTCCAGCTATGTCGAATTTATTATACTCATGAGTTCTTCGCCCGGAATCCAGAGTTCTTTGGAGCGCGACATGTTCCAGGTGTTCCAGGTCATCACAACGACTTGATTGTACCTCATTACAATTTCGAAGTCAATCGTTAATTCAAAGTATTATTTTATGTTCTAATTTTGTTGTTTTATCGCTGAAAATATGTTTGCTTTTATAAGAACTGAAAATATTTGCCGAATGCATCTCAGGCCTGCAGGCACCACTTTTAATAGCTGATTGGCAGTTAGAATCAAACACAAAAATCTCATTGAGCAAACAGATTCACTCGAACCAAATGTGCATACGTGTGTGTACTTATGAAAATGTGAAAAATAAAGCGCAGAGTGCAACAAGTGAAAGTGCCTGAAGAGGCGAAAATTTAATGTGCCAATGCGACGGGCCTATGAATGTTGCGGTATGAGCTTTGTGGCCCTTGTGGCCGCGCCGGCTTCGATTGTGTTAAACTGTTTACAACCAATTGACCCAAATACAAATATTCGTCTCTTTCAAATTAATAACAGCAACCTTAAGCATTCGTCAGGCTGAGGTTAAGGTTGACACACCACCAGTGACTGTGACAGTTCAAGTTTCAGGCACACTCGTACTCTGGGAATTGTCAAACAAAACAATCAATTTCAGCACATTTTTCAACAGGAATGCTTTGAAGAGCAGTGCCAAATGATGATAAATGATGAGCATCTCTTGCAAGTGTTTGCTTAGGTACGTGTGTGTACTCGTATGTGTATTCGTGTGGCTGTCACAGCATTCGAGTCGGAAATGTTTGCATTTGTGTGAATGTGAATAAATGAGTTGGCATAGAGGCGTAGACAATAAAAATTTTGACAAAATGGCACAAAACGGTCGTGAAAAGATTATCGACACTAAAATTCAGTGTCATTTACACAGGCACACACATTACGTTATATAAAAGTAATGTAAGAGTTTCTATTATTTGCTAATTTTTCAACTCAATTCTAACACCTTTTTCCGAAGGACTTACCTAAGCGCGAGTTTTTAAGTGCATACACCAATATTAAAGGGCTTTCCGGAACGCATATATGGATGTCTTTTACATATTCTAGAGTACGCAAGTAAAAATAAGAAATTTTGAATTCGAAGGGCATGCATTCGATGCACACATTTGTTAGTCCCTCTACGATCCAGGCATCCTAGCCTTAAGATGTTTGGACAGCAATAACGTGTGACCAAATTTGTGCGTTTGTGGTTTTCTGTTGTCCATATAAGTAATTGAGTTTGATCCATGGGTTTCAATGCTTGCTATATGACCTATATATCTTAGGTGTAATTTGTTGTGTCAAAAAGCACGTAAGATTTTCCATACAAATTTGGCCTATTGGCTTGTAGCTAACATATAACATATGTGTAAAATAATAAATTAATTTCATCTCGGCGTGACGATCAATTATTTAGACACACTTACTAGGTTATGTACCTCATGGTGTCTTTGAACATTGTTGAGTTACAAGCTTTATTTGAAAGTTATAAAAACGCATGCGTAAAGAGTATGAAAATTCATACTCAGAAACTATAGTTGTAACCTTGAAGAGTGCGATAAATCTCGTTCAGGTTATGCAGAATAAAGCTCTCCATAATATATACATATGTTCATATTTTAAACCTATTTGTTATTTTGTTTATTAATCTTTTTTGTATTTTTAAATCTTAAATTCTCACTGTCACTGTTATCCATCCTATCCCTTGTAAGCATTCTTTAATGTTTGATTGGAATTATTAAAATCATTAATCTAAAAAAAAAAAAGCAACAACTATGCATACTGACGACCACCCATTTTCCAATCTATTCTAGACTGTTCTTTTATGTCAAGCAGATAGCACAGGTACATAAGAAGATGCGGCAATGGAACTACCAATATTGTAATAAGTAATTGCAATAATACTCGATCTATATATTTCTGAACATAAAAATTGTTTGTTTGTTACAAGTTGTTAATTTTGATACAGACCCGTGTAACTTTCAATTTCATTCTGTATGTTTATTCAACCTCTTAAAGAGAAAAATCAAACCATGCCATTTTACGAAAATCGTATAGCACGCTTTATTTGGATAGCGCATATAATTAGGAACTTTCAAGGGGACAACATAACATATAAACAAGCTTCGATAAGCCATCTGCTGCCCAATTACAAAACTGAATAAAACCAACTTCGTCGTTGTTGTTGGCTATACACGTGTTTGTTCTATGGGAATGGTGATTATGATCACATACAGATAAATAGATGAGATAGAGGTACATAACTTCTTCCATAGGCACATGTACAGAGCTTTTTAGATGCTGATTTCGCTACGATAAATATGTGCAGAATTGGCAGTTAAATTTACTCAAGCAATTCACACCTCTCCACTAATTAATGTATTTTTTTTTCTTACTAAGTTCATAAATTATCATAAAACGAATTTTTTATGCTTGTAAGTATGTGTTGACTTGGAGGAGGTAAGCATTTTTGTATTTAAACAATTGGGAAGACAATTAGGGAACAATAGATTAAAGCATTAATTGAAAGCAAAGCTTTAAGATTTATTAAACGCAGTAAAAAATATATGTGTGCATGTAATACTTTTATTAATTAAATAGTTGGAAATATTTGAAATACTCAATTTAGACAATTATCTTTTCTAAATTATTTTCTCTATAAGCCAAAAAAAAAAAAAACAGAAATCCATATTTGTTTTTAATAAAAAACCAAGTCCACTTCTTTGAAATAAATTGTTTTAAAATTCTTTGTATTTTTAATATTATTTTTATCACTGATATTCACTTTTTTTAAATTCAAATAAACTTTTTCATATTTTTTTTACTATTTGGCAATCTTCAAAGGATCACAAGAGAATATATTGTATTATAATTAGGATCAGTTCAGGATAGCTAATCATTTTTGCACACTATAAAATCACTCACCAGTCTCTGAACTAACATTGTATTATTATTTGCTTTAAATCTTATTAAAATCCATATACTTTTTTCACTAACTTTATTTTTTTATTATTTAAAAACAATTTCTTTACTATAATTTTTTTTGTGTTAGTAATTAATTGGCTAGAATATAAAATTTGCACATGTCCTGCGCACTTGTTTTCACTTTAAAATTCTCTGAATGAGAGCCGAGCGTTCCGTTTTGAAATCGTTGTCGTTGTAATTGGCACCCGTCGAAACTCGACATGGAAATGTGGCATTTAACGAAGACCGCGTCTATTTATAACCGAAAAATACATAGGTACGTACTTAGCATCATTTTGAGTACGTGCGATGCTGAGGCAGCACTCAGTGTAGATGCGGCTCAAAGCAGCCGACAGCGTCGACTCAGTCAGAAATAGGTAGCCTCGGTTTTAGTCTCTGATGTAGCACAAGAGATGTTTGATATGAACTTGGTTACACGAACTATGAAGGTGCAATATATGTTAAATACATATTTAATAAATAGAAAATGTTGAACACATTTATATCTTTATATAGTAATATACCATATTATATGATGTACGGATCCTTTGTCACTATGTTCCTCCTAACGAGATCTAACGACTTTGATGCAATTTTTTGTGTGTGTTTGAGGGGTTCCGTGAATGGTTGGTTGTGTTTCTCTCTATTCCTCTATTCTCTCTATTATATGAGTAGTACTACATCCAGAGTTATCACATGTAGCTCAATATAGAATCTAGTTTGTTTAACATCAGCAATTGAAAGCTAATTAGGTGTAGCATACATACGTATTTGGTTAATTAATGGCTTCAAATGGATGCCAAAGTGCGGTAAATGTAGTTTTGGAAACAGAGCGAAGCCGTACAATGCCAAAGATTTTAAATACAGTGGGGAAGATTTTTTTTTAAATTCAGACTAATATTTCGGTGTAGTAGTAGAGGTAATTACCAATTTCCACTTAATTCTAGAATATTGACAACCCCATTTCAAATGTTACGTGCCATCTATGGAAGCTTTCTGTTTTGCAGATCAAAGGATGCATACCATTCTTTATCTACTGTGCCCTTGCCTGATTCTTTAACAGAAGATTTAACATTTTCGCTATTACATATTTAACAAGCATAATTCCTTTGCACTCGTGCGTACGATTTGCGTTGCCATTACACTGTCCAGCCCTTTCGCATTAAAGTTCCAAGAGTCAAACGGAAGTGCATAAAATTGTTTCCAACGAAAATCGTGCAGCCAAGTGCCTTTTAAAAAAGGCGTCAAAATCGAACACTCCACAAATTATATTTGTGTGATTTTTATTAACAATTTTTAATTGATTCTACTATAAACAATAATAATTTAGCATTGCTTTTAGTATGCAGCTAATTAGAGGTGTTTGCATAAAACGCAAACACTTCAGTTCTACCTGTCTAACCGTGGGGAACCGAACTGAGCCGAGCAGAGTGTGATATGATTGTACTCAAATGCACTCAAAACACCCCTTAACCTAACCAGGTGTGCTAATGGATGAGCCCAGTTGATCAGATGTCCCCCAGAGGTAGCAGCTCGTCGTTGCCCTGCCCTGCGCTTTTGTGTTATAGACTATTTCAGTGAGATGACGTCCTAGGCGATAGTTACAATATATAGCCGAACGCGTGTCTGCTTTCAAAGTTCAGGTGTGCGTGCATCTATTGCTATTTTATTTATCGTACGTGCGCATTGGGCGTGCTCCCCGCGGCATCTGAGGGTACCACTACTGCCTCCGTAGCCTCTGCTGTCGCATTCATTATTGAGTCTATATTGTAAATATTTACTCGCTAATCAATTGAATAAGCAAGTGCGACTTTTCAACACATTTTTCGTTTTATTTGTATTTTTTTTAATATTTTTTTTTTTTTAAAGATAATAATAATTTGACCAAAGTTGTAATTTTTCACGGAATTATACATTTTACATAAAAATATTCCATCTACAATAACAGTACTTGAAGTGCATTTGATTTAGGTTGCAAATTAAGAAATTTTACACCTTAAGGGCCTTTGTGGATTTGGCTCCGAAATTCGTTTATCTTTACGAATATATGGAAAATTTTTCTTTTCGCCAAGGCTTATTGTGTTGAAAATCATCGAGTAATTCTTATTAAATACGATTTCAAGCAGCTTTATCATCGTATTGCTAAGCAAAAAGGAAGATTTTTCTGTGACGTATTGTTATCGGCGATGTAACAATCCCAAACGCAGGAGAGCCATCCACATCGACACCGAATATTCATGGTCATAAGGTCATGCTGTGGATTTGGTGGCGTCAGCAAGCTATAGTGTAATACGAATTTCTAAAACCGAACGAAACTTTTACTGCAGATGTATGCCAACGTCAGTTTAACCAATAGAATAAGGCTTTGTTACTTAAAAGGCCGACAACAGCAAGCAAGAGACGCAAAGTCATTCTCTTGCATGACAACGGCCGGCCACACAACAACAATGGGAAGTTCTGTCTCACTCATACATAGCGACTTCCGGCTTGGTTGATACACCCATTCGAAATGCTGAGGAAGTAGGAAAATTGATCCAAACTACTAAACCACCATAGTTCTTGGAAAAGTATTCTAGAAAATTACGGAAAATATTTCGAATAATACATATTGTACCAATTATTCTCAATAAATGACTTTTACAATAAAAAAATAAAAATACCATAATCCATGCAAGCTCCTAATAATTTTTAAATTCCAGAATTAGACTTCCGTACAAAGACTTTGTTACCCTGAATTTTCAGATTCCCCGTGAAGAGTGTCATATTTTATTACTTTATGAGTTATTTACTTTTCACTTCATTGATTTTCATCATAATTACTTTGTGGTCATTACAACAAACACGCTGATTGTTATGCTGCGTACTGTAAGACTTTGTTGATTTTGTAAATAATTATTTTATTTTACAACATATACAAAAACCACTTTTATGAATATGAAAACAGTATAAATTCGTTAACGACAAACGGCTGTCTACTTGTACCGAGAAAACTGAATAAAAACATACAACAGAATTACGTATTTAATGCTTAACAACGCCAATATTGGCAGAATCGATGCCGTAACGGAAAACGTCAACCAGGCCCACCTTCAAGCAGAACCAATATAGAAAACCCACAAGAAACAGAGCCTTGCAGGTGCGGTCCAGCACATACAGACTGTAAAGACAGTGATACTCATGTACTAAACTTGAAACACATCGTGGAACTAGCCGATTTGTGACTTACAATTTGAGTTGTATGCGTGCTTTGGGTATGGAAGTTAAGGGTTCTTTCATCACATACTGACGCCCACCCAAAATACTAATGCGCATGTACTCAGCGTCGTCAACATCGTCTGTATTGATCTTAAAGCTGAAATAAGGAATTTGATATAAAATTTTATTTACAAAAGTTGCAAGCATTACTAACATTTTTCGATCGACTGGAGATATTTTGCCATAGACTTGTTGGAAGTGTGTTGATTTGAAGTCCCAAGCACGAGTAGTGAAGAATTGCAGCATCTCTATGCCAACGGCGATCTTAGTTTGCACACGGACCATACTACAAAATATATTGGTTCTAGTTATTAATACTTTGCTATCCATAGTATGGTGACAACGTACAAACGCCTTTGGCCACATAGCGCCAAGAGTAGATCAATAAAATAAGCTGGCAGCCACATGAACATAATGGTACAGAAGGTATGATATAGTTTGTTTGTGGTCATATTGCCATCTGGATACCAAAGACCCATTTCGAAAGGGTACTTCATGCCCAAATCACGTCCAACGTCCATAATCCATTTCCAGGTGCGTTTTTTTTCTTCGGATACGGTAAGATTATAAACGGGTATCTGTGCGGACCTAAGTAATATTTTCTACATTTAATAAAATTCTTTTAATTTATAGAAGGGAATATAAACACTCTACCTCGCTTCAGTTAAACTATTGTGATATGGTATCAAAATCAGGCCATTGATCGCTATGTCCACTGGTATGACTTCCGATTTGAGATCGCCATTGACTATCATTGAGCGGATGACACCTTTTCCAGCGCCAATCAAAACTCCCGTTGGTCCATTCATATTATCCACCCAACCGGGTAAAGGCTCCACCAAAGCAGGCGTTACTAAATATTGGTAAGGATCATTAGATAATCGTTTATAACAGTTTATACAGTTCTAGGGAAAGTATCTGTTATCGGTAAGCTATTGAACAAGACTTAGTAGTAAAACTTTTATTTGAAACTGTTACAAAATAAGACAACTTATACTAGTTATTGACTAATATGCTTCCACCCGCTTATGAATTTTTTGAATTTGTTGCTTAGAACAACGCCAAAACACCCGTCCATTTGAGCAGATAATAGAGGAAGAGACCGACTATAAGAGTTTTGCAAACTCTGTCAACGACCCATTGGCTGTACAAATTGATAGAGAAAAGAGAAATACAGATTAGATATAAAAGCAGATATATTGAATAGTATCTTCGGCTGTGCCAAAGGCTTCACACTTTTTAAATGATATATTGACACTAATACTTAGCGATTTACATTAAACGCAGTTAACTGCATTAAAAGAATAATAAAAGAATAAAGACTTTAGTAAACGATATTGCGGTATAAACCAATAGAGAGTGAAAGTTTCAAAGAAGTTTTTTAGTTGGTTCTTGAACTACTAAAGGAGTATCTCATATAAGAAATTGGAAAAATTAGTTTGCTGATCAAAATCACTTCGATCAGCCTTTGCCAAAGTTGAACCAGCATAATAGCAGCATATCATTTTCGATGGACTTCTGCTAGAAACGACTTTGCATTCTCCAATATATTAGAAGTTTATAATTTCTGAAAAAAAATTTCTAGCCCTGGAACATTTGAACAGACGGCCATGGCTGGGATATTATGGGTTTCTTACATTTTCTGATGAATTCGTGCCTTGGGCAGATCTTCCAACTTTTCTTTGAGTATGAATAGGCGACTGCCCTTGGCACAGTTGATCATGTACTGTTCCTCGGTTTCCTTAACATCCATGTCCATGTTGAAACTATAATAAAAAGATTATATTTAGTAATTGTTATTTTACGATAAATTGGCTCAACCTACATTGCTTTGTCCTGTTCCTTTAAATTGTTCCAGAGCGATGCATAATTATCGGACTTGAAGCACCAAGCGTTTAGTGTGAAGAACTGTAGCACACCGAGGCCTATTGAAATTTTATTCTGTACGTGCACCATGCTAGAGTCGATTGCATGTTACATTATTATACCAACTATACTACATCATAAATAAATTCATACGTACAAACGCTTTTGTCCTAGTATTAACATCAGGAAATCGATCAGATACGCCGGCACCCAGTGGAACATGAACACATTGAATTTGTGATAGAGTTCGTTCGTGGTAACGCATGGATCCGGATACCAAAGGCCTGCGTTGAGTGGATACTCCTTATTGATGCGTTTGCTCACCTCGACAACTGTGTTCATCGGCACTTTCTTGTGATCAGCATTTGTGATGTTATAGACGGGCACGTCGATCGGGCGTTTTGCTTTCTTATTAAATTCATAGGGTATGACAATCAAACCGTTAATGGCGTAGTCCACAGGTATAATTTCAACTGTGTTTTTCTGGTCGACGAGCACGGAGCGTATGACGCCTTTGCCGCAACCGATCATGAGTCCCGTCGGACCATTGAGATTATCCACCCAACCGGGTAGTGGTTCAAAAGCAGCAGGTGATACTGCATGAAGAATTTGAAAATTAAAAAAGCCACTAAAACGTTGAACTATAAAAATGAATACATACCAAAAAACCAATGGGCGTGGCGACATTTTTGCATGAGAACCGGATCCGGTAATTAGTGTTTTTTGTAGATGTGTGGATGTACTGCTAGTGAATGTTACAACTATCCGTGGTGGTGTAGTATGGGTTTTGTGAGTGGGTGTGATCTGTGATGTTGTAAGTATGTGATTGTACTCGTATATGTGTATTAGTATATTAGTGTGAGTGTAATTGAATTTGTATTTTAGAGTTTATCTGTTTATTGTCTGTGTTCGTGTGTGTTTAAATACCGTCGAATTCATTTTCACACTCTTATAGATTTTGTAGAACCGATTTATTCAAACATATGTAAAACGCTTAAAGACTAAATAAACCGTAAGCAGCCCTAAATCAGTTCCTAAGCGATGTATTTATTGTGCACATTCGATTTATGTCTATTGTTCGAGTAGGTACACGCACTAAACTCGATATAAACCTAAAACACATGTGACGAAGCCATAGGTCCAATAGATGAGAAACCCGATAAAGACCAACTTGCAGACTCGATCTAGCAAATACATGCTGGAACATATGAATAGATAAAATATACTTTCAACCGCATTTCACATAATATAACACATCACGGCTTACAGCATCAGTTGACGACGCGCACGCGGCAGGGAATCTGGTGACTCTTTCATTAGATATTGACGTCCGCCCTGCACACATGATTCAATATACATGGGCACCGTTTCCTCTGGGTCCATATCCATATTGAAACTGAACAAGCAAGCCCGTTACTTCGAAGATCTATGATATGAGCCTTAGGCTTACCTACTTCTTCTTATCAACGTCATTGAGTATCTTCCAGAGCGATTCGTAACCCTCCGATTTGAAGTGCCAGGCGCGCATTGTGAAAAACTGCAACACTTCAAGTCCGATCTGGACACGATTCTGCACGCGTATCATGCTGAATTGGAGAAGCTTTAGTGCCTTTTCTTCGGCTCATGCCAACACCCAAACACTTACAAACGCTTTTGCCCGAGCAGAAAGAGCACAAAGTCAATGACATAGGCTGGCAGCCAATGGAAGAGCAGTACATTGATTTTATGATGAAGTTTGTTGGTCGTAATACAACCATCTGGATACCAAAGGCCCGCCTCCATAGGATATTTATAGCCGATCGTTTTACTCAACACGATCACTTCGCCCCATTGCATTTTGCGATGTTCGGCGCAAGTAATGTTGTAGACGGGCACCTCAGCGGGGCTGTAAGTTGCAATATGGCAATGGGTATCTATATTCTTAAGTCCCTGAGTTCGAGTTTTGTTCATACCGCGGTTGATTCACATACTGATATGGTATGACGCAAAGTCCATTGATGGCGTAGTCAACAGGTATCGCTTCCGATTTATAGCGTGTATCGATCAGCATAGAGCGAATTACTCCTTTACCGGCGCCGACCATAAGACCCGTCGGGCCATTTAGATTGTCCACCCAGCCAGGCAAAGGTTCATATGCCGATGGCGATACTAATTCACAAAATTATTAGATGCACATACATACATACATACACATATAGAGGAACAATGTTGGTTTACCTTTTTTGAAGGAGTAAGGACGAGTTCATTTTGGTAAAGCTTTTGCAGGGATAACTCATAACATGGCATAAATGCGTCCGAGTGAGAGGGTATGAGAATTATCCGTTACTCGGATGTTGCGGTTCTCGTAACACCCTCGAACTCTAGGCAAGCATTACACACGAATAGCGATTTGGCCAAGGAACTGGAGTGGCACTAAGCGGCAACGGTGGTCAGCAAGTGTTTCGTGAGCGTTTCTTGTTGTTGGCTTTGTTTGTCTGTCTGTTTGTTTATTGTTGCAGTGTTTGACGGAAGCAGGCGTTTGGGAATTTGGCATTGCTGATTTTGTTTGCGCATTCAAATTATGTATGTAGTCGTAAGAAATCCAATTTTTTGTTCAATGTTATTTTTGTTTTAAGCACTGCACGCACACAATTGTAGATTCATAGATACAAATGATGGTTTGCAAAGCACGGTAATTTGTTGTTGTATTTTTGTGTAGAATTTTACAAATGCACTTTGTTGTAAATAACACTTTATAGCTGTGATAAAACAAAAGCGCATCAGCACAGATTAACGCACATTTGAAGCAGCGTTAAACCAAATAGTAGGAAATTCTTACACACACACACACACAAACATACGCTCAGTGCTTTATTAAGTATTAAATAAAGTTATCGCAAGCATAGTTATTCGAGCCCAGCAAAAAAAGCAGCTCACATCTGCTTTTGCCGCTTGGCCGCGCATCTGAGATGCGTAAAATTTAATAAATTTCAAAATTAAGTAATCCTAAGTGGAACGCCAAGCGGGGTGCAGGTTTCTATTTTATTTCGAATATTGTACGAATCATCAAATTTATATATTTCATAGTTTCATAATTTTAATAAAGCAATATTCCGGTGGGAAAGACCAAGTAAGCGATATCAATAGATGCAGGTTTTCGAGACATTTTATATAATAGTAATAACATCCCGATTTGTATTTGTCCGTCAACTTAATTAATATCTCAATTAATATGGTGTATATCAAGGCGACTCATTCAGTGACTGTTTAATCGTGACATTTAACCTAGTTTGTGTTTGACGACCATTGAAAGCAGACAACCTTGTGAATTGAGCAAAAAATTAAATAGACGCGAATTTCCGGTACTGAAAAAGCATTATCTTACGTTACTAAATTACTTTACTTTGTCACTCTTTTAACTGTTCCAACTCGAAGACATGATTTAAGGTTAGACAATGAAATCATCACTGAAACAAACGTTTATTCAGGTGATCCCTAAGCCTGTGTATATGAAAGACTTAAATAATTTGGAGAAATATTAGATGAAATAGATTTGGCATATATTTGTAATATTTTAATGTAGCACAGTGAAGGAGATATCCGAAACTCTATGAATTATGCAAATCTCTATTCTCAGTTTTTCCCTTTATCATTGACTGTACATTTGTGGAAAGCTATCGCTAGGCAGGGTATCTCTACTGCAGGTTCAAATTCAAGTTCTTATTACAAAAAAGCTAGATTGACTGAATTGTATAGCCCTACTAACAGATACCCTGTGCGTTGCTGCCTCTTGCCATGCTGTTGTCCATGCCGAGATTCTCGTTGTTCTGTGTCAAGTGCTTTATTTTTACTTTTTCGCTTTACTTCGGATGTTTTTTTTCCAATTTATGCTTCTTTAAACATTTAATTGAAGGATTTATACGCCTTCTATTTAATAAATGTACTAATGTCTTCTTCGTTACGTGTTCCAATTATTAAACCGTTTTGTGAGTTATACTTTTTTTTTATTATTTTTCTTCGACAGACTTTCGATTTCGAATTTGTCATATTTTTTAAAGACAAACTTATTGATTTCAATACAAATAAATTTATTTATTAATGCGGTATACTAACGCACGAAAATTTCACTGAAAATTTCATCAAAATCTTTCCAGCGGTTTCGGTCTATAGCGGATATACATACAGACAGACATACTTTTAATTTTACATACAAAGATAGAACATATTTTCGAAAGATTGAGAAACATTTATTCTGTAATCATTAAAGTAGGCCTCATTATTAATTCGTAGAAACTTTCCGATTATTTATTATTAAATTTTTTTTATACTTTTTCAAAAAGGTTTCCGAAATTATTTACTATTGTTTTTTGACACTTTCGAACTGATATTTGGAGGAAGTCCATTCACACAAACCCTAAAATTTTTAAGAACCTACAAATACTGGATAGCCCCCATTTATGATGCTTGTTTTTATTTCTCATTTGAGCTGTAGTATAAACTTAAATAGAGCACCATAGGCAAAAGATGTTTTCGAAGTTATGTGATGAAGCGTATTAAAATTACATCATTTTATCTTTTATTTTTCATGTCTTAAAACTCTTCTGAAAACTTTACCAGAGAGTGTAGTGTAAAATTGCAGACCATTGACACTGTACGGCTTCATACATTTTTGTATCAATAATTTCTTAGCATGAAATATTCGATCATTAATATAAAACCTGATTCACTCAACCGTATCTGAATACTGAAGCTTACAAGTAATACTTGTCTTCGTCGAGGTTAAGTTGGTTTTGGTTATTGTTGTTGTTGATTTGGTTACGTTTTATTATTGAACTCACATTTTAATTTTGTGTGACTATTTGATTTCTCCAAAGAACTGAATTTTCTAAGCGAAACTGTTAAAATGTACCATTTACTCCTTAAAAACTGCACTGCATTAAATATTAGACACTGAAATATATTATATCATGAAATTAACTCGGAGCTAATAAATCTCTATTGTAATACCAAAAATCTTCAAAAAAAAAAAAAAAATTTAAAAAACTGTTATAATTAAAGGTGATGCTTTATTGTGACCTCGTTTCCATTTATCCAACACAACAGTAATTCAAGAAACAGAAAAATACCGATTCAATGTTTTAATGAGCCATAATAAATTCCCGCCGCTTTGCCATTTGCGCAAGACACAAAACGAAAGGAAAAAACCACAATCGGCAAATGGTGCAGTCACAAAACAAGGGAAGAGAAATAAAATGAGGGAACAGCCAAAAATTAATTAGAAATGTACAAAACGGCCAGACGTACAGAGGGTGGAGACCTGTTAGCCAAGCCATAATGGCTTTTTAGCAACTTGCTTAGGAATAATTTCAATAAAAATACAACTAAAGAAAATTTAGATAAAAAATAAAATAAAAATATTTATACTTGTACACGTATATAAAAAAAAATATATATATATATAAAATAATAATAATAATAATAAAATTAATGACATAAATGTCAAGCGATAAGCGTACTTGCCACCAAAAAAATTGAAAAAAAATAAATAAATAACTGAAATAAGCCTTGTGGTATTTGAGCTTAACACACGAAATAAGCAGATACACACACTTACACAAACACACGACCGCACACGAGCACACAAGAAACACTCACCAATACTCGGTCTGGCGATTATAACCGGCATCGTTTCGTAATGATCGCGAACCAACAACTCTGCCAAGCGTTTCGAATAGGTGTAGGTGTTCGGATGCGGCTTAAGCAAATCTGGCGTAATGGCATCCAGAGTCTTCACATCCATCCACTCGGCTAAGCGCATAAGATCCTCGGGCTTGTGCGGAAACTCGTAGACCTTTTCATACATGACTTCCTGATCACAATTACAAAAGGCCGTCGAGAGATGCACGAAAGCCTCGAGGTTCTTCATTTGCTTGGCCACGTCCAGGGCGCGTCTCGTACCAGCCAGATTCATGTCGATAGCATCGCGAAGATTGCCCTCCAATTTGAGCGTCGCAGCCATGTGGAAAACAATGTTGGTATTCTCCACAACGTGCTTCAAGCTGTCGCCGCTCAAGCCGAGCGCTAATAGGAATTCGATGTGACTTGTGAGTTTGATTGGCATGACGATTAAAGCGGCTACTTGCATACTCACATTCAAAGGTCACATCGCCCTGATAGATAGTGACCTTTTTCAGCACTTCGGGGCGTTCCTCCTTAATGCGTTGGAAAATCTATGGAACAACAACTCAATTAATATCGTTAGTTGGCTTAGTCATTTTCCAAACTGAGCACATACCGGTAGCTTAAACATCTCCTCGAGTCGCGTGTCTGGCGTCTTGCCGCGCTTAGGACGCACAATGATTATGATCTCCTTGAGCGAATAACATGAATAGAGCAGCTTCTCCAACAGTACTTTGCCCATGAAACCCGATGCACCGGTAATGAACACCGTTTTACCTTTATAGTACTCCTGAACAGGCGACAATTCCGACATGGCTCAGCTTATGCTGCAATGAATGAATGTGTGAGTAAATCGTGGAAATATGAGAAATAGAAAAATGCTTATTGTGACACAAAATCAATTATTTTATTTCAACAAGTGGCGACCAGCAAAAGCGAACACATTTTTGTGTTGCAAGAATTGAATGTGTAAAAAATAAAATTGAAATGCCGCAACTCGCTGCTAGTTGTGCACTGTGCCGCGGCTAAAAACTGGGCTTATTCTCGGTTAGATGCGTGCATTTATCGATAGTCGGAGCCAGCCCGTAGGCCAGTCTATCAGCGCAGGAGTAGCAACGAAAGCCGCTCAACTGTGGATGATGGCTGAAAGTGAATGAAAACGGGTTTATTTTGCTGCGTTCGCAGTCGAATTTCTTTGCGTTCGTTCGGGAATTGCGCAAAACAAACGAGATTGGTTAATACTCGATCTGTCGGTATTGGAGTGCGGGCACGTATGTGCAGAAAAAAAACGATATTCAGTTTCAATTTTATGAAAAATTACAACGACAACGATAACAATGCGCAACAATATTACAAACAAAAAAAAATATATATATATATATAAATACAACGAGATTCATACAAAGTTGCTAGCTCTGTTGTAATGCATATAAAGAGCGGGGTCGCCGAAATCTCAGTGAACAGAAATAACTAAGTAGCGACTAATCAAACTGGCAACACATACAAGTTGTAATATTGCATAATACAACGCGGCTGATTCTACTATTACTATTAGTTACACTTGGTCACATGCAAATTTGATATGGTTTGCCATGCGCGCTACACTTTTGCCTAGCCGCTTGCATAAGAGTTGTGCCGAATAGCAAGCGCCGAATAACAAGCAAAAGTTGCAGTTGATATTTGTAGCTACGGTTGCAGTTACGAGTATAATACACAGCATCTACGGTCATTGCTACTGATTTTGACATTTTCAACGTTCAGATAAAGCACGCTTGGATGGTTCTTTCATATTTTATACTAGGCTTCATGCAACCAGAGCCATTGGAAACCTAAAGTATGCACTAGGGGCTAGATCTGGAAAATATAAGGGATGTGGGAAGTGGCATTAACCGATGACCCAATTCTTGAAATTTCTACTTGGCGGTAACGCACGACTTTTTCAATGTGTTAAATACATTAAATAGTTGATGATTTTTATATACAAATGCATTTGTTTTTACAACGAGTATTTATTTCTGAACGAGGATTAACAGAGAAGGCCAATTGCTCTTGTCGAATGAATGTTATGGATTGCAGCTCAATAACTCTAAAAGTTTGTAAGTTATTATAGTATTGAGTGCATGATCCCTATTGTTTACCAATATTAGGAATATATTGTTTTCGCTTTCCAAGTTGATAACGCAGAACAAAAGTTAAACTGGCTAAGTTTTGCTCCTTCCACTTCTACCACTTGTTCTGGTCGATGACTCATGGCCTGGCTGAGCAGCACTACACTTCTTTCGAAGAAGACAAAAAACGAAGCATTTTTTTAATGCAGAATACGTATGCTGCCTGGTGGTATTGAGTTAAATATAAACATAGCACATCTCTTCTACTTTACGGGTATATGTGACTATATCTTTAATATTGTACATATGTCGATTAGAGAGAATTTTAATATCTATATATATTTATATAAATTCGTTTGTGCATTTGCTACGAATGCGTGTTATCCGGATATATCGCAGCTATCGGCTAAAATGTTTACCTTGGGTTTGGTTTCAAGTCTTCTGAGTTTTTGTTGTTTTTTTTGTTGTTTACTTCAACCGGTTAGAAGGCCTTGGGATGAGAATATTTTAAGTATTCAGAGTTCTCATTTAACTTTATAGAATCTTATGACTTGTTCAAAGTAACGGCAGTCTGTTCTATTTTGTAAACCAAGTTGGAAGTTGGAAGTACACCCTTTTTATTTATCATATTCGACGAGTTGTCTTGGTATTTTCCCTCTCTCTTACTTAGTAATAAATACAGACAACACAAATTTGTTTCCTATTAATATTAACAATTGCACAAAGGTTTGATGGCAAAACAACGTATGCGGGTAAAGCTAGTAATATGTACATATTATAGCAATCAATGCTTAATGCGAACCTTTGCCAGTACTGTTCATGAGGCCGAGTATTAAACATAGTTCAACGCACCAATCATTGAGCCACGGTAGACCACATAACAGTACTGCACCCCCTTATTAAAATAAACTTTAAAAGTGAAACTGATGTCCACGAAGCCTCAAGACTTTGCTCAAAAAATTGCCAACTTTACGTTAGACGATGTAGTGTAGTGTACATTTTAGAGATGCCTCAGTGACGCCTTTCGCATACTTCATGTTTATTGGCAATTAAACGCTTTACGATTCAAGAAACCTTTAACGCATACGGTGAAACATACACAGTAAAAAATAAAAAACATGACAGTTAAACTCAACAAATGCTTAGAAATTATTATTTGAAACTTGCGTGTTTATTATGCAAGTATAAAATGGCAGCCATGTAACCGAAACCGAAACCGAAATCAAAACTGAAACTGACGCTGAGATCCAAACTGGAACAAACGCCACACAAAGCCGCAGCGGGCTAAATACGAAAGACTTAAGCAACGAACTCGTTCGGCTGTAGTAATTATAATTTATTGAATGTTCATGTTTACGTGGGTTCAAAGAAAACATATTAATAAAGGAAAATTTAAATTCAAAAAAAGTGCCACGTCAAAATTAGAAAAAATGTTAATAGATGTGCGAAACACGAGTATGCCGAAATCAATGATTTGCATCGTTGATAAAATAAGCCAAAATTGCATACAAGAGGAATCAAAACATCCAGTGGCTATTAATTTTGTATTATTATAAACAAGTCGATAAGCAAACAGAGTTGTTGTGGATTTCCCCTCCATTAATGAAACTGGTTTTGCTTGCTTATTATTACCTTTTGAAATAACTAATATTTCAATTTCGTTTATTGTTTTAAAAACATCAACTGTATGGAAGTTCCCGACAATGGACTAGCTTGCTCTGGCTGACAAAGTTGTACCAAGCGCTTTCTAATAGAACTTATATGAGTGGAGAGCTTTTAAAAGGAATAATTACTTCTCATTTATTCTATTGAAAAATAAATCGCAGGTTAACACACAAATGGAGAAGCAACGCGGCTGTATATGTATTGATTAAACGCTTTGAACTGATATATTCAAATCAGTGTGTTATTCGATGTTATGAATAGGTCTGAGTTCCAAACTATAGAATAATGTAAACAAATAGGATATGTTGGAGCAGATATGGAAACTTAAAAGCAGAAAAGGTTCGAATAACTTCCCTGTGCTCTTTCTGATCTTACGGAATTGTAGTCTCAATTTATTTTTCTATTCTTACGTTTTTTATGCTTTGATCTTACGCTTTGCCTCTAGAAGTTTAAACACATGTTTTTGGCTATCATCAGTAAAACGTTCCTGATATAATAGAAACCAAATGTTGATTATGATGAAATGAGTTGTTTGAGAGGTAGGTATTAAACGAGGTGTTCAACATTTTGTCAGGTGTAGGAATACATAGATGTATTAAACAAGCCTATTAGTTTAAACCATGTAAAAAAAGGCTCTACATTTTTTACGACTTGAAGCCAAAAAACTGCTATAGTATCACTGCAGTATGGGGAAAAATCAAACATTGATTAATTGAGTCTATATTAAGTCGTTGAATTATTGGATTTTAAGACACAGGTCTGCGGAAAAAAATTACAGTATGGTCCATATAAAATCTGAGAAAGATAATGATTCATATATATTGTACTTCACAGTGTCTTATTCTTCCGAAATCTGTGTGAGAATTATTACTTAAAAATGTAGTATGCCTTTTCATGTTATATGCAGGTTATAAAATCAACTTACTGTTTCAAATACAAAAGAGAACTAGTGTTATAGATTGATGCCGAAACAAAAAATCAGTGAACGTCGAATGTGTGTACAAATTGCGATTCGTTTGCAGTGAGCGCATCGTAACAAATACTTGTAATGTAAAGTTCAATGTTCAGAACCCCAATGACTTGCGACATCAGTGAAACATGGCTGCAAGAACCACTCATAGTCGGAATGGTTCAATATTTACCTGGACAAGGCTAATTCTGCACTCGCCTTATTAGCAGGTTTAAGTACAAATGCAAATGCTTTTTGCATGTTTGCATTTGCGCAATCCCGCATAAAGACGAGACATGGGCGTGCACGCATGGGGCACTGTGGACCGTTTAGGGTTGAGCTTTGATTCATTGGTGTGGCTTCAAATGAATAAGAGCAGATAAGTATGACTCTACTTTGTAAAAGATTTTTTTTTTACTTTTAAATCTTAAGCAACTAAATTGAATTCAAAAAGCAGTAATCGGTCATCAATAACTTTAAAAAGCAATAGCGCAAAACAAAGTTTAAAAAATGTAAATTTTATTTTTTAATTCTTTTAAATATTCAAAATTTGACATATAAAAAATAATGATTGCGGCCATGAACAGAAAATACTTCCTGCTCCGACTTCGAATGAGAGTTGCTGCTTCAAATTTGATTACTGAAGTACTCGAAATATGAGAATAATTATGAAAGAGGTTTTCATTGCCAGCGAGCCGAAGTTAACGAAATCTCATTCAAGGTATCTCAAACAAACAAAGACTTTTTCTCATTTTATTTTGAAGCTTGAGTATACGATTTTTGATTTAGTGGCATACAGCAATTAATTTATTATTTATTTATTTTGGTCGTAACACAGTCATTGTTGAAGTGTAGACTGAATATTGACCATTAATAAAGTAAAAGTATTCTCAGATTTGACGTATCTTGCAGAAATATACCTAAGTTCTCTTTTTCAATTCGTTAAACAAACAACACTCTTTACAGATTTGGAATAACTTTCAGTTTTCATCTTTCTTACGGCACCAATGATCGATCTAAACACAATATGATTTCAATATTAGGTCAGCCGAAGCAACGAAGAGATTTTTCATTTTGGAAATACGTTTGCAGTTTTAGAAAAATATTTTTTTTTTCTTTCGAATGCAGCTAAGTTCATGCTAATCGGTTTACAGTTTACAAAATTACGTACGTTTTAATAATAGCAGTTTCCGTGTTAAACTTGGTAAACAATTTTCTGAGACTTACGAATAGTTTATGGTGATGATGGTGAGTCGAACGCAAGTTTACGCGTTTTTAAAAGTGGCCGTGATGGCGACAAGGAGCATTAAATCGTGTTGAGTCAATGGAAAAAGTACCAGAAATTTAACTGTACGGACAGAAGAATTAAATTCATCTTACTGTACAATCTACACAATATGAACTGTTGATTTGGGAAAAAGAAAGGTTTGTGCACTTTCTGTGCCATATCAGTCGAATGAAGATAAATAAAGTCAACGAATTTTTGTTTAAAAACAGATTTGTGTCTTGGACCACGCTCCGTATGCACGTAATCTCTCATCGTGTGGCTATTTTATGTTCCCAAAACTGAAAACTGCATAGAGAGGAGCTTTATAAGACGACCTTCCAGCCATTTAGGCAGCCATGACACAGGTGCTAAAAGACATCCCAAAAACAAAATTTAAAAAGTCTATGGATAAATTGGTTGTTCGTTCCAATAATATTTTGATATAAATATTAGATTTGAAAAATAATACCATACTTGTTTTATTCTATTATTTTTGGATCACACCGGGTATGTATATAAGCTTCATAGCAATCGTTTATATAATACAACTTTCAAAATTTGGTTAAATTTCATTTTTAGACACACACATACATTTTTTGCTTTGGATATGACCAAAAGAAAAATATCCCCGTTATGCAAATCAGAGGGTATCGATTGTCATTGGGAATAAGAAAGAAAAAATTCAGTCAGCTTATACATAAACGTAATATTTCATGATGACAACGTCTGCGAATGTGCTACACACAGAAACAAAATCACGCAGCCAGAGTAACAAACCATACAATGAACAATTTAACAAAATGAATATGGCGTTTGGTATAATTTCATCAATAGAGCCGACAACGATGCGCAACAGAAATATTATCAAATAGCAACAATTATATTAGACAATAAACGAAGTACCAGAAAAAAAAGAAGACGAAGAAGGGCTTGAAAAGCTAAAAAAGTTTATTTACGTAGACACGCAACAAGTTCATGACACGACCATGACCAAAGCATGCAAGAGTAAACGAGATGAAACGAGCCAGACGGAACGATGAAAATAAGTAGAGCAAAAGCCAAAACTGAATGTAGCAGCGCGCATAACTCTAATAATTGTTGTTGTTATTATTGTTGTTCACTTTGATTATGCAAAAACAACATTGGCGCAAGCATCCATTAAGCCAAACCTAGCGGCGCAATTTGGTTAGGATTTTTGGGTAACCTCTGCTGTTGCTCACTAAGTGATACAATTATGAGCCGAAGGCAGATGTATTTGGGAATTAAATTAGATGATTAAATGTACAGCAAACAATTCCAAATGAACTTGAAAAATATGCCCCATTGACCACAGATTTTTGAAGTAAATTTTTATTATTTATATCTGTTTTTGGCATTGTTCACTGAACCAAATGGAATTACAAATTCAACAATATTCAAAATGCCAAAGATTATGCTGTCTATATATACTTCCACGACTTAATTAAAAATATTGCAGACGTTTTCTTATTTTCAATTACCTTTTCAATACACAAACGACAAATTAAGATTTATTTCCGTTATGACTGATATATGAACGCAAGCTCAGCGGTAAGTAGGTTTAATGGATGATAGGAAGTGACCTTTTTTCTTCGTTTAACAGACACACCAAGTAGACAAAATTAATGAAGATACAATTTTGGAACAAAACGCTACGAGTATTGTACCGCACGTTACGAACACGAGAGATTTTCAACAGATTTCGGCGACAAAACGAAGCACGTCTCGGTTGAATCAGAAGCTTTTTTCAAGCGACGATGCGATCTGCGCGGGCAAACGTCTCAGCGAAGACTGAACGCGACTTAAAGCAAGTTTGCTAATATTAACGAATATGGCAGGCAAAACAAAAAGAAAAAGAAGCTGAAGGAACCGAAGCAGTACACGTCGAATCAGTGAAGCACGCAGCTTAAAAAGTTGACCAGTCTAACAAAACCGACACTTGCAAGCATTTATGCAGTTTATATGCCCTACACGGAGTGAAAGTTACAATTCCATAGATTCGTCAAGAAGTATGTCATACAACAAAGCTGGCTTTTGTGATCTGATATAAGTGCGCTGATATAAGTGAAGCTTGAGTAGTCTTTGTGCTCCTTAGAGGATCGAACAAGAAAAAAAATAAATAAATTTGATTAAATGCTTGAAGTTAAATGCACCTTTAATTAAAAGAGTAGAACAAAATTTCCTGTTAATGTCTTTTTTATACAAGTTGGCATTGGTTCACAATTATGATGTCAATTTTGAGAGTGATCTGTCAACAAGTTTGCTGGTTCTATTGGTCTCACTGCCTCTACAACATTAATTTATTTCATGGGTCTAATGTACCGAAACAGTTTTGGAATCCAACTAAAAAATTTGTTTGCTTTTCAAATATGCTTCCTGTTCAAGTTTTACATGCCACATCGGTTCTACTAATTGTAAATTCATAGGTAAGTCACAATTAATTACTCAAACATTTGTAATAATGCAATTACTATTAGATCGTTTAATAAATATTTTTTGAAGAGCACCAAACCGTCGTCTTAGCCGAATTTTAAATATACTGTTGTAGTTTTTGGTATTGTTGTTGTTGTTGAGGTTTTGTATTGTAACCAAAAATGTAAAATTGGAAGTGGACAAGTCGCCTGCTATCGAGATGAGCCATAAGCGGTCCAATTGGTGCCGCTCGGTTTGGTCCGAATGTCCGACTGGGCTAGCCGTGTGGCAAGTAAGCTGCAGTGCAACGAAATTGTCTTCAACTTTTTCCAGGTTTTGTTTAATTTGTCGCCTGCTTCGCCCTTTGGGGCAAAGGCACTGAATCTATTAGCTTGTTCAATATCTCTTGCACTTGCTTAGCCAATTTAGCGGAACTGCGATAATGCGATTTTGGTATACTCCAAAGTTTGTTTGGGCTTGCTTCATTATTGTGTTTATAATTTTTTTGTTCAAGGAGTGCTTCATTTAAAGTTTTGTTGAAACAAAATCGAAAAAGCAACAATAACAAAATGTATCTGAAAGCGTTTTATGTTTGTCAGTCAATTATTGCCGTTTTTAATTTGCGTTGACCAACCGCAGACAAAATGGTGGAGCATCGCGATGTTTATTTCCACATTTGCCATTTTCAAGCGCCATTTGGATTGGCTTGTTTATTTTTCTTTGTTTTTTGTGTATTCTTTTGAAATCTCTGTAAAATTAGTTATGGACTAGCAAAAAAGCAATTAATTTATCGGCGAAATTTGCAAATGTTGCAAATTTATGCTTCAATTTTGGTTGTATTTTTGAAGAGTTATGCAAGAGCAACTTTTAAACTTTTTCCTACATTTGATGTATTTATTTATTTATTTTTTATTATATAACGATTTATTTATTTTATTTCACTTATGAATTTATGGAAAGCACGCATAAAAATGCAAATTGTTAAACAGTGACCGCCAGTAATGTATACTAAAATTATATGAAAGAACTCGAATACATTCAAAAATTTCCACTAGAATTTTGAATTGGACTTTAATCAAAAGAAATACAGTTTTTTTCCTGTTTCAAAATCAATTCCCATTGAAATAAAACTTTCCATAGCCACAATAAAAATACGCTTGTATTATGGTTTCGAAATTTTGAGAGAGAGAGAATGAGGAGAAACTTATCGATTCTCAAAGACCCATAAGCTTGTAGAATAAAGTAGAAAATATAACCTGATCAATCGAAATCATAAAAAACAAAAAAACTACTAATATTAAAGTGTCAAACTATTTTGGGAGGACATTCACAACGTAGCAACACTTGTCCACCTCAGGAAGCTAGGGAGATTGATTAAATACTTTATTTTTAAGTGAAAAAACCATTCATAATCAAATTCATTGTGTGTCTGACCAAAATAATTAAGTTATAGTTATTGAAATCCAAATAATAGCAACCTATCTCGCAATTATTTGATATGCATGGCACAGTTGTACGGTTGTGGCATCTTAGTTTGTATGAAATAATTAGCAAGGGCCCCCGCGTTGCTCAGGGGCTTATATGAGAAAAAAAATGTAAATGGCAAGAGAACACTTCTTTAATCGTTGGGGTAAAATCTTACGAGTTCGGGTTAAACTTTCCCGGTAGACTACCGCACCAAACTTCATTCCATTACTCATCGAAATCGGTTCAGCGGTTTCGGAGTCTATGAGCTCGAACAGAACAGTGTTACCTGTTACTGTCGTTGTGTTACTTGACTTGCTTGAAAAAAAGTGAACAGAATGCGTGGTTCATTAACATTGGAGTTGTCATACCATTGAAAATGTAAAAAAAATTCAAATTTATTTTTTATTAATGCATTGAACAACCCTTTGCTTGCCATTTGATTTATATACAAAGAAGGAGAGAGATGAGGGAGACCCAGTAAATTCAAATAATTTGACTTCTCACGGTAACACCAGAGTAATAAGCAGCAGAGTCACAGCTACAGATTGTGTTCGTTAACATACAAACAGCTGTATTTGTTATTTTGACGCGTAAAAAACGTAATAACAGTAACACCATTCTGTTCGAGCCTAATAGGTAACACATACACACACAGTTCCACTTTTACGAGTATATTCTGTTGAAATTGGTCAATTTTATTTATAAGATGAGTACACATTAAAATGAGAGTCAAACGTTGTCAATCAGTATTTATAAAAAAAGCATATTAGTATTAAAAAAAATTTAAAATTTTCAATTTCAAATAGTAAATTAAGTGAAAATAATGTAAACAAGAAAGTAGCACCTTTTATAGAGACAATGTATCAAGTGATCTTATAATGGATCTGGATAAATTATACGTACTCTGATTTGACTTTAGAGTAGGTGAAGCGCGTATAAAGCGGAACGATTGATACGACGTTTGACGCAGTTGCACATTTTCCAACACCGACTTCAACGCATGCAATCTAATAACATTTAGCAACACCAAAGGCTTTCCGACGCGAAAATTTAGCGAAATTGTAGTGTGCTGAAATTGAAAATATAGAAAGCAATCAAAATCCAATTTTATAACAGAGAACTGCACACGTTTTGTCAGATAAACAAACCATTTTTCGATTCGACTTTCGTATTTTTAGCGGATACAACGCACATTTTGTGCTCTACTATAAAGCGATAAGCGAAGGCGTGGGGCATACAGAATAAAGACGGCGGTGCACGAATAATTGAGACTTACGATTGGATTCGAACGCCGAAAAAATTGATTTCGTGCGTTAGAGCGACGTTTTGATTATATTACAGTTTACTATTACACTATAGTTTACTTTTCTTATTCGCTAGTAATTACCCCTTGCTTTACACCGGTGGCGCGCATTTTAGCCACACCACGCCGACGTACCGGAACTCTTCGCCTCCCTTGCGCTACGTCATCGATTTTTTATTTGAAAGTGCTTAAATATTTGTTTTTAATTGTATTTAATTGTCGCGTTAAACAGTGAATATGGGCGCGTATTTGACTCATCCTAATATAGATAAAGCATCCACAGACGATGCGAGCGAGACATTGGTTGTTGGCGCAAGTTCGATGCAGGGCTGGCGCAACAGCCAAGAGGTG
Organism: Cacoxenus indagator; assembly: GCA_035041755.1. Lineage (NCBI taxonomy): Eukaryota > Metazoa > Arthropoda > Insecta > Diptera > Drosophilidae > Cacoxenus > Cacoxenus indagator. The sequence continues at coordinate 1,131,317 of JAWNKX010000240.1, forward strand.
AGCTTAATCGGATATAAAATAAAGAATGCAGTTGAGTTAAGGTAATAATAATTATGATATACTTTTTGTAGGATGCGCACAATGCAATTCTCAATTTTGATAATAACACATCGTATTTTGCGGTGTATGACGGGCACGGCGGTGCGGAAGTGGCGCAATACTGCTCGGACAAGCTCCCGCAATTTCTCAAAGAATTGGAGTCCTATAAAAAGGGCAATATAGAGCTGGCGTTAAGGGAGGCATTCTTAGGCTTTGACAAGACTTTGTTGGCGCCTGATGTTGTGGATATTTTGAAAATATTAGCCAGCGAGCGTAATTTTGTCGATCCGAATGACAGTGATGCCATGGATGAAGAGGATGACGATGAAAACCTGGAAGAACTTCATGAAGAAGGAAATCTACCCTTGGATCAGCTACTCGGAAAGTATAAAGGGCATCCCGACATTCCGGAATTGATGCGCTTGAAGGACAATTCCGTGCAAAATTCTAAGCCGCAGTCACCATATTTACGGGGTAGACGTGCCGCGGCCATAGCTGCTGAAGCCGCTAATAAAGAAGCCATGGATCCGGATGCGAAGCCGGCAGGGTCCTCAACATCTGCAGCTGCTTTGGCTAAAGCCGAGTGTGGTACTGGGCCGAGCTCTTCGAAGACAACGGCACCAAAGCTCGAACATCAAGAGCCGGAAGATGATTCAACAGTGAGCAGTAGTTGCTCCAGCGGCAGTAAAACAACCAATAGTTCTGGAAGCAGTGCCACAACTGTTCCAGAAGCTGAGGCGACTGCACAAAAATTGAACGGTGCAAACGCTACGAAAGTTCAAGTAGATGGTGGTCAGAACGGCAGTGTAACTTCTTCGGAGGCGAAGACTGTTAAAGTCGACGTGTCCACATCATCCACAACTGAACAGAAGAAATTAGACGACGCCACTGTTTCGGGATCTAGTGATGCTGCTGAAGCGAAGCAGAATGGGAGTGTTGTAACTGCTGTCGAGCGTTCCGTTATATCGTCGACAAGCAAAGATGCGGAGAAAGCGCTTAAACCAACCACCGATCCTGAGGAAGATGAAGATGACTCTGACTACGTTACTGACAGCGCAATCATCTCAGATGCAAATAAATCCCAGGAGTATTCATCTGAAGAAAGCGAGGGTGGCAAAGATGTGGAAGGCGAGAGAGATGGTGATGATGAAGATGACGATGATGACGTAAGTCAAATTGTTTTGCATTCCATTTTCAGTTTGGATTACTGTTGAGTGTTTGTTGAATTTCGAAGGACGACGATGATGAAGATGACGATGAAACAAAATATGTCAACGATCAGTTCTGTGCGAACATGATTGAAGAACCTGGAAAAGACAGCGGCTGCACGGCTGTTGTCTCGTTGCTGCACGGGCGTGACTTATATGTGGCAAATGCCGGCGACTCGCGTTGTGTGGTCTGCCGCAATGGCAAAGCAGTCGACATGAGCTTGGACCACAAACCGGAAGATGAAAAAGAATCTTTGCGCATTATCAAAGCAGGTGGGCGCGTTACCCTCGACGGTCGCGTCAATGGGGGCCTAAATCTTTCGCGTGCGATCGGCGATCACGCATATAAAATGAATGTGGATTTACCAGCCGAGGAGCAAATGATCTCTGCCTTGCCGGATATTAAAAAGTTGATTATAAAGCCAGAAGACGAGTTCATGATTTTAGCTTGCGATGGCATTTGGAATTATATGTCCAGCGAGGAGGTAGTCGATTTTGTGCGTGTCCGTTTACACGACAAGTCCAAAAAATTATCACAAATCATCGAGGAGGTAAAAACACATTTAATGACAATCAGACACTTTTGCAATACTGATTTACTTATCCTTGTTCCCTTTGATTAGCTCTTTGACAATTGCTTGGCGCCGAACACAATGGGCGATGGCACCGGGTGTGACAACATGACTGCGGTCATTGTCAGATTCAAACCGAAACTCATCAATTTAGAAACGAAAATAAAACCAGACGAAACAGAAGACGTTTTGCTGGCCAAACAAGCACAGATTGCAAACAAACGCGGTGCATCACCTACATCGCCAAACGAGCTCTTGAACGTAGAGGAAAATCCCAGCAAAGCGAAGCGTCTGAAGACTGATAAGGCTGTGTCCAGTGCAGCCACTAACGCAAGCACCACAATCAGCAATACAGATTCTACCGCCAGCAGCAGCACTCCGACCGGCGTCGAGCAGAAGGAGTGCGACAGCGTCAACGTAGCCCACAATGACACCATTGCCGAGGGCGCGGTTGTCTCTTCAACGTAAATTAACAATGCCATCATTGCAAAGTTTTCAGTACTAAGTTAAGTCCCCAAATATAATTAAACATATGCATAAATATATATATTATTTTGTGTACGTGGTAACAGTAGTCGAAAAAATTCACGATATGTTAAGATTTTTACCGGAAAAAAAAAACCAATTTGAAGTGAAACCAGCCCTACCGAAAATATGGTGTTTGGAATAGAACGCGCTCATTGAAAGGCACTCAAAGGGACTCATCAACATTTCTTGCTTGTAGAGTCTCACCAAATGCGCCTGTACATGTTGGCATTGCATAATTAATCGTCTTTATTAGTGCTATTCACCAGGGAGTTAATTGTCCTCTAGTGCGTTCATCCCCTATCCTATTCAAATCTATACGTTTAGTGTTTTATTGTACTCACCTGGGAATAATACTAACCAGATAGCGTATATCATTTTAATTATATTATTTTTGAATAAGTTAGACTACATTGTAATGTGAAATTATTGAAATAAAACGTAATTTGATGCGTAGTTCCGTATTTTAATTTTTTTCCTTCGAAGAATGTCCAAAAAAATCTTCGTGTAAGATGGGGTATTACTGTAGTGATTAAAATAAGTAATAACTGCATTTCGAGCGGCATCTTTGGGCTCAATATATGCCGCTTCCTCGGCCATCAACCTTGGAAGCTTTTGAATCAGTGCTTTGATGCAATGAAGGACAGTTCTGTCAGCTCATCCTCGAAGAAAATGCGGGAAAACTATACACCAAACACAGTTGAACTAAAAGTAACACATCAATATGTCAACTACTACGACCGTGCATGATAACGAATTGGGCTTGTCGAGGGATGTAAAGCTAAATGTGGGCGGATACCTCTACTACACTACAATTGGAACGCTGCCCAAGAAAAATAACACCATGCTATATTTCATGTTAACCGGCAATCATACCGTTAAGACCGATGCTGATGGTAAGTTGGGAAAATGAAAATATTTATTTACGTATAATATAGATATTCGCTGCAATAATAATAATAATCGGTTGCAGGCTGGGTTCTTATCGATCGTAGTGGAAAGCATTTCGGCACCATATTAAATTATCTGAGGGATGAAAGCGAACCACTGCCTGGAACACGTCAAGAGATTATGGATGCAGGCAGAAGCAAGTTTCTACAGTTTCGACAAAATGAAGCACCTCTGTGAGGCAGAGCTATGTAAGCCCGAATGCATGGTACCATTGATAACGTCAAGAGAGGATCGAGAGACGTGATTCAAACAGCAGAAAAGCCAATTGTGATTTTAAGCATGTTAGACTGCGACAATCACAACGGTATGGTAAACATATATAGAAACCAACAGCTCTTTGAAAAGTTTATTTTGAAAAATCGCACCTGTAATACCTTCGTCAAAGATATCACCAATCCAGCTGAAATAAGTAGTTGGTCGATTTATGCTTGGCGAAATCTGGTAGCCGAACTACCTTCCTGCTCTACAGAAGCGCTTGGTACCACTGTGGTGTAGGTAGATATTTACGCTTTATTGTTGCATTATAGTGTGATCGAAACGGAAGTCAAACCTCCCAGTCTATTAAACATCGCTTATTTTCATGCTTTTTGTCATTGCGCCAGTTTTTTTAAATATACGCAATCACGAGGTGGTGAAAAAATGAAGTGATAAACAATTCCCTTTTTATATACGTATACATAACTGTTCTTAATTAGATTCATAATAAAACATTGAAAAAAAAAAATTATGAGGACCATGTGCAATATTTATCCATAATACTCTTAACGGCGCAAACAAATTCCGTGCGATAACGGCATTTTCTAGTTGTCTTCTTTTGATACAACATAGGGTTACCATGACGATATATTTTAGTGTTTTTTTGTGACAGCAACATTTGCGACTCTGTTGTGCTTAGCAGAAAAAGAGAAAAGGGCGACAAATAATTAATTGGATTGGAGAATTAGAAGAGTTTAATTGAAATTTATTCGTAGAACAGAGGTGTTGCACTTCACAATTTGTAGTCTAAGTATTGGTTGAATATTGTAACAAGTGTCTTTGGGTGGCCACAGGCAGAAAACTCGCCAAAATTGATACTTTAACGCGCGCATCGAGCAACGCCAACGATAACAGCGTTTGCAAAGGCTCTAAATCAAAGCAGTGTGACAATCCCCCCACCGTTGCAGAGGTGGTGCGCGCATTCAAATCTAATGTCCAACTGACACTGGACGCTGAAAACCAACAGCTTGTGCTGCGCGACAAGGACACCGCTGCCGCCGACGCCAACGGCAGTAGTGACACTATGTCGGGAGACCAGAAGGTGCTGCTCAAAGGTCAATCTTCCCAATATGTAAAGCTAAATGTAGGCGGTAGGCTCTACTATACCACAATAGGTACATTAACCAAGCATAATGATACAATGCTGAGCGCAATGTTTAGTGGGCGTATGGAGGTGCTGACCGATTCGGAGGGTGAGTACTATCGGAATAAGGGGTGCGGAGTGCTGGTGACTGAGAGTTTTTTGTAATGGTTTGGGATTACATTGTGCACAGGTTGGATTCTGATAGATCGCTGCGGCAACCATTTCGGTACCATATTAAATTTCCTACGTGACGGTAGTGTGCCACTTCCTGAGTCAAATAAGGAGCTTGCCGAATTGCTCACTGAGGCCAAATACTATTGCATCACAGAGCTGGCTATGTGTTGTGAGCGTGCGTTATATGCGCACCAAGAACCGAAACCCATTTGTCGCATTCCTTTAATCACATCACAAAAGGAGGAGCAGTTGCTAATAAGCTCGTCATCGAAGCCAGCTGTCATTTTGGTGGTACAGCGTCAAAATAATAAATACTCGTACACAAGCACCTCCGATGACAATTTGCTCAAAAACATCGAGCTTTTTGATAAGCTCTCTTTAAGATTCAATGAACGAATACTATTCATCAAGGACGTCATTGGTCCAAGTGAGATTTGCTGCTGGTCGTTCTATGGTCACGGCAAGAAGGTTGCTGAGGTGTGCTGCACATCAATAGTGTATGCCACTGATAGAAAGCATACAAAAGTTGAGTTCCCGGAGGCACGCATTTATGAGGAAACACTACAAGTGCTTCTGTACGAGAATCGCAATGCGCCCGATCAGGAACTGTTGCAGGCGACATCTTCGGTACGGACTGGTAGCGTCAGCGGCTCTGGCATGCAACAGTACACGAGCGATGAGGAAGAAGAGCGCACTGGACTAGCACGCTTACGATCAAACAAACGCAATAATCCCACTTGATTTGTGCCAAACTATGTGGTATGACCACCGGTCACGTCCCCCTAGCTTTGTTGGAACGTTTGTGGTGGCTGTTTTAGCAGTTAGTCACATTTGTGAGGATACGTAACAATGCAGTCATTTGTTTATTTTAATCATATTTCAAATATTTGCTGATTTGCATTATATTATCTGCGTTGCACATGCAAGTCATCAGGTTGTACATCGCATCAATTAAAAAAAATTAATTTCTATTTTATTTGTATTACTTTCATACGGTACTAATGACTTTCAATGAAGAGTATTATATACAATTTTATACGCCATAATCAAAATTACATTTTGGTTGTTATACGCAGGTTAATACATATTAGAAATAAACAAAGATCTTGTAATGCAAAAATGAGAAGAAAGTAGCCAAGTTCTTCAGATCAATAGCGTAAACGCTTAAATTGTAACATGTTCAAACAAACACCAAGAATTTGTAGATTGATGTACTGCAGTACAGGTTAACCGGTATATAAATATATCTCTGTATTTGTATGCGTGTACCATAATAAACTTGTTTATTAAATAGAAGAAAAAGTTATATATATGGCACGGAATTGTCATAGCAACAACAAAACTTTGGCCAAACAAATGTCGGGGATAATCAAAGAAATAAGTTGCAGATATGTCGGAGGAACTGAAAAAGGCTGGTCTCTATATCGACGATATATACCGTCTACGCGAACAGGATCCGCGCATTGCCAACGAGACGAATGAGTTGCGTGAAGAGTGTTTGGAATATGCGGACAAAATGCAAGAGTTCAAACGTCTGAGTGAAGAGTTTTTCAGGCTAGCCAGTAACTACGCCAAGGATGTGGAGAGGGAAAAATTGCGAGCAATTAGCACGCAAAATCAATTAAAAACAATGGCCAAGCACCGTCAAGCAGAACAGCAAGTTTATCAGGTGAGGTGCATTGTTAATCCAAACTCAGTCCGTCGCATTGAATTCATCACAAACATCCACAGGGTCAGATACATGAAAATAACGTTGACCTGGATCGCCTGAAAAGCGAATATCAGTATCTGCAGCGCATTGAGTCGGAACAGCAAGAGGTTATCAACAATTATCTCATGAATCAATAAACTATTTATTAACCTAAAGCGAAACTTTAAGCGCTGATCTAACTGACTTTCGCTTGATTTTTACGGTAGCACTCGAGACTGCAAAGCGGCACATTTGTCTTCGCGCAGTTGTAAACTTTACGTTGGCTACATCCTTCGATACCGCACAGTTGTGGTTTTGGAACTTCGCGAGATGTTTGAGCTTGCAGTGGAAAGTCGTAGCCGTTTGGCATTTGAACTGTTGCACCAGACAGCGTGTTCCTGTAGCTGATCATTGGCTGTGCCGGTTTCAGCATTTTATTTCGTGCGGCTGCTCCACGTTGCTTGTTGCTGTCCTGCTTCTTTAGAAGACGTTCCATTGTCTTCTTTTTATCCTTCTCGCGCCGTTCGTCGGCTTGTTGCTTACGCTTCTGTGACTTCAACACCGCCTTTTGTATTTCCTCCGCTGTTTGCGGCTTCTCCTTCTCACGGTAGCCGTTAGGCAGCGAAATCAACTGTTCGCCACCGGGTGAGGACTCTTTGTCCAGGCTGCGATCATACATGGCACGTTGCCGTGCAGTCATCAACTTCGGATCTTTAATTTTTTTCAGCTCGTCGTCAACATCGTCAAGTTTGCCCGATTCGATAGCAGTCAGCCAGCGTTCTTCGTCGCTGGAGGTGCCGCTACTGCGTCGCTTTTTGGATTTCCTACTCGCACTTGTCGATGTTGTTGTAGCTGTTGGACCGCTACTGTTGTTGATGTCCTTTTTACTCATAGTTAGATTCGATGATTTGCATGTGGACAAATCGGTAGAAGCAACGGTTGGTTCATCCCCTGGCTCCTCGACATGGGTAACCACATCCATTTCTACTTCTTGTTCGCACGTTTTTTCATCGTCAGCATCATTTTCTGGCACTGGTGGCGATGGCGGTGCTTCCTCTTCGTTATCATTGTTTGGTTCAACATTTACGTCTGCGGCCTTTTGTGGTTTTCCAGTTATGCGACGTTTGTGCTTTTTTGACCGTTTGCCACTGCTCTCTGCTGTCACAAATAAAAACTATTTTTTTAATAAAAAACAAATTTAATAAACCTAAAAATGATTACCTTCCCGCCTGCCCATTGTTTAATGTAATCGACTGCTTGAAAACAGCGCTGTCAACCTGAGCATAAATTGTTACCTACATTTTTACCATTCATGTAATATAAACAACTCATAAATTGTAAATTACAAAAAAGGTCCAGCATGGGCTATTTTACAGGCCGTTGACGGACTCCGAAAATAACTACATTGGTATTACCCAATATTCAACTGACTTAAGTGGTACTACGTTCACAAACACAAACGTTCTTCTATCTAGTGATACCTACGAAACAATTATTTGAATTAATAAATACAATTCCAATACCGAAAATTTGAAATTGCGAGGGGCTGCATTTTTTTTACGAATTACAGGGTCTTTTGAATTATGAAGGCAGTTTCACATAAATTATTGAGTTTTACGGTTTATCATTATACGTAGTGTCATGATTCTACTTTTTTAAATAAATGGACAAACATTCCACTTCATAAGTTACCAATATAGATATAGAAAAAATTTCATTCTTCATTCTTTTATTCATAATATTCTAGGGTGAATGGTTTTTCATAACCAATTGAGAGGCATAAAGACTCGAATGGAAAATCCATCACAGATAACTAGATGTATTAGTAAACTTTAATGGAATAAAAATAATTATATTAAAATATTGTTCTTAAAGTTTACTTAAAATCAAGGGGATAGCAAACCCTTTAAAGTTTAGAGTCTAAACCAGTTTGTGGTTTAAGTCAAATGTACTCGCTCTTTTTATTGTTACCTTGGTGCAAATGCCATGTGTGGCAACACTACAGAAATATTGATTTATGTTTAGTTTTATCGAAATGCGTGACAACTGTCTAAGCTATCGACTATCGAACTTTTAGTTGCACTTTGCACTGCTACCATTTAAAGGTTAGTTTGTTCTATATTTCAAATTGCAATAGTTATTTGATTATATTTTCTAAAGTTATCGTCTTTTTATTTATATACACTGTGAATACACAAACAAACACTGGCAAGACATCATAAAACCACAATCTTTAATATAAGAAGTACTTCTTTTAAACTACGTGTCAAACCAAAGTTACTTAATCAAACCTCTCAGTTTCTTAGTCAATGCAAGTATGGCCGAAGTCAGAACATCGAGTTTAATCGACGTAACGAGAAGCATTGATCAATTAACTCACATGCTCCACGTTTATGCCGGCGCAAAGACGCGTAATGTAGTGGGTAATTACATCCTTAGGAATTATATCGGATGGTTATATAACGGACCCCACTTACCTCATGTCAAAATATACACCTATGGCGATAACTGGCGCGAAACCGGACTGTTCCTGATAGTGGATCGCTTTGCTCTCATGGTCAGCTCAACGAAACCAAATGATAGTCAGTTGGGTGAAGCAATTAAATTACTCGATTGGACTCGCGGCTATAGGATTTATGGGCTACCATCGCAACACCTTGAAATAGTGGAAAAAACATTAACGGAGATGGCGATTCCAATTACAAAATCGAAATTCCTAGTCTACGAGTTGAAACGTGAAGTGGCGCAAGAATTTCAAATAACCAAACTAGACCCAAGGCACTTCAATACGGCAAAACTGGAATCCGCGGATGCCGAGAAAGTCGACCTTTGTTGGGATTTACGTCAGCCTGGCTCAAGGTACTTCATCGAGCGATGCATTGCTTTCAACCCGAATGTTGCAATTCGAAGTGCCTTAAATAACAGGCCGTTCGGTTGGTGCACGTCATGTCAGGCGGGCTTCCTGGATGTGGTTCACATCTCAGAAATTTATGACCAACATAATTTTCTCCCTTATATTGTACGCCTTTATTCAAGTATGCTTGCCTGTGCTCGCAAAAATGTGATTGCATTGCTCTCTGAAACCAACTCTGAACAGATTACTTTATTCGAGCAATTGCGTTTTAACCAAAACGGAACAGTTTTTGCTATAAAAGCCTTTCGCGTGCCTGAGGAAAAAGTGTGGACTGAGAATATAGAGAAAGGAAAAAATGATTTTATTAATGTTTTTTATTAAATAACAACATAACCTAACGGTACTGCATTTACATTTTAATCAAGAAACAAACTTTGAAAAATTTGGCATCCTGAGCTGAGCCCACATATTTTTTTGCAAAGTAATAATAAAAAAAAAAAAAAAAAGTAATAATGACAACACTGCATTAATATTAGAGTTCATTCAATATTATCGAAAGACGTAAACAGCTGTTTATCGACTACTGTGTTCTCTATTTAAAATAGTAGTAATCGTTGACCGCTTTGTGTTCTTTGGCACTTCAAATGCAGAAAGCATTTTAATGACAGTAGTACTTGGGAGCGCGCAAGATCGTTTCATCTAAAGTCCGGCACACTAATCATAAAAAAAAAACAATGGAGGCGTAAGTAAATATTTTTGTTTATTAATTTACTATTCAATATATTCGTAGCACTTTCATTCATAAGTTAAACAAAAGGTTTGACGGGCGCTAGTCTTTCTCTCATGCAAACACGTCATATTGATAATGCACAAAAGTGCCATAGGATCATTGCCGTCCCGCTCTGAGAACCGCTTTAACTCATTAAAATTACTTATAATTCAGCCGTGCTGTCAAAGTCGGAGAAGCTATTATAATACACAATGTCGAAGTGCTATAATGTTCACATGCCGAGGAAGAGCGGGTATTAGAGTATCTGCACATAGGCCCACTCACGCTGCTCTGTTCTTTTATCACGCACATTCTCTAAAGACAAACATTTTCCATAAATTTCAGGCTCGATGTCAAACACTCGGCTCTAACCAATCAGGAGGTTATGCAGTTATTACAAGAAATAAAAGGTTCAAAGAAGAAGCACAGTATGCGGAATCTGGCCACCGTTACCTATGAAGCCTTGCAATATTTGGAAGAATTACCTTGCAAACAACAAACACGCCAATCGATAATTAACTATTTGAAGGATTTAGCTCCGTTCAATTTCAAACCAGTAGAGCTGCTTATGATGGTTAACGATCCACCAACGAGTCCGTTGCATATTCAGTTGGTACATAACAATTTTCTGTCTATCCATTCAAAAGTTTATAGTCAAATGTTTTATTTCCTGCAGATATTCGACGATAGCGCTACATTACTGAGTGACGATGATGTTATAAAGATTTTGTTGCTAACTTGGAAACATTTTCAATTGCCAGTGACATCCGGTCATTGATAACAGCCCTTAAGACTGTTCAGCTTCAACTACCACCAAGTATGCCTCTGCAGATATATAAAGGAAGAGATCGAGTTCTTAAGGTCCACTGACTAAACTATATCATAAGATTAATTTCGAATTATTAATTTAATTGAGCAAATACAGGCTGTCATCCGTGCTGCACGTGCAGTATAGTTGACGTCTCGCATTTATTGACTTTTAACGATTTAAATGGCCTAAAGCAGCGATAAGATCCTCTGGTCTTTTTCTGGGATAACACCGAATAGTTCATATTAAAAATCGCTTTGTATTACCATTTCGATATTTATGGATATATAGTTTATATACGTGCAAAATTTAGTTTGAAGAATTTTCTAGGAAATGGGAGAATACGCAACAAATTTCTGTAGACCAGTGGCCGCGCTAACCAATTCATGTATTTTTGCTACGCGGTGCATGCGACTTGCAAATATTTTCCTCCTTCTTTTTGATTAGCGGCAGTCCTTTGAACCGACGTTTCTGACGTCGCTTGTCATCGTCAGTGCCATCTGCTATAGCTTGGTCCTCTAGACCTTCAGACGCTCAAAATAATCGGGCAAATTGCGTTCGAGCCATTATCACAATCTGAATATGGAACAAGGATTATAATATGTCATACTATACATATACAAATGTGACGCTAGTCTTTCTATAACAAACCCATTATAACTTGCTAGACGGTTTGAAATTCATGAAGGCAAGAGTAAGCTGGTTAAAAACGGTGACGATTAAAAGAAAATAGAAATTAAATTATACAATTGTTGTCACTGCCGTGCGCACCATGTGGTAACCATGTGGAAGTGGACTAAGGCTGCCGCCCCAGAGATCAGGATTCGGTCTTCACTAAAGTCGGGCTCATTTTCATCAACCTGCAGTAGGTGGCGTTACACTTTGGGACTCCCATCACCATTAACTTATGGCAGCACAAAAGGCCTAAGTTTGGGCTAAGTGACCCTGCAGATCATTGCCGTCAAGCGGTCTAACGAAAACACACCATTTTTTGGTTAGAAAAATATTTCCCTGGCCTGGCTTCAGTATAGCCGACCTATATAAGATTGTCAGCACATAGATTAGAAGATGCAAGCTGTGAGATCAAACGACTTCTGCTAGACCTGTGGAGATAAATACTTGTTACTCCCCTACGACAACAACTAATGAAATACCCCATATCCGGGTGAAACTGTATAGTCTCCCTTCAACCGGAGAGCAACTCCTGATGGAGAAGCATGTCTCAACACAGTTCTCCTCCCTACGATTCTGTCCCGAAAATCACGAGCTGTTTAGAACAGCGGTTGATCAACATACTTTTCTCTTTGTGCCCTTGTAGCGCCCACATTAGGTGCTTCGTCATCCGTCAGGAATTGCTAAGCGTTATGCAAGAGAGACCATTTAAAATTTTGTTTTAATACATTTTTTTTATTTTAAATGAGATAGACCATTAGTAAACCTCTAAGTTGAACGCAATAAAATTAAATAAATAGGATAAAAGCAAAGAAGAATAACAAAGAAGAAGATGGCGAGCCCTTGATTCTTCTTCTTCTTCTTATTCATGTGTGTACAGTCAAACCTGTCAACCTGACCACCATCACAAGTTGACCACTCGCCTAAGTTAACCACTTTTCGATGGAACCACATTTTTTTAATACAAAATTCATATTTTTAATTTGCATAAGTTGAACCTGTACCTTGTAAGTTTATCACTTTTTTGTCCGATTTTTTAATTCATTCAGTGAAAATTCACCTCGATAAGTTGACCACATGCTCAATTGTGAGCATTAAAAATCGAAAACAAAAATACGCAAGTCGAAATGATATAAAGGGTTTCAGCCATGCAGGTTTCCATAATTGCAATGATAATCCTTTGGAATCAACTGACACAGTTGTGTGATGAACAATTCAACAATCATTTACACAACATTGAAAATGAAAATGTGCATGTGGACTTTGGCAATAGTATCGACGAAGTTTTAGATGTCGTTTTAGCGATGTCTCAAATTCAAACGCTGTATCGCACAACAAACAACTTTTCTGACGAAAGTTCAGAGATGTCTAATATGGATAAATCAACAATCACATCAAGCCAAGCCCTTCAAAATGTAAAAAGCCTTATTGAATGTAGCTGCGAGCATCTTCCAGACTAAGTGGACCATCATATGTATATAATCATTACAACATAATATTGAACAATTTTAATAAAAAAAATAATGTTTATTGTTAGTCAATCAAAAAATAATTAAAATAGTAACTAAAAGTAAGGCGGTGCACTTTATAAGCTGACCACCTGCATAAGTTGACCAAAAATTCCCGAACCGAAGGTGGTCAACATAGACAGGTTTGACTGTATTTTGTTTTTCGCTATACATTCGTGAGTGTGTGCGAACTAAAACATCACTTGCAAATTGTGAATTTTAAGGAAAAACTTCAAAGGCTAAAGGGCCAAATACACCACCAAACATGTTTGCGTTACACATGCTTGTTAAAAAAAGTGTAGTACACACATTACGCAAGCCGTTTGACAAACAGCATTTGTAATCGAAATTTGCCAGCGAAGGTTGTTTCAAATGGAAATGGATGAATATGGTGTGGTCATAATAAATGCTATTTTCTGCAAAACAAGGCGAAAGCAAACTGAAAAAACGTGTTTGGATGAAAATGTGGTGTGATACCTTAATGATAATTCTATTTTAAACAGGATGTCTTCAACGACCATCAGAAGCTCAAGTAATCGTGCAAAGGATGTGCGAAATAAATTTTATGAGTACTTTAATATTGTGAGAATTCAAATTTGCAACAGAAATGTAAACAAAAGTGTTTAAGCGACCGAAGGAGTCAAAATTGTTAATTTATTTTTTAATTAATAATAGAAACTGAATGTATAAAATACAATTCATTTGGTTTTTCATTTTGTCATTCAAAACACTTATTATAAAAAAATTCATTTCATTAATGTAAAAAAAAAACTGAAGAATATAATTTAAAAAAAAAACAAAAAAAAAAACAAAAGATTACATGTTTTTATTAGAGAAATTAATAAAGAAATCTTTTAAATTGGATGAAGTGGAAGCGGAGCTTCAAATCAATTCGTTTTGGGTCACAATAGGTCCAATAAATCGCATTAAAAATTATTAGGCGCGTTCATTTTTACAAACCCGTTCGCCTCAAAATTTACTGTAGAGTGAAAAAATTTTCCCACACACAACACAAACATAATTGCACGAGCACAAAAATATTAAAATGAAATAGATTTTCTTCAAACATCGATTCAAACACGCAAACACGGCCACCCACTGACAAAGCCACTTGACAAACACGGCATTTGTCAAACATGTTTGCGTAGTGGATGGGCCCTTTAAGTAAAAATTTCACAACACGACAAGCAACGGCGACGTGTCATAGAACAAGAAAAAGCGCTGCATTTGCATTTGCAAAGGACCGGGTTCGTTTCCTGGCGTCGACACAAGCAGGAATAAATCTGCTTTAAGGGCCAAATATACGCTTCAAATAATAGAACAAATCGATGTTATTGTAATCTGATGTGTAGTCCACATACTCAACAAACTGCGTTTGTCAAATTTCAATTTTATTTATTTCTTGCTATTTTATATACCATATCGGTACAAATTTTCCGCACATTCCCGTTCACAACTTCAAATTGACGAGAATGAGAAAAAGGCGCAATAGACGCTTCAAATGGTTTAACCATTTGACGAAATATTAAAAAAAATTGGATTTGTATCAAACGTTTGTTCAAATGCAAAAACAGCCCCACAGACACGTCAAATTGCCGTCAATTTTAGGGAACAGGCGTGCGGTTACCATGTCCGTGGTGGGAATCGAACCCACGATCTCTGGGATGGCAGCCAAGTGCACTGACCCATAGCCTGACGAGGCGATACATAGAGCTTCCTTACCAACCGAATATTATTTATTGACCTATAAGGTGTTAAATCGAGTGTCCTGAGTATCAGTGCTAGTGTACTTCAGGGTTTGGTCTTGTGACCCATTTTGTATAATTTATTTACTTATAATCTGCCTGTACTGGATAACTGTAATACATTTGTCTACATAATACACTTCAACGTTCATTGTTCTACCTTGAACTTTGAAACTTTGAAAAGTCCTCTGCTATATTCTTCACTAGGAGGAGAAAAAATATTCATTGTCCTAATGCTAATCTGAGAGTTAATAACAAGGACATACCCAATTATCTTACATATCTTGGGTTGATCTTAGACACTTGCCAAAACCCTTGACAAAATCCTTTAATTAAGCCAAAGTCACAGTTGTTACTACATCTCAAATTGATTATTTTCTCATGTTGGGGTTGACTCTGACCACATACACACCAGGCGTCTGCAAATTGCCCTAAATAAACTTCTTAAATGACTCCTTAATTTACCCTTTTACTTTTCTACAGTACTTCTACTTAAAAGAACCATGTGCAAATGGTGCGCGGCAAAATTGAGCTATCAATCGATAAATATAAGAATCGCAATACTCTTATATAACACACAATGTTTTAATAAAATTGCCTATGTTGATATATGCCATACTAACTCTTAGGCAAGTCCAAGGCTTGGCATGCCAACCCTAGTTGTTACTTAGTAGTTCTAAGTTTTATCTCATTAATAATTAAGGTTTTTGTCTTCCTACTTTCCTTAGCCATGTTACATTATTTTACTTACACTATGCATACACTCTATGCTCGTAATTTTAATATTATAGTTGTTAAGTTATTGTGTAACTACACTCTGTGAAATTTATTTAAGATTGATTTTTCAAATTATAATAATATAATCACTTACTAAATATGTAGATACATACACATATGACACTTACATTACTCCCACGATGTTTGTGCCGAGGAGAAGCTATGAGAATATGTTATCTGTCTGCTATTAACATCGAATTAACAGTGTAGACCGCTCTGAAGTAACACTATCTACTGAATGTATACTCTTTGCCAAAGAGTCTTTGTGGTATATTGGGCGTTCGTGCATATTTAACGCTGAATATATAAACCTGAAGCCATCATGCATTGTCGTCAGACAAATTACAAAACAGTTTTTGCTTGACATTTAGTCGTTTTTATTAAATTTGGTATATGTAAATTTAACTATAAATTAAATACAACAAACACACACTTATATAATTAAATTAGAGATGATCGCAGAAAGTATGACACACCCAAAATACTACATCGAGTCTGTGCACCAATGTGTAACCAACGACTGCGACTACCACACTTTGATCGGTGGCTTGTGATTGCCGCAACGCGGAAAATTTGGCGGTATGGGTGGCAAGTCTTTCGGCGTACCGATCTGGAAAACTAAATTCATGCCGATGACAATGTGGTAAAGGAAATGACAATGGAAGAGCCACGAGCCAGGATTTTCGGCACGAAAGCGTATCACAGCGTAACCGTTATTGGGTACCGCGACGGTATCCTTGAGTGCTGGCTTTAGATAATGCCGTTCGAGCATGCCGCGCTTATCCAAATCGAGTGCATGTTTCAGATTCATCCGTTTGTTATTCTCATCCGGGGACCGGCCTAAGCCGAGTACATAGAAAGCACTGCCGTGCAGGTGGAACGGATGACTGATATTAATTTGTTGCACTTCATCCACCAGTACAATCTCGACGATCGCATTCAGCGGTATGTCGATCTTATGCGTACACTGGCAATTCTCGCCGCACTCGGACGGACGATTGTCGCCATTGCAGAAGTAGTCGGCGGGTATGTCTGCGCTCTGTGAAAGTATCGGCGACGGCGGCGGCACATAGGAGATCTCATCGATCAGCGATATCAGGTGATCGGCATCGGAGGCAACTGTGTGCGAGCGGTGCATTGAAATACGAAAAAGAATATATATATATATATATTGAGTTGAGGAGATTAGGACACATTATACCCATTCAATTAGACCAATTCGATTTGGTTTTATACTTTTTCGAAGGCAAATGTTAATTAATTAGAACTTTATTGTTACCATACAAACATAACTAAGCATATATGTACATACATATGAGTTAGACTTAAGTTGAAGTGGACGAACATATTACAATACGAGTACATACGAGTATGTATGTATAATATATAAAAGCTCATACACACGAAGAATATCTGTCCAGTAGATTTTGGTATTGCTCGACAAAGAAATGGAAATAAATTAATTAAACTACACACATACACATAACATACAATACATAGATATTTAAACGGTACTCGTAGTGACCATTGGCAGTAGATAGTTTTGTTATTTACGCTAGTACCACGTCACCGGCGGCGTATGATCGCCGCAACGTGGAAACTTTGGCGGCACCGGCGGCAGGTCTGCTTGTGTGCCGATGTGAAAGACCAGATTCATGCCGATCACGATGTGGAAGAGGAAATGGCAATGGAACAGCCAATAGCCTGGATTGTCTGCTCTGAAACGCAATATGGCGTATCCATTGTTCGGTACGGCGATTGTATCCTTGAGCGGTGGTCGCGAGAAGTCACGCTCCAGCATGCCCATGCGATCCAATTCCAGTGCATGTTTCAAATTAATTTTCTTGATCGATTTATCTGGCGAACGGCCCATGCCGACCACATAGTACGCAGTGCCATGCAAATGGAACGGATGACTCAGATTCGACTGCTGCACCTCGTCCACCAGCACCACTTCGACAATGGCGCCGAGGGGTATGTCAACCATGTGCGTGCACTCGCAGTTTGGCCCACAATCTGATGGACGATTGTCGCCGTTGCAGAACGTTTCCGGGGGTATGTCCTCGAGCTGGGAGAGTGGCGGCGCCGGCGGTGAAATGTAAGAGATTTCATCGACCAAAGAGATCAGATGATCACCGCTGGGCACAACTGTAAGATTATCGGTTTCGGTTGGGTGGAATTGCTGGTTAGTAGCAGATTAGTTTACACTTTCTCGTCGTTTTCGGCGATCAACAAAATGTCAGATTTTTAGTGATCGTATGTGTGTATGCAAGTACAGTGGTATGTTGAAGTTATTTATAAGGGGGAAAATCAATTAGATGCCATTAGATGAGTGTTAAACATTTTCTAATGTAAATTCTACACTCCTCACGCAGTGAACAATGTTGAATTTTACGAATACAACGACATGCCAATGTACTAGGGTTGTAACGGAACTTCGCCTCCGCCCCTGCAAGTTTTTAACGTATTTATTTAAATTTGTGAAAGAAGACAAAGGACAATGGCACCAATATCAACCCCATCATATGGAAATCGTTAATAAATAAATAAAACAATCAAAACCGGCTTCCACTAAACGAAGAACCTTTATTATAGTGGAAATACAATAAACAATTTAAAGCTTTTGCTCCCATTATTCGTGCTTATTTATTAGTTCAGGATTAGTTCCAAGTGAGCAACTGTTTAGTGGAGCCGGTTTAATTTACGAACCCTAGAAAATTTTTGTTTGTTAAATGTAATTTGCCTCTCATTTAATTTGATTATTAATAGCTTTATCAAATCTACTACAATTTGTTTCAATAAAAGTTAAATAACGAATTTGTTGCATTATTAATCCCTCTGCTCCTCCGCTAAAATGGCCACCGTTACAACCCATACAATGTACCTATACCACTACATGTTTTCACATGTCGTCATATTAGTGGAAATGGAAATTCTTCCCTCAGTTAAACACAGTCTATATAATCCCACACTAATTTCCCTGCGGAACAACCGGTAGGTTATATTTCCACTGTGCTAGAAATTTGGGCATACCCTATCTCAAAAAAGATAGAATATAGTTTGTGCATAATTTATTTGCCAATGAACTCATGAGTGAAATTTAGAGCAGCCCCTATTTACGTTAATATATATGTATAATAATGCATCATGTAGATTGGCCAAGTAAAACTATTATACAATATTGAGTAAATATTTAGTGTCTAGGGGCTGCTTAAATCCTTGCGGATAGAGTGTTATAGAGATTGATAGGTTTTCAATTTAGCGTGAAGAGTATAAAATCTTCGCCTTAACCAAAGACACTTTTGTCTTTCTCCGCCTACTACATTCCAGAGTATTTGAGAGTGAGTGAGTAAAGTTGTAATTTAAAACCATATGGCATTTATATTTTTCATATTAATTTTAGAAGTTTCTGTACTTCAATATTATTCAACATATTCGAACACAGATCGCTTCAAATCGATTTTAATGATAGCCGATAACTATATCCCATAGCCCATAACGTAACGCTATACGTACCCAAGTATCTGTTATATGTATTCGGTATGAATAGATTTTTAGGTTCATATACATAAAACCTGAATGGTAAAAATATTTTCACATCCGGGCGATCCACCAGCACGCCTTTATCAACTTTCTTTGCATTTTTCAGGTTTGACACGCAAATTGCATCGGCGCGTTTGCGATCGCAAATTGCATCCAGCGGGTTTAAGATCTGCGAAGTATAGTTAGCAATTTAATAAAAGTTTGGCATAACGAATAGTCATAGTTGGCAAGTAATGTAAAATTTTCAAACGTTTGTTATGCATTCATATGTATAGTATATACTAGCATTATTTGCATTAAATTTCAACTTACCAAAACAGCTTTTGGGAATTGGCCTTAATAAGTTTGTCTTGGGGTGCCAGATATTTTACAAAGGACCACGCTAAACGACGCGCTCACTTGTGCATTGAAATGAGTGCATTGTATTTTATATATGTATATTATATATATCTTTTTTACAAATACTTTATTACATTTATTTTAAACAATAAACATTAAAATAAACGGCAGTAAAAGAATTACGCTTTGCTTCTTTCATTACTCGTAAAAGTAACTCTCCTTTACAAATGCGTTGATACAAAATGGTTTGGGTGAAAGTGAAAATTTATATATTACAGGGTGCAACATGTATAATGTTTTTAGCATAGCAACTCGTAGAATATAAAAATGTATTAAGTTGAAAATGTTATATTTTTTGTTTACATTTAACTCAATTGAACGCCAATTGAGGAAATTGCTGCTAGGAGTTACTTTAAATTATATATTTTTTAATTTGCTTTATTATTTTATTATTTACATTTATTTAGTGTTTCCCTCCTTTGTTTATTTCCATTTATACAAAGTGTGAGAAATGTACTAAAAAGGGCTTGGCATTGAGAGCTGTCTAAAAATTAAAACAAAATTGTAAAAATTGCATAATTTATAAAAAAAAAAACAAAAAAATAGAAGGAACATAAATCATAAAAATAGAAGACAGTGAATAAGATAAAATTAAAAAAGGGTAACCCACAAAAATTAGCTATTAATTTCATTCAATTTTTTATTTTGTTTTAATTTTTCTTGCTCCTGACACATTCAAAATGACTTCTGCCCAGAGAAAGCGTGAGCTAAGTTGTTCTGCTTAAAGTTCTCTTTGATTTGGAAGCTCCCGATTGTTGTTGTTGTTCGTATTATAATTTTAAGACATTTAAACTAAGCTCAACTTGACCACTTCAAGTGTGTTTCTTTTATACAAATTTACAACTAGGCTAAGTGTGTGCGTGTGTGGGGCAGCAGGCCAGGGCAGGAAACCGTGAAGTCTCAGTTAAGGTTTCTTGCTTTGTCGATTGGTATTACTATTACTTTAAGTGTATTGGCAAGGTTGTGGTTAGTAAGAGGTGTACAAACGCGCACACATATTGTCTTTTGAACTTTGTACAAAGTTTCATCAGTTAAGCTTTTGGCAATATTTTCATTTATTTTTATGTGTATGTACTATTAGCGTTGGACTTAATTTATGGGTATTGGTGGCGTGTGATCGCCGCAGGTTGGAAAGCCTGGCGGCACCGGTGGCAGATCGGCATTGGTGCCGACCTGTAATATCAGATTCATGCCGATCACAATGTGGAATAGGAAATGGCAGTGGAAAAGCCAGAAACCTGTCGAAAGCAGAACATTTAGACGTGTTGATCATATGTGGATTATTTTTCGTTATTGTACTACTCACCGGGATTATCGGCTCTGAAACGTAGGACTACATATCCATTGTTGGGCACAGCGATTGTATCCTTTGTCGGTGGTAAGTTGTATTGTCTGTGCAGTAAGCCACGGCGATCAAGATCCACCGGTCACGTCCCCCTAGCTTTGTTGGAACGTTTGTGGTGGCTGTTTTAGCAGTTAGTCACATTTGTGAGGATACGTAACAATGCAGTCATTTGTTTATTTTAATCATATTTCAAATATTTGCTGATTTGCATTATATTATCTGCGTTGCACATGCAAGTCATCAAGTTTTACATCGCATCAATTAAAAAAAATTAATTTCTATTTTATTTGTATTACTTTCATACGGTACTAATGACTTTCAATGAAGAGTATTATATACAATTTTATACGCCATAATCAAAATTACATTTTGGTTGTTATACGCAGGTTAATACATATTAGAAATAAACAAAGATCTTGTAATGCAAAAATGAGAAAAAAGTATCCAAGTTCTTCAGATCAAAAGCGTAAACGCTTAAATTGTAACATGTTGTTCAAACAAACACCAAGAATTGTAGATTGATGTACTGCAGTACAGGTTAACCGGTATATAAATATATCTCCGTATTTGTATGCGTGTACCATAATAAACTTGTTTATTAAATAGAAGAAAAAGTTATATATATGACACGGAATTGTCATAGCAACAACAAAACTTTGGCCAAACAAATGTCGGGGATAATCAAAGAAATAAGTTGCAGATATGTCGGAGGAACTGAAAAAGGCTGGTCTCTATATCGACGATATATACCGTCTACGCGTACAGGATCCGCGCATTGCCAACGAGACGAATGAGTTGCGTGAAGAGTGCTTGGAATTTGCGGACAAATTGCAAGAGTTCAAACGTCTGAGTGAAGAGTTTTTTAAGCTAGCCAGTAACTACGCCAAGGATGTGGAGAGGGAAAAATTGCGAGCAATTAGCACGCAAAATCAATTAAAAACAATGGCTAAGCACCGTCAAGCAGAACAGCAAGTTTATCAGGTGAGGTGCATTGTTAATCCAAACTCAGTCCGTTGAATTCATCACAAACATCCACAGAGTCAGATACATGAAAAGAACGTTGACCTGGATCGCCTGAAAAGCGAATATCAGTATCTGCAGCGCATTGAGTCGGAACAGCAAGAGGTTATCAACAATTATCTCATGAATCAATAAACTATTTATTAACCTAAAGCGAAACTTTAAGCGCTGATCTAACTGACTTTCGCTTGATTTTTACGGTAGCACTCGAGACTGCAAAGCGGCACATTTGTCTTCGCGCAGTTGTAAACTTTACGTTGGCTACATCCTTCGATACCGCACAGTTGTGGTTTTGGAACTTCGCGAGATGTTTGAGCTTGCAGTGGAAAGTCGTAGCCGTTTGGCATTTGAACTGTTGCACCAGACAGCGTGTTCCTGTAGCTGATCATTGGCTGTGCCGGTTTCAGCATTTTATTTCGTGCGGCTGCTCCACGTTGCTTGTTGCTGTCCTGCTTCTTTAGAAGACGTTCCATTGTCTTCTTTTTATCCTTCTCGCGCCGTTCGTCGGCTTGTTGCTTACGCTTCTGTGACTTCAACACCGCCTTTTGTATTTCCTCCGCTGTTTGCGGCTTCTCCTTCTCACGGTAGCCGTTAGGCAGCGAAATCAACTGTTCGCCACCGGGTGAGGACTCTTTGTCCAGGCTGCGATCATACATGGCACGTTGCCGTGCAGTCATCAACTTCGGATCTTTAATTTTTTTCAGCTCGTCGTCAACATCGTCAAGTTTGCCCGATTCGATAGCAGTCAGCCAGCGTTCTTCGTCGCTGGAGGTGCCGCTACTGCGTCGCTTTTTGGATTTCCTACTCGCACTTGTCGATGTTGTTGTAGCTGTTGGACCGCTACTGTTGTTGATGTCCTTTTTACTCATAGTTAGATTCGATGATTTGCATGTGGACAAATCGGTAGAAGCAACGGTTGGTTCATCCCCTGGCTCCTCGACATGGGTAACCACATCCATTTCTACTTCTTGTTCGCACGTTTTTTCATCGTCAGCATCATTTTCTGGCACTGGTGGCGATGGCGGTGCTTCCTCTTCGTTATCATTGTTTGGTTCAACATTTACGTCTGCGGCCTTTTGTGGTTTTCCAGTTATGCGACGTTTGTGCTTTTTTGACCGTTTGCCACTGCTCTCTGCTGTCACAAATAAAAACTATTTTTTTAATAAAAAAACAAATTTAATAAACCTAAAAATGATTACCTTCCCGCCTGCCCATTGTTTAATGTAATCGACTGCTTGAAAACAGCGCTGTCAACCTGAGCATAAATTGTTACCTACATTTTTACCATTCATGTAATATAAACAACTCATAAATTGTAAATTACAAAAAAGGTCCAGCATGGGCTATTTTACAGGCCGTTGACGGACTCCGAAAATAACTACATTGGTATTACCCAATATTCAACTGACTTAAGTGGTACTACGTTCACAAACACAAACGTTCTTCTATCTAGTGATACCTACGAAACAATTATTTGAATTAATAAATACAATTCCAATACCGAAAATTTGAAATTGCGAGGGGCTGCATTTTTTTACGAATTACAGGGTCTTTTGAATTATGAAGGCAGTTTCACATAAATTATTGAGTTTTACGGTTTATCATTATACGTAGTGTCATGATTCTACTTTTTTAAATAAATGGACAAACATTCCACTTCATAAGTTACCAATATAGATATAGAAAAAATTTCATTCTTCATTCTTTTATTCATAATATTCTAGGGTGAATGGTTTTTCATAACCAATTGAGAGGCATAAAGACTCGAATGGAAAATCCATCACAGATAACTAGATGTATTAGTAAACTTTAATGGAATAAAAATAATTATATTAAAATATTGTTCTTAAAGTTTACTTAAAATCAAGGGGATAGCAAACCCTTTAAAGTTTAGAGTCTAAACCAGTTTGTGGTTTAAGTCAAATGTACTCGCTCTTTTTATTGTTACCTTGGTGCAAATGCCATGTGTGGCAACACTACAGAAATATTGATTTATGTTTAGTTTTATCGAAATGCGTGACAACTGTCTAAGCTATCGACTATCGAACTTTTAGTTGGATACTTGAATTTCCACTGCTACCATTTAAAGGTTAGTTTGTTCTATATTTCAAATTGCAATAGTTATTTGATTATATTTTCTAAAGTTATCGTCTTTTTATTTATATACACTGTGAATACACAAACAAACACTGGCATGACATCATAAAACCACAATCTTTAATATAAGAAGTACTTCTTTTAAACTACGTGTCAAACCAAAGTTACTTAATCAAACCTCTCAGTTTCTTAGTCAATGCAAGTATGGCCGAAGTCAGAACATCGAGTTTAATCGACGTAACGAGAAGCATTGATCAATTAACTCACATGCTCCACGTTTATGCCGGCGCAAAGACGCGTAATGTAGTGGGTAATTACATCCTTAGGAATTATATCGGATGGTTATATAACGGACCCCACTTACCTCATGTCAAAATATACACCTATGGCGATAACTGGCGCGAAACCGGACTGTTCCTGATAGTGGATCGCTTTGCTCTCATGGTCAGCTCAACGAAACCAAATGATAGTCAGTTGGGTGAAGCAATTAAATTACTCGATTGGACTCGCGGCTATAGGATTTATGGGCTACCATCGCAACACCTTGAAATAGTGGAAAAAACGTTAACGGAGATGGCGATTCCAATTACAAAATCGAAATTCCTAGTCTACGAGTTGAAACGTGAAGTGGCGCAAGAATTTCAAATAACCAAACTAGACCCAAAGCACTTCAATACGGCAAAACTGGAATCCGCGGATGCCGAGAAAGTCGACCTTTGTTGGGATTTACGTCAGCCTGGCTCAAGGTACTTCATCGAGCGATGCATTGCTTTCAACCCGAATGTTGCCATTCGAAGTGCCTTAAATAACAGGCCGTTCGGTTGGTGCACGTCATGTCAGGCGGGCTTCCTGGATGTGGTTCACATCTCAGAAATTTATGACAAACATAATTTTCTCCCTTATATTGTACGCCTTTATTCAAGTATGCTTGCCTGTGCTCGCAAAAATGTGATTGCATTGCTCTCTGAAACCAACTCTGAACAGATTACTTTATTCGAGCAATTGCGTTTTAACCAAAACGGAACAGTTTTTGCTATAAAAGCCTTTCGCGTGCCTGAGGAAAAAGTGTGGACTGAGAATATAGAGAAAGGAAAAAATGATTTTATTAATGTTTTTTATTAAATAACAACATAACCTAACGGTACTGCATTTACATTTTAATCAAGAAACAAACTTTGAAAAATTTGGCATCCTGAGCTGAGCCCACATATTTTTTTGCAAAGTAATAATAAAAAAAAAAAAAAAAAGTAATAATGACAACACTGCATTAATATTAGAGTTCATTCAATATTATCGAAAGACGTAAACAGCTGTTTATCGACTACTGTGTTCTCTATTTAAAATAGTAGTAATCGTTGACCGCTTTGTGTTCTTTGGCACTTCAAATGCAGAAAGCATTTTAATGACAGTAGTACTTGGGAGCGCGCAAGATCGTTTCATCTAAAGTCCGGCACACTAATCATAAAAAAAAAACAATGGAGGCGTAAGTAAATATTTTTGTTTATTAATTTACTATTCAATATATTCGTAGCACTTTCATTCATAAGTTAAACAAAAGGTTTGACGGGCGCTAGTCTTTCTCTCATGCAAACACGTCATATTGATAATGCACAAAAGTGCCATAGGATCATTGCCGTCCCGCTCTGAGAACCGCTTTAACTCATTAAAATTACTTATAATTCAGCCGTGCTGTCAAAGTCGGAGAAGCTATTATAATACACAATGTCGAAGTGCTATAATGTTCACATGCCGAGGAAGAGCGGGTATTAGAGTATCTGCACATAGGCCCACTCACGCTGCTCTGTTCTTTTATCACGCACATTCTCTAAAGACAAACATTTTCCATAAATTTCAGGCTCGATGTCAAACACTCGGCTCTAACCAATCAGGAGGTTATGCAGTTATTACAAGAAATAAAAGGTTCAAAGAAGAAGCACAGTATGCGGAATCTGGCCACCGTTACCTATGAAGCCTTGCAATATTTGGAAGAATTACCTTGCAAACAACAAACACGCCAATCGATAATTAACTATTTGAAGGATTTAGCTCCGTTCAATTTCAAACCAGTAGAGCTGCTTATGATGGTTAACGATCCACCAACGAGTCCGTTGCATATTCAGTTGGTACATAACAATTTTCTGTCTATCCATTCAAAAGTTTATAGTCAAATGTTTTATTTCCTGCAGATATTCGACGATAGCGCTACATTACTGAGTGACGATGATGTTATAAAGATTTTGTTGCTAACTTGGAAACATTTTCAATTGCCAGTGACATCCGGTCATTGATAACAGCCCTTAAGACTGTTCAGCTTCAACTACCACCAAGTATGCCTCTGCAGATATATAAAGGAAGAGATCGAGTTCTTAAGGTCCACTGACTAAACTATATCATAAGATTAATTTCGAATTATTAATTTAATTGAGCAAATACAGGCTGTCATCCGTGCTGCACGTGCAGTATAGTTGACGTCTCGCATTTATTGACTTTTAACGATTTAAATGGCCTAAAGCAGCGATAAGATCCTCTGGTCTTTTTCTGGGATAACACCGAATAGTTCATATTAAAAATCGCTTTGTATTACCATTTCGATATTTATGGATATATAGTTTATATACGTGCAAAATTTAGTTTGAAGAATTTTCTAGGAAAGGGGAATACGCAATAAATTTCTGTAGACCAGTGGCCGCGCTAACCAACTCATGTATTTTTGCTACGCGGTGTATGCGACTTGCAAATATTTTCCTCCTTCTTTTTGATTAGCGTCAGTCCTTTGACGCGACGTTTCTGACGTCGCTTGTCATCGTCAGTGCCATCTGCTATAGCTTGGTCCTCTAGACCTTCAGACGCTCAAAATAATCGGGCAAATTGCGTTCGAGCCATTATCACAATCTGAATATGGAACAAGGATTATAATATGTCATACTATACATATACAAATGTGACGCTAGTCTTTCTATAACAAACCCATTATAACTTGCTAGACGGTTTGAAATTCATGAAGGCAAGAGTAAGCTGGTTAAAAACGGTGACGATTAAAAGAAAATAGAAATTAAATTATACAATTGTTGTCACTGCCGTGCGCACCATGTGGTAACCATGTGGAAGTGGACTAAGGCTGCCGCCCCAGAGATCAGGATTCGGTCTTCACTAAAGTCGGGCTCATTTTCATCAACCTGCAGTAGGTGGCGTTACACTTTGGGACTCCCATCACCATTAACTTATGGCAGCACAAAAGGCCTAAGTTTGGGCTAAGTGACCCTGCAGATCATTGCCGTCAACCGGTCTAACGAAAACACACCATTTTTTGGTTAGAAAAATATTTCCCTGGCCTGGCTTCAGTATAGCCGACCTATATAAGATTGTCAGCACATAGATTAGAAGATGCAAGCTGTGAGATCAAACGACTTCTGCTAGACCTGTGGAGATAAATACTTGTTACTCCCCTACGACAACAACTAATGAAATACCCCATATCCGGGTGAAACTGTATAGTCTCCCTTCAACCGGAGAGCAACTCCTGATGGAGAAGCATGTCTCAACACAGTTCTCCTCCCTACGATTCTGTCCCGAAAATCACGAGCTGTTTAGAACAGCGGTTGATCAACATACTTTTCTCTTTGTGCCCTTGTAGCGCCCACATTAGGTGCTTCGTCATCCGTCAGGAATTGCTAAGCGTTATGCAAGAGAGACCATTTAAAATTTTGTTTTAATACATTTTTTTTATTTTAAATGAGATAGACCATTAGTAAACCTCTAAGTTGAACGCAATAAAATTAAATAAATAGGATAAAAGCAAAGAAGAATAACAAAGAAGAAGATGGCGAGCCCTTGATTCTTCTTCTTCTTCTTATTCATGTGTGTACAGTCAAACCTGTCAACCTGACCACCATCACAAGTTGACCACTCGCCTAAGTTAACCACTTTTCGATGGAACCACATTTTTTTAATACAAAATTCATATTTTTAATTTGCATAAGTTGAACCTGTACCTTGTAAGTTTATCACTTTTTTGTCCGATTTTTTAATTCATTCAGTGAAAATTCACCTCGATAAGTTGACCACATGCTCAATTGTGAGCATTAAAAATCGAAAACAAAAATACGCAAGTCGAAATGATATAAAGGGTTTCAGCCATGCAGGTTTCCATAATTGCAATGATAATCCTTTGGAATCAACTGACACAGTTGTGTGATGAACAATTCAACAATCATTTACACAACATTGAAAATGAAAATGTGCATGTGGACTTTGGCAATAGTATCGACGAAGTTTTAGATGTCGTTTTAGCGATGTCTCAAATTCAAACGCTGTATCGCACAACAAACAACTTTTCTGACGAAAGTTCAGAGATGTCTAATATGGATAAATCAACAATCACATCAAGCCAAGCCCTTCAAAATGTAAAAAGCCTTATTGAATGTAGCTGCGAGCATCTTCCAGACTAAGTGGACCATCATATGTATATAATCATTACAACATAATATTGAACAATTTTAATAAAAAAAATAATGTTTATTGTTAGTCAATCAAAAAATAATTAAAATAGTAACTAAAAGTAAGGCGGTGCACTTTATAAGCTGACCACCTGCATAAGTTGACCAAAAATTCCCGAACCGAAGGTGGTCAACATAGACAGGTTTGACTGTATTTTGTTTTTCGCTATACATTCGTGAGTGTGTGCGAACTAAAACATCACTTGCAAATTGTGAATTTTAAGGAAAAACTTCAAAGGCTAAAGGGCCAAATACACCACCAAACATGTTTGCGTTACACATGCTTGTTAAAAAAAGTGTAGTACACACATTACGCAAGCCGTTTGACAAACAGCATTTGTAATCGAAATTTGCCAGCGAAGGTTGTTTCAAATGGAAATGGATGAATATGGTGTGGTCATAATAAATGCTATTTTCTGCAAAACAAGGCGAAAGCAAACTGAAAAAACGTGTTTGGATGAAAATGTGGTGTGATACCTTAATGATAATTCTATTTTAAACAGGATGTCTTCAACGACCATCAGAAGCTCAAGTAATCGTGCAAAGGATGTGCGAAATAAATTTTATGAGTACTTTAATATTGTGAGAATTCAAATTTGCAACAGAAATGTAAACAAAAGTGTTTAAGCGACCGAAGGAGTCAAAATTGTTAATTTATTTTTTAATTAATAATAGAAACTGAATGTATAAAATACAATTCATTTGGTTTTTCATTTTGTCATTCAAAACACTTATTATAAAAAAATTCATTTCATTAATGTAAAAAAAAAAACTGAAGAATATAATTAAAAAAAAAAACAAAAAAAAAAACAAAAGATTACATGTTTTTATTAGAGAAATTAATAAAGAAATCTTTTAAATTGGATGAAGTGGAAGCGGAGCTTCAAATCAATTCGTTTTGGGTCACAATAGGTCCAATAAATCGCATTAAAAATTATTAGGCGCGTTCATTTTTACAAACCCGTTCGCCTCAAAATTTACTGTAGAGTGAAAAAATTTTCCCACACACAACACAAACATAATTGCACGAGCACAAAAATATTAAAATGAAATAGATTTTCTTCAAACATCGATTCAAACACGCAAACACGGCCACCCACTGACAAAGCCACTTGACAAACACGGCATTTGTCAAACATGTTTGCGTAGTGGATGGGCCCTTTAAGTAAAAATTTCACAACACGACAAGCAACGGCGACGTGTCATAGAACAAGAAAAAGCGCTGCATTTGCATTTGCAAAGGACCGGGTTCGTTTCCTGGCGTCGACACAAGCAGGAATAAATCTGCTTTAAGGGCCAAATATACGCTTCAAATAATAGAACAAATCGATGTTATTGTAATCTGATGTGTAGTCCACATACTCAACAAACTGCGTTTGTCAAATTTCAATTTTATTTATTTCTTGCTATTTTATATACCATATCGGTACAAATTTTCCGCACATTCCCGTTCACAACTTCAAATTGACGAGAATGAGAAAAAGGCGCAATAGACGCTTCAAATGGTTTAACCATTTGACGAAATATTAAAAAAAATTGGATTTGTATCAAACGTTTGTTCAAATGCAAAAACAGCCCCACAGACACGTCAAATTGCCGTCAATTTTAGGGAACAGGCGTGCGGTTACCATGTCCGTGGTGGGAATCGAACCCACGATCTCTGGGATGGCAGCCAAGTGCACTGACCCATAGCCTGACGAGGCGATACATAGAGCTTCCTTACCAACCGAATATTATTTATTGACCTATAAGGTGTTAAATCGAGTGTCCTGAGTATCAGTGCTAGTGTACTTCAGGGTTTGGTCTTGTGACCCATTTTGTATAATTTATTTACTTATAATCTGCCTGTACTGGATAACTGTAATACATTTGTCTACATAATACACTTCAACGTTCATTGTTCTACCTTGAACTTTGAAACTTTGAAAAGTCCTCTGCTATATTCTTCACTAGGAGGAGAAAAAATATTCATTGTCCTAATGCTAATCTGAGAGTTAATAACAAGGACATACCCAATTATCTTACATATCTTGGGTTGATCTTAGACACTTGCCAAAACCCTTGACAAAATCCTTTAATTAAGCCAAAGTCACAGTTGTTACTACATCTCAAATTGATTATTTTCTCATGTTGGGGTTGACTCTGACCACATACACACCAGGCGTCTGCAAATTGCCCTAAATAAACTTCTTAAATGACTCCTTAATTTACCCTTTTACTTTTCTACAGTACTTCTACTTAAAAGAACCATGTGCAAATGGTGCGCGGCAAAATTGAGCTATCAATCGATAAATATAAGAATCGCAATACTCTTATATAACACACAATGTTTTAATAAAATTGCCTATGTTGATATATGCCATACTAACTCTTAGGCAAGTCCAAGGCTTGGCATGCCAACCCTAGTTGTTACTTAGTAGTTCTAAGTTTTATCTCATTAATAATTAAGGTTTTTGTCTTCCTACTTTCCTTAGCCATGTTACATTATTTTACTTACACTATGCATACACTCTATGCTCGTAATTTTAATATTATAGTTGTTAAGTTATTGTGTAACTACACTCTGTGAAATTTATTTAAGATTGATTTTTCAAATTATAATAATATAATCACTTACTAAATATGTAGATACATACACATATGACACTTACATTACTCCCACGATGTTTGTGCCGAGGAGAAGCTATGAGAATATGTTATCTGTCTGCTATTAACATCGAATTAACAGTGTAGACCGCTCTGAAGTAACACTATCTACTGAATGTATACTCTTTGCCAAAGAGTCTTTGTGGTATATTGGGCGTTCGTGCATATTTAACGCTGAATATATAAACCTGAAGCCATCATGCATTGTCGTCAGACAAATTACAAAACAGTTTTTGCTTGACATTTAGTCGTTTTTATTAAATTTGGTATATGTAAATTTAACTATAAATTAAATACAACAAACACACACTTATATAATTAAATTAGAGATGATCGCAGAAAGTATGACACACCCAAAATACTACATCGAGTCTGTGCACCAATGTGTAACCAACGACTGCGACTACCACACTTTGATCGGTGGCTTGTGATTGCCGCAACGCGGAAAATTTGGCGGTATGGGTGGCAAGTCTTTCGGCGTACCGATCTGGAAAACTAAATTCATGCCGATGACAATGTGGTAAAGGAAATGACAATGGAAGAGCCACGAGCCAGGATTTTCGGCACGAAAGCGTATCACAGCGTAACCGTTATTGGGTACCGCGACGGTATCCTTGAGTGCTGGCTTTAGATAATGCCGTTCGAGCATGCCGCGCTTATCCAAATCGAGTGCATGTTTCAGATTCATCCGTTTGTTATTCTCATCCGGGGACCGGCCTAAGCCGAGTACATAGAAAGCACTGCCGTGCAGGTGGAACGGATGACTGATATTAATTTGTTGCACTTCATCCACCAGTACAATCTCGACGATCGCATTCAGCGGTATGTCGATCTTATGCGTACACTGGCAATTCTCGCCGCACTCGGACGGACGATTGTCGCCATTGCAGAAGTAGTCGGCGGGTATGTCTGCGCTCTGTGAAAGTATCGGCGACGGCGGCGGCACATAGGAGATCTCATCGATCAGCGATATCAGGTGATCGGCATCGGAGGCAACTGTGTGCGAGCGGTGCATTGAAATACGAAAAAGAATATATATATATATATATTGAGTTGAGGAGATTAGGACACATTATACCCATTCAATTAGACCAATTCGATTTGGTTTTATACTTTTTCGAAGGCAAATGTTAATTAATTAGAACTTTATTGTTACCATACAAACATAACTAAGCATATATGTACATACATATGAGTTAGACTTAAGTTGAAGTGGACGAACATATTACAATACGAGTACATACGAGTATGTATGTATAATATATAAAAGCTCATACACACGAAGAATATCTGTCCAGTAGATTTTGGTATTGCTCGACAAAGAAATGGAAATAAATTAATTAAACTACACACATACACATAACATACAATACATAGATATTTAAACGGTACTCGTAGTGACCATTGGCAGTAGATAGTTTTGTTATTTACGCTAGTACCACGTCACCGGCGGCGTATGATCGCCGCAACGTGGAAACTTTGGCGGCACCGGCGGCAGGTCTGCTTGTGTGCCGATGTGAAAGACCAGATTCATGCCGATCACGATGTGGAAGAGGAAATGGCAATGGAACAGCCAATAGCCTGGATTGTCTGCTCTGAAACGCAATATGGCGTATCCATTGTTCGGTACGGCGATTGTATCCTTGAGCGGTGGTCGCGAGAAGTCACGCTCCAGCATGCCCATGCGATCCAATTCCAGTGCATGTTTCAAATTAATTTTCTTGATCGATTTATCTGGCGAACGGCCCATGCCGACCACATAGTACGCAGTGCCATGCAAATGGAACGGATGACTCAGATTCGACTGCTGCACCTCGTCCACCAGCACCACTTCGACAATGGCGCCGAGGGGTATGTCAACCATGTGCGTGCACTCGCAGTTTGGCCCACAATCTGATGGACGATTGTCGCCGTTGCAGAACGTTTCCGGGGGTATGTCCTCGAGCTGGGAGAGTGGCGGCGCCGGCGGTGAAATGTAAGAGATTTCATCGACCAAAGAGATCAGATGATCACCGCTGGGCACAACTGTAAGATTATCGGTTTCGGTTGGGTGGAATTGCTGGTTAGTAGCAGATTAGTTTACACTTTCTCGTCGTTTTCGGCGATCAACAAAATGTCAGATTTTTAGTGATCGTATGTGTGTATGCAAGTACAGTGGTATGTTGAAGTTATTTATAAGGGGGAAAATCAATTAGATGCCATTAGATGAGTGTTAAACATTTTCTAATGTAAATTCTACACTCCTCACGCAGTGAACAATGTTGAATTTTACGAATACAACGACATGCCAATGTACTAGGGTTGTAACGGAACTTCGCCTCCGCCCCTGCAAGTTTTTAACGTATTTATTTAAATTTGTGAAAGAAGACAAAGGACAATGGCACCAATATCAACCCCATCATATGGAAATCGTTAATAAATAAATAAAACAATCAAAACCGGCTTCCACTAAACGAAGAACCTTTATTATAGTGGAAATACAATAAACAATTTAAAGCTTTTGCTCCCATTATTCGTGCTTATTTATTAGTTCAGGATTAGTTCCAAGTGAGCAACTGTTTAGTGGAGCCGGTTTAATTTACGAACCCTAGAAAATTTTTGTTTGTTAAATGTAATTTGCCTCTCATTTAATTTGATTATTAATAGCTTTATCAAATCTACTACAATTTGTTTCAATAAAAGTTAAATAACGAATTTGTTGCTTTATTAATCCCTCTGCTCCTCCGCTAAAATGGCCACCGTTACAACCCATACAATGTACCTATACCACTACATGTTTTCACATGTCGTCATATTAGTGGAAATGGAAATTCTTCCCTCAGTTAAACACAGTCTATATAATCCCACACTAATTTCCCTGCGGAACAACCGGTAGGTTATATTTCCACTGTGCTAGAAATTTGGGCATACCCTATCTCAAAAAAGATAGAATATAGTTTGTGCATAATTTATTTGCCAATGAACTCATGAGTGAAATTTAGAGCAGCCCCTATTTACGTTAATATATATGTATAATAATGCATCATGTAGATTGGCCAAGTAAAACTATTATACAATATTGAGTAAATATTTAGTGTCTAGGGGCTGCTTAAATCCTTGCGGATAGAGTGTTATAGAGATTGATAGGTTTTCAATTTAGCGTGAAGAGTATAAAATCTTCGCCTTAACCAAAGACACTTTTGTCTTTCTCCGCCTACTACATTCCAGAGTATTTGAGAGTGAGTGAGTAAAGTTGTAATTTAAAACCATATGGCATTTATATTTTTCATATTAATTTTAGAAGTTTCTGTACTTCAATATTATTCAACATATTCGAACACAGATCGCTTCAAATCGATTTTAATGATAGCCGATAACTATATCCCATAGCCCATAACGTAACGCTATACGTACCCAAGTATCTGTTATATGTATTCGGTATGAATAGATTTTTAGGTTCATATACATAAAACCTGAATGGTAAAAATATTTTCACATCCGGGCGATCCACCAGCACGCCTTTATCAACTTTCTTTGCATTTTTCAGGTTTGACACGCAAATTGCATCGGCGCGTTTGCGATCGCAAATTGCATCCAGCGGGTTTAAGATCTGCGAAGTATAGTTAGCAATTTAATAAAAGTTTGGCATAACGAATAGTCATAGTTGGCAAGTAATGTAAAATTTTCAAACGTTTGTTATGCATTCATATGTATAGTATATACTAGCATTATTTGCATTAAATTTCAACTTACCAAAACAGCTTTTGGGAATTGGCCTTAATAAGTTTGTCTTGGGGTGCCAGATATTTTACAAAGGACCACGCTAAACGACGCGCTCACTTGTGCATTGAAATGAGTGCATTGTATTTTATATATGTATATTATATATATCTTTTTTACAAATACTTTATTACATTTATTTTAAACAATAAACATTAAAATAAACGGCAGTAAAAGAATTACGCTTTGCTTCTTTCATTACTCGTAAAAGTAACTCTCCTTTACAAATGCGTTGATACAAAATGGTTTGGGTGAAAGTGAAAATTTATATATTACAGGGTGCAACATGTATAATGTTTTTAGCATAGCAACTCGTAGAATATAAAAATGTATTAAGTTGAAAATGTTATATTTTTTGTTTACATTTAACTCAATTGAACGCCAATTGAGGAAATTGCTGCTAGGAGTTACTTTAAATTATATATTTTTTAATTTGCTTTATTATTTTATTATTTACATTTATTTAGTGTTTCCCTCCTTTGTTTATTTCCATTTATACAAAGTGTGAGAAATGTACTAAAAAGGGCTTGGCATTGAGAGCTGTCTAAAAATTAAAACAAAATTGTAAAAATTGCATAATTTATAAAAAAAAAAACAAAAAAATAGAAGGAACATAAATCATAAAAATAGAAGACAGTGAATAAGATAAAATTAAAAAAGGGTAACCCACAAAAATTAGCTATTAATTTCATTCAATTTTTTATTTTGTTTTAATTTTTCTTGCTCCTGACACATTCAAAATGACTTCTGCCCAGAGAAAGCGTGAGCTAAGTTGTTCTGCTTAAAGTTCTCTTTGATTTGGAAGCTCCCGATTGTTGTTGTTGTTCGTATTATAATTTTAAGACATTTAAACTAAGCTCAACTTGACCACTTCAAGTGTGTTTCTTTTATACAAATTTACAACTAGGCTAAGTGTGTGCGTGTGTGGGGCAGCAGGCCAGGGCAGGAAACCGTGAAGTCTCAGTTAAGGTTTCTTGCTTTGTCGATTGGTATTACTATTACTTTAAGTGTATTGGCAAGGTTGTGGTTAGTAAGAGGTGTACAAACGCGCACACATATTGTCTTTTGAACTTTGTACAAAGTTTCATCAGTTAAGCTTTTGGCAATATTTTCATTTATTTTTATGTGTATGTACTATTAGCGTTGGACTTAATTTATGGGTATTGGTGGCGTGTGATCGCCGCAGGTTGGAAAGCCTGGCGGCACCGGTGGCAGATCGGCATTGGTGCCGACCTGTAATATCAGATTCATGCCGATCACAATGTGGAACAGGAAATGGCAGTGGAAAAGCCAGAAACCTGTCGAAAACGGAACATTTAGACGTGTTGATCATATGTGGATTATTTTTCGTTATTGTACTACTCACCGGGATTATCGGCTCTGAAACGTAGGACTACATATCCATTGTTGGGCACAGCGATTGTATCCTTTGTCGGTGGTAAGTTGTATTGTCTGTGCAGTAAGCCACGGCGATCAAGATCCAAGGCATGCTTCAAGTTAATCTTCTTCACAGCCTGATCAGGTGAGCGTCCAATACCGATGACATTGAAGCCGTAGCCGTGCAAATGAAACGGATGCGACAAGTTTGGTTGTTGTACTGTGTTGGATTGAGGACAATAACTTGTTTTAGAAGGTACTCGTAATTACACATATATTAATTTAGTGTGAATGATAGGCTCATAGAACAAGCACAACATTTAATGGGGCCGTTCAAGTACTAGTATTACGTGTGTACCATATGTTTAATGGGAGCAAGGTAAGCCATATAAATTGAACTCTTCGTTTGTTAATAGTTATTATCGAAGGACTTTAGGAACTCGGAAATTCCATTTTGACTTATCATATATGAAGAGGGCTAGAATAAGTATCAGCAAATCGGTACTCTGGTAAGTTTAAGTATCAGTATTATCGTTTATATGTATCATATAGATCGAGTTCAACCCGAGAGCTTAGACATCAACTGTTAAAACCAGTTAAAAGGTATATGCATGAACAATGAGAGTGAACACTGCGACTAACAGAGATATTTTGGATGGTGTAATTAAATGTTGGAAATATGTTACATGATAGATATGTAGCTACAATACCAAACTGTATGACACTTTTTTCTTATCACCAGTTTTTTGAACTGATACTCCATATGGGCAGAAATAACATGTTTTACATGGAACAAAAATTCCGTTCACGTTTTGACTACTTTTTTAATCACTTTTAAATAATAAGATTTGGCGCGGTCCTCAAAATAGGCGCCCGTTACTATATTGACTTATTCATTGAAGCCAATTCTGGTCCTGTCAAAACTATTACTCAGGTTTGGAAACAGGAAGAAGCTACATTTGGGTATATGATATGTTAGCTGTGGAAGAAATTTGTTCTTCATTCATATAAGAATATAACGCCTGCACCGGCATAGCACAAATAGTACAATATTTACCAAATCTTCCCTAGGTTTGCGTGATGTTGTTTTTAGGTCAAGAGTAATACTTGTTGTGCACACAAAATATAATTTCTCGATTTTCGCCAAAACTGAGAAATTGTCTGCTTTCAATGCCCGATAGCTTGCTATCGAACGTGGTTACTTAATTAGACCAATGTTGCTATGGCACACAACATGGCACGAGTATTGGCTTTGTACTCGTAATTTGATATAATCTGTTGTCTAAAATACTCCAACTAAAATTATCTTCAACTATGTACGTACTGAAAAATCGAAGTATTTTTTCAAGAAATTTCTACCTATGTGCAAAATGAAAGCTTACCACAAACAATTTATTATGTTTTACAATAAATGTTTCATTTTGAAAGCTCCATAAACGTGCAAAATACAAATTACGTTAATTAAATTACGAAATAAGTACCAAATTATGTCATAACTACACGCCGAAGGTTAGGCGCAAATCGCCACAGTTTGGCATTATTTAAACAATTTTTTTTTAAATTTCTTGTAATGATTACGGTATGGAATATAATGGTTGTATTTCTGGTAGTGAATTACTATTATTTGCTTAATACGCCTTATGGCCAAACCTCAAACAAGTTCCAATAGAATAATGGGAACCACAATCGGACCATAGCTCTTGCTCGTTTTGTGATTAACGTTCTTACTTACCTTCGTCGACCAGAACGACTTCAACAATCGCATTCAGCGGTATATCGATCTTGTGTGTGCACATGCAGTTGGCACCACAGTCGGCTGGACGATTGTCACCATTGCAGAACTGCTCCGGATTGATTTCATCGTACTGCGATGTGAGTGGCGCCGGTGCAGAGAGATAGGAGATTTCATCGATCAGCGAGATAACATGATCGCCAGTAGGTGCAACTGTAAGCAATTACAAAATGAACTCAACTGAGCTTAAGAGCTAGTCTAATGACGTAAGCTTACCCAAAAACCGATTGTATGTATTGGGCTGGAAGAGATCCTCTGGACGATAGAGATAGAAGCGGAACGGCAAAAAGATCTTCACATCGGGTTTCTCAGCCAAAATGCCACGATCGATTTCCAAGGCATTCTTCAATTGACTGACGCAAATGGCGTCGTTACGTTGACGATTACATTGTGCGTCCAAGGGGTTCATGACCTTTTCAGGAGTTTTTTTTTTTTTTTAAATTAATTTTAGTTTTGTATTTTATGTACAAGTGCAAGGAACAACGTTATAGTTGCGTTTTGTGGTTTGGTTATCGTGTTGATTTTGCATATTTTACAAGTTTTTTTTTGGTTTTTTTGGTATGTAAAAGAGATAAGAAAAATAATTTTGTTTTAAATACATAAAAAATTGTATAAATCATTAAAGTAAAATAACAAAAAAGCGTCTTCCATCTAAGGACTATATACATTTGGTGTATTTACAGCACTCCCTACTAACATTTTTTACAGTCCTTCAGGCAATCTAGCCACATCGCGGGCTCACCAAAAGTGCTTATAGCAATCATTAAAAATTATTGTAGAGAATCACTTACCATATCGATTATATTTCATCTCAACTAAAATCGCAAAACTGCGCTGTTCAACTCACGACGAACAGCCTCACGATGCTCACAATTCTCACATTTGCAGAATGTGAACAACGAATATCGCAGCAACGAACCGTAAAATATCACAAGAAACAAAGCTAACCGAGAACTACAAACTATAGAGGGGAACTTACCACACCCTGCGGTATGCCCACATCATAGGTCGGTGCCGGTGAGGAGGGCTGATAGGGACCGCGCGCATAACGCAGAATCGCCAGCTGCTGGGCACGTCGGATGCCGCACTCGCCGAGACCGCGCAATTGGATCCAATAGGCGCCGACGGGTTGATCAGCAGTGATAACGAAATCGTAGCGCTCACCTGAAAAAATGCAATTGTTAGCGAGAAGTACGAGTTCACGAGGCGGAGGCGGAGGCGGAGGACATAGGAATACAAAATTGTTTAGTACGATTTGGATAACAAATTAAACGAGTTTGGGTTAGAGTAATGTGTGTTAGTAATGTGTCGTGGTGTGGTGTGTTTTGGTGGGTGTTGCAGTTTGTTGTTACTTGTTGTTGTTGAAGTCGCCATACAACTCGCTTGACCCTGAATGAATGCTGCACTCTTTAATTTGTTTGTGTAAGTCACAATGCTGATTTCAATTACAGTCAGTGCTAAATGACTTTGCTCGCACTATTACATTGGCCAACTACTGTGCACTACTGCTAGCCAGCTGGGTCTCTCTATCTGTCTATCTGTCTATCTGTCTGCACGTTTGTTTTTTGTCAGATGGTTTATTTAACCGTCTGTGTGGTGTGCATTAAATGATTACTTGATTGCACTTGACCCAAAGCAACTGGCGGAATTCTAAGCCACGAAAAGTGAAAGGCCTTGCATTTATTGTTGTAAGGTTGACGCCTTTATTTTGACTCACATACCATACTCGTACTAGTATGCCATTTGAACACTGAAGTATGTACTCGCAATTATGATAATCGCGTGGTTTATGATCGGGCGTAACACACAAAACTGACATCTGAGATCAAAATCTATTTCAGTCCAAATAGTACTTAAATCGATCAAAACATGTAACTAATCCTTATTTATTTAAGAACCGTAACTGTTTTAATTACAGCAGTGCAATGTGCTTAGTGTTCTTACATTACCATGAGCTTCGAAACAAAATCGTGTCTATGAATAATGCAATTAGTTAATTGTCGACATTAGTTTCATTGCGATCAGCTCAGAACTGTTACAAAAGACTTGACCAAACCAATTAAGCATTTGAGCATGTGAAAGAGCTCTAAGCGCAACTCTGTAGTTGTCACTATTGTTGCTCTAAATCGCCAACTCGATCGCCAATTCTACCGTCAATTCGATCGCCAATGAAACCAATTCAAATGCATTTTCATTTAATAATAAGTCGTGCCAACTTCACTTTGCTAGCAGCACTTCACGAGTATCTTGTAAAACAAAACGAGAACACCCGTCGACAGCACTCATTTCACTCACTCATTCACTCACTCACCTGAGAATGAAATGATCGTGTTCACATCAACCGGATGTACGGGCTCGCCATCTGTGGCAATCACTGTCATGCCATGTCCCTCGATTGTTACCTGCGCGGGACAGACAGACGCGAAGGCGTTGATCATGCGGAAACGATAGCGACGACCAGGTGTGATGGTGAATATCTCAAGTGGCGTGTTTGTCATAAAACCGGTATTTGGATCACGGAACTGTCCCTTGCCGTTGATTAGCATTGATTCAGGATCTTGGCCGGTGTTGACTGCCAAACGACCGGGATAACGTTCAGCCGCGTCTTCGTGCAGCCAGTCGCTGATTAACATGATGTGCGTTGTCAAATCGAAATCATATAGATGTGAATTTGGATCACGTGAGGGAGGTTGACGCACCACGATGCTGCCGTAGAGACCGTCGAGCTTTTGTAGACCCGTGTGAGCATGCCAGAAATGTGTGCCCGCATTGCCAGTCCATTGGTATCTGTGATGTTGTATGTGATTTAATTAACGTAAATCGTGTATTATTTTATTAGCGTATCTCACTGCAAAGTACCTGAATGTGTTACCCTGTTGAATCGGGCACTGTGTCACGAATGGCACGCCATCATAGTACTGGGAACCGCGCTGCCAGATACCGTGCCAATGAATCGTCACCTCCATGCCTTCCATGTGATTTTCAACATCAATGACGACCTTATCGTTTTCACACACTTGTATACTCGGTCCGGGTATCATACGATTCGCTGTCAGTATGCCGCGCTCCACGCCATCGGCCAAGACACACTGACAATGACTCCAAACGGTGTTGGTCGCATTTGGCGTGCAAACTTGACAGGCGCTGTAAATGAAAATGTTTGTGTGAATTTTTACATAACTTAATTCAGTGCTTTACAGACTAAATCACTGATGGATAGATAATATATATATGTAATGTAGGTGAAGAGATAGATGGCCGGGCCAATGAGAGCCAGATAGACTGTTAGGTAGATAGATAGATAGATATAACCGGATAGGTAGATATACTGCTTGATAGGCAGATTTATAGATAGAAGAATATAAGGCTATAAAAATATATGTAAATCTGAAGCTTCAGCTAGGTATACAAGAAAGGTATATATAAGCTTTCCTCTAGGTGTTTAAATAAGATGTTGAGACGCGTATGCCGACTCCTTCTATGTTCGCTTAAAAAGCTCTTTACCGATTTTCGCGTATCAATTTTGAGGCTTGTTTGAGGCTGTACACCTCCACATTTGCGAGTCGTTAACCAGCGCTCAAATTTGTGCCCAAGCAATGCACACACGCGGTAATATAATGATATATCTAAAAAAAAGTTGGCCAGCAAAGCAGCAATCAAAACGCCTATAATTTTATGGCGAGTTCAGTTAAAGGAAACACCTTGGGATATTATTTATTTATTTATTTTTTTTGTTTGGTTTTTTGTTATTTATTGCTAAGCTGCTTGTGCGCTAAAATTTATCACCCTGTATGAATTACACTTAGCAGTCTTAGTTATAGCTGACTCGGCGGTGGTAAAATGAGGAAAATATGTAGCAAACGCGAAACACAGCGACACAGGAAATGCAACACTAATGCGCAGATACAAATTATAATTTTGTATAAAATTATGTAAATTGCAACACTGCATTTTGTAGCATGAACAGTTTGCTTTCAAGTTGCTTACAATGCGAAGGGGTCGCTTATAATGAGCAGCTAATGATAGCGAATTTGCAAATGCTTTTGAAATCCAATTCATGCAATTCTACAAACAATTTGAAATAAAATTCGATTGCCCCTTATTATTATTAATATTTTTTTTTCGTGATGCAAATATCTGCCTAGTCTAGGTAGCTAGCTAGCTCAGTTTTTGAGCTAAAGTGTTACATTTGTCGGAAACAAGCGGCCTCGAAGCTGGCGTGTTGTGTTGGTGTATTTTCCTTAGTTATCTTTCGGTTGTGTGATTTGAAGTTACGTACGGTGAGCAGAATCCCAAACCTTATAACTTTTAATTTATATAAAACTTCTTCATTTTAAATTTTATTTATTTAGTAGCGTAGCCCGCCATACGTTGTTCACCCAGCTGCTTCTGTGCTTTAAAACTCCAAATTCGTCAAGCAAAAATT
The DNA here is from genome assembly GCA_035041755.1 of Cacoxenus indagator. Taxonomy (NCBI): domain Eukaryota; kingdom Metazoa; phylum Arthropoda; class Insecta; order Diptera; family Drosophilidae; genus Cacoxenus; species Cacoxenus indagator. Next base: position 1,173,848 of record JAWNKX010000240.1, read on the forward strand.
CAACGTAAAAAATAAATTGGATATCCAGAGAAAGAAAGTTTCTTTTTTTGCATTTTCATTGATACGGTAAAGTTTAAAAAATTCAATAGAAACCGGAGGATTTTAATATAGTTAAGTTAACTGCAATAGAATGGGTACAAACAAAGTGGTCTCTCCGGGCTTTTGCTTAATACTGTTTATATATTCGTATGTTTTGACGTCAAAAGTCATAGCAATGATTCGAATAGGGTTCATTATACTAAAATTTATGAGTCGCGCATATTTTCATTATGATCATTATGCATTTATGAATCAAAACTTCGCGGGTTATTAAGTACGCTTGACTCAGGCTCGCCAACATCAGGTTGTCGAACCGCATAACTATCGCTTTCATGCCTGAGCCAGTCAGTGAATATTGTGTTTCTGTTGTTGTTGTTGTTATTGTTGATAATATTACATACAAGCAAATACGAGTGCGAGTGAATGCGCTTTTTTTCTATATTTATTTATTATAATAGATACTTCAGTTTAATGTGCAAGTAAGCGCGGGCAACGAAAACGTTTGGGTGATGCTTGGCTCTGACTCATATTGCAAGCCGGAGTTACTTGCCTTACGGTGTTTACGTGTATGCACCACTGGCACAAAAAGTGTAAAATAATTGTCTACTTTTGTTTTTTTTTATTTTTATTTTATTGTATTAATACAAACACTATTTATTTATTTTTTGTTCTCTTATTTCATTTTTTTGTTTTTCCACGTATTATATTTTGTTGTTCATTTCATGTGCAAATAACAGCGTGGGAAACACATATGAACTTAACACTCTCGAAAGAGGCCGACGAGTTGTCATACTGACAGATACAATTTTGCATGTGGCGCTTTGTGAGACGGGTCGCCCGCTATTCGCTCCACTGTCTCTACGCGGTTGCCGCTCTACTATTTTAATAATAGTGCGCTTGTGTCACAACGCTTCTGTCAATGACTTGCGATGTGCATGTCAACGCGTTCATCATTGTCTTAACTATCCGCGTCATAATCATCACCATCATTATCATCATCATCATCAGCAGCATCATCAGGTAGTAAAGTTGCGATGTCGCGTTATTAACTGTTATATAATTTTTACGGTTTTCATGCATATTTTCTGTACGGCCTGTCTGTCAGGTGCTGCTACTGCTCATCGACAATACGCCGGCGTCATTACAATATGCCATTAAAAAAGAGGTAACAAGTTGGTTTTTAATTTACTTTAACTCTTCACTCCCCTTCTCCAACATTGCTTTGGTTTTGGTTTTTGCTTGAAGTTTTGCTTTTGCGGCTTTTGCGCGTGGTTTGATTATAAAACTAATAAATCTCAACTTGTCAACTTCCGCATAACTAGATGAAATGTGAATGATGAGCTAGAGCTAAGACAAGTTGAGAAAGTGAAATGTTTGGATGGCCTCGACTAGTTAGTTAGTTAGGTGGCTACGATTAGATACTTACGCGCCCAACACAGTGTAATATTCGAGGGTGAAGTGATAGTAACAGATTCTTGGCGGTTCACCCTCACGACAGGCACGTGCGCATTCATCTGGTGCCGAGAGTGCAGGATTGCGTCTTAGTTCTGCTGTGGCGCTCGTTGAAAAGTCCAAATGGCGGAAAGGTGATTTTGGATTCGGATTAACAACGGTGCCGGTGACTTTGTTGGCTGGATAACGCGCCGAGCTTGGCAGACTGCCGCGTGAATTCAGATAACCGCTGCCGGCAGTTAGAGCGGGAGGTGGTACGCCGGTACCCAAACTGTTGCCGGTGAGTGGCACGGGACGTGGTTTCTTTGCGCCAAGAGAGGGATGCGTTTGCACGAGTCCGTGTGTTGCCGAAAAGAACGGTGAGTCGAAGGGTGTGGCGCTGCTTGGTGTGACAACATGTTGCTGCCAAAATGAACCAGCCGGCGTCTGATCTGATAATTTATCTGTAAGTAGTAGGCATAAAGAAGCGAGTGAGACGAAAATGTTATTTTTCAAAATCGTGCAAAGCACTTCGACTTCGCATCAAAAGTTCAATCAAAATGTTACGTAATTTATTTGGGCTACATAACAATACAAAATTAAATGTCGAAAAGTCATGTACGAGTATGTGTCGAGTCAGGGAAATAATAAAAATTAAAAGGCAGTTAACCACAAAAACGCCTTTGTCTAGAAAAAATGCACTTGTTCATTGCCTTGGTTTGCTTGCGTAAAAAATAACGAGATCAGAATGGGTAGCAACTGCTTTCGGTACAGCTTTGAAATGCAAAACAATCACAGAAAAAAATAGGTCAAAAGCCAAGGGGACTATGCGTTTATAAGCCCATTATTTCATAGAGCATTCAATAGTAACAAACAATGCAACTCGCTTGGCTTACGTAGATTTGTTACACCGCCCACGTTGTCACGTAAATGCATTGCCACGTTGTCACGTTCCTACGTCGCCATGCTGACATGCATAGAATTTAGAGTTGCCTTTCTATTTAGAAATGTATGCGTGTTGCCATTCAAATAAAGCAACAATGCCCGCTCAACCGCTGGGCGCAAAACAAAAGACTTAAGACACAAGCTTGGTGAACGCGCCCAGACCAAATCTGACTGTGTGTGTTTGTGTGCATGGCTAGCTGCGTGGGCAAAAAGCGCAGCAACTGCCAAGTTTCACAAATATTTACATTTAAATGTTCAACATTTCAGTTGCACTTTGTAGCTATTACTAGCCTCAGCTGCCTTTTAGTGATTTGAATGTTCGTCACTGATTAATGAACAAAGTGCCAAACCAACCAAGCGATGAAGCGACCCACTGCCAGACCGCTCGACTGACCACAAACACTATTAAAGCAGTAATACCAACACATGCTGTGATTTTCGTCGTCGCTATGGCGCTGAAGCAGAAGATTTTGTTGTATTTAGTTTCTGTCCGATTCGCACTTTCGCGCGACCAAGTGCAAAGTCATGTAGCAATGTCAAGTGCACGCAGTACCAGCAGATTTTAAAGTTGGTGGCTCGGTTTCACCCTTTTTTGCTTTTGTTTATGAGTGGATTTTCTTTTTTTTTTTTGTTTTGGTTTGGTTTTTTGCTAAGTGAAATGAAGATACTTTTTCAACGGGCCACCGCAATAACTGCAGAGCTCATCAATTATGTGAAAGCCGAAATTGTCATTGCAAATAAAGTGCGTAAAGTCTATCCTGAATACATTTCTTGCTTGTGAGACGATAACATTTGTATTTATATATTTCCATTAAACATTGGCGTTGTTGTATATTTGTTAATGAAAACATGAGCTTATTGGCGGTGAAAATGCAAAAGCCAAGCCAAAATCGGAAAAGACAAAAAGTTATCGAAGAGCAGGTGAACGGCCTATGCCGCTGTGCGGAGAGCTGTGCGAATTAGGAGCTTACGCGAGAGTCGTTGGATATATTGTCCAAGCAACCTGCAGCCATGACTGTGCAGAAGTCATGATGGCCACGAGGAGTCCCCAAAGTGCACATTCTGTGTGGACAAGATCACTGAAGACCCTAAACATGTCGGTTTGACTGCGGACGCTTCGTAATTTCGGTGATTACCTTGCTTTAAGATTGGAAAAGAATTGTCAACCAGTGTCGCCGGCAGACTGATGGTCGATGATGAGAAACTACAAGTGCTTTTGTAGGCTAGGGAACATGTACTAATATTTTTGACATTATATTAGGAGATTATTAACGGAAGTGTCTAACGCATTTATCAGTGTATTTATCTAGCCTATGCTTTCCAGATAAAAATCGAAAATCTTTACACTGTGTTACTCAGACCCTAGTACAATAAATTTGCAGGCAAGCCCAGAATGAAATCGAATCAGTTCTCTGACTTCCAGTTATTTGCATTATATCATGCAACCTACACTTAAAGCTGCACGTCAAATAAATCAAATTCAACGAACTAGATAAAGAGCAATTCAAGTCAGTGATCTTAGCCATTAGACCCATATTAAAAGAGCATAATCCAAAATATTCGTAATAGCTATTTTTAAGTGCACTCTATGTTGGTTTACAAGATAACGCAAACAACAAAAATATTTTCATATCTACTTGCCAAAACAAAGTTTCGTGCTACATCGAAAGAGCAAAAAACTAAAATGGCTGTTTTCTGCAGTAGATCATGAGTCGCTAGCGGTAAAGAATTGAGACAAGTATGCAGAAACAAGCAATTGCAACACCCACGCCAAATAAATGCTGCCTTGTGTGGATCTAAGTGTGGATGTGTGTTATTTTTTCTTAGTTTTCAGGCCGTTATTATGTGAACTAAGCGCTAACTCGGGCCGAAGTGGCAAACACATGCAGCACAGCACCTTTGATGCAACTGTTAAAGGTTGATTATACCTGGGCGTGACCCTAAGATTGTATGTGTGCATGAGTGTGGCTTGTTTAGTGGGCGTAAAGGTCGTTTCTGTAAAGTCAAACTAATTGTTCTAGTTATTTGGGGCGAAAAAATTCTATAGCTGCAAATCAAAATATTGTACGTGCCAAAACTGAAAAAATAAATTTAAAACAAAAAAAACGTATAATAACTTGTTTATCGTTTAGCAATTTGCAATTCAATGCAATGCAATTTGTTGAGTTCTTAAAATGTGATTTTATTTTATATTTATTTATTTATTTTTTTTATATATTAAATTTGGTCAAACTACTCGTTTTTGCCAAACTTGTGATTTTATGCATTTTCGAAATGCCTGCGGCGGAAAATTTACATTTATCTCATTTTAAAGTGTTCCAAATGTTGCGCATAATTGACAATTCACAAAACTAGAGTGCGCAGCGAGTTCAAATTTGGCGCATTAAAAAAAAGAAGTTTTTTTTCTTAATTTGTTGTTCTGTGCATATTTGCACATAGAATTTTGGAGCGGCGCTGCACTTGGCGACTCAACTGTAAATTGGCTTCCTCAGCTGGGTGAACGCGTTTAAGCGGATTACTTAGTTTGGTTAGAACCACTGACGTGTTGGAGATATATAATACTTTGTTCAGAGTTGTATCTAAAGTAACGCTTGTAATTGATGAGTGCTTTGATGGGTTTTCCTGCGTTGACACTTTGAAATGCCAAAAAATTATTTTAATGTTGCCTTAAAAGCCAACGCGATTATTTGCGACTTCAATACACGATAAGCTTTAATTTAATTATAGAAAAGTTGGTTAAGACGTGATTTTCTGTGTATTCCTTAGCGTTATGGAATGCATTTTAAATGCAATGAAAAGCACCATTTCGTAATTTAATCTTTTGATTCAGTGATTTTCATGAATATTAACATTCTCAGTACACCAACAAAACACCAAGAACTATTTTGTACCAATATATAAATAATTTGCTAAATGGGAGATCGATCTAGGGGGCCAACCTCAATGATAATGACATAGAGAAATATATGTAGATGAAAGTTGCACCATTTTAAAAATTGAAATTGGTTTAATCAAGAGTGAGCTACAAGGTCATTTGTCATTTTAAGCTTGGTCAATCAACTAAGAATAATTGCAGCAGATTGGAAAAGAAAGCGGAGCAGATATTTGGGTACCATCTAGCATAATCTATCCGAAGAGAACGAATCTAAACCATATTATGAAAGTGATGAGCCAGAAGTTTTTCTGCTGTTGTTGTTACCCAATCCAACAGGATTTATACAAAGCCACAATGATATGCCGGCGTTTTATTGACTTCACGACGGGCAAATGTCAAAGCAGTAGCTTCATTACAATTTCAACAACAAAATGAGATATTTGACTGAAGCATTCCGTTAAGAGATACTAGAGCCATGAACAGTCGATTCTGGTGGCTTCAGGAATTACCTAAAACCTTCTCCCATTAATCTTATAAATTAGTGTTATAAGGTTTTTTTTAATACTGTCCACTAAAATGAATTTATTTGATTATCTGTCACTAATCTCGTATGTACTCCTATTCGAGTTTTATTTGATTGAGAACATCTTTACTACAGTGCTCATGTTAGGGAATGTATGTAAATTGGATTATTAGTATATATTCCTTGTTCTAGTCATGGTTAAGATGCGAAATAGACCGGATCGCTTGTTCACTGCAATCTACACTCAGATGACAATCGAAAATGAAAAAGTAAGTAGCTATCGTCAAATTAATCACCACAAAGTACTGCTAAGTCATGATTACATACCCAAAAGGGGCTTTTGGTCAGCGACTTTGATCATTTTGTTCAGAAATTGTCTACAACAAGATAATTCACGAATACACTGGTAAGGAAGGTATTGCCTCTTCAGACGCATTCGACATCGTAGCATCACATTTCCGTTTATTCCGAGCTTGACAACATTTTCTAACTAATAAAAAATTTAAAAATTTTCATATCTAAAAAATGATTAAAAATTAAAAAAATTATTGTTCCCATAAAAGAGCATGGCGGTTCTGGAGGTAATTAACTCCTCCAGCATTCGATACCAAAGGAAACTGCTGACGCACCCCAATGCACTGGCAACCGATCTCTCGCTAACCATAACAAGGCGTACACATAACAAGGGCTACACCCGCATGATCGCCGCCTAAGAATCTAATAGTAGCCTTTTGAGTCTTTGCCTTAATGGTGCATTTGTTATCATCACCATAGTCTAGTTTAATTCTATATATACTCGTCATTATTTTTAATCATACAAATATGTCATGCAGTTGAGTGCGATTAATGTTATTCGTTATGTCTATGTACTTTTCCCGACCTGACTTGCGTCGGCTCCACTCAAACCTATCACGCTACTTTTTAACATTGGATTTACTCATTAAGCCTGCTTCATTTGAAAGATATGTATTTTTATTAGAAAAATAAAAAGTTGGTATAAAAAGTAAGTTCATGTGTAGCACCAAGTGTTGCGCATTGATTGTGTTTAGATTATTTTTGAAAGGTTTTTGCATTTTTATTGTGACTAAGTAACTTAAGCCAGGCTTCTTTCAACAGTTTTCATTTTCATTGCTAAAGTGTTGCGAATGTGTTAAGAGAAACGCAAGATCCCACTGAACTGAACTGGACTGAACTCCCGTCAATTCACATCTTATAGACCAGCAACAATGTACAACTGTAACAATTTCAAATCAATTTGAGTTAATACACGTATCGATATGGTTTGACTTAGTTTGGCTTTGTTTTCGTTGTGTTGGGCTTGGTTTGGCAATCATTGCCTGCGGCCATAAACACCCTTTTGCCTTTCAAATTTGTTGATTCAACGAACATGTGGCCAAATCAGCAATGGCCGCACACAACTGGAGCGATAAACAATGTGCAAACAATAATCTTGGCCACTTACCTTTATACTAACTGACTATTAGCATTAACGGTCGGAACGATAAAACTAATTTTAACTATGGCAAACTAACTAAAATTAAGTCAAACAACAACAACAAAAATCAACTAAACGCGAACAAATTTGCATTAAGTGAATAGTAATATTGAATATTAAAGCGAATGGGATTTTTCAGTAGCCAAAATGTAATTTTCTTATCATTTTCGGATAATCGAATTAAATTTATTAAATTTTTATTAATAATTTTTATATATTATTTTTTCAAACTGTCGTGATACAAGAAATTCGCATTCAAATATGCTGAAGCAACGAACAATGGGCGCTGGAAATGTTGCGACACATTAACAGAAATGCTCACATTTGTTCGGATTGTGTAAGTAGTGGTATAAATGACAACAACAATTACGAGGGCAGTTTCATAACTCTGTGACATATTGAATCTAAATGAATAACTGCTCCTATCAACTACCACCTGTTAATAGACTACGGCCAAATAAGTGGATAAATGAAAATCGGAGACCGCGGAACAGTCAAAGTAGTGTACTGTTTCAGGTGAACATGCACCAAAGAAAGCCAAATGGGTTTGGTGGCCAACAAGGTCAAAGTGACAGTGTTTTGGGTTGCATGCCATGACCCTGAAAATGAAAAACGTTCGACGGCGAATATTATTCAGAGTCTTTTGAAACGACAACATTTGCGAAAAAAATTAAATAAAGAAATAAATAAAAATGCCCTTCCATCTTAGCAACGCATGGATGCACACGTATCTATTCGCCATGACAAAAATCAATAAATTGGGCTATGATCTAGTAAGCTATGAACTGAAGAAGTCGCCGAGTGGTAAGAGAATTGTGTCGAATTAAGAGGTTATCACTGAAACTAACTCCTATTTTGTGGACCTTGAGAATACCTTGAAAAAATGTATCGAGCTATGTTGAGAAATGCAACTCTTTTTTGCCGAAAGAAATATCTTTTATTCAAAAAGTCACAGATTTAACAAAGTTCCCTCGTAGTTAAAAAATACGCTCTTTTGTTTCATTGGTCTCAATATAAACTTAAACCATTTCGGTTTGGCTATTTGCAACATTCTTGCACACTTACGATCGCCAAAGTATCAATTATATTTTTCGCACGAGTGCACAATGTTATTTCATTTAAGCGCGAAGTCAGCCACAAAGCTGTACTCGAGATGGGCTAAATGCGATTGCGGCGTTTGGCTGTGGCGCTGAGCTTTGGCTTTGCATACAAACTGCGCAGTGCAGTTGGTGTTGCAGCCTTCGTACATCGCTGCAGGCAGCAAGTCAACCAAAGCTGAGGTAAACGGCTTTGGTTATTGTTTTCACGCTTCTGGCTTGAGTTTATCAACTTGCGACATTTGTTTGTCGAAAAAATTAATAATGATAAGTTTCATCGCTTATATGAATTGTATTGTATTTTTATCAGCGTAAAATTTGTTAAAATTAAATAAAATAATAATATTTGGCAGGATTTTAGTGCATTTTGATAGATGTCCAACGTCTGCCAGTGCAGATTAATAAGGAGTGACTTTAATAGTTGCAATTCGAATATTCAAAACATGCGTTTTTATGATAAATTATTGTGGGATGGTGCACAAAATAACATCATCATCATCATCCTAAAAAACGACCTTAAGAACAACGACGATAAGAGCATGAACAACTTGTAGCAGAAGTGGCAATGAAGAAGGAGGTTAACGCGTAAAACGAGGAGTCGCGCATAAACCACCGAAGACGACGGTCGTACTTGAATCTTAATTTAATCATACTTTCTTGTCTTTAAATAAAAAAAAACTCCACATTCACCATGGTAGATGTTATAGTGCTTTAATTTCTGTAGAGTAAATAGTTACTAAGGTAAACCTAGAGAACATACTGGATGAGAGAGCAATACGTGGATGATCCGAATGGAGAAAAACAAAAACTATAATCTTCACTTTAATCTGACAGACATCCCTTTGTTTCTACAAAATATCAGAACGCTTTTATTCATGTGAGGTCTTGAAATAAGTCGAAGGTTTCATAGATTTCTTTCACTGAGCCATCTTTTGCCAGAGTGAAAAATATACAGCGTACAAGCGGCAATGATTTACCCAGCTGAACTGAACGGAGTTCCCCAACTAAAAAGCGATTGATTCTGGCAAGCTGCCAACTCAAAATACAGCTGAAATTATCGCTTTCCAGTTCAAACTACTTTGCGCATGAATGAATTAGAGACTACATTTTGTTTGAAGTACAAAGTGATGGTTTCAGTGAAAAGTCGTTGATAGTGATTGTTATTGTTGTTGGTAATTACTGCGTTGGCCTTTGTTGTTGTTTGCCATGACTATCTTCAGCTTGTGCTGCTGTTATTGTTAATACTGTTGTTCAACTTCATTGTCCATTTTAGCTTTGCATGTTGTACGCTCAAAAGAAAGCAAAGAAAAATGTCGAGTTATTTTCTCATGCTTCGTTTGACGCATTTTTATTTATACTTTTACTACTGAAAAAATATACGAGTACATATATTTTTTAATTTTGTTTATAATAATACCCTTTACATTGTGAATAGTATGAATGGATGAGGCTGGTCGCTGTGTTCGTAAATCATGCAATAAGAAACGGTCACATAAAGAATCCGAACACATCGGAAAGATCAGTGTCACAGTATGCGCTATTTGTTGTCGACTTTCTCTGACTGTTACTATGTGAACTGGACTTTTGGACATTAACAATAAAAATGATTTGATAGTCACTTTTGGTTTTAACTGTTGCACTCCCTGGATGAGTATTTCTTTTTAGTTGTTACAGCTTTCGTTGTAAGAATACTAGTAAAAGCGAAAAATCCCTAATAATAAATAAGGATGCTATTACGTTTATTGGTCAAATGAGCTAATTTGAACAAACAATAAAGTTAGCTATATAACTAGCTGTACCTGATCACAAGTTGTTGTGGCTCGGTGTAGTTAAATGGAAAAGAATGGAAAGAGCGGAATCAACGCTATGGTACATTAAATTTATAAAAAGTTCAATTAGAAATCCAGTTTAAAAACTAAATTTAAATCCTACATAGTAACAGCTATCAAGAAGTCACAGAAACACATGAGTCTCAGTATTCAATACTTAAGTTATTATCGAAACAAAAACACAAAACTTTAAGCGACAAATCTTAACCATTTTGGTAAACTAATGTATCGTCAATTTTATGTCAAGCAATCAGCTTAATAATTTACCATTAATCAATGATTAGTTATTTGTTATATATTTATATTTATATATTTGTTTAAAAAATATTCTTACGCTTGGAAATACTAAACTCAGGGGAACGCTATGAACGCTTTTTTCACTTTCCACAAAATTCAATTGTTATTTTTACATAATTATTATTATTATTATTATTATTATTTTTTTTTCAATTAAGATGAAACACATTTAACGCGAAAATTGGCTTTATGAAGCGTTTTAAAATTTCAGCATAGCTAATTTTAGCTTGCTTTTGTTTTCGCCTTTACTTGCTTTATTTATGGTGTAGGTTTCTACACTTTCTTTTAAAAACATAAATTCAGTTTTCACATCGCTGTCATGTTGTCGCACTAATTTTGTCACATTAATTATTGTCAGTGCATTTTTGCTTAATATTTGCCTTTTTATGAACATAATTACTATAATTTTTTTCACATGCGTCGCTGATTTTATTGATGCAAGCGACATGCATTTTTCTGTGAATGTGATTTATTTTTTAAAAACAGAAAAACACAGAAAAATTTAGTATGACTGATCACTCACTCGTTTGACGTCGAAATGTCATCAAATGAAAGTTACCTTTTTATTGGCTTAATTTTAACACTTTTAGCTTGTGTATAAATCCAAATGGCCATGTCAGCTAGCTTAGTGAAAGCAAATCAATCATTCAATCATATTTTCGGTTAAATGGTGTAAATGATAACTGAAAGTTTTATTGGTTTGTCTTTTTGTCTGTAGAAAGGCAGTCGAAAAGTGTTGACTTTTTTTGTGCGATTTGGAATATTTCATCACTATTAGGCACATTTCCGATACTTTTGTTTTTATGGCGTTTAATATACGTTAAATACGCCTGTCGATTACAAATGGACATTGCTTTCTACCAAATTGTTGGCTCCACTTCGATTTAGTCTAACACGGATCTACTCAAATACGAGCACGTAGTGCAACAACTGCTCTTTAATTATGACATTAGGTCGAAAAATTGCAAGGTAACAGCAGTGATGACTGTAAGTAATTTGTTGCATTTGAGTGGCCATCTTGAGCTACTAGGTGGTTGGACGGATAGGCGTGAGCAGAGCATTGCAAGGTCAGCTTGTAGTCTTGGTAATCACTTCACTTATTCGTTTGTTGAAGCCGCCTGCAAAATATTGTGGCATAAGCATTTACGCTCAAAAAAGTGAGTATTGGCCAACTTTCACTGACGTCCAATGTACTTGTATTTTCGTATTACGAGTGGCCCAATTGTTGAGATATCAGTTTATAGTTGGCTATTTCGTTTTACTCTATAAATTATAATTCCGCAAAATGTTGTTAATATTTAATGTTAACATGTTTGAAGTAAGCTAGATAGATAAACGCAAGACAATGAAACCAAAACACACATCGCCTGCTGACTTATGTAATTTTAAATACATTTTTTGATTCGTCGTTTTTGCGTTTTGGAGTCAAAATATATCGAGAATTGAATTCGAAAATGTTTTATATATTTGTGCGTTCGAAAGTGGTGCAAATATTTCATTGATCAGTACACACTTACTGACGACAGTTCAGCTAACAAACATGTGCAGCGAACCACTTTAGTTTTTGAGTTATGAAATATGCACTTTTTTCTTGTTCATTGCCACAAAGAGAAAAAATCTATTTACGATAATAATAAAGTTACGAATATGCAACAGTTTTAACAGTTTGACTGCTTGTCTGACTGGCATAGCCTGGCCTGGCCAGCTAAACTGAATTATGTACATTCCTCCCTGTGCTCCTTATGATCGATAGTTTACATAACACGCTGTGGTGGCCTGTGCACATTCACAGTCACAGTCGACATATGCACGCGGCCAGAACAAGCCTGTTGACCAACAGATCAGCAGACCAGCATGCGGTGTTGTTGTAATTATTGTTGTTTTTGTTGGGGGCAGTGCATATCATAAATTGATGCAGTAGAGTAACTTCCAACAGCTGTGCCTTATTTTTTTTGTTGAATTTTTATGATTTTTCTTTGTCAATTTTTTTCTTTTAGTAAATAACTCAATTATTGTGCTCACGCTTTGGGGCAAAATCCATGCCAAATTCCAGTGGCAGTCACCAATCGACATTTGCGCTCGTTTCGATTTGCTCGTCAACAAGTGTGCCCCGGTGCTCTAAGCAAGACAGGCTATCATTATCTCAGTGCTAAGTTGTAGCAGATTTGCATTTGTCTCGGATGTAATTTACCAGAAATTACGTTATGAATTTTGTTTATTTTATAATTTATGTTCCTTTTTTTGGTTTTGCTCTAAAATCGCCACTGACAATTATCGATGCTGATAGCTGGCTGAATTCAGTCAACGGTTTGCAAAACGTCTGTTGCTCTGTAAGGGAGATGGCTGGAATTAAATGCAGAGTATGCTGTCCGTCTCCACTATATGACATTCACCAGGTTCTCCTTAGAATTATTAGAGTTATTGTAGTAAATAGTAAATAAACTTGTCGTCGTCTGTAATGATCTAATTTCAGATATTTTCTTATTCAACGTCTTAAAATGCAGGACATTGATGGTTTTTCGATGTTTATAGTCTAATACTATCAGTATATGACTATAATGGATTAAGTACGAAGACGTTAGAAAATGTTTTAATTTAGTTGAGCTTCCACTTTGCAATTTCTTCAAGGATTTCGAGTGTTCTTGGTTGAATTCTACGTTGAATTCGAAAAATTATAGGTCTGAAAACCAAAAAATATTATACGACTTATATCATAACCCAAAACCTGTTGAACGATTGATTTTTCCATGAATTGCGCAACATTTTTCTATTTCTCCAGCTATGGTTAATCATCGCGAAAGAAGTTTAAAAAATAAAATCAGATAAGTCGCCAACATTCGCTGCTTTCTTTTACTTATCAATTCTGATTCAGTCCCACTCACGACGTCATGGATCATTTGTCTTTTTTACTTCTTGATTTATATTTTTCTAATAGTTCAAGTTCTTTTGGTTTAATTTACATAATAAATAACATACAAAGCGATAGATACGAAACAGAAAGGCAACAGAAAATAAAATTATCAGTGTGAAAAAATGCATTAAGCAGATTCAATGGAAATTGTAAGCGCATAATTTAAATTACGAAGCAAAGGGATTGGTGAACCAATTTTCGAGCGCAGATTATGTTGTGACAGTCCAAGCAAATCAAGATAATTTAAGAATTTAAAGGCGTAATTGATTCGTTTACATCTGTTACAGGGTCAATCTGTTGAAGTATACAAATTTTCCGGACCAAGTTTGTAGTGTTTGGAATTTGATCGACATTTTTAGCTGCCCTAATCGCCATGAGTCATTAATTAAATAATTATTAATATTTATAAAAAAATATATATTAAAATCTATTTAGTATTACTGGGTCTATTTTTCCATCTTATCCTATACTTTAAGCTGGAATCAAATATATAAATTTCAAAAATTTTATATTGGAATCCGTTAGGTGGTTTCAGAAATAAGCGTGAACGAAACGTGATTTTATTTGTTTATTTTTATTTTATTTTATTTTTTGACAAATCATGTACCGCAAGTTTAACAAGATAAAAGCCAAACGTTTTGATAAACCCTGAATCTGATGACGGGGCACAATTTTTAATTTAAATCGTTTGCCGCCCCCTAGGTTTTGTGTCGTGTAATTAAATCAAATATATGTAAGCTAATATGTCGTTACAAATGGAGCTAACCTTGCCGGAGATGAACAGGTAAGAGTGTCTTTTGTTTTCAAGAGCCATAAGAGAGTGGTAATTTAAATAGCAGTTGACCAAGTTTCAGTGAGCAAACAATGAAAGTGAAATGCGTGCTTTGTTGGCCATTTCTGCTGATTCATAAATAATTGATCATGTTAATGAAATACAATATAAAAAGCTTTTTGTTTTGTAATATTTTATATCTTTTTTTAAATTTTTTTTTTATTTTATTTTTTATTTCTTCTGCAGAGTGAATGTTCAGACAAGAATTTCAAATCAAAGTCATGTAAGAAGTGCAACGTGAATTAGATTTATTTAGTTTAGTTTGGCTTGGCTTGAGGCACTACAAAACTCGAAAGTGCAATATAACTTAAAACTGGGATAACTTAAAACTGGGATCTTAAAATTTATTGTTTCGTGTGCCAGGCTTAATGAAAGGCATTATTTAAATTTTTGTTTGTGTAGTGTATGTGGCTTTGAGACTTTCGATTTTTCTTTTGTTTATTTTTTATTATTACACAGTATTTTTTCTTTTTGTTTTTATTAATGCAGCTATACTGCCAACACGCCCATATATTTCTCATTGTAGTCGAACGCTTTATTTTAAAATTTTTATTACGATTGTATTTACGTTTGAAGCGGTTTGGCTTTGAGTATTTCATTTCTTTATAAAAAAAATTATTTATTTATTTGATTACCATAGCGGATATAAATTGCAACATGGCTGATGACTGTACATGACCACAAGCAACCCATTGCAAGTGTCCGAAGTTTGCGTCCTATGATTTGATTGACTTTGCTTTTGCTCTATTCCGATTTGTGTATGCAAGCAAAAACCTGAATATTAACTGCTCGCTTTTACAGTTTTAGTTGATGTATTATATGCATTTTCGTACTAGTAGTGCCACTAGTAATTACTATGTTATAAAATATTATGCATCACTTGAAAAAATTCCGCTGTCCTTAAGAAGTGCTAACGCACAAAGGAGAGACTTAAGCCACGAACGCAATTCTATTATGTGTTTTTCGAATGTAAAACCAGCCAACCAACCTACAACCAAGCCAGCCAGTTAGCAGTCGTATTTTATGTTGCCACACGCTTTTCTTCAACTGCATTTCTATTTGCTCTAATAAACCGGCACAAAACACAATTCGAAGAGAAACAATCAAATCTTTATTTTGAAATTTATAATATAGTTGAACGCTGGCAGCTTTTTCTATATAATACAGACGCAAGTTTTTCTTTCCCTTTTATGGGCTTTTCAATGTAACAAAAAAACAAAACAAAATAAATAAATAAATCAAATAAAGAAATAAATTACAGCTTTAATCAAATTCCCGATAAAAGCAGTAAACTTAAATAGGCATAAATTATTCATGCGTGCGTGTGTCTGCTGTGAGGAATATGCGTATGGGTAAATGAAAAATGCGGAGTCACGGATAGGCAGAAGAAGCGCTGCTGGATGTTAATTTACACATTTTAGTCATTAAATTTGTCAAACCAAAAGGTAAATGTCTTTAAGCTGCCTGCGTGCGGTTCACCTTTCTTTTAGTTGCTTTTACGCATTATATATTGTATATTTTATTGTTGCTTTTATGCACATTGAACTTGTCAAATCAACAACAATTTCACATGAGGCGTGCATCACGTGTTTGTTTGTTTTATTGATGAACGCCGACATAGACACAAGCTGCAGCAAAGAGTCAAGTTCAGGGACATTTTTTTTATTGAATATGTTAGGCATGCATTCTTAATTTAAAAGCTAATTAAGAAGTAATTAGTAATGAGCGACCTTGAGACTTATGTTACCGCATAATTAACTGTCAGAAAGAGTGTACAATTTTGATTTATGTATACCCGCCATTCGGTGTTATTCAGCCCCATTACAATGCTAATAATGGCGCCTAAATCGTGCCTTTCACTTTGCCTTTTGTATTTTCTTTTAAATTTATTTCTCAGGCCGCCTTAAAAATTCCATTAGAAATGTGTGTTTGCCTTCCGCATAGTAGGGGCCGTTTCTTTGCTAAACGTTGCTCAAATGTCATCAGGAGACCATAAAAAATTTTGCACATGGCTGGCAGCCAAAGCACATTGTTGTTTTATTTTTTGCTGAGTTGCGCATAATTAAGAGAAAAAAGTCAAAGCAGCAAAAACGTTTTGCAGAACTGTGACATGTTGCGCAGCTCCAGCAGCAAAACAGCTACTAACCGAAAAAAAATTACATTACATTGAGCCGACAAAAAAAAGAGTAAAAAAAGTTGCAACGAAATCTGCAATTAATTATGTGTAAATGCCACAAGCTTTTGCTATTGTTCACTTGATATTTCAGCATGTTGCACACACTCGATCGTGCAACTTTAGTTGTGCTTAGCTTGTGGAAATTGCGTTATGACGCATTGTAAGCAAACAACAACGACTGAAACATTTTCAAATGACACGCACTCAAAAGTGTGTATATTGTTGTTGTTGTTGGTGCTCATACTTTTTTATGGTACATATTTTGTACAACTTGCGTTATACAATAATTATAACTGCGCGTCATTGCGTACTGGCAAAAAATAACAAAATATAAAAGTTACAGAAATCAGCTGAAGGATGGAAAAAGTTACTGATTGGCTAACAGCCGTTGTATTCGATTTTACCTGTTTCGTTATGGAATATCTGGGTACAGAAATCGATTGGTTTTTGGTTAAAAATCTGTGCATCGAATTGGAACTACACAACTAAGGCGGACATTTAGTCAAGTCTTGAGTACGACCTCTAGAGCTGTGAATATTGAATACTATTTCCAAAGAGACCATTAAGAGCTGTACTTTGTATAGACGAAGTCATAGATTTTTCAAAATATAATTTATGATGTCTACATTTTTATATAAGAAAATAGAAAGTAGTTTAGTTTCTCAATCCATCTATTGACACAGAAACCCCTCTTAACGCAGAAGCGACTAATTAAGCATGGATACGTTGCAAAACTACAAGACATTAAAATAGTACTGGATTGTCAACACATACAGCATAAAATGATGAACTAGTTTCCCCACAAATCGTATCCAAATATTGTGTACCTGTTTTAGATGCTACTCAAACTTCTATCTGCTAACATAAAGTCCGATCAAGGTCGATTTGGAAGGTAGAGGAAAATTAGAGATAAAAAACGTAACAGAACTCACAAACATTGGTGTGGCGAGAGATGCGTTGTATATGAGTAAAATAAATAAAATAAAAACATAAAACATTTAAATAAGAATCAAAGCTGCTGCGCCAAATTCTTAAATTAAATTTTTACATTTGATTGAATTTCGTGGGCCACAAAAATTGCTTTCGTATTTATGTGTTAATTATGTAAATAAAATTAACACCATTAACACTGCGTTCTTGGCTTTGTATTTTCGCAAGAATAATTGCGGTAGCTAAGTGAAAAATAAAAATAATTTTATTTCAGCTGCTTGTGTGTATGTGTATATCTTTTTTTCTCTGCAAACATTTTTGGGTGAAGTTCAAATCACACACAGCGCCGCAGAGGAAAAAAATTGTTTGTTTGGCATTTGGCGCGTCATGGCAGCCAGAGGCAGTGACAACAAAAAAAACAGCACCGGCAACAACAGCAGCTAAACACCTGCTAAAAGCCACAGTCAAATGTAACGTTTCACTTCTCAAGAATTATTTTAGTTTCTTCTCTACTATTTTGTTTTGATTCTTCTCGGTTGTAGATTTTTTCTTTATTCGTTTTGTTGTTGCTTTTGTGTATAGAATTTTCACAGTCACAACAACACTACTTGCCACGAATCGAATTGACTCGACTTGGCTCGGCTCGGCTTGGCTTAGTTTGACTTGACTGGCTTTACTGGTCTGCTGTCAGTGTGTTGGCGTTTTATTGAGGTTGTTGGCACATGAAGAAAATCGTTACGGTCTCATTGCGTTGTTGTTGTTGTGTTTTTCTTCTGTTAGCATTTAATTTCATTTTCATGTTGTTGTTATCGCTTGACTCATGTTGTGGTCGTCTTTTTTTATTTTTTTATTTATTTTTTTTTTTCCGAGCAGATTTCACAATTGAAATTTTAAAAGTCTTCACATAGTTTGGCGTACTTTTAATTGCAAGTATTTAATTGAGTGCATATGAATTTTTTACTTTCATTATTACGAGCAAAAGGACCGCTTAAATAACCAGTACATGAGAGAAGTTCATAGGAATCGGAGTTATTTGCTCTATTTTTCAATTTTTATCGAATGAACGGTTCAGCGATGTCAATTAAAATCACCATAATCTACGCACACGGCTGTACAACAACGCAACGGCCAAAGTGAAAGGCACCTAAGTCGGTTAAGCGCTGAGGCTTCAACGACTCGTAAATAAATCTATGCCAAGTTTAATGAAACTATAGAAAAATTTAAACGCCAAATGAGTATTCTTTTTTTTCATAGGCACAGGAAAAAATATGCCTCTTTTTGTGGAGCTTGTTTTGTGTATAGCCAAAAACGCTTTCATTATATAAATTTCAGCTAATTTTTATAACTTTCTGCTTTTCACTGCGTTGCGAAAATTGTGCCTGAAAACATTTAATTGCTGTGCTTTTTCATGGCCCGTCGGTAAAGATTTTATTGAAACATATTGTTTGTCTGACGATTTCTACTTTATTTGCTACCTAGCTTAGAAAATTATGACTTGATAATAATAAACATTTTATGCAAATTTGTCCGCTCTAAAATTGTGGGCACATGTGCGAAAAAATTGCGTTGTGCTTGTTGCTTTGTAAGGCTGCTTCAACTAAGTTGCCAAACTGCAAGTATAAGTTGAGCAAAATGAAAAAAAAATAAAAATAATGGTAAATAACCTCGACAGCCCCGCTACCTACCAGATTTAAACGAGAATCTAAACAGGACCTACTCAAACACACACAACAAATTTATTAGGAATCCAACCAGAAGTTTAGAAGGAATATACTACGAAAGCTTTATTTTTCATATATTTGACATATAAAGTTAAAGGAAAACGTGGTTATGTAGATCGTAGGGGTGCGGTCGCTGCTGATAAACGTACAGTTTATCGCCTGCTCCATCGGAGGAGCCTTCCATAGTCGCCTCATTTTAGACGTGTGCCAAATCTGGTAGTTGCCAACGCTCTAGTGAGACGGTTGTTGTGAGTTAACAGTCCATCAGTAAAAACACAAAAAATAATAATAAATAATTGCACTGATATATTAATGTAGAAGCGTCCAGGCAGAGTCTTTTGCAAATTTTTGGGTTTTATTTTGGTAATGCCGTTTTCTTAGTTACGAAGTCAATTTTAATTTAGAAGCTATATCTGAAACAGTTTGCTAACCTTAGCTAGTTATATCAGTATTCATTAAGAGATTTTAATATACAGATTTTGATTTATAGTTCCAAAGTACTTGAAGCAAATATATAGGAGTGATAAAATTAATCAAAATGTCTGAACTCTCATTATGCCGTTTCTCTGCCAACCACCTACTTTAACCTCATTAAGGGATAAAAGGATTGTGATTTAATTGGACAAAAACACAATGGTAGTCATGGCTCAGCCACCATATTCATCGGACTTGAGCCCTGTGACTCTTTCCGAAATTAAAAAAAAAACTCGAAAATATGGAGTTTTCCAAAAATTTATGAACTCGTATTATATCTGAGGAAGAATACTTTGATTTGGACATTGATGATAAATATGTATTGAGAACAAATAAAATAAAATTTTTGAATACCTCGTACGACAGTTGTAAGCTGTTATGTTCTACTGGCTCTTAAGGAAAGAATGTTTCTAATGCACAAGAAACATTTGACAATTCAATATTGAGCACTTTGTGTCATCGAAGCAATGACAGCAATCGCATTCGCAAAGCACTTGCTCCATTTTGAAGTGACATATGAGCTGTGAACGCTCATTCAACATAGAACTTGTTTGGCATTATTGATGTTGGCATATTCATTATATTTTCTGGAATAAACTGTATTTTTGTACCCTTTTTGAATAGTACTATAGCTTTGTTATAGAGTTTAAAAGTTGGCATATTTTATGTAATAGCATTGTGTGTTTGCAGCCAGAAATTAGGTTGGGCAATGTTTAAAGAGTATCACGACTTGGCCACGGTTAACGATTATAAATTAAAAGAAAAATAAAAAAAATATAAAAACACTTGAAATTGATTCAATTTAAAGGTGCTCAATTACAGAATTTTTTTTAATTGTAATTTTATACGCTTTATAAGTAAGGCAGCACCTGTAAAAGTTGTCTCAAATAATTCTATAATTACGCTGACAAAATAACAAAAGTCGAAGGAGCGAAAAAATGCTCCAACCTTCTAAATGGTGTGAGAATTTCTATGGCAAAAGTCATAATTGAATTAAATGCGACTGCTGTAATATCAGACAATTACAAGCGATAAATAAACGCCACAATAGTACAATTCCAGTGGGAAAACTCCTAGCATTGTCTCACTTCAACAACTCATTCTAAAAATCATTTCACATTTGCTTAGAGACAACGCGAGCACTTCAGCTGGAATGCCACCGCGTCAGGTGCGTGGCGTGGCAATTAGCTTTGACATATTCTCTGTGGCTTTACAAGCCGTCGCTGTTGGCGAGGCTGAACGGGGCCCACACAATCGGTTCGAATTTATTGAACTGCGCGCTGAGGTGAATGAAACTCATACTCAATTGCCGGTGCTAATTGAATTAATTTCATCGAATATGATTTACATTTGAAATATTGTCAAAGGTACTGGTATCTTATATTTATGGTGTTTGGAATTAAGCTAATAATCGCCGATAACCAGAAACCAGTTGCGCTGCATGCATACGCCACTTGAGGTCGTTTGTTGACTGAGAAAAAGTGCTTTGGCGGCGTCATATAAACTAATTGGTTTACACATGTAATTACTATTAAATTAATTAAAGAATTTTTATTAAGGTTGTGACTTAAGTCTGTGTTTCGCCAGAGAAAAATGCAACTATTAAATTTAGATGAATTGTTAATTAAAAAGCAGCGAATATTGTCTATTGGTAGGTTGCAAAGCTAATTTTATGGTGCACTGCTTTTAGCATGACCAGAGGTGCCGTTTTATTCAAATATCTTCCTGCTTTCTTGCCCTATGGATGTAGTAGTACTTATAATGGCCTCCAAGAAACTAAATACAAGTAGTTGGGAAGTCAGCTACCATATTCATCTGTCTATCTACTTATATTTTGAAAATCAAGCTAAATGATTAATTTTTACAAATGGTATTTAAAAATAAGGTAGAGAAAAAGAGTTGTATGAACCAATTCTAATAATTTGGCATTTATGTATAATTAAGGGTCTTCCGCTATTAATATGGCACCTGATTTTAAATTCATTCCGTTACTGCAAAATTTCCTAAGTGAAAAAAAGATCATGTCTATTGGAATTTTGAACAAAAGGCTAGTAAAAAACATTAAAAAGAAAATAGTCCTCTAAGACGATATATGCTGAGAATAGGTCCAGTTCATAAAATTGTGCAATGCCTATGTAAAACTCATGCGTATTAAGTATTGAGACTAAACACTACTTGAAAGTCGTAAACACGATAACCTTTCCAAAATCCGACATCCAAAAGTGACCATGCACCGTTGCATATTTTTGAACACAACATTTTAGCCAAAACTCACGATTGTCAGCTTCAGCTTCTAGACCACCTCACTATTGGCTTATCGAAATTGTTCTCATTGATTCGTGCTCAAAAATCTAGTTCCATTTATTATTGCAAACACATTTTGTCAACATCGCAGCCATGCGCTTGACTAACTTGAATTTATATCTAGAGTGTTTAGAAATAAAAAAATAATAAAGAAATAAAAAACTAAACCTTTTAAAAATCAACTTTAAGAAATTAGAATTAAAAAAAAACGTGTATTAAAAAATGTGTCGATTGTCTTATCAGTTGCGCATTAAGCACACTTTGAATAATGAAGCCGATGTATGGTAAGTGTTAAATTCTTCAAATGAACCTTGTGCAATGCGCACACAACACGCGTCACAATCTGACCCACATCGAGAAAAAAGAAAATGTTTTGATTTCCGACTAACAACTTCGACATCGTCTGCGGTTCTTAGACGAACCAAGAGCGAGAAACGCAACGCAACGCGGCGCTGTTGACCACAAAATGTGTGCGCGAAGCGTCTTGCGGCGTACGTGTTGCAGGCCAACTTCATAAAAAGCGATCGTAACGAGCGGAGCAATAACAAGCAATAACAAGCGCCGCAAAAATATGTTGTATCTTTGAACGGGTACGTGCATAAGCGAAGAATAGTTACATATATCTTTTAATTGACACTTGCATTGATAAATCCATCTAATTCTGCAGTTAGTGTTTTGTTGCTGTTGCACGCTGCGGACGAGTCGGGTCGCGTCGCAGAGCTTACGAGTGCCTCAGTTTAATAACTTGTTTATGTAGTGCCACGAAATCGAATAGTGCAACAAGTTGCACAGTTGTTGGTTGTCATTGTTTTTTGCGGCGTGTTGTGGTGAACTCATAAAAACCGAAATAATAATTCAGTTAGAAACAGAAAACGTTATAATTTATATTGTGAAAACGTGCTTATCGGCGGCTGCCTAGGCTCCTGAGAGCATTGAGCATGTTAACATAAAGAACGCGCCGGGCCGATTTTGGTCAAGCTCTTTTTTTTTTGGCAACATTTGGGTCAAGCATACACACTATTGTATCAATGAAGTTTTCACCTGCGAGCTCATGGATTCGTACATAAATTCAGCACTCACTGTTGAGCAACATTTTGTGGCACGCATTGATGAGTGCTGTGATATGCATCGACTGGGATTTCATTTCCCAGAGCTGAAGCGCACAGGTTTTCTTGTGCACATCCAAGCCATGTCAGCCTAGACTAGACAGGCCGCCAGTTAACAAGAAAATCAGCTAGTCTACAGTAGACTTGCCTGTTGAGGCAACTAACAGTACACAAGCAAAATAAGACAAGGTGGGCAGCTTACTGTAATACACGCCGCACTTGGATTGAAAGACAACTGGCCTAGTTTCAGTTTGGTGGCACTTGATGTGTCGTCGATAATGCCACCAAGACACAACTGGACATCGGCAGTGTCATGCATCTATGTGTGAATATGTGTGTTTATATTGTGTGCATGTGATTTGGGTTACTAGTTGACACACATGCCACAGCACAGTTCAGCGTTGTGCTGCTCAGCTTAACGCAGTCAGCTGGTCATTTGGTCGGACTTCGTGACTATTGTAACCGAGCTGACAGGCTGCGATGTCATGATTTATGTTCCACTTTCATTTAGTGTTTATACATATTATTTCTTACTGCGTTGCTTTAAATGCACACAAGTTTGTTGCTTAAGTCTTTTGTTTTAGATTGCTTGTTGCGTCTTTAAGAATATATTGCTGCTATTATTTGCCGCTAAAGCGAAGAAAATAGCAACAATAATAATAAAAAATAAAAAAAACGGGAAAACAACAACAACTACAAAACACCAAAGCGTACAAAATAAAAAAAAAATTGAGAAATTCATTTATGCCAGACACTAGTCAATTGGCGCAACTGACAACTGACAACTGACGACGCTTGTGGTGTTAATTGGTGAATGCTTTTGTCATACGCTCATGCAACAACGAGCGTTGCAATTTAATTTTTAATTAACGAACACACGAAATAAACAAAATAAGATGACATGAAATGTATTAAGACAACTTGACGCTTGCTAAACTGGCGGGTCTTTCTTATGTTTTTCTTTATGCCTTTGTTACAGTTTAAGTGTAATAATATATATAATATATGCATATTATTACTATTCAAGCATATTCTCTTTTTTATGAAGTTTACAACGTACTTGTGAAGAAGATGGCGAAAATGGCATGAATTTTATAGCTGTATGTGCATATTATAGATCTGCTACGAGATACCAGACAAGTCTCTATTTCTATTTCTTCTTTATGTTCTTCTTTATGTTTTTTATTTATTTATTTTTTTTAAATAAAAAACATACGCAGTTGCAAAGGTATTGGCTGTGCAGGAAATTGCTCTTATACATGCGACTGGTTACAATAAATTAAGGCTAAATTTCGATATCCATTTGGGTTGATTCGTTTCATTCGATAACCTACTAGACTGCAGCTGAGAGATTCTATCTAGAGAATTAGAATGATTCGGCGGTCTCTATCCACATCTGTTGAGAAAAGTGATTTGTTCATTTCCAGTTATCATGAGGGTAGGATTTGTTGAATTCCAGGACTTGCAGCGTTTAACTCACCTGGAGCATCTTAATTGTTATACGATACCATAACTTCAGACGAAGGCTGTCGAGGGCCTATTAATAATTACTAATGGTTCAAATCAATTTCTTTTAATTTCAATGCGGTAGAAAAATATCTATCCACCTATCTATCTAGTAAATAAAAACTTTGTAAAACAGTTAAAATTTAAATGTCCCGAAGTACCACGTATTCTTCATAATCGAAATTCGCATTTTTATTTCTTTTTCGTAGACAAAGCGCCTAAAATGGCGCCACTGTTACAGTCGTCGTTATCGTTGTTTTCAACGCGTTTGGTGATCCTCGAGCTGGCTACTTACTGAATTATTTTATGACTTGCTTCTTTAGCTCGCTTCTGTGTGGTGTATTAATTAATTGTAATAGTAGCCATATATATTTACCTGCAAAAGAGTAACAGAACATAAATTAGAACAGAAGGTTGTAAGTGGTTTGATTAACTTTTGCGTCAAGTGCACATTATTACGATTAATTATAAGGTCTATTAATCACTTTGAGTTATTTAAAAGGCAGTCGACTTGTCAGAACAGAAACTAATTATCTTTAATGCCTTCAGTGCCTCATAGGCTCGATAGTGTGAATTTAATGTAAGGGTGCAATAAAATCTATTCAAAATCTTGTATCGAAATTCGTGGCAGGGTCTACAGAACACGAATCTCATTTCGGCACAAACAAATAAAAAAAAAAAACTAATACGGCCTTGCTAAGTTATGTAGGCCTAGCAAGATTTTGACTACGATTAATACGCAAAAATAGCGCTGAACACTTTCAAATGACTCAGTTTTAACGCTTCGCAGCGTATTTCTGTCTTTGGCAATTGTCTAAAAAATTTATAGTAATGTTATTGAAGCTTTTGGCAATGAGCATGCACAAATTATAAATTCATTATTATTATTTAATTAAAAAAGCAATAATAAAATTAGTTGACCACTCAATGGCCAAAGCAACCTACCTGATTCCAATCTTTTCGCAGCTAACTAAGAAATGAAACTAGATTCAATTAAGTTGATATCGAAAAAATTAACGTCAAACTGATGAAATCACCTTTCACGCCTCTTTGCACAGTTTGCAGAAATCCAAAAGTCCATAGAGACTAAATTGAATCGCGTGCAGTTTCAACGGCGAACAACCAAACCAATAAAACAAAGTACAAAAAAGTGAAGAAACTTTGTTTTTTTCTTGGTTATGGAATTTAGAAATTTTTTTACTACTGTTATTTTTCATAACTCTTGCAAAAAATAAAAATAAATAAATGAGTTGACGCTTTATAAGTCGCCCGACTTACGTGGTTGCAAATTGGTTACTTTCAGCATGACGATAAATTCATTATTTCGGCATGTTTATAAATAAAGTCATAGTTGAGTTTAGCGAATTTTATGGGTTTTATGATCCTACATGGAAAAGGCGTTATTATTAATAATTGTTGTTATGAACGATATTTGCATATATAGCGGAAAAACTCGTTCTAGATACAATTTAATTATTCGATTAAGTAAAAGTGATATATGGCATGTAAAAAATTCAATAGGAAGCAAGGTCAAATGAAACAATTAAGCTCTAACAATAGCTAAAAAAAGGTAATAAAAATTACTCAAAAACCCATCGAAGTAGTTAGAAATTACTTCGAGTTCTAAGCAATTTTCAAAAGTAACTTTTCAATTTTTTTTTTTTCTCTATAGTGTTTATTTATTATCTAATAAATTATTATTTTATTTTATTAATATTATTCTTTTTAATTATTTAATCAGCTTGCTGCCTTTACTCCCGAGGATTCTTAAAAGAATATTCCTTCGAAGTAGCCAGTTTTGGTTGAGCAAAATATTATCAGTTCTGCTTTAGGAAAATACACTGAAGATGAGCTAATTTCGGGCTTCGAAAACAAAAAGTACTGCTTTGTCCTCGAAACATTTTTTTTGTTTTTACTGATAATATTTTTTAATTACTTACTTATTTTATTATTATCATTGTTATTATTATTATTTTGTTGTTGTTGT
Organism: Cacoxenus indagator; assembly: GCA_035041755.1. Lineage (NCBI taxonomy): Eukaryota > Metazoa > Arthropoda > Insecta > Diptera > Drosophilidae > Cacoxenus > Cacoxenus indagator. The sequence goes on from JAWNKX010000240.1 coordinate 1,200,326, forward strand.
ATTATTTCACAATATGTCCTATTTAAATGAAGATATATACGCCTTATAACTTAATTCACTTGACATATTAATGAAGTTGTCATATGTTTTCTTTGTGTATCCCTTCTGATGCATTTACTTTAGTTTGTATATTAAACATATATGTGACAAATGTTTTGATTTGATATTTAAATGTGTGACTATATTTATAGTTACATCTGTTTCGATGAAGACACTATTTTGTGCCACCTTCGGACAGATCATCTAAACGATTTTAAATAAAAGAAAGGCCACGCGAATTATTTACAAGTAGTCTATTCATGACCAGTGTTAGAGTGAGTGAGTAAAGCCTCTGCGGCTAGGCGGCGTACCAGAAAAGGCGCACTGCATGTGGAAGCTGACACAGAAGATCTCATTCTGCTCCCGACAATATTATTGAACCACAGAAATTGTTTGTTTTTATAAAAAATTGTATGTATTATATTTCTGGATTGCGATCGTGCAATAATATATCTCTTATTGTGTTTGTTTGTAGAAATTCCACCACCATCGGTTTTGAAGTTGGAATGGAGCGTGGAGTTTCGTTCCAAGCAGGAGAAAACTATGATATGAAAGACGACAGTGGTTTAACCGATTTGTATGGCACAGAACAAACCGGTAAGTAATGAGTACTTGGCTGTTTAGGACTTTGATTTGTTTTTGTTATTTTGTTGTTGTTGTTGTTATTCATTTGGGGCTGGGGACTGGGCGTTGCAACCTGACCATGACGCGCCAGGAGCCTTTCCACGATCAGACCGCGCCGTATGTGATAACACAGTTTAACACAGCCATGTAAACTTGAAGGTTAGCCCCATGTCGTAAAACACATGCGAATACATAAGTTAGTAAAAAAATAAAAATAAATTGATATCTTCTGTACCCATACTATGAGCCAGCATCAACATTCTCGAACAGTTCAAAAGCGTTTATCAACTGCATCCGATCTGTTCAAGCAAGGCTTTTGAGAACAGGGTATGTGAATTTTCGAACTACAAAAAAAGTTGTCAACTGAAAGCAACAAAAACAATGAATAAGAATGAAAATGACATGATTTTTATTTTGCCAGTCGTCGTTGCAGTGCATGTGAAATAATTTAAACAACTTTTTTAATTTTTTTATGTCTTTTTCTTTTTGTTCTTTTTTTGTTTTTCTTTCCTTTCTTCCAACCGAGTCTTACAACTTTGCATGCATGAACCATATTTGTTCTATTTGGATTTTGACTCGGATCCAACTCGTTTCGCTTAACTGTTGCAATAAAATCTACATTTTTAGATTACACTCCGATACGAAAAAATGTGCTTGAAATGTTTTGAAACGAAAGTTAATAACATTTTTATATTTTAATTTCTCAATCCATTTAAATGCAGATTTTTTATTAATAATATTTTTTCTCTTCAAGCGACATTTCGTTTATGCTTAAAAGGTTAATGGAAACCCGTTCACGTTTGTGCTTTCATAGTATCTGCGTGCCTTGCAGTTGTTGTTTTTTGCTTAGCCAGTGCGATTAATTTAACTTTGACGCAAACTCTATATTAGGATTCTGTCTTTCATATATTTTATTTTTTACTATGTAGAATGTATTCTAGTTAACAAAAAAACAAAAACGCTTTCAAGGTTGTTGCAGGTTTTTTCTGGTATGTTGTTTTTTGCGTTATTCGCTTAATAATTGTGAAGTCGTAACATAAATTTTGTGTTTGAATTATTATGGCTTTAGCATAATTAAAATTAAAATTAAATTTGGACACACCTCACTAAGAAACGAAATTTTCAAAATCACACAATAACAACTAATGACGGTATATGAAAACAATTTATTAATCATGAAATAATAAAACATTGTACCTAATATAAAATAATTTTCGACTTAAAACCTTCAATTTTAGAAAAGAAAATATATTTGAAGTTAATTTATACTTTTCAGACCGTAGTATGCTGTCACTTACCTTAAATTTTTCAGATACACAAGACCAATAATATTTTCTGGCTCATGGGAGCATAAAACTTTTTTTCCGACGGGGTTTCACTTTTGAATATGCTTCTTGGGAATTAGCTTGCATGAGAATTTCTGTGATTTTTTTCCTCAATTGTTGTCTGCTTTTTATTAATTTTTGTTTGTAATTTTAAATTATAACAATGATAAACAAATTACACTGGCTACCAAACGGTTTTATGACAAAACAAGTTCAGATCACAATCGTAAGTGAGAGTGAGCATGGTGTGCTCATAAAGAGTGAAAGAGTGCGAAAGTAGGAACGAAAATGAACAGGGGTTTTTTCCATATTAACAAAAAAAAAAATATATATATATATATACATAAAAATATATAAAAAAATATTTTGTCATAAAATATATGTGTATTTGACTTACTAAAAATTGTTTTGATTTTGTACGATATTTGTCATTTGCTGCATACTTGTCAAATGCTTTGCGTCACAAGCCTCTGGGCGAACTCATTCGCCTGCTACCAATAAAGCACGAGTGCTGCTCAAATATCTTTTTCTATACATCCAGTTGTGCTTTTGTATAATAAAAACCTTTCGAAATTATGAATGCATACAACGCGAGGTAAAACTTGTGATATAGAATGAACTTCTGATGCATAAATTTACTGGTATGCGAAATTGTATAAAGAAGGTGAAAAGAAAATGAAATAGCGTAGTGTTTGTTAAAGAAGTAGATTCTGTGAAAAACCATAAACACTAAAATCTATTTGAAAACATATAAGTGTTCGAATAACTGTGATGGCAAAAAACCGCAGAGCAACTGGGAAAGTTGAAGAGTATTATGTTTGTTGTAAGCTTAAGGCCTTGTTGACATACCAGTGCATACATAGCTCTAATCTTTACTTTCACTTGTGTATATGTGTGTATATGTGTATATGTACTTGTGCAAGGACCCAGTGTTAATCAGCAATTCAGACTTCGCACTATTAACAACAACTTGCTCATATTGCCATATTTCAAATAAACAAAAAAGAAACAAGCTCGTGCAGTGAGTTTCTCGGTAGTATCCACACAAATGCAGATTTAAATGGTTTATTATGTATTAATTAGTATGAGGACGTTAAACCAACCCGAAAAGAACCGCGCAGTTAGGCATACAAAATGTTTAATCTACTCTCGTCACCGCTCGAAACCTATTTGTAAGCCTGTGTTTATCGCGAAAATCCATTTGAAACCAATTAGCTCAGGTTATATAAGCACAATGGAATGCATTTGCATAGCTTTATCGAATTTTCATCGATTTCGGTTAGAGTTGCCGCAAAGCGAAAGCGCAAGAAAAAGCACAGTCTCAGAATGGCAGACAACAAATCATTGCATGTGCAATTTTTGCCTATTTTTGCCTATAATTTTTATTGAATTTTTACGATTGAAAGGGTTTCGTTCCGCCACTTGAATTCGTGTGCCGACATTTTGAGGCATTTTGTGTGCTATGTGAGTGAAATTACAATGGTCGCTTTGTGGCATGGCACCGACGACAGACCCATCAACGGCGTCCCGACTTCCTAGTTGCGCGTGACTCTCCTCACGGTAGTAAATACGTTGCATATGCCTGCGTTGCTTTTGGGCGTTTACACTGCCGCCTAATTAAACCATTTGCCGACAGTATTCCCAGTTGATTTGAATTCTCTATGCGCTTTGGGTTGTATATAATTGCTGGCCACGTACGTACATAGGCGAATAAAGAAATGTTGTTCGCCCTAAATTGTATGTTAAAAAGATATAACTACTACTGTTGTTGTTGTTGTTGTTTGGCCAACACGCTTACTGCATTTTGGCGTTTATGGACTTCATTTTTAATATATATTTTTTTTTTAGCTTTTACAAGTATAAACGCCCACCAAACTGAAATTATAGTAGCGCACAAGAAATTACTGCCGCCACTAAGAGAAGCAGCATAAATGCGCCTCACACACAGATATATTTTGTGGTAAGTGTTCAATTACCTACATATGTGCACTGTGCGAAATTGCAACGATTTATTTGTCGTGCAAACTCTTTCTTCTCATATCGGCTACTTTTCCTACTTTTGCAGTATAATGCAGAAATTATAAAAAAGTCGGTTAATAGTTTAATGCGTTTTTAGAGCATTTCCTTCAGTAAGCGAGTATGTACATATGCCAGGTTGTTGAGACCCAATCGCAAACAATCAATACCAACAACCACAATGGAAAACATATAAAATGCGAAGAAAAAAGGTAAAACAGAAATGAAAAATGCTCATTCAACGCAAGTTTGTTGCACCAAACTAAGCCAAATCAAAGCTGGAAAGTACCTAGCAAAAACACACAAACCCAAATCACCAAACCAACAGCACCAACGACAGCAGCAGCAAAAACTAAGCAAGGCATGATTTATCTGCTTTAAGTGCATTCAATTATATAAGCTCAACAGCAGCACCAACAACAACGAGAATAACAAAAATAGCCAAAAGTTTAGCAGAGAAAAAAGTAGTGCCTCGCAATAGTTGCAATTTTGTACTTTCCTCTCGTGTTGTATGTCCTTTTAATTTCTTTCAACTTGGCGACTCATTTGAAAATGGCTACAGCTTAAAGAGAACTTTTTACAAGACAAAAAATATTTTAAAAAAATGTATACATATGCACACGTAATCGTGCTACAGTTGCATCAATGGTTATATCACTTTTCTATTGTAGCTCCTTTTTTCTTTCCTTTAATCTTTTGTGCAAGCTATTTTTACAGAGTTACTCACTTAGTCACTCCGTGGTGAGTTCGTGGCTTCTTGCAGAGACTGTCAAAGACACGTAGGCAGACACTAAAAAGAGCCCAATTGAAAATGACTAAAATGCTGAAATCTATGCAAGCCAAAACGGTGGCACACACAAAGGCAAACAGGCAAATACAGTAGAAAACTTAGGTTGTCACACTTTTTGTAGCTTTCAGTTCGTTGTCATTCGTTGTTGCAAGCATTTTTTGGTTGCAGACAAAATGACGCGTTGGTGGCGTTTGCTGTTGTTGGTAGTAGCGCTGCTGCTGCTCGTAGTGGTAGTAATTATTTGTTGTTGAACAGGTAAATCGTTTGCTTTATAGTTTTAAAGACTACGTTTTTTTTTTCAAGTAGGGCACATTTGTATGCGCTTCACTCAGTGAATAGTGTAATAACTAGTAATGACTTTCTCATGAAGCTTGTAACACAGTTAAAGGAGACATAACATACGAGTACATACTCAAATTTCTTAGAACGCAGCGATATGGCTACGTGTGGCTATTCGTCTAAGAATATACAATTTACAGCACTACATAACTCCCCTTCTTCAAACTCACTAGGCAAAATCAGTACGAGAAAAAAGTATGTGAGTGTGCTTAACACTCACGAGCTTCTGATGTAAACGCGCTTGGTTTTTTTTTCTCACCCACCATGCGGATTGAATTGCAAGTGAGTTGAAAAATTGGTTTTTTTTTTGGCATGTCGTAGAGATTGAAATTCGATTGAAACCTCTGGGACGGCAGCCGTAGTACACTTCCAGTAGGCTACCGAGTCGATGTACATATTCAGGCAGTCAAATGATTTAACTATGTACATGTGAGAGCCGATGACGATGTTTGATTGTAGGCGAGCGTGATGATATATTATTATTGTATGTGAGCGTTGGAATGTTTGATTGTACGCGAGCGTTACGCTTCTTAAATTTTACGCTGTCAAAAACTATTGTATTTTGCCGCATATGGAATATTGTACATTTCAATTGATTTAATCAACCAATATCTCACGGCTTTAATAGGTGGTGAAGTTTGTCCTGTATGACATTTCCAACTTCGCTTTAGTTTGTGCTCATATTTGAAATTGAAAATTAAATTCTTGGCTCACTTCTTTCATTTTTCTCTACTTAGATAAAATCGAACTTCTAAGGCGGTTTAAAATTTATTGTAGTATCGTTTGACAGATGGGAGTACTCAGAACTAATGACAACTTCCGCTTCTAACACGAATAATATTCTTTGTCCGAATTATTTGTTTGCCTTTTAAATACAAACCCTAAAAAGTTATAGGCTATGCATGAGTGTCACTTTTGTAGTATGAATAGTTCACCTTCTCTAAACACAATCAAATCAATAATGTAATATCATTCTATACTCAAATACAGTAATCAGAATTTGATTCGGAAGGTGTGTGAAGTAGTGTTGGGTAAGCATTGCTCAGTTTGGTGAACATGTTCACTTGTTCTTTTATGTTAGCTTACATTACTCAGTTATTCACTTGGTTTCAAGAAAAACACAGCTGTTCAGGAAAATAATATACAACATGACAGCTACATTCTATTTCAAATAAAATAGAAATTTATGTTTCAGCTTCATTGTTTATTAATAATAAATTTAATAACAAAATAAAACAAAAAATAATAATATAAATAATAATATAAATTCCCCACTTCATTTGGTAAATTTGGTAAAAATTAAAAAAAAAAGCAAAGAAAGAAGAAGTACTATTCGACATAATCATTGCACTAAAGAACAAGTGAGCAAAAAATAACAATAGAGAAGGAACATATTAACTCGCTCAGTTGAGTGAGCAACTCTTTTTTGCTCACTCATGAGCAACCCACCACTACTGTTAAGCGTATTACAACTTCGGCTTAGTTAAAGATTTATTCATTTTTTGTTGGTTTTTTTTTTTAATTTTGGTTTTCAGTTTTTTAAAGTTGTCATTGCTCTGCGTTGTGAGAAATGACTTAAATAAATGATCTTTCACATTTTCATTGATTTTCTTTTTCTTCAGTTTGTTTAATGACAAATGCGCAAACAGCCCATCAAACATATTATTGTATAACAGTGCTTCTTCTGGTTTGGTTAAACTATTTTCAAGCATTCATCGCCTCAAATGGTTTGCCTGGAACTGCAATAAATCAGTGACTTTGCATGCTTGGCGCCAGTTTCAGTTGCTTTAATGTCAATGATATGCTGCATTTGACATTTTCGTTGGAATTTTAATTTTTCGCCTTATTTCATTTGTTTTTTGTTTTACATTTTTGCTTTATTTCGTTTCTCGTTTTGTTTTAACTTGAAGTTAAATTGTTCGTGGCATGGAGTAAATTATTGTGTTGGTTTGTTTGAATTTTGTTTAAGCCATATTGACATTTAAAAGAGAAGCTATAACAAAAGACCGTACATCTGTTTTAGTACAATGTAGTACAGATGCTTAGATAAGTGTATGCAGAACCACACTCAATGGCTGACAAAAGAAAAGTAGCATATAATGGCAGAAATTATAGGGCCAAGTAAATTATAATACAACCAGCCACTTACATATGTAAAACGTTTCTATTGCACTCTCGTCATGCTCCAAGATACTTATTAATGTTTTATAGATATGTTTATGTAGAAATGTCTTAGTTGGCTGTCATTATGACACTTTAATGCGAATGTTGCTCATATCATTTGAACAACATTGCATTTTAATTATATGCTTAAATGGTTTCTTTTGTCGTCTGGTTGCCTGTGTGTTTGGCTTTATGCTTTGTTGCTTTATAAATTTCCACACACACTCAAACAAGTGTAATTTGCCTGCGAGACAAGTCTCGAATGTAATACTCGTACTTATGAAATTCACTTTGAAATTAACATAAAGAAAAACATGAAAGAAAAAATTAACCGAAAAATGCGCAATTTTCAACAGTTGAAACCGCAAATGAATTGAAATCAGCAAAACGATAAAAATCGATGTTAAGAAAAAATTATAACAATCAGCAATGCAATCAACACCAACGGCAAACGGCCAATGTGCAACAAATGGCAGCAATGGCACAAACATAGAAAAAAAAATTTTTTTTTTCAATAAAAAATAAAAATTAAAAAAATAAAACAAATAAGAAAATAAGAAAATAACAAAAACAACACCAGAGCACAGACACAAATTGATAAATGTTTGTCTCTGATATTTCGATTTGGTAATATTTTCGTTTTTGCTCCTATTTTCAAATTTATGAACTGACAGTGTGTATGTGTTTGCATTTGTATTTATTTATATCTTATAAAGTGTCAACTGTTTAGCTTTTATTCTAGACTCAATTGTGCACACACACATTCACGACTGCTTGACCAAAAGTAATCGTTTATTAACTTGGCTAAGGTTTCACTTCAACTAAAACAAAAAAATCTGCGGTCACAAAGCTGCGTTTGATATGTTTTTTTTTTAAATCTTTTTTTAAAACTATGTTTTTATATTTTTTTAACATTTTAGTTTTTTACATAAAAGGCAAAACAAAAAAATACTAAGATATAAAAAAAACAAGTAGGCAAAATGAAATCATGCTGACCCAAATAATTTGCAACTTTTGCCGTTTCGTGCATTAAATGCCGCATGAAATGTGCAGTTAAACGTTGTTGCGACAAATTGCCAAGTGAGAGAATTGTTTATTGGCTCGTTTACGATTGCTCTGATTGAAATGTGACAGCGACTTGGCCTGAAGTGGAACTGCTGATCAACGCAACGCTTGAGATTAATGAGCACTTTAGTTGTTCTCTTGTATCGTTTAAATTTTAAATTAAGAAAAATCGACACATACAGGCGAGCTGCCAAATCAATAAAACTGTGGACGGTAATGACGAGGATAGCAAAGCAACATTGAAAACGATTTGCCATTAAAACTGCATTGTACGAGTACGTGTTATATAGACTTTTAAAAGTGTCTTTCATTCATTTGAATTTTCGGCTCACTAACTAGTTCTGTTTATATATAGAGAATATATATATATAAGCTGGATACAGTTTATTATTAGCAATCAAATTTGGGAAGTCTTATAATTTTTTAGCGTACACGTGATTTTTGAAATTATTTTTTTCGAAATTCGCTGTTCGTCAATCTCAAAGAATACACAAAAATAAAATGGTTATAAAAAATTATACTAATAAAAAATAAACAATTTTTTGCAACTGTTTTGAAGTCGATCTGTAACTTGTTTGGCATTTGCTTGAAGTTATTTTGAGTTTCGTTTGGCGCGTGTTTGACATTTCTTGAGTTCAAGTGAGTTTAAATAATTGATTACCGTTTGACTTCATTTTGATTAGAATCTCACCCAATACTTATGTTCTGACTACCTGACAACCTACCTCAGGAATTTTATAACTTGGTTTCAGTTTCATTTTTTATGTGTGTCACTAATGATCTAATGCAGAAGATTTGTGGTTAACCCTAACCTTTTAAATTAAAGTTCATGATACACTAAATCAAATACTTCGAACGAATGATATTAATTTTGACATAAGTACTAAAGTGCGTTCTAGGCTCTTAAGCTTAACGGATAATTTTTTAACCACAATTGGTTGAAAAATTTAACCAGAAAGTGGAATAATTAATGTTTTGATGTGAAAGCCTTCATTCAAATTTTCTAAGAAAATTGTCGTGAACCCGACTTAAAGGCAAGCTAAAGTTAATTTAGATGTTTGTCTAAGGAATCATTATCGTCTTTTTTATTTTAATTTTATTTTAAGTATAATCGTATGTTTCGAAAACGAAATTTCTTAAATCGCAATATCAAACGAATTTCTTTAATTTTAAAACAATAAATTTAAACCTTTATATTCTTTTTATGCTGCTTTTCATGCAGCAAGTTTCATAACTTCAGTTCGTTTGTATTGCTTCAACAATTTGCATTTGTCGAGTCAAACTTTCTACTCTATTCAACGTTTCTTGATATATTTTTATATATAAAATCGTTTCGGTTTCGTTTTAAACAAAAACCAGAAGTCAAGTTATTAGCAATCTAACTCAATGTCATTCATGAGATTTCTTGTTTTGTTAGCCAAATATACTTCTTTTTGGTTTTTTTTGAAGATTATAACGGCCATTTTTTTTAAATAAAATAAAAGTAAAAGTGAAAATCAAGTCTATATCGAAGCAGTAATATTAATCTATAAATATAAATAAGAATAAAGTTTATTCAGTTTTTGCAGTTTACTCTTATATCTTATTAGCGAATTCGACTATTTTTTCGCACCAAACTTAGCCACAAACCAAACAGACAAACTTAGCTAAATGTACCAATTTTAATGGTGCTCGGTCAAACTGGGTCGGATTCCATAGGGTTTAAGCAAACAAACAAACATACAGAGAAAACATCTTTTTATATATATATATAGATTGTCTTGTGACTTCGGTTATCACCAAAATTAAGTATTTATGTTAGCATTGTTACCATATGACTAAAAATTTTTGCAACATTTAGGCGTGACATTTCAGAACGGCATGACTGTGATAACATGAAGTAAACCTTGAATTTAAAATGTCTATAAAATTGGTCCCGTTTTGGGCATTTTCATTTTCATTAAGATGTTTTGAGTGATGTCCATGAATTCCGGCGGCAGCTTTGACTGTCGTTCGAAAACTTGCCAGTGCGATTTGCGAAAATATTGTCGCAATCGATTTTCATACACTTTTGGTGACACCAACTGTGTTGTTGCCATACAAAAACCTGAAACACTCCCCTTTCTTAATAATAATAACTCTTATTTATTATTATTTTTTTAAACTTTGCTTAAAACATTAAATCAGTTTAAAAGCAACAAAATTTCAAGCGGCAACAGTCTTACGAATTCGAACAAGCCGAAACAAGTTTAGAAGCACACAAAGGCTAAAACAAAAACAAAAACTACAATTGAATAAAAAGAAATAAAGTAATTTTTTTTTAGTAATATTTAAAAAAACCTTAGTTAATGACGGTCAAAAGTGTCGCACAATAAGAAGACGAGAAAACGACCACGCTTCACATAGAACTGAATTTATTTATTTATTTATATAGAAACGAAATTGTGTGACAAAAAAATAAATAAATAAATAAAATGAATTTAAAAAAAATAAGGACAAATAACTTAGAAAGCACAGTACAATACTATAGACGTATTGATTGCCACAAATGATCAAATCTTGTGTATATTCATAACATTTGCGATAATGAGACTGACTTACTGCTACAGAGGATAAGAAATGTGCATAATATATGAAGAATGGTCTGTTCGTCCTTTTTCTCGTTACGCCTCCTGAAGAGGACATTTAGTGCAACGTTTAATCTCACTGCAATGATAGCACCTAGATTATGTTGACCTATTTAAATTATAGACCTTTCATTCTCGTCCGGTTTTTTATTTTGTTTTGTTTAAACCGGCCTCTAATTTGCAATTTGCTCTACACTATTATAAATTACTTCCAAAGATTTCGATGACTTCATACATTCAATAGTCCACACTCTTATTCAACTCATGACTGGAAATGGCAGCTAACAATACTTGCAGAAAACTTGTATGAAACATTTTCCAGATTGATTAAAATAAATACAATATATATTTCCCAAGGTTATGTAGCTAATATATTTTTTACTGTATACATATTTACAAAATAAATAAATAAAACTCTTTTTGTGAAAAAACGTCACTTTAATTCAGGCCAGCCTATACTGTAAAAGATATTTTTAATTTTAAAGTTGAAATTTGCTTGATTCAATTTTAAATTTTGGCCCACTTTAAGCATATATTCGTACTCGTACTCGCACTCCGACTCGTATACAGGAAATTGTAAACAATTTACTTAACGATCTTTTCCCACTTTGCAAATTAATTACAATAACTTTTTGTTGCATTTGTTGTCGCTACCGTAAGCCAAATTGGCAATGTGTCGTTTGCCAAGTTTGTGAGTTGTAGCGCCTAATTTTATTTGGGTGTGTTTGAGCCGCTACTACCAGTGCGGCTTGTGGCAACAATGCACTTTTCCTCTTTTTTTTTTCTTTAACGTTTTCGATTTCTTTATTGCTGCTATTATTGTTGCTTCCATCGATGAACGAATTCCATTTAACCCATAAAGAAAAATTTGTTTTAAATCAATTTTTACAGCTCATTTTCGCTGATTCGTTCGACGGCTCACGGCTCGCCACATCGCGAATCAAAGTTTGCAACACTATTACAGGAGCCAATTATGAAGTTGCTTATCTCAATTGAGCGCTAGCGGTTTGAACAAATATTATGCTACGAGTACGACTATATAAAAAATGAAAAACACACTCATTAAATTTTCTTATTTCAGCATTGCTTTGCACTCTACACACAAACTACGAATAGCTCATTTGTTTTAATCAGAAGTTTGACTTCATTTGTTACTAATTACCATAGATTAACGTAATTTAACGTGGTAAATGTTATAAAGAAATACCGACTAAGTTCAGTTGCACGAGAACTGTAAAGTTTATCTTAATATACATATAAAAGTCACGTTGAACGATGCTCAAACGAGCTATTACAGACAACGTTACATTCTGTGGCAGAAAAACGTCTGGCTACCGATCCAATGATAAGTTATAATAATGCGTTGATTATTGATGAACCTATTCTAATATAGTAACTTAAGCAGATACGATCAGAACAGTTTGAATCTTTTGAGTAATCAGACCAGACCTTGCTGAAACCATTGACGATATCCTTAGAGTCACAGGAGTTATCTGTCGCGGTTTCTATTGCATGGATGTGTAGATTTTGTATTGAATCGAAAAAAATAAGCAACGACTACATGATATTAAGAGTAACTTACTTACTGCATAGATTAGTGTATAGTGTAACCAAGGGGATAATCTAATATGATCTAATCTAATGTCATTTCACTTAATTTAATTTAATTTAATTTCATCTCATCAAATTTAAACCAATCTAATACAATCTACATATAATGATTAATTTAAAAATTTAGCTACAGTTTTATCAACTACCCTATCAGACAAATCATTAATTAACGTAATCAACACAAGTCTTGGATATTTAAAAGATAGAAGAGCTTTGTAGGTGCTCTATTCTCCCAAGCGAAGTGGACAAGGAGGCAAACAATTTTAAAATTGTCTATTTTTTACAACTTATCAATTCAAAAGTTTAGCACTGGATTGGTGATAAATACTCGTGTACTGACACTAACACATTTAAAAAAAATTAGTTTTCTTTTCTTTTTTCTTATGAATATTCATGACTCTGTAACGTTATTACTACAGCACACATACCTCTGTGTAAAGCGTATAAAATGTGTGGCTTGACCGAACTATATTTATCGATCAATTTTTAAGCGCATTTATTTAATGAACAATTTACGTGAGTTGCGCATACGCAACGTGACTACGACTTTTGATTAAGCGTTAAAGAAAAAACAACAACAATAAGAAAAACTGGAAAAATATAATAGAAAACACATATTGATGAGCTGAACGCGAAATTTTCACATTTTCTTTGCAGCAAATTGTGATACACACAAATTTCGTATAAAATTTTTCAAGCGTGCAAAATTTCAATCAATGCGCCTAAATCACTTGGCATGCCACCAAAGGCCTTCAAGTCTACTCGAGTCCAGTGAATGAGATTTTCGATCAGCCACAAGCGATTACCGGCAATAAAAACATTGAATCGAAGCTATGCAAGCATTTGTGCAACGGTTCTCAAAATTCGAATTTTAAGTAGACAAAGTTTTCATTAGAAGTCATTAAATTATTAATTAACATAATTTGTGCAACGCTTATATTACATAATCACAATAAAGGCTTCGTCGCCGAGTGCGAGAAATTTAAGCTGCACAAACTAGTTCAAAATTATTGCAATACTGAAAATGCTTGTTCGACTTCGATTTGGTCGGTGTGGTAATACTAAAAAATGTTGACAGGAAGTTATTGTAGAAAACTCGAGCCGCGCTTTTAGAAGTCAAAGCATTTGCGGAAGTTGCAGGTTAAAATGGAATTTGGTAAGGGTTAGGCTGATGGAGGGAATGAGCGGTAATACGAGTGTGTTAGTTTTGAAAATGAAGTATGCTGTATAACAGATGTGAAAAAGAGTATAAATTAGTGCCACAATTGTTTCGTGAGGCCGGAAATTATATTGTCCACTTATAGCTCTATATTTTGTAATTACCTCATGTACTCGTACATTATATTTTTCAATGGTTATTGTTATTTCTTTTTATCAAAATAGTTCGGAGTTATCAGCTATTCCGTTAGAATTTGGAAACAACTCAGAAAATCCAATACTATATCTACCTATCTACTATACCTAGATATATTCGCAGATAACAGCCTTATGTGGCATGCACACATGCTGTACCACTTCGAAAAAATTTGGAATGCAGCACAGTCGTTTGTCGATCTTTACGTTCATAATTAATAATTAAATTATAAAAATCGATTACAACAAGACTCTGCGACTAATGACTGGTTGTCCCTGGCACGTCAACAACTCAACCCTGCACGGAGACCTGCACATACCTGTTGTCGAGGACCAAATCGCTCTACAAACCAGCCAATACAACGACCGACTTTTGCCACACTCAAACCGCTTAGCCAGACCCCTGGCTGAAATCTCACCCATTCAGCGCCTCTAAAGGCTTCACTTCGGCGAGCTCTTGGAAAGGAGCAGGACTCGCCTTAGGCGGAGAAGACGCTAAACTTAACCTTTATTATAGCTTGTAATAGTCGATACCGCACAATTCCCTCGATCTTTCATTTTGCAAAAAGCAATAAAAAATTGCCTAGTTTTCAATAAAAATTGTCAATGGCGTCAGTGAAGAGTGTCGAAGGATCCCTTGAATCCAGCTGTTAATATATATTTTCTGTTTAATATTTTCCTTAGAGTTCAACACTCGCTGTTGGTGCCTAACATCTTGGTCATGTGGCTGAGTCATCTTTGAGTGAAACATTATTATTAACCACTTATCATGCATGTATTTAAGCAGGTATATTCTCTACATATTTCCTTTTTCTGAATGACATAATGTTTTTAATAAGCTTAAAATACAAGTGTAAGCTCAAAATATAACGATTAAGTTATTATTTCAATACCGCTGTTCCAACGCTTAGACGTTGCCTTCAAAATGCGTTTCCTCTGCGTTTAAATGATATTTATCTTCGAATAACAACAAACATTGCAACAATAAATAGCTTTTTTTGCTACTTAACAATTTAATTGCGTTAAATTAAAAAGCCTGTTTTCAAAAATAATGCCATTGATATATTGAAAGAAAGAAACTAAATAAATAAATAAAGAAAGCGAGAAAGAAAGAGTGAGTGTGTGTGTGAGCGCGAAAAAGACAAATAATAAAAATGAAAAACCCACAGAAAACAGAGTTCCTGCTAATTTTTCCAGTTTATTAAACTGGAAATGGCAACAGCCTCGTTGTTGGCGATTTGTGTCTTGTCTGCGCCACCTCGACT
Organism: Cacoxenus indagator; assembly: GCA_035041755.1. NCBI lineage: Eukaryota > Metazoa > Arthropoda > Insecta > Diptera > Drosophilidae > Cacoxenus > Cacoxenus indagator. The sequence continues at coordinate 1,215,522 of JAWNKX010000240.1, forward strand.
ACACGAAAATGTGGCAAAGTTGATGGCAAGCAAGAAGTAAGAGATGAAAAGTATGAAGAAAACGTGGCAACGATGCGCGAACTGGCATTGTGCGTGCCATCGCTGATGCTTTAATATTTCAAGTTCAAGAAAACACGAAAAGTGTGTGCGAAAAAGCCAATGCCAATACTGATGAAAACAACACTAACAACACCACAACAACAATAACAAAGCAAGAAAAAACAACAACTACTACTACAACAAAATCAAGCAAAACAGTGTTAAAGATGATGATGATGATGACATCGGCCACAAGCCTTCGCAGACGATAGTGTCTGTCGATGGCCGATCGCCGAATCGGCGTTACTAACAAGCAACGCATCTTCAACATCTGCAACGGCTTCATGTCAATGGCAGCAGACGAGCGAACAAGCGGATGACTGAGAGTGTGTGAGTGAGTGAATGAATGAATGAGTGAGTGAGTGAGTGAGTAAACGTTGGGGTTTTCATGATGTTGTTGACATTTTCTTGTTTTTCATATATATATATGTATATACACACATATATATGTTTTGTTTTTCATTTTTATTGTTGTAGTTAATTTCAATTCAAAGTTTGAAGTTTCATTTAAAGCTTTTTGTTGTTGTTTTTTTTTTCTTTGTTATATTTTGTTGTAGTGCAACATTTTGCCGCCTGAACGAATGTCAAGTTGTTGGAAAAAGTTGCACGTTTACTTTTTTTTCTAATTTTCAGTTAATTTGTTTTCTTTTTCCGTTATTAATGTAGCTGAGTTTAATGATAGACAGAAAGACAGACAGAAATACCGTCAGTTAGTCTGACTGTCAGTTAGTTATATGTACGAAGTGTTTGTTGTTGCTGCTGTTGCTTAAAGCCATTAATGATATTTTTGCTTTAGTGAACTTTGCCACAACTCAGATTTAATTTATCGATATCACTTTGAATTTATATCTGCACAAATCTCACAACGAAAGTGAATAAGCTTGCAAAAATCGTTTTTCTATTTGTTCATTTATTTATTTTTATTATTATTTTGGCATAAGTTAAAAATTCGCGTATTTCCTTTCTTTATAAAATGTGAATTTTTGCAGAAAAAATAAATAAATAAGACTGCGATCTATAAATTGTGCGAGAGGCACATAAAAAATATAATAATAATAATAATTTATTTTACTTTTTTAATGATGATAATAGGACTTAAAGCGGCTGTTATTTTAATAATTTGAATTTCCAAAATAAATACCCAAGGTCATATTTTCAAGAGCAGTTTTAGAGAAAAACTTCTGTATCAACTTCTGACAGCTGGCCGTTCTTTTAAATCTTTAATTATTAAAAATTATTAAGAATTCTCGTCTCTGATAATGTTTATAAAACGTGGGATAGAAAGTATGTATTATATAAATATAAAGGATATATATTTATATTTATATATATATTTATATTATATAAATATAAAGGATATAAGGCAACATATGTACATGTAAGGCATACAACTGTTGTGGCCTATTTGAAATCGTAAATCGCAGTACTGGAAAGAGAAATTAGAAGAATCAATTGAGCCCAAAATCTGTTTGTGAATGGTAGCGGGTTCGCTAATGCCAAAAGTTTATGGCTTCAGAAGTGGTTAAATGAAAAGTATATTAGATTTCTATTCCAGTTCAGCAATGAAATCAGTCACTTCGATACTTTTATTATAAGATTTTTATTATTTATGTATATTTGTTTAGTTATTTATTTATTTTATATATTTATTTAATATTTTTTTATATTTTAATAATTTCATTATAATATACGAGTATAATCATTTATTAATCGGTTCTTCTTTTATGCTTTTTCTATTTTATTCGCTTGCCAAAATCTTGGAGAAGCGCCACTTAAATATTTAGTTGTTTGTTTTGTATTTGATTAGTTGCCTAAGTTCTTCTTAAAAAATCAATCATTTAGTCTGTCAATCATGTTGTCGTAAGCACAAAACAAGCATTTTTCGGTTAATTGGTTTTACTTAATATAATTAAGTTATTAGCGTCGCGTGTTTTGACAGGCAAATAGACAAGCATTTGATTTTTGTTAATGAAACTCTTATAATGATTGTGCCAGTCACTTTCTAGATCAGTAAGATTTATGATTCTATATGCAAAATAAAAAAAAGCGGATTGCTGTTTTTGGGACGCGCACTTTCCCAAGTCCGGTTTTGGACATGCTTAGCATCTGCAACCACTAAATTTGATCAATGGCCAAATGCATTGCAAAACTAAAGAATGCAATATTACAGATGACAACACAGACGTTGACAAATTTCTGCACAATGCATTGGCAATACTAATTTTTAGCTTCAAATTGGTACGGTTGCAATGTAAGCTGCTAATTCATAACAGTGATAAACTCATTAGGATCGAATTTATTGAATTACGCTTTTATACAATGCACTTAATGCAGCACATGTTTTTTACTTTGTTGCTGAAAGTTGAAAATACGATTTCGTAGATTTACTTAATGGATTTACACTTTTGGTTTCTTGTTTGTGCACCCAATACGATAAAAAATGATTTGTTTCATGTAGAGTTTTACCTTTAATGCGTGCTGGTGGCGGCCCCACACGCACTGCTTGCGTTGCTGGAATATCCAAAAACAGACCAATTAACGCAACAAATCCAATGAGTTTTGTTAATCCTCTACGCAATTTCCAGTTCACTGACATTTTGGGATTTGATTTACTCAATTTGTTTTTGCAAAAAAATTAAGTAAAATTTATATCACAACACTGACAGGATAAAGGTTTGCGCTATTCTTAAGCACTGTTTTTGCTTTGTGTTATTTTTATTTGTTATTATTATTATTATTATTATTTGTTATTATTTTTTGCTTTATTACGAATGCGACTAGTTTGCGTAAACAATTTCTTCTAGCTGTTGTTTTTGCTGGTAGTTCTTGAAAGGATATCTTGTATGTTCTCAGTTGAAATTGCTTCAATCACACATTCACAACGAACTCACGAGACTGGCAGACAAAATTTTACTTCGCACAGGCGGCGGCAGCAGCAGCAGCGCAAGTTGCAGCTACTAAAACTCGCAGTTGAAATAGCGTTGTACGAAACTCGCGCCCCGCGTTAAAGCACCAAACTGAAGTTGTTCCGAGAAATGTACGGATATATAAAACCTTTTGAATGAGCGAACCAGTGAACAGAAAAACGGTAAATGACAAGAGCGCCACGAAAGCGTTGCAATCACACAGTAAAACCTGTAAAGCACAAGAGAGGAAAAAATGTTGAGCGTCATTTGCCCGCCAGCGCAGCCAGCCAAAGCTGTGCGAAACCAAAGAGCGTATATTCTTATAGAGTTCACATTTCTCTCATGAAAACTATTCGCGTTTGTATAGGGGGAAGAACCTATTAGACACTGTTCGCTGTCTGCTATTAACATCGAACTAAAAGGCAAAGTGCCATTAGACCGCTGTAAAATAACATCACAATGCTAAATATCGTGGGTCTTAAAAACGTTTACATAATTTTAACTCACTGCAAATCAGTTGAAAAAAACCAAATTAAAAAAGTAAACTTATATGATCGAATTATTCTTGTTATTTAACGAATTTTTTATTAAGTCGTATATATAAAAATCAATATTTCTTTGCTTGTTTGTTCGTAATTTATGTATTGTCATAATGTTCTTCACATTGCGACAAAAATTCGTCAATTTATTGCTTGCATAGTGCAGTAACCTTAGTTCCCGCATCTTATCGGCAAATTTATTTGAAAGAACAATGTGAGTGAATTGAAATCGAAGTAAGCGATAATTTTGTTTTGATACTTACGTCACTTAGTAAACAACAAATGCACCAAAAATCATGGTCGACTTCTATGTACAGTGCGCATTCCTTATAGTGACAGAGGGAAGGTGATCTGCTTTGTCTTCTTTCTTCACATAGGTTGAATCGGTATTACACCCATGCTTTGGCATTTACTCGCCACATGATTCTTTCTACCGCGTTTAATCAGAAAGTATGAAATTTTAACATTCTACTATTCTTGGAGACACTATGTAAACCTGCAAGTTGTCAGACTGGTCCACCTATTGCAGTAGATGTTAGTGACTCGAACTCATCGAACTCTATATTTCTGTAGATCCCAGAGTATACGGAGCCGTTTCTAGCTATTCATCTCTATACATGCTTGAGTTCAAATAAAAATACTGATAAAATATTTCTTTGTTGAACATAGGGTTAGGCCTGAGTTCAAGTCGTTCAGGTAATAAATTTTGTAATATGTATATATATAGCCTCTCTCACGTACTCTGATAACACATTTAAAAGCACAGTTATCCTAGTAGTCCAAGTGTTTCAGAAACACCCGGCCTAGGCCAATTACCGTGCTTTTGCAACTTTATGATGTGGGCGCATTTCATTCAGTCCAGACCGCTTTATCAAACTGATTCGTGGAGTATTTTAATTATAATGTCATTAACTTCGCCAAGAGTGTGCGATAACTTATACTTGTTCGTTTTCTGATTAGGATCGAATGAGTGTGCTAAATGAAATGCTCGAAGTGAAGTGAAATAATAATCAGATCTACTAAAAGTTCACGCTGTCGCGATAACGATTCTTTAATAATGTGTATATTATTTGCAACTACCAGGTGCTAGTACTTCAGCTAAATAGCAAATTATTATTATTATTATTTTTTATTTATTTAACATCCGATATGGTAATAAAATAATTTTAGATTTGTATAGAGTATAGCCCAGTGTATCTTCACTATTAAGATACGTAATTCACAAGGTTAAAGTTTTAGAGATGTATTCAAAACATTCGTAAGGAAAAGTGGAGGAAAAAGCCTTACATATAAAGTAAACTTAAAACAAACTAAGACTACCAGTAACTAAAGCTAAGAGATCGGTGAAATATTATTAATATTATTACTATTATTATTATTATTATTTTTTTTTTTTTTAAATTATTGTTCAAGTGCTGTGCTACTCAATAAGCGATAAGCCGCAGTTTTTATTTTTTATTTGATAACCATATGAATTGAATCGCTGTATGGCGATACAATCCTAATAATACAAACACATATGCTCTTTATTAAAAAGATCTGCAGTGCGCAATTTGACGAGTGGAAAAACGATAGACTTAAGCAAAAAACTTGATTAAATTTAAATTTATTAATGAAATTAATTATAATAAAATATGAGTACAATAAATAATATTAAAATGCTGTCAATAATTAACAACAACAACAAAAATATATAGGCCATCTTATCTCATCCATATATGAACACATGCAACTCACCTGTCAACTACATTTCTGGTTGGACTCGACTATAGTATCATGGTAAAGATGCAACCCAAAGGACCTGCTAGAGTTGAGTCAGTGGAAACATAGACCAGCGTTTCTATTGTAAGATCATACCTGTTGTCCGAAAACCGTCAGCCTTGTCGTTGATCTACCCGATAAACGACGGAAAGTGTTACTCTCTACCTCAATCCAAGTCTACCTGTCACTCACAAGCAAGTTTCGCAACTTCTTTGGAAAATGACACCCGGTCACCAACCTCTATATTTGAATAATAGAGTATCCTCGTCAGTGCATGGGCTGGCAGTAAATCATAAAATGTGGACTTATCTTCTAATAAGTCATATTGAACAGGTAAACTTTGTCAAATGTAAACTTGTAAAAATGAAGGCGGCTGTTCCCGCCAACAGTAGACTGCACTCACTTAACCCGTGATGGATTATTTTGGTTTACTTCGAGTTGGATGCCGACTGATTATCAGAGAGGAAACTGAAACTTGGCAGAGCATGAGCAAGATGCATTAAACATTTTAGGTACGGTGGAGAACTTCTCATCTGAACCTGTAATTGTCATCAGAGTGATCCAAATATCCAGGCGGGCACTGTTGTGCTCATAAAGGACGAAAACTATCCTCCTCTAAAGTGGCCGCTGAGTCGTCTCAAAGACAAAATATGTGGCAGTGACGGCGTTGCAAGAGTTGATGTAAACCGCTAACGGCCCTCATCAAGCGAGCTGTTAGAAAAATTGCAGTTTTCCCAACAGACGAAGCTTCAGTTGAAACCCAGTTATTTACACGGGGGAGGATGTTTGTGGCACTAAAATGTGAACATTAGAGCGATTCAGTAACTTGTTCGTAAAAACTAAACAATTAAGAACTTTTAATTACAATAAAAGCCTTAATGTGTATAATATTTTTGTGCATGAAAAAGTAGTTTGGAAAAATTGTTAAATCCCTTCAAAACCCCGATAAAGTATTGTAGAATTATATGAATATTTATTCATATTTGTTCCAATGTCTGCTTGGCTGTGATATTATTTAAAAATCTGTAATATTGTAATATTGTTCACTAACCTTTTAAAAGGTTGGAAACAATAAATATAAGCAATCGATTATTGAAATAGTTCTGGACTTTAGGAACGAACATTCTTTACACTGACCTACGATATGATTTCTTGATTAGTTTCCTCAATTCCCCCCCTTTGGCAAGGTTTAAAAAAAAATTATGATAGAAAAGTGTCTCCGGTACAATAAGGTACAACGGAAATACAACTTTATTAACTTCTTTATTTTTCATTTAAACTTTTTACAGAAACGCTTTTTATAATTCAAGCGCTGCTGCTCAAAATGAACCCAACAGACTGACACGCTCTCACAAAGCTTTCGTATCACAGCGCCAGCTCTCGCGGCGAATATACTTGCTGTAAAACAAGTTTTCAACCGCCTCACTTACCGTAATACGAATCCGTTACATTGCTTGCGAGTTAACTTGGATTCAGACTCAGTTTCATTTACGCATTCATTCATAAATTCGATTTACAGTGCGTCCATTCTAACAGCGGATGTCGCTTACAGTGGTCGCTGTTAACGTCGCTGAAATCGTTTGCATGAGAGCACTTACGGTTTTGCATTTTATTTGAACTTCCTGTAGAAAAGTTTTCCAAAAAATCTCTTTTTTATAAATTTTCCTTAATTAATATAATTTGCAAACAATGTCAATCGTTATAATTAGCAATGAATGTATGCAGGTTTTGTAATTGAATGCAAGTTGATATGTGAAGCCAGGTGTGAAATTTTCAAGTCGTTGAGTGTTTTCTTTGCTCATATGCAATTAGATGCAATGCAGCCATTGTTATTGACTGCCACACTTGTGGTGCTTCTCTCAAGTGTTGTTGCACCGCATTAAGAAAAATGAGATACAAAGAAAAATGAAAAGTTGTTGAGGTGAGGGATCTGTTGCATTTCGGCTTTTGACTTTTTCCAGCAAAGCCACTTAAACGGTAATTCACCTCAACTACTTAACAATGTAGCAAAGGGGATTACTCTCTAGGTGGCTGACTGTTTGGCTACTTGGATGTCCATCACTCATTCATTCACTCCGTCGCTCACTTACATGTAAAATGTGGTCTTGAAAATAGATTTTCTATTGAGACAAAGCACACACGTTGGTTGAGTGTGTGCATCTGAATTGACTTTGCTTGTAGTTTGTATGTTCGCTGTTGCAAATATCAATGCAAATATCTACCACCGTTTGACTTTTGCTGGTGTTACTTGTTCAACTTTATAATTAGAAAACTCACGAAATGAAAAACTTTGCGAATATTAACTGTTATATTTGGCTGGTGAAAATAATTTTTGTATCTACAACGACAAATCAGCTTAGTTGGAGCGACATAAAGACGTTTGTACCTGACATTGCACACAGTATGAATTAAACTTGTTGCATGGTGTTGACTTATTAGCAAAAGTTGCAGGAGTGGAAGATTAGTTAGATGTAAAGCAATTCACCGGATCTCATCTCTACGAAGGATACCAATTTTAGAATTGCTAACTGAAAATTATACGAGGTAGTAGAACAATTGGATTGTACTACGAATTCGGTATGGCTGAAGCTAAGCTTTCATTTTTAATTTGTTAAATAAAATTATATTCGATTTTCATGCTTGATAATTGAGTTGAATTATTCCAACAACAAAGTCTAGATGTGGCGTTTACAGGCACCACAGACATTTTTAACATTGACTTTAGTCGAAATGGTGTGTCAACAGATCTCGCTATTTACCTTCACTCTAATTGGAGGCTTCGTGCTATCATTGGTTATTAGCGAATCTTTAAGGCAAAGTAAGTCAGATAAATTATTGCCCTATATTTTTTTTATCTACAACTATGAAAAAGAATACACAAAGAATGTGGCAAAAATCAGGAATTTTTAATTTGCGGTTCTACGTGCCCTGAAACGTGTGAGTACAAATCGATTGCCTGTTCGAAAATGTGCGTTAAAGGTTGTCATTGCCGCCCGGAATACGTTTTGACAAACGATTTGCATTGCATACGGAAGGGCAAATGCCCTCAAGACGTACAACAAAAGGAGACTTTCAATCGTCGTTGGATAGTGAATCAAACTTTGATGCAACACAACGCTTACAAAAATCCCTACTAGTAAAATTAAAAGTACAAACACAACCAAACAAAGAAGTCAAAGCACAAAAAACAGAAGTGCCATGGAGGAAAGCGTTTATATAAAAACTCTACGGTTAAAAAGTTATACGTGATATGACTCGACTATGGGAACTCCTACATTGTGAGATATAGAGCAAGTTGTACGATTAACTTGTTATGAACACCATTCACCTATTGACTTCATTCATTTAGGAACACTTCATTGATGATGTAATAAAGTAAGCAATGTAATTGAACTGCGTATTGAAGAATAAACTAGAGGAAAGTAATTATACGATTTTTAAGGTATTTGACGGCCTACTATTTCGACGTACGTCGAGTCAAATTGAAGTGGACTGCCTTGTCACTACGTGGTAGGCACTGCGTATATTTTTAATGTATGAGTATAAACCAATAGTTTGCAACGCCGGCCGGGTACTTGGTAGTAAATATTAAACATTTAATAGTTGCTGTGTAATTCTTCATTAGTAAGACCACCTATATTGACAAATAAACCTTTTAATCTGATAATTAGCTTGAAGATATTCATGATAAGAGAACACCTATTAAAATGTATATTAGTATTTTTACTTTGTCATAGCGTATGTTACACAATAGAGGAGACGTCGTAGACCCCACAAACTATGTATTCTCAATCAAATTCAATGGACGAGTTGATTACGCCTACGTATTCACGAAAAATAATACTTTTCTACGAAGTTTTCTTTGTATTTAACAGGACCGACTAGACAGCTGACTAGGAGAGTCACCTTCAATACAAACCGTGCATTTGAATTCCAGTTCTAATTAGAAAAACTTTTCTGTTTGCGGACTTATCGACCTATAATTTGGACTAACTTTTACTACAAACATAACTCTTGAACATTTCTTTACCATAAGTGTACTCTATAGTATGTTTCCAAAAAAACCAAGAAATTTTCTTATAATCGCCAAATATGAATCTTTCGATTATGCACAACTATGCTGTTTATTTTTCCTTTCCATTTGAGTAAAATTTGTATGTCTTTGAGGATACTTCGGTGTTATGATTAATTTATTTCATAAATTATTACTTGTTTGTTCAAAATTTGTTGTTGTTTCTAACGTTATGAAAGAATTTCGCCTTACTTGTATATAACCCAGCCAAACCCATTTCAGGCAACCTGTTCAATAATTAACTGCGAATTGAGCCACCTTCACTTTGTGTAGTTTATTACGGGGTCTTTTTTGTTTCATTTGAAACTTTTTGGCTTCAACGAACAAACATTAGAAGATTGAAATCTTGGCAGCGTTGAAAAATAAATAAAAGAGTTCGTTACATTCACAAATCTTTATTAGTCGTATCTAAACACCTCCACCCATAAAACGGTAAAGAATAAGAGCGCACCAATAACTGACTGATAAACACACAGTCGGGACGGAGACACAGGGAAACTGAATATACTAACTTATAAGCAGCGCCTTTTTTAAAATATTTTTTTTTATTTGTAAAACTTTTTGAATTCGTTAATTTTCGGCGATACACTCCAAGCCATGAACTCAAAAGCGGTGCAGAAATTGTGACGACTCTACAACGCCCAAAAATTTGTTTGCCCAACAACCACAGAGTCTGAATTAAAAAAATAAATCACGAACTTATTCAAAATTAGATTAGCAAAAAAGATTGCCTTCGAATGGCACAATTTTTTAATGTTTTAGCAGATCAGACGAATTTGTGAAGAACATGGAATGGGCTTTAACTATTATATACTAGTATTTAAGGTTTAGATAATATATCCGAGTATATATATGTATGGACTCGTTGAACAAAATTACCAAATTTGTAATAGCAATGTGTAAGTTGGAAAACTATTATTCATTTTCTTGCTTATTTGCATGCATTAGGCACACTTATTATGCTGACTTGGTTGAACTTGCTAGATTCGTGCAACAGCAGCAGCAGCCTTTGTTGGCAGATGCCTCAAGCGAGCACGAGTTCCCTGTCAGTCATACTTCTTTATTTAGTTGATCATTTTTTTAATATTTTTTCTTTTATATTTATTATTTCTTTTATTTATTTTATTTATTATTTTTATTTATTTATTTATTTATTTTTTATTTTGTGGTGATGGACAAAATGGACGTAGATCAAACAAATTGCATAACACAGTTGCCGTACACGCCTTCATCGCTATGAAGGGATTGCTAAGTTTACTTTCTATTTGTGTTACATGCATCAATTTGTAAAAGTAGTTTGCTGGCATTATAACGTTATAATTACGCGAAATATTTTTTTTTTTAGTAATAATGATTTATCGTAGTAAAAGACCAGTTCAATAAAGGTTTAAAAAAACTAATTACAACAGTCAAATATGTATGTGTTTTGAGTAATTAAAAAAAAATGTGCCCAGATAGTAATGAAGAAAATCTAGGGTAATTCATAAAACTTGAAGTAATTATTTTTATAATCGAGTATTACTTCACGGTGAAGGGAAATACCATTATGGCTCATTACATGACAAAAGGCTATCTAAGTTCTTCCTACTATAGCCAAGGGAATGTTGATATTCCTGAAATTTAAGGTAACGAAATTTACTATGCATTTATAAGAATCCAATACTCAATAGGTAAAACTCAAAATCTTGACTCGGTACCTTAATGCAAGTATGCAATTCGACTCCGCGGTTAGTGGCACAAAAAAAAAACAAATCACCTGCGGTTGAGATTTTTTTCCACGGTGAGCGTAGAATAAAAACTCCTCAAAGCGATCCTCTCCAACTCCTTGTTTAGGCATTGATTCTTTTCTGTTTACTCAAAGCACCAGATAGCGGCACTGGTAGAGGCAGGCTAATCACCCACCCTATCAGACAAATAATATATTTTCGTTACCAAAAAAAACAAGACCCGGATATCCAACTCAGCTAACGATGACGACATTTGGCACACGAACGAGGACACGATTTGGACAATGGAATGTGAGAGCCCTTAAGGAAGTATCCAAACAAGCACAACTCAACACATACTCGGTGTAAGCGAGATGCATTGGAACGGCAGCATACAATGTGTAACTACGTGTGACAACATACTACTGCATAGTGGGAAAGAAGTCACTAGAAAACAGGGTAGATCTCTTAACATCTAGCATTATAAAGCCCATGCGAAACACTTTTCATCCATGGAAGCCAATTTCTAAACACATAATCTTGGCCCGCTTCTGGAGCAGTATACACTGGCACATACCATCGTGCAATGATATGAGCCAGCCGAAGACGAAGGTGGAAGAGGTGAATAAGGTTAATAAAAAAATCTCAATTGACACCAAGTGACAAGAAGAAGAACTGCGCACTTGCTGTGCCAATCAGCACTACCAAGAATTACGCATTAGGCACAAGCTAGGATACCTTAAAGGGTAGATCTTCTGGGCTTTCTCATACTCCATTTATTACATAGCGCAGTAACATCAATCCTATTTAACTTAGCGCCTTAACTCAACACTGACGTCATGGCTACAGCTCTACCAATTATGATCAGTGCTTATGCGACATTCCGCTTAATTAATTTGGATGTTTTTTATTCCGTTTCATTGATCTAGATCTAAAAGTGTCCTTTCAACAGCTCTCTTGCATTTTCTTGAATTAATAATAGTTTGTCTTGACATAATCTAGGATAATTCAACGTGCCCTCAAACTTCTCGAAGCTTGTCGGCCATTAATAAAGCTAATCACAAAATCTATCGCTTTAATTTCTGCACAATCTTGCAACAAGGTCATACATTTTTCTGCCATTGTTATGTGGCATAATCAATCAGCGGTCGAACGCTCTACATGACCGTGTCTAAATTGATTTTTAATTGCTACACTTGCGCTTTGAATTCGCCACTGATATGTTTGGATTGTACTGAATTGGATTTGACTTCATCTGATTGGAATTGTTTGCAAAATGTGGAAGTGTTGTGTCGGTCTAGATTGTCGGCACGACGTTGGGCGTGGCTACAATTTAATTACCAAAGTAGGTTTGGAAACTCTCAAAAAACTCAACTGACCACGAATCCGTAAATTTTCGCTTTTCACACGCCATACATCGAACCTGTGACTTATTAAGAATAATTTAGTTAATTGAATAAGAATAAAATGTGTTAGTGAGTGAAGGGGCACCTAACAAGAATGACGACGACAGGTCAATTTAGAACACACACACACTTCATTCTCTGAGTTGAGCTCTTTTCAACGGATTTCACATTAGTTCCGTTTCTTAAGGTGAAAATTAATATAAATATCAGTAAGTAAAAGCAAATATAATAAAATAAATTACAGCTGGCAAAGCATTAAAAAATGCTCGTTAATAATTTATTTATTCACAATCATTTATTTTGCTAACATTGATTTATTGTGGCGTTGATAGACATTACAAGCTAGCCGATTACCGGCTAACTGCAACAACAATGCATGCAACAACAATAATAACCACAAATAAAAAGTTGGCAAAAGCAAGAGTAATAACAACAAGAACACTAGGAACAGCACTACTGCAACAGCTTGCGGCAACAATTAATATGCAACAATGAAACGTTTGTCAACATACTCGTACTAGTACTTGTATAAGAAGTGAGACAGAAATGAAGTGCGGCAAAATTTCATTTGATGTTTTAATTTATCTTTTGCATGTGGCCCGACACACACACACACATTTATATATATATATATAGCTGCAGTATTTGTAAATGTGCAACAAACCCACAATTGCGTGGCGAAAGACAAAAGTAGCGACTCTGTCAGATAAGTCATAATTTTGTGGCAATTTCTTTGACCGAACATTTCTTTGTCATTTTTATGGTTGCTTTAATGCAAAGTTGGCAAAACGCAATTCAACTGTTGCCATTCGAATGGCACATTGACGTGTCCGTCTGACTGTCTATTCGACTGCCACTTGCTGCCAGCTGCATAATAATAGAAAACGCAGTAATTTTCGCTACAAAATAAACATCAACACTTTTCTTTGGCTAAGTTTGTGTCGCAGGCATTGCAAGTCATGATTACTGCATACAATGTCTCATACGAAACGTGCAGCCAAAAATCAATCAAATGCCACACTCATTAATATCCGCATACTTTTTCGTACTCCGTCTTCATGCCTAACATTCAAGCACTTCGAAAGCTGCGTTTTTACACCTGTGAATGCCTTTGGCAAAGCTGTGACCTGTGTTATATTTGGGCAATTGTCCAACTGATAATGAGACGCTCAAGTCTTGGCAGTCCTTAGCATTCTCCGCTGAGTTGTGCATGCAACGCACATCGCCGCAACATTGCCACTGTGTGGGCGTGTCTGCTACTTAGCTTGGTTGCTGTCATACTTCAAAACTAATCTGCATCTCGGAACCGTTGTTGTCCACTATCACCTTTACTGTATTTTTGTCTATGCCAGTCTTTGCCACTCACGTCTCAAGCGCGCGTAGAAAGTGATTTACCAAGTGGCACTTATTGTTGGCTCTGATTGCTACAAGTTTAGTTTTCATTTATGCCATAATTGCGATAACCGAAAACATTTCCCTAAAGCGGTACGAATTTGTGTTGTGATTGTTTCACTAGTTTTTCCGCAACTTACGTTTTCAGGTGATGGTAATTTTGTGGTACGTTTTCTCTTAATTACGACGCACAACTGAATATGCAACATCGATTATATAAGCAACCAAAGAGTACCAGGGCTGTAATTTTCTTTTAGGGTTTGCAATTATTAAACCATATACGAGTATGCGAATCCTAGCGTTCGCCTAAACCACAAACTTCAAATTCACACATTGAAATAAAATGTGGTGCTACAGAAAACTCCAAAGCCATACCTAAAAAGTCTGTGGTAATTTGCTTTTGCAAGAAATTCATTTTTCAAGTTGTGCACGAAATTATTGTGTACACTGTTTTTTGCCTCGAAAATTTTCCAACTATGAACAGCTAGAATTACTATACAAAAAAACTGGTCATTTAGAAGAGTTTACTTTCCAATTTAAAAACGATAGATAGAAATTTACCATATGTAAATGGGGAAATACATTTTGAGCTTTAGAAGGAGTAATAGGGAAAATGTATAGACAAGTATATTGTATTTTATCAATGAAGTTCGTTGAGCATTTCACAAATATTAAGTGTATGAGATATCAATTTGAAATAATTGTATTATACTGAAATTCGTATGTTGTGTTAAAGTTTGTCCACTCGGATAGGATAATCTAAAATTATAGAAAGGTAATATCATATGCATATCATATCATATCATACATTCTCATATCTTCTCATATCATATAATATACGTTTTAATCATATTTTTTACAGAACATATTTAATTTAGACGTTGACTATCAATATGCAAATTATTACATTAATCGAAACTGTCATACAACAAAGGTTCAGAAGGAACGGTGATGCTTGACGAGAGCTTAATACGCGTCCCTGCATGGGAACTCCAAAGTTGTGTAGTTTCAAACTATTGCAAATAAATAATGAATAAAAGGATAATAATTAAATTAAATATATTAAACAATATATCAAATCATACAAAATATTTCAAATTCATATGTGTAAATAAACTATTTTGATCTGTTTTAATATAATAAAACTAAGCTCCATCAAAATGTTAAGTGTAATACTGTACTGACTGACTGACTGCCTTATTATTACCTTTTGTATTTATTTATTTATTTACTATTTTTTTTTTCTTTAGCGAATATCATACATATTCGATCTGGGAATATCATACAGCAAAGAGAAGCTAGCAATCCTGGTAAAACCATGCTGTTATAATAATGAAGACATCATTAAAAAATCAGCTGTTTTTTGCGAAAAGAAAATGAGTGCCGAAATAGTGAATATTCGATACAATTTACTTTATTTCTTCAAAAAAGATTATTCTGCAGCGAAGACTCGTGAAAAAGTTTCTGTGCGTGATTTGCGAGATTCCGTCGAAATTTCGATGTCAAAGCCGCGGGATAATAATAAAAAGAAAATCAAGATCAATCTGCAGAATGATATGCTGATGTGAAAAATTTAATCTAAACAGGGTCAAATATCATCTCTATACGTTGACATATAAATGTGAAACCTTAAACAGTTGGTGTCGAGATTGGCAACTAAAAATGGTACTGGTTAGTTTGCTAAAAAGCAAGCGGACAGTTTCGAAAGCTATGCTAAAATAATTCTTTTTATTAATAGTTTAATTGTTTTGTCCAACAATTCTGTTTCATATTACATTTTATTTTTTATACAATGACCAATACAAAAAATACACAAAAATAGACAGCAGCATACAAACCTGATTCGTTTCCTTCAGACTGGGTGTGTGTCACAATCATAAATTGCAATTACAAAGCAATAAGAAGTATAAAAAAAAGTCGAAATCCTTTTTTTTTCTCAAATCTTTTAACATTTGTGTCAACCTCTTTTTCGTTCGCCACGGCAGATTTGCAATTTTTTTCTTCTTCTGTGTAGTCTACGCTTTCAATTTCATTTCTGTGCTTTCGTTTGCAGCAACAATTTTTTGCACTCACTTTGGCCGAAATGCTGCCTGCCTTTCACAAATGTGGTTTGATTGACTTCGCTCAGTCAAATTTTAGTGCACGCGTATTTGTTGAACATGCCCACATACTCGTACTCGTATTTGGAGTTCGGCTCATAAATCGCGATTGCATTTCGGCTATCTTATTAACGTTGGCGTTGATCTACTGTTTAAGTGGAAAATTATTGGTTGTTACATTTTCTGGACTTGGTAATGCTGCATTAGGAGGGCTAACTAAAGCAAATATGTATGATAAGAAAATGTTTATTTTTAGCTATACAAACACGAAGTGCACTTTACTTTTTTAGGTGTATGTTTGTGCGTTTGTGTCTACCAGCCATGATTTATGCCCCTTAGTCATTGCCATAGAATAAAGATATGCCGCACTTTTATGGCCAGCTGTCGAGTAACTTGTTCAAATCGAGCCCAACCAACGAAATCACAACCATACACACACATATATATGTATATCAATAGACTATTGTTCACCTTACGATTCCGGTTTTATAATTCATAATAGTTTTATAACAATCTAATTTCTATGATATCTAATAACTCCAGTTGTAGGATATACTCTTACATACATAAATAAACTTTTGACCCGAAATTTGACATCGGCATGACTGAACGAATGCGAATGCATGACGTCAAACCACAACTCTGTTCAACTCACTAACTTTACATCGGACACAAGTTCGCGTAGCCACCAACCATTGGCCTAGCTTCGATTCATTTCGTTATTGTACTCGTAGTTTTGATCACGACTTTGACAATAGCACAAAAATTATAATAATAACGCGATCTCTACGATGCGATAACGAGAATGCAAAATGTATTTGAATTGTCGTCGTTTGTATTTGCTAAGTTTGATTGTTCCAATTCCGATTTGTTCAAATTTAATTGTTCTTGACAAGACAGTTTGGATTAAGAATTAAACCACAAGAAATATACGATAATAATTTAAACAGAAATCTTAAATCGGTGCTTCAATTAAAGACCAATCAGTAAGTAACCTCGAAAAGGTTTATAGGACATAGGAATATAGTAAAATAACAAAATATAGTAAAAAAAAGGTATGGTACTCGTACTTTACAAATGAAGAGCCTGTAATTTGGGCTAAAAGAATTAATAATTTATATAATTATTAATTAATTTAAATTAATAAAATCATAATGCATTTTCCACACTTTCCATATATAATAATAATGAGCATAATAATAATAGCATTTTAATGTGTATAGATAGAACAATGATAATGAATCCTAATGCCGCGAATTTTAATATTGAGTATTATTAGCTCTAAAAATTATCTCAAATAATTAAAAAAACTCGTTCAGAAGTCCATTAAGCTGTCCAAATACATATGCAAGGTTGCAGAAAGACTCCAATACTCCTAAAAGTAACGTAAAGGATTTTATTATTTCATTGTGAAATCTGGATACCTAAGAGGACAACACATAATTTCAATTTAGGAGATAATCTAGTTTGCAATCCTTATATACGACCAGAGAGAATTACAGACAGACGAGTCTGACTCAACCAACTTATTCTTTCGAGGTGGGTCTAAATGATAGAGAATCTTAACAAAAGATAAAGCCTTAAAATCTTAAAAAAACATCATTATTTGAAATATTTACTCGTTTACAAACCATACTTTTTTTTTTACTTTCTATGTTATTATTATTATTATTTGTTTTGAGCAATCAAATTATTTGGTTTCATTTGAAATTTATTTGGAATTGTTTCTTTAATTTCAAATAAAGATTGCACCTTTTACCCCAACAGTTAAAAGCATATTGTTCAACAGTAATCCGACATATGTATTCGCCATGAGTACTGGATTATTGTTGAAAGAAACGTTTAGCCAGGAGGAGAATGTATCGAAATTGTTATAATGGCCATAAAGTGTTATAATAGTAAATAAAATAATTAAAACTTATAACTTTGATGCATTAAAAACATAAATGCACAGCCACGATATTTTCATAATGCTTTGCCATAAACTTTACTACTTCCGCGTGGAGTTATCAGCCAACGAAAACCTTTTCATAACTGAAACTGTTACTGCCATGATAACACAGTACATTGCCTACAGTACTCAGCGGGACCAATTTCACTAATTAAGCAACTTTTTGTTGCTACTCGAAAAACACAGTTCACTTACAAAACTCTCCAACATAAACTCGAAGTGAGGAATTTGACTGTTCTATTGTTATCGGTGCGGTGCGGTTTATTGCAAAAGAGTACATTTCCATAAAAAATGCATCACAGATGAACCTAATTGTCCCCTCATGCATGGGATGCATCATAACGCCATAGGAGTTGTCGGCTTGACCTTTTGAAATGCAACCTAGCCAAATGGCATCTAATTAGTTAATGCATTATTGAAATGAACTTTCAAATATAACGGCATTAACTTTGATGACAAAGAAATTCAAAAGTAATGCCATTGGAATCGACCGCAAACAATTTAAGTCTGGATTATCGTCATCACGACTACGCTGCACTTCATTATGTCCATTCAAACTGCCATCTTGGTCTTCATCGCACATTACTACTCCAAATTCATAATTAACTATTTATTGATTGCTGAAGAATGCGTTACACTTTTCGAAGTTACGAAATGAATGCGTTAATCGAGACCCAACTGATTGACAACGACGACAGGCGCAAAATCGAACGGCAACTAATTGAAATGAAAAGTATGGTGAAAAAAGCAACAACAACAACAACAAATACCATATCGCCAAAACCTACTCATTTATGCTCTACAGTATGTGGCAATCATTAAAGTGAAACAAATCAGACACGACAACTAATTAAGCGTTACGAGCAATTACGAATTTATTGCGCGTATTCCCTCTTATAAATTCATAATGTCAGACGCAATGTTTGTTACTCGCTGACAGATGCAGACTTAGACTCAAACATAGATTCAGACAGACGGATTGTGCGAGAAGCTTAAAAGGAAATTTATGTCCGAGCCTGAGTAGGTGATGTAAAATGTGCAAATTGGGGCACCGTGATAAATAAAAAAATTGTAATTAGGTTTTACCGTACAGCAACGCAAATTAGTCGTTACAAGCAACTAAACGAGAGTCGCTTGACAAGTCAGGTCAAATGTACTCGTAAGTAATGCAAACAATTAATGAAAAAAAAAATGTTGGCACATTAAATGAAAAAGGAGATTTTTGAGTAATTCGCAGAAATAAATCTAACGTTTTAAAATTATGCGAATGTAGTGAAAACATTTCAGCCATGCAGAGCGTTCAGTAGAACTGCAAGTTCGCTGTCCTGATGAACACCCGCAGTAATCTCACGAAATATAGATACTTTTTACGACCAGATTTATTAATTTAAATTTTTTTTTAAATTTATTTAGTTATATTAATGTTAGACAATTTGTAATAAAATGTAAACAGGTAGATTCACTTAGATCCATTGTAACTTTTTTTTTATTTTAGGCAGTCAGAGAACACGCTGTGCACACATAACTAAGAGTAAATAAAAGTAAATATAAGATTAAGAATAATAATATATATAGACGATGAAGAAACGAAACCGACGAATAAGCAGAATAGAGCGATATTTTGCCTCAATAAGCTTATTGTTATTAGACATAATTTTGTATGCAAATGCGTAAAGCTGAAGGCTTAAAGTTATGCTATTAGGAACCGAAAACCCTAGTAAGTACATTTATAAATACAGAAGATGCTCAGAGATTAGAACTCCCACAAATTCGAAACCTCAATATATTCGAACCTGAAAATGCTAGTGCTTGAATACACTGAAGGCCATAAAATTCGGTTGAAAATTGGGAGCATTTCTTTTATTTGTTCAATTTACGCAATGCAAGTAATGCAAAATAAAGCCCTTCGACTCATAATCGGTACACCATAGTTCGTCACATTGTGTAATAAATTCACAATGCTGACTGTGAGTAGTTTCAATATGTTCGCATAGAAAGTCTGCTACTGGTCATGATGGGTCTGCGGCACATGGTGTATGTAATACAGATGCTCTCTCAGCTTGACATTCAGACCTTACTCTGACATAATGTAAACATTTTTACCCAGCAAAATTTGCGCAGCCTTTTTATACATTTTTATACTTGGGCACCGTGGGTACGTAATCGCCATGGTATTCCAGCTGTATATTGGTGAATTATCGATGTGATCTCTTCAATGTGCAGTAAGATCAAAATGAGACATGCAAATGTGGCAACTTCAGCGTCTCATATTACCGCATTACATTGATCGAGGAATTGATTGAAAAAACGACTTATAGAGCGAGCATTTACTGCTATTCTGACTCGTCAATTTTACACGCTTCGTGCCATTTGTGCCGCTAATTAGCACAGCTCAAGCTGTTCTCACGATTCGATCTGGCAGAAAATACATTCCGCGCTAAGCTCGAACACCTTCGGATTGGCGCTAATGACAACTTTGGCTAGCTGACTAGCTGGTTCTCTGACCAAATCTCAATATTACCAACTCATGTCACGTGTATCGAAGCTCTGCAGAGCTGTAATGCTCATTAAAGAAGTTTTCGGTTTTTCAGCGCATTTTGACAGCGCGTTGAGCTTACATTCACCCTTGCCGCTGTTCTACAAGACGGTCCAGCCACTATTGATGTTTGTTCAACAATGCATTTTTCTTGTTTTTTTCTTATTTATTTATATTTTTTTGTTGTTTTTTTTTTGGTGGTTTGACGTGTTGTTAGCTTAGCTAATGTTATTGTTGCAATTCGTTACATTTTGCTTCGCTGCGGTTTCAAACGCTCACTCGTTCATTCGTTGGTGCTTTCCTTCCCAATTCGGCTGGCTGTTTGCTGCCTTGATTGATTGAATGTGATATTGAACTAAACGAACCGAGCCACCAATCTGGTAACAAACCGCACAACAACAACAATAACAACGGTAACTATTCAAGCAAAATTGGACACTTCATAATTTTATTTTAATCATTTTTTTCTTTCCTTTTTTTCATTTCATGTTTATATTTTCAGTTCTTGAGATTGTAAATTTGTTGCCACAATTTGTCCATTTGCGTTCGTTTGGGCGCATAAACATACATACACACACACAAACTAAGTTATGCGAAAATGCTCACGTAATGAAGTCTGGTTTGGGCGTTTGTAATAATTTTTTCTATTTTTATTTTTTTTATTTTAATGTTTTGTTTATGATTTTGGTTGTGAGTCGCTGTTGGAAAGGATTACTTGACTGACCTTAAACTAGATTTTTGGAATTCCAAATTTTTTTTTCTCTGCAAAATTTATCATAATTTGTTCAGCTCATTAATTCAGCATGTTTAATACATTTTGAAGTTTCATTTTAGCTCTGCAGTTGTAATTCTGTACTAATTCGTTTTGTTTAAGTTAACAACTTGAAATTTTTTTATTGGAGCATAACTAATAGTCATTAACATATAAATATTTTCCATTAAGCAGTTTAATGTCTATGCCAAATTTTATATTTTTATATTTATGTTTAATATTCTAGAGAGTTACATGCAAATAGAAATAAATTCAATTTTTTTTAAATATTGAAGAAGCCATTATTAAGTGATTAAACTCAGCAGCTTTAAACCATTTTTGACATTCACTCAATTGTATGTTCAGTTGAATCAGTTCTCCAAATTGACGATTTATAATGATGGTTAGACTTCAAACTCTTATTCAAACACCTTTTTTCATACAGTATTGTTATAGGTATACACATCACTATTTATTGCGTGATTTCATTTCAATTCAATAGCGACTCCCGTAAGCAAACTTTCCACTCAGTTCATGCGGCACCTAAACTTTGTACTGTAAGTGTTGAACCAGCTCGTTCCAAATGACTTGATCGAGATTAAGATCCTTGAAAATGCCATAATTGTTGAAAGATCTAAAAGTGTTTAAAAATTCTTTAATGTTGATTTCAGCAGATGCGGAATGTTTCTGCTCAGTTCGCCGCAGCCTTATATCGTTAAATCTGGTAGAATTATAATATGATAAAATAAAATGAGAATCTATAAATTTGATGTTCTTCACTTTCACAGTGTACAGCTCGAAACTGGCTTATACGAGTAAAATATGAACCAACAAAAAACTTTAGCTATGCCGACGTTAATATACACTTTGGGATTCAATACTACTGATATTTTGAATATTTTATGCAAAAGCGCTTTTGGCTGCAATATGTTCCAGTAATTTTTGGATCTTGATTATGTCTAGGCATTTGTTATTGAGTATATCACAGAAGCTTTTCATAAATGGACTAGCACTTATAGGTGCTGTACTATCCAGTAATATTGTAGACATCATACAAAGTGATCCAAAGTTCAACGTTGTTATAACTGTATTGGTAATTGTGCTGTATATTTTTATATAGGGAGGATTAATTATTGCGAAGACAGTGCAGTGCCTTGGCAAGGAAATAAAAACTAACTTCGTTTCGGATGTTGTTGAAACTAGATTTCCTTGCAATTAAAGTGTGGTATTGTATAACTTTAACACATTCATTTCAACACATATTGTCATTTAATATGAACCGAAATTATGCTTCTAATGCTTATAATTTTGATTCTACTCGTACTAATTCTCAATGCTTATTTGGGTAACTGAGTAATTTTATGATTGTAAATGCTGGAAGAGACAGGCTTGGCTACTTTTATTTGGGTTTCAAGTCTAGCTTGCAAGCATGCAACTTTTATTAAGCAAGTCAAAAAAGTTTTTTTAATCAATAAATAAAATTTAAGTCAAGTTAAGCATGCAAATTTCATGCAGTCACAAAATTTTCTGGTTTCATTTTTTTTCAAAAAAATAAGAAATAAGTAACACATTCGATGCTAAAGTGACTAAAATTGAAAAAAGAAAAAAACGCATAAATCTAAATAGAAATCTACCTATAATAACAGCAACTAAATCAACATGACCCACACGATGCCTTCGAAAAAGCTGCCAAATGCTGAAAAGTAAATTCGGCTAATATGCAAAACTGGTTCATACCCGCAGCGCGGAGCGACAGACATAAGAAAAAAGTGTATCGAACTACATAAGCCAACATTGCGAAATATTTGCACATTTTTGTTGCTTTTTTTTCTTAGTTTTTGCAAATTTTTTTAATGCACACAAATCGAAGTCGTAGTCGGTAAGTTGGATCAGCGTCTTGTGGACAATGAGGACATGCGAGCTCTTTAAAATTCCTTTTATGAGTTGCGATATTGCACAGCAAGTGCGCTATTGATGTTGCTCTTGGTGCCGTGGTTGTTCATGTGGTTCATATTGTTGATGTAGTTTATGTTGCTGTTGTCGCTCAGTAGATATTTCATTGACCGCATAACACTGCAGCACAGGCAAACGGCATCCCGTATGCGAAGTGAGGCAAATACGACTTTGCACTCGCACTCGTGTTGTAATGCGATGCGCGTTCATTTTCTAAGCTGATTTAGATTTTTCAGATTTTTTTTTTTTTTAAATTTAATTTAATTTATTTATTTATATATTTTCTTTTCTATGCAATTCATGGGAAAATGTTTGTTTTGACTCTACGAGCAATTAATTCATTTGGCTTGTCGACGAGCATGCGCGTGCACACAGTTAATTGATTGGCCGAATCATTCGAAATGACGAAACGTGTCAGCGTTTCGCTTTGCAGATGGCAGATGTCACACACAAACAGTTGAATTGCATGTTCAATAGGTTTTGGTGTGCGCTGTTAGCCATGATCTGGTTTCACCGGCTATTTGCTTATGTCATCTACAGGTGATAATAAATTATTTCATTCAAATTAAATGAGCTTATCTAATAAAGCCAAGCACATTAAACTAAATTGCCTGATTATCGATTTGATAGTTTATTGCTGTGCGCACCCAGTAGCTGTACTCTTTCAACAGCAAAATTAGTAACAAAAAATACTAGCGCTGCGCTGTGTTCCAACGATTGTATCTCATAGATACGCAGGCACCTCGCAAGTGGCAAGCAAAGACGTGCCACGAGCAACAGAAAATGTTAGCTGGAAAAAAATATAGAAGTGCAACAAATAAACTCACAAAAAAAACCAATTTTTAATTTAATTAATTTAAATTAATTATGTGATAATTTACATTCTCTTTTGTGTTTGCTTGTCGATTTTTTAAATTGTCATTTTTATTGCTCATTTATATGCAACAATCAAATGCAGACCGATTTCCGCAAATCACTCAATGCTAAATAAACCAAATACGAGTAATTGACGTAGAAGTTTAAGTGCAACCGAAGCACTAATAACAAGACTTATAAAACCTCCAAGACAGCAGTTCGTTCGAACATAATTAGAGACTTTTATTTCAACTATTATAATTTGTCGAATACTTTTACTTCTACACGATTTCGGGCGTTTTATTGAAATGTAACCGTACATTTTACTTCAAAGCGCAGCCAAAGTAATAACCTTCATTGTTTGTGAATGTGCTCGTAGCGCAAGTGTTGAACTTTCACCTGAAATTTATTGTATTATACTAAACTAAAAATTTAAAAAAATGAAATGTCTTTCTTGTTTCTTGTTTATTTATCTATTCTTTGTAATTTAACTAAACATACAATCGAAGTTTCAGAAAGCCACACACTGAACAGTTGCAAAATCAATTAGCACACAATTAGCTGCTTATGAACGTCGAAGTAGGTGCGCGTTGAAGTTTAATTGACTGCGAAGTGTTGTCGCTGTTTGAGCATCCAATTGGAAATGACAAGCTTTATTTTCACACACCACGCACACACAATACAAACAGAAAATGAATAAAATATACAAGTTTTTTTGAGCAATATACAACTCTATTAGAACACATTGGCATTGCTTCAAAAACTGCAAAAATTCCGCAACAATTTTACAAAAACTGCTCAACCGATGTCATTAAATGATTGCGTGTTACTCATATCTTGTTAATATAAAAGTACGACTACTTTAATGGAAGAGTACAACCAACACATTACTGCAAATACAAGCGTGAGTTCTACTCATTTGAATTGAATTCAGGATTTTATACTACGACTACATATTTACGACGATTGTACTTATCTTGCAAACATTACTTTTCGAAAATATAATACCCTTTATCTAACGTTCATACCTTTCGAGAGTCTAGAAATCAAATTTGGATTATATTTAGAATTTCAAAAAATTCCAGCAACACCGTCAATATTGGTCAATATATATATATATATATATATTCACCAATATTGTTGTATATTGGTCTGATTATAGCATCAAAAAGAACTAGTTTTAATAATTGGCTACCTTCTACTCAGGTAGTCATCTGCGATCGAAAATGGCTATCTAGAACTCAGGGACTCTTGCCGAAATGTTTTAGGGCTTCCCTGTTGTCTATAATTATTCGTTTGGCCTCTGCTTGACAGTTTACAGGATTGCACTTTAGTTTAAAAGGTTCCCCCTTGTAGGCCTAATTATATATCCCATGGCCGCTTTTTGGCCTAAGTCTTCGGTGTCTCAGTGTGAACTGCGGTATGTTTAGTGTTCATTTGTTAACATAAATCAAATCAATACCGCGAAGGATCGTTATCCATCGTGCCTTAAGATTCCAACAATCAAAGAAAAAACCACTTGGCAATCAACCTGCTGGACAACAGAAGGTAAGGGCTACACCCCTAGATCACCCATTCCGCATCACGAATAGTCATTCTAAGTTATTATTGTCAACGTGATTTTCAATAATTAGAAAATTCGCTGGATATCATCTGACGAGAGAGAACAAGGCAATGTTGGCTGATATTTTTTTCATATAATTTTTTTTATTATAAAATTTTTTATCGAATTTAATAAAAATTTTGTACACAACAAACATGCTTAGACTACATTGAATAGCAAATGAACTCTCTTTAATTTTTTATAGCAAACTTTATTTCAATCCAAAAGTTTTCCCCAATATGGCGGATTAAGCGTCAAACTCACTAAAACATCACGCCTCAGTTGCACAATAAAAGTCTATATGGTTCACAATAAAAAATGTTTGGCATTGCGTGCAGGGTCAACTGAATTTTTTATTTAATTTTTCTATTATTTTTTGTTTTTTTTTTATTATTTTTTTTTTTTTAGTTTCAGCTGGAAATATCCTTTATAAGTTGGTAAAAGCTCGTACTCTTTGGCAGTTGTTTAACAAAAGTGCTATCAAAACGATGCAGACACCGAAAGATCCCAAAGTTAAGGATTTTTACTCTCTGCAGAAAAAAATTTTGTGTTGGTTTGCCGTGTGGCCAGTAAGAGACGATTCAACTCTTACCTATAAAATCGCGTACATGGCCTACTTTTGCCTTCTGTACGTTATTTGGATATTTTGGTTCGGGATGACCATGTTTATAAAGTTAATAGCTAACATTAGTAAGCTCAACGAGCTAATTAAAGTGTTCTACATATTTGTAACGATAGTTTCATACGAAACGAAATACGTCAATTTAAAGTTGAAAAATCTTGACTATCTGGCGCTATTCGAGCATATAAACGACAAAGCATTCGAGCCTAGAAACAATCGTGAACGGGAAATATTCAAACAGGCTGGCATACTCAGTTGCACTGTTCGCAACATTTACAGTTACATCACGGCAGTAACACTGAATACGCTTATTTTCATTACTGTCTTCATTGCGGGACGCAACCTGCCATTTAACACCTACAACCCGGTGAACACTGAAATCACATGGGGCTATGTAACTGTGTTTTTGTACCAATATCTTTCGCTCACAATTACAGCTCTAGTTGATGTGGCTTTTGATTCAGTTTGCGCTAGCATGTATATCTTTATAATGGGTCAACTGGATATACTAGCCGATCGAATGAATCATCTGGGTATTGATCCCAGTTCGGAAGCTATATCTACACAATTGATACATTGCATGCAGTATTACGTGCGCATCGAAAGACTGGCTTTGTCAGTGGAAAAGATAGTTACTTGGCCGATATCCCTGCAGATTTTCTGTTCTGTATTGGTGCTAGTTGCTAATTTCTATGCGATGTCCAAGGTTAGCACGAAAGATTTGAATTTTTATGCTAAACAAATAAAATTGGTTCTCCCTTATACTTGTAGCTTTCAGATGATTATGGCAGTTTTATTCGATTTTTCATCTATCAAATTTGCATGTTATCGCAAATTTTTCTATTCTGTTATTTCGCTGATGGTATTATGGCCCGAAGTGAACGCCTTTCACACCACTTATATAGTTCAAATTGGATTGGGTGGAAAAAGGCAGATCAGAAGTTAATGTTACTAATGATGCTACGATTCAACAAACCCTTACGTATAAGGACGATTAATCGAAACTATGCATTTAGTTTGGTGGCATTTTCTTCGGTAAGTTTTTGATATACCATTCGAATCCATTCTAGGCTTGATTGCAATACGAATATGTTTCAAGGTGATTATAGAGGATTTTACACTCTTCACATTCTGTGAATGGTATAATACTATAACTTTGTCCTGAAGTTTGTAACACATTGAACGAGACTTCTGAGGCCCCCTAAGTAGATATGTATATTCTTGATTAACTCAACGAGACTAGTTAATTTAGTTACAACAGTCTATCATCTGTTCGTCTGCCTGTATATATGCAAAGTAGCCCATCAGAGAATCCCTTGAGGTAGAGCGCTACAATTTTTTATGGTATTGTCTTTTTTACCCAGGGCGACCATTAGAAGACGAAGATCTGGCTAATACGTTGGCTACGCGGCCATATGAGTTCACATGTTCTATATATAATATTTTCTGATTTAATTTCAGATCATTAATTCTTCGTATAGCTACTTCGCATTGCTGAAACGTGTCAAAGCATAAAAGGACCAATTTCATTTTAAAGGAATGTAATGATGTTGAGCTGTTAATCCAAAGATTCAATGTGACTAAATTTGTTAAATACCTTTAATTAAAGTTGAATATACATTAAGAATTAAGAATTTTTGCAACAGTTTACTGCTTAATTTATTTTGTGTTTGAAGACCAATGAAAGTAGGCAAAGCAAGAAGTAATTAATTTCGTATATTCGTCAAGGAAAGTGAAGAACATTTTCGTGTGAAAAACATTTTGCTGAAAATCTTTGGAAAGCCTGCTCAGTTAATTTCAGTGATAAAAACTGCTTGTGGTTGTACAAGCAGCAGTGACACCTAGCGAACAGCAATTTAGCTTTCTAAATCCAATATAATTTAAAGAATCAGTGCTATGGTTACTATTTTGAATCAGCAATCAAGAATAGGAAATCTACTCTCATCTACGTCAACGTGTTCAGCCCTAATTCGGACGAATTTTGTACATTTTCATATAAACGGAAAAATGTGGATATATCACAACAGATAAAGAACTTAGTATAAGTCAAAATAGTGTACCAAGCGGATTGGTTCTGAAGAGAAGATTGGTCTCGTGCACGTGATGAGATAAGGGACAATGGTGACTATCACTACTAATTAATTGTTTTAATTTAATTTAATTGTTATAATAGATGGCAGTCTTCTGCTTGGAAGATCTTTCAGGTGGAGTCTCTTCAGCCGCCGTCGCATATTGCCAATTGTGAGAGCCTTGGCCAGTCTGGCCAAGTTTGGTTGAGATTACAGAATCTAGTGATATCGGCTGTAGTTTTGACGAAACTATTTTCTACTATTTATTTTATAATGCCTTGCAAAAACAGTAGAAAATCTGCAAAAAAATTTGCTCTGCCATCAAGACAATACACGGCTGTGGTCTTTCCCAATCATTACTCCAAGATTCAACCTCTGATCCCAATTCGGCTTCCAGTGCCTATTTGCTGATTCTAAGTTTAAATAAACAGTAAGGAGACGGAGACAGTAAGACATGAAGTCAACACTGAAATAACGTCTCTTTTGAAGACAAAAATCTGAAGACAAAAAAAAATGTTTTTATGAAAAAAAAATCTTTCACAAGTCACTGACTTATTGATTCACTCTCGTACAAATTTCGATTGTTTCCCTAACTTTTTCAAAGCAACCTTACGTCTTAGTTTTGATTCCGTGCAAAATCCACATCAGTATCTGCACATTAACGCTCTAACTTATTTAGATAACAAAACGAGAAACCAAATTGTCAAAGTGTTGATATACGAACACTTTTATTTGCAGATTATCGTACAATAAGAAAAGTACAACTTGTTAACACAGGCAGCAAATGATTGATTAATTGTTTGATTTGAAGTTATTCACGCTTAATTTGAATTCATGGCTCATCTCCACATGATTAATGTGGGCCATATTGGACATTTGACTACAGAAAAGGCAAACAAGTGATGAAATTTAAATTTCAGCCAAAGAAATACTTGAAATACTCGGGGCGACGCGTGCTGTGGAGCGCTGCGTGTGTTGTGTGTTTAAAAAGTCTCTAATGATCATTAAATAAATGCAGCGACAATTGACTAATTTCTTAACCCACAAGCCGAGTTTTCCCATTTAATTCACTCTTATATCGCAGTTCGAGTTTCCGGTACCCTTTTTTTTACAATATAAAATTTCCGTTTATACAAGTGATTTGAGGAAAACCGGTACAAATACGCCATTTAAGCCCAGCTTGTTTTCTTTTAACATTATATAACTCAAACCGAGTGACATACATAGTTTCAGTTACAGTCGCCGTGCTCTATCAAAGTATTTACTAAGCAAATACCACTATAATTTTCTCAAGAAATTGCAGCATATTCAAATTGGTATGGATTGGTGGCCGGTTTGATATCCTTTTTTTATAATTTCTTACACTGTTTTCCGAAAGCATTTTTCAAGTTTTTCAATAATTTCCCGAACAACTTCTTTAATTTAAAATAAGAAAAAAATCGGACAGCACCTTTTCAAATCATATTGAAAGCAATCAAATTGATTAAAAAACTTGTCTTGGCAAAGCTCAAAAGTAGACCGTTCGTTCGTATTTATCGGCGTATAATGGAGTGTGACTAAAAATAGGAAATATTACCCGTTTCGTTGAACACGAGCACAAAAATTAAACATGCCATAAGACCTTTTGACTCAGTTAGGAGTTGCTCCTTGTTTACATAATTTTGTTGCTTTTGTTTTGCTTGTAAAAAGCGGATATCATCTTAACTGATCTGGCCTTATTATTCTATTAAAGTAGACCTATTGAACTTTCAGAGAGGCCAAAGTCTAGCATTGTCTTGTCCTCCTTAAGTCTTGTGTATAAGTATTTTCAGGACGCCCGCTTTCTTGTATAAAGCCTAGTCCTTCCTTGATAATGTTACATATGACCTTGTGTTCAGTTTGAATTCTCGGTATAGAGCTTGCAGTCACTTGTGTATGCAGCCTTTTGGATCCATCGACAGCCTTTTTAGGCGGACACTTTGAGCCCCAACTGCATTGCATTTAGGACTTCGCAGCCTGAAAGCCGATAAATATGTAGATATGTCTTAAAATTATTTAGTGTACCTAAGGGCGCGTAGTTCTCTCTGAAATACTTCTAGAAGTAGTGAGACTGCTTGTGCCGCTGCCCTGCTTTATGCTCTGTACAGTACCTTACCCAGTTCGTACATCTATATGGTACATCAGCTGTTTTGTTCAAGATTTGTTTTGGATGTGATTGAAACCATGCAAGCTGTGTCAGTTAGTCCGTGCTATTTGATGAACCATCTCAATGCGGTATTGTCCACGTTACCTGTAGCTATTATAAGTTGTTCTGTTGTACGTGATTCGAGTCATGCTTTTAATAATTTCTTAAAATAATATTTGTAATAATACTTAATCGCCACAATATCCGCTACCGTTACTCGGCGCCAGTCAAGGGCAACTTTGGGCTTTGTTCACATACCAGTTTGTTCAAAGGCGTTTGTGGGTTAGTAAAATTAACAATTGCATTCAAGCAGCTGGAATTTACGAATACCACACTCATTTCATGACATGTGTACTTGATAGCTTCTATAAAATCAACTTGAACAATCTGACTGGCATTTAATACGAGCACACAATGAAAACTTCAACGTAAAGGTCAAATCGACACTTTCACTGCACACAATTTTTGTGTTTGGCTAATTGCAGCGATTTTAATGGCCTAAAATGGAGCGAAGCTTTTACATTCCGAACAATTAAGCGGATTTTGAAAATCATTTTGCCACAATTCCGTCAAATCTAATTCAGCAAGTTCATAATTCACTCGATCGCCCAATCACACACAGCGCGGTTGACGGTTGCCCTACCGTCAGTCCAAAAAGACACCACACAAACTTCAATCAATCATTGCGTGCCAAAAAGAAAATCACAACATCAAAGCCGCAAAAGGTGCTCCCGTCGCGTAAGACTCAAACTAAGCAAGTGCCTATGATATATGATTATTGAGTTGCTGCTGTCTCGCTCTAGCACGCAATGCTGGCTCGTTCGTTCGCCACTCCCGCCGTTGAACTTGAACTACTAAAATTGAAGTCGCCACATGTGCGAATTCGAAACCGTTTGCCATGCACTTTATTCAATCTTAATCGAAATCGATGTCCAAGTCGTTTCAACAAAGCCGACAATGAGCTTTGTTTTTGAAACACTCGTAGTTTTGGGAACGGCCACCGATTATGGACAAAATTTTGTTTTTGGCCGTGTAGAAAACAAAGTGATATATTCGATATCAAATCGGTTTTGGTTTGATTTTTAAACTGTAATCGGCACCTTTTTATGTCGGCGATATATTTCGAGAAGTGCTTGACGTAACACCGAAATTCATTCGGCCAATGATGGAGTACTGTGTTCCATATAAGATCAGATAAAAGTATTAAGTGCAATACGCTGTTTAACATGAATGTCGTTTTGCCAATTTTGACATTCGATATCATTTGGCATTAATTAAGAGATTAATTCCATTTCCTTAAATAATTCGCAAGTTTTTTTTGAATACCAAATAATTAGAGTCAAAATATAACAGGGGAAATATCGTGATAACTTCCTTGAAGTCAAGATGAAACACATTTTATTGTATTATAACAAAACCAGTGTTAATACTATGTGACGTTGTTGCTTGCTTAGAAGTTCTGACAAAAAATTAACAGATACAAGTATGCAAATGATCTAAACTCAATTGAGGAACTGAATTCCTGAATAAAACAGTTGACACTATCTTTAAAGGAATACTGATGGGCTCCACTTAGAAATTTTGCACAAACAATATCTCAACTAATGCTCCCCTGTAAAAAAAATCTGGCAGACAACAACATTTATTCTCTAAACCATTATTCTATGATTGAGTTGAACGTTGTCCAGCCAATAACGAGAACAAATTTCAGAACCTATAAAAATTAGAGAAAGAAACAACCCGCAGTCTCTCTACCATCAATACAATAATGCTAACAAGAGGTATTCCCATATAATATACAATGGACATTTCCAAGATGCAAATACGGTGATTGCTGCTTGACTATTAAAAGTTATATATTTTGATCTATTGGAAGGAGGTTTAAAAAAGAATACAAAGCTGTATCACGCGTATCTCTACTTGGAAAACTAAGGACCTTTTGCACATTAGACATCTTCGTGTTGAGCGTTGTATCAGTTACTTGCTTAACCAAAACGAAATGAGTGGATATGATTGAATATTTCATTCGGTTTGGTTAAGTGAGTAGAGTACTGTTGGATGCGCTTCCAAGTTAAACGCCGAACCAAACCAATAACTATGAACGCGGTCGCTGGCCTTACGAATTGACACTCATTCATTACGCTACTTTCTTAGATCTATACTGCCTACTAGCCTGTTTTAAAATAACAAAGCTCACATTAAGCTCAAACCTCTTATAACCATCCGCTAACTGGAGAAACTTAAGACGAAGAGCGTACGTATGATCTCACTCAAGCATCATATGCTCTCTTCGCTAATAGTTAATTACAATTCATATCATATATACAATTCAATTCAATCCAATTTAACTTCTTTAAAGCAAGTAATCAATATTTAGCTACACATAAAAAAGGCCGAAATATGTACAAAGAAAACCTAACCTAACCTGATATTCCCTAACATATTCAACGTACGCAACCGTCTCCACGCGAGGTCAACTCGTACTTGGCTAGACATTTAATTAGATATATATAGTTATGTATCATATAGTAATTATATTATATGTATATGTTTAGATGTAATTTTTGTCTGTTTGCTTGCAATGCAATGTCTTCTTTTAGAGTTACATTTTCATTTGTTGCGAACGTTTAGAATAAATTTTATTCTTAATTTTTGTTTTAAATAATTTAAAAAATAAAAATTGGGCAGCCTTGGATACTTCATGTGATGATACCTAATCTAGTGGAGATTTAGCTTCAAAAGACGGCTGAATGTTTATCAAAATGTAAAAATTCCCAAACATTAGTGAAAATAAATGAAATTAGCTACACGAACGTGTCGACCGCATGCTTTAAAGTGAGAAAATTTTTTTTGTTAGTTTTTGATACGCATGTCAGACCTTTCCACCTGTCAGTCAACTAGGCGCTTTCTTTACAACCACTGATCATGTACTAAATCTCATAGATACACCACAACAAAAAAACAATTTGTCTTTGCCAATTATGCCTTGTTTTTATAGACTTTGATTGTCGATGTCACCGACAGTAACTGCAGGCACCCTGCGTGCTTGAAGCTGAGACCCAGCTACGACGACAGATAATTGAAATGGGTGCGTCTATGCAAATTTATCAGCTCCAGCAATCGAGTGCTGGGAACTACAAATACACATCAATTTCGCATCAAAAGGCGAGTACAACCCACTGTGGGTTTTTGGCATGCCTTACACGCATAATAACTGATTTGAGCGCAAATATTTACCATATATGCATATGTAAGCATTTATAAATAATTAAGAGTAAGCTGAGCATGTCTAAGCCTCATTTAATTGGGCTATAAATGAAGCGGTGCAGATTGTTGCCCGTGTGGGCAAGTTGCGTGGTTACGCAATAAGTCGGCTTTAATTTGATGCGAATTTTATTTAATTTGAAAAGGAATTTGTACGCACATGCGTCACTGGTCAATTGACCTGTTGTTAAGCAAGTTTCTATACTGAGCACCACTCCGTCTTCAGGGGTCGATGTCGCTCGATTTAAATCATTCACCTACAAGTTTGTGTATTATGTTTATTCCGTGTTTACCACAAATTAAGGTTTGTCAACATTGAGTGACTTAACCAGTTGCTCCATTTGCCATTTCCACTCGACTTGCTGCAATTTGCTCCAACTTCAGCCAGACAACGCCGAATTTGGACTGAACATCGTCCACCGATGCGTTCACGCATGTGCGCATAATTGCCGAATCGTTCTTAGCCAATTGCCAATTACAAATCGCCAACTTCAGTTTCCGCTTCACTTCTCAGTCGGCTTACAGTTCATTTAAACAGATGTCTAAGATTTATGTAACGTTCACTGCTCGCAGTGGTTCTTTGTAATAATTTTTATCACAACTGTCAGTTTAAATTGAATGCGCCTTATTAGCCAACGCCACAACTAAGAAAAAGAATAGTGCAACATAAATAATAACCACCTACTCGGTGTATTTCGTGCAAAATTTATTACAATTCTCACATTATAAGTTGCAATCTCATTTCAATTTCAGAAAATTTGCATTGTTCTTGGTCTCTCAGGCCAGTTACCATAGCTAGGGGAGTCAGAGGCATTGACGCGGTTAATGAGTGGCAATAATGAGTGAGGTTGTACGAAAATGGACCGTCGTTCGAGTAACAAGTAATTTTCAAAAAAATAATCCGGTTGGAGACAATTCTAATTACAAGTAACGAATTTAAGTGTTTTTGATTGGTTCTTTGGCGTGTCGAACCTCCTCCTCAATTTATTTTCTTTAGGCTTAAGAACGTGGCCTCTCGTCGGACGTAAGTCCCCGTCATACCATGTTTCATATTCTTAGCCTTCGCTGTTGTTTCTTCGAAATTTGTTGAATGTACTGCCAGCATGATGTCGTATCTGAGCGTCGCTTCGAAGAGTACTCAGCGTAGGGTTTATTGTTATGAGATATAAAGATTTTCAATATGTTTAATAGTTAAAATTTTCATTTATCACAACATCGAGATGGTATCTGTCGCATGATGATCGATTATTAGTTAAGCAAGCTTGGACCTCTTAGAAGAACATTTAATTTTTGTCTTAGGCTCTTAAAGCAAATTTGGTAAGATTTTCCATTTCATATCTAAATTTTTACAAAAGCATAGTTCGGGTCTATTAAACCAAATTTGTGGATTTGGTTCAGGTTGTTATTCGTGGTATCCTTGAATTGAAACTTAGGTCTGAACGCAATTCGATTACATTATACAACTGAATGAAAGTTTAGAATAAAGCCGAGTTTTCAAGTTGTACAGATGTAGAATCTATTAAAATTAAATATTAATTTTTTTTATTCTTATTTATATTTATATGCAGCCATGTAGTAAATCTATTTATACAGAAAAAAAACTAACATGAAACTACATGACGTGAAGTATATGAACATGAGTGAAAATCAGACATCAGCATAAAACAGTTATTACAGTTTGATGGGGAACGAAAGGTGTTGTCAAGCGTATGCTCTCTTCGTAGCCTGTTAATTTGTTGGTTTTTGTCGACCAGGTTCAAAGCAAGGAAGTTAGGTAATATTCCAATCTGATGGTATGTAACACTGTACCATCTTATTTCTTCTCCCGAAGATCTCTGTGAAGAAGCGAATTTCGTAAATAGAAAGGAGCACACACTATCAGAAACACTCAGAAACTTCGATTGGAGGCGTTGAATACATTCTATGATAGAGTTCGATATTGTACCGTATGTCTTTATTGGTTTTTGAGCTGAAACTTTTCATTTCAGATTAGAGATTCGATTAAGGCAATGAAAGTCCGGACTAAGTTCCAAAAATTTGAACAGTCCCAGCCCATAAAGGATCCATGTTAAATTCGTACAATCACTGCTCTTGCCCATTTCAAATTTTCGACACACACTCGAGATAACCAAGTTCAAATCATATTCAACAAGCCGCTTGGTTAGTCTCTTAGTCAACCAACCAGTGGGTGAGTTCGTTAGCTGATTGAGTAACTTATGTTGTTCCTATGAAGCTAGTCACTAATTCACGTCTAACTTCTTACAAAATTAGCTTGTTGAATTCAACACCACGCCCAATGTGGCTCTGTGGGTGGCAATTAAATTGTTTTCGTGCTTTGTATGCTACAGAAACGGCATTCACTTTATGCACAGAAGACAAAAAAAAAAATCGCAAAAAAACAATCGAAAAACAAAAATTAAACTTGAAGCAACAAAAACGATAATTGCAATTCACATTCGTAGTTAATATTCAATAGCACCGAAAGAGACCCTTTCCAATTGTTTGCAAGACAATCGTGTATCCTGATAAATGAGACATACGCGAACAGAACAATACCACCAACAACAACAACAAAAACAACATAAACAAATCGAACAGCAACATTATTTCGTGCGCTACAATAAATCGTGCCACATTTAGACGACTTTCACACACAAACCTCAAGGGGCTTTGGCTAGAGGAGCAGCGCAATAAGCAAAACGCGCCAATGTGACTTGACACCAGAACCTACGCTTTGCTCTGCCTCGACCACGCGACAGTTAATGCAGCAATCGACGCTAGCTCTTGCGCAATAAATTAGCCACGTTTAAGAAGCCATTGGGCTGACAGTGTCTGCCACAGCGACGCTGGCACCGCATTTCCGAACCGAACTTACCGTGGTCACAAATTCCGCTTTGGGTCGACAACGATTGCAGCCTTGGGCCTTGCTTCTTGCTTGGTCGTAGAAATGTTTGGCTTAATAATTTTTTTATTTTATTTTTATTTGTTGTACGTTCTGTTTGCAATGTTTGGCCAAAAAGACACCTGAGCTGACGATAATATCGAGCATAACTGAAAACTCAACCATGACACGGAACATAGAAAAAAGCAAAATACTCGATAACTCACTAATTAGCGGAAAATAAATTTCATGCACTTAGTAGTGTTGCCTTTATGCACAATGCTCGACTAGCCAGCGTTTTTAAGATAGCCAAATGCAGTTCGATCAATTGTGTCACTAATGATTTTTGTATGTATTTATTTTATTTTACTTAATTTATTTTTTATTTATTTTTTTATTTTGATTTCTTCAAAACACATTCAAAACACGCGTCACACATAAAACCAGAAGAAAGTGAATGAAAACCTGTCAAGACATTGCAAAAGACAAAACAATAACAACAACAACAACAACAACAAATTGCAATCACTAACACGCCCAGAAATTCCTGCCATTTCTTACACCAATTTATATCGCGACGCTTTCGCAGACCGAGCAGCTTGTCGTTCGCTTGTTCAAACGACCGATCGATCATAGTTAAGGCAATGCCAAATCGAAAATCGAAAAAGAAAATGCGCTAAGCAGGCTGGCTGGCTCATGAAAAATACAGTGAAATAAAATTTTTAATTTCACACTTTCAAATGCGGCTAAATGCTTTGCTTTGACCGACTGTGACGAGTACAATTGCCGACCTGGCCTTTCATTTCGCAATGACAAGGAGAGCGTTCCTCAGTTTGTCCGACTGTCCGACTGCATTATTTTCGTCTATTGTAGCTGGTTAGCTGGTTAGTTTACCTGCTAGGTAGCAATATGAAACGTCAAAATTGAAAGCGTGCAAATTCGTTTATTACACAAATTCAAGAAAAACAAGAAATTTTCGCTAACATCGGCATAACCGAAAGATAAACACACTTTACAGTAAACAGGCGCAACCTTAAAATCACACACAGTTTTAGTAAGTTCGAATAGTAATCTCGCTTTTGAATGAGATATAATGGTGGATCAGTGATCAGGAGTGTTACCTTTTGAATCGTATGTTTTGATTACTAAATGACAGATGAATGCTTTCAGCCGGATCTACCAACTGGTAGATCTATCGACATCATCCAGCGAATTTAGAAAAACAACTAGGTATGCAAATTACTACAATCCAGATCAACACTATTAAACACCATTTAATACTCCAGTGTCGATTGAGCCATCGTAGCTTTTGCAGCTTGATTTTAATCTCAGTTGTTATAACAATGACACACTGCTGAGACCCTAATACAAGACCATGCCCAAGTATTTTCAAAATAGAAAGGATGCGATATTTTTTTTTCATATGGATATTTTTTAAGCTTTTTCTCAACCTCTTATGGGGAGAACCATGTACATCTACTATAGCTGACATTTAGAAATTGAATTGTCTATTTTAACCTACGCCGAATACTAAAAAATTGTTTGTTTATTTATTATTTTTTGTTTTTAGACACATCATTATTTTCTAATCAAACATATGTGTCATGCAGTTTACTGCGTTTAATGTTATTCGCTAAACATCAGTAAAACCCAAATTAGATAATGAAATGGGAATATGCATAAAATTTGCCTACATAAAAACTATGATGCTAAGCGATTATACATATCAGTAATTTAGAAAAATATTAATCTGATCGTTAACCCAAGTAAAAGATTAACATAATATCACTGATATCACATTAATCTATCAAACACTACAAGGAAGGCATAATGTCATTCATTGTGCGTGAAGAGCACAATAAGCATTGCGAAAGTCTTGCTCTTTGTCGGTCGTTTTGGTTTGGTCGATTCTCTTTAATTGTCGCGCCGCCACAAAAATGTACTTCAAAGTGTATGAGTTTATCTCAAGCCGAGTTGGGCAAGTTTACGCCTACATCAGTTGGCTATTCGTGCTGCTTGTATTCCGTTGGGCTGCAGTTGTCAAAGCGCGTTGCCTTCAGTCGTTGAGCGTGCGTTTTCAGTTATTGTGGCGTTGCATAATTGAAACGTTGCACTGACAAGTTCAGTGGCGGTGTATATGATGTTGAATACAAATTTTATTTAATAGTTCTATTATATATTTACATTATATTATATATAGAATGACGTGAGCACAAGCCTATCAATAACTTTAGAAAACCTTTTGTGACTCTCAATATATAAAACGAAACATGTAATGTTTTGTAAGGCATAAGACCAGTTCCAATGAAGACATTAACCAAAATCCTTCAAAATCTCATAGATGAAGTTAATGACAATACATATTTTACATAATTGCCTAAAAGTCCAATTGAACAGTATGCCAACAATTTGTAAACTTCTTCCAACAATATCGCATCAAACAAGAATGATACCCATTAAAATAAAATTGTTTGACACTTTGCTCAATCGATTTCATGAGCTGCGGCAAATATTTCTATGGGTATTCAAATGTGTTCATCGATTAGATGTAGCCGTCGGCGAGCGATCATGCATGCTCAGGTGTGCGGATGTGATATGAGCGCATGCGCCAATGTAAACAGCCCAAAACACGATCCTGTAGAGCTGGTGAATGTTGTTTCAGAGCGGCTGGTGTGCACACTTAAAATTTCATATTTATTAATCACGCTCTGCATTTCACAACTGCTTTAGCAATCAATTCAGTTTTAATTACGCCGACAGTGTTACGAAGTAACTATAGCATAAAAACACCTAAAGTTGGAATATGACTGCACACTCTTGTCGGCTTCTATCTGATATACCAGTATCGGTTTTTCGTTAGTGTAATACGCTATTTGAATGTTATCAGGCAACTAATTCAAAGCCAAAAGATTTTGGTTTTTGCTAGTTCACTGCTAGTTAAAATTTGCCGTTTTGACGTTCGCAGTCGCATTTAGTCACGTCGCCGGAATAGCAACACCCAAAGAGTTGGGCACCCAACTTGTTAGACAGTCGTTGCGCATGCGCGTTGACTTGTGATTAATCGCCGGCCGACAACTTGCCGTCCACCACTAGCATCTGTTTTTTTGTTTTTGTTTTTTTTTTTGTGTTTTTTTTTTTGTTCAGAAACCTTTTACTAGTCGACGGTGCACGCGTCTATCGAACAAAACCCGTTCGCTGAATTGTTCATCAAATAAATCACATTTTGCTGCTTGCTCCTACGATGTCTAACAAGTTTGTTATTGCAAATTAATTGCCATCAAGGTACTTGTATATGTTCCCTCAAGATGAGATAACTATGGCGGCAATTTCGTCTGGACACTTGCACGACACAAGACTCGAACGCCTTAATTGACCCGCAGGCGTTGTTTTTCTGTTGACCACGCATCCGAACGAAATATTTAAATTGTGATTGAAAATTGTTTTTTACTGCAACGAGATTCGGTTAACAAATTTTTCGATTTTCCAATAAGTTGTTGTTGTTGCTTTTAAAGTTTTGTCAAGTGAGGCTTTGCAGTTTTCAAAAACATTATTTAAAGGCTTAACATAAAACCGTGTGATATCTTCGTTAAAAATCTGATATATTTTCAAAAGTTGTTTTTTCGTTGCACTTACCCGGCTGGGTTGACAAGTAAAGATGTTAATAAAATTCTTAATGCACTACTTCTGAAGCAGCCTTCAGCTAATCGTGTCTAAATATATTATGTGAGAAAGAGGGGGGTTCTATAACTTGCTTGCATAATTAGACATAGTTGAAAATCCAGTCTTCAGGTGCGCAACTTAAGGTTAAATTTATATTGCATTTAGAGTTGTACGAAAAGATTTCCATAAGCTGAGTTGCGTGTTACACTTACTAAAAAATAAATGGCTATGGCAACATAGAATTTCTTGGCATTATAAAAAAAATCAATTTTATTATTCTACTTTTTTATTTAAAATTTTTTTTTTTATTATTAATACATATTAAATTATTTGATTAATAGCCTGACTTAACTTGATGAATGTTGGCTCTAAAGTTGCTTCAAAACATTGCTATTAACTATCTGATAAACGTTCACTATCAGTTCAAAAAATCGTTGCCTCCTCTTTAAGCCAAATACCATTTGGCATTAAAAGGTAATACAATATTTGGATATACATATACATGACTACCTCTGATAATAACGACATTATTTTTTTAAATAATCAGATTCGATGAGAAATACACACAATCAATTTTAATTAAGTTTTTTCTGTCATCTATAATTAATTCAATGATAGTTTTGCACCAAATAAAGGTGTAGTAAAGCCTTTACTATTAAGTATTACAAATATGTCATTGAAAACCCTCAATTGCCTCGAAATCATCTCCAATGCTCTGATGATCTTAAATATTAAGGCACTTAAGTATTGCTGATTATGACACTCAAATATTCTGAAGCTCATCAACACATTGGTTTGTCGACTTTTAAAATATATATCCAAAATCTCGTGCAAAAATGTCGGTGGAAAAGGGGATGTTGCGAACTTTGGGTACCGAATTAGGTATGGTTAAGCGACATTCATCGCAACGCTTGGTTTTCAAAGAGAAAGAGATAATACTAGTTTACACTAATATTATAAAAAGGGAGTGTTTGTTTGGATGTCAGGTCTAATCTTCGAAAGTACTTATCTCATTTTCAATATTCTTTCAGCAGTAGAATTCTACGTAATCATTAAATGCCATGGACGATTGATTGGAGTTTTTAAAGGAAAATATGTTTTTTCTTAGGATTAAATTTTTCAAAGCCACTGCAGAGCGTGAACAGATATTTGCGAAGACAGTGAGTGCGCTCTTATGAATACAGTGAGAGTTGACAAACATTAAAACGTACTGCTGGGTCTAACTATAATAAACTAAAATAAAGCAAGCGAC
The DNA here is from genome assembly GCA_035041755.1 of Cacoxenus indagator. Classification (NCBI taxonomy): domain Eukaryota; kingdom Metazoa; phylum Arthropoda; class Insecta; order Diptera; family Drosophilidae; genus Cacoxenus; species Cacoxenus indagator. The sequence goes on from JAWNKX010000240.1 coordinate 1,257,063, forward strand.
AGGCGCACGAGGTACTCGCACTGTGACCGCAATATAGAGACGTCGTTTGGTCAATTTTCTTTTCTTTCTTTTTTTTTGCAGCTTCGTATTTTATTGGTTTTGGTTTTTTGTTTCTCAGCTTTGATTTGTATTGTATTTCCTAGGTAGTGTCTGTAGGTTAGGACAAAAACTATTCTTTCGCTTCTTGTTATTTTCCTTTCTCAGCTTCGTTTTGTATTGTACCAAATTCGCCCGCGACTTCGCTAACCTGGTAGGTAAAAAACTACCGGTTAGAGCTCGACCAGGGTACGAAATACTTTTATTCCGATAAAAAGATGCCATGGGATAATTTCCAATGTTGGTCCATGCCAGGCGAACAATGTCGCGAGCGGAATCTAGTCATTAATATTATTCATAATATAGCAGAGTTAAAACAAATAGTTTAGAAAGTTCTGTTGAGTTGTTGAAAAGTATGAAATTTGTTTATGTCTGAATCCAATACGCCGGATTATTATGGCCACATTTAGATTATTACAAGCTCTTTAAGACTTCATATCATATTTGGATGTGTTCTAGTTTAAAGTTGAAATTTGCAACTCTCGTTTTCCACGAGTGCTGTCTTGCCACGGTTAACAGCTGCACAATCAGTATTTGCATATTATACAAAACCTTTTTTTTTCTATTTTGCTGTCGCATAAAATTTTGAACAAACACAGTAAACAGGCAACTGTCAACTGTCAGTGACAACATGAACGGCAACAAGAGTTATGTAGTGGCTTCTGTTGTCTAAATGGCGGACCATGTGCCTTAAATATTTGCCTTAATTGAAGCGAAATTGAAATGCGCGAATGACAGAGCCAGTTTGCACGTTTAGAACACAATCTTTGCAATTCGGCAATTAAGTCGGTTTATGGCAAAGTACGATTTTGTTAAACGTGTTCATTGATTACTTTATTTCTAAGATTTCGACATAAGCTTCCATCTAAACTAAGCGTAATAGCATAAAGCAGTGAAAAATAATATCTATAAAAAATAAAATATTTTAGACAAACACGAAGAGTGGTCTTAAATGAAGGTGAAATCTTCAGGGTTTGTGTAAATGGACATTAAACGTACAGATACGCGGAGACAAGGACATAACAACGTCGAATTGTCTGAATAAGTACTTAATGGGATCTCCGGCGTCTCCTGCCCTATGTTACAAACTTCATCACACGCTTCATGATGCATTTAGTTCCACTAAACTATTCATTAAAATGTTGATTGTCAAGAAATCTTATACACATTTTCGTAAGGATTGATACAAAAGTTTAACAGCGTAGAATTATAAGAATAGTTACATGCAATAGAAACTAATTACTTTAATTTCTGCTCCATGATTTAATAACAACACGCTAACGGCCATGACAGCATTAACAGTTGGCTTAACATGACGTGAACAGACCGGAATTCTGTTAACTTGAGGTATGAGTATGGTGCACAATACAATACTCATAGTATTTCATTCAGATTTAAAAAGAGAATTTGGTTTCTGCAGGAATTAATACTCTTCGATTGGCACAAGTCTAAAATGTTGTTTCAATTTGATTAGAATGGATCTCAATTTGAATTGGATTTGAGCTAACGCTGTCGTCAATTGTCGAGGTATTGTATTCTCTTCTAACTTGACTTGCCAAAATAAACTACACTCAAAGAAAAACACCGCCCGTATTTGGGATTTTCTGCAACCGCCTAAGTAGATGGCAGCGACGCTGCAATCATTATGAAATTATTAATTTATGGCTGTGCTAATCGCTTCCGGTAACATCGACCGTGTTGCAAAAATGCTTGCGTTTGGTGTCTTTTTTCGTTGGATCACGCAGAGATACATTTTGACCCCAGTCGTTGCCAAATTAATTAAATTAATATATGTTTTAGATTACGATCTCTTAATCGGTTCTTATTCGGTTGTATTTTGTTTGCACTTCAGCGCATTTCATTCCGCATAAGAGTTTCTTATGCCTTGAACAAGTTTCGTAAAACCTCAAAACAAATGCTTTTACACAAGAAAACACGTTTACTTTGGTTATACCGAAATGGGATACTCTTCACATGTTCCTCGCAAAAATGTGTTACAGCACATTTTTAAGTTTATGTATTAGTGATGCGACTTATTTTTAAGCAATGGTCACCACTCTTTATGTAAATTAAAGGAGCTATACGATCTTCAAATGTTCGGGTAATTTGGTTACTCAAATCAAAAACAAACAAGAAATTAAATCATAATAATTGCCCATTGTCACAGTGTTAAATAAAGCAAAACGACGACATAAAGAGATTAGAAGGAGCTAAGCAAGACTAGACTACTTAAAAGTGGAGCCAGTCTTAAGCTATATATATCTGCAAATGAATAATAATTTAACTAACTCCAAGACTGCTCTCGTCGGAGTGTAAGTAATATATAGTATTTTTTTTTTAAAGGAAGCTCCGGTGGGCGAACAGTTAGTTTGCCATTATTTTCTACAACCTTTTGCCACCTTTATGGCAACATGGCAATACCGCGTCGAAAGAACGATCGTGGTTTGGCAGCGATCCAATAATCGATCCTCAGCATTTCGAAACCTTGCGGCAGAACTTCCCACTCAAGCTCCAACAGTGTATCCCTCACAACTCTTGTGCGACGTGTGGCCGAGCGTTGTCATGCAAGAGAATGTCTTTGCATCTCTTGCTCGCTATTGTCGGCCTTTTTAGCAAAAATACGTTATTCAATTGGTTCAACTGACGTTGGTACACATCTGCAGTAAAAGTTTCGTTCGGTTTTTGACAATGACACTGCGATGTTGAAGCGATTCGAAATCGGATTTTCACTCAATTCGTATGGTAGCCATTTTCCCTCCCTTTGGATATTTCCAAACGCATGTAAACCTCTGGAAATAGTTCATCAACTGCTAAGTTGTCTGTAAGTTGCTTCAGAGTTTGAGCCGAGTCTCCGTCCAATAAGTCTTGGAGTTCATTACCAGATCTTTGTCACTGACATCAAAATCACCACTTTTAAATCGTTGAAACCAAAACCGACAATTGGAATAAGATGGCGTAGCATGGCCATAAGTTTCTAAAAGTGTTTGATAAGCTTCGGCAGCAGATTTGCAATTGCAAAATTCAATTTTAAACGTTCTATGATTAGCGTCAATATACATTAAATAGCTTAATACCACTGCTATTTTAGTCTTGAACATTTTGAGAACCATCGAATTAGACAGCTGCTTGCCAGCTGTTTACACTGATACTTCAAATTGTGAATATTAGATGTCACTGCCCAGAATTAATGTAAGCTCCTCATAATAACTTGAATAAAAAGAAGTGTAAAAAGTTTGATGAATTCCAGTATTAACATCATTACGGGCACTTTTGTAATTTTTGTTCTCCACATCATGCCTAACCTCTTGGCTACGCATTGATTTTCTTCCTCCTCCAGATAAATTGACTCATAATGACAACGCCCCATAATCAGTTCAAACAATTTGTCACACCTATTTTTGAGTTGTAACGCGTCCAGAATTGCAAAGTTGTTAAAAACAACCAAATACAGACTAATTAAACTTTGTTCAAATAAACCAGATCGAAGAAAAATTACGTTGTGCCATTTTAGTGAGCCTAATGGACGGTCAGACAAACAGACGGACTTGGCGAACGAACATTCGTGGCCAAAAAGGCAACTAAATCACTATTTTTTCACCGTTACGCTGAAATGATATCAGCTGAATTGATTTGTTGCTAAAAAGTTGGATTTGCCACTAAAGGCGAAAAATGCGCAACAACTTTTGGCGCAAGAACGAAATTTCGTTGCCGGCGGTGTACTCGACAGAAAAAAGAAATAAAAAAATAAACACAAAAATTCAATGACAAAAAAATCTCAATGGAGAAAAATAGATTGAAAGAAAAAAGAATGTCGTTCGATTGTTTCTTTGTTGCTGCTAATTTTCATTCGGTTTGCAGTTTTTCTGTGCTCTATGGAACATTAATTTCATGTTTTCCCACGCCAATGATTTTGTTTTTGTTTCACTGTACTTCTATATATCTTCATTATAATCTGAAGTTGGCTTTGATTCGTTCCGTTCCTTTGCCGTGATTGACTTTGAGCTCCAAACGGGTTTTTATACCAAAAAGCATTAAATCTGAGTAGGCGCCCTCGATGTAGGTCGACCTTAACTACGACAAAAGTATTTATATACATACATATTCTTATTCACATATGTGCCTAAAATTATTACATTCATTATTATCAACAATTTGACATATCAGCAAAACACTTAATATGACAATTATTGCTCAAGCAGTCGAACAATTCAATAAAATAATTGTTTTCTAATGCAATGGGCATCCGGCTTGCTTCCAATTTTGTAACGAAGCAGATGAAAATCCCTATCGATGTCCCCAAAATAAGGACTTATTTCAGTGATGTATTTGTTACTTCTTAGCTTTTGGAAACAGATATAATCGTGTTTAAATCTGAAGATAACACTACATATAGCGCCAAACCGTTGTTCAATATACTGATACCTTGCCAATTAATGTGGACATTATCTCTTCAATAAGTTGCAACACCACCTAATTTTTCATTTTCAAGGTAATAGTTTTAAATAGATTAGATTTGAGTGGACTAAGACTTCCATCGTACCTCACAGATACATGATCCACATCTTACCAATTTTCAAAAAAATAAATAAATAAATAAATACGCCCTAATAGCATTCACCAATCTTCCATTGTGGTGCTGTTCCTTGGGGCGCCGGTTCGCACTACCATCACCAAGAACTGGAAGCGGCAGGCTAATCATCCAATCTATCAGACAAACCACTCGATTAACGTAACCAACCCAAGTCTCCAATATTCAAAAGATGGAGGAGCCTTGTGACCCAAAAAAATATTTAAATTATGTAGTGTGGATCCAACCCAGAAAAAACTTAAAAAACCTTCTTAAAAATGATAGCTCTCCTATTCTCAAAATGATATAGTTCTGCGTAAAGAACTTTCGGCGTCACTAGTACACTTACAACCAGAGGGATATTCAGTTAAACAGTTATTTACTTTATATGAGATTGACAGTGCAGTGTTACTATGGTATATACATATGTTATTGTCTCTTCATGGTTTGGGTGATCGTTCTTTTGCAACAATTTTAATAGCACCAGGTTGTCTGCCTTCACGGACTACAAAACACAACTTGCTCATAACTTTATGAATAACAATGCCCGGAAGTAGTGTTGAATTAGAAGTCATATCGTGGAACTTGACTGTTTTATATTACGTTAAATACTTTTAGAACTAAGCTTGTATACTGAATCTAAAATACGGGATTTCCCTTTCATAACTTAAGAGAAGAAAAATTATGAAAAAGTTAATCACATCATCCCCTAAATTATTTTAGTTCCGCGAAGAGCTCACCACCTTTGCTATATATGAACTTTGCAGCAAATAAATTAACAAAAATAATTAAAATGGTGTTAACTTGGCTAATTCACACCTGGCTTTAACCGCAACTGCTGAGCTGCGTTTGAGCACAAAATTGACCTTCGTCGACTTCATTGAAGCACTGAGCGCTTGCTCGTTTCGCCAAACCTGCCTTAACTTGTCAAACAGAATTAATTCAGTTATCAGCAACTCAGCGGCCAAATCAATGCAATGAACTTAACACGTCATAAAATATTTACTCTAAAAATTTAACAAATTAAAATATGAAATAAAAAACTTTGAAATTATATTTTCACCCCTTTAAGTGGTTATACTAGGAGATAAAGACAAAAAAAACTTATAGTTTTCTTGGATGGAATGTCAATTTCCTTTTGCATGAAGCGTATTTATTTAAAAATGTTGTTGTTTTACACCAGTTGATTCAGAATACTAAAACTGGCTGAGGCTTTATCGATTTCATCAAAGTTCTTTTTAACTTTGTTGCTCCAGGGTTCTTTGTTGTAAGTCTGTGACGTATCCGGTCCTAAAACAGCCATGAGCGGTGAATCATTTCTCCCGTACTCCAGAGTCTTCGGTGAAATAAGTGATACCAGCGAATTCATACACCTTTTCAAATTATATTGCCCTCTAAAGTCGGGAGATCCACACAAATAGCAACCAACAGTTTGGCCATCGGAAGCCGATATTATTCTGAAAGGAAAACTTATGTCAATGAATTTGAGAAGTCTGTGAATTACTGATTATTATACTATTTACACTATTTTCTTTTTTTTTATTATTATATTTTCACTGCGATTTTTCATGTCCATGGGATTAGATAAACTCTTTCATCAGAAGGTCTTTAGAGATCTTCAAACCCAGCTCGATTCACACAGAGATAAAGTGTAACTTTTCACTTTCAAGTTCAATGTAATTAAGCCCAACAAACGAAGGAGGCTATAAAAGTTGATTACTTCTCAAATTGTATAAAGCGAGACATTTTTGTAATTTAGTCTTACTCATATTTTAACTGGCATCAGCGAGTCTTATTTAATAATAAAAATTGTAGTAAAGTAGCAATAGTTACCTCACTACATGGGATCCTTCATATTTTTTGAGAGCAGCTTGTTTGAAAAAATTTTAAGGATTAACCAAAACTATATATACTTAATAATGATCACATGCAAATAACGAATACATGCAAAGAACCTGAAATAAATTATTATATTTACATAATAGACAGTTATAATATATACGTATGTATGATATTGGTTTATAAATTGTATTGTACTCGACGCTGTCGTTTTAGAATTTGCAATTGTTGGTCCGTTTAATAAGTTGTCCTCCACCGATGCTGTCTAAATTGCGTTTTTTATCTATAGTTCTCCTCCCCACCAATACATTTCTGGATTTTGGTGTTAGTTGGTTAGTTAATTTTAAAGACGCTTGAACATTTTTATACAGCTCATTAAGGAAACTAGATCTCGTAAATATGTCTCCATTGAGGTATTCATTGGTACTCAACAAATTATTGGTGCAGTCAGTTGTAGAATCTGTATTAAAATTTTAAAACAAATTTTATGTTACTTTTCGAATAACAAACCATACTGTTCATTTCAGTGTTCCTTCCCCATTGGTGTTTGCTTTTATGAAATGTGTAAGTGAATGGAAACACTTTTGCGTTTATTAAGCTTTCTGATAGGAGTATAAGACCTGAACATATTGTTGGAATTGTTGTGTGACTTATTGATTACTTACATATAGCACATATTTCTCAGTCCGTCAGTTTATACGTCCGTTTTTTTCAATGTGTACAAACCATAAGTAACCCTCTGTTACTTTTTTTTTACCATAGGTGGTAGTACAAAACATTTGTCAGAACAGACCGGTTATGACCACTAACAGGAGTTTTTTCAATACAAACCATAACTTATCATTACAATAAGATCCAAACGCAAATACAGTATACGAATAACTCAGGAAACTACGAAGATAACAACAATGAGGTGCCTTGAAAGATATTGAAGGCAACAAACAGCTGGCTAAGATGCCGAGCGCGTACTCTATGAAGCAATGCTCATCGGCGGTACCGTAAGGTAGCTTGTTCACTTTAGGTCAATATTTTTTCTTGTTAGGTTATCAAACAAAAGCGTAATAACTTAGCGAAAACTGTACAGAAAATAAAGCAAGTTCGTATAATAGAAATACAATATATTAATACAGTTACAATGTTAAATGGTACTATACAACAACTATCCAATAAGTGCTGTCGTTCAAAGAAGACATTATTAGAGGTATTGTTCAACAGAAAAAGCATATCAAACAAAAATTAAACAAAAAATTTAATGCATATTTTTAGGGTGCAGTGTAGATCCTGTGTTCCTTACATAGAATGTTATTGAAATACTCACCTTGGCACAAGTATTTGCCATCTACTACATCCGCATTGTTCATACTCTGCAAAAGAAACAAACATTACTTTTATATCTTTCGGCGTCACAAACGAATCACAACAGAGTTCAAGATATATTTCAATAACAATAATTTAATGCGAAAGTAGGTGAACAGTTACTCAGTTGCACAATTACGAAATGCCTTATGAGCCATATCGTGGGACATTGGTCAATAATAACTCACATTGAAGATATAGTCATAGGGTATACTGTACTGTAACTTTGCAGCATCTAAGTCAATTATATAAGACCATGTACAAAATTTTTTGCATATGGGGATGTCTATCGTCAAAATATACCAAAATCGTGTAACCTTATCGAACTACATTTGACACACTTTGTAACGATTTCAAAGCATTTTGCAATGGTAATACTGAGTATATTGGTTTTAAGCGATTAAACAAATATATAAGACTTCGTGTGATTTATAAGTTTGACAGTGTTTAGTACAAAACTTATTGAGGACCAGGACCTCGAAACTATCGAAGCTAATTATTGAAATGACCAAATTTTATTACAAGTTTAAGAGACAGCTATGCATATACGCATTCATCTGAGTTCCTCCTCTTTTTATTCATGTCTTTTTTAGTGGCTACGAGGTCACTTCAAAAGAGTTCTAGAAATTGAGTTAATGAATACTCATTGATTTTTTATTTATTAATCACATTAGTATGAGAATCACATTAGTATGAGACTTCTCATTTTGAATTTTTTGTTGTTACTGAAGAAATATAGGACTTTGACTTGGTTACTGAATAGTAGTTATGTTTATATAGTAACCATTCCAACAATAACAAAAAATTAACAAAAAATTATTAATCGTTTCATTAATTCATTATTAATTTGTTAATTTAAATATTATTTTATTTATTTACGACCACTCCCACATAAAATGGTTCTTCCATCCTTCTCGTCTCTAATAATAAAATGGTTGAATGGCACCAAAAAATTAAACAAAACTATGAAGGTTTTTCATTATGTATATCACCAAAAATTCTGATAAAGGTAGTCTGGCTTACAGTTTTGCTGTGTCAAATAAATACTATAAGAACTATTAATTTTAAATTAATGTCCCTAAACTAATGTCTCTACCGTATAACAGTCCTCACCACTAGCAGTCAATAGTTCAATACAGTGAAATAATACTAACAATTCTTTTTTATTAGGAAGCCCAATAGACTAGTATACATACCGTTATGAAAGTGCCTGTGCACTTATACGATAAGCCCACAAACAATAACAAAAAAAATGCAATCCTCATTGCTGCCATAGACATGCGGCCGCTTTTGTTCCTGTGAAAAAGAATTTTTCGCTTTGCTTTAGCAACCAACACAGATTGAAGTTAAATATAAAACTGCAGAATACCGAACGGAAGCGCTTTCCTTTTATATCATTGAGACTGATATGTGTATGTGGGCGAATGTTAAGGCGGGACAGAATGGAAGTTCCCAACTTCATTTTCTGCAAATATCAAAATGTGCTGCGGTTTTCTTGTGCCTTATGCCTCATTGACACCATACTTGATATTGTATGTGTTTAATACTTCCACAAACAATTGTGGTTGTTTGCTAGTAGCTTTGTGCACTTATGTATAGTTGTTGATATATCACTTATTTTAATTCAACATCTGTTACTTTTAGCTCTTACGCACAAGGCTGATTATGGACTTTGTGACGCGGGTGTACACAAACACAACTTTAAAAGTTCCAATGCATTTGACTCTGTGTAACTACATTAACTTTGATAAAGCAATTTTTCAAATAATCACAACTAAATTTATAGTATTGTAGCATATGACAAACGGGTCGCGCCTAAATAACCAAAATCTGTAGGGTAAGGAGTTGACCAGTTATGCCTTAGCCTAAAAAATCTACCACCAAAAATTATGTGGAGTTCCTAAAAGTAGGCAACCATTGACTATTTTAGCCTTAGACACGCGTGACGTGAAATAAATCATTGGAAAAACCCACGTTTTAAAACAGTGTGTGCTTTTAGGAGGTGCGTACAACCTATACAAGTCTGATATGCCGACAACCAGAGAAGAGCCATCGATTGTAGCTACTACTTACACAGACGATACGGCATTCATCTTGCCGTAAAATTCTCAGAAATTGTCCTTCTACTTGAACAGATTCCAGGCCTGGGCTCAGCTGCTGAAACATAGCCATCAACGCCGACAAATCAACTCACTGCACCTTCACTCTGTCCAGTTGTGACTTACAACTCAAGCATCATTCCGCAGATAAGTCGAATTCGATATCTTGGTCTGATCGTTGGCCAACACACACAAAGCTAGTTACAGCGCGCTACTACCAAAAGCTCAGGAAGCTGGAGTGGCTCGTCCGCCCTTCGAACCGGCTATCCTTAGCTAATAACAGGCTCATCCTTCTGCAAGTGGTTGTACTTCTTTGACGTTACGCCATAGAAATATGGGGCGCCACTGCCGCCTAGAACATCAGAAGAGATCAGGGGTGCCAAAACAAAGCACGTAAGAGATTCATGAACAACACTACGCTGCACAAGTCAATATCGATGCCAAGGGTTATGGAGGTCAATAATTCTCACAGCATACTCCCTCACCCCAACTACAACACGAAGTAGAAAAGGCTATCCTGCACGATCTCCCCCTAAAGAAGAAACAGCCTTCTCCACGAATCTACTTTGATCCCTATAAATTTAATAGCATCATAGGATCACCATCAGGCTTGAAACTTCTGTGTTTCTGGCAGGTGTGATACCCCAGATTTTATCGCATAATACCACACAGAAGCCACTACTTGTCTGTAGGTTGTTCTCTTGTTATTGAGGGACAATGTATTGGACCGCCGTAGTAACCAGTCAAACCTACGTGCCTTTAGACCTTTATATCAAGGAATGATGTCTTTCTGTTCCATTCTTTTGGGCCCCTAGTTTTAACAATCTGATAAAACATACGCAATAAATCTTTAATAAATAAATATTGTATATTACAAAAAGCTAGGAGGGGGGCAACGCCCATAGAGTTGCCGTCTTATCAGCTGATGTCGAAAGAAATGAAAACTCCATAGGATGCCATCGAACAGATATAGCTTTGTCATCATGCTCTGCGACAACCACCGAAGCAAGCGGTAGAGCCAAATCACCTTGCAAGTCGGTTAGGAGTATCTTGTTGTCATAAGCACAAGTCAACATGTAGTATGCAGAAGGAGAAAACCGGATGGACCTAAAATATGCGTGTTAAATTAGAACCACAATGAAATGAATTAAATACAATGGAAAGTTACCTTATTTCAGCGTTATGGGGATATACACGTTGTATTGGTCGTTTGCCACGAATGTCATACAATACACAGGAACTGTCCGCATGTCCCGACACTAACAAACGGCCGCTGGGATCTACACAGACAGCAGTAACGGCGGAACTTTTTTGAGTTATATCATCGTAATCACTTTCAAATTTATTTACTGAGATATTAACACGCAAGTCCCAGAATCGAACTGTCTTATCCTGGAAACAGCAAGTTCTTTTTTAATTACCAATATTGAAACATATAACCCACATCTCACCTGCGAGCCAGACGCAAACATAATATTGTTCCAGCTGTACAAAGATAGAATATGCCCACTGTGTCCACTGAATGCTTTGAACGGCACGCCGTTAACGCAGTCCGTTATGTAGATCTTGCAATCCCCTGCTCCTCCACTGACCAATAACCTAGATCTGTTGGCTGAATCGTTGAGAAAGCACATATCGCGTACTGTTCCATCGTGCATTGTAAGTTCTATCTCTTGCCCCTCCAATTGATTTTTGTCGTTGTTGAACTTCATTAATTTTATAGTCTTATCATTAGATCCGGTAGCAAGCAGTTCACCATCGGAAGACCAACTCGTACAATAGATTGAGCCTTTGTGGTGCTTTGTTCTCTTGCACAGAACTGTTGGTGAATGTGCAACGTGACATTGTCTAAAATAATTCAGATAAAGTTACAAATACTGCGTCTGATTGCATACTTTAATAGTGTACCGTATATCCGAAAGTTTTGGATATTCGCATATTCTAAATGTTTTGGAATTCGACCCAACTGCATATATATTTCCATCGGGATGAAAATCAGCGCTTCGAATCGCCTGTGTGTCAGTCAAAGTTGTAACAGCTATGAATTTGGGACGCTCAGTGGAGTTCTGAAAAAAGTATACATAAATAAAGCTAAATAAATCGAAATATAAAAATTTGAATTTAAATATGGAATAGAAATAGAATTTATCCAAATGGCCATGAGATAAGATCTGCTAAAATTCCATTTTGATAAGCCAAAAATAAAACCAGTTGTTCATATGTGAACTGGTGTTTGAAGGCAGGTTATATGATCCAACAATCCAAAGAAGATCTTCAAATTTTCCTGTTATACTAAATAATCGGCTAATAATTGGCTTTGGAAGAAAAATATACTTTAGTAGACTTAACACTGACGAGCCACTGAGGTGAAACGGATTGAATCCCGACGTCTGAGATCGCAACCGTCGTATACCTCCAATAGGTTACCGAATTGACGAACACGATGTATGTGGGGAGCGACCCGAACTACTTCATATGCCTTGGAGGATGAGCCGATGACGATGTTTGATGTATGGAAGCGTTACGCTATGCGAAATTGTACCCTACTGAAAGCAAACATGACTCACATCAAAAAGGAATACAGTACCTATGTAAGTTGCTTCATATATTGACGACTGTAATTATGATGACACCTAATTCTACTTTTAGTAACAGACCAAATTCAAAAAAGGCCAAAAATGATTTCTTGTTGACCTTTAGGTTAAGTGAGATTTAAAGTATCCTGTTGTCCAACTTATGCTCATCCTAGGCCTTTTGTGTTGTCGAGTTATTTACCTTTACAATAGAAATCATGGAATGTAATCGGAATAATTATTTGGAACAATTTTAGTATACTGGCATTTGATTATTTCGTTTTATTTGCAGTGTTTTTGATGGGATCGGCGAGAAAAATTAATCTAGCCAGATCACTGATATCTTTTGTACACTTATGTATGAATAAAGTGTCTACACATGCATACACATGCTCTTTAAGCCTGGTTCTGAGCCAGTTCCATTCATTATATATTTTTATATTGGAAATAATTAAAATACAGCCTGTTGCTGAAGCTATAATCACCGCTAAAGCTACTTTCACACCAAAATATAAGAAATTTTCGGAGATTAAGAGATTTAATTACTTTAAGGCTTCCCTAAATTTGACTTGTGGTTAATTTGTGCGGCTCAAGTAAAAGCAGGCCATGATCAAACCTCAAAATTCTTTTAAATGCATTCAACACATATGAATGAATATACATACACACATACCTGTGTGCTACGTGTATATGCGCATGTACGTGTACACGCCTTACAAACATAGGAAAAAGTAATTATTTTGGTTTTAAGGCGATGAGGAATTTTTAAATAATTTTGTTGTTGATTTGAAGACACTTTTATTTGTTAAACTTGCCTGGTGTGTATTTCCGGAATACATTAAAACCACGATTTGCTTTTTAGATTGTTTGAAATTTATACAAACTAAATGAAAACAAAGGCGGTAATGTCTGACAAGCAAAAAATAAATCAAAGGTAAAGACTAGTACGAATGCGGTGAGTTTATCACGTCGGTGTTGCTCGATGTTGACGCATTTGTTGTAGTGGTAAAACGATACTTAATTAGCATTGTAGTGGATAACTTTGCGTCTACCGATTATTTATTTCATTTAAAAAATTCTAAGAGTAAAACCTTGATGTTTATTAATTGTACTGGTGAGACAAGGTTTGAACCTCTTTTTTACCTTCCACGAACATTGTAATACTGGCCGATCGACACAAACAAGTAGGTTAAAACCACTTGTTGTTTAACACAAACAGAGTTGTCAGAATCAACTAGTCGTTGATAAACTTTGTAGCGCGACTTTAATAAAAGTGCTCAACTGCTTTAGCTATTATTTTATTAACAGAATTATTTGAATCCACGGACGTTAATACTACAATATCAATAAAAAGTTGGTTAAATCGATTAACACCATGTTAAGGCACACAGTGGAGGGTGCCAAAATAAACACCAAGAACATATCTCCCTCCATATAAGATCTTCTTCTTAATTGGTCATAAAACCGTATTGGATGTCAGCCTCATGCATACTTTGCCTCTAGGTGCCACTGCTTTGCTCGCGCCTTCGGCAGTTGGTAATACCAAGATTTGGCAGTTCTTCAGTCATATGGTCCTGCCGCATCGAATACATATAAGATGTTCATATTAAATAATGACAGGAAATTTGACTTATATTAAATAAACGTCCTACCAGGGTCAAAAAAAAGTTCAGATAAATTAAATTTAATTAAATCAATAAACTATAGACGTGGACCATCACCTTTTACAGTCTGTTAAACACCTTTTTGCATTGTATTAAAATTAACAGTTAGGTAAATAAAATTAAATTAAATTTAATAAACCTGTACAATTTTATGGTATTAATCCAATATATTTCTTTTAATTGTATTATCAAATGCTTAATAATAAATTTATTAAAAATAATATGTAGAACTCTTAAATTTCTGTTTTTCAAATCAAATTCAGAATTACATAGCACCAAATAAATGTACTATTTTTTATGTAGTCTACATATGTTGAATTTGGCCACGTTTTCAACACTGCACAACTTTATTGTTGAAAAATATTCATAGTGTTAAAGTAGCCGGTAGTCGTTTTTAATACGTATGTAAGTAATTGTTGGCGCTGAGTTTCTCTTGTTTTGGTTCCTGACTGAATTTACATACAAAAATGTCTAATAAGGATATATTAAATAAGGATATGGATGATAACTCAGATAAATCTGAGGACACCCAAGTTTTGTCTAAAGAAAGTGAGAATGAAAGCGAAATTGAGAATGAAAGCGAAAGTGAGGACGGGACTGAAAGCGCACAGGAGGAAATATCTCATGAAAACGAAAGTGAAGGAACAACAAAAACCAATGGCGAATGTGAGAATATTTTGTCTAACATTAAAATCAGTTAATCAATTGCCTTCTGCTATTTATTTAAGGCAATGCAACTGATCCTCTACCTGCAAACGATCAGGAGCAGAAACTTTTAAACTTGCCAATGTCTCGTATACGTAGCCTTATGAAATTAGACTCGGATTTTCATCTTGCATCAAGTGAAGCCGTTTTCGCGCTTACACGAGCAACAGAGCTGTTTATAGAATCTCTTGCCCGGGATTCATATAGCTATACGACTCAAGATAAAAAAAAGACAATACAAAAACGCGACGTTGAATTAGCCATTTCGGCTACTGACAATCTAATGTTCCTGGACGAATCGGCATTTTTATAAACCTACATATATACTGAGGGAAAACGTTTGTGGAATTACTTAAAAGCGATAAGAACATATGCATGAATGAAGAACAACCTTGTAAATAAAATACAATACTTTATTAAAAAATGCAACAACAAAAAATTTGCGATTTTTTAAGTATTCTGTCAATTTTCATACCTTTTGGCAGATTTTACTTTTCGATGTAGTTTTTGTCTTGCGCTAAGTTCCTCATATCGAAACAGTGTCTATGATGGAAATACCACCTAGTGAAGAGGGAGACATTAATGAATGCCCCCTTCGTTTTCATTCTTACCCCTGAATTATAAATCGTGACAACCTAATACCACCTACCTGCTTTATTAATTCAATCAGTTTCTCAATCAATCGGGAACTCTTTTGTACTTCACAGTGGTTCCTTATTATACAATCAAAGACTTTCAAAGTTAACGAAGAATAGATAGATTGCTTGAATATTTGTTTACGTCATACGGGTTTCTGCCAGCTTAGTGTCGGTGGAAGATGCTTGGAGGAGTAAACAATTTTGCTATCAACTTATTAAAAAAGCCTGTATCCATCACCACAGATATCCACCTACAGATTCCAATAACCAAAAAAAATATCCTTAAATTCAGCATGACGCATTCCTCACAGTTTGAAGCTCCCATGAAACCTTTAGCTATTGACTTGCTTGACGACAGCATCTACTCGCGACCTCCTAAAAGGTTCCAGACTTGATGTTATTCCGAAAAAACTACGGTTTATCCATTATTCGGGTTCTATTATTTTGCAATCTAATAGAAATTAACTGGACACAATTTAATAGGGGACGATAAAACCAAATAAAGACTATTATAAAGGGCAAACTCTTATAAGTAGTAAATAAAAGCCTATTTTCATCATATCTGGGATATCCCACAGTTTAATACTCTATATTAACAATTGTAAAGCGAAGACAGAATTTTCTCCAATTTTTTAAGCTATGATTGTTAAATATTCATGATCTATCAGTGTATACTTCATCTGAAAATAACATAGTATATATATAGTCCAATCGAAAAGCTTCGCACTTTATGCATCTTATTCAAATATGGAATCACATTTAGAACTTCGTTATTTACATGCAAAATGATTAGAAACTTCACATTTTTCATATATACATGTTGGACGCTTATTGTAAGTTACTTAATTTTACACAAAAATAATATTCTATTTGTATGGCTTCATTTACTTAAATTCTTGGCACTCAAGTTTCTGCGCAAGTTGGTGCAGCTTAGGACATATAGCTGCATATTATTAAAATCTAAAAAATACTGAAACAACTCAATCAACAAAGCGTATTCTATACCTTCATCAATCAATTCGTATAATCCTCAAAATAACCACATTTAACATATTTCACTATTTAACTCCTAACTCCTGTTATAAGATATTCTTTTTCAAATATTGTTTGAAGTTTTGGTTGCCGCATTTCTCTTCTTTTTTTAGGAAAACTTTACATACATAACGGTCCATTGATATCAACTCTCATCAGTATTGTATAAGTAGTACCGCGGATGCTAATACTAGTAGACCATGCGTAATGACCAAAGGGGAGGTGCTACCATTTGTCGATCTTGTAACGCCGATACCCGCCATTACTAAATCATCAGGTGGAATTTCTTTTACTATAGTTTCCTCCTCTAAATCTAGAATAAGGAGGTGTTTGTTAGTTACAAATTAAATTGTTTGTTTGTAACTCGTAATGATAGCTACCTTCCGCAGGTTTGATAATGAAGTCATGCTGTGACGAGAAATGAGACCACCCATAAGTGTTTTTTGTCTTTACACGTGCATGCCATTCTCCAGGTGCCAATTCCATATGATGAGTTATTTTCCACATACCGCTCAAATCCAAATGTCTCTTTGTGTGTATTACTGATACAGTACTCCATGTGTATGACTATAAGTTGAATTGAGTTGTTAGGTAAATCAACGAATAAGGACTTTGAGAAGAAACTCACCCCTGACAGTTTGTAATCGAGGATAGCTTCAGCAAGAGGCTGTAGACTCCGAACCAACCAGTGCAGAGTCACTTTGTTTCCGCCAATGACCATATCTTCAAATTGTGGCGTTTCTGGTTCATAGCCAAGATTAACATGCACCTCATTCAATCCGATTGAGTTTTCGACCTGACATACATATATGCCCCGATCATCCATGTTCACATTCTTGACTGTAAGCGTTGAGCGATTGTGCGCATTGTGTTTTGAATTTATGATGGAATACTTTTCCGTAAATTGTATAATTTTGCCGTCCTTTAACCAATGATTTATTGCAATGGGATTTGCCTTGAAGTCACAATAAAGATCGGCATTTGAACCAGGCTTAGCGTTAACGTGATGACGATGCGTGAGAACCTTTGGACTGTATTGTACGTCAATCGTAACCATTCCATGGGGTAGATCTGCTGATCCGTCGTCGCCGAGGCATTGATAGGTGCCAACGTCGTCGTCATCTATACTATCGAGTATGACAAATTTGTCCGAACTCTCGTCTGAACTTCTCAATCTTTGGCCCTGTTCAGAAAATTACGAAAAGTTTACAAAGTTAAAATATCAAATCTAATTCTTTTGTAACACACATTAAACGACCACTTGATTTCGGCCTCCGTTGTAAAATAGGTCCTGCACTCAAGCGTATGTGTCTCGCCTTGCTTCAAGGTTACTGATCGGTCCGTTACATCATGACCGTCGAGGAAGACCAATAGTTGGCTGCCTACCCGCAATGCAACATGCAAACGTATTCTCTGCGGAAGGACTTCACAATAGTAGTCATCAGCGTCCTCCGCCAAAACGCTGTTGATCTGGATCGAGTTGTTTTTTAACGCCTCAACACGATTGTTAATTGCTGTGTGACCACTTGAGATGATAGTCGAGTTCTTGTACCATATTACAACGTTACTAACTGTAAGAACTTCACTTTGAAGGGAATGTCATATTTTTCGAATTATTACTACGTACTTTGAAAGTTCCGCACATCGCAATTTAGTAACACATTCTGGCCAGGCTCAGCTATATAGGTCTCTTCAGATTTCTCAAAATACGGTTGTGATCCAGTAGTTCGGGCAAAAGGAAGTACTGTTTGATTGCTTTCAAAGTCGTCTTCGCTGTAATCATAATCTTCGCTGCCCTCTTCAGAAATTTTGTTCGCTTCGTTATTTGGGTTTGGACCGACCTTGCACATTACTGAAACGAAATAATTTCATAAATACCTTTTATTCGCTGGGTGACGTTACTCTATTTTTACCGATAGAAAAGTTCGGACAAAGCAAAGATAATGTCCCATTTGGGAATACACAACGATAAACTTCCCTTAGATATTTACATATATTCAACGTATAATTAGCTTAGCTGCCCGCAAATATTTGCACAAAAATTTTGGGCGTCTACCGAAAAGAGGGCAGTTAAGTTCGATTTTTCTTTTTATATTTGTAATCAACCTCTACAAAAACTTGCGGCACATAAGCGAACTACAACGTATTCGAAATTGATATGTACAGTGAACATAACATCTGCCCAAATTAGATAGGTGCCTGGTTGTCCGTCGGTTTCCATAAAATTTGATTCGTAATTAAGATATGAAACGAATCATTAAAATGAATGAGTGATCCCTCTATGAATGGGAGAAAAGCTAATGAATTTAAACTTCAAATGCAACACTGTTCGAGTTCACTGCCATATATCGATACCAGGCGCAATTTGGACAGTAAATTTGAATGATTCGTTGTCTGTTCAAGCAGTAATGAGTGCCATTTTTCTGAATGCCCATTTAAACGGCCCTTGTAGAAATTTTAATTAAAAAAAACCATACAATAAAATCAATTTCACCCGATCGTTCGCAAAATGAGAAGACATCTTCCAGAGAGGGGCCACACTTCTTCAGAATTGTTCTTGAGCCGTTTCATAACAATACACAACGAAAAAAGGAATAGGTTGGTCAGTCGGCCAATAAGCTCATGGCAACAGCAAAATCAATGTGTAGTACCTTGAAAAAGAATTAATTCTAACAATGAATTCCCATAGTTCTCTGGCTACAACCATGATGACCATGATGACCATGACAATTCTTATAATTAAGAAGGGATAACAACATTTGAGAAAGCCGACTAAACTACGTTGATAACAAAAAGCAAGGAATAAAGTCAACGCTTCTGCTGAACGCGCCCATTAAAAATTTATTTATTTTTGCCAAAAATAAATAAATAAATAAAACAAAAAAATAAAACTGTTTCAATATACTGCCTTATTTATTTTCCCTAATTTACACTTGTTTCAATTGTGCTTTTTAACCAAATAAAAATGTCTGGTAGAGAAATCTTTGTTTTCTTCTCAAAAATAATTTTACTTTTATTCAAAATTCTGTCATACATAAGAACCACCAGATCCTGCCCAGCACAGAAACGCACAACCTTGAGTAATAGCATCCAAAATCGTCAAAAATGTAATGTGACCCTATTTCTCCTTATGCCTTATTCCTCAAATACTTTCGCTGTCTGTTAAGCTTCAACAGATTGCAAGTAAAAAACACATAAAACAATTTTTTAAGTTCGGTTTTATTGCATTGGCATGTTCTCGCCTTCCTCAAATTTCTCCTTTTAACACAGTAAATAAATAATGTATTAGCTCACGTACACACCCATTAGTCCTTGACATTTGGATAGCCAAGTTGTTTGTCATTGAATATATGCAAGTACAAGCCAACAGATGAGATGACTATGACTCACCGACTTCACCTAACTAAAACCGACTTCACCGACATGAAGATGACTTCACAAAGTAAAGGACAATCAATAAAACAGCTGAACCTTGAGAGCTGGCGCCAAAAGGACGGAGTATGTTATATACATGTACTTGAAATTCTTGTATTATATTTTCTGGTTGTGTTGCTGGAGAGTTTTAGTGGATGAGAGAGTATATTTAAACGACATTAGGACATGCACGAAAATGCATGAGGGCGTACATTATTGACATTTTTGGAATTTTTTTTAGTATGGAACTGCGTGCCCATACATTTAATGTGAATCATCCTCAAAGTGATATATTTATATATTTGTTACCACATTTCAGTTTATTATAATATGATATGATTTTTAAGAGCCACTTGATATCTAACTAAAACCGAATATTGTAAAGCTTGAAGTAGGCTTGCTAAGAATTGATTTGGTATGTCAGTTCTATTTGTAGGTGAGTATGTTTATTGCGATAAGCCCTTGACCTACTTTGGTTTGTTTGTGAGTGGAATTTCAACTTTGTAACTCTTTCAGTTTCTTCACAAATAAAAATTAACGGAGATGGTTACTTGTATGCCTATATTTACTTTCGGAAGTGCTACTCTCCCTTTTAAGGTAGCATAGTTCTCTGAAAACTTTCCATAAAAACCGTGTTCATGTTTTGTGTAACTCAACTTGGAGCTTTTTCATATCAGTAGAAATGAGTTAATACGAATATTTTCGTTTTCAGGCGTGGATAGATGATTCTGCATGACGCGGGCATAAGATTGGAGATAAGATATGCTCTTGATAAGTAATTATTGATAAGGGGCATCTGTTTCATACGTCGACAACACCCTGTCACTGTTTATGTAAGAAACAAGCAAAATAAATTGGCTGGGAAGTTCAAGAATTTAAAAAAAAAATAACTTGGCAAATATATAACAATTTCAATGAGGTACGTCATTCCCCTTTTGTTTATGAGTAATAATTTTACGTTGAAATGTTGGCCGAAAGGAAGTATTGTTGACATTGGGAAATAGATAACTACTTATTCTTATTTTATTTGTAACTTTTTTAATATGCCAACGTCATATTCGGCAATTCTATCGAAAAAAATTATTATGATTATAAATCATCAAAAACTTTACATACTCAAAGAAGGGTTAATATGGCTGAAAGTATCTTATTGTAATTTAGTTCTAACAAAAAATATCTATATATGCATATCTATATGTATGTAAGTGTGTGGTTATTTATATATATTTGTTTGGTTCATATGAACTCCGGAACCGCTCTACTGATTTTGATGAAATGTTCATGGAAACTCTATAAGAGTCTGGAGTGTAATTGAGTGAAGTCTTGGACGAAAGTCTACAACTACAGAACCCGAGAAAGAATTTACACAAAAAGATATGAAGAATAGCATTGAGTCAAGCGCTTAACGCGATCAAAGAAATTTTCATTTGACGTTCACTTCATTTCCACTGTTTGTCGCAAAATGAAGAAGCTTTTCGAAAGAAATATTCAACTAAATTGAGCATATAATATAAGGTATTGTTATGATCTCCAGACCTCACCTATCACTTAAGGTATTTTTTATTTTTTGTTTAGGTCAATAGTGATGTACTTCCCTCAAAAATTGACACAATGAGAAGAAAAATCGTATATGTATAAAGAACATACAGATCGAGATTTTGAATTATACATAAATAATTACAGTAATTCATTATAAAATGTATTTATTTATTTTGTAGTTTAAACGTATAAAACCTTATAATGTTACTCACCTTCCGCAAAGTTCCCCAAAGAAAGACAGACTATAAGAGTCAATGTGGTGAAACCCATTTTATAGCAGATCGAGGCTAGCCCTGTAACAATAATTAAGTAGGTACATTTTATAGTGAGACTCCTATCACATGATAATTCGATATCACCCCACTTCTCAAGCATTTCTGATCATAATTTGAATTAATAAATAATTGATTATTGTGTAGAATATAAAATCGCGTGTCGTTGTTGAATCAAAATTTGTTTGACCATAGTTTTATATTAGTAGGTTTCCTTGTTACCTCTCTTTAAAAGAACAATATAGTTTATAATTGTAGTTTATTTATATATCATGCCGCATAACAGATCTACAAATACCAAGTAAATTCCAAAATCTCTTGATTCTTTTCGTTTTCAATTCACCTGCGCCCCCAGCACTAACATAAACATATGTTTGTAATGTCAGCACCCCCAACTCATCGCCGACTTTCGCTTCTACGCTCCTCACTCTGATATTTTTTCAAACTATTAACGCTCGTTTATAATACAAATTTTGTTTTAGATACTTTCGTACATACATCGATAAATGTGTATAAATTATAGACAGAGCGAGCGTGTTTGTATTTTCTAATTTTGTAATGAATTGGCCAAGTGGTATTTATGTAAGGGCCCTTGAACTTGTTACAGGCTCATACTTAGTATTTCTGTAGAAAAATAAAAGTACGTGGGTGTATTTGTTTACAAGCAAAATCTCATCTTGTAGCCCAATGAATTATTCTTCTGCCAATACATACTCAAAGGCCTAAGAAGAAAAGAGTAGATTCCAATAAATTATAATAAATACAAGGAATCAATTTCGTACTGTTTCAAACATTTTCTGTGTAGTTGAGAGTGAACAGTAAATTATTTATGCTTTGATTTGCTTTATGTCTCTGCTTCCGTGGAACAGGTTTGAATTTTTGCTCAAATATGTTTTCTATAAAATAACAGGCCAAGCGGCAAAAGGGGCTCGATTTTGATGCTATATTTAGTGGCGGAATACACTTCTTTGTTGAATTTAATCTCATCACTACAATGTGTCTAACGTCTTCGAAAAGCTCATTTTAAAAATAATTTAGTAAATAGGCGCGAATAGTAAGCCAAATTTATCTAACAAAGTACTTTAACAACCCATACACCGTACCGTAACCGATGGCCTTTATATGTGAACTGAAGCCAACGTTGAGTAAATTTAACAGTGGAAAGCTACGAAAGATTATGCAATTACATCGCACTAGACAGATACACGCACAACAGCTGATACTCACGAGTACCCAAAGTACATCATAATCGAGTACAATACAGTGTGATTACAACTCTGTTAAGGGTATGCCCGCGTATTTAACATTGAATATGCGACTGCCACGGACCCGTATGTTCTCCTATGCTATAGCCCTCACAGTCCCCAACTAAGATCTATACTGCAGCCCGTTAATAAGTATGTACGGTATTTAAGCAAGGCGAAGTAAAAACGACTTTTTTGGCCTAAATTCTGATTTTTTTTTTGTGATTTTCTGGGGTCAACAAATAATTTTCAAAGAAACTTTTTTTTCGTCAGCGACAACTACATAATTGAGATCCTGTACACATTTATTAGATATTAAAGATTTAAAAAAAATCTATCCACTTATAGGGTTTGTTTTGTGTAACCTCTAGCATCTTGTTTGTGTCTTAATGAATTGAGAACTTCTTTAAAGACTCGTTCTCGTTACTCTTTTAAGATTTGGTATAAGTCAATTAAATTGATTGCTTGATTGAAGCGCTTATTAGATTTGTAAATGGATGTGTGTAATTAGGAGTATGAATTGTGAATAATTCCTGAATAAAGAAGTAAATGCATTTTTTGTATTGTTTTTTTTTTTTTTAGAACTAAGAACAATGCTTTTCACGTCAAATGCTGTAATGGGTTTCTATGATGACTGTACTTCCCCTTTATGTCATTACGAAATAAACTCTTGTCTTGTCCTAATTTCTAATATTCCATTTATGTCTGAAAATTCAAAGGTTACTAAGTTCTCATTCTCAGAGCTTCAATAAAGCAAATTTCTCTCACCATTGACATACTTGGTTTTTCTTACTTTTATTGAATTATTTTCTTTGTTAATACCGGAATGGGCAGAACAACGTTTGTCGGGCTACACTAGTATATATATAAATTACTATATGCAGTAGGCAGACGTTGGTCTTCCACAGAAAGTAAAGTTGTCCATGTAAAAAATTCCAGATTCAATCCATCCATAGACAACATACTGGATGAAGCCAATTCATTAAATTCCGCCATGGTGTTTATATACTTTTACACTTGGATATTGCCTTGACGAAAGAGCTTGTGCAGTTTTACTGGCAACCAGACTCAAATCAATGACTCATCTTGCCAGTCACTGACTTATTGAAACTCCACAATATTGTAGACGGCAGTAGTGTAATGTCCAATATACAATATAATGCTTCAGATTAATATCTTTTTATAATTATGGCATAAGAATTGTTTTGTAATTCAAATTTGAATTCCTCAAATTTGAATTCTAAATTTCTTAATTAGAGATAATTAAAATAGAAATGATAACACATATGGCATATAGTAAATATACTGATTTTATTGGAACTGTTCTTATGAAACTATTAAAAACAAGCACGTTTAACAATCTCACCTATGGAGGTGTCCAATGTAGGTGGCTTTTCTTGTACTCTTCACTTTATTATGAAGCAAATTAGCAAATACATAAGATTCTTTTATTTTAATTTTTTAGGCACGAACCACATTACCATTACATACATAAATAACTATAAGTACTTCCGCCTTGACTAAATAACTTGTCATAGGCCATAAGGCAGCTGAAGTTAGCGTTCCTTTGTAAAATGATTTTTATACAAATTTTCTATACATCGATATAAGCATTTAAATGAGTAATAGCAAATATTGACAATAAAATAATGCTTGCTTGAATATGTCTCCGACTTATTTTGTAATATTTGGAAGTCAGCTTTGTAGATTTCCATTGAATTCGTAAAAACCCTAAGCTTCAATTTAAATTAAAAATTTAAATACAAATAAAACTGTAAAACTGCATGATATTAGTAAACTAGAATAAGTTTGAATACTTGCAGTATCTTTGGCGGTGGTTTCTTCTAGATCTTTGAACTTAATTGTTATTTGCCTTCGAACATTTTGAGGCATTACATTACAATAATAGTTTGCAAAATTCTCATTCGACAACGACTTTATTATTAAGCTAAACTTGCCATCCAGCTTGTAAATGTCCTGGAATACTTCATTTCCATTTGTGATGGGAGTCTTCTCCTTATACCACATAATCTCATGTTGGGAATCTAATATCAAATATATAAAAATAAATCGAAACAAAAAGATAAAGCGTTAATGATCATTTGTTCGCATATTTCCTGATTGGTTCTTGTTACTGTTATAGTTTTTAACTGGGCAATCCAATTGAATTGATTCGTTCAATTTTGCGTAAACAACAGTCGCATTTTGTTCAAAATACGGCATCATGGTAGGTAGCTTCGGATTTAGACTTGTAGGTTTGTTTATTTGTGCAGGACCCTCAATGTCATCACTGTAGTCGCCGTATTCATTACCTTCGTATGGCGCTGGCGTCGAAGACTGTAAAGCTTTAAGAATTATATAATATTTTAATAATGACATCTGTAGATGTTTTATTACTGATCTTAAATCTTTAAAAAAAATCAATATACCGGCACTCGAGGAAACAGATAAAGTGTTATCACTAACTATTTAAAGTGCAGCACATTTTCCAGAAACAGTAATTTCTCAATCGGTGTGCCATAAAACTTATAATAACCATATAAAAGACATCTCAAGTTAAACGAAGATGTTCAGCACATCTACATTTGTCTGAAGGAGAATATAAATATATGCGCTAAGAAGTGCTCTGTCCTTTATTATTAGAGATCTGCATGAATGTAGTTAAAACGACATATGAAACATTCATTGTGAATATGTGTGTATGTTTTGCTGTTCTCTCTTATAGACAGTACAGTTCCTTTCCAAATCACTGAATAGGGTAAACATTTATTATTTTTACATTATTTTTCTTTGACAGATTTCGATTTTATATGATACCTTGTAGAGAAAAAGCTCCCATAGCAATTATTTTACATGTGTATTTCACTTGTAAGTGTACGGTGTACAATGAGAACCGAGCTCCGAAAATTAGAGTGCATAATAGTACTGTACATACTCGTATGAATGTATTCACGCAGACCTCTACAATGTATGGATAGGGCAAACCCTGTGACCTAAAAACGAAATAGCGGAAGCAACACTCATTTGTATTTTATATACATATTTGCTCAAGGCAAACCGCCCCCAACAGCATGTCAAAATTATTAATTTCAGCCGTTTGCTTCTTCTATATGTTCGAGCCTTACATATGGAAAATTTGCAAATTTTGCTCCAAGGGAAAATATTTCCAGTAAATAATAGAAGAGCGCTTCCAGCATTTTATTAAACAAGTTTTTGGTTGCACAACCTTTCATTCAGATTAAATATCGAAATTATGAAAAAATGTATTTATTGTTGTTTTTTGAATTACAATGACCGACCAACCCAAATAACAAGAGTGTTGTTGGCATGCGCAAAATTCAACATACACAAGTATACACGAATATCTGTGTGTATGATACATAAATGTCTGTCAACACTTCGTAATTGAAAAAGGAGTTTTTTATGTAGCGTTAAAACAAAAATAATCGAGGAATATTTCAAACAACTTCTGCTTCTAATTAATTCACCATTGTATAAAATTAAAGCTGCACTCACGCTGGATAGGGTGGCTCCCCCTAGCCAACACGTTTATTAATGAAATAAAAAAAAATCAACAAAAAATGATTTATATATTCGCAAAACATAAATACCAAGTACCTACCTGGCCTGAACAATGACCAAGTGACGCCTAAGAATATAAATATATGTGAAGATATGCAACTAAAGTCGTATAAGGCATTCATCTTTTGCTTGGTTTTGCAATTGGACACACCAGATGCGCACAATGTTATATTATAAATATTGAAATACTAAAAGGAACTTGTTTGATTCCAACAAACGACCCGATTTATAATGCACGCTGATGTAGCGTTGAGAACAAGCCGATCTGAACTGCAAGCGAATGAGCAAACGTCTGCAAAACAAACCAATGCGAGAAGTAAGCGGATGACTCATGCCGACGAAAACTTGTAGAAGTTAATCGCCCCGATTGGAAAAAGGATGTCGATTAACAGAAGTACATATCAATTAGAGGCTATTAATAAGGAATTAAATAAATACTGTTGCGTTTAATGTTGGAAACAATTTAAGCCGTGTGTATTCGCACAATAAAAATAATTACACTTTTCCACAAATAAAACTAGTTAATTACCCTATTAAATTTAATTACTAATATTTTATAAAATTCTAATCGAACTGATCTACCTTTGTTTAGAATATAACCAAAGAATAGAGACTGATGTCCAAAAAAATATTTGTACAAAAAATTCTTTAAATTTCGTGAGATAATCAGCGATGCTAAATCAAGTTATGCTAAAGGAAAATTTTAATATCGCTTAAATTAATTGCTGACTGAATAAGATATTTATAACATCATCTCCCAGAGGGTTATTGCTGCTTTTCACTTCAACTAATTGAGACTTTATGCCCTGTTTAGGGCGCGAAAAAAGCGTTACAGAAAGAAACATTTTTCATTGTCCTATGAGGATCGTATCTTTTCGAACTCCATCAATGTGAGCTTAAGACGTTTACGTAATAACATACAATTTTCAATAAGCTTTACTATAGTTCTTGAGTTTGTCAACTCTTCTGTGAAGGTACACGCCACTGGATTCACCTTTGCCTCTTCTGCTAGAGGAACCATGTATTGTAATATACAAGTATTTAGGTTAAGGTGCTAGAACAAATTATTACCAATCAGTTTAAAATTTCCATCTAATTCAATGCATCTTTTATGTTTTGTTTTCTCAACTTAAGCCAAGAATTACTTTGTTCTTAACAGCGCATTGTATCCTGGAAAACATTTTATCCTTATTTCTCATAGAGGTTAATTAATGCAAATTTCATCTTTCTTCAATATCCCACTAGCCTCGGACATTAGAACTCGCGCCACCATATAAAAAAAAATTCGTTTTGACGATGTGGGAGACTCCCTGGTATGCTTTTAAGTTAATCGACGTGCAGATTATCTGCGGAAGACAAAGGAATTACAAAGGGAATAATGCAATATGAATAGCGTTCCTCTTGAGATACTTTATATTTCAATAAACAATGTACCATACTATTCATTTCATTGGCAGATGGTTCAGAGACGCTGCGTCATCTTCATACTTCCTGAACAGATATTGGTATTCTGGAAGTTGTAATGAAATCTTTCTCAGTGAATTGAGATGATTACTTTCTGCCGTTTTTATATCATAATCTTGTTGTATACCTCAATACAATATGTCTTATATCTATGTCTTTATATCATAATCTTGATGTATACCTCAATACAATATGTCGTATGCTGCCCAGGCTGGGCTTGTTGTCGCCACTTTGGTATATTAAGGGGAATAATAAATAGGGTAATTGTACAAAATATATAGAAAAATGTATGCATTTGGGCCCTGGCTAACTGGAAGTGATGCGTAATGAAGTCCGTAACATGGCAACATCTGAAGTCCCTAAAAGTGTCAGATAACTACAGGTTAGTTAACTTCGGTATCCTACCCCATCTCAAAATCAAATACATCGCATTCACGTTAGATAAACAACAAAAGCACTGCCGCTCAAATCAAGGAACCCGGTCAAAGACGATTAATTTTGGGTATTTTAATTGCAATCACAGAATCAGGGGGCGAGGAGTCGATTGGCAAGAATTGCAATTTAGCTCCTTTAAAAAATTAGCTCACACTCGCTCATCTAACACCACATTAATATGGGCACACCCTGACACACTTAACTCAGATATGTATAACTGAGCTCTACGGTCAATCTATTATAACAGCAACAATTGTACCTATTTACATACAAATATATATGGTATGTTAATGTGACATATGCAGGTGTGCTAATAATGACAAAACAATTTCTTAAATGAACCTATAAAGGTTGCATACATAGCAGCTACACGAAACTCAAACATTCATGGGCCAAATATACCAATCTTAACACTCATATTACTAAATCCATCGGGAGATTAGATTTCCTACGTCAGGATCAGGTTTTCACTCTATGAAGCGTAGAGTATACACTATATGCTTAATCAGCTCCGTCTGTTTCTATGCAAACTAGTCTCACAGTTCTTGAGACTTATTTTTTCCATACGCTGTACATTTCCCGGAACCGGTCACATGTCAACACAAGGTCAGTGGTAGCCCCCACATAAATCTACGTTTTAATGTACACGTTTCCACTGTAAATAAATCTGAACAGTGGCAAACACAAGAATCTAGAATTAATGTGTCATATAGCTGACACATAATATAATTCAAATTCAGGATCTTCGATCGTGAAGAGAGTTAAAATTTCCTTATAGCCTAAGCTAATGATTTTTGTTGTTATTGTTAATATAGCATTAGCTGCAAACAATGGGGTTCTATAAAAACTGCCCACTTAATTAATGCCCCATTGATAGGGTCAAAATTATTTCTCACATTATAGACAGTATACGTCTTTTTATGATACTTTCCAAACTCGTGAGCAGTAGGGCAGAAATTTATTTTAAAAAAAAAAGTTTTAACGAATTATATAATAATTTCTGTCTTATAGTAATTTATAATTCAAACAAGGAAGAACGTTAAATTCGGCTTTGTCGAAGCTGGAATACTCTTCACGAACAGAAACTGTCTCAATAATTGGAAGAGTACTAGCATATACATATATAACCAAATAAGCTGGTGATAAAATAGTTAGTTCCTGTCGCAAAAAATCTCCGCTTTAGGGTTTATGTGAATGATCATTAAAACTAAAATATGTTAAAAATATGTTTTAACGTGAAATGTGAAAAATATGCCAAAAAACTAAAAAGCTTTTCTAATGTAAACTTTAATTTGAATAATTTGCATAGTCTTCCATATCTCTTTTACTGTGTTACAAACTCCTTGGCAAAGTTATAATACTGTTCAAGTCTAAAAATACAACTCTATTATGCAATTCAATTTTATCATGGACTAATGATCAAAGAAGTGCCCAATGTGCTCTTAGAGCGATTCTCAGGTCGGTGGAGACCGGTCAGTCGGACCAGGGTCGCGTCGTTTGCTATTCACATATAATCACATGTATTGATATTAACATTACTAATATATATATATACATATATCTAGGCTAAGCAGTGACAATAACAGCTGAAGCACCCGAACGACCATCGTGAAGGGGTGAGTGAGGTAGCTATGGTATGATGAGTTTTGATGAGTTCGTGCGTGCTAAAAGTATTTTCCCGGGTAACAGAGAGTGTATGTAGTTCTGGGAATTTTGCCAAAATCGACAAACACAAAATTTGTAAATTCAAACAGACACTCTCGTGAAGAATGCTTCTCCTTGTGTTCAGTTGCCGTCGATCGTTTTAATAGCGCGATCTTTGTGCTAGCTCCTAAGCTTTAAATCAACCAACAATTTTATATAACTAAATTTTAATTTCTAACACACGATATTGTAAGTTTTTGCTGAAGAAATTTGTGAATAATTAAAATTTAATTTTTTTCAAATTAATTTAAAAACTGTGAAGTTTTGTGTTTAAGGGATGAAAATAATTCAAGAACAAGTTCAAAACAAAGCCAATCATAAAAATCAGTTAAAAACGTACACGTACTCAAAATAAAAAAGATAAAAATTAAAAACATTTTTCAAAAGTTCTATTTAATACAAAGTTAATCAGTGTAAACGACGACTAGAAAACCCAAGCCAATTTCCCAAAGCAAAACGAGCGCCCAAAAAATCGTACACTTTCCCCATGCCCAGCATTTCACAACATATAAATTTGATTACGCAATTAGTGCAAATAATTCGGTCGGTCAAAGAATAATTAATAACCGACGTATGGAAGTTTGCTAAATCCAAAAATAATTCAAATAATTTTGACATTATCAGGGGCATTTTCAAAAGTTATTAGAGGAAACTTTAAATTGCATCCATCCTCCATACTCATGCCCAAATATCCTAAAAATTGTGAATAATATATAGTACATTATTAAAGTATTTAAAACAACTCAAGCAAAACTTGCAAATGAATAAAAATAACAATATATATATAACTATACATATTCATATACATATATAATGTATGTATATATTTATGTATATAAAGCTTGCCACAAAATATTGAAAAAGAAAATCGTCTGACGCCGAAGCATAGTCAACTATTTTTAGGCCATCTTTCTTCCGTCAAATAATATTTATTCAGCAGACATATCTATGCATACATTAATAAGCTATAAGAACCATGAGTCCAAATTATGTTAGATTGAAAAAAAGGTTTTTATAAAATTATTTTCTCATTTGGTTTTCTTTAAAGCCATTTTTTACTGTCGTACAAAAATAAACATCAACACCCCCAAAAAAATTACCATTTTCCATAAGATCCACAAATAAATTTAGTAACTTCCAATATCCTATATCGGACTTTGTGACTGAACAGCTGATCGTTCAGAGTATTCGGAAAATTGCCAACGGCGCAAAATATGTTCTTCACCTCCCGGATGTAAAACGCTCTAGCATGCCAATTTTATAGAACGTATTCGGCACCACACGTGTCGCTATTGACACGTGAATACATATCCATAGATAGATATACATTTTATTATACAATATATATATATATTTATACATATGCACATATGTATATAATAAATAATATTGCATAGGCACCATGTTTATGTCGTTGACATTTTTTATTGCGATATTATACAATATTTCATCTATTTTACTATTGCCAATTTTCTTTAATCACAGATGAGCCACAGATTTCTGAGGTTGAAATTAGCTATTTTTAGCTGCACTTGGCGAAGCTCGCGAATTTGCATTGCTCTTGTGTATTGTCGTTTACACAATTCTCGCTATACATACTCTTCAATATTATATACAATATCTTTGCTCTTACAACTATCACCTAGAGAGTATATTTGCGTTTTCCTAGGGGTTATTTAATAATTTTGGATCATTTGTGTGTGTGGCCACCACCACTGATGAATTCGACAAAATATGTTTAAACATCGACAAAGAGCACTTCTAACGGTAATTAGAAAGCTTTTTTCTAATTTCTGACAAGAAGAGAAAACAATATGCTTCACAGACAGAATAGTTTTTTTTATTCTTTTGATATTAGCAACATTAATTTTAAGGGGGTTTGTAGAGTCTCAAGACTTAAAAATCATTAACCACTTATAATGGACACAAGACGTTTTCGAGTTATTCCCGTTCAAAAATGTATTCAGTGTATTCATCTTAGACTTCAAAACTTTCTAAGAAAAATTAACATAAATTGTGTATCTGCTAAGATTCTTTTGAAGCATGGAAGTCCTAGTCATTCTATGCTGCTTCACAGCAAAATTCTAATGTCCAATATAATCATTTTAATTTATGATTCCCACAATTTTTCTTTATATACAGAGTTTAGGTTATTCTTAACAACTGAGGTTTAATCATATAGCAGATACAATCACACAATATTAGAAGATTCAGAGAAACACACAATCTTGGATGAATCCAATCGAATCTATATCTCGTCAATTCGATTTCAGTAATATCGCTGAAATAATTTTGTTGAAATATTTCTCTATAAGGAATAGAGCAACGATGGCTACTTTGGAACTCTCAAATCATTTTCTCATATAACTTGTTGGTTTTATCTTAACTCTAAGGTTGAAAGTATTCATAAACACTTTCTGAGTTCCAAACCACCTTAATTTCGGAAAATACTTCACAGCGAAGAGTATATTTGGCAGATAGCCACCTGAGGAAAATGCTAAGCAACCCAGCTAAGTAATTCGAAATCATCCAATTACGTTTTAAATGCTTTCTTTCTCTTCCTAAGAATCAATGAAATTGATCATAGACAGCAAACCTTAAATTATTCTTAACTTTTCGTAATACAAATGTTAGTTTAGGCTTCAAATCTTCAAGAAAAGATATTTGAAAACATCTTAAATCGCTATGGCGTGTGTGTACCTTACCCATACCGAGGTAAGGTAAAAATAAGAAAGAACTGTTTGTCCCAGAATTTGAATTCTTCTATGAGCTGACAAACCAAATTTGTGAATTTTATAAATTTTTATACAACTATGAATTAAGAGGAATTTTACTTATATTACATTTAGTGAAGATTCAAGTAAGTCATAGGTTCTAGGAAGTGTGAGTAATTTTCTAAATTTCTAAAAATGTCATAATAAATTTATCCTGTGCTTTTTTTAAACAATACAAATATTTTTATTTAAATTTAAATTTTAAATTGTCTGTTGAGATGATCATGATTTATTAATCACACAGTACACTGCTACTTATTGATCTTAAAAAGTTTTTTAGTTATAAATAATGGATATATCTTAAGTAAAATATACGAACTTGCTGAATAAAAAATATTTATTTTCGTATTCATTAAAAAGCCACAATGCTCATTGAATCGAGCATATGGCACACAACAATTTTGGCCTTGCTACAACTTTCAATTATAGCGAAAACTATGAGCAAAGGTAGTATTTTGCGAAGAAATATAATGATCATTTTCAATTTAGTTGGCCTTTAAAGCTCACATTTTTGAGCTTTTTCTGTGTTTGGGACTTTTTATACATATGTATGCACATCTACAAAGTTTTCTGTTTTTTAACTTTTACTTCAAGGAAAACCCAAAATTTTAAAAAGTTGATTTTAGTCAAATTGTACTGCTCTAAAGTTGACAACTCTTCTCTTTCGAGTATTTCTGAATTTTGCGTTTTGAATTTTAACAAATTCTTTGTTATAAAAATTTCAGAGGCACTATATAAGTATGTAAAAAAAATTATATGTTTGATGTTTAAACGTCGTTTAGACGTAAATATAGTTTTTTTAATCTTATTTTTATTTTTATTTTATTTTATTATTATTATTTTTTTGTTTTTGTACATGTTTATAAATTATACATGCATACTTGTATTTATTTTTTACATTTTTAAGCCAAACATAATCAGTGTTGAAATTGGCGCGCGCAAAGTCAGTGTTGCAACTGTCTAACAACCACACACACATTTTCATCCCTTTTTCGTATTGCCTTTTCAGTTAGTTTTTATTGTGCTACATTCGTGGTTGTAATGTTGTGTGTTACATACTTAGTGCTGTCGATATACGTAGATAAAACATAGAAACAAAGCGGTTCACCTGTGATTGAACGATAAAACAAAACTTCTTTAGCCTAAGCAATTTTTAAGCAATATTAACGACGCATACATTCATATGTAAACTGAATTGACACGTGTATGAATCTCGAAAGTCGGTGACAGCGTCAACGAAAGCGAGCAAATCCAATAGGCTAGCCTCATTGTATGAATAAAGCAACTGTGTGACAAAGATTACACACATAACCAAAAAAGTAGTGTAAAAATTTATAAGTAAATAGTGTTGAAACGAATTGTTTGCAATACTGTTTTACGATTGTTAATTTGTACTTTTTTAACAAACACAATTTAAAATTCTTACCTATACCAGGTTCCCTAAGTGAGGAGGAAAAATCAAAATGGAAGACGGTCATTCAAAAACCGTCGAACAATCGCTCAACTTCTTCGGTACGGATGCAGAGCGTGGTCTGACGATTGAACAAGTCAAGACGAATCAACAAAAATACGGCCCAAATGGTACGTTTTCAATATATTGCTTGTTTTGAAGTAGTTTGTGTATGTTATTTTTGGCTGCGTCATACTAATTTCCATTCCGTTTTATTTCAGAACTGCCAACCGAAGAAGGTATGAGGTGAAATTATTTAAAGTTGTATCGCTTAATTAGTTAAATATTTTTTCTAATTATTCTCGATATTATTGCTTTACAGGAAAAAGTATTTGGCAACTTGTTTTAGAACAATTCGACGATCTCCTTGTGAAGATTTTACTTTTGGCCGCTATTATTTCATTTGTGAGTTTCATAAGCTCATCGTCAATTTTGCTATACAAAATCTAATCTTTTTAATTTGACTACAATCAATCTTTATTATGATCCAGGTTTTAGCACTTTTTGAGGAACATGAAGAAACTTTCACAGCATTTGTAGAACCTTTAGTCATTTTACTAATTCTAATAGCAAATGCAGTTGTCGGTGTCTGGCAAGAACGTAATGCTGAGTCTGCTATTGAAGCACTGAAGGAATATGAGCCGGAGATGGGTAAAGTGGTTCGCCAAGACAAATCTGGAATACAGAAAATTAGAGCGAAAGAAATTGTACCTGGCGATTTAGTTGAAGTATCTGTCGGTGACAAGATTCCAGCTGATATTCGCATAACTCATATCTACTCAACCACTCTTCGGATTGATCAGTCCATCCTCACTGGTGAATCAGTATCGGTAATAAAGCACACAGACGCCATTCCCGACCCACGCGCCGTTAATCAAGACAAGAAAAACATTTTGTTTTCTGGCACAAACGTAGCCGCTGGCAAAGCACGTGGTGTTGTCATTGGAACTGGTTTGAATACCGCCATTGGTAAAATCCGTACAGAAATGTCTGAGACTGAGGAAATTAAAACTCCCCTACAGCAGAAGTTGGACGAATTCGGCGAGCAACTTTCAAAAGTTATCTCCATAATTTGTGTAGCTGTCTGGGCTATTAACATTGGCCATTTCAACGACCCTGCTCACGGTGGATCATGGATTAAGGGTGCCATTTATTATTTCAAAATTGCTGTGGCATTAGCTGTTGCCGCTATTCCTGAAGGTTTGCCCGCCGTCATCACAACTTGTTTAGCACTTGGTACACGTCGCATGGCAAAGAAAAATGCTATTGTACGTTCCCTGCCATCTGTAGAGACTCTCGGCTGCACTTCAGTCATCTGCTCCGATAAAACCGGCACCCTCAC
Source organism: Cacoxenus indagator (assembly GCA_035041755.1). Lineage (NCBI taxonomy): Eukaryota > Metazoa > Arthropoda > Insecta > Diptera > Drosophilidae > Cacoxenus > Cacoxenus indagator. The sequence goes on from JAWNKX010000240.1 coordinate 1,292,852, forward strand.
CACAAATCAGATGTCTGTCTCTCGTATGTTCGTTTTCGATAAAGTTGAAGGCAACGATAGTAGTTTCTTGGAGTTTGAGTTAACTGGTTCAACCTACGAACCCATCGGTGAATTATTCCTTAATAGTCAACGGGTGAAGGCAAGTGAATTCGACATCTTACAGGAAGTGGCTACAATTTGCATTATGTGTAACGATTCCGCCATTGATTACAACGAATTTAAACAAGCTTTTGAAAAGGTTGGTGAAGCAACTGAAACTGCTTTAGTTGTGCTTGCCGAGAAATTGAATCCCTTCAATGTGAACAAAGCTGGACTTGATCGTCGTTCTGCAGCTATTGCTGTCCGTGGCGAAATTGAGACTAAGTGGAAGAAGGAATTCACACTCGAGTTCTCCCGTGATCGTAAATCCATGTCTTCTTATTGCACTCCGATTAAACCATCTCGTCTTGGATCGGGACCCAAATTGTTTGTTAAAGGCGCTCCCGAAGGCGTTTTGGAACGTTGCACACATGCCCGAGTAGGAACCAGCAAAGTTCCACTTACATCTGCACTGAAGAGCAAAATTCTAGCTCTCACTGGCCAATACGGTACTGGTCGTGATACCCTCCGCTGCCTTGGCCTCGCGGTGGCCGACAGTCCTATGCGTCCTGATGAAATGGACTTGGGTGATTCTACGAAATTCTATCAGTACGAGGTTAATCTCACGTTTGTCGGTGTGGTCGGCATGTTGGATCCCCCACGTAAGGAAGTATTCGACTCAATCGTTCGTTGCCGCGCCGCTGGTATTCGCGTCATTGTTATCACTGGTGATAACAAAGCCACTGCCGAAGCTATATGCCGCCGTATTGGTCTTTTCACCGAAGATGAGGACACCACTGGTAAATCTTACTCTGGTCGTGAATTTGACGATCTCTCGCCATCCGATCAAAAGTCTGCCTGTGCTCGTGCCCGTCTGTTTTCCCGCGTAGAGCCACAACATAAGTCCAAGATCGTTGAATATTTGCAGAGCATGAATGAGATCTCCGCTATGACCGGTGATGGTGTTAATGATGCCCCTGCTCTTAAGAAAGCCGAAATCGGCATTGCTATGGGCTCGGGAACTGCCGTAGCAAAGTCCGCTGCTGAAATGGTTTTGGCTGATGACAACTTCTCATCCATTGTGTCTGCAGTTGAAGAGGGACGCGCCATTTACAACAACATGAAACAATTCATCCGTTATCTGATTTCCTCGAACATTGGTGAAGTCGTCTCTATCTTCCTTACCGCCGCTCTTGGTCTACCCGAAGCTTTGATACCTGTACAATTGTTGTGGGTTAACTTGGTAAGTTCAACATCTCGAGAAAATAATTACAGTCAAATATTGTTTGATTCTTACATTTAGGTAACTGATGGTCTGCCAGCCACCGCTCTTGGCTTCAACCCACCGGACTTAGACATTATGGAAAAACCACCAAGGAAAGCTGACGAAGGTTTAATCTCTGGTTGGCTCTTCTTTAGGTAATCTCAATCAGTTATGATTTTAACTTCAATATTTTTTTTACTCTTCACGTAGTTTATTATATAATTCCTTACCTAATTAAGTGTACTAGATACTAGATATATCATCAAAAATGAATGAATGGAAAAATGAGAAAGCAGGACAGATAAAAAGAAGGATTAGAGAGAAGAGTTAATTTGGTAATGGGAGCAAGGTGAATAGAATAGATATAATGTATCGTCGACTTATTTAGAATACAGGAAATGTTGCTAAGCTGTGCAGGGAAACTGGAAAACGACATCAAAACTGAACAAAAGTTGCTCGGGCGAGCTTATTCGTATAAAGTTTCTCCTTTACCAGGAATTGAGCTACAGTTTAAATGAGGCTCCCCAAACAAGCTGCGATATTGTGGAGAGGGGATTGTTCTCTTACCGTGATATATATTTATTGTTACAGTTTTTTTTTTTTGGAATCTTTAGTTGGCAGAGAGTAGTTGGGTAGTTTCGGTGTACCAAACCCGTATATAAAAATTCCCATAATTTTTATGACTTCAAATTGAATGATATTGGAGAACTTTAACCTTTAATGATTTAGTTTTCCTCAATTTCATTTATATATATATTTCTAAGTGATAAGTATTAGAAGTTACATAGTCGACTCTACATAAACATTATTCATTTCGCTTGGATACAGATACATGGCTATTGGCGGATATGTAGGCGCTGCTACTGTTGGCGCTGCAGCATGGTGGTTCGTTTTCTCCGAAAACGGCCCTAGCCTATCTTACTGGCAACTGACTCATCACTTGGCCTGCTTGGGTGGTGGTGAAGAATTCAAAGGAGTTGATTGCAAAATCTTCAGCGATCCTCATGCTATGACAATGGCTTTGTCTGTCCTTGTAACGATTGAAATGTTAAACGCTATGAACAGGTAACACTTTGAAATACACTTGGGCGTTGTGAAGTTCTTGCATGACAATTCATTCATATATTTCGTAGTTTGTCTGAGAATCAGTCGCTGATCACGATGCCACCATGGTCGAACATGTGGCTTATTGGCTCGATGGCTCTTTCGTTTACTCTTCACTTTGTTATTCTCTATGTTGACGTACTTTCTGTAAGTATAACATATCTATTGGATTTCCAGCTGCGTATATCTAATAATAATGTAAAATTTCTATATATCTATGTATTCCCGTTTGTATTTGTATTCCTTATTTATAGACTGTCTTCCAAGTTACACCATTGTCTGCGGAGGAATGGATTACTGTGATGAAATTCTCAATTCCTGTAGTTTTATTAGACGAAACCCTTAAGTTCGTCGCCAGAAAGATCGCAGATGGTGAGAGCCCTATATATAAGATGCATGGGATTGTATTAATGTGGGCCGTGTTTTTTGGCCTGCTGTATGCTATGATGCTTTAAGAAAAAATAATTAAGCCCAAAAACATTTATTCTAATAATTAGTCTAAAGTGTTACTAAATAATATAAATCAATTTTCTAACCAGAAGTACTTTAATAACTCTACAAACTTAAAATAGATCCCTAAATACCAAGTTTACTGTTACTAATAACTAGCACATGTATCCATATACACAAGTGTGCAGATAGAGAGAAATTGTACATTGACACAAACATAAACAAAAAAACAATTTAATGTGATGATTTTGAAGTTACATACAAATATTGTACGAATAATTTTGATTGCTTTTTGTAAATATACGCGGTAGGAACAATGGAAAACTTTGTATACCTTATATTTCTGTTTCGTCATCAGTATGTAAATTTAGTTAGGGGCCACGAACAAAGATAAACGGCATTCATTTTCTAATTAGGTCAAAATAGTTTCAATACAATTTTTTTATAAATTTTTATAATTCCTCCAGAGGTCATAATGTGCAGCGTTATAGCTCCATTTTAGCAATTGTAGTATGCCCTTCAATTCGATACATATGTAAAAAGATCAGGTTCAGCATAAAATAAATAAAACATAAAACAGCCGAAATCAAAAAAGTATTTGGGAAAATCAAAATTATAAATAAGTATATAAATTCATATCGACAATTTAATGACGATATTATTTAGGTTCAAAAAAATCTTTGTTAATAAGAAATTTAAAAGCGTACGGAAGAGTACCTTCTATCGTGCCAACTCAAACGTATCCAAAAAAGCTCAACTTACAAAAAACGTACACTTCAGATGACACCTTTTCAAGGTGGTGGACTGAGTACCACGCACACTTATAGATACGAGTATATCGAATATAAATTAGTTTTGTGGAGTTAGTCAAGAACGAAAAATTATACTCTTGTTATTATTTGAATTTGGAGCCACTATGTCAAATGAAGTATATACTTTCTCGCACATACTTAACGAAAAAGATTATTCTCAACTTTCAGTCTTCAATACCGGGAACATGACATAAATAACAGAAAAAATAAAATCGAGTTTAATTATCACACATGTCTCATTCAGTTTGGAAATCGAATTATAACTTATTCTGTATTATTGAGTACTAACAAAAGAAAGCATCAAGCTTTGGACCGACGATGATGCTAAAATTATGCTTATTCCCTGCTTACTAATTAGTTGCAAATCAAAAAAGGATTTTCATACACTAGTTTGAACACAATAACTGAATTTGAATGGATATTATATCTTCCAAATATTATACATCTATTGGCCAAATATATATATATTATTGAACTGAAGAAAGAACACTGAGAAATTTACCCAACTGTTTACTGATCCACTTTCGGATACAATGACACCTATAAAAGAAAACAGGTAATGAGCTTATCAACAGCGGAGTTCAGCCAAATTTTGAATTGACATTATACATACATATATATAATGAAAATTGAGAACGAGAATACTTTGATGTAAATACTTTTAAAAATAGACTATTAGATGACGTGGATATATCCGCATATACAATATTACATTCATATATTTTTTAACAATGTAGTGACAACTAAGGATACAAAAATAAAGTAAAACATTCGAATGACTTTCTGACTTCAACTCTGCAGAAATTTTATTTTAGTGTTTACATTTTCTCTACATTTAATTAACTATGGCATTTTTCTAATTCGTTTATTGCAAATAAGACTGTTCAATACGACAAAACGGAGAAATCGTATTGTAAGAATATACTAGGGATATTTATATATACAATTAATATTTTTAGAGTCGTTCAATAAGTCCTTAACAAAAGAAAGTAAAAAAAAAATGCTGTGTAGTTTTTTTTTATATTTTTAGCTTAGCGTTCTGAAACTATTCTAAATTTCGGAGGGATCTCATTCATTCGTTGCGTTAATTGACTAAAATAAAATCAAGAGAATACCGATAAGAAAGTTTTAATAGTCTTGACACATCCCCCAGAAGAATTTCAACCTACAGTCCATGGTCACTACTCATACTGGACATTACTTAGTTCATCAAATTTCCAGGTTTTACGTACATAGACTTTAAGTTTTGTTGGGGGCTTCAAAAATCAAAATTAGGTGCACTACCAAGTACCCCAGTATAGAAAAATTCTGGAAACTTTTTGATAGCATATAAAACTAAGGGTTTTATTGAACGACACTCTCATTTCATATTACAATGTTTGTGAAGAGATATTGTTCATAAAAACAAATTGGTTTATCAATACAAGCAACGGCAAGATAGTAGAATTACTAACACCACATTAAAATTTTTAAAAGTGTTGGAATAGAGGCTAAAACCGTAGAGTTAAAATATAACTTTTTAACCAATATACTAAAAAGACTGCTAGGGAAAACTCTTCTAAAAGCCTTCAATAAGGCTATCAATGGACTACCGCAAAAGACCTTAGAGCCAATTACAGCTCATTTCGAGATTTATGCTAACTGCTGTTTAAGCTTTGAGGCATTGGTGACAAATATGAAGGCCAATGGTCAGCTACATTTCAAGCACAGATTTGAGAAGCTTAGAAACATTATAGTAATCAAGTGGAGTAGGCCCCTCAAACAGTGAAAATTTTTCTTTATTTTCATCATCGTAATATATCTAAAAATTTGAGAAATGATTTTTAATATTACAAGATACTCTACAAAAATTGCATTTTTCAACGAGGATGCAAACGCTTGAAAATTCTTTTACACATGATTTCATCGTTCCCAGATGCTTGTAATCTTACAAACGTAGTAGAACTTGTATGTGGCTATTGTTAAGATATCACATATTAAATGCTTACGTTTTTTGAAACTAAATTTTGCAATAATTTAATCTGCGAATCCATTTAAGGACACAGGGAGGAATGTACTATGAACTCCTGTGCCTTAAACCCGTTCCTCTATTGAGAAACGCGGTCAGGTGGGAGTAGATAACGACTACTCGTAGACGAAATAACGACTACTCGTGGACGAGATAACTCCCACCTAGGTTGGTTGAATCCATTTAATAAACAATGGACCTGTTTGTTACGCCTTGCAGTAATATATATTGTTCTTTCTTTTTTTATACTAATTTTTACTTAGTTAAGAATAATTACAAAACACAGACGACCATCCATCGAAAATAATTCCTATATCTCTTACATATTTCTAATTTTTGTTTCTCACACAGTAAATCCCCGATTTCATTAATTGGATGTCTCCCGTTAAGTCATTCACAATTAAAATCGCCCCTCCCTGCTTTACAACTAAATTCACAGTTATTACACTTATTTAGACGGTTAGCCCAGCCCAACACTATAAGGTCACAAACAAATCCTTTTGCTGTACGTCGTGGTCTAGTTTTTAGAATAACGAATGCGAATGTATTGAAAGATATATTGAAATCAGCATGTAAGATACCAGAAATTAAACCGAAATAAATCTGAAATTCGAAATATACAAAATACATACATATATAATATATAAAATCTATATAAATAAGCGATTATCGGAGCAATTGCAACCGACAAACCAACTGAACGTGGTAAATTGGAATTGGCTTAACACCACCTCACGATCACAGTAGAGTAATAAAAACATTGCAACCTGGAATTTATTCTGGCTTCTTAATTTTCCCCCGCCAAACAAGCAACCAGATGATACCACGCCTGAGACTTCACACGAACGCTTATTTTTGGTTCGCTCCACTTGCATTTGGTTCTCTTTCCAAACCCAATCCATATTTCTCTTGACCAATTTCTATTAATTCTATTGGTTCGTTGTAGTTCCTGACGCCGTTACCGTCAAGTGGTAAAACTGAACGAGGAAAATAAAGGATATTTACATATAAACATATATGTATATCTCTATGAATCGCAAATTATCTACCATCCAGCTGCAGATAAACTTACGTCAGTTAAAAATGTAAATGAAATGAGATACAATTTGTTATATTCGCTATTTGATTTAGAAAGTGAATATTTAAGATATATAAAATTTATTTGAACTGTGGGTTAGTAAAAAATATAAAATAAAATGTATTCAAATCTTAAATGTGCCCAACAATGACTTTATAAGTAAATGACTTTAGTTTATACGCAAGTGTCCCAAAAAAAAGAATAGGTGTTATGACTCAATGGTGGAGGCGATAAAACGACCAACCAAGCAACCAAAATTCAAAACTCCATTCTACAATTTAAAAATTGGAAGTTCCACAGTGAGCCAACACCACAGAATGGGAATGGAACAGCATTCATAGCAACAACCGTCTGACTCAAACATTCTACAGGGTAATCCAAATAAAAAGTCACAATACAAAGACGTTCTCTGTAAGAGCCGCTCATTGAAAAAAACTGCGAGCACCGGAATCGAAAAAATCTTGAAAAAATAAATATTATTACGTGAACTGCTTCTTTTTATTATTATTATTTATTATTTCATTTCAGAGTTGAAGAAGAGAAGATATCGCCGCAAAGCATTACTTCACAGAATAGATGCCAAGCTTAGTAGTCCTGCCGTCTACGCTGAAGATTTACTCATGCTCCAACATTTTTAGTTCAGTCATAGTTATTTTGGCAAAGTAGCCAAAGCTGGCTTATTCTAAGTTGGCTGTAATTGCTGTTGTCTTAATGGACGCTGTGGTCTGTAGCGGCTAACACAACTTCTGGTGCTCTCATAACTTCTAGCTCCTTTGTTTTCGTTAAATGATAAATGGTAATTTCAGAACATTTCAGAACCACCAATATTAACTTCGATACCTTAATTACCTTGTCAGAAGCATAATGTGACTTTGTATAAAAGCTTTACTTAACAAGGGTATATGAGAATCACCAGGACGTGAGTGCTTTGATTACTGTTTGATTAGCCGAAAAGATAGAGGTCTCGAAATTGTAGGTACTTTGGAACTGAAGATCTGGATGGCGTGGTTGGTGAGCCTACTATGGGTAACCAAAAGCCTTTGTAGTAATGAACCAAATGGTCTTCCCGTAAAAAGACTATTATACCTTTGTGAAGGCGAGCTGTTTCGGAATATAGCGGCAATCCTTCGCAGTATTTAGGTTATGTTACAAGTCGCTGACCTGATTGCCTTTAATTAAAGATTGCGGCCCTACTGACTGACCGCAGAGTTTTGCTTTATCAAAGACCTTACGTCTATCATGAGTAGGGTGTTTGAAGTTAGATGCTACGGGCACTTCATTGCGATAAGGTGACACTGTGTTTGTTCTGATGTTCCCTAGCTCTCGATAGATGTTTTTCTTCCTTCGAAGTTATGTTGAGATTAGTAGTTCCATAGCGCTTGTTGGATGGTGTTGCCTTGCTTGAGGCCACCTACCCGACTGAGTACATAGCCAATGTTCCAGCCTACCAGTCTGCATGTGATTCTCATGTTCTAGCTAATGAACTATCTTGTTCGTCTACTTTTCCTGCCGTCGTCGTACTCCTTGGTACGTCTTGAGCGTCGACACTACCAGTCGCCTATTGCCTAAGGGACGCCGCAGAGCTGGTGGTGGTTGGTGTTACCTTTCAGCATTAGATTGAGGTGATCAAACGTTTGGCGATGACACCTTTACAATCGATTAGGGCTTTGTTGAGTCATCAATCATATTTAGGAGGTACAGTAGGTGGCTTTGTGCCGCTCGATAGAGTACACGTACTGCATCGCTTAGTGGAAATTCTGAATCACAACTTTATACTTCCTATATTTATGTTATGCGCAAAATGCCCTCGATTCTTGGCCTCCTCTGAGCATTTACTTTTTATATTGAACTCGGTGTTTATATATTATATAATTCAACTGGTATTTTTCGCTGCCATGGATTCCGGAGTATTGCTCCTTACTGTCTATGGCATGTCTTAAGTTGGTGCTTTGGAACACCCACCTCTGTGGTACCAGAGTTATGGATCATGAACCGAAAGCGTGTTATTTGGCAATAAGCCAACAGTAACGGATACCTTAATGATTCCTTCAGGTTATTTAATAAAAACTCCAGTCGCTAGTGAATATTGCATTAATTATATTTATTACCCCGGAAACAGAAGTAGTTTCAAATATATGAAATTATGTTTCGCTGTGATACAAGGGCACAACCGGTACTACTGAATAAAAAATCCAGTCGCTAATCACGCGAAATTTTTCAGTATTTGGCTATAGAGATGAGATTTTTACCAGGCCTTTTTTCTGCACGCAATATATTGGCCTACCTCTACAATTTTCACAGAGCTCACTTAAAGCACATCGAAATATAAGACACAATTTGTAAAACAATATACATGTTTGACACTTGACGACCGATAACACTAGTGTTACCTTATGTTTATATAACACTAGTGTGGTATACTTTAGCATTGATCTGGCAATCCTGATATAATAAACACGACAAGATAAGGATAAAAAAGTTTTTGGTTGGTAATTGACATTCTCAACAGTGTTCTTCCTTTTGATTTGTGCTCCAAAATAATAAACAGATGATCATGGCACAAAACAAAGAGAATTAAAAACTAAAATTTGAAGTTTTTTTATAAAAATAAGTTTAATTAAATCCGAACACACGTTTGTACACATTATAAATTGTTCTAAAATATCTTTTTTTTCCACAAATCACAATTTTTCTTCTTTTTCACTTCTCACAATTTGTCAACGTGTGTATAACCAAAACATTGAACAGCTGATCATGATTTGGAATAGGCAATGTGAACACCAAGATTCGATTCAGTGATTCAGTTAGACTGTAAAACGGCATAAAAGTGTTTAAAAATCAATTTATTTATGATATTGTAGTAAACTTTCCCACAAAGTAATATATATTGTTTATAACCATATCTTAACATTTATTCAAGATGCGTTCTGCAAAATTTATAAAATTAGTGTTGAATACTGTACTATTGATCTGGCAACCCCGCTATTGTTAACGCGATTAAAGCAAAATCTCATCCCTACTTTTCTTGCGAGGAATATAATTTATAATAAAAGTGTTTAAAGGGGAATTTATTATTGATATATTAGTAAGTTTACCCACAAAGTATATTGTTTAATGTTTATGAACACATTTTAACACTTCCGCTACTTTTTGCTGGTTTTTTGTACATATATATTTATTGCAAACTACGTTGGTTGCCACATTCTTTTTTTTTCTATTACTAAAATATTTTATTTTATATTAAGCATTTCATAATGCCACGAGACTATGACCGCGATTACAACGACGATACCAGCGATTATAAGCGAAAGCGTCGTGATGATGAATCCTCAGCCGTAGGGGGCGGAAGTGCAATTGATACTTCGGCCGACGGTGAGATGCAAAGCAGTCATCAGACCAATCACCCCCAACAACATGATGCCCCGCCATTGAACGAGAAGACAAATGCTTACTTACAAGAATGCATTCAAGAAAAAAAGACGCTGGAAAAGAAACATGTTATAACGAAACGATTGTTAGACGATGGTAAAGCAGATATAGATTCTAGTGTCGTGTTGAAGCTAACGTGTTAATTTGGTTATTGTTTTTATAGAGATTGAGAAAATATTAATAAGTGGGCGCATACCTAAGCCCGAAATCTACGCAAATGTTTACAATGAAAAGCCAATACGTGTGGCACAGAAGGTTCTATTTCCAATAAAGGAATACCCAAAGTTTAATTTCGTAGGTAAAATCCTAGGTCCAAAAGGTAACACGCTTCGGCAGTTACAAGAGGAGACATTTTGCAAAATGGTTGTAATGGGACGTAACTCTATGCGTGATCACGCCAAAGAGGAGGAACTAAGGCTATCTGGTAGCCCAAAATACGCGCATTTGAGTCGAGATTTGCATGTTGAAATATCGACAGTGGCACCCCCTTCGGAGGCTTACCATCGCTTGGCTTACGCATTAGCTGAAATACGTAAGTTCATGATTCCTGATGCTAATGACGAAATTCGATTGGAACAGTTGCGGGAGATGGATGGCAAAGATCGTTTATATAAAAAATCTCATCACTACTCAAAGGCGTACGAACACAACGCCTACGGCTCACGGTAAGCAATTGGTTCTCATTGACGAACATTATGTGTAAAGTTTAATCTCAATCATTAAGATCCACACCACCAGCGACTTCTAAGCCAAAGGTGTATTCTATACTGGAAAAAGCACGCTACGTAATGGATGACCCAAACTATGGACTTGTGAAGACTCACAGGTATATCTAACTAAGAAAAAGTTGAATGCCTTTCTTTTAACGTTTTTATATACATTTCGTATAGAGCACGAGATCACGAATTATATGATCATCATGGAGAATATGATCGGTATGCTACACCGCCTCCACCGTCTTCCAAACACTCGAGCGGACATCATCAGTATGACAGTAGTTCATACGAGCGTGACTACCGTCGTGAGTACCATCCCCATTCATCATCATCTTACGCATCATACTCAGGTAAGCTAATGAAATTCTAAAGATTACAAGTTTAGTCGTTGACTGAATTACAATACCTCGAAAATAAATGAGGACTGTGCCTTATGTAAGTGTGTATATATTTCTACTTATGGTATTTATAATAAGTATAAGTTTAAAATGCGAGTTGAGTCAAAGTTATGTTATTTTTAATCGAATCGTTATTCAACTTTGGGGTAAATGGCCAGTTTTATCTAATTTCTTTCATTGTGGAGGCGCATACTCTTATTATATATAGCATCATCTGTAAAATGTGCCGTTAAGGGCTTTTAATTAGAATTTTTTTATTTTATTTTTTAACTTATCCGGCCAGATTAACAGATAACCGCTTCTTAATTCTCCTACGTTCACGATCTTGGAGTAAAAATCTATTCAACCAATTCTCACGCACCCATTCAGTTGTTTGTGAAAACTAAGCTTTTTACTCAAACGCTAATCCTTAACTAAATAAGGACTAATGTTGTTTGAATAAGTGGGCTACTGGTATAATTTTTACATGGTTAGTATCAGTACTAAAGAGGAATACCGTCAAAATTGAGTTTAATAGATTCATTTATTCTGGCAATGGATGCATATGAGGACATATCGGGAATCTCTCCCAAAAGTGCCTAATTGTTATTAAACTCTTTTTTTGGCTGCCACCAAAAGTCTAAACACATGAATAGTTTTTTTTTAGCATATAATATGTTGGTATGTGTTTACTGAATGTATATTATATACCAATATAGTAAACTCGGAATTTAGATAAAAAGGAATAAAAAACACGAATTTAAATAAAAGATAAAAACTGCTGTTCAAAAACAAAGACAAACGCGTAAATCTTTCCGCGTCGGTAATTCAAATATAGTAACAACTATGCTTGAAGACAACCCCAAAAATGAAATGAAAAATCTAAATTTTTACGCTCAATTAGAATACACTTGGATGTGAATAAAATAAAAACACATTACAAAGTAAACGAAAACCAAAGAAAAAATAAAAACAAAAACCCGCCCAAAACTTTAAAAGGAAAACAACGAAAAAACCAACATTATGACCTTTTTATTTCCAATAAATTAATTTTATTGTTAATTTATGTAACCAAAAAAATTAATTACCAAAAAAGAAACAGAAAGAATAAAACGAAACATAAATAAATGCAATAATTTAGCAAAAAAAAATTATTTAAATTCGTTGAATTTATATTTGTTATATACAACCAAATAAAAAATCTAAACACCAAAAGTAAATCCATAACATTAACTAAATTTACCAAACAAAACATAAACTTTTCTTCAACTTAGCAAAACCAAGTAACGGTCGTTCATCATCAACATATCGACCCACAACATCGGGATCGGGGTCTCATTCGTCATCGCACTACGAAACTGGATCACGTTCCCGTGAAAGTGTTCGCTATCGGTCGGCACCGTACCCGAAAATGCGATAAAGTTCACATTGAAAAAAGAGTTTAAAGAGAAAAAGTTTAAAGAGTTTTTAAATATAATTAACAATTCAATAAAAATAAAAAACCCAATAAAATTACTTGAACAAAACATACCTTCGTCAAATAGGGAAAGAAATAAACCGAACAATTATAATTTACGTCAATAAGATCCTTTTTTGTGGACCGATTTTACAATAATTATGCAACAAAACACAAACAAGCTGAGTGTTCAATTTTCAATAATTAAAAAGTGTTAAATGAATATTAAATTAAAAAAACTTATTTCAAAAATGTAACCGCAAATAAAAATGTTAGAATAAGATTAACATTTATATATTCGATAAACTAAGCAAAATGTATTCATGGAAAACATAAATTTTCACCACCTAAAGTTGAAAACCATCTAATTAAAAAAAGAAAAAAAGTAATACAAAAAGTAATACATGACAATGAGGCAAACTTTCGGAAAACAATCGGGGCTTCTCAGCAAATAAATTGTGCTTTTGGTTGGTTAGCCGGCCTCGTTTTTAATAAATATACATACACACATAATAAACAACTAATTTAACATATATTATACTTATTAACCGTAAACCGGAACACTTATAGCCTGCTAACGACCGGAACAATTATTAGAACTTAACAATTTCATCAATACAAATTACGAGTACATATTAATAAAATACAATATATAAATAAAAGAAAAAAAATAAAATTTTCTTAAATCATTACGATTACTCAGTGTTCCTTAATTCAAATTGTCTACCTCCACGATGGGTAAGGAAACTTTAAAACACTTTTTAAGATAATTATGTAAGTATGGGTGTTCCTGTTGGCAAGATGAACGCATATTGTACATATGACATGTAAGGAAGGCGTTCGAAATTATATTAGGCGCCAGTACATCAAATAACTTGTCGATAAAAACCTATTAACTACAGGGGGCGCAAAAGTAATATAGGCCTTAGTTTTTGCAAATAGCGTCAAATGCCACTGTGCTTTGGCATCTATGTTGTAAAGAGAAAGAGAATTAAGGCTGGAACAGAATGGTGAAGCTGAACCTGTGTTTGAGTCTGAAGCCCGAAAGAAAAGTAAACAGAATGCAAGATTCAGCCGCAGTATAGTTGTCAATTCTTGAAAAATAAAAAGCCTTGTTTTGAATTAAAAACCTTTAGTTATAATTTTTCTTTTATTGGAGCTATTTAGAAGAAACAGCAATATTATTACAATATATAAATCTGTTCTGTTTTTGTAATACAGGTAGGACCCGTATTACACTTAGCTAATCAACTTTATTTTTCTCTCTCTTCTAAGTGCTCCTGTAGAAGGGAGGGCGAGAGGCTACGGGTACGAAGTGGTGATTGTTGCCGACGGTGTACAATCAATACTTTTTTAACACTGACATTTCTTTTTGGGTTTGTCCGATTTTTCACCGTTACTTCATTCGTTCGTTTATCTTTTGTAAATTAAATTACGAAAAGGGCAAAAGTAGTGTGGTCAAAGGAAGCTACTCAATTTTTAATAGAAAAAATGCAGGATTATTAATTATTATTGCACGTAAAGGGCAAAGAAAATGTAAAGAACTGTCAAAAATGCTGAATGCTACTGAAGATAGTTTATTTACTCAGATCAATACCAACGAGGAATTAACGATTACTTGGGTGAGTTAAATGGACAAATTTAATACCCGTTTAGGTAGCTGTCAAACGACTGACTTCACGGCTTCAGACTCAGTTTCAAATTATGTTCGTTCACATACAAATAGTTGTATTTGCATTTTTAACAAGCTTCAGCATCACCATTCCTAAATTAGTAGTCAACAAGGCATGGAGCGACACATACCTGAGGTACAGCTGATCCATATGAATTCATCCCAACAAAGCGACAAGTGTTGCATTTTTCAGTGAAAAACTGATTTTTGCTTCAACTTTTTCAAATTAATGTCATCAATTTTTCATCTTTAAATGAACTATTTGACATTACTTTTGCCTTGTATAAAAACAAGGGAAAACGTTCACTTCGACTATACCAAAGTTGTAATCATCTTCCACAACCCTTTAATGGTTGACTTATGTCTGGAAAAATCAGAGGGACTAGTTTTTGAATACATAAAAATAGTTGGAGACGAACATGTCTGAATCGAATCGTGTCGTTGAGCTCAACATTGATCCCTATCCTCTCGCTATGTATTTTATGCTATCTTCGATTTCTACTCCATTGTTTTACAATATAATACTTTTCACAAAATATGAACAAGTGCTTAGAAATTTAAATTGCAATTGTCGTTAGAAACTGTGTTCTGCCAATCTTCTAATGGGGGTATGCTGGCGCCGAACGGCGAGAATATATTGCTTGCAACATACTCTGAAGTGCTTAAGTATTCCAACCGTATGGCAAAATATTGAACAGGGGTATTCGCTTAACGATAACGCGTGGAATGAACTTCAGTGATTCGGAATGTACGAAATATATTTATTCGTAATAACCTTAAGATTATGTATACAAATAGAGTTAAAATTGGGGGAATCAGGGTCAAAACCATTTCAGCCACGCGGGACCCTCACAACGCATTGCAGAGCCTACTTACTAGGTGGCTAGACTCGCAAGAGCACCCGCGCTCGTTCAAGGAATCGCAGCTCCTTATAGAGCTATAGAGCTTATCCAGCGTCCATCGTGACGCCTACAAGGTCCATGTGCCCTTCACTCTCCATTTGTATGAAAGAGTCTAATGGAGAAAATTGCCTTTTCTGTTTGTTTGACTGAGTGGAACATACTGAAAAATCTACTTAAAGTACATTACGACTCGAACATTTTAGAAAATTTAATGTAAAAAACCTGTCTATTTTAGTGTAAATAATGATAAAACTTATATTTATTTATTTTTACAGCTGAGAAATTACTGGCCCAAGCAAAATAATTCTAAACGCAACTCAAAGTGAGCAGAAACCCTCAGTGGCATTTATAAATTAGTTTTCCGACACTGACGCTGAGTAATTGGTTCCTTAACCAACTACTACTCGCACTTGTAAACAGTACTCGTAAAGGTAATCTTTTCTAAACACAGTATTTACTATACAGTTTTGTTCTGCGATTATAAGACACCAGTAAAAATGGCTGATGTTACTGACACTTATGAAGAGCTTCCTGCTCAAAAACATCAGCCGAAATTAAATGAGGTAGCACAAAAGTTTTTGGCAGATCTTGAAGAAGAGAGACGGCGCCTTGTTGCCTTAAATTTTCCACTTTGTGCTTTGCTAATTGATGAAGGTAAGCATATCGCTCAATAAAACGATATTCAAAAAATTTTATGTACCTTTGTAGGCTATAGAAAATGTTTATTTACAACAATGTTCAAACATATGTATGTGCATTTATTTAAAAATGTTGTATTTTACAGTCGACGTAGCGTTGATTAAATTGTTCTATATGTAGTTATTGCACTACTGTTGAAAGTTTGTTCATTAGTATATTTACCTAATGACATTGTTTCGTTCTAGCCGTCGATCGAGTTAACTGCACTGGCCGTATTCCCGGCAAAGAGTTTTATGCGGATGTGTACAAACAAAGACCCATGAAAATTACACAGAAAGTTTTTGTGCCTGTTAAGCAATATCCGAAGGTGTGTTAAACTACCAGACGAAGTCAATTATTATTTATCCATTTCCATATTTAAGTTTAATTTTACGGGAAAAATATTGGGACCCAAAGGGAACTCGTTGCGCCGGTTGCACGAGGAAACACAGTGCAAAATAGCTATAAAGGGACGTAATTCCATGAGAGATCGCGTCAAGGAAGAGGAATTGCGCAACTCTGGTGATCCTCGGTTTTCGCACCTTCAGAAGAATCTTTTCATTGAGATCAGCACGGTCGCTACGCCTGCCGAGTGTTACGCTCGTATTGCGTGTGCTCTTGCGGAAATCCGTAAGTATCTAATTCCCGATAAAAATGATGAAGTTTCACACGAACAACTGCGTGAGCTTATGCAAATGGATCCCGAAACTGCAAAAAATATACACGGCCCGAATTTGGAAGCATACAGGCAAGTGGTATTTATCCTTACATAGATAAAGCATAACTGGATAACTCATTACAGATCTGTGTTTGACAAAAAATTTGGAGGAGGTGTCAACACTCCGAAATATTATAATTTATTAAGAAAAACTGCGGAAATACGGTCCGAGTAAGTTGCTTGTAAAGTATAATGTACATATAATGCTTTGATTTAAGACGATTTCTATGAGTACAAAGTGTTAAAAAGATTTGCTTTCCAATCACACATTTTGTTCAAACTTAATTGAATTTGGTCATTAAATTACACTAATTTACAGAGTTGAAGATCAAGAACATTCTTATGGATACGGACATCAGTCGTCTAATAGTTATGAATATGCTGGTGGTAAGTGGTTATTCGTTCAATTATAATATATTTTGTTGTACCAAACCCAGTTAAAATTTAACCTTGATAGGACTATAGACATTTGATAAACGGTTTCTACATCTCGGGTTTTTTTTATTTTTTGGTGTGGGATCAACGAAAACGATAAAAAAAAATTTATAAACTAACAAAAGTCAATTATAACAAAAATAAAGATTATTACAAAAATTCTATTTTATAGCTCGGCCGCCATCTGCAGCATACAAACGTTCTGCTCAGCCTCCGGGCTATCCAACCGAAATAAAACGGTACCGGGAGGCGACTATTAATCAGTACAAACCCACAACATATTCTATTATTAAAAAATATAAGCAATAAATAACTCATTAAAAATAATAAATAACTCACAATGAGCAATATAACTATAATATAAGCATATATAAATTTGTAATTATCAACATAAAATCAATAAACTGAAGTGAATTGACTATATAAAGACAAAAATGTATAAGCGGATAACTTCGGGTACACCGGAGATTTTATACTCTCAACACTGACGCACTTGTGCTCGTGGAATTATATCTCTTTATATTTAAGTTCCCTGATCTACTTTCCATCGTGATACCGAGGCCCCTTTAAGTGCCCACTCTATCTGACAAAAACCATTGGATATATTTAACCACCACAAGTTTTGGATATTAAATATATATAAATTTATATATTAAGAGCCTTGTGGTGGCCCTGTGTTCCACAGAGAAGCGAATAAGGAATTAAAAAAATAAATAAAACTTTAATTTACAGATCAAAAATGAGTATTTGATCGGTACTACATAATGCACTAGACATTTTCAACTCTGCCCTTTGAGTATTTAAATCTGGACTCACGTTACCGTTCGAAGTTGTCTGTTCTATGATTTGCTCTAAAGTCCAATCTTCAGCTAAATTTCTCCGATGCCCTTGAATTCGTTGCATTTATCGAAAGAGTACTACCGAGGAAGTTTTCCTATAATGTGGTGCAGAGTATAAAATAATTACATAAAATAACATATTAACCTAATAATATTTAAAATACTTAATATTCGATAATCAATGTTTATAATTCAAACAATAAAAACTAAAACAAAATCCGGCTATGACCAAACTATAATAACTTTTGATAGTTTCAATTCTTAACCTCGATAAAGTGATTTGCATCGTTGATAGTCCGCCAAAAGTTTTTCACCCTTAAAACGAACTAGATTATCAACGACCATGCATTCCCATTTGGCGATTTAAACTGAGCCTAATTGCATTAGCAATCTGCCTTGTAATAAGTGTTACCTTGATAAAGCCCGTTAAAAAGGCTCTCACCTAACTGATATTTTTATTTTGTATTGGTTGTGTCCTACCATGTTGGTATGGTTTGCGAGACAAGGGGGTATGTCCGTAATCAGCTATACTTGCTCCTTAAGTACATTAGGGCGGTTGCTCTTAATAACATAAACATTAAGAGAATTGCTAAACATTCTTTACTGACTGAATTTCGGACTCTGGCCAAACCCTGAGTGCCTCCTGATTAAGGTAGCTTTTTTTTATGTGCAAAATTCCTCTGATCTCTGATGTTCGTGCGAGGTTGGACTAATTCATCTACCAACAGGACTTTCAAAGGTAAGGAAAACCTTACCTCCGAATTATTGAGTGGAAACCACGTACGATCGCCGTACATTATAAATAGCAAAGATAACTGAGTACTGGTGCAGAATGTTTAATAAAGGAAATCTTATGTAAAAACTACTAGTTTTGTGTATCTCATGTTTATCTCCCCTGTTCATATATGTTTGTTTTTCGCGTACAATTGAAATTTAACTTATGCTAATGCATGCGTGAACGAGTTATTGCCTTTTTTTTGTTTAAGGTTGTAAGATGTGACCGCGATTACAACGATATCAGCAACGAGCGAAAGCCTTTATACCAATCACCCCAACGAAGACAACTGTTAATTTTCAATATTGCATGCATGAAAAACGGATTATGGAGAAATACAATTTTATTGCGAAACTATTGTTAAATGTCGGTAACGGAGAAGTAAGATTCAGGTGTCGTATTGAAGCTAATGTGTAAATATATTTTTATAGAGACAGAAAATTGTAATAGGGGCGGCATCCCCAAGCGCACAATGCATGTAAATTTTTACAATGAAAACCGTCGCCCAGGTAAGCCAATCACATATTAGGCTATATGTTTTGTTCTTCACAGAACTATCCTACCCTAGGAATTAATACAGTTTGTTTTGTATGTATATGTATAAAAACCTATATGTATGTATATGTATAAACCTATAGTTAAGAAAGTGGGCACAATGTATAATTCTTCAAAATGTGTGGGAAGTGGCGTAATGGGTCATTAAAAACAGATTCACAAGCACCAACATCAACGTGTAGTCAGTCAGTAATATTCAAATAGTGCGTCTTGTAACGATATATAGCACAGAGGCAGCTTTGCATCCGAGTAATCCGAATTTTGGACACAAAGACTGCACAGGAAATTGTATAGAAAAAGTATTAGCTACACAGGGCACAATCCCTCAGGTTCTCCCGCGGTGAGAGACAGAGTGTGTTGGTATGCCGCTAAATGTGAGGCCGGCTTACACTGCAGAACTACGAGATGTATCTGATCAAGGTGGGCATTGTAGTGAAATATGTAAGTCGACCTTATCTAGGATGGAGGGTGTCTGTTGGGTCGTCGACATAGCAGCAAACGAGTTCTGAAATAAATAGAGCAACGAAAAAGAGGTCACCCTCAACCTGATTTGCAAATGCCGCTCCAACTGATTAGGTTTCAACGGCGCCAGAGAACCAGAAACCCTTTGTATTGTCGTGTAAAGTGTTTGGATCATGCAAGTGCGGTTTAAACTTGCGGGGGCAACCAAACTGATTTCTGAACTAAAATAAGCAATAAAATAAAGCATCAGATTTATAATATTAAAAAGGAGTGAAGGCAAAGAAATGTTTTCCGACTTAATAATTAACGCTATTTGACAACAAATACCACATAAGACCATTAATTATGAAATACAGAATACATAATGATGAGTGCTTTGGTGGTACTTTATATTTTACTTTTATCCAGAGTCGGGGATATCAAATTTTAATGCAAATAATGAGAAAACTTTTCTTTATTTTTACAGTTCAGAAGTGCCTCAAAGTTTTACCTACTAATTTTAAATGCAACACAGTGGTTGATATGGATTACTTTTCCAGCACTGACACTGAGTAATTCGTTCCTTAGCGATCAACTACTAGTCGTATTTGAAAACAGTACTAGTAAGGTTTATCGATTCTAAGCACTTTTTTCACGACAATTTTTTTCTGTGATTATAGACTGCAGTAAAAATGGCTGATGCTACAGATATTTATGAAGAGCTTCCTGCTCAAAAACATCAGCCAAAATTAAATGAGGTAGCACAAAAATTTTTGGCAGATCTTGAAGAAGAGAGACAACGCCTTGTTGCCTCTGATTTTCCACTTTGTGCTTTGCTAATTGATGAAGGTAAGCAGATATAAAGAAACAAAATGCATTATGTGCAACATACATACAAATATACGCCTTGATCTAGGCAACGTAAATAGTGAAATTTAGTTTTATGTATATCACTTCTGAAAAATTTTGGACAATTGGGATAAAATTTTCGCAAGCAACTTTCACGTTGTATGAAGCAGGCCGGCAGACGGTCGGCCACAACAACAAACTACCCTACGATTCGATCGGTGTGTAGACAGCGCCACAGACTGCCAACATGGCTTCGTACACCAACAGATCGAAACAACATGTGTGTAGTCTGTGGACAGCTTAATGGATGCTCTTTCATAGGAACTGCTTTTTCAAATGAGTTTCAAGAGGAAGTGAAGCTTTGTGTCTCCCTGTTCACAAATAATTCGAGAGGCCACAATGACCCATAGGAGAAAGTGGAATTGGTCAAATTTTTCTATCAGGAGTTGTTAGAAACCTATTGAAAATACATTTACTTAATGGCAATGTTTTATTCTAGCCGTAGATCGAGTTAACTGCACTGGCCGTATTCCCGGCAAAGAGTTTTATGCGGATGTGTACAAGCAAAAGCCTATGAAAATTACACAGAAGGTTTTTGTGCCGGTTAAACAATATCCGAAGGTGTGTAAAATCTCTAAACGTAATAATTAAATACTTATGCATTTCCATATTTTAGTTTAATTTTACGGGAAAAATATTGGGACCCAAAGGGAACTCGTTGCGCCGGTTGCACGAGGAAACACAGTGCAAAATAGCTATAAAGGGACGTAATTCCATGAGAGATCGCGTCAAGGAAGAGGAATTGCGCAACTCTGGTGATCCTCGGTTTTCGCACCTTCAGAAGAATCTTTTCATTGAGATCAGCACGGTCGCTACACCTGCTGAGTGTTACGCTCGTATTGCTTATGCGCTCGCAGAAATCCGAAAGTATCTAATTCCAGACAAAAATGATGAAGTTTCACACGAACAACTGCGTGAGCTTATGCAAATGGATCCAGAAACTGCAAAAAATATACACGGTCCGAATTTGGAAGCATACAGGCAAATGGTGTTTATCCTTATATAGAAGATTAATCATAACTGGATAATCCATTACAGATCTGTGTTTGACAAAAAAGTTGGTGGAGGTGTGGGCTCTCCAAAATATATTAATTTATTACGAAAAACTGCGGAAATACGGTCCGAGTAAGTTGTTGTAAAGTAATGTACATATTCTTCGATTTAAGAAGATTTCCATGAGTACAAAGTGTTAAAAAGATTTGATTTCCAATAACACTCTTTGTTTAAACTTAACTGGTCATTAAATTATACTAATTTATAGGGTTGAGGATCAAGAACATTTTTATGGATACGAACGCCAGTCGTCTAATAGTTATGAATATCCTGGTGGTAAGTGGTTATTAGTAACATTTCATTTAAATTAAATATATTTTATTGGACGAAACCAAGTTAAAATTTAACTTTGAGAGGAATTACCTTTAAACATTTGATAAATTGTTTCTACATGTTAGTTCCGTTTTTATGAGGAGTAAACGAAAATAAAAATGTTATAAATTAACAAAAGTCAATTATAACAACATTCTATAAATATCTACTATAAAAAATTCAATTTATAGCTCAGCCTTCTGTAATGCCACCATCTGCAGCACGCAGACGCCCTCAGCCTACGGTCTATCCAACCGAAAAAAAACGGTTCCGGGAGGCAACTATTAGTCAATACAAACCGAC
This sequence comes from Cacoxenus indagator, assembly GCA_035041755.1. NCBI lineage: Eukaryota > Metazoa > Arthropoda > Insecta > Diptera > Drosophilidae > Cacoxenus > Cacoxenus indagator. The sequence continues at coordinate 1,315,216 of JAWNKX010000240.1, forward strand.
ATCATATTCTAATTTAAAACAATATAAGCAATAAATTTTTTACATTAAATAACTCATTCAAAATAATAAATAACTAACAATGAGCAATATAACAGTATAATATAAGCATATATAAATTTTTAATTATCAACATAAAATCAATAAACTGAAGTGAATTGACTATATAAAGACAAAAATGTATAAGCGAATAACTTCGGGTACACCGAAGATTTTATACTCTCAACACTGACGCACTTGTGCTCGTGGAATTATATCTCTTTATATTTAAATTCCCTGATCTACTTTCCATCGTGATACCGAGGCCCCTTTAAGTCTATCTGACACTCTATCTGACAAAAACCATTGGATATATTTAACCACCACAAGTTTTGGATATTAAATATATATAAATTTATATATTAAGAGGCTTGTGGTGGCCCTGTGCTCCACAGAGAAGCGAATAAGGAATTAAAAAAATAAATAAAACTTTAATTACAGATCAAAAATTAGTATTTGATCGGTACTACATAAATGCACTAGACATTTTCAACTCTGCCCTTTGAGTATTTAAATCTGGACTCACGTTACCGTTCGAAGTTGTCTGTTCTATGATTTGCTCTAAAGTCCAATCTTCAGCTAAATTTCTCCAATGCTCTTGAATTCGTCGCATTTATCGAAAGAGTACTACCGAGTATGTTTTCCTATAATGTGGTGCAGAGTATAAAATAATTGCATAAAATAACATATTAACCTAATAATATTTAAAATACTTAATATTCTATAATCAATGTTTATAATTCAAACAATAAAAACTAAAACAAAATCCGGCTATGACCAAACTATAATAACTTTTGATAGTTTCAATTCTTAACCTCGATAAAGTGATTTGCATCGTTGATAGTCCACCAAAGGTTTTTCACCCTTAACACGAACTAGATGATCAACGACCATGCATTCCCATTTGGCGATTTAAACTGAGCCTAATTGCATTAGCAATCTGCCTTGTAATAAATAAGTGTTACCTTGATAAAGTCCGAGTTTTTGTTGCGTTTACAATTATGTATTTTCCGCTTATGTATTTTTTTATACAAGTTAAATGTAATTAATGTAGGATGCTTGTAGGCAATACGCCTTCTTGTTAATTTTTACTAGGTTCCATGGATTGTTTAGAATTGCAACATACCATGGGACTGTGACCGCGATTTCAACGATGATATCAGCAATTATAAGCACAAGTTTAATTTCGTGAACGCGGGATCACTTGACGATCATCATGGACAATGTGATCGTTAATCCCCCATCAAAAGGCCCGTTGATGGTTGCTACAAGCGTGACTATTGTCGTGGATACTATCTTTTTCATCGTAATCTTTATGCATCTTACTCAGGTAAGCCAATGACATTTGAAACACACACATATATACGCAAACATACTCCCTGGATTTAACGTGCACTGGATCAAATAAATATATTTACCAGTTTTAAAATGCCAGGAATATAGTCAAAATCAAAATATTCAAAATTGATAAGGTGAAGCTTAGGAAGACTTTTTAATATATTTTAAAATAGCCGTTGTTTCTACAACTTCGGCTTAGCCGCGGACAAGAATTTCTAGCTTTAAATTAAAAGTCAATAATAGAAAACTGTGTCATTTCAAATCAAAAGAAACACATAACTTAATATACCGAAAATAAACAATTATACCGCACAAATAAAAATTAAAAAATACAAACAATCAAAAACGTATAAACAATAAAAATAAAACCAAAAAATTAAGTAAGTGTGTCAAATAAAATATAAACTTTTATTTAACTTAACTTTAACTTTATGATATAGATCACACTGAAAATAAAATGTTCTAAAAAATACAATTAATAATACAATAAAATAAAAACAAATACCAATTATTTGAACAATTCTTTGTCAAATAGCCAAAGAAATAAACTGAAATATTAATAGAATAATATAATAATAGAATCCTTCTACGATTATGGACACAGCTAATTTTACTATACATATTCATCTGAGCGTTCAAACTTAATGTTAACAATTTAATATTCAATTTAACAATGAAAACAAAGTTTAACCAAAAACAAAAAATATTTGATAAACATTAGGTAAGCACGGAAAATACTGTTTCCCCTAAAGATGAGGCCTTTATAATAAATATGCAAAGGTATATGTATAGATAATAAGCTCATAACTCATTCAAAATGCATTTTACATATTAACCTCAAACCGCAACACTCATTGACTGACTACTAACAATCGACCCATTTTGGTCGACAATATGTATTAATAAAAAATATTTTTAAATAAAAAAAACCAATTTTTTTTTTATGAAATTGTTTATCTTGGCCTATAATTAATTCGTGGTAATGCTGTTCAATGACGTACTGTCAATCGGCAACTTTTCTTCGCAGCGGAAGTGTGAAGCAGTAATTATGACACCGAAAACTGGCAAGCTGTTGTCGGCTTTTGTATACAAATTTATTTATTTATTTTTTGTCCTTCATTACTCCACTAGGCAGCATAGGGCCTCCCACAACTCCCTTCAATTTATTCATAATCGAGACTGTGGTGGTTCCGTTAATCGAGCTGCCAGTCCATGCCCCATGATAGATGTTTATTTGGGGCAGAGCAAGTGGTTGGCATGTTGCTGCCGTATAAAGCCAATGTGACGCCATTTGCCCGAGGTGGGAATCGAACCAACGACCTCTGGGTTGGCAGTCAAGTGCACTAACACATAGGCTACCGAGGCGACATTTTGTATACCAATAAGAGAGATATTTTTTGCATAGACTTTTGGTGCCATGTTCGAACTATCACATTTGTTTTAATAATAAGGCGTGACGTGGTGGTAGAGACCGATTCTCAACCGGCCAGTGGAACACGCGACACCAGGCCTAGGCCTGTTAACGGTTGTAAGGTCCAGGGATCCGCCCCCAATGGAGGAGTATTCCTGTCAAAGAAAGCGGGCAATGCTACCAGAGAAGATATTTTGTACTCTATACCCTGATTAAGTCAATAGAGGCTCTACCTTTTAATAAAGGTTAGAAGGTTCTTTGTTGAAAAGCAGAACTATCGGAAAGATAATGCCTTAGTTATAGAATTATAGCCGTTATTGTCGAAGGCCCCTTCCACGTCTAGGAATGCACACAATGAAAATTCTTTCGACTGGAGTGGGGTTTCGATCTTACCGACAAGATGATGAAGGGCAGCTTCGGTTGATTCCCTTCATGTAGGCATATTGATTCCTGTGAAGAGGAATCGTTTTTTTCAAGCCTTAGCCTAATATGGAGCCCGACTAATCGCTCTATAGTATTTAAGATGAAGGGAATTAGACTTATTGGTCTATATGATTTGGGTAGTTCCATAGGTCGATTGCCTTGCTTGTCACCTTCCTCCATGACTGTGGTATAAACCCCAGGGTAAAACTAGCCAAAAATAGACCAATTAGTAGTTGGATGATTATGTCGAGGCAATCTTGCAGCAGAGCTGGAAAAATGCCATCGCCGTCTGTTGCCTTAAAGGGCTGGAATAAGGAGATAGCCAGGATTAGCTTGTCTTCGTCAAAAATGACGCCAGAAAGGCTGCTACCCCGGCGTCCAGAGATTCATTGGTCAGGGGAGGGTGGTTGCAGCGAAGTGGAGATGGTGATCGAATCAATAAAGTGAACCTGGAGTAAGTACTCAAGGGTCTTTTGCCGACTGTTCGTAAAAAGATCATATTGTTTTTTTCTTTTATCAAACCTATAACATTCGACGGGCCTTGGCTAAAACTTTTACAGGAGGGCTGCTTCACTTCAGGGGACCTTTCGTCTGCTATGCTGCATGGTGCGTTTTGTATTGCTCTGCTTAAAAGACTATGAACACCTGATTGAGTAGTTCAGCTGCTTCGTCTAGCTCGTATAAAGAGCTGATACTGTGACAAGATTGCTGGATTTAAGGCTCACTAATCTCTGATAAAGCTTCCAGTCCGTCTTTCGTAGGAGATAGATTGGAGACCGAAGTTGTGAGCTGTCGGGGATGTCTAATCGAATTTGCATGTGATCCGACAACGAAGCTTCCCAGAGACGTGCCACTCCCATATAGACTTACGTATGGCCCTGCTGGCAAGGGTGAGGTCAAGTACCTTCTGCCTGGAAACGGTGACAAAGGTTAGTTTTCACCCCCTGTTTACTATATCTAAATCTGAGCTCATAATATAGTTAAGTAGGTACTCACCTTTTGTGTTGAAGTCACTGCTGCCCCAGGTTGTGTGGTGGGCATTAGCGTCACAGCCGATAATTTTTTTATTTGTCAATTTGTCCGGCGACAGTGCTCGACAAGCATCTGGACTTTCAGTGTCGGGATGATTGTGTTGTCCGCAGGGAAATAGGCTGAGGCAAGGATAATTTCCTGCAGCCCTGTTACCGTAGAAACCTCCACTAATGGCCGTTGTTAGGTCTCTTTGGATGAATTGTATTAATGGGTTGTAATTGATACTATTATCAATTAGGATAACGCCGTGCAAGGCATTTCTACCGAGCTGTGGTAAAGCAACTTACCCGATTGGACGCTGTTACCCAAGACTCCTGTATCAGCGCGAGGATGAATTTATTTTCGGCCAATAGTCTGCATGAGGCCAGATACAGATTTGCCTAAAGAACTTTAATTGTCATTGGGGTCCTTCAGGGACCACAGCACCAGGTCGCTGCGCATGGCCCTTTGCCAAGAGCGCCCTTGGTGACACTTTGCATCAGCGAACCTGAGCTGGAAGCCGGCTTCGGCTAGACAGAGCGCAGAAAGGAGCAACGCGCCGAGGCGAGATTAAAACTCGTAGGATGTCGCCTGACGATAGTAGCAAATAAAGACTACTTCAATATTTCGAACTTATATTGAACAAAAGGCTCTATTGGCACGGCCAATTCAAAATTAAATTGTCTACTACGTGCAATAAAATAATTTAAAACAAAATAGTGTCCGGAAAATCTCATCTGATATGGGGACCACTGCTCCGTACAAATTTCTGGTGTTTCAAAAATAATATCGGAGGGGGAACAAAACTTAAGATAAGATAAGAGCATAAGACCTAAAACGGAGTCACTTGTCAGTACCATTTTATTGCATCATCAACAAAATCTTTCGAAGCGCTCAATTTTAGGTAAAATTGCATAAGATGTAAAATTCCCAGTTTAGAGAACACATTCAATGGTTCTTGTATACTAAATGGAATTACGAAAACAAATTGAAACTTGGAACGAGTTATTATCGATTACTTTTAGAGAGTTAATTACTTGGTAATGCATTTAACTTCAACTACCAACTACTACTAATTGAAAGCAGTAGTCGAACAGTGTAACGATTTAACACGCAAGTGTTCTCCGTGCAATTTGTAAAGCGATTTGAAAATTATAGTAATAATGGGAGATTCCGCCGATAATTTTGAAGAGCTTTCGGTTCACAATCATCAACCGAGATTAAATGAAGTAGCCCAAAAGTTCTTGGCTGACCTAGAAGAGGAACGACGACGCCTTGTAGCCTCTGACTTTCCACTTTGCGCTTTGCTAATTGATGAAGGTAATAACATTCGTTTACTTGGGATAATTTCCTTGTGTGGTGTATTTACAAACACATATATCTTGTACTAAAGCTATCAGTACAGTTTGTTAGATATTTTAAAGGATATGATTTTCCACACACATATTGTGGTCGGCTTAAATATGGAGGATTTAACATATTTGGAAAAAAAATTATTATAAGGAAGCAATGGTTATAAAAAAATCGAATAATGTCTGTACTAGATGTTAGTCCAAGCAAGATGGGAAAGTCTGTAGAGTAAGCCGGTAACCACTGTCAGCTGTTATGAGGGGAAAAGCCAATGCGAGCCTTGTAGCACTATAAACAGTTACAATTTCTAAAACATTTCTTTCTTGTGTGTACAAACACGTACGCACAACCGAAGTTAACGTTTTTATCTTGATTTATTTATCATATTCGTCTATTTAAAACTGTTTTATTCTAGCCGTGGATCGAGTTAATTGTACAGGCCGTATTCCCGGCAAAGAATTCTATGCGGATGTCTATAAACAAAGGCCCATGAAAATTACACAGAAGGTTTTTGTGCCTGTTAAACAATATCCGAAGGTGTGTTAAAACTATCAGACGAAGTCAATTATTATTTATCCATTTCCATATTTAAGTTCAATTTTACGGGAAAAATATTGGGACCCAAAGGAAACTCGTTGCGGCGACTGCAGGAGGAAACACAATGCAAAATAGCTATTAAGGGACGTAACTCTATGAGGGATCGGGTCAAGGAAGAGGAATTGCGCAACTCTGGTGATCCTCGTTTTTCGCACCTTGAAAAGGATCTATTTCTGGAGATAAGCACGGTCGCCACACCTGCTGAGTGTTACGCTCGTATTGCTTATGCGCTCGCAGAAATCCGAAAGTATCTAATTCCCGACAAAAACGATGAAGTTTCCCACGAACAACTGCGTGAGCTCATGCAAATGGATCCCGAAAGTGCAAGAAATACACACGGTCCGAATTTGGAAGCATACAGGCAAGTAGTGTTTATCCTTATATAGAAGATAAAGCATAATTTAATAATCCATTGCAGATCTGTGTTTGACAAAAAAATTGGTGGAGGTATGGGCTCTCCAAAATATATTAATTTATTAAGAAAAACTGCGGAAATGCCGTCCGAGTAAGTTGATTGTAAAGTATAAAGTACATATTATTCTTCGATTTAAGATTTCCATGAGTACAAAGTTTTACAAAGCCAAAGACACACATTTTGTTCAAACTTAATTAGATTTGTGCATTGAATTACACTAATTTACAGGCTTGAAGAGCAAGGTCTTTCTTATGGATACGAACATCAAGTTATGAACCGTCAGTCAGCTGGTGGTTATGAATATGCTGGTGGTAAGTGGTTATTAATAACACTGCATTCAAGTTAAACATATTTTATTGGACATACCCAACTTAAATCTAAACCTTAACAAATAATACACTTAATAATCGATCTTTAAAGGTTAATTCCTTTTATATGAGGAATGATTAACAAATAGAAACTATTAATTAAAATAATATAAAAATAATAATAATAAAACAAAGATTACTATAAAAAAAATTCAATTTTATAGCGCGGCCTTCTATAATGCAACCATCTGCACCACGCAGACGTTCTCAGCCTCCGGTCTATCCAATCGAAATGAAACGAATACGGGAAGCGGCTCATAAACCATATAAACCCACATCATATTCTATTTTAAAAAAATATAAGCAATAAAATTTTTAACATTAAATAACTCATTAAAAATAATAAATAACTAATGAGTAATACAACAATATAATATAAGCATATATACATTTGTAATCAACATAAATGCAATAAACTGAATTGACTATATAACAACAAAAATGTATAAACGAAAAAGTTCGGGTACACCGGAAATTTTATACTCTCAACAGTGACGCAATACAGACTTCTTGTCTGCGAAAAGTTTAAATTCAAAGGAATACTTTTGTTGAGTTTTATTATAAACTCTTGCACGCAAAAAAAATAATAATAATACACAACAAAACGAATACATTTTTTGCTTTTATTTATTATAGAAAAATAATTATGTTTTGCATTGATTTTTTTATTTTTTTATTAGCGGAGTAAATAATGTCGTCCGATTTTGTGTGTTCTCAGGGTGGCTTTAGAGCCCACAAACTTCTACAAAAATGAGCGCACCTGAGAATTTCCAGAGAATCTCTGGAGAGAATAAAATATTTAATTTAATAAATAATAAATAATTTAAAAAAATAATAATAAAGAAAAGTCATCCTCGTATTTTTTAATATTATCTGATTTAAACAAAATAATTTAATAATAATAATAATATCAGTTTTGCCCAACTTTTAATAAATATCCATACATAGTTTACAACCATTGATTTTAATAGGTTTTTTCGACATGGTCGATCACGCTGAAGATGCACGATTGGCTTCTAATACAGAAGGTACTCCCTTTTGGCGTTTCTGCTCCCAATGAGGGAGGTAGGTATTAAAATTCGTCAACCCATCTTTCGTTGAGTTTACACTCTGTCGAAGGTAAGTATCCAAAGGATGGCTCATAGAAATAACAAATACACAGACATGTCACAAGTCCTCCGTTGACTGTCTTCTTTGCTGGCTAATTACGTAATGGCTGTGGATTCCTCTCGGTGTTTCGATCTAAATCTCAGTATTCTTTTGTATGGAAAAAATTTTATTTCTTTTTATCTAATTACTTCAGACCAACTGAAGATACTGGAATATCTTTTATTGAATTTCGTTACGGGACACATAAAACCGTAGCTCAGCCACACCTCACACCCATGCGAATATATCAAACTAACTCTGGCCCCACACTAAAACCCGTGTAGTGGTGGTATTCGTGGATTGCATTTAATGTAAATAACAACTTATATGTTTTTACGGTTGTTTATTTCATTGTTGTTTATAAAGTTATATTTAATTCTGATTTAACTTCTTCTTTAGAATACTCAATTGAGTCAAACAGTTGTCCCGATAAATACGGCGTTCAGCCAATTTGTCAAGGGGAACCATATCATTTAATTGTTTTGCTATTTTCACTGCAGTTGGTCCCTCCATTTTTGGTGTTGGTCCCATCGTTTGGCTTACATTATACATTGTTTGGGAATATCTTTCAAAGTAGTTCGTCATTCCTTCAGCGTTGAGGTGAGCTGTTTCAAGGGGACCCAAGAATGCATAACGCATTCCCAATCCATCTGACATGACGCTATCAATGTCTTTGACATCTAATATTCCACTGTCAACTAAACGCCATGTTTCATTCAAAATAGCGTACTGTATGCGATTTAAAACGAAGCCCTCAATTTCCCGACTGAGTGTAACAGGTTTTTGTCCAATTTCTTCCATTAAAGAACGAGTCTTTGGAATGACTTCTGGCTTAGTCCATGGCGCAGGTACAATTTCAACGAGAGGAACGTAGTAGGGGGGATTAACGGGGTGAGAAACAATAATCTAAAATTGAAAAAGGTGTCAATTAAATGTTTGCCAAATGTAAGAATCGTGGTAATATGTCATAGCAATAATTTAATAAAATGTCAGCTTGAAGATTTAGTTTCTTTCGACGATAAAGTCACAACTGTAATGCCAGCGACAAATAATATTACTTGACAGCCATAAAATAGTAGTGGTGAAAAATAAGACTCGCTTATTCGTACGCCCTGGTAGACTATTATTATTTTTTGTTTGTACAATACTTACGTTTGCTCTGTGCTTCAAATCAGCACTGAATAGTGATGGCAAAAACGTGCTAGTCGAACTGGAGAGAATGGTGTAGTCTTCCACAACCTCGTCCAGCTGCTTGTATAGTTTTTTCTTTAATTCCAAATTTTCAGGTACACATTCTTGAATGAACATGGCACCCTTTGCTAGTGTTTTGATATCATTTGTTCCCGTTATGCAGCTAAACTGTTGTGCTGCATTTAGCTTGCCACGTAGGAGTCCTTGGCTCTCCAATGATTTTAGCTCCTTTTCAGTTTCTTTAAGCGCCTTTTCAACTTGCTCTGGCAAAATATCATAAATGATCACTTGGTAACCCACTGATGCAAATAGCATCGACCAAGAACGACCAATTAGGCCACTGAAATAGTTTCGAAAGTATTACTTTATTACGTGTATATATGTATTATAGAACACATACTTATAAATTAATTTAAAAAAAAAATTAATATGTATGAATAATAATAAAAAGGTGAATTTTCATCGATTAGTAAGCATTTTTTATGATTTTCAAGCATGTTTTTTGTCATTGCTATAAATACACAACGACTAGAACAACTAAAGCTGAAAATGTAATTTTAATGCGTGTGCCATGAGGTTTGATTCAATTAAAAAAAATAAAAATGTTTAGGAGAAGTACAAATGTGTCACGGCACTCATGCCTAATGACGTTCGTTCGTTGTTGCCTACCTGCCAACAATGCCCACTTTTTCACGTTTTTGTACGTTTGACATGATTTTAGATTTTATTTTTATTTATTTTTATTTTAATATTGATTTCACACAGAGTACGCTTGAACGAATCAACAAACACCTAAAGTAGATCACAAGCAACTGACGCCTGACGACCCAATGCAACTGGTTTTATAGGAAATGTTATCAGCCAGTCGGTTGGAGAGCACGGGCCAACGAGGTGATTGTGATTCTAAAAAGATAATCACACTTAACTATTGCATATCATGAAATAATACTCGAAATAAATAGAGTGTCCAAATGGAAAATATGAGATTTTTATTCAACTTGTAGTTGTATTTGTATTTTTGTTTTATCAGTTTTTTTTTATAGGTAAGGTTTTTTTTTAAATTCGTATAAGAGTGAAAAGTAATTTGTAGGCATCCAACAGATAAGACAGCGCTTAGTGTCGTTGTTATTTATTTACTTAGTTCAACAAGGTAGGCGAAAAATAAAATAAAAAAACTAAGATTGTATATGTAGTATGTAGTCGCCGCTAATAATTTAGTTGAAATTAAACTACAAAATTTATACTCATCCCTTATAGCATAGACGAAAGTATTTGTAAATTTTAGTGATGCTTAATGAGCTTTCGTTGGCCTAGGTCTACTAATGTTGACATGCTTGGAGTCTACTAACAAATACTTATCGAGTGAACTTTCCATTAATTTACTTCGTAGATGTCTTTATCTTGTCTGTCCAAACATGTTGGATTTTTCAACTGTTGAATTCTGAGTTCTTTATCAGCTTATTTACTTATTTTCAACATTGCTTCTAAAATTAAGTTGTTTGAGATTTGCTCGTTAACTCTAGTTAAATGATTCATAAGGCTCCCGTCTTCAAAAATGAAAATATATACCTTGAAAAATTTGTTTGTCTGGTACCCTGTAAGCATTTCCAACCATTATGTTTTCAACGCCAATACCAAAATTGAGCGGTGGATGACAGTACTGCTGCTGAATATTTTCCTTATCCGTGCTACATTGAACAGAACTGCTCCCAGGACTAGCGAATGTGCTATTAAAAGGCACATTGCTTTTGTTCAATATTATGACTACTGCGGATGATCTCATGTGAGGCACTGCACCGGCTTTGACTCTCATAGAAACTGCTTTTTTCACGATTTGCTACACTGGTCACGCCCACCCCAGTTACGTTTAGTGATCATATTTAGATGTAAGCCAACGTAAACATTGCTAAAACCGCATGCTCGTATACAGGCAAGGATGCAATGGCTGAAAACTACAGAGAGCAGCACTGTAACAGCGTAGAAAGTAAAGTTATGAAAATAACAGGCTCTAAGATCGTAATATACTAGTCGCAGCTTTCCCCGAAGCACAAGCATTCTCCCCGTACCAGGCAAAGACCACTTCGTGTAGTCTTCGACAACTCTTTCCGTAATCGTAGCATAGAGACCCAGAAATGCACGATGTGGAGCACGAATGTGGATGCTAAAGACGCTTGTCAGGTCGTTTTTATAATAAGAAAGGCAGTCCATCATCAAATAGCGCAACCTGCAGACCTGCTGCAACAGCGTCTTGAGAACTGTAAATAGCTTTCGAGTCCTGATGGAGAATCAATGCCATTTGCACTCGAGGAATCGGGCATGCCTAATGTTTTGCCTCATTTAAAGTTGTTTAAGAAGCAGTACCTGCTGATCTAGTGCCATTTATAACATACAAACCACAACAGTTTCCATGGGGTTGTCTCTGTTCTGTTCTGTTCACAACCGAACGATTCCTGATGTCCAGGGTCACCCAAGGATCACGACATCCGGAACTAACCACAATTAAGTACATCACTCGTCTTAACTCCTTAGCTAGGCTATCTTTAACAGCTTTAAAGTATGGTGTTAATAAGTGGCGATAATTTTTTCCGTCTTTTAGTCGAAAAGTGTCCGGTTGGAAAACTCTCTCCTAGGAACTTTAGGTTAACCTGGCCCACTAGTCCTCATTTTAAAAGCTTAGCTTACTGCTCTGTAAGCAAATTTCCAATAAAAATGATAACATATCTTTTCCATAAATTTTATTTATTTAAAATAATAAAATCATATAAAAAGGATAAATAAATGTTATTAATTAATTTTATACCATTCCAAGTTATCAGGTTTATTGGAAGACGGTGATCTTAAAACTTCAGTAAACATTTCATCGTCGCAGATATCATCTCCTAACTGAAAAGAAATAATGTGGATCATAATTAGTAGTAGTTGTAATTAGTAGTAATAATAATAATAATATTGATAAAAAGAAGACAATAATTACGACATAAACACAAAATAAATACGATATAAATAAAATCAACAATAAATGGTTATAAATGTAATATATGTAATAATTCTCATTCTTCTTACATTCATAATCTAATTGAATTTCTATTGATTTACATCTTTCTATGAGCAGAGGAAATAAAGTGTTCCAAACTGGATACAACTTATAACAACTTGAAGCTGTAAATTCTGTTAAAGTTAACTTGTATTGATCTTATCTTTTTTCAGCCTAAACGCCAATAGTACTTTGTTCAAATTTAAATACACAATTTTTTTTCATTTAAGCACAATAAAAAATAAATCAAATAAATATAAAACATTTATATTTGAGTAACTTTATTGTTTTAATGTAACCGAGAAAATTGTATGTTGAAACTCACCTGTAACGAGGACACCAAATTATCTGCGCAGTCCAAGGCACTTAATCCTTGTTCTAGAAAATTCAAAAAAAAAGAAGAAAATTGTTACTAAGCAAATTTTTTCCACAGCTGTGATAAGTAGAAGTAGAAGTAACGATCTGAAGTATACTTTGCTCTTATGACGAGAGGCAAGTCGAAGAACAAAAGGTTCACATAGCACAGAGGTAGCCATAGAAATATTTAGTAATTTCCAAGGTATCAGATCTTAAAGCCTTATTTTTTCTAAGTGGTCTATTTTCATTTTGGGCGTGGAATACAATAGGTGGATGCATTGAGGAAAACAAATACTACGCTAAGATTACTGAATAAGAAGGTTTATTCTTATTAAGTTTTGAAACAACACAATAGGAGGCATTGGACGTTTAGACCAACAGCTCCAGCTATTCACGTCTCGGCAACTAATTCTCATCGGCATGAAATGTAAGAACTTTTTATTTCGTATTGTGATTAGCGATGGAAGTGAATATACGACGATAACACTGCGTGAAGAAAATCGCACATTTTGGTTTTCTGCTTTTTATTTGGTGGAATCACCTAAGTGTGGCTCGTTATGAGTTGCTTAAACCGAACGAGACCATACTGGAGAGCACTACTACTACGCATATTCTCTTTGCTTCATTACTTATAGGCCGCTATAGGCATGGCAAAGTAATTTTTCAACCAAAGAACAATGAGCACAACATGTTTAAATGAGAAGTGATACCCCACCCAACATAGTCAGACACTGTCTCCTCCGATTATGACACATAATCTGGCTGAGCCTTATTTACATTTTTATGAAAAGAGTAATGGGTCGACTCTTGGATGGCATCAAAAAACGATCTATTATTTTCCTGACATGAGATTCAATTGCTGTCCAGCAGCACATTTTTAATGAATTCCTTTTAAAGAAAACATTAATTTTTAAACTTTCTGTGATCGAAAGAAACTGAATTAGACGTATGGAAGTGAAAGTAAGAAAACAATATTTGTAACTCAGTATTATTGAAGGCTTATATCCTAATGGTTAAGGGGACACAAAGCCACAGAATTAGATTGAGTTCAATATAAATTTGAACCCGACATAAATATAGTTTCTTCCTATATATATTTGAGTTTAGCGCTCAAAAATGGTAAGCTTTGCTAACGCTAACTAAGCCAGTATAACAACAAGCGACCAAACAGACCGAGCCCATTTGATGTGAACTTACAACAGATAAGTAAACTTACGTGTTCGAGGATCATTCCATGAGGTTGTCCTATCAATGTGATTTATAAAATATACATCCCCAGATTCTGTAAATGCTTGCTCCCAACCTTCTGGCAATGGTCCCAGGTTATCTGTCGCCGAAGGCGTGCTTTTCGAGTTAAGTGAAATATCTGCTGAAATGGTATACAGAAATGGTGAGTAAGCCGTATTACAATGAGCCTAGCCAACTTAAAATACTCTATTTGCATTTCATTAGAGAACGGAAAGAATTTTTAACAACATATTCGATATTCGAGCAAACCTTAAAACTATTGAGAAAAACTACTAAGTAGTTCAGTACTTTCCACGTCGGGATGTCCTGCACTAATGCTCAATGGTATTATTGTCAGAGTTACTCATAAGATACTCTCTATCTTATGTCTAATTGTGGACCCTTCGCGCGCCTTTTATATATATCTCTAAACCACTAGTCATTTGATGCATTAGAAGTTCCCTAGGCTTATGCGAAATTTCTCAGTGAAAGATTGGATATTGGCTTACAATCGAGATTCATTGAAATACCTAGGCAGTCGGTACTAGCCAATGAATAGTGGCAATCCCTGTTTAGTTTTTAAGTTCTTCCGTAATCACAGCCCCTTCATCTAGTACTTAGCTAAACTCCCCACACTACACTACTCAAATCTAAGAAACAATGAGGTAGACAATGAATTAGCCAAATAATATCTAGGCATAACTGCCATCGGAGGGGGCAATGATCTAAAAAAAATTGTATCTAGTATTAGAAAAGAATGGAAGTCCAGAGAATGGTAATCAAGTAAATGTAAAGATGATACAACTCTTGAGTGGAGAAGAAACAGCAACAACTGTTTTATCTTACAGGTCCATTCCACCTACTAGTTTCTTTAGCGCCAACTCCTTTCATACCATAACCAAACGGAAGGAAGAATGTAAAGGCCGATTTTCTGCTCCAAAGATTGAGAACCAAAAAAAGTAGTCTAAAGGCAACTCTCCACACCTGGCATAATGAATAGTAGCATTGAGTAGTCATTGCATCCGTTATGGGACAGTAAGATGAGGCACCAAGGCCCCTCTTGTGTAAACGATACTACTGCCTAGAAAGGAAACATCAGTTGCTAGTAAGCTCGTTCCCAGGGCTCAACTTCTATGGATTTAAAGGTGTATTACCAACTTTGATGTGCATATCCAATTCAAAGATCGTACTTTGATACACCCTATTCCTAAAGAATTTTTAGACTGAACTATAAGACTCTAAAGTCATCGGCAAACGGTTGATGCCTCTCAAGACTTTTCAGAAGACTCTACTGCGAGATTTTATTTTAGAGAACGACATTAATGGACGGTGGCCGGCTACAGTAATTGCTAGTCGAAACTATATACAATATGAGAAAAGTAAAAGAGCCTCTCAGGCTCTACAGTAGAGCTCCATCCTATTGCTCCATCGCAGATCATTGCCAGATAACAATGGGTAAAAAAACTGTAGACTACTCACACAAGAGCTAACCTTGACCTCAAAGATTCATATATCATACATAGATACATATGTTCTCTCTTGAAAGAAGGCAACTAGTTTTTTCTTCAACTTGGTCACCAATGATTACAACTTAACAATTGTCGTGATTAATGAATATTGAAGAATATATAAATAAAATGAAGAATTTTAAAATGAGCCACATGACATAAACATCAAGGTGGACAATACTGTGTTATTTAGGACCAGCTACAAAAACACACTATCGCGATTACCACACGAAGTTATCCTCGCATAATTGCTAATGGAAATAAAAATAATGCATTGAAATAGTAGTGGACAGTACGCTACGTGAAGATTCCATTTTTAAGCACAAGTGAGAATTTTTAAGCAAAGCTCTATATGCATAACTGAGTATGCTGGTTAATATTGTGTAACTCACTCTGCTTAAGGCACTGGATTTATATGAATATTGTGCCGGCAACAACACTTTATAATATTGTTTCTATAGAGATTAAAGGGAAGGCAACGAAACTCATGGATGTGCATAACAGAAGAGCCAAGATCATTTACAACAACAAATCTTAACTCGAGCTGAGGTTGCGGTAATCGAAAACTAAAAATCATCAGCAGACTAGCAAAAGGATTGTGCAACACCGATTACTCTATACTCGCACTCTGCCATTCCCCCATTAGGGGAGATTCCGTTCTAAGTGCGGAGTAATTCAGTGATTGCATAATTCAATAAAAGAAGTACACGCCAATGTCCAAAATATTAACAGTGATTAAACGTAATATCGAGCTTCTTGTCCAGTACAATGCTTACTGTTTCGGTTGACTGATTCGGATATTAAACGTTGCTGCTGCTGCCGAAATTGAATTCGTGGATCTTCCCATTGCGTAGTTTTTGTGGTGTGACTGAAAAAATAAATAAATTAGTTGTGTTATATCGTAAAAAAGACAAATTAAGTAGTATAATATTTATTTCAAAACAGATAAATTGTACATTTAGATCTAATGAACTAATACCATATTCTGAACAGAACAGACACCGCAAGCGTATAACTTGTCATTACTTTAAAATATCTAACAGGGTTAATTTGAAGCAAATCTCCAATCTTGTATGGTTAAGCCTCTTGTGACCCAAGAAGGCGCGTCAACTACCGCCTGAAGGATTACTATTGTATGCGAAAATTGTATATATCCAGGCAAAAAGGCACTCCCAGAGTCAAAACTCAAGAAGCTTACACAATTAGTGTACAGGCATAGTAATAGCTCTGGAAAACATCTTGCATAGCTATTACGTAGTTGAGAGAAAATCAATTATTTACTGAAACAAAGAGTAAAAGTATACCTGTAGTTATTAACTTGTCCAAGCCGCCCAAATAATATCATTGTATAAAACAACAAACCAGGAATCTTTTCCATTACCTATCCTTTACTGTGTGACAATGTGAACCCTCAGATTGAACATTCAATATCAACAATATTTTGGATTTTGTTAATCAGACGTTTATGTGCTCAGGGCACCGAGAGTAGATTCACAAAAAATATTTTATGAAATTATGCGTTACACAAGCTTTGCGTCACAGGCTCTTCCGGCAGTACTCAGTGGTGAACTCTTCAGTTAGAGAGGATAGAGGATGGGAATGTGCATACATGGACTTATAATAGCGGTCCATTTGTCTAATTATTTCAGAATCTTCTGCGACTTGTTCCTATTCATTGCTTCATTCTCCTTCATGGAAGAATTGTGCTATTTACCGAGTCAATAGAAAGTCGGTGGCTTCAAAGGAATATTGTTGGCCGAGTATATCAGAAATTCTTAAGCATCGCTCTGTTCTAATCACAACTCGAAATTCAATAAATTTACAAAAGGAATCGTATACTCACTTCAAATAGTAAATTTGACCATCATTAGTTTTAGCTTGTTCCCATCCTGGGGGCAGCGCACCCAACTCATTTTGTAGCTGAATTGGGCTGACGACATCATAAGAACGTTGTTTCATATGGAAAGTTTGAACTGGACTCGCCACTTTCTGTGATATGCAATGATTAATTCCATCGATTTCGATATTATTTATGGTCGCAGTATTTGAAAAGCCAACGGCGGCGTTTGTAGAAAATGTTGAATCTTGGTTGCAGAGTGTATTGTCATCGCTTATTGTGTTTATGTTATATGTTTGTTGTAGGGACGCTGGACTACTGTGAGCGCGCGAGTGATAAACGGCAAGTCGATTGAGCGGAATTTGGGTGTGTGGTATATTTATCTTAGAAGGCTGTATGTCAGTTGGTGGTCCACCAGTGAGTGTTCCTTTATTCACATTACTCTGTGAACCGGAATCAAATGCAGAATCAGCACTATTTGCTCGTGAATGAGACGCCGAAGGGTTGGGTGTCGGAGGATTGAAGAACGAATTTGGAAGTTTCCTCATTCGGAACGGCACTTGTAAGGGACGTTTTACATCCCCTGGGTTCAGTACGCTATCAAATAAAGCTTGTAAATTGTCATCGGAGTCTTGATTAACGCGAACTACAAGATTATTCGACAATTTCGTGGAAGACAACATGTCTTCATCTTCACTTCCTTTTTTTCGTAATGTACTATTATGATTGCTTGAAGACATATTTCGTAAACTTGTCAAGTTTTGATATTAACAATTTTTATAAAAATCGAGAAAAAAAACGTATGTACAACTTCATTAAAATCGTCTATCAAGATTATATACAACTAATGCATTCATATTAACTTCAAGTAATAATGAAATAATATTTTAAAATATTGTATTTCAAATTACGAAATTTAAAACAATACGTAAAGTAACATTTAAAAACAAAATACACGAAATAAAATGATTGGTTATCTTAATCGTAACATTGCAATATTAGACAACTGTGCTGCAATGTTACCATCCTAACAAACTTTGTGCCACAAAAATCGCTCACTCGAAAATATTTTAACTACACATTTTCAGGGTTGTCAAATAAAATAAAGTAATGTATCTATGCGACAAAGCTTTGCATGTAAATTGTACTGGCACATTATACATATATTTCTTAGAACTCAAAGAATTCTCGGGTTTATTAATTGATTCTTGTTTGAATAATATCGTGGATGCTTATGATTTGTGTATTTATATATATACCTATTTCTACCTATATCTTTGACGATTTTTTTTAGAATTCCACAGTAGTCCAAAGATTGTGCGGACACTTTAGAAGTTAATTAAAAATTCTAATTAGTTAAAAATATTTGAAGTATTATAAAAGAATTTTTAAATCTTCCAAATAATTTTGCACTTGGTATTTTGGGGGAAAAGTGTATGAGTAATATTAATTGTTTTGCATTGCAAATTGTTGAGCTTATGGATTCAATTATTTAATGTGTAAAAACCAAGTCTTAAATTTTTTTATCAATTAAGAGTTTTTTTGATATGCTACTTCAATACCTTGGGGTATATTTTTCAGATGATAGACCAACGTGTCTCACATATTTAAAGAGTGCTAATCGATAATTGTTGATACCGATATCTACCAGCGTCAACCTGACTTATCGGCTTTAGTTCAACGTTTGTAAGTTTTCTTTCTTTTTCGTGTGTTTATTAGAGAAGGCACGATGGTAAGATATCCGCGAATTATTTATGAATCATATCGTTTTTTCAATCCTTATTAGCATGTAATAACGGTTGATTTTGTATATTCATAGGCGGCGCATAAATCTTTTAGAATTAAGCAAAAGCTTGCAAAGAAATTGAAACAGAACCGCTCTGTGCCCCAATGGGTTCGTCTACGCACTGGAAATACTATTCGGTGAGTCTTCTTCCGCTGAATTTACAACTAAATGTGCGCGCAAAACTAATGTTTATTTATTTATAGGTATAACGCTAAGAGACGTCATTGGAGGCGTACAAAGTTGAAGTTGTAAATTGGAAAACAATTTACTGCTGGCTTATTAATAGAAGTGCATTACCCAGCGGACACTTTTTTGGATATGTTGGTTAATTTCTGTCAATAAAAATACAATGATTCCACAAGTGTATTAATTTTTTGTGCTAATAGTGTTCATGTGAAGAGTATGCTCTCTTCATAATATGCTGTTATGGCGCAGAGTTACATAGATCAAGTAGTATTATTATGCCATTAGCCTGCTTGGCTTGAAATCAGCCACATCAGGAAATAACTAATTCCTCTATTTGCCAAGACCATGTAGTACCAAATATATCCTCTTCTCGTATTTTAGGGCACATGAAACATAAATTTGTATCCGATAAAGTAAGGTATCAACATTCAATAAGTTTATTGTATTTGGAGATAAAATGGTTAGACAAATTTTTGGTCAAAGCTGTTACAAAGCTATTTTAATTAAACTTACGTTTTTCCAAAAATCGATAAAACGTACTTGGAAATTTTATATAATACTAAGTAGCATACACAATTACTTAAAATGGAGGATTTGAGGAAGCCATTCGAGTGTATCTTATAGAAGCTTGCAGCGCTGTTTGTAGAGTTGCAGCAATCCATTGAAAATTGTAAAACTTTTGGATAATAATCGTTCCAAAATGCAATTCGGTAGTTGTAAGTCGAAAGCTCCATGTCGAAATTATCGTTAATTACGAGGCATGTCAGATTAGTTTCAGTTATCGAAGTCCATTTTACATATACATTTGATATAGTGGGGTTTGATGATTTTGCAAAGTTAGCCCACAACGTCATGACAACATCGGATATTTTTTTGTCTGTGGAATTCCAGTCGGAAGAAATGTCCAATTTGGCCATATATGGTACTCCCCATACAAAGATTTGGTCGAAATATTTGGGTACACTAACCCACGAGGGAAGTTTATAAAACTGTGTCTTTGGACGAACGCTGAAGAAGTATAAGTAGGCATTTTCATATTTGCTGAGAATATTAGCCATGGAATATAGAGGGGCTACGTAATTTCGCTCCGTGTGTGCAGCTACTAATTTTTTGTTAATACTTTTTTGATCGGGGGATGAATTCTTTGTGTCTGAGTAGACATACTGAACGGCTTCGGATGCGATTTCGAAATTCGTGCACCATTCACGATCTCCGATCAGCTGTCGAATATCATTTACTGCTATATCATTCAAAAAAGTTTCCAAGTCATTGGACGATATTTCATCGTCTAACTTATCGCTAAAGAGTGTCAATACATCCTCCATATCTGTTATACCCATAATCACTGGAACTTTGTGGAAGTTGCCACTTTGTAATAGACTTAGTGGATGGTTTTCGATAAATGGGTATGAAGTATTACTTAAGCCGTAGTCTATTATCGGGCCCCAATTGACTGGAGGTAGGTTTTGAGTAATAATCTTTGCATCTACCCGTTTCAGGCAACGGATCAGCATTGAGGTCGGTCTTCGTACGCAGCCAAATGTGTTCGATATCATATCTAATACGCTGTCGTATTCGCTTGGAGTTCTTACAGCATTAGGCATTAGCGGACTACCAGACATGATTATGGCCTTATGAAAAGCGCCTTTTGACCATTCTCCCGACGTTAAATGTAATCCAACACTAGTCGCTCCAGCTGAGTGCCCCATTATTGTTATACGTTTATCATCTCCTCCGAAATAATTTATGTTCTTTTTAACCCAATACAGAGCAGCCGATTGATCCATTAGTCCATAGTTGCCTTGAGCTTCGCCATCATCGGTCGAAAAAAATCCAAAAAAATTCAGACGATATGAAAATGTTACAACAATAACCTTTTGCTTAAAGACGAGTTGAAAAGGTTCCATATCGTTAGCACTGCCTTGAGAAAAATCGCCTGAATGAATCCAAACGATAACCGCGTACCCATTAATTCCCGGGATGCCTGTTAAAAACGATAAAATATTCTTTATTTAAAACTAAATACACTGAAATTTTTTTAAATGAAGTAAAGCACCTGTAAAGGCTTCTATCATGGAGCCTTACATTGTACTTTCGATATTATTTATGATATAACTAGCATACACGGCAAACGTTGTTTTGCCCTCTGTGCGCTCGCACTATAACCATAAGAGCGCACTCTGTGCCTTATGCAAATATCTGCTCACGCTCTTTTTGCAAGCAACTCACAAATTTAAACACAAAAATGAAGAAGAAGCTTAGCAGAAACGACCAAAAAACGTAAAAAACGTTTGGTGCTTGTGGTCTTGTAGTGGTTTTAAAAGAACTTACTACTAGAAAAAATATAATTGCCTTTACAAATTTTAAAAAAG
This sequence comes from Cacoxenus indagator, assembly GCA_035041755.1. NCBI lineage: Eukaryota > Metazoa > Arthropoda > Insecta > Diptera > Drosophilidae > Cacoxenus > Cacoxenus indagator. Next base: position 1,336,812 of record JAWNKX010000240.1, read on the forward strand.
TGTGCCCCGACCTTCCTAGATTTATTATCTATTTTGACATAAAAAAATTAATTGGAAAAGAATTACGGGCAGCACAGGGAAACACGGCTTTTGGCCACTTCTTTTAATATATGTATATAGATTAGTAAACACCTCTTTTAATAGTCTATATATGTGTATAATGGCTTAAGCTAACGTGAACTACTTCGACAAATATATAGCTTTGATAATGTTATACTTTGCCTACCCAATCCATGAGAGTTACCTAAGTAATCCATATAGTTGTTTTAGGGTATTTGCAACCAAAATACTACGTCAAAGCAAAGTAGTCCACGCTATTATGAAATCAATACCAGAGTATAATCTTATGCAATTTAGTATGATGCGTGTTTACACAATAGGAGAATGTGAAGCGATCGTGGGAAATAATTCAGGGACCGAAAATAAAGATTTGCTAATTTTAAAAATAAAAAAATAAAAAATATATACGAAAAAATTAAGAATAAACTTAACTTCTTAAGGTTTGTTGCTCAGACATTTTGTTTCTGCAGGCAACCTATTCGGCGGCTCGTCTTCTTAGAATCGCCAGGTATATAACTACAACTTAATAATAATATTAGTGACGGTCTTGCTCCATCATTTGCAAAATTTCATCAACTTTTTCAGTGGCATGCCGACTAGTGCGAGGTGCATCTTTTACACCAAAATTTCCGCAACGGAACCTAGCAAACCACTCCTGGGTCTGACGTGCGCTCACAGCATTCTCACAGTAAACTGGCTAAATTTTTCGGCATGTTTTTGTACCGTTTTCCCCTTTTTGATAGTAATAAAGGCATCACACAGCGTATTTCTTCAGATATTTCGCTCATATTCCAAACAGTATAACTTTTAACACGAACAACGAATTACACAGCCATCTTCACAAAAAATGTAGCCTGAAATGTCTTCTTCCAAAGACACCTTTGTTTGACACAATCAGATTAGTGTTGTCAGATTCATGGACACCAACACCATCTAGTGGCGAAAACCGCTATGACTCAGAAAATAATCGTTTTTTATTTTATTTTGTTTACATCTGTTGTAGGAAGTCTTTGAGTCAAGAAAGGAGAATAGCATTTTCTGTGTGCTGACGAAGTCTACACAAGCCCCCTTTATTTGGTTTTCGGACATCATCACAGAAAACTTAGTTTTTCTTTTTTCGGAAATTATGTTGTCCCTATAACTGGAAGGTCAATGGTATTCTGAAGATGAATCACCCATATCTGAATTGTGAAGAACTCAGAAAGGTCAATTAGATGGGATGATTCTTAAAAGGGCAAAGAATAATTACTAAGAAGAATGTATTTCAGTAGGTAGTTTTATTTCTATCGTGCACATTTGACCTTTTCGAGAAAATCGCGTGCGTAGCGGGAAGTGTGAGTGATTTAAGGAATAAAACCAGCAATTTTATTACCTACAAACTTATTCGTATTTTCTATGTGAAAAATATTAACTTTAAAAAAAATTTTGAAATTTTGTTGTATTTTATTAACTTAACTATACTAGTGAAATCAATTTTGTACATACCATCAGGCACATATACATTAAGGTACAAGCAGTTTTCGTCATAAAGCTTTTTACTATCGGATAGATTTTTCTTTCCCGATAAAAGACTTAATATTGTATCTGTCTCCTTGTTCGAAGTCTTAGTTGTCTGTTGCCAACACTCTGGACCAAATGAAGTAGCATTGAGTACACCCGTCCAAGATGGTATATCAACGTCGGGCGGTGAGAAGCGCGTTGCATCTGCATAACGGATGCCCAAGTACGCCTTAATATTTTGTGTTCGAAACATTTTCATGTAAATTCCAAAAATGATGCCATTTCCCGGTATGAAAATTGATGGCGCTTCCACAGAGATAGCACCAACAATGTAACTACTAATTACCAAAGCAAATGCAGAAAATTTTACGCTCATCTTAACAAGTGTGGTCTGTCTTGAACTACAGTCATAGTTTTTGCGTTGCTGAAATATTCGGCACTTTTTCCATGGCAGCGCGTTGCTATGTTATTGACATACATAATTTTTTTAATGCTCCTTGTAACCATAGTTACGATTTACATTGGAAATTAGTTGCCGAAAATATTTTGGCGGCCTTAGGCTTAAAGTAGCTATTATTTGCGTTTTGCAATTGTTATAACAAGCGTAGGTTAAAACTAAGAAAGAAAAAAACAGTGTGTGTTGAGGGTGTATGCATTTATGGCTGATATAGTCAAATCGTAGTTTGGACCATTACTTCAACTTAAGATGAAGAAAAAGATCGATGATAGAAAAGGTGGGAGAACGAGGCAAGTGCATTTCTCTTTCGTACCTACGTCATTAATTAACAAATGGAAATCGTTATAAAGACGGAGATTGCCACTGTCTTGTCTTTTGCATGGGAATTTCCATAGAATGAAATAATGTCTTGCCTAAGTGTGTGACCTAACGACCAATGACCAATTGGTATACCGGAACTTACTACGAATTGGCAAATTGGAACAAATTTAGATCCCTGCCTTCTACTTTTATATATGTACTAGCTGGTATCCGCGACTTCGTTTGCATAGAATTAGTACTTCAATTAAGCTATTGTTTTCTCCAAACTTTCAAACGAATGAGAGAGCTCAGAAATAAAGGAAGAAAAAAAGATTTGCTGGAAATAACGTTTGAGCTGAATCGCAATATTTGGGTAGAGAACATTTCTCTGGGTCTGTGCCGAGTCGAATAACCGTTTTTATTGAAAATCGTGTTCACTGGTCCACCCCTTCTATTTGAAATTTGTTAGTTATAGTTCAAAAACAAAAAACAACAACAAAAACTTTACTTTGGTCGCAAAGCATTCTTCCTCTAGTAGAATGTTGATTTATATTTTATTATATTATATTTAATCATAAATTGATGATTAAGATTTTCACGCACGCATTTTTTATGTAATATTAAATAAGATGCTTATTTGGAGGAATTATCAAAATATACCCAAAATTTCATACTTTACTGTTATCAATCATACAATCATTCTTACAATTCTTACAATTAAAATTTATTAAGAACACAAGTTCATTTATTTATTTTGACAAACGCATTGTCAGTCATTCTTTAAGCGTTTCATAAATTCGACTTGCTGCATTTCCTTCCATTCTTTTTTGGGTTTTGTTCTCTTCAATTGCCCATCCCAAACCAGGTCCACAAGTCCACCTTGTTTTGCAATTACGCTTTTTACACGATTTGCAAAGTTGATTGCCGATTCCCCTTCTTGGCGATACATGGGCGGCAAATACCAAACGTCACATACAATGGCCCAAGAGGTCATCATCATATATAAATATTGCAGCATTGAATATTTTGAACTATTCCAAAAAGCATCTCCAAATCTAGGGTCGTATCTATAAATAAAGTAGAGTGACCTTTGTTAATACAATATTATTTTATAAGAAGAAGTTTGCTGAATTTATGTAAGTATAGAATGGAAAAAACGTTAAACGGATATCAGGGAGTTGTAATTAAATTTAGGCCTAAATAGCCTGACTTTTAATTAAGGGTTTAATGGTGTTGAAACAATGTTTGTTCAAATCTCAGCTCGATACTTTAGGAAATTACAAAATTTTTGTATAATTTGAATTTGGACATGGCATAATATGGCTCTACGATCCTTTAATCCTAGGATCCTAAAATGGTCACAGCATATAGTACGCTAAAATTTCAGCACCACACATTAAAAGATTTGCTTGAACATATGAGTTTGTGTGAGGAATAGTCCCTCCTAGCGTTGTTCAGAAAGTGTACGGCGTATGACAAAAAGAAAACTTTGCGTGACAAAATGAGTAGTGTAATAATAACACAGTAGGAAAATTCTCTAGATCTATCCGCAATACAACTAGATACTAATTCCTACAATTACAAAAGGACGAGAGATACTCGCTTCATTTCCATTGAAAAACTTAACGGTTAAATACACAAGAACGTCATTTATAAGCATACAAAATATGATTTCAGTAGTTATTGGAATATAGAATTTCTTTGGCAGGCAGACGTTTATTTAAACGTGTAGATATTATTTCTCACTAAACAGGAGGATAATTCTTCAGAATAGAGTACATAATTATTTTGTGTCGTACTATCAAAGCCACCCTACTATACGAGTACCTTTCAGCTTTTGAAAGTTTCAAGATTTCAAATATTGTCCAAATAAGAATTTTAAATAATATTTATACCAGACTTGCTGGATTGCTACTCACTTTATAGCGACAGGGTAAATGACACCACCAACTTCAAAGCTTCCCTTTTTAAATTGCATAACTGATGTATTATTTATGCAGGTTCCTTCAGGAAATATTAAAATTGGTGGATTATTTGGATCTGAAACATGTTGCTTTAACCGCTCTGCCACAGTGTGGCGGTCTTTAGCCTCTCCTCTCTCAAACCAAATATGTGGGGAGGCGCGGGCCAAGGCACGTTGCAATATTCCTAAGAAACCACCATGACGTTGACCAATCTGCAAAGTAACTTAATATTAAATATTGTTAGATGACAAGAAACTGACAAACACGTGATAGTTATGAAATACATAAAACATGAAATGCAGTGAATGAGGTGTGAGATGATTTGGGTTGTTCTTACCAGAGAATAAGTTGTGTCACACATTAAGACCAATACGTCTATGGGGCTCGTATGATTAGCAACACAAATTCCAGTTGTTGGGCGATTATCTTCATTATGGTATGTTATTACCGCTGATATTGCACTCGACAAAACTCCAAAGCAATGTCGAAGCATTTGATTTACCAGTTTTCGCTTTTGCATACCGTCTTTCATATATCCCACAGCAGCTGTGCATAGAGTTAACCACACTACCTGATAATATCATAAAACACAGTCTATTGTTGAAGTAATAATGAGCACAGCATGGCACTAAATACGACTACTTAGGACAGAGAATAATCCTAAATCGGTTATTTGTAAAGACTCGCGAACCTATTTCATCCATAAAAAGAAAAAAAAAACCTATTAGGAATCTAAAAACTTAATCGCAAATTAAAAAATATTTCAATCGAACATCACACAAACTTATGGTTCAACAAAGATGTGCATATATACTGAAGTTTATACAACGTTGCCATAGCTTCACTAAAAAAGAGTCATAATAAGCTATCCATAAAAATCAAATATTGGTAACTAAAACAATGACTAAGCTAAGGCTCAAGATTCAATTAGAGATCGTTGTTAAGAAATGAATAAAAAGAAAAAATCTATATATATAAAATCACGCACAAGCGATTTTTTTTAGAAATGCTATCCAGTTAAAATGTTTACCTTGGGTTCGGTTCGAAGTCTTCTAAGTTTTTTTTTATTTGTATTGGCGAAATGGCCTTATAGTAGGGCCATTCGTTGATGCACTGAGTTCTCATTCAAATTTATAGATTCTTATGCATTGTTTCAGTTTAACCGCAGTCTGTTCTATGTTATATGAACAACTAAATCGTTATTGTGATAGTATAGTTGGTCTTAAACTACAACATTACTTATATATAATATAAATAAATAAATAGAGAACTTTTTTACATATTTCAAATTCCGTGTCTTACTGAGACCTTTTTTTAACAACACAAATAAATAAATATATTTAATTGAACCTGATAAATCCGAGTGCCATAAGATAAAGAAACCAGGAAACTTGGAGATCCAGCAATTCTTGATTGAGCGAATCCTTTTTTAACGTACAACTCTTGTGAACAAACCGTTTATTTTCCGGGAATTGATATAAGTACATAAACCAAAATCAATTTATTAACAATTGTTTCATTTATATCAACAGCATAAGGAAAAGACCATAGTAGGGCGATGCCATCGAAATCGATTTTTGAAGAAATAAATTATGTGCAGTCCTTGATATATATTATAGACATATGTAATATAATATTAACATCTGTGAGTTGTTGTCAATAAGTCGTGCCATTTAGTCGTAGGCCGTGATGCTAGATCATAAGGGAATCTTTCAAAACGAATATTCCGCAAGATTTTTATGTTTTTATGTGACTAAACGTTCTTATGAAAGTATCATTGCATGATGTATGGAAATATGAAGCTTTCGTAACGGATTGCAATAGACAAGACTACTGAAGCACCAATGGAAATGATGTGCATGCACGCGAACAATATGAATAACAATCGTCCTTACCTTCAAAATGGTTAAATAAATATGAATAAATAAAATCAAGGATTTTAAAAGATAAAAGCTAAAAAGCTCAAATAAATTGGTACGATCTGTTTAAAATGTACTTTTATAAAACAGATATGGTTCATTAAACTTGTAAGTAAGATATTGTATGAGTTATGCATTTGAATACTTCAAACTTTTAGAATGGGCTAAGAATTAAGAAGGACGGGTGCATTTCAGTATTCAAATTTAATGAGCGGTATCATATGAAATAGAAGTTCATTTTGTCTGTGGTAAAATTATTTTTATAAGCTTCATTAGAATGCACATTGCAAATATGATCAGGAGTCGCAAAGTTCAAATATAAAGAAAATGTTTGACAAAAAAGATTCAACACTTTTTATTCAAGCTATTACTTGCTTTTCTAATTACATATACGTTTAACCATTTGAAGCTAAGTACATACAGAATGTTAGCGACATTTACAAAAAAATTAAGAGTTGGTCATCTCACCAAGGAGTAAGTGCAGTCAGTTGACAATATAGCCACGTCCAACGGGGAAGTGTGGTTTGCTACGCAAAACCCAGATAATTTAGGTTTAAATTCTTTATTGTGAAAATCTATAACAGCTGACACGGAGCTGGATATAATACGGAAGGAAATTTTAAATAACAAACTTGCTAAAGGATGCCGCAGGAACCGAAATGGTATTAAAGAAACAATGCTATTTGTTACAACGGCAAACAAAACCTAAGGAATAAAAATACATTATTTACAGTAATTATTATATATACAACTAAAACAAAATTCATATTAATGATCACAATGAATAAGTTAAAACGGTTTGGCCGTATTGGAACTTCTGTCATACCAGGTTGCAGGCTTAAACAGTTGTATACAAATTAGTGTCATATTTGAGACAACCTGAATAGCAGTTAGCTTATTTCCTATAGATAGGCCTCCAATCATTTGGAATGCTCGATTTTGAAATACTGTATACAATTAAAACTTCGGTTCTTTGAAAAATACACAACAAGAGGTCTAAATTGACAATCACCATCAGTTCTGTGTAAGTTAATAGACTCAAATTTATGAGTATTTACAATGGATATAACGGAAGATCATTATAATACCTAAGCCCATACGTGCTCTCAGACGGAAATTTTTAATACATATGCATATATACAATCACATAATATACATTCTACATACAGATATATTTACATTTATGTATAAAACCAAAGTAAAAATTCAATTAATTTCGTATAATTATTAATATTCAAGACATTTTATTCCAAAGCCCTACTCTATCTCTATTTCACAAACAGGGGTACCTGATTCTACATTCAGACACTAACGAATTTCTTGTCCCTTTAGTACCTCAAATGAAACTTGGACCTATGAAATATAGGAAACAAAACCATACTTACACCGATAAAGCATACTAAAACTCGTAGTGGCATCAATATGAAATACCGCACAATGAATCCTAACATCCATATCATTGTTATTTTCCATGAAATAAATTCGTATTGCCTATTTGTACGTGTTAGCATATTCCAGTTCTTTAATTCTTCAGCCTCAAAACGTGAAGTGACTTCATCTTCAATAATTGCTTCCACACCAGCCTTGATATAATCTAAACAATTCTCTAAATTGAAATTTAGTTCTTCCTAAAATTAGAAAAGAAACATACATTAATGTGTTTCCAGTTGTACTCGTATATCATAAAAAAGCAAACCGGATATCTTTATAATTATGTCTTTCAAAAGATGTATAAGCACGTACTTTGGGAAAAATAAAACTTTTTAGCAACGTCTAAATGTTTGCACTATAACAAGGTAAAATGTACAATGTACATTCTTAATAAATAATTACAAGTCGGCTTAACAGCCTACCTGCAACGTCTTATGGCAAGCTCTGAGGTGGAAACCAATACGTAAAGCTATAGAGGCTCGAACTTAGAGACTTTGCAAGCTACATGCAACTTTACGAGTTCTTATTTGCAGCGATTCTCAAAACGACATAGAGAAGCTGTCGATAATTAACATTTTGCATAAACGCAAAGGAATTAGTCCTTGAAAAACATTAAATTTTTAAGCCATGTTTGTCCAAACTAATTGTAGGAATCAAAGATATGCATCTGAATCTTTACACAACTCTTACCTGCTTCAGATTAGCGCTTAATTCTTTTTCCGAAGATGTTTCTTGTGGCTGGGGTAGTAGGATTGTATCTCTAGTAATCAAGGTTGTTCCATTTGTTAAGTGTGCACCTTCTAGGTTAACGCCATTTATGTTGTTAGATAATTTTGTATTTTTTGTACCGCTTTGACTATTTGCCTCCTTCGACTGGCGATCGTCCTTGGCTGTTTCAATGCTTTGCCGGCCATACTGTAAAAGAATAAACGTATGAATGAAATTAAAATCTCCATTTGCATTTAAAATTCGGATTCACAATAAGATATTGAAGCAAAAATAAAATCGACCACTTTGTGGATGATGAATGAAATTGACCCTCGTCTCCTATTTACTAAATCTTTTGGGAAAGGTTTGAATAGTTAAACCTCCAACAGTTTCAACTGTTAATGAAATGGGCACCTTGAGTTCATATGTATCTCAACACTATTTATTGCTATGGTTGATTTTAGTCAAAGAAATGGTTACCTTGAATTGCGATAATAATTTAGCTCTGAGCAAAGATCAAACTATCATGAAGTTTCTACAAACTATATTTTTTGACATTTATGGTACAATCATTGCTCTTATAAAAAATATTGCAAATTTTTGTAAATAAACCAAAAATATTTTCAAAGGAAACACAAAGGATGATGTGTATGTGCCAATTGTCTTTGCAGACGATTATCCACGATATTCACCTAATATGTATTAACTAAAAGCAGAGCTTTGGAAGTAAATTCACTGGGTCACGTTTTTATTATTATATTTTGTCCAAACCCACTGAATTAGATTAACTATTAATTCACCTCAAATATCCTTAATAGAAGTTTGACATACGCACGCCGGACGCCAACGGATTTATTAATCGCCGATAAAAATACCAAAAATGTAATAAATATAGAAAACGGAAGCCAGAATGCTTCAATTATTGATGCAAACATCTTCCCAACTCCAATTTACTAAAAACCTTCGCGCAAATCAATCTTTGGCACCAAGTTATCTACTTCAAAACAAGGAACGGTACACGGCAACTGTGTTAAGTTAACATCATATCGTTTACAGCACAACTCGGTACTGTGAAAAAGAAACATAGTGTAAAAAGAAGAATACCGAAGCACGTAATAACAGGGTAAGCCAGCTGACTCAGCTAACAGCAATTTTGACGTGTGCAGATAAGTAACATATTCCAATAGAGAAATCTACCATATCATTTTTATATATGTTTATCCGATACTTATGGTGGTTATATATTCAATCCATTCATATTTCAACATATTATAACATATTTTTGTTGCAAAGTTCATGACAAAAAAATCTTGGTAATAAGAATTGTTTCTCAAAAAAATTAACCGGTAACAAATTTGTATATTAACATTATACAAAGTTGTTGCAAAAGTAAAAAAAAAGTTTATGCTAATAAATATTCATTTATTCGTCAATTTTGGAGTCAACACTCAGTAAATCAACGAATGTATTTTCTTGTATTTGTGATTACAAAAGTGGTGCTTTTGTAGTTTTTGAAATGAACCAGAGAAATCTCTTCCCAGTAAAGTTTATATAAATACTTGTGCTCGGAAGTACATTACCAATGAAGTTAGAAGTTTTTTTCTACAATAATTAAACATTTTAGGCTTAAAATGACTGTTATTTCTACAAAATATGGATTTTTTGTAATTATCGTGGCAATGCATTTATTTGCGAAATGTGTGGGGCCCAGCCGAGGAATATACTTAGCTTCCCACCTAAAAACATATAAAAACGAAAGTAGAGGTATGTTTCAATGTAATGATCCAATTGAATTCTGTCCATACCATATTTGAACACATTTTATTTTACAAGGTTACACAAAAATAACTGAGAATGTACTTAAAACTATTGTCATCAAATTCTTTCAGTAAGTACCGACACTAAATAATGTATACCAATTAAAAAATAAGAGATTTGCCGACCAATGTCGGCGTCAAACTGATGTATCGAAGCTACATAGTTTTTTTTATTTTTTTTTTTGACAAGACCAAGTTTTGCAAAAAAAGCTTACCTACCACATTTTGTGTAGCCTCATCCATATATCAATTAATTTGTTGTTATTTTTATGACAACACCCTTCTCCTTGGTATACATATGACTCTGAGATACTGGAACTTTAAGGTTTACGGCTTGGCATATTGATTCGCAATAATTAAAAGACCATCCAAGAGGATTGTCCAAGTGATGGGGCAGGTCGCACATAGGTCCACATAGTAGAGCGGTTCAGGACATATAGTAGCTAGTAGGAGGTTCTGTTATCAGCACATATCCATTTTTTAGCTATCTAGTCAAAAACTTTCTTCTCTACAAAGAACTTATACAATGTTTAAAGGTAGATGATATAGAGGAAAGATAACACTTTTAGGAGATTGGAAAGAAATTACAATAATATATATATTTTAATAAAGACAACAGACGGTGGAAGCAATGTATCCAAGACTTGGTAACCCTTGGCCGGGGAATGTAAGGCTAGGACAATTCTAGAACGAAGACCGATTTCTGACATTTAAGCGCAGCACACTTTCCACAGGTTCCCAAAGAGTTCTCCACTTGTATAATATTTACTTAAGTTGAAAGCTCTAAAGGCTAGTATTAGCAAATGATTACGGCACAGTACAAAACCGAAAAACGATCTAGAACTTATTCGGAACTGTCCAACTGTTGTTCCAAGGATATTGGTTTACCATCCGAAGTGCTTCTGAGCTCCTGTTTCGATGTTACATACAGTGAGCAGCGCCACGTACTTCTTCTACCCACCAAAAGAGTGTGTGCACTGACGCCCACAATCCCTGACATTTTGCAAACGTCTAGGAACAACTTCACACTCAATTCGGCGGACAATGTTTCCATACCCATATCCAGCATGCCGATCTCGGAGGCAATGTGCCATACAAATTTGCTTGAGATAAAACGGATGATCCAAACAACATCGGTCGTATTGATGGATTTAAACTTCGAGAAGCCCTTTATTCAGCTGGCTGTCATTAAAACAACCGCGTGCTAAGTGCGCTTACGCACAGATATGATTCACGCTATGAGATCCATATATTGGTAAGTTAAAAAAATAACTTTGTTATTTTCTTTAACGGATTTTATTTTACCATTACAGTTTCACACAACCAACCTAGGCGGTGTTATTTATCAACCTCTTCTTCAGTGGCGGGACAGGTTTCAGGCACAGGGTACATTACGATTACTCAGTGTTCCTTTTTAGGAGTCCTTTATATATGATATTATATATGATAATGGCTGAAATGATTTTCAGTTTGGGTTCGTCGCATGTGTACATAAGTCTGTCATTATGTGTTGCATTAAACAGCAGATAAATTCTAGATTCTGCATTCTATAACAATTTCTTTCTCTACTCGTATTCATTATTTTTGACGACTATCAAATTGACGATTATCAAATTTCAGAAATGGTACAAAAACTTTAGAGAATTCGATTTTTGAAATGGACAATTCGCCTAATAATACAAGTTGCTTATTAGAAAAAAAGTTCGCTATAATACTCCATGGCTGGATTCAAAGTTGCGATGACGATTGGGTAGAAAACCTCATTGAACGTAAGGTAAATTTTTTAAAATAAAATGGAATAATTATTGTCAAACTGGTTTGCAATCCTAGGTTTGACGTTCCATCGAGGAGGGTGTATTATATGCATTGATTACAGTATGATCGCAAAGTATTCATATATAAATCTTTATGCAAAGTTTGGAGTTATTGTCGAAGCTTTGGTGACGATAATTCACAGGCTGATAGAAAATGGATTCGATGCGAACACAGCGTATATGTTTGGCTTCAGTTTTGGGGGGCAGTTGGCTTCGGCAGTCGGTCGTACTTTAAGCCCAAAGTATACTTTTGGAAACATAGATAGTGAGTATACATGTATATCCTTGTACATAAGAGCAATACTGCAGTACGAGTATATTGAACTGGGTTCTAAAACCTTGCTCATATGGAAAATTGAAATCGTTTTGATGCAACACCACTTATGCATACCTCTCCAGGAATCAAAATCTAGTTTATAGTGTATAACCTTACACAATATCTGGAGGACTGCTGTGTTGGCATGAAGCAAATATTTTAGTTATTATTTCTGATATGAATAGCAACTAGTGTTTTAAATATTCTTGTTCATGTCTTCCAGTCTGAATATCGAGCAGTATTGGAGTGGTATAGATTTTGCGTACAATATATGTTTATCGAATGTATTTTTCGTTTCAGCTTGTGACATGGCAGGTCCAGGATTTGATGGTGTCAAAATAGACCACCGAAAAGCTGCTAAGCACGTTCAATGCTTTCACTCTAGCCGCGATAAAGGAACTGGTATTTACTCCTGCCATAAAAATATAATTCTAGGACATTGCGGTTACAATCAAGCTGCTGCTATTAGCCATTCCCGTTTAGGCAGTCATGGACTTTGCCATACTATATATATAAACGCATTTGACTATCCATTTTATGCGTTCAGGGCTCCTCCAAGGGAATGTTCATCTGTTTCTGAAGGGTCAGCCGAGAATGTGCCTCGGGGCTATACAATTGGCTACAATGGAGGATTATCCAAGTATATTCACCATGTTTAAACAATAGTACGGCATACAAGCAATACACAATAATATACATATTTTCTTTTTCAGCGGCTTTAGTGGCAAAGTTTTTGTGCCAACGAGTCTTAACTATCCATACAATCTCTCAAAGAGGGAAATGGCCAACAAATATAAAATAATTATTTAGCACTGAGACATCGTAAAAAAAGTTATATTGAGTAGTCATTATAGGTGAACTATTTCTGTTTTAACATCTTGAATAAAAGTCGCCTAAAACGTTTTTGCCAAAGCAATAGGATTTATAATTTAATAATAAAAGATTCACTTGTTTAAAAGATATCAATGAGGTAGAGGCTTGAATAACATATAAAAAATTATGGCAAAAATGATTACTTGGTCTCTCTCTGGATATACCACATATGCGTTTTACTAGTTCCGCAGTAGCTGGAGGACTAATTATATCTTAAGGGATTCTTTGATTTATTTACCGTCTTTTTAAAGTGGGTTATTTAAACTCGTCGTCTAATTTTCCAACCCAGGTTTGGTAATACGATATACCCTCTAGCTATACAATAGTCTGTAAAATATATTAAACAAACGTGTAAAACCCTGGGAACTTCATAGAATAGTAGAACACTTTTTAAAGGTATTGAATCTGCGTTTTCCCAACCAAGTTACAGGGACTAAGACAAAATAACAGCAAAGTAAAACAAAACATTATACTGTGCTGCTGCACCAATGCTATGCTGCCGTTGTGAAATGTGCACTGCCTACAGAATATTTCAGCAAGACTACACAATTAATTCAGCACAGCAAAGCAAAAGTAAAAACGACTTTGGAAAGAAAATAGACAATTTTTCGGTGCTGTTGTTAATATGCTGTCAGTTCTTCAAACCATGGTTTCAACAAACAATATTACATATCATATATTATATATTCCATAACATATATTCACATAAATTATTGCTTAATTAAATTTAAACTAAAGTTACGCACAATAAAACTAAGCAACTCTTAATAAAAATCAATATATACAAATTTGTTTTATGATTTGTGTGCAGCAAGAAATGCTAAAATTATTTTAATCGGAGGGGAATACGGGCGTGGACAGGGTTAATGAGCATTCATTTGTTGAACAATTTTGAGTATGGCGAATCTGCAAAATCTTGCAAAATCTGGCAACAATTATAAATTGGCCTTAATTTATTGGATTTTCTAATTAAATTACGAGTACCTATCAAACATATTTATGCTTATCTATAAACTGCCTATGTCATTGTAGCGCTTCAACTTGTCAGGGAAATTATCTCTAAAGAGTACTGGGTCTGCTCTAAACTCAACTGTCCGCAGTGGCATTCGTCCATAAATCTTCGCAAATCTGTCAATGCATGCAGATCTCTCCCGCATATGATTCAAGTCTGCCGACAACATTTCTGTATTTGTACACTCAGGGCACTTGAATTTTTTCCTAGGAGTAACTTTTATCGGTGGATTGTTCGTTATATTTGCAACTAAAAAATTCATGGCGATGTCTTCACAGTTCATGTGTTCGTCAACCCAATCTTTAATATTCCCAGGCATTGCATTAGTATACAAATGGTTCCAATACTTATGATGAAATGCAGCACCTGTGAGAACCATAGATATCTGATTAGTCCATTCTGATTCGTAGTGCCAACGTGATGTAACATTATCCCAGACATGAATCCGACTTGGAAAGCCGACAATGTGATCTGGGAATTCTCGCCAAACTTCGTATCTGTAAAAAAAAAATAAAATATTTGAAGTATTATATATTACATTATATCATTTCCATTTGTTTTTGTATTAAGTTCTGCTGGAATTTCAGCCTGACATGTAAATAAATAAATAAAACGGAGTCTTCAGATCAAGAAAATGGAGTAAAACACCAAAAAAATTGAACACAATCGTATTATTGAATTGAAGTATGTAATTATACTTTTATTAACCACATGCGTTAAAGTAATTGCGACAATATGCAAACGTAGGTCATGCGAAGCGTGAATGTGTGACAACTTTTATCCGTTTTTACGCCTAATATACCTAGCAAATTTTATTAAAAAAGCAGATAATTCAATTCTGCAAATGAAATTCTGTCGAATGGTATACCTTTTTTTTAATCAAAATCGGTTATATAGGTTAGGCGTAAAGTGTCGCGAAAGAGAATGTTTGGTCTATTCGTCTTGTAAAACTCTATGGGATCTCTGAAGTCGGCTTCAGTGACAATCTTATAATACTAATTACTGTTTGTAGAGTGCTCCTCTTGTGGCTCTCTTACCCAAAGTCCAGTTCGTCGGCCGTTAGCATTATGATGTCATCGTCAATGGTCAAAATAGCTTCCGTCTCGATTTCCGCATATGGATAAAAGCGGTTAGACAGCTTGTTTTCTCTTGTTTTAATCACTTTCAATGGTTTTGGTATAGATGGAAACGAAGAAGCTGTTGGAGATTTATATAATTTCATAAATTCTTTGTACATATGTATATACTTCGAAATTCTCTGCTTACGATGTGGTGGAGATTTGCGCTGATTGTTCCAAATAACTAATATGCTCTGCAATGAGGGCACCACCGAGAGCTTTTGGACAAGTAAAAAAAGACTGTCTATACGATCGAACGTTAAAATAATAGCCGTAAATCCTTGGGATTTAGGCGTTAAGAGAGGCAAAAAGAGCGGATTAAATGTAGCATTGGTGTTAGTACTGATGGCATTCCATTCACGAGTATTACGTGCCCGAAGAGGGAATATACGACCTTCCAAAATTTCCAAAGTAGTTAATGTGATAGTTTTTAAGTCTTTTAAATATCGGTTAAAGAGCCATCTAACTTGCTTTTGCATATCAAATCTTTTCACATGAGATATTAACTCTAATCGACGTACTAAAGAATGTAATTCCACTTCGCGTATGCGCACCGATGCTAGGGACCAGTCAATAACATCTTCAAAAGGTAGTACGTAATCATCGATGGCTAAAACAGGAATACAGTTTTGCGACATTATCTCCACCAAGTCAGGTTGACCTAGACGTAAGCTGCGACCAATGAGACAAAAGGTTGCCGATGCAAGAACACTTGGATACTCCACTCGCGTCTTTCGAGGTTTCTTAATACAGCGCCAAGCTAATTCAAATTCTTTACATTTTTCTAATAAGAGTATACGATTTGAATGATCCAAAAATAGTAGTTCCACAACACGCCTCTGGTCAGGAACAAGATTTATATGGGGAATTGCAATTAGATATTTTTTCTGAAAATTATTGTCTTTTGGCGGTTGATAAGATTGGAGAAGAGGACTCCAAACTGGTATAGCCACATCAAATCCGTTTCTATATGTCCACAAATCGAAACCACCGCCCATTATTAAAGCGTTGTCTGTATTCACATCCAATACGGTATTGAAATCTGGGAAACTTCCAGGCAGCATACTAAATAATATATGATTCTCCCCATGTTCCCAAAAATTAAGTGTAACTAAGGCTCGGTTCACTAGCTGTTTATCGAATAAATTTTGATTCAGTAAATCAATGCTGGGCAAAAATAGGCAAGCTTCATTGGGATTCGAACTATAATATCTGCTTTTCAGTACGGCGTCGAGTATCTCGTAATACTCGTTGGACAAAGTAGATGCCACTTTGTTTTTTTCCGAGTCCACATATTCCTGCAGTGGATATATAAAGACCTTAAGACTTTCCTGCTCAGTTTGCCCACAACGGTAGATGTTAAGGCAGTCCCACAATGTGCAGTTCGGATTTCTCTCCCGTGGTAGCTCATTGTAGGAGTGAAGTATAACTTCATCGACGCTAGAAAAATCAATGTGCAAAATGTCCTTCTTCTTCGAAAAAATGGAACCGTGCAAATTAATCGTGCCGAGCAGCAGCCAAATACCACACACTACAACAGCCACCAACAATATATATGTGATTATGTTAACTAATGTTTCTTTGTTTTTAGCTGTACTGTTAATATACACATTATGAATTAAGCCGGCTCTCCTCATTTTATTTACTCATTGATCACTTTTGTTTACTTTTATTAATTGTTTCTTATTCAACATTGAGCACAGTGTTCAAAGTCTTAAGTCATAAAATAACCTAAGTGGCCAAAAACCATAATACACTCAACAAATTTTTATATTCTATGAAGAAGATCAATTTAATGAAGATAAAACCATATGGATACTAAACGTATCCACTGCCGTTTTTCTGTAAGGTAATAAGTAATCAAACCAAAATGGATTAAATAAAATGGATAATCATAAGTTTATATTAAGTGGTGAAGGAATTTTGTTTGTGCTTCGAAACCATTCTTTCCCAACGCAATTGATTTTTTTAAATAATAAAAAGTTATTGAGAATGGTGTTAGGCGACCGAAATGGCAAACAATATGATATCATGCCATTTGATATGACAATGCAGTGTTGACAAGGGACTTAAATGTAGTTTATTAAGTTCTAGGTGTTTACTAACCCTGATCGAGTACAATAGTGAAATGTGTACATGGTGCAAAATAGTGTCTGCCCTATTCTACGAAAAATCGATGAAAAGTGAAAAGTAGGGCACCTTTGGAAAAGTGCTGCAAGTTAGAACAGGAGAAATGATGTATATGATGATAGTATTTATAAAAGAATTGTAAATATAATTTGTATATATTACAAAAGTTTGAAAAAAGTGAATGTATCATAAACTGAGTGTGTTGTGTCGAAACGCTAAACGAAGAGTGAACAAAGAGTGATACGTAGAGTGGGACCGTGTGCTGCGTGCTGCGCGATTGCGATTGTGTTGTACAGAAAGAAAGAATATTGAACATTTCTGAGAGGTACTGCCTGAGTGTGAATCTTGTGAGCCCATAAATTGACGTGTGTATCTTTAACAAATTGTAACAGGTTCCCATTTATAAAATATTACTACCTACCTCTATTTAGGAGTGTAAGAAGCCTCATACATTTTTACGCAATTTGGTTGCATCGGCACGAAATTAAAACATTTTATAATTGCATTCAAATTTTGTAAAGCATTGTATGCAGTTAAAGGAATTTATCGCCGTTTAATGTGAAAAAAGGACTTCGGCCACGCCGGAAGTTTATAGTCTTCTTGTAATGTCTTTAATGTCTCATAAAATACTCTGTGAAAGTATAAAAAAAAATGTATTTCGCGGTATATATTTTTTATCAGCTTGAGACGATTTGATTTGGTCATGTCCGCGTGACAGTATGTATACTGTACCTATGGCTGAAATTTTGTACTGTCTTCATTTTACCACACACAGTACATATCGAACTGAAATTTCGACTCACATAACCAATACCCTACGCTTACCAAGTCAATAGGGGCTATTTAAGGTGGTATAGGCCGTAATAGCCGAATACCGAATTGCAGAACATTCGTGGCATATCTAGTAGAATACTTAAAAGGTTATAGCTAAGCGTTTGTGTATTAGATTTTCAATTCAAATTTAAAATATGGATATCAAAATCAAGCCATATATTAGTTGGACAATGATTTCAAGCTTATTTGCGACTTGCCATGTCCTATATTCCTAGATAAAATTTAAAAAATACAGTATTCTCAACATTACATCTTATGTTAAATTACATAACTGCCCACACCCATGTAACTGTTAACTGCAAAGCCGGCTTAAGCTTTGATCATAACCAGCTAAACAACATATTTGTGTCTAATTTGTGGGGATATAATTGTCTTATTGGCGTTTATCAGTACAAATCAGTACACAATAGTAGAACATAATTATTATTTTAAAGACGGGTTCTCATTCTTATGAACTCCAGTGACTGTCAATCCTTGGGCGCGTTCAGCAGAATTGTTTGATGACATTTTTTTATGCTTTTCGCTCAGTGCCAAATTTATAATTTCGTAGAAAATTTAGTGATTGCGATGACTAAAAATTCATCACAAATAGTCCTTTGATAACCAAGTCATAACATTTCAATCAGTTTCAATTGTAAACAAAGTAATAAAGGCAAAAATTTTAAAGAAAATAGTTTGTGGTTGTTATTAGTTGCTTCGAAAGTGAAATGTAATAATATTTTTTTATTTATCTTTTTTTGGCAAGTCCCTTCTAAAATGCGTCGGACTTCTATGCCGCATATTTCCTAACGCCGTAATTTTACAAATCTAGCAGCACTGCGTTCAGCAGAGACAAATCAGTAGTCGATTATTAAGTTAGAGAAAATGATGAGTGATGACTTCTGCTGAACGCGCGCGCCCATTGCTTCAAGAAATCGATTGGATTCATCTAGAATAATTTTGTGAGACAATTCTATATATATGTATGTACATAACTCTGGCTATCTGGAAGTATCTAAAACATAAACGGATACAGTAATTGATCAAGGACTGAATAATGACGAAACCGACTAAACTTACCTATAAGACAGTATGGTGTGTTATATGCAATTGTGTGTGTATGTGAGGTATGAGTTGCATGCTGGTACACAAGAAAGCTTAACTGTCAGTCTTCATGAACAAGATTTCTTCAGAAGGTCTACTGAGTCGGATGGCCTGAAAGGATGATGAACTGGCAGAAACACACAGGGAGATGTACTGCGTATATTTTTACCAAAAATATCAAGAGAGTAGTTCAATGTACTTATCTACCTATTAGTCAATGCATCTGGGCTGTTCCTGGTCCGTAGAGATGCCTATACAGGGCTCAATGTCACTATGTATGGAAATTATGCTTCAGGCTTTAGTATTCAAGCCTAATTTGGGAATCGTATTTTAATAATGGACTTCACACTTTTATCCCAATATATATTTTAATTACTCTTATATACCATTGTTGATGTACTTGTTGACAAGTTTTGATTTTACCGAAATTAATTATGTCCGCAGGATTTTCGCAGTAATACAGGATGAAAATTTTTTGTGTATTTATTTTCATTTTCATACTATCCTTACAGATACTAACTTATTACACACCAAAATACCCATGATACACCCTGACCTAAGTTACATTCCTCCGCTGACCATCCAAACCTTCTTAACCGCTTTAGACGCATTATTTCTGGAATAAATTTTTAAAACTGCATTACAGTTTTTAAATTGAAACTGTACACTGGTAGATATAATATAATGAAATTATAGCTATTCGTGACAATATGAAACTGAGCTTGCTGCAAGAATGTGTGCTTGATTTTTCCAATGTGACCTTGAGATTCTTACATGCGTGCGATTTTATATTGAAGAAAATACCTCACCACATGTAATTGATTATTAACTTCATTATTAAAGGTTTATTACAAACAGCTATTACATAACAGAAAATGGATTTTGTCCAAGTCGCCGAAGAGGAAGGTGACGAACCGATTGAGTTGCCAACCGAAGAGGATGGCACCTTGTTGCAATCAACACTACAGGCCCAATTTCCAGGCTGTTCAGGATTAAAGTATAGGAATTCAGAGACGAGAGCTGTTCGTGGAGTTCGTTCCAACGAGGGACGTTTATATCCACCATCGGCGGACTCTAGTTGGGGCTCAGCTGTATTTTTTTGCGTTTTTCCTAAAGGTAAAATTATATGATTTCTAATAAAATTCAAATTTTAAATTCTATTTACTATTTAAGAAAACAAGCGAAAGAGCGATGATAATTTGGAGAATTCGACAGCCAAGACAAAGAGAATAGAAACTCGGTTGCGTTGCACAGATTTGATCGTGTTAGGATTACCATGGAAAACTACCGAAGACAGCTTACGCGAATATTTTGAAAGTTATGGCGAAGTTTTAATGGCTC
Organism: Cacoxenus indagator; assembly: GCA_035041755.1. Classification (NCBI taxonomy): domain Eukaryota; kingdom Metazoa; phylum Arthropoda; class Insecta; order Diptera; family Drosophilidae; genus Cacoxenus; species Cacoxenus indagator. The sequence continues at coordinate 1,357,489 of JAWNKX010000240.1, forward strand.
AGGTGAAAAAAGATATCAAATCGGGCCAATCTAAAGGATTTGGGTTCGTAAGATTCGGTTCTTATGAGGCACAAATGCGTGTACTGTCTAATCGACATCTAATCGATGGAAGATGGTGTGAAGTTAAAGTACCGAATTCAAAGGTAAATTACTTTGGAATATAAATCAGTATTGTATATATGTATATATATATATTGATGTTATTTTGTCAATTAGGGTATTGGAAACCAAGTACCATGTAAGGTTTTCGTTGGCAGATGTACAGAAGATATAAATGCAGATGACTTGCGAGATTACTTTTCTAAATTCGGTGAAGTTACCGATGTTTTTATACCCAGACCTTTCCGAGCATTTAGTTTCGTGACATTTCTTGATCCTGATGTAGCTCAAAGTCTGTGTGGCGAGGATCACATAATCAAAGGTATATTATTATAATATAATAATACTTGCGAATAAATTGTAAATATATATATTTTTTAAAATATATTTCAGGAGTTTCTGTGCATGTTTCAAATGCAGCGCCGAAAACTGAGCAAAGTCGCAATAGTCAAGGAAATCAAGGTTACATCAATAGTACCGGATCTAATAGTTATGGAGTACAATTATACCATCAACAAAGAAATCACATGAACTCTGGACGTAGTGGATCTGGCTCTCATCAAAGAAGCTCCAGTTCATACAATATACCTAGTGTTGGTGATAATGGTGGAATGAATCATAGTCATAGTAACTCCGGAGGCGGTTATGTAGGTAGTGGAAACAATTATGGTGGTAATAGTGGCGGTGGTGGTTACAATAATTGTAGTGGGGGTGGAAGTAATAATGGTATGACAAATAACTCCATGAATCGTCAAGATGGGCCAGGAGGGCCTATGTCTTATAATCGTGGCAACGGCAATTATCATATGATGGGCCATCAACAAAACAACGTAAGTAATGGAAGTTGGATGAACCACCAAAACAGGGGTCATATTGATATGCCAAATTTGCAAGCACTTGGAATAAACCCCCAAGGACCAAACACTTCTAACCAAGGCCAGAATATAAACAACCCATTGGGAATGGGTCTTAATTTAAATTCATTGCCTATGAATCCTGCAATTGTGGCCGCTGCACTTAATCAGTGGAGTTTATTGGGCAATCAACTGCAGAATCAGGATCAACAACCAAGGGTACATAATCATTTTTAGAAGTCTTAGCTAAATTTTATCTATTATTCGTCAAACAGGGCGGAAATTTTCTGTCGTGGATGTCCCAAAGTGGTGGGGCCCACTCTAATTCTGGTGGTGGCAGAAAATCTTCTAACAATGTCAACAACAGCGCATCTTGTGGATCAAAAACAGATATTCCGCCTTGTAGTGATTCTCAGCAGGTCGGTCTACGAGCAAAATAATTTTCATTTGTTTCTAATATTTGTTTGATTTCACAGAATGGTTGTCCGCCGTCAAATTCCGGATGGTCGAATCAAAGCAACGGCGGCGGCTCTCAGGGTTCAACAGACAAGTCAAATTTTCTTTGAATACAACTTTAAAATTTTGAAAATATTCATATAATATAAAGTAGTCTGTATTAGGTTATTTCTTTTCAATCTTGATAATGTGTATTTAGTTCAAAAGTAGCCTAAGAAAAAATTAACGAAGTTTTTGCAAAAGAGTATTGCGGCAATTTGAATTGAATTATGTATTATGTATTAAGTTAAGAATTATTTCATTTAGTTTATCTTAACCATTGATGAAATTTGAATAAAACTATAAACAGCAATAATTTCCGCTCCTCGCTGTCTTCACCAAGTGCCTCTATCAAGTCTCTAATACCCGTCGTCGCCGCAATGGTTAGCGCGGTTAGGAAGCTGCCAGCGTGCAATCGAGCTCTCAATTTCAAGCTAATCGCACAAGTGGCTTTGGCTGCTGGATTTCGAATTTGATGCTTAATTAAAACACATTGACATTTGTTACAATTGTTGTTCTAGTTGTATGAGTTGTAGTTGTTTGTGCGTAGTTTCAGGTGCTTAGGAATTATGTCGAAAATTTCGACAGTGTGTCAAATATTTCATTATGACAATGACGACAATTCAGCACTTGTTTGATAATCAATTGGAATTAGTACAATTAATTACGTCGATTATTGAATTCATAGGTTTCATAAGCAGTTGAAAGTATCTGAGCCACCAAACCTCTGAAATCGCGCATAACAATCATTGTTGCTCTTACCGCGAATGTTCTTACCGTCTTTGCAATTCCTTGGGTGCTGATCATCATGTTGCGTTTGGCAGATAATATAAAATGGGCACATCCGTTATTAGTGATAGTCTTCAAGGCGAATGTATTTTGCAACTGTACCAAGGCTCTGTACTCTTCACTCTCACGTTACATGCTGTGAATATTGCTTTTTGCACACTATTCTTACTCAACGTCACCCTGAATTGGATTTTACGCCACTTTTCTTATCTCAATGTGCGTCTTGAGGAATTGCTCGAAAACTATCTACCGGAATGAGACAATCTCTCTCAACAGGATATTAATATGATCTGTCTACATTTGTCGCGCATGCAACGCACTCATTGGTACACAATGCGCTTTATATGTCGGCTAATTGCGACCTGTCGGCTCCAACTCTTTTTAGCACATTTAAACCATCTATTCAATTTTCTCTCCTATGGTTATTTGATTATTGTCGAAGGATTTCGTCTTGGATAGGTTCTCACCACATCTGTGACCTATGTGCTCCTCCTAATAATGCTGTTTCACACGGCTCAGATTTTGAGACGTTTTTCGGAATACTATCGGATGAAAAGAGAACTCAGGCAGATGGTAAACACTTCTACTTTTTCCTTATTTGAAATTAATCGTACTAATTAATATCATATCTTTTTAAGCTCGAAGAATTTGAATTACAATTGGCTATACAAGACTACAATACCAACATATTTGGTCTCTTTAATTTAAATAAATCATTCTGGTTCATGGTTATGCAGCTCACTTTCCTATACACGATTTCTCTATTACAATATCATTTGACTGTAGATGTTAAATAACATGTAATTGTATAAATACAATAAATATAAATATCGTCTCGTCCATAAAGGACAACTAAATTCTTTAAACTTTTATACTATCAACAACAGCAAAGATCGCCAAGGAATGTCTGGGCTCGCTGATCATGTGATACTTATGGAGGGGTCTGAAATGGTAGTCGCAGTTGCTGAGAAGGCGTCTTCCCAGTTGAAATCGATGCAGTATGACAAGCTTCGTCACCAGCGTTAACTGCATAACGGTATATATTCTACCCAATGTTCGACTTCAAAAAGAGTAAGGTAGAAGGCATGTTTTCTTCTGAACTGGTTGCTCTGCTCTACTCAAAATCTACTATTGCATTTCATTCACCTGTGATGTGTAGGAGCGGTAATCCATAGAATTATTGAAGTCGAAATCCTGCGAGGAATTTGAATGTCAAAATCTAAGTGAGTACTTCGCTACCTTTCGATAACGGTATAAACTCATTTAGTATTAGTGAGGTATTCTTATAAAATCAATAAAAAAAATTTAGAAAATTATAATTATGGAGAAGGCAATTTATAATTCCTATTTATGAAATAATCGTATCACATTAACCATCATAACAAAAGTTTGCATTCAAAGAAATACAGTGCGTTCAGTATTCAACAGAATTATATTAGTTCACAGTGACAGACTGGTAATTCGATGTTTATAGGTATCTCTATCTATCCACATATATAAAATGGAAAATATGTTTGTCTGTTTGTTTGTTTGTTTGTATGTTTATCCGTTATGGACGCCGAAACCGCTGGATCGATTTTGATGAAATTTTCAGGGAATCTCTATAATAGCCCAAAGAAGGTAACTGCAAAAAATCGTTGAATTTGTTAAATATTAAAACCAACTCAATTGTCAGATGCTTCTCAAACTGTATATATACAAATATAACACAAAAACAAAGCAGCATCTGAGAATTGAGTTTGCCGGCAGTGCTGCTCAAATTGTTCAACGTCGAAATGTTCAAATATTAGAATGAAAAAAATCAAAAAGTAGAAGAATTTGAAATGCCACCCAAAAAGTCAAGCACTGGAAGAACAATGAGAAAGTCGCAGCACTAGACAGAGTGCTGAGGTACTGGAACATCCGAAGAGCGTGACGCACGCGAAGGCAGCAACGCCCGGGTCCCTGCTAGTATATCATACTACCATACCGTTCAACCCATTGCTTTGCCAACTAATTGTCGGCACTTGCGTGAATAAAATAAGCATAGAACAATTAACTTACAGAGGGTAGTGTGAGTATTTGGTATTTTGGTATCCACAAATTTACTTAAAAGTTGGTTCTATTTCATTTTCGATGCCGATCGAAGCAAGTACTAATAAAAACAAAACCTCAAAAAGGTCCGTCACTTAGTAAATCTACCATCACATCACATAGAAATAAGCTATCGTGAGCCTTTCAAAGAAAGCAGAGAACCTCATCGTTTGCGAATCTCTTATTTTTACTTGCATCAGAATCAGAAGATCTACCGAAAGAATAGAGAGAGAACGGTTACGCGCTAATCGTTCTCGACGAACAGTATATATTGTTGATTTGAATTTTGCTGCATCTCAATTCGGTTATAGTTTGGATCAAAGTGAAAATATTGGGAAATTTAAGTTAAAAGAAGGAAACACCAGGAATGCGCTTGCGCGAATGGCAAAATTAAATAGTCGACATTGAATCAACCACCTGATCCATTGTTGTCATTGCTTTTGGGCGACTTACCTGATTCCAACCACTTTTTTCATAAAATTCTCATATAATTCTGAGTTTCAAATGATATATTTTTTATTTCATTGTCGATCAAGATAACCCTTTAAAGCTTCAAACGATATTTCCATAATTATTTCTTCTGTGGCAGCAACGCGGCGGTTACCGCTAGTACTCGTGTAATTTTAAACGTGTATTTTAGATAAGGCTCAAGAAGAATCAAATCATGCATCTCGATTTGATCCTGAATGCCTGGTCTACCGGGTAAACCCATGCCGCCCTGTGACTGCAAGTTGTTATGGAACCTTTCAGCAAACCAAACACCGTAGTACTCTCTTCTTTATCTAATATATTACCTACATTCTGGTTAATTTAGTAAACGCGTACAAATATACGAGTACTTTTCTTTTGGCTATAACTCACACATGTGATAATTTCAATATTTAAAACAAAATGTACGTGTATCATATCAAATAATGGAAGAATGAAAAACCCATTCAACAAAAAAAATATTTCCCAAAAGCTATTCCGCTCAGATGACCAATTTCCAAAGCTTTTTATTTTAAAGGAAATGAAAAACAATCTGTCTGTAACCACAACTTGCAATTTCCGCTTCCTGTTTAGAAGCAACATATTGGTCATCATGAAATTGTTGAAAGTGAAAGCTTTGGCATAGAGCATTAAATATATAGAGTTTACAACTCTCTCAAAAGCTTTTTACGTTATTTTCAAAAGAGCAGAAGATATTCTTTGATTGTGCTGACTACTAAACGTGCTGCACTTGTTTTATATTGTTGACTTGCACATTATTTATGTGTTTTACACGTATTTTGTTTAATAAGTTATAAAGTCGTTAGGCGAACAGGAAAATAGACGGCGGGCTGTGTGTCGTACCGTTAGTTGAAATCAAATCAAACGCTTTTGGGGTAAAAATTCGCCTTATTTTTGGCGCGACTCATCTTGTAACAGCCATCACCTATTTGTATCGATTTTGCATGTATAAATAAATAGTACTGTTTGTCGAAAAATTGAACTTATTTGTTAACTAGTTGACTAATTTTAAACAGACAATTTTATTTTGAAATCAGAATTCGTTAAATAAACAAGAATATTTAGACAAATATTATCAAAGCAATTATGCCTTTTATGAGGAGATTTTTAAGTATTTATTAGATTGCCATATACCATATAATTTAATATGAGCCATAACGTTGGCCAATCGAAATCAATACATTATGGCACAGTGTCGTTACAAATATAGATCGCCGTCGATAAAATCAGTCACGTGTGTAATTGTGCATTCCACGCATAAACACACTCAATAAAATTGTTTAGGGGATGCATAGCTTAGCGTAGAAGCATCTCAACTAGTTAATAGATGTTACGACTTAGAGTCACCAGTGACCTTAAAACCCATTTGAATATGAATTGAAAAATAAATAAAAATCAAGTTTATTGGGTGAGAGGGCAGATTCGGTGAACACATGAAAATGAAAATTCAAGTGTATCTGTGAGATGCCTATGAGCAAATGAAGTTAATGAAGCTAAAGTGAGACTTGAGATACTCTGTACTCTCTGCTTACCAAAAATCAATAAACGAGCACACGCACGCACGGACAAAAACCTTTGCCAACAAGCTCATTACAAACGCATAATGTGCACTTAAATGCCCTATGCACCACACCTCCCGTCGCCGCTTGTAGGTAAGCCTATTAGCGGACGCTTAAAAACATTTCAAACAATAAAAATAACCGCTTAATAACTTAAAACTCAAATCAGCTTTAATGGCCATAATTCGTCTGCTGGAGCTTTTGTTGTTGCTTTTGCTCAGTGTTCGATGCCACTTGCCACAAACAACATTAACTGCATCAGCCATTCTGAATGAGGTCTTCTTCTGGTGTTGCTGTTGTTGGCGTTAGTGTTGGTGGTGTTGGTGGTAGCATTGTCAACAATCAAGGAGTGTGCGTATTGACATTATTGATGGAAATTCTTTTGTATGCCTCGGACGACTACAAAACAATTCGAACCGAACCGAGGTTATTTGTTTTTATTATATTATGTTTCACTTAACTGGTTATAACGCTGCACCACGCCTCCTTTCTCAAGTACGCAATTGCATTAAACTAGCAGAGTCGTATGTGAGCAACGGGCACTCAAAAAGTTGAGGAAATCGTATGAGAAATTTTGGTCTTCAATGTAATAACGAACTGGATGAAATACATATTCAATATAAGTAAGCTTAAGACTAGGCCTTAGACACCAGTGTATGTCGTGACACATGTTGAGGGTTCGGCATTATCAACGATGACAAATGCAAGAAGCCCAAATAGGATGCCACCAAAAACACTTGAGTATATCCAATATTTCGCTTAGTTATAAATCATTCCGATAAAAGTTTGTCAAGTCATTGCTTCCACTTACGCCAATAAAATAGGCATGGTGTTGTATCGGTAAATTTATTTGAAACATGATTTGTCAATCGATATGAGTGAACTGACAGCAAAATAACTCTTTCAAATTTCAAACGACAATTCTACAAATATTTCTTCTGTGGCAGCAAAGCGCCTAGTACCAGCTAGTATCCCATGTCTACCATATATGCTAGGTTGAATAGCAAACCATTACGAGAAGAAAGAAAAACCCATAGAAATCATTTGAAGAGAAAGCGAATTACACATGCATTGCAGTACATACGTAGTCAGGAGTTGTTGGAGTTTATTCATTCACTTATTGATTAACCCTCGCAACCACACAGGTGCAGTGTTGGTTATGCTCAGATGTAATTGGCACTGTCTATATGCGTGTGTATTTGCCTGTCTGTTTATTTCTCTGCTGCATTTCGTTTAGGTCACTCCACGTTTATTCATTCGTTTGTATGCCACGTCTCTTACGCCCATGTCTCATGCGCACTGTGCCGCAGCGATTCATTCAAACAGTTATGCAAATTATGCCAATGACTTGAAGTAACTGACTTATCAGTTGTAGCGTAGTCGTCGTCGCCGACTACTGTGTGCCTTTTGTGCCTTCTTCGACGACGCCCGTCTCTCTGTCCAACTGTCGGTGCATTAGTCAATTTGTCTGCCGCCCATTGCAGTCGCAGTGACGCCGCATGCTGTTCATTTTCTTTCGACTTTCCTTTAACTATTAACTTACACGATTTTTATTTTTATTTATTTTTTTTAACTCACTTAGTCTATACAGTGTGTTTGAATATTATGCATACGCCGCTTTGTCTTTAGGCGTTCAATTCCGCTCCTCGCTGTCTTCACCAAGTGCCTCTATCAAGATTCTAATACCCAATTTTATGTGTCTTAATTATGGGTTTTAAGCACGCTCAACAACAACCAAACTAAATCAGCCATATCAAATGACCGATTTTAAGATCTAATCAAGCGTGTGCTTTTCTCGCAAGCAATTCAGCTTAATGACTCGAAATTTTAGACTCTTGAGAACACGCTGGCAAATTAGCGCAACGCACATTAGCGGATTTCCGCTATCAAAAAGAGCCGTTCTAATCGTCATGCTATACTTAAAATACTCTTACCGTAAGCTGCTTTCTCATAGTTGCTAAAAAAGACAACAAAAACTCGCCAGAAATCGAAAGTCACCTCAGGTGCCATCGGTTGGTGGGTTGAACTAATTTAGCTACCAAAATTATGCGCACACAAAAGCGTTAACAACGCCGCTTCAAAAGACACAAATCAAGAGTTTGTTTAAAAAAATTATGCAAATCTCAAGCTCAATCAAGCAACCACCAACTACGATCATATTTTAAAGTAATAAATTATTAATAAAGCCTTTACTTGTCGAAGCATTGTCTAATAAAATGAACTCGAATTCTACATTCTCATGTTTTAGGCCAATAAGAAACCAAAAAAAATTAATTTTCTATCTCATGCAGCGCGCCCAAAATGTATCTGAGAACTGAGTACGACTCGCCTACGAAATGCTAAATTGCCAAAACGATACTCAACACAAAATTTTGCTCTATTTAAGCATTTTAAGCAGCTTAGTTCTTGAAGTTTGTTTTTGTACAAGCAAATTTACCAAATTAGTCGATAAGATCTGCCTTTAATAGATTCAAATTGTGCGCTTAGTGTTGCTGCCACCGTTATGGGTCCATCGCAAAAGCCAACAATCAGATAAAATCTGAACAGCTTAAAACAGAGTCTTGTCTAATTACACGCGTGTGTGTATATATGTATAAACGAGTATATGCGTGTCTTTCAAGGTCAAAATAGTTTAGTCATGACAACTGGTAGACAAGCGCTTGCTGAAGAAGAATACGAATCAAATAAATGCCAAGAGCTGTGGAGGCCAGTTGGAGTTTTAGATCAGATAACATTTTAATGGTTCTTTAGAGATAAAATGCCGAAACAGACGACAGCATACAATGGCGCCTCAGCTTAACACATTGACTACACCGTTGTCTAATGCCTCACACCTTAAGTGACATGCAGGATAAACTCTAGGCTAGTGAGCACAGGAAGATAAACTCTGCCTAATTCAATATCATGCGTATAACAACAAACCGTACGCCTAAACATCAGTGCTATCATATATATACATATACCAGTGTTGCTATCTGGACAGCATTATTGGCAAAGATGGGTTGGATATAGCTGAACATGGAAAGTAGCAAAGACCATATCCAGAAAAATTCCTGAAGTGTTTTGTAAATAAATAAATGCCTCAAATGAGTATATTATAGCCAAAACGCATATTGGCTATTGCAGCCTATTACGCTGCAAGATCCAATGAAAAATCCGTATGATCTGTAGAAAGACAACATCTTTAAATTGTTACCAATCCGAGCACAGGTTTACATGATAGTGGATCTAGTGACTCTACTTTTGTGTCAGAACAATGAAACAAGGGAATTTTGTGAACAAATTTTGGAAAACCCTAAAGTGAACTTGAGTTACATAACTTCTGCCTCAAAGATATCACAGGGCAGTGAGTATAAAATCTCGCATGTACATTTTATCCTTAAGAAAGCTAGGATTTTTGCATCGGCCTGTTTCAATGGATTTTCTTACATAGATCCTCCACTTCACTCCACACAGTAGCCAGTGAAAGCAATTATCTAAAGTGCTAACATCGGCAGGTAAAGGTATCTTGCCTTAATTTAATTTGAAGTACCGGGTGTTACTGGGTGCTCCAAACCAAACGACGGTATTAGTGTTTTCTAAAAGTATCTACGCATATCCTTAAGCTGGCGATTACAATGACAGAAGAATCACACACACAAAAATCGATAGCACCACAAGCGAAATAATTTAGCAAATGATTGAATGCAAATGTTTTTCTGATGATGTTGATGTTGATGATGATGATGATAACGATAACAACAACAGCAGCACAACGCAACAGTGAAAAAGTTAAGCAAACACTTTGTGTTGCCAATAGATACGAAAAACAGCTATTAAGAAGTGACAAGCGTTAATATGAGGTGGGCAACAACAACGGAACTTTCATTTTCATTTGTGAGAAAGTCTGCTTTGAAAGATGCTTTGTCTGTATTTGGTTGCATTTCGCTTATTTTCGATATTATCGATTAATGGCGCTAAACGGCAAGTGTGAGTTAATTTCGCTGTCATAGCTCAATGCCTCAAGTTGTCAAAATGTTGTGCAGATACACAAACACACACACACACACAATGCGGCTGAGAGCTACACGAACACGATACACGAGATATACGAGCATTTTACAAGTGCACTGGCCAACAACAACCTTCAACCTTAAGCAGAATGACGCCCATAAGTTTGTATACCCGTGTTGGAATTTAAATGAATTGGTAACCTTCAACTTTGCCATTCCAAAACGTTACAATGTATCTTATCTTTTCCTTTATTTTGTACATGTTATACAAAAATTTAATAATGAAGAAATACGATGCTTATCTTGTCGTTATTGTTGCGAAATTTATAGGGCGCTCATACCATACACTTATTTACGCGCATGCACACTCTGAGCCGTACTATGATAATTGCAAGGCCAATAATCCATATACCTTATTGTTCTCACACAGGTATTGCAACTTTCTCCAGCTCGCCAGATCGTCCACAGTTTCATTACCATTAATACCCTCATGACTGGATAAACATTTTTAAGATGTGCATTTTCATAGTTATATTAATTTCCTTTAATTATTTTTTCTCGATCTTTGGAAAAACTATATCATTAGATAAATTATTTAGATAAGGTATTTTTTTTTTTGTTTTCCGATATCGAATATTTTTAAACGTTCAAATCGTTCGAGCACAGTACCACTAAAACTGTATATCATACAGCAAACTAAAACCCGTCAAACCTTTACTTACGGATCGAACGCGCATCCAACATGGTTCGATACATGAATGCATTTACTTATTACACTAAACTGCGCTACGTGTCTATATAAATTATTTTTACATAAGTCAAGGTTTTATTAAAACTTTAGTTTGAACAAATCGTTGGAGATGTTTGGTTTTGTTTTAACAGTACTCCATGTCTTAATGGAAATCTTCTTAACTTAAGCATATGCAGTTTTTAACTCATGTTTAAGGAGACGTGCCCTCAACTTAGACGAATATTAATTTTGTAATCATTAATATGCTTTAAGTTTACAAGCGCTTTAAGTCAACCTAAGCGTTTTGTTAATAAAAAACTTCTCAACAGTTGCTGATAAACTTGGTGCTCAAACTGAGAAAACTATCTATTCCACCGACAAACTTTGTGGAACTCAGACGTGAGTTGCGTGAGAAGAGCGCGTGATACGAAAAAAACGACTTACGAACAGAGATCAACTGAAATCTGACCGAAAAAACTGTGCAACAGCTGAAATTTCTAACAACATTAATTAATAAACATAAAAAAGTGTTAAAAAGTCAGTGTTTCCTTTGCTGAATTAGCGTTAATCAAACATTTTACATGGAAAAGCTTAAAATGCTATGGTAAAATACGAAGAAAAACCAAATTAAAAAAAATAAATAAATATAAACTAAAAATTGTCTTTAAAAATTGAAGCAAGAAAAACTGCAGAATTGCAGAGTGCAATAATTTTTTTAAATTTACATGCAAATCGTAAATTTTTTTCAGAAAAATTGAAAACTAAGTTTTTAAGCTGAGTGCGCGCGAAATTTCATGAGAAGCCTATTTTACATGGAAACAAATAAAATAAATAAAAAATTATAAAAAAAGAAGTTTTCACTATAAAAATTTCACCAAGTCTTTAATTACAACATATAAAGGAAGACAACTTATTAACTATAGATTAATTAATTAAAGTGCAGCAGTGCGTGGGGAAATTATTGCAAGAGTCGCGCAATAAAAACCAACCACCTCAACAAGCACATACGAAATAGGGAATTTCAATAATTTAACAAATAAAAAAATATAATAACAAATTAAATAAATTTGTTGTTGAACTACTTGCAACAACAGTCACACATCAAAAGATAATATTCAAAGCCACGTTGTAATTGCACGCGCGCGAGTAAATAGTAAAATTTAAAACAAAAAAATATCTAAAACTAACAGAAAAAATATATATCTCATTTGTGGATTTTTGCTAATTTCAGCACATTTTCATTATTCGGATGTGAAAGGTGAGTTGTTTGCTGAGTTGTTATTGTTAGCGGGCGCAAGTTCGGCTGCGCTAATTTACTAGAAAACTTGAACTAATTTCGGTTACTTTGTATTCGGTTAAATTCGAAAGAAACTGAGATTTTTGTAGCAGTCTAAATATACCATTCTTATTGCCAAAGTATCTAGTTCACATTGCTTAAAGTATCTAAATGACATTTGCTTGAGTTTTCAGCTAAAATTCGAATCACAAATATGAAAATCGCTTAATGAAGACAACAATCAATATAACCGAGGCTAACTTGATATGGAGGCAATTTCCTGGCGGATGTTGGCCTTAAGTTCCTCTAGGGTCGTTGGCTTGTTGAGTTAAACCTTCAACGTCAAATAGTCCCAGACCAAAAAAAAAATTCCTGCCGTGTTCTAAGTATGATATTGAATTTGACCAATGGTTTTTGAATTTTACAGGTTGATTTGTATGGATCGGGTTTACAATTATTGAACATTTTCGCATACAAAAAAGGTTGGCTTATAAGAGTTTTCATTGGCGCTGCGAGGTATTAATGTGTCTGACTTCGCTCTAACAGCGTGTGAAGAGTATAATGATTTAAAACGATTTGTTAAAAGATGTGCATTTTCCGACCTTAAAATACCACTCAATTGTTATATCTACTCTAAATGTTTAATATATTTTCTGGTACTGAGACGAATTACAGTACTTGAGATGACTGTGACTTACTTCAGCCCGATAATCCTTTCTTCTTCTCTTTATCTAATTAGAGATCTTTTCCTTGTTTCCTCATAAAAACCCCTAAAGTTATTTCATCAAAGGTCGCACTAAAATGTCAACTAATAGCCCCTCATGCATTTCATGTATCACTCCTCTTTCGCTGCAATGTTGTCGTCAGACTACTCGTGAATCATCTACATTTGCTCCACTTACGCGTAGAAGAATTTATCTAAGAATACAAAACCAATTTCGATTGTAAATGATTCACGTGTTAAAGTGTATTGAAAGAGTGACCGCTGTGAAGGGTTTTAGGGTGATATAATCACAAGCTGAGCAAGTCTTTAAGCGTTCTAAGAACCCTGATTGGTGCTCAATGCACTTACAACTCACAGTTGGAGTTGCATAAATAAAACGAGTAATCAATACACGAAATGAAATTTAGCCATAAATGTACACAATAAATCTTTGCCTTTGTATGCGTTGGGCAAAGTTAGGTTTTTGGATAGGCAATGTGTAATTACAGCGCTTAATACGAATATAATATAACGCGAGCTCGTATGAATTGCGAAAGGGTACAAAATTATTGTTAGTTGGTCCCAACTCCAATAACAGCAGCCAAGTAAATCAAAATAAAGTTATAGCAAGTTAAGCGAGCAGTAGACATGAACTTCGTAATCTCAGCTATGAAATCTTATGTCATTAAATTCGCACAAGGTTAACGCTCTGAGCGCATGTATCTCCTAATGTATTTATGTGTGTGTGTGTGTGTGTGTGTGTGCAGATACCGGCAAAGTAAAGCAAAACAAGTAGCAAACTATACTTTTCATTTCAGTTGAGTTGAGTTGTGTTGATCTGTACCGAGTTCACTTCAATCGCTGGGAGTTCAGCCAAACGTGTTGGTCTTTGCACCTGTTGCTTTGACTATGCGGCTTTTTTGTTGTTTGCTTATCTTGTCGTGGCTTTAATTCGTACGAAATAAATACGAAAATTAGCAAAAATTTTAATTGTAGGTGGACTTGTTGGCGTTTAAGAATTTGCCTATGTGGTTATCCAAGTCGCGCACAGGAAATGCAACGAAAATGGTTGATTCTGAGTCGAGGCGAGCGAGCAGGCCAACTGCCATTTAGCTGCTACACCTGACAGTGTCAGTGTGATTTGCTTTCTAATTTGGCTTTAGAACTAGTTATGCCTGAAAAAAGAAGTATCTTTCGCTTTATTCTTATTTACATTATAATTGAAAGAACAGCGAATCAGCGCACGTTTTGCTCCATTTATGTGCTGCGCCTTTAACTGTTATTTTCACTACTGCGCTGCGAATCGCGTTTACAACAAAAACAACGAATGAGAATGAAAACCGAAAAGTTGAAATGGCTTTATAGAAAACTTCGCCGTGTACTCTCTCTCTATGTGTAACCTAATTTTCATGGTTTATCGGTTAACTGCATTTGCATTTAAACAAATACGCGCTCAGTAGCAACGGCAACGGCAACGGCAACAACAACAGCAGCAGCGAGCCAATCAACTCAGTTTGTTCAAGAGTTCATGCTACTGGCGATTATTTTTGTAATTTTCATAATAATAGTAATAACAATAATAAACAAGTAGCGTTACGCTGTACAAACATAAGCGAGTCCAGACTGAAAACGAGCACAAATCGGCACTAAGAGACCAACACCCACAAACTTAACGCCATAGGCCAACAACATTTAATATGAGTTATGCGCAGACCCCATTCGTTCTACACACACCAACACACATGCACATACGCCGCCAACACTTTTTATATGCCAGTATCTTTTGCTCATTTGCTGCTAAGCAGCATTTCGGCTTCAAAGATACTCACTTCGTCTTGATGACTCGCACAAGTTTGTTGACCGACTGAATCGTATGCATTTTGACTCATTTGTCGTGTTCCTGTTCTAATAGCTTAAGCTGTTAGTTTTGTGCTTATTAGCTGACTTTATCTATTTACTTAACTAAAACACCAAATGAACAACATCAAGACTCATGCCCTGGTGTTGTGCGCCGTGCCATTGCCTTCTTTACAGTTGCTTGACGCACGTGACACATTTACAGTTGTTGTGTTTGTATTTTACATGTGTACGTGTCATATATTTCGTTGAATTTTGATACGTCTATGCTAATGTCTAAGTTATAGAGCGACAAAGCTGCTTTCGGTTTACAATATACGAGTATACATTAGCCCACTCCGCCACGGCCACAGATACATTTTCGTTGCAACCCGATGTTGCTTTTCGCTGGAAGACTGCACAAATTTGTTGAATAATTGTTTGGCCACCACTGAATTGGTAGCAGTTTATAGTAAATTTTGACAAAGCACGATTGGGGCACATGCATCTGTCGAGACCTAGGAATCAGATTCCCGGGAATAGTGTCTTGAGGGTTACTTATCATCTGGCTGTGCAAAGCCCTCAATTCCAAATAATTGAAACAAAAAAAAAATTATATAGAAAAAGGCAATTATGGCCCAACAGACGTGACTTCGAACTTTGTACTTTCTCCAAAATATTGTTGATTAATATATTGGACATGTTAATCGAAATCGCAACCTTTCCCCTTTTTGTAACAGACCCCACAAAAGTCATGCATGGACCCTGCAGGTTCCGTAGGAAAGTAAGATGACAAATCTTAACCGGAACCATAATACTTACTTCAAATACTAATCAAGCTATTACAAAACATGAAGCAGAAATATGTCGGCATAACCGTTAGTTATTTGAGTGGGAATTTCATATTAAGAAGAAATCGTCAAGCACATTAGATTGCAGAACCATGTCAATCACCTGGCAATCAAATTTCTGGACAACTTGCTGGGCAAAGGCAAAACGCTTAAAAAGGCGACGTCTCCTACATTCTACATCTCCTGTATTCTTTGATATGTTTTTAATTTTACAAGTTAATCAAACAAAAACAAAACAAAAATAAATTTGTTCAGTAGGCTGTGGTCTACACTTCACATCAATAAGCATTCTCAGTAAAAGCAACGACGAATTGCCTTACAGTCAAATTGAGTTTTGTCTCTTAAACTTGCCCAACGAGGCAACCTGTAAGTTAAACAATTTAAGTTGTTAAATATATATTTCTCATTTTGATAACCTGAAAGAAATTCAACGAGAAAAACGTACGAAGAAGTTATTGAAGTAAATAATTTGTGAGTGACAAAATGTCCAGATTGCTGCTGGCGTCGAACGCCCGACTCTTAAAAGGTAAGTCATATTTTCATGATAAATTCCCACCTCTCCCACCTCCCACACTGATATGAAATCTTGCATTACACATCCACCGTAGTTCACCCGGAACAGTTAATGCCGCTGCGCAATTTGGCGGTAAAGAAGCCACCCACGAGCGGCAAGCCACCAGGCGCTAAGACCTTTGCTGCTGCAGCAAAGAAGAAATGCGATGCTACTAGCAATCAAGCGGGCTCGTCCAAAAAAGTAAAGCCGGGCTATTTTCCGAGCGGTGGCACCCATGCCGTATTCAATGACTTGCCGCAACCTGAGGGCGATTTCTATGAAGATTGGAATGCCAACAACCGAAAGTATACCATGATTCTAGTCAGCAGTGTAATTGCACTCATTGGCTCGTTATGGCTCACTTTCGGCTCGGGCTTAATTAAATTTCATTACGCACTGCCGGAGTATCCTTACACCGACGAAGAGCTCGAAGAATTTGAAATGGAAGAAGAGGAGGCAATCATCGAGAAAGAAGAAAAGGAAGAGGAACGTCTGGATCGCATCTACGACCGTGATCAAAGTATCAAAGAGCGTCATGCCAAAGAACAGTTATCCAAAGAAGTGATGCTAATGCAAAAGGATATTGATGAAGACGGCCTGAGCGATAATGAAGCCCAAGTACTGAAAGACTTAATCGAAGAACGTGAACAATACGAGAAAGATGATGCCGAAGAGAAGAAACGCCGCAAAAAGGAGCTCGACGATCGCGAAAAACTTAAGAAGGAGAATGAGAAGGCTCGCCAGGACAAATGGAATGCTAAAAAGAAAGAGCGCGAAGCGAAAGAAAAGGAACTTGAGAAGGAAAGGGCTAAGATGAAGAAATAGCGGCAGTAATTTCAAGAGTTGAAGCACGCCAAGCTGAAGAGCAGACAATATCGAAAAGCGCGTTTTTATAGGTTAGAACTACAATAGTAATAATCCACTTTTTTTTTACTATTTTCACTTAATTATTTGTACACAAAAACATATCAATTTTCTCCAGCATTGATTTTTTAGTAAAAACCACAAAAAGATTTTAATAAAAATTGCTTGGCGCGCTAAATGTTTGACGTTTGACCTCTTTTCAATCGCTACATGCTAGTTAGATTGTTTTAGATACAATACTTTCTAGCAAGCAAATTGGCCATAAATTGCATTTGAGTGGTGATTGAGGAAACAGCTCATTGCAAATAATCATACGACAACGGTCAGTAGCAGACCGCAATATGCCAAATACGCGCACGATTCCAGAGCGCATCAAATCTAAATTGTATCTAACTGAATAAAGCAAAAGTAGTGAGTGAATAGAGAGAATCAGATTGAAAGAAAATCGCGCAGCGCGTGAACGCATGAAACTGTTACTTGCTTTGTTAGATGCGTTCAAACGAACAATCGGCACACTTGTTAGCTACACATTTCACTCTTTGCAGATTAAACTGAAGATAGACAAACACAGAATGTGCTTCATGCAATGATTCCGCGCCGTTTCAATCAATTTGAAGTATTTATTACCGGTCCCAGCCTAAACCATTCGCGAATAAACCAATTAAATGCACAACCCATAGAGAAAGATGCTTGCACGGCATAACAGTCCAGACCCGTCAGTCGACCAGCGCGATCTTAGATCTGTGCGTCTTATTTTGTTTTCCTTTTGACACAAAGTCTTTGTTTAACTGTGCAAAGTATCTGTAGTCCACGCGTAATGAATCACAATCGTCTTCATTTAAGCTGCGCTTATCATTAATCAAATTAGCCGCAAAGCGCAACATTGCAGCAATACCAGAATATATCTAGATACAAATACAAGTATGTATGAGCACTAGTTGCTGCTGCTGCCGCTGTTGCTTCAACTGGGTAATTTATCATTTCGCTGATGCGATGGACACGGCCGTTGCTGTTGCCAGATTTATACAGCAATTTGTTTGAATTAGCAACGCAACAAATTCAGATCACTACAACGCTTGTTGCCCAAAGATGTCCACCAAATCAGACGCCAACTGTCAAAGCTTCACAATCTCGGGTGTGGTAAATAAAATGTACTCGGCCATAGTGCCTTAGAGGATCGTATGTTATGCAAACTTGTCTATACGAATATAGCAAAAATGTTGCGAAAAGAAGCGGAAGAAAAATAATCAAAGTCAACCTTTTAAACAATGAGTATCTCACACTCACTTCTGTCTCTATTAAAGTAAAAGTAGCGTTGCGCTTGGGCTTCCGGGAAAAACCGTTTATAGTCACTGCTGTGCAAAGCCGCTGTACAGGTTATTTTATTTATTTTTCGTATACATGGTACTCGTACTTATTGCAACGCTAAGTAGAGGCGTTCGTCGATTAAACCTTCATTTACAGCGCTTTTTGGTGTGGCTCCTTTTTGAAGTGCCTACCTAACACATTTCTCATCTTGTAGATACAACTTGTTTCAGCGTTTAGTTTTTTGTAAATAAACTGCAGCAGTTCGGCGCGTTTATTGTGTAAATATTTGTGTGTTAGATGTACGACTATTAACATAAGATGAACTCTTTCTTTTTTATTGATAATGATGTAAGTTGAGTAAAAGTATTTCTTTGAGGAAGTTACAGTTGTTGGATGTTGCTGGTTTGTTATGGAATTATGCCACTTAGCAGCCTAATTGGACTATTTTAATAAGCTAATTATCATACTTTTTAGTAAACGGTTACAGTGCAATATTAAAAAATTTTGATGAAAACAACTTTTCAAAATTTCAAGCTAGCAAATTGTGGGGAAAAGGATTGAAATATATTCATTTCAGCTTTTTGCAATTTTTGGGTCGATAATAACCACTAAAAGTCAGATCTGCGTGACCGTAAATAAGACGTCAGGAAAATCACTGAATGTGACTGGAATAGATTTGACTGAAAATATTTCTCACATGGTCAATTTGTGTGTTCGGTGAAGCAAATATTGTCTATAAAGAAGAATAGTTACTTACTAGTGCCGTAGAAAAGAAGAAAAATAAATTTATATGAGTAACTGGCTATTTGCAGTTAAATCGAGTAGCGTACTGGATTAGATACAATCCTGCTCTTTCGTCGAAATAAATTTTGATTTACATATTCGTATATGCATTTCAACAAAATAAATAAATAAATAATAATAATAATAAATAAATAAATAAATAAAAGCCCCTTTCGTTTTTTAGTCGCATTATAACGATTACTGGCGACTCTCTAGTTATAGTAATAATTTTATGAGCAAAATTTCTGATAGACAAGACAGCAGCATGATAGTTTTTGAGGAAACGATGAGTTCGATTAACTGCCACACTGCTTAACTGCTGCAATCGGTTTTCTAAATTCCTGTTGAAAATAACGCAAACCGTCTAATTAGAATTCCACGCGTGTATCTGAGACTCAAACAACTACTATACTAACGAAAAGGACCGGAAAATCTATAGGTTTTTCTGCTTCTACTACTATTATCGACTATTATTATTGCATTTTTCAAAAGACAACGTTTTCTTTTTTTTTTTTCAATGTTGCTTTGGCATGCATTGAATTTCATTTTCTAAAACCACTTAGAATAGGCAGCAGAAGCACCAGCCTACATTCTAAGGCCGAACCAGAGAAACATCCAGTACGTATTCACAGCAGCAGCAGCAAGAGCGGCAGACGGGAGAACAATGTTAATTCATGCCATAACAGAATGTCCTATGAAGTAGAATCGATTGAAGCGGAGTAGAGAAGAGCAAAGCAAAGCAAAGCAAAGCAAAGCAAAGCAGAGCAGAGCAGAGCAGACCGCAGACAAAATAGAGTGCAGCATTCATGCAACGAAAGCAAACATGTAACTTGTGTCGTTGATCTTTTGTCATACAACGAATACAAAAATGCATAAAAAATGTTCTATGGGTGTAGTTGTTGTAAAAGATACAAATAAAAAGACACAATCAACAGATATAAAAAAAATAAATAGTTAGTAGTGAGGAACAAATATACTAACACTGTAAGTTGTAGCGGGCGCTGTCTCTTAAGTGTCTGTGATGTGAAGTACTGAAGTGTAGTGTACTGAAGTGAAGTGCACTGCTTAAGATGCGTTACGTTTGCGCTACGCCTTTTGGTGTTATAAAGCTAGCATGAAGTACTTTAGTCAGCTTGTGTACTTAGCTCAGCTTGGAACCGCTTCTTTTTTTATATATGTGTAGTATAGGTTTGTCTCTTTGTCGCATGCTTGTTCGTATGTTTACTAACTTTGTTCTCATTGTTGCTGTTGTATTGTAAGGCGGCCTTAGCAGCGTGGAATGTGCGCTGACAACAATTGTATCTAAAAGTTGATTTGCGCGATTCATTTACACAAGAAATGCACAACCAACTTCGACTTATGGGAAACTTAACTTGCGCTACGAGTTTACTCGTACTAATCATATAAATACTTTTAAAAAAAGTAGAATTCAAAGAATAAAAAATTAGGAATATATACCGTAATAAGAAATTTGTGTTCAAAACGTTACTTCGCACCTCAACGAACGAACTTTCACCACTACATTTCAAATTGTTCTAGTCTATGGTTTCTATACTCTCACTTAAAAAGCGATTAAAGAAGCGTGTTTCAAGTTCAGAAATCTAAAGCCGAATTTAGCACATACCAACAGACACACAGTCGGAGCTGCACGATAATTAAACAAATCAGCCTAAAAGAAGCATACCCGCAAGACAAAATACGCTTTCTGAGTCTCAGTCTACAAAATATGCGCTAATAACTCACTCAGACTAGCAGCAATACGTGTTGTGGAGTAACAGAATAGGCCATCGATAGCTGCCAAGCTACCTAAGCAATAAGGTTAGAACTAGAAACAAGCTACAAAGATACACAGTATCCCAAATAGCACGAAAGTAGCAGCACCTAAGAAGCACACAGATTTTTGTGCAGATTGCAGCCAAACACGCGAAAGAAGCGTGGCAGAAACAGACAAAACCACAGCAGCAAAAACAACACTAACTGCTTTAGAATCAATTTACGAAGATTTCATAATCTTAAAGCGCATCACTGCCAGATGATAAGCTACGATAGCCGCATTTGAAGTGTAGCGTGTTTAGATACTTTTCTCAAATTTCCACTATTTCTATGAACTACACGCAGTGAATGGTATTTTAAGTTTGTTATGAAATTTGTAACACCGATGCAAAGGTCAAACGCTATAGTGTATCATATTGTAGTGTTTGAGCTAAGGATTGGATTTTTGATGTGAAACATCTTTGGTTTCAGTAGCGTAACGCTCGCATACAATCAAAAATCGTCATCGACTCGCGCACGAAGGCATACGAAGTCGTTCGGGTCCCACATATAGTTACATCGTTTGTACTACGGTAGCCGTCCCCCAGGTGGAGGTTCAATCCTCACGGTGGTCGGGTAAAAAACGCGAGTTTTATATCAGATCACTCACGAGCTTAGCCCATATATTTTTTTAAGGAATCTCCTTTTTATCACATGCTGTGTTGAGTTTGCAGGCAACGTGTTATTATCCTCAGATGGATTAGTCCCAAAATTATTACAGAAACCTTTTTCTCAGCCCCTAGATAAAATTCAAGTTTTTGCATCAATAATTTTATTTATTTAATAGGTTCTAGATTATCAGGATTTTTGGATTGTGTAGCCCATATCTGTGTCCATCGATCAAATATAAGTTCTAAAATAATAATTTTTTTGATTTTTTTACAGGTCGAACTTAAATTTGAGCAGAATTTTTTTAGATCCTTTTGTATATACAATGAACATTTCAAAATCATAGGATGTAATCCCATATAAGCCAATGAATCATATGAAAGTCTTTTATTAAAAACCTCTGAGAACCTCCTATGATTTCTGGATAATATAGTTTCAATACAAATCCCTCATTAAATAACAAGTCCTTCGACCGTTAAGAGTATTCGAACTTCGGCTCAGCCAAAGTCAGCGTTAATCCTTGTTTTTTCAAATTTTGCTGTAGTTGGTTATTAACATTGTTTGTCTTAAACATGCAGCGCACGTGGAAAGGTTGTTTTCCATGCCAAGAATCTAGATACAATTATTGCGAGTGTGCTTTGCTTAAACAAGTTTAAAAGATTTTTTTTTTTTTTGTATTGTCTTGTTTTTTCAATTAATTTCTAATAGAAAAAACATATGCTAGAATAAATTGACTTTGTTTTCGTTACAAACTGCGTGGTAAGGCTTCGAAGTATCTTGTTTTCATTGACGTCATACAAGTTCGTGTAAGAGTATCTACAGCTGCTGCTGGCTGTAGGCAATCATTAATTATCAAGCCACAATCAATACAGCTTATGAGGCAAGTCACAGCCGCCCCATTTCTGTAATATATTTTTGTGCTCTTTTTCGTTTTTGTTTTTTTTGTTTTTTAGGAGAATTCTTGTCAGTTCTTTACGGTTTACCTTTAAGCCACATTTTGAAGCAACACGCCCCTTTATGTGTGGTCATCATCGACAAATTTCTTTTTGAAACATTTTTACTTGCGTCAATTTTGGGTTGCTCTTATTTCTTTTTGTTATAAATTAAATTATTTCGCTCTCCCAAAAACACCCAAAAATGTATCTTACTCTTAAGGCATAAACGATTTGTCTTTTGGTAATTTTGCTTAAACAAAGAAGAAAGACATGGAAATAAAAATCCAGTGCAGAATTTATCCAAAAAAACAAAGTTAAGATAAATGAAATCAAAATTCCTTTGCGCTGCGCTTGTAATAAAGTAATTACAGTCATGACATTGGATATTTCTTATGCTAAAGATTAATTGAGTTTGTACTCTTTCTGTGTATTTCTTTCTCTTTCTTTTGTTAAGATCAATTTCTTTAACTTTACTGATGCTTGAATTTTGGTATTTCTCGAAATACTTTTCCCTTGGTGCTTAACTTTTGTAGCGCATTACAAATTCGGATGTAAGGTTTTTTTGTATATACACTTTGTTGGGCGTGTTTTATGCCTTAAGTATGTTTCCCTTTTTTGTCGAAAACAAGTAAATTTTGTTGTACCCTGCATATCTTAATAAAGCTGGAAAAGCCTTATTGACGACTCTATATAGGGACAAATGTTAATCAATCTGCAGTCAATCTTCAATCTGAAAATTTTGAAAAAAAAGCTCTTGTATTATAGAGGATTAAGACCATAGTACTTTGAAAATTGATTTCAAGTCTTTATATGTTCCGGGCCCTTTTTACTTTATATTTACGCAAAAAAAAATATATAAATATATCTACCTATATATATAAAATTGGAAGTATGTCTGAGTGTCTATATGTCCGTATATAGACGCCGAAACCGCTGCACCGATTTTGATAAAATTTTCAGGGAAACTCTAGAATAGCCTGTCGAGTAATCGTGTTTGGTTTTGCGCGTTAGTATACCGAGAATGTTGAAAAAAAAAATAAATGACAAAATTGGATTATATGTATAAAATCAATTAGTTTGTCTTTGAAAAATATGACAAATTTAAAATTGAAAGTCTGTCAAAGAAAAATAAAAAAAAGTTTAACTCAGAAAGCGGTTAAATAATTTGAATTTGTAACGAAGAAGATGTTAGTAAGTTTATTAAATAGAAGGTGTGTTAATCGTTCAATTAAGTTGAAAAAAACTGCAAAATAATGCCACCAATAAAAACTTCAATTGGAAAAAAAACATCCGAAGCAAAGTAATAATAGAGCACTTGAAACAGAAGAACAACGAGAATCTCGGCATGAGCAACGGCATGCCAAGAGGCAGCAACGCGCCGGGTATCTGCTAGTAAATATATAAAATAAAACTACTATTAAGTAATACTACAATGAAATACTATTGGAGTTTTTTTTAATTTAATATAATAATTTATTTATAATAATATTTAATATATAAAATATTCTTTTCTTTTACTTACCCTCTCTCTCTCTCTCACTAACGGTTTTTAGGCTTTTTACATTACTACAAGAAGCATAAGGAAACATCGTTTTACTTTCTTGTAGCCAACTGATGGGTCTTCTACTTCCGATATTGGTGCGAGGCTAACTTGCTAAGCGTCAGTACACTCGTATAGTGGAAGACTTATATAATCTATAACCTATTCTGTCTGAAACCCTCTACATAACACTAGGACTGCAAAAAAATGCCCGCTATTTACTTATGTCTTGTGGATCGGTTTTCGTGCCTTTCGATGCTATGTCTGCATCTTGCACTTCAGCTTCATTTAGGTTGCTTAATTCGGCAAACTGCCTGTCTCATTTGTGGAAAATCTTATGCATACAAATGCTAAATGTTTATTGACTGTTATCCAACGGCTTTCCCATATTGTGGAAAGCACCCTACTGCCAACTATTTCAGCAATCCCTACAACTTTTAGTGTGTTTACTGCTCACGCAGCATGACTTAAATACAGCCTGTTTTCTTCATAGGTGATGGTGGATATGATAACTCCTATCGGTACAAGTTGAAATAAAATCTTTTTATGCTTAAAGCCTCTCTGTTTTCCTAAATGTTGATTAAGCTGTCATAGCCTGTCCCATAAACTGCTCCTATTACTTGTGTACAATTTATAATAATCAGTGTCAACTTATCACTTCAAAGATATAGTTGACATTTTATCTACACCCACAACAAATGCTTGAGCTCAAAAGTACACAAAGAGTATCTCTTATTTTCATAACAGTTTCATTATACTACAAGAGCATTAGCCAGCCATATATAAGTACCGCAATGTGCACTTGACTTTCTGGCCAATGACGTTGCTATCAAAAAAACTTAATAAGTGCAGGCACTTTGGTGCACTCAAAGTGTCTTCGAATGAATGCCACAAAAAAAAAAAAAAAAAACAGAAAAGCTTTTGTTAATGCATTTTCAAAAAAACATGTGGTAGTGTGAGAAACCTATGACAAACAACGACAACAACAAAATAGTGCTTATTAAAACCAATATTTTTTTGTTTTTTTAGCTGGTTGTTATTGTTGTTGAGCGCATTTGTCATGCGTGACGCATACGCGCAGACGCAAAACGAGTCAGTACCGCAGCAGCATGCAGTCTTCTGTGCATAAAAACATGGACCAAAGGCAACATGAATGCGCAACTAGTTTATTGACCTTTTCTCTGTGGCGCTTACTAAATAACCGTTAGCAAGTGATTACCAATCAGAGCCAACATTGGTCATACAACGCTGGCGACGATTTTAGCAGTTTTTTTCGTCCATTGTTGGGATAGCTGTGGTTCGAGCATGGTTTGATTATGGTCATCAGCGAGTTCAACATCGACGCCATCGACACTTAGTTATGGTTGGAACAGTTTATTTTTTTTTTCTTTTTTAACCGTTGTTAAATATGTTCGTTCATATCTGAATTTATGGCAAGTCGCGCTGGAGAACTTCAAATTTCGATAAGGCAAACGAGAAAGCGCAGTCACTGAAAAAGATATATTTCGACATTCACTCACATTTTTGTAGACGACTTAGTGAGCAGCCAAGTGAAATGAAAGCTTCGATTATCACCGACAAAGGCGATTTATTTGATAAATTGAGTTTTTATTATATTGGATAAAATAATATTAACAGGTATATGAATGTCAGTGACGATGACGTTGATGCGCACGGGCTGTGTTACTGAACTTTGGTAAGATTGCTTAATTGAATTAATAAAGTCGTTTTCGAAGAAGATAAACGTCTTCAGATTTTGAATATTATATCTACACTGATAGTTGTCTATTGTAGATGAAAAAATACATAGATAGAGAAGGCAAAAAGAGGAGACATATGTCTCCCACATCGTTATCATACAAGAAGATAAAAGACTTTTTACTTTTAATCGATTTCCTCAGCTGATGTCTTAACTTCCACAGCTTCTTTGACAAACCATACATTTAAATGCTGTATCTGGTGCAAAGTGCAAGTGAGGAGTGCACGCTTATCCAGTTTTTAAAAATATTCGACCAGAGGAGCCTCCATTCGTATGGCAAAATGAGCTCAAATAAAATATTTGCAGCATTTCCTGCAGCCTTCGCAATTTTGCCAAATGAGCCAGCCAAAACACTGAACTGGCCACTGTTTTAAGCCACTCATACTCGGATAATTGCACTACTCACTCAACGTCATTATCACATTTCTTTTGTCATTTTGACCCAATTTGCCGCATGACAAGAATAACAGTAGCTGACACACGTCAGCGGCCACTTTGAAACCGCATTGGAAAATTCTTGAACAAAAATATCCGAAGGCCTTTTTAAATAAACACTTGCTAATAATTAAGTGGCAGCTTCACGATAAAACCAAGAAAAACCAACGGTTGACTGCAATTAAATGTTTGCAAGTTGAAATTATTTAAAGAAATAATTTATTGACGTTTTTCAACGTTTTGTTTGCGGTTGGGTTTAATGTGCATCTGACAAAACTTTCGCAAATCGCGAAACCGGTTCATCAACATTACTGAACTAGTTGACAACAATTACCAGTATCTTTTGTGCTATCTTAAGTCAAAAGAAATAGAATACCATAAACTAAAGTTCACACGGCCGGCAGAGTGCACGACTAACTGGCTACACTTGTCCAAATTACTTGAACAACTTCAGACGAGCAATTCAAGCGGATTTTGTCGGGCACATTTCACAGTTAAATTTGACATGAAATAATTTCATTCCAAAGACAATTGTGCTTGTGCTCATATCTGTTATTATTTTTCGCCTTTCATTAATAAAAACCAAATAAAAGCAACAACGACTGCCCACTCGATTATTTTCTTTTGTTACTTGAGGTTGAGATACTTTGTTGTTTCTGTTATTTTCTTTTTTTTTCTTTTTGTTTTCGCTTTCGCTTTAATGTGAAAATGTTGAACAAAGTGTTAAATTTCTACACGTTTTATGCATTTTTACTCTCTTTCATACAGCAAAAAATGTTTTTCTGTTTTTTGTTAAATTGTTAACTCACCGCGCTTAATCGCGATAATTGTAGTGCATCGTCATTGCTAATTATTGATTTGCTTTGGTGTTTATTAGTTATTTACATGCGAGCTTGGATTCCAACTGCACTTGAGGAAAATGAGATTTTTTAAAATTTCAGTTTAGAAAATTTTTTAAAAACTTCAAATATTTTGATAGTTTGATCCGAAAAAATCCAGAGTACATTAGCTTAGGGAATTTTGCCGTTTCGATACACACAGGTTCATTTGACGGAGAAACGCAAGAGCCACTATATCAGTTGTATAAAAGAGGCTAAATGATCTACTTGTTTGAATATATAATAAAGAAATGTAATATATTTATTTTTTCTTAATATATTTAATATTTACACTTTGCTATAAACGCTTGGCATAAGAAATAGAGGTGCTCCAATATATGTGAATGATAAAATCTGAAACTGGAATAAAGAATGGAAAGTTAGGAAGGGCGAAGTTAAGGACCAATGCTGTACATCATTATCTAATAATCTGACAAGTCAGTATTTTATGAAATGTCCCGTTGATTTCATACATATATATTAATCTATTCACAATGGAATAGTTTTGGAAATAATAGGTGATGCTCCTGTCGAGATCTAGATCTGTTTTGCGAATCCATTTTAAGATTTTTTTTTTTAAGAGTAGCCTGTGCCTGCACATTAATGTGGCATTTATTTTTAATTTGTTAATTTGGCTATAGTTGGTCAACTGTACTTTCTGGGGCAGAACAACCGCTCTATGTCAATTTATCAATCTATAAAAAATATATCTATCTATCTATAATGTTAATGTAATGTTTTTCTTTCAATTGTTCTTAGTTAATAAATATCATTAGAACCATTTATAAATTTCCTGATATAGCAACTCTGTCTATTCTAGCAAGAAGTTAATCTATAGACATATTATTTGAGTCAGGCCAAATTTTTAAGCTACATACATTAATTTTTATTTTATTATTTTTTTTTGTGTTTTTCATTTTAAATTCCTTTTCCTTATATTCGATTTTTAAACCAACTGATAGGTATTGTCGGAACTTATATAATGCCATCTGCACCCCCTTAAAAGAGAGTTTAAAAAATACAAAAAAAAAAACTCCAACTGCACAATCAACAAACTCTGTGTGCGGGAAATTATTATACACTACAAAAAGTACACGCACCAAGCCAATTCCAAGCAGACTTAATTCAATTGATGAGTTTTTCTGTATTTGTATTTGCCACAAGCAAGCAAACGAACCAGCGAACGGAAGTACCGGACTATGTGACCGAATCAAAACTCTCTAAACACAAAATAATTGAGTGGCTGTTGACCAGAAATATTCTACAGAAATTGCTGCTTGAATCATCAACACGGAACGACAACAACAATAACAACCATTGATTGTTGATTTGAACGCTTCCGTTTGGCTTTCAATCAGCATATGAGCAACAACAATGAACCTGACAGTAGTCAAATGTTAACGTGCTTTACGCATTAACAAACAAATGCAAAGTAACAGCCGCGCAGACAGCATAACAGACTAATATTCGAGCGGAGAGATATACCGACAAAATAATTGCTTGGCGGTGTTATGTGCTATCAAGCAATTTCCGATTAGACTTTTAACTTGTTGTTGCAACAAAAGTAAGCCTAATGAAAAGTGCAAGCAGCAGTAGCAGTAACAGCAGCAGCTACAATTTTAAGCTGCCGACCCGATCCCAAAAAACAAAGTTCGCTAAAAGCAGCCATAAAAGCTAAGAGCTAAAAAAGGCAACAACCCAAAGAAACCGGTAAGCAAAAGTTATGTTGGCCAAAAAAACAAAACAAAACAAAAATAACAAAAAAAACACAAAAAGTAAAAACTGTCAACATTAGCACAAACAAACACACAAGCAAAAGCACTCTGCTATACGTACTCGTATATTGGGTATATGGTTTGGAGTGAACACAGAGAGAGTGGAATTCGCTGGGGGCCAGCGACCACTTTAACAAGTGTCTTGACGCTTGCTATTTACTTGCTGTTGTTGCATGTTAGCATTGCTGCAAACTTGCGTAGACAGTGCGCAGACACAAAATGCAATAAGCTCACAGCGACCACGGCGTCTCCAACATTTGCCGAAATGGCTAGAGCAATAGAAGCAGCAACAAAAATAACAAAACTACAAATCCTAACCATTAACAAAAAGAAAAAAATTTTTAAAACAACAAAAACACTGAACAGCGTGAAAAACGAAACTAAAAGTTGCCGCTCACTGAGCTGCGTTGCGCTGCGCCGCAGCGTATCTGCGAAATTTTGCTTCTGCTATTGCCGTCAACATGCTGAACGGGGATGCGCGGCTATGTTGCTAGCTACAACTTTATTGCTGTGTCTATACACTCTCACCCTCCCTATCACTTCCACGCACACACTTGCACTTTTATGCTCATACACGCACCTCAAGCCACAGTGTCTTGTTCTTTTTGTTGTTGTTTCTATGCGTTTGCGAACATTTTTACAAAAATTTGAAAATGGAAAGTCGTCTCGTCGTCTTCGACTCTGTAGTCATCATAATCATCAGTTGAAGTTCTTTATTTGTGTTGCCCTCGCGCCCGCCACCTACTGCGCTTACTATTTTTGCTCCTACGACTCCTACTTTAGCTTCAAACTGGTTGCTTGTACACATTATAGCATGCAACATGTTGTTGTGCTGATTTGCTTTTTGTTGTTGTTGTTGTTGGCGTTAATATTGCAACTTTGTCAGAAATTTTATTTCGCTGTCTATTTTTATTTTGTTGTTTTTATTTGTTGTTATTTTTATTTTCATTTTTTTATTGGTTTTTGATTTATTATTTATGTTACTTTTCGTTGCATTTCGTTTCGGCACGTTGGGCTAATTGGTTTTGTGCCTGTCTGCGCAACAGCATCGACGTGCGAAGAAAAATGTTGTTACTGCTAAGTAGAAAATTATTTCTTTTTTGTAGATTTTTTCGTATGCATGTGTGTATGTGTGCGTGTGGGTAGACATAAAAAGTTGCTAACGAAAGTTGTATAGTTTATGCACATAGAAAGCGAAAGCCTTTTACTATAATAGTTGGTGAAAATTATTGTTGAAAATTTTAAAAGAATAATTAATTTTATTTACACGACTATCTCTAAAACCAGTGATGAGAATATAAAACATTTTTGCAATTAGTTCTTTGAAACTCAACGAAAAAAAAAAACCAAAATTTTTAATTTACTATATAACAATCACTTATCAGGATGTTCAAACGCGCTAATCTCCGTAAACATTTCAATGAAATGTTTGGAATGGATATGATTGAACCCCGAATCCAAATAGCACGGAGAAGGAAAATCTCACACAGACAATTTCACTTTCGGAGACAGAACAACGTAATTTTTTCTCTCTATAGCCTTTATTTGCTATTATAGTCAGACAATATCCAGCGAATTCTTAATGTTTAAAAATGACATAAGTATGACTTGATCACTCATCCGTCCTCTAGCCTAAATTATTATATAATATAGCAGTATTATATAATGCAATAGTCATTTCGTAACAGTCTGTCTGAAATAGTGTCTGCCCTAATTTCACCTCAAAATTAAAAAAAAAAAAAGAGTAATGATACCTTTAAGTTTGATACACTCGCGATCTAGTAGTACTAACTTAATCGTAATATCTCGCTGGCGCGATGGGTCCAAAAAAAAAAAAAAAAACAGTACTTTGAAAAAGAATGGATCAGGTTTATTTTAATGCTATACCATCGGCTTATCCATGTGTTTTGAAAACAAAAGAAATTTTGTTACCCGGCTTGTATCTCATAGTATAAATCATATACAAAACGAAGGGAAAGAAGAGCGCAATACTCTTGTGTGTACTTAGTACAACAACAGCAACAACAAAGAAAATTCAAGAAGCAAAAAAGTAAGTATACCAAGGTCCGCTTCAGTGCAAAAAAATTGTTAAAATCGGTTCAGTACATTTTGTGCCAAAACGTTACATACAATTTCTATACGATAAATTTTGAATATTAGTATATATATATGGTTTATATATATGGTATATGACTTGGTCCAATTTGTCTATTTTACAAGGTCATAGTCATATTATATGGCCAAATAACATCAAAAATTATCTTAAAATTATTGAAGCCAGCCACATATTCAATAAAACTGGTAAGACTTTAACAGCACCATCATCATCCATGAAGTACTAACCAGAATATTGCGGAAATGATAAATTATACAAAAATATAGGAGTATGTGCCAACACACGTACACACACAATTGAACCTGCTCATTGATAATAGTTTTCACTCGCTCATTGTATTTATTATTAAAAATTCAAATACGATAATTTTCAAAAGGCGCCACCACACAAAACTATAGAAAATATTCGCAATCTCATGAAAAACCCACACACGCACAACGTGGAGTCTGAATAACATATTTTCTTTGTTTTTATTGCTGATAAGCGTTTTCATTGCAATGCGAAAACTTTCACTGCGTACAAGGAAAACAAATAAAAACAATAAATATAATAAAAGCAGTAATAATAAAGCATTATTAATGTGCTAATTTTAAACAATTATTGCTGATACTCTTTGTTTAATGCTGGCTTTATTGCTTGCATCAAGCAGCTTGTAACACAAACTTCATAAAAAGTGACATACGTTGATCTATGATAGAGGACGCACCGTGTAGACGAATCAGATATGTTTACCTAGGCTCTAAGATTTGCCACTAAGTGGGAACATCTGTGATAATAGGTAATATATAAGAAAAACAGAAATTTCGAAATCAATGGAAGGCAAGACCGGCTGACGGCAGTAACCTG
This sequence comes from Cacoxenus indagator, assembly GCA_035041755.1. NCBI lineage: Eukaryota > Metazoa > Arthropoda > Insecta > Diptera > Drosophilidae > Cacoxenus > Cacoxenus indagator. The sequence continues at coordinate 1,389,448 of JAWNKX010000240.1, forward strand.
CCGACCCATTTAGGCCAAACACTAGCCCTTTAAAATACCGTAAGTCCTTGGCTATGGAAGTGCCACCTAACGTCGGAACGACGCAACACTAAGCTCAATTAAAAGATATATATGTAGCGTACAAAATCTGCGACATAGCTGAACTAATGTGCTTTCCTTGTTCATATACGAGTTGTGAATGCTTTTTGCCTTCTTTTATCACATCAAACTCTCTTTCGCACACTAACTCTTAGCAGCAATCACGGAAACAGTAAAATGCAATGACTTTGTGCAAGTTTTTCTTTGCCAATGTGGAAAGTCAAAGAAGAATTCAATGCCGTGAAAATGATTTGTCGGAAGTACGCAATAAAGAAACCGTAAACATTGATTTTGATTAAAGAAAAAAATTAATGCGGTAAATGTTGGCAATAGTTCAAAGTAGTCAGTTGTAAAAAAAAAGCGCTACTGCTTCAATATATTTTTAGGCTATACCTAAGCCAGCCACAACGAACGAACCCAAAAAATCCATAAAATTATTATGATAAAATCGTGATTAACAATAGTTCAGATGCCAACGCACAAAGAGCCGAAACACCAAAAAGTATCTAATTAAATGCGATTAGGCGTCGCTTTAACATTGTCTATCACGACGACTTGAATCGAAACATAGCGACTCAAGTCAAGTCAAGTCGAGTCAGGTCAAATCAAACTTGGTCTGCCTTCATGCCAATGAGGCAGACATAATGCAAACTGTCAAGAGACTAACTCTGAAAATATTCTTAACCTGACTAAGATACACAAACAAAGCCCAGCAAAGATAAAACGCGCCTGTTCGCACATTGTTGAACGAGTATTTTGCGTCTTTTGTTCGTAAAACGCGAGATTCCATAACAACAACAAAAAACCAATACATTTTATGACAACTTCAAGTTCTGTTTTTTACTGTAGTTTTTATTGTAAATTTTATTTGCTGTGCATGCTCATAAATACGAATGTATAAGCCCATTAGACAAAGTTGAGTTAGTGTTTTACACGCGTTTTCGATCTCTACAAATTCAAATGGGATCACAAAAAATAAAATAAAGACAGAAAATAGAAAAAACGAAGAACAATGTTAAAAAAAAAAAGGAGAAGTAACAGAAAAATGTATTGATTGCGTCACAGTCGTTTAACGGTTAGTTTAGCTATTAAGAAGTTTTTACAACGCTCATGAGGCTGTCGTAAAAGTAATATTTTTTTTTGTCTTTTTTGAAACCACCACAACTTAGAGGGTTTCAAGCCTTTCTAATGGTTTATGAAGTCAATGAAAACTTAAAGCTTTATATTTCGTAGTTGCATATACATTTATCACAATGAGCCAATTTGCTAACTTTATATTAAAGAAAAAAATCATTCAATCTATGGCACATGTAAAGATCCTACAAAGTCATAAAAGTTTACGTGTTCTGTGGATGGTTAATCTTAGTACTTACTATGCTTTTAGATTTTATCCTGTTACTTTTAAAATTTCTAGTTGTTGTTGTGCCATACATAGAAATCATAAGATATTTTGCCTTTACTATACAATACCTTCTACAATTCACTAAAAATTAAAAAAAGCACTTACGATATTATCCCGGTAACGGGTTAGTTGCCTGAGACCCACACAATAACTTATTCACCAATTCTTAGCAACTATTCGGATTCTCAAACGACCTTGATTAATTACTCAAAGTATTGCGATATGCATAGTGTACCAATAAACTGACACCTGTATCTCAAGAAATACTCACATTATAACAATTGAAAGTCTTCTAATTCTGGCTGAGCTGAGGTTGAGTAATTTCTCAATGAGTTGAGTTAAAGTTCCCCTTATATTATTTAATGTAGAAAAATGGTAAAACCATTAAATTAAAGTATAAACTTTTGTAGCTCAGCAGGGTCGAGATTTGTGTCAAATGCGTTTAAAATGCAAACAAAATATGCCCGAAAAAAGGCGCTACACAAGAGGAATGAGAAAAAGCGCGCCAAACCGGTTAGCAAATAATGCAAAGAACCGGTTGGATTTTGAGTTGATTTCGAAGTTCTTTTTTTCTATATGTAAGACAGTTTTTCAATCAACACAGTCTGACACAAATTTACGCGACAGTGCTCAAGAATTTATTTAAATTAAGTGCTTTAAGAAGTGTAGAAATAGGAAAACGAAATATCTGAAAATCTGAAACGTATCTACACAATCAGTTATGCAAATCTGTGATACTGACAGCACTTTATTTATTTCCTTTTCATTACTATTATTATTTTTTTTTATTCCTAAAAACACTTTTTTATTGTTTGTTTTCTTAGTATTAATGTACATAGATAACTTTAATTGTTTTCAATTGAACATACATTTATTTGTCTATATCGATTGTCACTTTTCCACCGAATGAGTTGGCAAATGTTCAATTTCAGCATTTTTGTTTCAAATTGAGCCCAAGGCAAACAAAACGTTATGCCAAATCAACGCAAAGACTTCATCACTTTAAGTAGGAAGTAGTGCATTTCTACAATCAGATACAAACGCACACACACAGCTCCAAATAACTTTCAGCGATTTTTAAATGAGTAGTTGATAAAAATAAACACTAGCCGCCAAAAATGTTGAAAGGCGTGAAGCTTGGCAAATTGTTTATTAAAACGATACGCTTTCGTATTGCATGAAAAAGTATCTACTTCAAAGAAATTTTTTGATTGTATTCATTACGGCTGCTGAGCAAAAGTTTAAGCATCTGAGTAACTGAACAGTCTCTTGGTCGGGTTCTTGGTGTGAAAAAGTGCAACAACAAAAAATGAGAAAAAAAGAAAAAAACGATCCTTTACTTGACATGAAAAAGCCGTCAAAGCCCATTGAAAAGTCTTCCGCTTTTAAATTATAAGCTGTTATAAGTATTACTTGCGCGCTTCAGATAAAGTAATTTAATGTTGACAACGAGGGTTGTGCGAGGAGTGTACCCAGAGAGAGAAAGAAATGGCTAAGCCCCCTTAACTTGTTCTTTGAACGCACTCCACCGAATATTAATTAATAGAAATAATACAATGTCGGTGACACCCACAACTTTGCTACAAGACAGACTCGTTGATCTCCCAGAGCCCGGGATTGCACCTTAGAATATCTCCAAGCGAGAAATACACTATAGCAAACAAGTTGCACTTAAGTATTTAAAATCCAATGTTTATTCGACCTAAAATTTCGACAGTGAAAAATTCAATGCTTGGGATTACTGCATTGTGTATTGTGCTGCCCCAAAGTCAAGTCAAGTCATATCTCAAATTGAATGTATTAGAAGCTTGCATGAATTCTGGCCAGTGACATGGTCAAAATTCGAATAAACAGTCTAAATAGCTGGGTAACAGCTGTGTGATTCGATGGTTTTGACATTTCTCAACACTAAAAGACCAGCTGCCTATTGACGCTAATCATGGAACGTTTAAAATTACAGTTTCGACATTCATTACTACTGTTAGTTGATTTGAAGAAATCTGTTACATGGAAACCATACATTTATGCCCTGTTCACAGTGCAGCTGAATTACTGAATCGAATCCTAATTTCGAATCACGAACAGCTGGTTTTTGTTTTGGTTATAAACACGTTGACAAATTGTGTGATGTGAAAAAATTTAACAATTTGTAGAAAAAAAAATAGATATTTAAGAATCATTTATATTGTGTACAAATGTGATTTAGGACTTAATTGAACTTATTTCTATAAAAAAAACTTCACATTTTAGTTTTTACTTACTTGTTTTGTGTCATGATAAGCTGTTTATTGTTTTGGCGCACAAAAAACAAGAAGAAGATTGTTAAGAGTACCACTTTTACCCCAAAAACTTTGCAACACTGTCAGCAATTGTCAGCCCACTTTCAGAATCGTTGGCGAATCCATTTATGGATTTGAGACGATTCGTATCGCATTCTACAACAACAACCCCCTGAATGACGTCACTTTTCCTTGTGGTTGTTGTAAAATGAGATACGAATCACCGTCGATTCACCAGTGACTCGAATCCTAGCCCACTGTGAACAGGGCATTAGAGACTTAACGAACTTGAATTTTGATTAAGCTCACAATTGTTCTAAGCATATATATTAATTATGTAGTAAAACTGTTATTTTAAATTAAGGGATAGTAAATAATAATAAATAAAAAAAAAGCCGACTAAAACAAATATTTTAAGGAAACTCTATCATTCTATAAATAAATTCTTTGATTTTTTATAATGCATCAAACATTATCCCGAAAACTTTGAGCATCTCCTTAAAAAATAATAAGATTTTACCAATTTTTCTATCCATTCATTATTTTAGCCTCTCATAACTACTTAAACAACACTCGCATCATACCAAATCGTCGAACGTCTGCCGTGTGAATCAGTCTTGAAGTGATAATGATACCGTCCAGGCTTCCTACCTCCTTGTAGTCTCGTTTACTCACATGATGGGCCATTGATTTATGGCAATTTCAACTTAACGCTTCAATTTTTTTTTATTATTTTGTTGTTGTTGTTGTTGTGCGATCTCTCTAAATTGAGTTATTTATTTCTTGAGCAACACTTTGCTATAATTTTTTAACAACTCAGCTCAACTCAGCCCAAGTCAAATTCAACAATGTAATTTTCACCAGAGTGAAAACGTGGCTTTTGATGCTTCCTGATACTGAACATCAGCTTGAACCGATTTGAGTAACTTGAAAAGGGCAAAAAGGCACTTGGCCAGCTCAACTTAAACATATTAAAACTGACAACGTTTTTTTTTTCTGACTTATGTGCAGCCAAAGGAAGCTACTCGTACAATTAATGCAGCACGAATTTACAGCTTTTAAGATTTTTTATTATTTACAAAGTTTTCTAACAATGATTTTTCTCTTTGCAGCTAAATTGCAACACGAACAGCTAAATTAAACAGTGAGTAACCTTTTTTATTTATACACAATATTGGCTTTTATTATTTGCAAAGCAATCAAAAATGTATTAAGTCCGAAGTGAACAAATATATAAAACCAATTGGCAACTTTAAAAGCTTGAAGTTACATTTTCATAATTTACTTAATTAAATAAATATTTTTCTGTGTATTGGTAATTTATTAAAGCTCAACAAGCTCAGGGACGCATGTGCCATACTAAAATATCAAAGTATTTTAGAGGAATGCAGAGATGTTAATCATTTCATTTGTTTCAAAAAATCCACCTGTCATAAAGCCACGAGCAGTTGCCATTTAAAGAACTCAACCATAGTTCCGGCTAAAACAAATTTCTCAATAGCATTTATACTACTACTACTACTAAAATGATTACTGTAACAACTGACAACGTATTTTTTATGTACATCAATGTTATTGAACGAATTTTATGACAATGGATTCCAACGACCACAAATCTGGTAAACATGCATTCACATTTCATGCTCTAGAAATGAACATGAAAAATGAAAACTTTACAAGCACAATGAAAAAGAAAACGAAATACTAACACAAAATTATAACTTTCGAAGCAATTAGCGGGGAAAAATCTATTATTTTACCAACTGCAGTTAACTCTTTCACTTGCTCAGTCCTCTCTCGCTCACCGCACAATTTGTCAAAGTGGCGCAAGCGGTTGCGCTTGGTCAAAATGCATGTGCCCAGGCTCAAAGCGCAACTGAAGCATAATGTTAGTAGTTCATTACAAAATAAAATGAGAAAGGTAAATCTCATAAAAATATAAAAAATCATAGAAAAGAAAAATTTTTGAAAATAAATGACAATCATCTAGTACAAGCAACTGAATACAAGAATGCTCAGTTGGCGGCAGAGAAAACCAAAAGTGAAAATATATCAATTGGAAAAGTGAAAAACTATTTTTTACATTTTTCTCACACAAATCAAGCATGAAGTGATATGTAGTAGTATTGGGAATCTGTACAATATTCTGTATCCAATTAAAAACGCTTAAAATGGTTTATTGACGCTAAGAAAGTTGAATTGCACAGCAATAAGGAAAGTGGCTTTTGTATAGTAAAAACAAGAAACTAGTTTATTTTTATTAAATGTTTGTGTTTTCACTGCGCTTTGTCTGACTTGAAGCGTATGACACAAATTAAGAGCACTTCTTATAGTATATGTAATTTTAATTAATTACTTATTCATTACCTTCCTCGGTAGCTTTTCTATGATTTTTTTTTAATGCAATTCAAGCGCTTTTAATAAATAATGTCAATAAATAATGCCACAAATCTAAACGTTCAAAACAATAGACTCTAGATTTCCGTTTCCAGCTTCTTGCATGCCTTTTTCACACTAACAACTGCCAAAACCTCAACAATTCACAAGTCGTAACAAAGACTCGTTAATATACTCATCCATAGATATTTTTCTTTGGTCTATTCTTATTCGATGTCATTAGCAGCGTTATTGCATTGTCGTTCTTTTGTTGCCATCACAGCTCAACACAACTTAACCAAATTGTCAATTGTTGTTGCCACTCTTTTGTGCCTTTTTTCTCAACTCGTTTTCTGATTTAACAGTATTTTGACATAAATTTTAAGTCACACACAAATAGTTTTTCAAAGAAACAAGTTCAATACTTATTTTTTAGATTTTTTTGGCCTTTCAGCCGAGGTGACTACAGAGCCAAGCTTATAAATCGCTCAAGCTCTACAAAAAAAGCGCACACGTTCCAAAGCTGCTACAACACAAATGTTAATTCAAGTATAAAATATTCATAAATAATTTTATTTTTATGCTTTTACAAAACGTTTTTTTTTTCTTCTATTTTTAGTTGTTTTCTTAAACTTTTTGTGTCATAATAGCGCATTCTCAAATATTTTTTAGTTCAAAGAGTTGACCAACAAATGTTCGGGTTCATTGTTCTTTTTAGTTTATTTGCTTTCCTCAACTTTTAGTTCTTGAACAATTAAACATTGAAGAATAGCAGTATTAGCGCCATAAACATAGATAATGGAAGGTGTTCTGGTTTGAAATATGCGGCTTAGAGGCAGCTCAAATAGTCATCAGAACAAAGTTTGAAGTGAATACCTTTCGAATTCATCAACATATTGAATGCAAACGAGTGAAATACTTTGTTGATTCGTTTACCTAATCTGGCTATTGATAAGATACATTTCTAAAGAGAGAGGCACAAACATGTCAAGGGTCTTATATTTATTGTAACTTTACAGTTTGCAGTAGAACTGTTCTCCGATTAATAACATTTTGATTCCTTAAAGTTTAAATGAAAGAAAATGAAATAAAAGGAGAGAAATAAACAAAGTGAGATGTATATTGATATATAGAAAAAGAAATCGATAGCTAAAGCGATAGATAGATGATAGAGAGATATTCAAATATGGATGATAGACAAACAAATAAACAGACAGATATATAAGCAGATTGATAAATATATGGATATATAGATAGATAAAATTAGTTGGGCAACGGCCAAATCATTTATCGAGGAATGGTTCAGAGTCATCACCCTAGACCTTTGGGCACTCAATAGGCGCCTTCGTTAAGGCAAATTGCTTATCTGCCCCGGAAACTCCTCTTGAATTTAAATATTAGTAGATCGCAACTAAACCTGCTTGTGGGCTAATTAACCGGTCACCACCACCTAAATTACCATCTGCACATACTAGGTTTTTCACGGTGAGAAATAGTAAAAATAATAAAGCAGAAAAAAGAAACGAATCCATGGCAAAAAAAAGTTGTTTGTTTTTTCTTGTTAAAAAATTACTTAAAATTATTAACACAAAACACTTGGTCCAGTGTGAAGGCCAAGCAGTTAGACCCCAATCGGGGTTTGGGTTAATAAGGATGTGTTGTTGCCTTATGAAAATTAAGTACTATGGCTCGTTACTTAAATTTGGTTTTCAGTAAGTTCAAATCCATAATTTTAGTCAATGTTCTATCTATTTATTTATCTCTTAGCCTTGGAAGCTACACTAAGCGAAAAATATGCTTAACTTGTAATTCCTTAAAGTAATTGATTTTCATCTCACCTAAGCATCGTAGAATATATTTGTCAAATGCGCAAGCAACAATTGATAAATAATAAATCATGACTCATAACAACTCAAAATGAAAGCAAACATTAAACAAACATTAAACTCAAAGTCATTCTTAGTAATGTCTAAAGAAGTCGACTTTCACACGTTCTTGACACAATAAGCAGCTTATTAACAATCGATAAACGTCGCATTACCTACGGGTAGCTGGTATCAACGTAAACGACTGAACATCAGACACTTTCCGAAATGACAGAAGCTAAGAAATTATTATTTTATATGTACGAGTATTTATTTTTTTCAAACAGAAAACGCCGCACAAATTTTTGAAATCAAAAAAGTATTACAGGCATCAATAATTTGATGCATCATGTTGCGCTGAGCTGCGTCAACATTTTGAAAGCGCGCTAATCTGCAAGTTTGCCCAAGCGCATGCACGATCTGACGGAATTGAGTTTGTTGTTTTTGTATTTTGTTGTTGTAGTGAATTGAGAATGAAGAAAGCTGCTACTGCAACTGCAACTGCTACTGTAGCGTCGAGATACAACACATATATTCAGTTGCCGCCGTTGACTTGGTAAATGGAAACATTTGGGTTTCGTTTGACTTGCTTTGCAGCAACGACAGTGGCCATGTTGACTTGGCAGATTCTGACCAGTCATGCTTAATTATTATGATTATCGATGTTTTATGCGCAATAATTGTCGTCTGGTGCTGATGTTTGTTTGTTTCTTGGCCGTTACGTTGCTTAACATAGTGTATAACAGAACAAAAAACAAATCTCACATTTATTCAATTAGAATGTATCTTTATGAGCATTCGAGATTTACCATTTTCTTGCTCGTGCCTTCCCCATTTCTGTTTGTCATCTCAGCGTGCTGCATGATTATGGCTTTTGCTTAATTGTCGTAATTGTTATTAGCCGCTGACTCCTCTTTTTTGCATTTGACAACACGTCACACTAACATGAATTTTTTCTTCCTTGGCATGTGAAAGAGGTACACAAGTTTGTTGCTTAAGTCTTTCGTTTGGTGCATGACAGCTTCCTTCAATTAAATTGCTGCGGCTTTTTAAGTGTCTCGCTCATTTCGTTGCATTTTGTGGTGTTGCTGTTGCAAGTTGTGAAATAAATTATGCAAGCGCTTGCAGCTATTTCGTGGATAAACTAATGCCTGTCTTACTCCCCTTACCATGCGAGTATTCAAATATCTTATCCTCACACACCCAAAGTGTCTAAGATGTCTGCTCTGGTGATTACGGTGGTGTTGGCGGTGTCTTTTGTATTACTGACCAACAGACAGATAGACGGTTGGACAGACAAAATGCCATTAAAATTTATTATATAAGCAAAATCATTTTTTTTTTCGTTTGATTTTACAACACACTACAACAAAAACAACAATAAATGACGTTATCAACTAAAACAGCAATCTAACCAGGATGGTCTACTTGACTACGAGCCTTATATTATAACATACATGCCTCCACCAACAACAGAAAACCAAGTTTTTAATAATATATAATTGTATATAATTGTATTATAACTTTATCAGAAGGCTTGTGCGATTACGGGTTATGAAGACCTCGGCACCATCAAATTTAACCGTCTTTCTCGTTTTTGTGTCATTTTTTTTTTCGAATATTTTTAAAATATACTTGTTAATGCTTACGGCTGTCAACAAAGTTAAACTATTATTCTGGATTTGTCGCGTTTTGCCTTTAGATCATAAAGCGCCGCGTAACTGCAAAAAATGTGTCAGTCAATTTCACCAGTTATATGTAAGTTGGGTAGACGCAATACCCAACATCATAGCCATCCCCACTGTCTCGTCAAAATTCATTGGTTATCAACAGGTAGCCACTCAGCCAGGCAGCCAATGTTGCTACAACAAGTTCAACAAGTAACTCCTTTGCAACAACAAATGCGTAGTGATGTAGCTTTTGGAGTTTATTAATCATTAGTTGCGATTGCTACAATAACTTTATTGAATAAGATTTTGAAATTTGGATGCAGCAGCCAATACTTTTTTGGCAACTACTCTGGTGTAAATAATTCGTATTTATGCAACATTTTCGATTTTTAAAATGGTAATGTCTCCGAAAATATTTGGACTGCGACATCTTTGGAATACGTTCAGATTATGTAATTTATTTTAATGCAAAATCGACTTTTCGTCCAATGGAAGACATAAGCAACGAACTTGTGGCAATGATCGAAATATATAAATGATTCCTTTTTTGTTATGAGTCGTAATTCCTTCGAGCTATAGCTTAAATTTTCAGGGTATTTGAAAACACTCCCACATGACAATCCAGAACGGAAAATGTAGTAAAAACTATTGAATAGTATAATGATAAAGTGAAACTATAGTAGAGTGTTCAACGGATCTCATGATATGCACGTAAATATAATGTTCCAAAGTTATTGTGCAACACAGTCACCCTCGAATCTGAAGCTAAGGAGACTTTGCATGAACAGATCTTTATATCTCACACAAATATTTGTACAAATTATTTGAAATTCACCCGTTAGATGCGTCAAGCGTACTGTCACAATCGTCGTATTATAGAAGAAAAAAAACAATGTAAAATTTTTGAAATGTTTGTAACAATTTTTAATGCAATTCAAACGTGATCAACGTGATCACCTACAACAATAGCGAGAGGCGCCAATTTACATAACTAAACAATTACAGAATTTAATCGCATTTTTAATTTTTTTTATTTATTTATTTTATTTTTTTTTACTTCTCCCATTTAATTTAATTTTTTTCTTGTTTGTTATTAAAAACTCCACTCCTGTATCATATAAAACGCGTCACCATGCTCATGTTGCAAGTGCACTCTTTTGAGTACTCTTCGAGCTAAGCGATTTAACAAGAACTTCAAACTGCCTACGCTGTGCTCACGTACAAAGCTTTCTACAAACGTCATAACAATAATTTTTGAGTACACGCAAACAAAGCAAAGCAACAAAATCACAAACTATCTTTGTACGTAACTGTCTATGCATTTTTGGAGTGGCCCACAGCAGCAACAACAAAAAATGGGTCAAATTGTCTGTCTGCCTGCGCCATTTGCAGCTTTGTTGTACTATTTAAATGCTACGCTTTGACATTGATGTCAATCAAATCCAACCAACTTTTATTTGATTAAATGGATTCTAGCTTATAGTTTTATTTGCTATTTGGATTTAGTTTAATAATGTGTATCTTTTGTATGCCTCCTCTGCCACCCGCTATGCATGTCACAAATAAAAGACATAGGCGTTAAACTTGTGCAGCATGCGTAGGCAACGCGTACATTTACCCACACAGGCTTACGAGTATATAAATACCTTAGCTGGGCAGATACTTTTCTAACTGCTTGAATGAAAACCATATAAAGTAGCTGTGTTCAAATTGGAAATCATGACCATAAAAGTTAAACTAATAAATGTTGCAGGAAGCTGATTTCAAAACAAATTTGCAGGCCAAACCAATGCAAAGAACGTATTCTATTAGGAAACTAAAACTCTTGTTTGTTGGAAGCATAAAATAAATTAAAATTGTGTTTTAAATCGCAAAAGCTGGCAGATAGCGAAACAAGACGAAAGTATTGCAAAAATAATAAGAACTAAAACATATTCCAGTAAATAAACAAACGAAGAGATGTGCTTTCTGACTTAAAAAGAAAAGAAAAATACACACTCAAATGGTTGGAATGAAAAAGACATACACACAACAAATCCAGAGAGAAGACTAGCAACAAAAGTTATAATATATATATATATATATATTTTGGCGCGACAGGTCTATGGGACCCAAGGCCTAGCTTCTCGCAACCATTCGCTTTGTGTGGGTTTTCAATTTTTGGGACGAATGGAAGGGATCTACAATTTTACGCCGAGTCCAAACGGCTAATTGAGAAGCTCATTCATGACAGTACTCCGATGTTTGCTTTGCTGTATTAAAATGTATAGGTCAAAGTTATTATAAATACTTTAAGTATTTAAAAATACGAGGGGAACCCATGGCCGACACTATCGACCGCATTCTCGAAAAAGCATCCGGGTTGGTTCACTCACTCATGAGCAACCAACCAACTAGAGAGAACTAATTCATGAATCTATACTCCTTGAACCTAACACTAATACACTAATGATAGAATAGAGAGCGCAAACACACAAAATTGATCTCTTCCAAGTTGTGTTTGAAACGAAAATGGAACAACAACAATAAGACGGCTTCATAAAACCGATAGAACACAAATGAAAGCGAGGCACACAAGCATCTCTATTCTTCCATTCTACTGCGCTCACAACATCAACGGTTGTGTGTTGTTATTTTGTTTTTAACCCCTAAATAATTTGGCCAAGAAAAAATACTTTTCCAATACAAACTTCATGAATATCTGACTACTAAAATATTCGGTTATTTTAAGCACCTATTTTTATTAACCTAAAAGACTAATGCGTTGAGAAAAATTTCATTTTTTGGTAAGAAGAACTACAAGTACTCGTACTTTCCATCTTATTGAACAGTTATCGTATAAATATGTGTACCTATAGAACGTACATGTACATGCGACTCTTTGCAACTTAATTACCTGACAAATACTGATTGACAGTCGTCTAAAAGCATACAAAGTGTGGTTGAAGTTGAAGCAGCAACAACCACAACAACTACAACACCATTAAGCATTATAAAGCAATAATAGCAAATACCTTAAAGATACATAACAAAAGAGTTTGTGAGTGTGTTTAATTTTTTTTTTCACTTTGTTTTTAAGTACAAGCGGCACTTGAGAATCGATCATTCCAACATTGTCATGCCACACACAACGAACAACAACAAATTGCAGTAGAATACAATGTAAAACTAGCAGCAGCAAAAGCAACAACAACAAAAGAAAACCAAACTAATTACAGCTGAAGTAATTTTAATATGGCGTGAAAAAAGGAAATCATTAAGAAAAAAAGCGTTTACTCTACGGCAAACAAGGAAGAAGAAGAACAGCAACAACAGCAAACAAATTATGAGGCCATTGCACCGTGTAAGCTGAGCAACATCAACAGTAACAGCATCAGCAACAGCAGCAGCAGCAGCAACAGCTGTAAACTAATTTTGTTTTTTTTTTTTTGCCCGTCTCACTGTCTACTCACAGAGTAGCGAACAGTTGTTTTTATTGTTGTCGTTAACTGCTTATCGCTTTCTTGCTGTAAGTTGGCTGCACTCCATTTTTCCACACGTAGTACACATCGATTCGCTGTTGCTGTCTCTTTCTATAGCATAGCGTTTGACCTAAACATTCGCAAGCATCTGTTGAACTGATAAACAACAAGCAAAACCACAAAAAAGTAGCATGCGATTTTTTTATAATATTTTTATTTTTATTTTTGTATTTGTATGCTGTTTGTGCGCAACAACTGCGACAGCAACAAGAGTAGCGCAGCAGCAGTGACAGCATCCAAGCTTCAGCAACAAGTGTGCGCATTTTGTTGTGCACTTATTGCTTGCCACTTGTTGTTTTAATGTTGCTTAGGTTGTTCTTCTTGTTGTTGTGGGCTTAACATGCATTGAATTTGTTGCAGCAACTTTTCTTATATGGTTCTTTTTTTTGTAATTCTACTGTATACATATAAACAAACGTACAGATATATATCCCTGTTGTCTGTTGTTTGTAGCTTTGCGCATCAAGATTGAACTGTTGCTATATCTTTGTTTGTTCGTTGGTTTGTTTGGCGACAGTAACATGCAAGAGCAACAAGCAGATAAAAATCGAAGACAGGAAATCGCACGCGAACGCTTTGATATGTCTGTATATATATGCTCACAATGACCAACAAAAAAGAGAGAGAATTAAATTTTTGCAATTTTTGAGCAAATTAAAAGTAATTAATATACAAGCAACAACAAAGCAGCCAGCTACAATATGTACAATATAGTATGCAACTCTCACTCAATGCCACAGCGACAACAACCACATTCAGTTGGCCATATTCGGTTTTGTAAAGTCGAAAGCAGAATGCAGAAATAATGAAAAGAAAAATAATTTAAAAAATAAATAATTAAATAAATAATAAAAAAGATAGGAGAAAGAAGTAAAGAAAGGCATTTCAATTCAATACAAGCAAAACAATTTACCAAGTTTGGCTTAAATGACAAAGCAAAGTCAAAGCAAACCAAGTCAAGTCAAATGGAAGCGAAGAGTGAGTCGAGTTGAGTCGATGCGATTCAATTCGATTCGAGTCGAACTGTGGCCATAGCATAAGACGTGTTTACTCGTACAGCAGGCAATGTTGAAGGCGGTGGCCAGCGATCAACAGCAACAGCAGCAAAAGCAATAATAATAATAACAACAATAACAAGAACCACTGTTACCACAATTGTCGTCATCGATGTCAACAACAGTGGGCAGCAGTAGCACATCCTCATAGCATGCATAGCAACACGTGCGTTTGCCTTTTACACACATGAAAAAAAGGCAAGCCAAGTCAAGCCAGTCAAGTCATTCACTCACTTACTCGCTCACTCAGTCAGTTTGTTGTCGACCAAACTTGGAATTTTTCGCGCGAATTGGCAGTCTTAGACAGTCAGACAAAAGCAACTAAAAAACAAACAACAAAAGCGCACGCGCGTGCGCAACATTTTCGCCACAAATGGAGTTATCAACCAAATGTGTCTTCATCAAAAAAATGTCGTCGACTGCTTCAACGATGTTGTTCTTCTTCTTCTTTGTTAACATCTTCGATTGGCAAAGTTCTATGTGTCTTAGGCGTAATTTTCCAAAGAAAAATTAGCCAATCCCACAGCTCAACTGCACGCATGCGAATCGTTTCCATTTGATTCAATTCGATTTGTACTTTTTATCTAATGAGCGCATTGACCACGTCCATCAGCGAAGAAGAAACATAAAAGCTCAAAACTTACTATCGCGTTTGAAGTGCATTGCCATCAACGTATCTATCTATCTGTCTATCTCTGTAACTCCTCGGGACATGTGTCCCGCTCAACAGTTGCCGTTTGCGGTAATTTGAACATAAACACTTATTAGTGACATCTTTGGCAAAATCAACCGAAACAGACAATCCAACAGACATAGGAATCAATCTTATTCGATAGTCCGTTTGTTGGTTTGTTGATTGGTTACTTTGCTTTGCTTTATTAGTCTCTATTGCTGTTGAAGCTGCCACTTGTTTGCTTAAAGAACTTAATTGCGCTGTTACCAGCATCACTCTTGTGAGTTAAACGCGTTGTGCGTTTTATGCCTTATTTAGTTCGTGAGTTAGCTAAATTGGTCACAAAAGGTATGCCCACTTGGTAATGAAGGAAGTAAGTATTGCAATGCGTGCTTAGCTTAGGGAATCTTTTACCAGCTTTATTTGGTTTTCTAGTGATTCCTTATTTTTAATTCGTCCTCCTACAGAAGAACAAACGGCTCAAACAACAAACTAGCGAACAATTTCAATTCTCAACTCAGTGAAAACAAAGAATACTTTAAATATTTACGCACATCAGTCAGCATTTCAACACAATGATTTTATACATCTCTCTACCATTCATTCATTTCAACGTCGCCGTCACTTTGCGAAATTTAAGCTTCAATAAATACACAAAAAGCGTATAACTCATTTTCGTATATTGCAGCAACTTTTAGCGTGCTCGTTTCTGTATCTGACAGTTTACGCAAGCGGCTCTTAGGCGGCTGTAAATATTTGCCATATGATTGTCAACTGAGTGGCCTTCATAAATGCAACTTGTCAAAAAATTAGCAAACATTGACTACGAAATGTCGCAGCCGCCAGTGTTGCTGTCTCTCACCACTCGCCGCTGGCTGCCAAGTTGCCGACAGGGGTGACAAACTACGTGTAACCAATCACTTTGATGCAGTCACTCGTATCGTATCGGCTGCTACTGCAACTTCTACTGCGCTGCAAAACCAGCAGAATTGATCCGAAACTAAATGACAACTTGGGTTGTCAGTTGACAGTTGGCGTGTCAAAAATGCTTGATTTGTTTTCTTCTTTTTTACAAGTGCAAAGACAATGGTGTGCGGAGGGCAGAAGTGAAAACCCAAGCACCACAAACGTTGAGAAACACGCACCAGAGTTGTCGACTAAACGGCGGAGCTCAAATACAAACATCAAAATTGCGTGCGAGTTTAACAGATTTCTGTTTCAGTTTTATTTTTTTTTTTCGAAATATTTCTTGTTGTTGTTGTTGGTATATGGGGCCTTTTAATGATTGTTTTTCAAACTTGTGGAATTTATCACCGCCATTCGTCATCGTCGTTTTGGTAAGTGATTTTTAATTGATTGTGTCATAGAAGTGTCAAAGTGTGCGGCAGCCTCAGCTCAATCGAAAGTTGGAGAATATGGCAGCACTTCTTAGTATTTCACACCTCCATGTCATAAAGCCACTTGACTCTCAGCCTTCGAAGCTGACTTATGTCAATGCACCACTCCACCTCTGGAAAAGGAACACTAAATGAATTGAGTCTGTGTTATGTCGTAAGTCGACACGAAATCGAAGAAAACTTTGACTTTTTATTACTGCAAGCCCAAGTGATAAAACGTTTATGATGGTACTTGGTGCATGTCGTAGTTACATAAAAATTGCATTTGTGTGGAAGATTTATAAGGCGCCATAGAATAAATTTGGACGACATGAATTTTGGGCGAGTGTAAAACATAAAACCGCTGCAAAAACATGCCGACAAATTTGTGCCATTCACGGTGAGCATGCTGTGAGTGAACGCCGTATCCAGGAATGCTTTGCTCGTTTCCGTACAGGAAATGTCGATGTCAAGTTGCACCTTGCTGTGGTCGGCCAGTCACAGAAAAAGCCGATAAAAGAATTACTTCGATCATCTGGTGCTCACAACTCGACCGCTTGAACGAAGCAATCAAGGAAAAGCAACCAGAATTGGCCAACAAAGATGTTCATTCAAAAAGGTACTAAAGAAAAATGCGAATACTTTTTATAACACCTAATAGTTTAAAGTGTTGGATATTGAAATGGGACAATATTACTATTGCTTGCTATATAAGGCCCACACGCATTTTATAGATCATTCTAGTTGAATGCTGCTATATGTAGCTCGTCGTTTCGGGCTGATATGCGCCAAGTGTACTGTGAGACACTTAAGGATTACTGGTCAAGACTGCCTTTCCTATGTGGTTGTTAAAGAAAAAAGTAATACTGGATTTCCTCTTCAAGTTGTGAGAGTTGTTCTTTGCTGATGTCATAAAGCCGTCATTACTTCTTTTAGTACTTGCTTACTCTGAAGCTCCGGCTCATCTAATTTCCAAAAGTTCTATGCATCCTTCTATTTTTCCTTATTTAATATAACACTAACACATTTGGCATTTGAAATTGTGAGAATTTAGCACAAAATTTCATTTGGAGTTAGGAAAATACACTTACACTTACCTCTGACTACTACTCAATACCAGCTCGCATAAACTTACTCACCGTCATTTATATGGATATCTATATATATATATTAAATATCTCTCTAACTCTTCCCTACACAGTGTTCATTTCAGACTCCGATTGATTGCTCCTGATGTTAACTTGACTACAATCCCTGTGCGTTCCATTCTTAATCACGCTTAGGTTGTGTTAAGCACGGGAGTATTAAGGCCAATTTTTTTTTATTAGATTTACAGATTTCAATTTAGAGTATCCTAGTTCTGCAACTTTTGTCGATAGCCCACATCTTTCAAACTATATTAAATCGTATCTCAATGTCCCTTTTCTCTCTATCTCTCTCTCTCTTTTGTCACGTTCCCACAAATTTTCCTCAAACTAATCACAGGAATTCTATCAAATCTAAACCCATCTATCTCATCAACGGCAGATCTAACTTTTGTCAGCACTCAACTTATCATCAGTGCTACACTGTACGACGAACCCAACAATTTCTTCGATTTGTGCCAATCAAAACACATTAAAATACGCCGCCAACGAGCGGCTATAATTCACTTGCCATACATTCAACTAACTCAACTCAACACACGTCAATAATAATAGCAACAACAACAACAGCAACAAGGTGCATTTGAAGCGCATTCAGATTGGCAGTGTTAAATACAAAAAATTTGCCGATGTTGCAGCAGATGTAAAACACATACATACACACACACACGCACACTCACGGCGACAATCATACGCCGAGCGAGCTACGAGTAATGACAACTTTGAAACAGTCAACGCCAAAATGAGTTGAACAACCTCAAAACGTTTTGAGTAAAGGCAATCTTAGAGCGAACGACCATGACGACGATGACGATGATGATGACGATGGTGATGGCGATGGCGATGGCGATGGCGATGAAGACGATGGCTCTAAGGCTATAAACTAAACATAGGCTAGACAACTCAGAGCAATGTAATGCGACGATTTCATTATGGAAGAACAAGAAGAAGAAGAAGCGAAGTGAGTGAAGTCAGTGAAGGCGCAGTGAGTGGAGCCGAAAAGGAAGACGTATGCGAACAACAACAAAAACAACAACACTTGAAATGAAATTGTCAATTCGAATAGTTGTTGCAACAACAATAACAGCAACGACAACTTGAAAATTGCATAGCAAAATGCATGCCGACTTAAATGTAATACGCATACGCTACATTGCATAATTGCAATGTTGCACAGTTGTTGGTTGTTGCTGATCGTTGTTGCTGTTGTAGTTGCCAGTGTTGCTTTCTAGCTTGCTCACTCAGCATTGTTCAGAGCTTTTTATATATTTTGTTGTTTATATTTTTTGCGGTCATATGCGCCTGTGCAATATATGTTGTTGTAATTGTGATTATAGATCAGTGTCGACACCTGATTAAATGAAGCAACTCTAACAAATCTTGCTAGCTGCAGTAAAATAATGGCAACAGGGAAAGCCAAGATAAAAAATAAGAAGACGAAAAATAAGAATAAATGTTGGTATAAGAAGAAGGAAAAAATATCCACAACAACATTTCTCATTGCCATTGCATCATATGTCTAAATGTTTTGTTGTTGTTAATGTTGCTGTTATTGTTGTTGTTGTTGTTGTACTCGTATTACCAGCGAAGTTGTAGGCAAGGCAAAGATGTTACACAGCACCGAGCCATCGCAACATCCTTTGAATGTCAATGTTAAATGTCGACATGTGTTTACTTGAACACTGAGCGCCAGATTAGGCGCCAATGATTAAGCTGGACAGCAGCTGACAGCTGTCTTTACAATAACAATAATAATAACACCACTTCATATACATACATTGGAAGCGATGCTTTTTTTGTTGTTGCAGCGTGCACTTGTATAAGACGAGTGAAAGTATTAAATTACCTGAAAGAAAAGTATCTGCAAAAGCAGCTGCTAACTAAAAGAAGCTAGTAAAAAGAAAATCAGTAGCTGCCACTTTATGTTAACTACACAACAGCTATCAAAGCATCGAACAAGCAAGCCAACAACACGAAAATTGTCAAATCATTGTCACACAACAAGTACGCAGCAAGCATAACTTAGCACTTTTGAATGGCCCACGCATTTAATATCTGTTCTTGCAACAGCAACAGCAACATCAAACAAAGATATGAACAGTTTTGCAATGATCAAGTTGCCATAAATTGCTTATCTGCAATTGCAAAATTTTTGTAGGCAATTAAAAAAATTACATGTACGTGCAGCATCAACAGCAACAGTAGCAACACAACATACGGTAGCAACAAACGATTGCAACGCCGCCATCAACATTATCGATAGCACTGATTAGAAATATTTTCGCTACGCTCGTCGTCAGCAAAACAAGCAAGTTCTTTTCTTTTTTTCTTTTCTTTTTTTTTATTATTAAATTTTTTACTTTTAATTTTCCGCAGAAGCGCAACGTAGCGACAAAAATATTTAATCATGCCTGTTGTAACTGTTGCAAGTTACAAGTCCTTTTCTGCGCCGCTGCTATTGCCACTGCTACTGTGATAAAGCGCATAATCATAAAACGCTAATGATACGAGTTTTGCTGCATGCAGCATGATTAAATGTTGCAAGCGATATACATTCTATATATATTTATTTTTTTTTGCATACTCCTGTCTCAGCTCGTGTATATTCGTAGTCACCTTGGCTTAGTGCAATTCCAGCTTTCTTGCTCCACTGCTGATCAACAGGTTCTTCGTTCGTCTTTATGCTTAATTAGCGTAGAAAAGGGCGCAGCTAAAGACATGCATCATCAGCGTGCAACACAGTGTTGCAGCTATGAAGCATGCGCTTAGTTATGCCGTATTGCTCTGTCATTTTACGAGTGCCCGTGTACTGTTGGCCAGATCTAAAAATATAGTTTGGTAGGTTCATTTATTTCCAATTCGTTTGGCAACGCTCGTTTTTGCCGCGGATCGAAGCGATTCAGTTGCTGTGCTCGCATTTTGGGTGGCGACTATCGGGCAAAAAGGGTTGCCGTTGCCTGCCGTATTTTTATTTTTTTCTTTTAATATGGTTTTCGAT
This sequence comes from Cacoxenus indagator, assembly GCA_035041755.1. Lineage (NCBI taxonomy): Eukaryota > Metazoa > Arthropoda > Insecta > Diptera > Drosophilidae > Cacoxenus > Cacoxenus indagator. The sequence continues at coordinate 1,409,886 of JAWNKX010000240.1, forward strand.
ACTATTATTATTATTATTGATTTGAGTTTTACTTATGGGTTTGCCTATACATATTTGGTTAATAGCAGGTTTATTGGCAATTTAGCCACAAATTGAGGGGCGTTGAAAGTTGTATTAATTAAGGAAATCTTATGATGAAAAGTAATAATTGTTCCATGTGAACCGTTTATTCAATTCACTCACAACACTCATATGCCAATTCACCTCTGCCATCACCCAAAACCCTTTCATAGGCGGTTTCCTTAAGATCATTCCAAAAATTTTAGCTTACTTTAATGGAGCTTATTGGTACCGAAATATAGAAAAAGCTCAAAAAATATCTTGGATCAACCACTGAATTCACCAGACCAGAATAATATTTATGGCCCCGGTACTGACGAATTGTCGCAAACAGCATATTGCATCGATTTTTCCATCCGCGAAACGTTGGCCAAACCTAATGAAATCGACCAATTTCTTAAACGGATGGCGACTACTGATGAAAAATGGGTCACTTGCGATATCATCAAGCAAAAACGGTCGTGGTCGAAGCGCAGTAAGCAGGAAGTTTTTGCTGGTCATTTGATCGGACTGAAAGGGAATCATATACCATGACAAAAACCAATTGGGCCATAGCCATAGCGATTGCCAAGAAACGACCATAACTGGTGCTGGTTCTCACCAGGGCACTGCTAGGACCACACACGTCAGTAATGACACGCCGAAAACTCAGGTTGGAAAGTTTTAATGCATTCACCGTATAGTGAATGTATATATTTTTTGGCATTACAAAATTTTCTGTGAAAAAAAAACACATTCAGTGGAAGACTGCGAAAAACGACAGTCTGAGATTTTTTAGCAGCAAAGACCATAGTTTCTTAGAGAGGGGAACCTTGAAGCTTTCTTTAATATAGCAACAAGTCATTGAAGAAAACGACACATATTTAACCTAAGTCGGACAACAAAGTCCTTATTAAATACAATTTTGAAATAGAATAAAAATAATGGATTTCCTTTTTACTCATTCTTATATTATTATTATTTAGTTACTTCAATATTTCTTTGGACTGCAGTGTTTGATTTTCCTCTAAACCACAAACAATATCTGCAGTAGAGTACAAAATGAAGCTTAATTTGCCAACTAAATGCGTTTTCAGCTAATGACGGACATCATAATTTAACTTGGCATTTAGTTGAGTAACATGTTGGAGCATACGCAGACTACTTTCGCGGTGATGATGATGATGATGTTAAGTTCGTTGCATTTCGACGTTAACGATTCATCTTTTAACGCTAAGCGTGTGCAACTACGACAATACGAATAATCACAATAACAACAAACACAAGAAACCCAAGCACAATGAGCACGACAACGACAACGACAACAACAGAGACACGCCACATGCCAAAGATAATTGCTAGCAACATGTTACTATCGTGGTCATAGAACGATGGCTTTGACTGGGCCCATATGCAAATGAAGACTTGACTCGATTCGAATTGACTTGGCTACGCCTGCATTTTTTACTTTTTGTTTATTTATTTATTTTTTAATTTGATTAAGTTTAGCAGAGCGACTCAATTTTTCTTTTTAGTTCAGCCTGGTTCAGTTGATGCGGGTATCTATTTTTAACACAAGCCCAACAAAGCTGAAAAAAAAAACCTTTAACATGCAACGTTCGCAGTAAACATTGTGATGCATGCAACTCGGTAGTATTGCATGAGTCACAAATTCCAAACAGATTTACGAAAATACGCTTTAATTACCTATTTACGGCTCATCTGTGTTTCCAAAGCGAACGACGCACAGCATGGCAACTAAACAGGTGGCGCAGCATGAAGTTGGAATTCGAGATGAGGCGACTCTACTCAAGCTGGTCTGCCCTCAGGTGCGCTGAGCTGCAGCACCGGTTCACACTTGTTGCTGTTGGTTGTCGCTGCCGATGCAGCAGCAGCACCGTTGAAGGTCAGCAACTTCGCAACAACGTAGCTGCTGTTGATGTGCGCTTGTATCGACAGTCGGCAAACAAACCACTTTCGCCCCTCTCCAGTACTTCAAATATGTACAGCTACTTGCAGTGTAAAATGATACTATTTCGATTATTTCGCTTCATGCTTGGATTATTCACGTATTGTGTAGTGTAAGCAAATTGTAGTATCTCAATGATGGAGTATAATTCACGCATTTTAGAAGCTCAATGGCGTGTAACACATACAAACAGACAGACAGCACTTTTAAAACGCTTACAGTCAAGCGCTTAATAGCTACGCAGTTTATTTTTAGTTGTTGTTTTTTTCTCTGTCTTTGTTACTAACCGTTCTTAAATAATAAATAAAAACCGTAATAAATCTTATCACTTATATAAATGAAAATAGATCACAGTAATGCCTTCGCCGTTCCTTTTATTTCAACCTATTCCTTACTTTGAGTGGTGTGCTGTTTGTGGCTTTTGTGTGTGTTTGGCAGATGAACAATCATACAAAAATTGATTTGTCTCTCGTTGTTCAGTGGGTTTCAGCATGAGTTTTTTATAGGATCCTTTATTTGTTTGGAACTTAACTGATTAAAAAACATAACAAGCCGAAAGCCCAGCAGCTAGTCCTCTAGTAGAGTAGGATAAAAATTTATTTTTATCTTTCTAATTATAAATAAAAATAAATGAATAAATTAAAAACATAATCCATTCGACGCATTGGAAATGTTGTGTTAAGCGCTCGATTCCAGTTATTTTCCTGGTCGTAGCATCTTTTGATTTTTTTTATTTGAAATATAATTTGAAAGATTCTTTATGCTTGATCGACAGAAACTTTTCAATTTCGTGGGGCGATGTATGTAACATGATCGGCACCTGGAAGAATAAGAAAAACAACCAATAAGTCAAGCAAACGTCATGGAAATAAAGCAGTTTGTATGTATTGGTACCTACAGTTTTTAGTTCGTCATATTGGGCCTCACGACGTGTGTACTCCTTGAAGATGTAATCGTTTTCGATCTCAAAGTAGAAACGTGTATCGTGCATTTTGATCACCACATTGTCCAAGCGCAGAAAATGGCGCAGTAAAATGAAAAAGCCGGACGCCATCACACGCTGTAAGGAAAACATTTCATTATACATTTTCGTTGAGCAACTTAAGTGATACTTGGACTGGGGCAGAGGTAGAACCGGGCCTAACAGTAGTCTAAACTCTTAAACAGATGGTTGAGAACTCGACGGGAAACTGGTTTTGGTATTGTTTATCTCAGTGATCTTCAAGTCCAAGAGAGCACTGAGTTTCCACGTATCCATTTACGAGGTATTCGCTCAAAGGGTCTATATCTGCCCAATTGCAGCTTCATTAAACGTCACATTGATAACTTACAACTTTTACTGACAAAGAGGAGGCGCCTTTGTCGTGTAGCTCGTCCTCGAACAGTGTTAAATCATGGTAGAATAGTATTCGTTCACGCTTCATCAACTTCTCCTTGTTGAGCATGTCAGTGCAACATTCAACGCGGATTTTATCGTTAATCGTGCCCTGATATGGCGTTGTAAAAGTCCAGTCGAACGGTTTGAATTTCATCTCACACATGTTTGCTGGTCTGCAATGGCCATTAAATTGAGTCATACTAGTTAAAATATTCACAAATGATCAAAATGTTACCTGGTTTCGTCCTGCGGACAGGCAATCTTCAATGGCTGCTTGCCATTTTCGACCAGTCTCAGAGCGTCTAGTGGTTTGAACTCGATAAGTGCACCATTGCTATGGCTAACAGTCATCTTGTTTTTGTGAAACACCATGTCCGGGAGATACGGCAACTCCAAGGCATGCCGATACGTGCAAAGCTCGCAACAGTTGATGTCGTCCTTGCAACATGCTCCGTCGGGACTTTGAGTGCATGTACTTTGCAAAATATGCGATTTTTCATAGGAAATCGTCCAGTTATGGAATTCTATTCGCTCGTGATTCAACGGCACACGTCGCATTATTTCCTCCTGCAGATGACGAAAGACAATTATTGCGAAACAATAACCCATAGAGCGGCCGCACTTACTTCCATTTTATGCAAATTACTTCTTCGTTAACTTTTCTTCTAAACTTCAAACAAAAAAAAAATCTACTATCCTACTGCGATTTCTTGCTTTCAGCACAACACCGAAACAGAAAGCAAATAATAAATAAACAGATTTTGGTTTTTTTTATGCGGTTGCGTGGTTGTTTAGTTTCCCAACACTAGTGAGGGGTTAACGAAGCTTGCAACTGTCGCGCATATGCGATGTGAAATAAAAGCTGGTGCACACGGTCAACCTACTGGTAACCGAAGTTTTGTGTTAAGTTCGTGTTGTATTTGGAGAGATTATTTAAAAAAGTGCAAATGCCAGATACGAAAGTCAGACACAAGTCTGACACAAAGAGCAGTTTATTGTTAATTTTTTTAACTAATAATGTGGTTATCTAATATTATTAGAATACTTAGAAAGGCATGGCTTAGACGTTTAAGGTAAAATAAAGAGGTAAAGTTTAAAGAGTATTCGAGTTGAAATTTCTCAAGGCTGTGTTTTGGAGCCCATCCTATACACGCTCTAGACGTGGTGCACAGTGGTATGTCCGGAACTCTGTTATGCATCGATACTTGAAAACCCCAACGATCAAAGAAGAATTCATCTTTCCATTGACGGCACACTAATAATGATCTAAGATGCTCACATGTTTCGCTCGAGCAAATCAACAATATTTGAAATTTTACACTAACATCGGCTCATCAACAGCTCCAAACACGACGAACATGCTCGTATGAATCTCTCGTGTTTGAGTGTATGTTCGTCGTGTATGACCAGCTTTAAATGCTTGTATTCGGATTCCTTTAATACTGTGTAACTTATAGAAATATTTAGTGCTCACGCATTCTTGTTTTTCAACATAAATTTCCAACAACTAACCAAAAATAAGTCCAGAGTTTCCGCTCAGCCTCAATAATTGAATTTACGGAGGCAGTGTATGTACTTAATGTGTTGTTTTATTTGTTGTTATGTGTTATTATGTCTGCACCATAGCTTTCCGTGGTCAAGTGTGCTTTTTTCGCTATTATCTGTTCTTATGAAGAAATGCTTGATATGTAGCAGAGCAATGACGATATTCTCTCGTCAAAACAAGGCATCTAAAAAGCACTTCTCTTCCCTATAATCCCTGTTTGCACTGTGACGCCACTTTTTTCTATTGTAACCATATGGTTTTTTGTCTCTTTTTTTTAATTTCATTTTTCATTTCCCTATATAAATGATCTACCAAGGCCATCGTTCCCTTTCGTGATGAAGATCGTCCACGATCGCGTCAACTACCCATAGTCATCAAGAACCACCTAATAGATGTTTCTAGTCGAGACAAGTCCCTGTGACACATTGATTTCGAATTATAATTTTAAAATTTTAATGTAGAATTTGAAATTGAGGCCACTAAGCTCAAGGCGCCCGTGGTCTCAATGAACGACGTTCGAAAAGTTACATCCTAGTTAAATAAATTTAACTTTTACCTTTTTGGCCCTGCTCAACAAACCTCGGCGCGAACTGACACTGCACATGTCGTACGTTTAATCAATTTTTTTTTATTTACTTTAGTAACTTACACAGTAACAATATCAACACTTAAATTTTCTTGACGTTTGCTTTTTTATTTCTTTGTTTACATGCAAAAAACAGCTGATTGATCAGCAAAAAGCAATAAGCAAAAAGCATTCACAATGAATGAAAGTTAGTGCTCAAATCATACTATATGAAGATGTATCGATATTTAATCTTTATTGCTTAGGATGACTGGTTGGTTTACATTCCTAGTTACATTTGCGATGGCAGGCACAGATACTTTCACGGGACTCCCCACATTTTAGTATTTGGCATTAATGCCATTAATATAATGGCATTAATAATAATAGTATTAATGGCATTAATTAGTAAGAAGTCAACTCGAAGATTATTGTATAGTTTATTTATTATATGTATTTATTAATACTTATCACTACCCAAATTGACCACAAGGAAAACTGTTATGTAAGGAAATTATAACTAAATATGCAATACTAGAAAATGACATTACGGACATTAGTGTTTACCTCAATTTTATTGTTTTGTACAACACCTGTAACTTCTGCAACAGCCGAAGGATCATTCAGCAATTTAAAAATAATCAAAACGTATTTAAGAAATAGTATGGCTCAAGATAGACTTAAACATTTGGCAAAATTTAGATTTAACGGTAGTTATTAATGATTTTGCAAAAACTAAAGCCAGAAAAAGATTGTAAAAAAAAATTGTTAAAATAAAATTGTCTACTTCGTTTTATTATCTACTTACACTAACTGAAATCTCATGCTCATTGCTTATTTTAATACTTAGTAATGACTAAGGAGCTGAAGATGAAGTAGTTTAGCACCATTAAAGCATTTAGGTTATTTTCAATAGAGCCCCAATTTAATTTTGTTCAGGGGCCCTTGCTTACCTAGCTACGCCACTGAGTACAACAGCCTGTTGTATTTGCCATTACAGTTCATTATCATTGATTACGTCAACGTGTTATATAATGTAGAATTTCCAACTGTTCAATGCATGTACGGAAAAAAGTCGACGTCTGCTGAGCAAGTAAACAACATCAAGAAAGATACAATAAGCACTGATAGCAGCATAGCTTATCAGCTGAAACAACGCAATTAAAGAGTGAAGTGAAGTAAATAATATTAAAACCCTTAATTATCGGCTAGAAATACAAAAATAAGTAGAATGCACGCATATTAAACGAATATTTGCGAATTACAAAACACAATAGAGCAACAAAAGCTACTCGTACTTCAATTGGAACGTGTGCATTACATATTGTTATTATTATTTATTTATTTTATAGTAAATATTATAAAAGTTATTTCATAAATTCAATTGCGCTAAATATTTGTGTGCGACTGTAATAATGAAATATCCACTTATTTCATAAGTATCTAAACACGTCCTTCAAGGTCGTCTTTGGATGGCGTGTGTTCAGCACATTGAACTGTTTTTAAACTTAGCTTCTTATTTACAATAACTGCACGCTTGGTTGCATTTTTCCTTTGTTTAATTAATTGTCGAATCCAATTTTTTCGCAATCAAAGAGCAATTAAAATTAAGCATACGCCGCATGTGCCAAACACACTCTCAACTTCCCTTCTAACTCACGCTCTTTAATCTCCTTTCACTCTAAACGTTTATCTGCAACTAAATGGGCGACTTTATGTCCTCTATGAGCACTAATTAATGTGACATTTCGTGAACATCTTAAATGCACTCTCATTTAGATATGAGGGCTCCTTTGCAACACTCAGAATGCCACAAGGATGACGTCGGCAACGATGATAATGACTATGATGGGAATGATGAAGATGATGACGACGATGGCAATGGCAATGGCAATGGCGACAATATGGCGCCATTTCGCTTTGCAGGCAATCGCAACAAATTATTTTACAAATGTGGTAGCTAAAGCTCGTTAATTAGGCCAAAATGGAATGTGCATTTCATTAGGAACAGACTTAATACCTCTAGTGTTGGGTAATAATTTTTTAGTGGCGCAAGAGTTTCTTTGTCGAGACCAGCATTGCGTTTTAGGTAGTCATTTTTAATGCTTTTTAAAAGGACTCATTTTCTATGTTCATTCATATTTGTCATAAATTAATATTTGCTGGGAATATATGTATATATTATAGGTACAAAATTTCGAAATTAGTTTCAGGCTTTAAGTAGAAATAGAAATCAAAATAATCGATAAGTGTACTCAGCAGAGAAAGTTGCTTAAGAATTATTTTCCTCGTACAATATAACTCCATGGTCCTGGTTGTTTAAAGTCTTAAACAACGCATATAGTTTCATACAACTGTGTTACGTTTTGTCTTTTAATATGCTTCTAAGACCACAGACCTTAAAAAATTCAACGTGGCAATATTGTGGAATTCGCGATCTACCACCATCAAAAATTTTATAAACAATGGTTTTTGGTTCCAGTATGACAACTTATATGAGGTTGATTAGTTAGATTAGTGTTTGCCCAGAAGTTGATATTCAGCCACTTTAGCGACAATATAAAACAGTTGAGTACCATTTATTTAAATGTATATGTCCGTGACTCAAACTTAAACTTATTAATTTCTTTCAATTTTTCTTACTCCTTTACAAAAAAATCTCCAAATAATGAATTCTTCCAATAGCAAAGATCAATCTATAGAGGAACGTTTTGTTGGTCACAATGTTCTTTTAAAATTAACTTTGTTTAGAAGATGCGATTTTCGAAGTTCAATATATTTTTTGCCTTCATTTGTCATAGTAATGGGAGCAACCGGGAGGCATAATTGGCCGGCGCTTTCAAGTCTCATATGGATCTACCTGTATGAAAATGAAAATTTTTTAAAAGTATATAAAATAAAATATATATATATATATAAATAAAAATATAAACAAAATACATTTATATATATATATGAACTCCAAATTTTTTAATATATGCCCGGGTTCGATTCCCGTCGTCGACAAGCAGGAAATGAATCTGCAATCTGGTATCCTAATGTAATTTGAATTCTTGCATATACATTATACAGATGGGGGGTTATTTCCATCTGACTTCTTCCTCAATGGAAAATTAGGTTTAAGGCACAGGCTACATTACGAGTACTCAGTGTTCCTTAAGCCCCTAATATGTTTTTTTCGGATATTTGAAGCAAAGTAATACCTTACATCGTAACAACTATAAGTGTTTATCATACATTCCCACTGCCGGTAATGCTAGACTTCACCGCAAAATTATTTTAAATCCCAATTTCTAGCCATGTCTAACAAGCGTAAACAATTTAATTTCTGCATGCCGGTTCAATGACGTACAGCACACTACGCACTGTAAAATAATGCCAAACAACGTACTCGTAAAAGTTAAGCACTAACCCAAAAACAAATAAAATAAAATAAAATAAAATTAAAGGATAAATAAAACCAAAACTGGCTATAAACTTTGTGCGATTAGCCAAAAGATCTCGTGCAAATAGTAAAGGCTACAAAAAACAAAAATAATTTAAAAAAAAAAACAATCACATTGTTTTGCCGGTTTTTTGAGCCGACGTGGGCGTAGAATGCAACCAGAACGCAAAAGAAAACGAAAACTGATGCAGACATAGCCGCAAAAATGGGCAAAAAACTACAAACCAGAAAAAGCAAAACAATCGAAAAGCCAAGTTAATAAAAAAAAGAGATGGCTTAAAAAATAAAAGTTACGAAACAAATATGTACATATGTCTATATATATATATCGTAAACAGCCTCGAGTCATGACTAGACGACATTGACGGGCGGTCGGGCGAGCGAATGACGGTGGCAGCGCTAGTGGTGCTGGTGACTGTGGAACAGTTGTGGAGGCGGTAAAGCAAAGAATTCCTTGCTTACTTGCTTGCCTTCTATATACCGCTCAACACTGGTAAGCATACACAGACACACAGACACACACACACACACACACACCAACGTCAGGCTTTAAGCCACTCCACTTTCAAGTTGGCAACCTTTAAAAGAATGCGGACTTGTGATTGAACTGAGTAGGCAACAAAAGTACAATAGGGGCGTTGCGACGGGTCAGCGCAATGGCGAAATAACTCAAGACAAGCGGTGTGTACTGCGCAGCGTTGCACGAGTTGCATGCCACAAGTCACAGGTACAGCGAACAGCGAACACATGGCAGTTATTGTTGCACGTTGACTGGCTGACTTTGGATTTTTTTTTTTGCAAATTTAATTTTTTTACAAAAAAAAAACATTTTTGCTTAGTTGCCTGGCAAGAGTGTAGAACGTGTATCTATGCATCTACGTAGTACGTACGTGTAGCAAAGAGGCATGCCACAGCTGAGCTAAACTCAACTGAGTTGAATTGTGCGCGTTCAGCTTGTTTAAAGGAATTACAATTATGCAAGCTGCCAACAACAGCAACAATAATAAGAAGAAAAGCTGTCCAAGGAATCGTAGCGCGCCAACTTGTTAAAAATTTGTTTGACGCTGCTGCTGCTATATCTGTCTACAACAAGTTGTGAGCTGTGAGTTTGGCAGTGCAAGGAATGCGCTTAACCACAGTTCAAAAGTTTTATTGTTGTTTATTATGAAAATTAATTATTATTATTATTTTTCTTATTATTATTATTATTGTTGCCAACAAAACTTTTCGTAAGCTCGCTGGCTTATTGACTAACTCATCGATTTAACTCACTAAATGACTGAATGACTGAGTGACAGACAACGTCAAGTGTCAGTTTACAATCGTTTGTGGCGCCCCAAATGGCGAATAGGTTAGTGGTTATTATATGAAGTCGACTCTAGCTGCAACACCAGCAACAACAACAATAAAACCCTTATTTCTGCGGCGACTGCTGTTGGTGCTGTTGTTGCAAACAGCGCAAATTAAAATAAAATTAAGTGGATGGAAATATGCGGCTTCAATTGAAATACCGCCGACGACAACAATGATGATGATGACGATGACGATGACGATTATAATGATGACGATTATGATGGCAACGATGATGATGATGACGATGAGTGGCAAGCCCACATAGCGCCTGCTTTAGCAGCGCATCTCAAGACTTTGAGTTCAGTCTGAACCTGCGCATTTGCCCGTTGGCGTTGTTCTTGATTATTAGTGGCCGCCAAACCATAAAAAAAAAACAGAAAAAAACTTGTTAAGAAAAAATGCGAGCAACAACAACGTAACAACAACAACAACAACATTAACAATAGCAATAACAGAAAGGAGCTACTCTTCAGTGTTGCAAACCTACTGCCGCCGTGTTCTCTGCGCAGCTTCAAGACTCATCGTCGAACTCGTTACCGTCATCGTCATAATCGGCATCATAATTATAATCTTCAACATCATCGCCACTGCTGGGCATGATTTTGGCGCGTGTTTGATTTGGCTTCATTTGGGGCTTCTTTTTTTTTTTTTTGTTGAGTTTGTGCGCAGACACACAAGTCGAAGTTTCGTTTTTATGGCTATTGTTTTAATGACTTTTAGTTGGAATTTTGTGGCTTAAAACGTCCTTGAACATGCGCTGCAACAGGCAACCTGCCATTATGGGCTGCCATATCGTTAAAGGGCTAATGTTGGCCTGGATATCATTAAAAAATAATATAGTTTTAATATTTAATATATAAGTTTATTGCATTGATTCTGTTAAACTTTCATGGCATCAAAAGAGAAATCAATTAATAAAGAGCTTCTGGATAATTTGGTCCCTTTGGAATGTACTAAAATATTGCCCACTAATGGATTTGTCATGTTGAAAATTGAATTCTGGTTTGATATATGTTTTCTAAAGTATATAGCACAATTTTTGGAGTATACCATACAGCCTTAAAAAACGCTAGAACGATCTCTGCTACCAGATAAAATTTGTGCTCTATATCGTTACTCTGGCAACAGAACGATAAACTTGAGGTGGTTCTTGTTACTCAATTTTATTATCGCAGCATTGATTATATAGCGCATCTCTGCTCACCAATCGAATTGAACTGAGGCTTAACGGTACTCGCTACCCGTGTACCCCACATGAGTCCTTTTGGGCTTCCCGGTATATTGTAAGCCAAGAAACTACTAAACTAAGCGGTTGATTTTTGTACTAAACTCCGGCAAGCGCCAAAGTCTTTATCCTAGAGAACATCGCGCTCGTTATTGGTTTCGATAAGAATTCCAACGAGTAATCTAGAGAGAAGGTCACCCAACGCAGACCCCGTTAACGTAGTAGGTTTGATTTAAACTGAAAGTTGGCAATTATAGATGCTTCGGATATGGATATGTTGTATGTATGCTGTTCCACCGTCAATTAGACTATTTGACTTACTTTAGCGCAACTCGTGTTTCATAATCATTTGACTGTCTTAAGCTGCGCGTCGATTCGGTAGCCTAGTGGAAGTGTGGAATTGTGGTTACCTTCCCATAGGTCGTGGTTCAATCCCAACGGTGGGCGGGGAAATAAAAAGCTCATTAATACTATGCACACTCACATAGTTTTTTTTAATATATTTTTTCACAAGCTTAGACACCCACTGCGTAACTCTGACACCAATCTGTTGCATGTGAATCAACAACCTAGGGCTGATGGTCCAGATTAAAATAGTTGAAGTTATATTGATTAATACAAAGTTTATAGCCAACCATAAAAAATGTGCCATTTTATGGTTTTATATCCAAATTGTGGGGAATTACAATTTTTTGTTAGTAGTCTCTGACAAATTTGTTACTATTTTATTGTACTAAAAATATCTACAATACTCAAACTCTTTATGGCTTAGATTATATATACTTTCAAGTCCTAAAAATATCAGCACTATTAAATGTGCACTTCTGCGAAGCAAGGATCACTTATCATTTAACTTTATGTACAATTTAATACATTTTACGAAGTACTAAAAAAGTAATTTAATGTGCCTTCGTCTATCTGCATGCATAAACCTAACGCAAATTGACAGAACTATGCCAGATAAGCTGAGCATAACAACACTTTTTTTTATTTAACCTGTTTTGATAGCAACATGAATCGCTATAAACATTATAGCATTAACAAAAGTTATAGACCATAACAATATGTAAAACTGAAGAGTTTATGGGCATGTGTTAAAAGCAGAGCTTTCGGTTAAATAAAAATCAATAAATATAAACGTGATCTGGATTTGTAGAACCGACCTACATTTCTGATAGGTTTACTTTACCAACCACATTCCCCTTGCGTTATAGCATAATGCTCTCTACAAGTTTTCCACACATTTTTAATGTTTCTACCATTTAAATTGGCGCGCAATTTCTAAGCCAAACGCGCGTGACCGTAAAGTCCCGGCTTTGCGAGTAAAAATGCCAGTTTTTTAAGAAGTACCCACTTAGCAATGCATTGCGCAGCATTGCTATTTACACTATTTTCGACAAACTAGCCTATGCTATTAGACGCGCCTGTATTAGACGAGCCTGTAATTTATATTAATTACACGCTCCGCTGATGCTCAGACATTTCCCATTGCATTTTCCAAGCTGGTTGCCTAGAAATGGGTTTTTAGGCTTTAGTCTAATGTTTCTTTTCTTTTGATGCTGAACTAATTGTTTGATTATTTTTTTCTTTTTATTCTTGTCTATTTTACAGTTAAACTCACAAGGACGAGGAGAGAAGCATGCGTCTCTTCAAAACACGCAAAACCAATGACACTTACAGTACTTTAGCCGCCGCAAAACAGCATCAACTACAGCAGCAACAGCAGAATCAACAACAACAACAACAACAGCAACAGCAACATAGTGGCAGTAGCAGCAGCAATAGCACACACTACACACTAACAAAATGTACTACGAAATTCAGCAAAGGCATTGCCGGCAATACGGCAATATCATCGTCATTGCCTGATTTGCACGAGAATTCACCCGTCATGATTCTAAGCTGCACAACTTTAACAAGCAATGCGCCAATAACAACGGCAAGCAATGGCCAACAACAACAGCAACAACAACAACAACAACAACCGTTGCGTACCGCCACGCCCAATGCGTGCCTACTTAGTGGGCGTCAAACGCCATCAGCGTTGTCTCTTCTATCGCTAAATGATGCAACCATAAGACAACAGCAGCTGCAACAGCAGCAACAATCAACATTATATGCGCCAAATAAGCGTGCAACATTGCTGCTTAGCTACGGTGGCAGCAGCAATAATATCACGTCAACGTCAATGCAGCAACCACAACAACAGCAACACTATCAGAAATATGTGATTGCTGCTGCTGGCGCCGGAGGTGTGGCCAACACTTTGTCGGTATCGAGCAGTTGCCTCTACGAGCGCAGCAACAACATGACGACGAATGGTGAATGCAACTTTTGAGTTTATATTTATATAGTATTAAGAGAGACAAAGAGACTTAGGGTTTCAAAACATATTTAGAGCAGAACTAAAATAGTCAGGAAAAGAGATAAGAGTTAGACATACCGCACTACTACTCCAATAGGCACATCCTTAGCTTATAGGCCAAATGTTGTCAAGAACATCTTGAGTTGCTAAGCAAAACTTGCAGCATCAATTCATACGTCTACTAGTATATAGATAGAATATACATTATATTCCTAGTAAACCTTGATCAAACAAATCAAATGTTGCTGAGCTTTTATTTCACTTCTAATTGCACGGAATGCGTACAATCACTAAACAACCAATGACAATTGTGTGTCGCCTCCTTGCGTTTTATGGCCACGCCCTTTTCAATACAGTAGTAATTTTCCTGCATATCCTTCAACGTAAAAACGCCATCTAACAAATCCGGCGCGGGCAGTCGCACATACAAGACTCTACGCATGCCACAAGTGCCACTTAGTCGCAATACTTCCAAGCTTGGATAGTAATTCGTTGACCAAAGCGTGCAATTCGTGGCACCTAATTGATATGTATTCAAAGGCTCTGATGTTAAATAGTAAGACTCCGTAACATGTCGCACGCATATCGCTTTGCTAAACAGCAGCACGCGCAGCGCATGCGGCAACGACTGTTGCATGTTTTCTAGCTGCAGCTGCCATTCGCCATTCTCGAACGAATTTTCCCATTCATCCCATGCTCTATTCTCTCGCAAGTATTTCAAGTCAATAGCAAAATGTTGCAGCAACATGTTAACCAAATGTTCAGCAACTTTCATGCTCCAATAGTAGCGCAGCCATAGTTGTAATTTAAAGTCTTTTGGTGTTACAGGCACGAGCAATTCTTCGGCATGTTGGGACGTTTTCAACCAATTGACGCTATTGGCCATCCTCTCTTGTATATGCAAAGGTAGGCTTGCATTCGCTACGATCGCTAACTTGTCGATTTCGCTACTCCTGTGAAAATTTTGATCGATTTCCTATTGCAATTGTTCCAGCACATTTGAAGTGATAAGCTGCTGTAGTTTTCTGTGTAATTCGTTATAATTATGACGCAACTGTGAATTATCATGCAGCGGCCGCATACCCAGAAACATAAAATTGCAGCAGTGGAATTATAAAGTGCTGTGTGCCCAATCTGTTGGGAATAACATCTAGGTATTTTTCCAGTAACACATTTTCCAAACATTCATCGCTTTGAACGCGCACCTCTTGTAGCATTTCTTTAAAGTCTTTGAAATCCAACTGTGTAGCCTTGCATTCTTGTAAGGCTCAATGTATCCAATTTTTTAACTTTTTCAACAGTTTTACTGAGTCCTAAGAGCAGCACTACAAGTATCAGTAAGTTGCTGTACGTCACCATTTCTTAAATGTACAGGCGAAGACTGTTCTTGGGCTTCTGATAATATTAAAGACTGACCAATGAGTAATTGTTCAATTAACATTTTACTTCTGGTCTCTGTCGCACATAACAGATGAGTTAAAAATAGATGCATATAGGAAGTGTTCGGCTTATCGAACTCAATGCAATATGTTTTCTGTAGCTGTTTGAATAATTATCAAGACAGTGACTGCACAAACGACTGCCCACTTTGCTCTTGATTCGGCTCTGGTTCATTGTAAATTTCTCCAATGAGGAATAAATAGAAATAAGGTATATGACTCAAAGTTTATATGAAAATTCCACATTATATACAAACCCTTTTCTTATATATAATTGAGATAAGACAGTAATTAGCTTATAATAGGGTGTTTGTCAAATAGCCATATATCGTTTTAATAAACCGTTCTTTCTCTCGATTTAGTCTAACCACATTTCTTACTAACTTCACGTATAGGTCACATGCCCGACTATAAGCTAGTGACAGCTGTACCCGTAGTCATACTCGATGATGAACAAAAATCTGCTACCATGTCTGCGAAACACAGCCCAAATCCGGATATACTGAACACGAGTGGCTCAACAACACTATCCAACACGACGCGCAATGGTGAGTACTTCAATGACACTCATACCACTCAGACTATAAAAATAAATAATTCAAGTATCGAACCGAGTATTTATATGAAGTTATAAATAAAACTCAAACGTGCCGCGCTCGTTTCAGTTGATGTCTAATGACTTAAAAGAAAGCATTGTAATACCTTCATAGATGTCACAACAGAAAATTTATTAGCTAGTGGAGTTCTAAATTTTAGTGAAAACCCACTAGAATTTGTTTGTGAAGTGTCGCCAAATTAAAAGCAACATTATTCAAGATGCGATCTAATTCAGTAAGATTAAGTGACACGCGATGAGTTGTAAAGCACTTTACTAGTACTCTTTAAAGTAGTTTAATTAATGATTGTCTAATTAAGAATGCGTATAAACATTTATATGATCTATTACTATAATCGGTGTACATGTTTGTTTGTACTTGTTTATTATTAAAACCAGACAACGAAACATTTCATTTCTTCACAGGGGTAACTATAAAATCGGGAGAGTTTTGAACACTTAGACGAGAGGGTTTGATACAGCCGGAACCTGCTATCGTTTTGTTCCATTGTGTATTCTTCAGTTTTTAAGCAATCCACCTGAAGTTTATTATTACTGTATGGAACCGGCGGAATTTCACCCCTAAGAGAAATAACTGTCAAACAAATCCAGTAGAAATTTTATGAAAAATATCATATGATTGTTGAATCAGTCGGATTATTGGTTTCGACAAGGATATTTTGTGTATGCGCTAACATTTCAAACTAAAATCTTCCAACAGACTAAACAGTAATTGGAAATTTCATTATATATGCATATTCGTAAATAGCGTATTACAATATCAGCATAGTCTTAGTTGCTGTTTTGCTTTTAAATACCATAAGCAGCTTAATGAACCTGGCCTAGGTCTAAGTATTTTCACCTCTCGGTTTACAAAACTGAAATCAAATCAATTTTAAACATTTTTACGCCCTTTCAGCTATTTCCGCATAAATAAATCGCGTGCTCTCGCTATTCTAGTCACACTGCGTTGCTGACATATAACGTCGCCAATAAAACCATTGCATGTCTCAGTACCGCTAGCATCAATGGCAGTGGCAGTAGAACCGATAATACCGTATTGACCCATTTTACGTTGTTTCATTGGGCTTCATCTGCTACAACTGTTTCGCTTTGATTTACTGCTATTTGACTATCAGATATAATGAGACCTTCTCTAAGGTGTGTAATATGATGCGAGTACATATGTCATTGCGTGCACTCAAGTCAGTCGAGTCGAATGTAGACGATTCGCAGCGCTTCGATTTAGTCGTAAGTGACCGCCAAATAGAAGAAGAGTTGACATTACCACACATGGCAATAGTTGTGGTTGTGGTCAGGGCATATGACGCCCGTGCAGCGCATCAATCTTATGGTTTTTGCGCCTGCGTCAAAGTGTGACAAAGTGTGCTCTGATATTTAAGATGGTTTGGCGCGTTGAGGAATGTTGTGTATACTAGTAGAATGAAGATGATTTAAGATACGAGAAAGGGGAGCTTTGACCTGTAAACAAATAAGTTAATATAACTCACTGCTAGAAATGTGATGATTAAGTCGAGAAAGTTCATAAGTGAACTCGTTCATTGCAATTTTTATGAGGTTCCGCTACGAAGGTCATCCTAGATTCTGTGATTTTGTGGTTGCTATAATAGTACATTTAACTCATTGAAGCAAATACCTTGTAACTCTCATCATGTTTGGCATAACCGCTATGCATATTTAAGCAAGTCCGAGGCTTTTGGTATCACAATTACACTAACAATTAATTTAACACATTGGCTGCTAAGTTCTCAGTCTATGGACACTCCATGTACACAAGTTTATTTATACTTATTTATAGAAATATTGTTCCCTCACCAAAATGAACTGAAAATGTTCAACTTTCATTTCTTCTTAAGCAAAATATACAGCGGAGCACTTTTGCTGTCGTGATAACCTCAAACGACCTTCAACTAACCTTCAGCTTTACTGCATTCGAAGTTCGCACATAAGCTTGAGAAAAACCATAAAACCAAGTGAACTTAATGCAGAAGGAGAAAAAGGTACAAAATCCAAACAAAATATTATCGCAAGAAATTACGATTACATTTGCCATGCAATGAAATCACGTACAAAACGAAGATTTAACAATTTCAATATAAGAACTGGCAAAGCGACAAAGAAGAATGA
The DNA here is from genome assembly GCA_035041755.1 of Cacoxenus indagator. Lineage (NCBI taxonomy): Eukaryota > Metazoa > Arthropoda > Insecta > Diptera > Drosophilidae > Cacoxenus > Cacoxenus indagator. Next base: position 1,427,953 of record JAWNKX010000240.1, read on the forward strand.
GAAAAAAGGTTCAACATAACGATAATCGAAATGAGTGTTTGTATCTGTAAGGTATGCTCACTGATAATGATGATGATGATGTGTAGTATGACTACGAACATGTAATAAGCGATAATCCAAAATAAATGCGCATGCGTGAAGACAGTGTCCGCCACTATGGACCCAAGGACAATTGGAGGAATCGCACGTCGTAATGCAAAAATGCAAGCAAATTATTGAGGGACCCTACAACTTTGCACTGTGCCGATGGATCGAAAAGGAAGCCAAGGAGAGCGCGTGAGACCACTATAACTGCTCATCATCAGTTTGCAATTGGCAGCTTGCGCGATCAGTTGGCGCCTATTGATTCTTCCCAATAATAATTTTAGACTTGATGAAAGTAATTTGCAGTTATTTAGGCACTATTTCTGTTGCAAAACTGCAACAAATTTAGTTAAACGGTTTATGTCCACCATTCATTATATTATTGGGGGTGTACTCGTACTCATATAAACGCATTGGAATTTGAATTTCAAGGTTAATTTGAAAGCAAAATGTTGTTTTCAATTCAGATCCAATTATGAGTTCAACTACAGTACTATTAGGTATTGCACACTTTTTATGCGTCATCAAATGGCGAAAAAAAATGAAATTGTCAGCGAAAACAAATCAGATTGAGGCGTTCAATGCCTAAGACAACGACAATTAAAAGTTATTAAAGCAAATAAGTCGCTCGAGTGGTTTAATTGAAAGACTGGGTAGTCACAGAAAGCACGGTACAAATTCATTTGATTGGTATATCTTAGACCAAATAAATATGTATCAATGCATAAGCCACTCCTTTTTAAAAAAAGAACTATGCTTAGTATAGTTTTGATTACTGAAATTTTGATGCGCAGACAAATAACCACAAATTGTAAGTTATAGCTTTGAGTTGATATGTCCCACTACTATATAATCTACTATGTAAGAAACTTAGGAAACATGAAGAAAATAGAAAATCTTACCAGAAGTTGGCATTAAGCAAATTATATTAACCGAAACACACCAGAATTCAGTTGCAACGTCTAATAAAACTATTCATTTCAAACTTAAATTATCTATGTTCGAACACTTCCGGAACCACGGTACAAAGACGCAAACTATTTCGTCTTTAACTTCACAATTTATATTGAAAGCTGTTTCATGTGTGGGAATTCACCACATAGCTTTCTCTCAAGTTAACAGTTCCTATCTATATCTATATATATAATCTATATAGACAAAACAAAGTTGCAAAAAGCCTTTATTACCCTCTGCTGCCCGTAATGTTTAACCAATTTTGTTGTTTTTCTTTTTTTAGTTTTAAAGTCAAATATACTTTTTTTTAGTATTGAGTTTTTTAAAACAACTACAACATTGGAAGCACAAAACGTTTTATACGCTTTTTCATTGTTTCATTTGCAAAATGTACAAACGTATACTCTCTCTTGAGCACGTACAAAAGTATTGCGCTCTTCGTTATTTTATTATTTTTTTTTTTTAATATGATATTCACTGTGAGTGAAAGGCAAGAGAGAGACAAAACTGCGCACCAGATTTTTCATTCGCTGTTTACTCTCAAAGAGTATACATCATTAATAATAAGAATGTATACTCTTTGGTTAGTCTTTCCTGGTTTGTGTGAGTTTGTATACTCTTTGGTGTGACCCAAGCAAAGCATAAAATATATTGTGTATAAGGTTATACTCTTTGAACGTACCACATACTAGAGAGGACAAAACAACGTTTGCCGGGTTTGCTACTTCCCTACACAATGAAAGTCGGAACAAGTCAAATACAATTTTATAGGCACTCAAACTTTCCCATTCTAAGGTAGTTAAAATCGCCAATGGCTTAACACTACCAACCATAACGCCCACTTATTAAGGGATGAGCTCACGACACTACGCCTATTTCATCTGAACGCAGCGTCTACACGTAACGTTTCTTGTCAAAGACCAAAAGATTATAGAACAACTTATAAAGCCCTTAGCAAACCACCTAACAACTATGAAACTTCCTCCACGGCACATACTCTGTCACATCATATTTACTCGTATTATATAATTATAATTACTCGTACTATATCATTCATTGCGAATTCACAGCTCATTTATGCAAATGCTTAATTTTCCTTTTTTCTATACTCGTATCACTCGTGCAAAACAACAGCTGCACTTATATGCTGATTATAAACAAAAAATATAAAATACTTTCGGAATACTTTAGAAATAACTAGCTGTTTAAGGTGAAAAAAATGCATGAAATCAACAGTAGCTCACAAACGCGTGAACACTGCGGACGTGAATCGTTTCAAAGACTAGAGCTAAGATAGTATCCATCTTCCAAGCTGTTAAATCGTGCATGTTTTTAAAAGCGAAGTAGCGAAATGACTAATTTTTCTGGTATTAACGAAGGCATCTATAGACACTTAAACGAACCGGATTTTTCGTACAATCAAGTTTGTCATAAAAGAACAAAGTATCGAAAGAAATATGTTGTTGAGAATGGGTACAAGAAGGTCAGGAAATATCAAAAGCGACATGCTGATATAGAGTTGCATACAAAATATACAGAGTTTCAACAACAAGACACTAATAATGGTGAGTTTTACTTTTGGCAAATTGTGTTTTTTTTTTTTCATTCTGTTTTTGAAAATTTATTTGTTTAGGCTTTAGATAAATTCACTACGTAAATTGCACTAGTGCCCCACAAAATGCTTAAATGACCTCAGTCAAATGTGAGGCATTTGTATTATTTGAATGTTAAAGAAAGCTACGTCAGAACACAATGGACCAAAATATTGTGGTAAAAGATTAAAAAACAAAATCATACTCCACTTTACCAAAGATAATGCTTTATAGAAGAAACATTAGGTCTTCTTATACCTAATTACAATTGTACTACCCCAGATTGCCAATGAAGATTAAGATGTATTTGCCACTACTCATGTAGTTTAAAATGATTGTTTCTAATAATTAAGTAATTTTTAGATACTAGCAGGGACCCGTCGCGTTGCTACCTTCACGTGCGTCACGCCCATCGGATTTTTCAGTAGCTCTGCGCTCTGTCTAGTGCTGCAATTTTTCGTTGATCTTCCAGTGTTTGAGATTTTGGGTGGCATTTCGTATTTTTCACTTTTTTTTTCATTCGAATATTTGAATTCGACGTTGTACAGTTTGAGAAGCACTTCCATTTGTATCCATAAATATTGAGTAGCATCTGTTAATTGAGTTGGTCTTAATATTTAACGAATTCGACGATTTTTTCGTACCAAACTTCACAGTTACCCTTCCAAAGGCTATTCTAGAGTTTCTCTGAAAAATTCATCAAAATCGATCCAGCGGTTGCGGCGTCTATAACGGACAAACATACAAACAAACAAGCAGACAATCATACTTCCAATTTTATATATATAGATACTGTACTTAAGTGTCTACTTCCATAAATTGATAACTGAGTAGTAGTGAATTATGTGATTATTTAATCATTATGAGATTAAATTAAAAACATAGGTCAAATTTATATTGATGAAAATTAATAATCAATGATGATAGAGTTTCGATCCAATATAAAGAGCAATCGGTTAGATTAATAGGTATGGGTGTGCAGCTTTAAATCAAGTTGTAAAATCAAGCGTCAGTTCAAAACTCGCAATAGTGTTAGGATATGCAAGATTTACTTCTGCCATCTCCCAATTACAAACGTTCCATAAGTTAAGTACAGCAAACCATTCTATAATTCATTGGCAGATGGATTAATTGGTTGACTCAATGCAACAAACACAATACAAATCAAATCACTAAATCCCAAAAACTAATGGCGGTCCCAAGTTATTTAACGATCAAAGCTCAAAAGCAATTGCAGCAACACTTAAAAAGGCATCAACGAGCAATATTAGACATGAAATAACGTAGAAAATGGCCCACACCTGGGCTCGCCAAGCAACAAACCAACACCTTCCTGAATGTCGTTAATAAGGAAACTTATGCGCTTGTCCCATATTTATCGCGGCAACAACAATTAACATAAAACACGCTCACAAGTTTAATAATTCGCGCGCTTTGGATAACCTTTGATGCCTTTTGTGCGCTATCCCAAGGCAGATGACAGGCAAAGTTGCAAAGAGGTATCGCATTTCCATGCCTCGATCATCATTATGGGAACAATAAAATTTTGAAAAGTACACACGCGAAAACCGCGACATTGAGTGGCCGCCACAATGATGAGCGCTAAGCGTTGAGCGTTGAACGTTGAACACTGAGCACTGAGCTCTGATTCAAGTGCCAATCCGTACAATTTGCATAGAGAATTTCTTTATAGTGGAAGTCCTCCATAGCAGCGGCATGCGTGAGACATGTGCCCATGGAACGATGTGTTCGCTAAGAGTATCTATGGTTTGGATCATTTGCTTTAGCGCGTGCCAAAGTTGTTTTAATAATTTTTGTTGCTACAAGTTTGGACATATCTTGAAATGGACTTTGGCAGGTAATGATACTCGTATTCACTGTTTTGTCTGGTATGCTTAAAGTTCAAACTGACGCTAAGGCGTAGGTGTTCCATGTGTGTATGTTTGTTCATTACTTGGCTCTTGAATTGAGTGTGTGACTGGTGTTGAGTACTCGCGCTTCAAAGAATTTCCGCAATCAATAGCTTTAATTATAGTTAAGAGACAACAAATGCAACAATTCACAATTCTCAAGTTAAGAAGACACTGCGAAAAAATTTTGGACAATCATAGAAGGGGCCTGCTTATTTCTAATGGTCTAGTCTAATCTGCTGTTATAGTGCTTAGGTAGACTAGTTGAAATACACTATTGCTGCCACCCCAAAAACGGGTTCGAACGCTTCGATTTATGTAACCACCACAAGTCTTGGTTACTTAAAAAAAAATTGCAAACTGCCTGTGTAAGACCTATGCTCCCTACAGAAGCGAAGAAGGACATGAAAAAATAAAATAATCTGTTGTTAAGGTTTGGTATACTCCACTCAATGACTACGCAAACAGAATCGATGATAAGAGCCCTAACACCCAACAGGAAATTGAGTTCTGCCTAAGCTCATGAACTTCTGTCACCAGTATTCATGTTTCGCATTTTGCTCAGATCAACTATTTAAGTGAGGAAGGTGTATATTACAATTTTTTCTGGTAGGTATCTTTCTTAAGTACAGGGTCGAGTACAGGGTCTCGCATAGATTACAGTAGAAGTACGCTCCGATAACGTGGATAGCTATAAAGTAATATATCATTTCAATAATTAACAAAAGGCTACCCGATATTGTAAGATTGCTTCAGGTTTTCTACAAAATATTACTTATCATTTTATCACCCAAACGATGGAGCACCTTTCTTGGTCGCGCTATTGACATTGGCATAGTAAACCTAAGGCTTCGAACGGGAAAACATTATAAACGAAATTTGTCACAAGTACAAAAGAAAAATGACTCCTTAAGATAATTTAAATTCTCACCAATTTTTCTACGTCACAAAAACACCTACGCCAAAGCGAACCCTACCAATTGGCCGGCCAACCCACTGCAAGGCAAAAATTTGACTAAACAGACTTTTGTAGGTCAAACTTACAACAAATTATACGCTAACTCATAAGCGACGCCAACGCAATCAGCCAAACCGTTCATTTTCCGCGCTATTTTCTGTTAGATTTCCGCCAAGCACCTTTTTTTATTTTATTAATAAAAGTTTTCAACAGAAAAATTAGACCGCCAGCAATAAGATTGTTAACCAATAATAGAGTAGAACGAAAGCATCAATTACAATGGCATAAACCGGGACCAGAAAACGAGAAGAACGGTGGAACAACCACTGGCATTCTTAGCATTCTGCACCCACTTAAAGTGCCACAAAATAAGACGAAGAAGAAGAAGAAGAAGAAGAAGAAATAAGACGATGGCAACAATGCCGCTTCGCAAGATGAGAGGCGACCAACTGAACGAAGCCAAACCAAACGACGCCAAGCCAAAGTGAAGCGTGTCGAATGCCCGCCAGGCGCTTTTTTTATGCTATAGAAGCATATGACATGGCGCACCGGCAAAGGAGGCAACATTCAAATTGAAGTGGCAGCCAGTTGGCAATGGACACGATGAAGACGACGATGGTGTTGGTGATGGTGAGGCTGGAACAACATCAATTTCTGGCACTGTTGCCGTATTGACAACTCTTGCGGCGAATTGGTGTAATTGCAAAATTTTTAAACAAATTTCATCGAAAGCAGAAGACGCTTTCGTTGAGGGAAGGACCGATGAGAGGGAGCCAGAGAAATGCTTAAAGTTTGTGAAGACTCGCATTTATTGCTGCACACAAAACTGGCGGAGTCTTCAATCGATCGTCTGTCCGATTTGTTTCGTCCATCGCCTTTCTTTTGTGGTTTGCTGCTGCCACAACACAATACAAAAGTAATTCAATGCAGCCTCGAACCGACACATGTGGCACGTGTTCATTCTTGCCACATTCAGCAGCGACGGAGGTTTGCGATTACGCTTGATTTCCAATGCCAATGGCATTGATGCAGACGCCGGTGTTGTGTCCCCCATTGCCTCCCTATTTCGCTGTCATTGTACCTGCTGCGTTTCGCTGTCGTCTTGCATCTTGTCTTGTGTCTTTTGGCACGACTTAAACGCGTTTCGACTCTAATTTAATATTGATGCATGAACGGTGCATTTTTCATTTAGTTTGGTATTTCGAATTGATGTGGCACAAGGCGTACAACGCTGTCATAATTCGCTTCCGCACTTCTTGGCTCTGTTGCTAACCCAGTCTCTAAATCTCTAAATCTTCTGCATCGACTCTGGCGCTGTGTTTCTTGAGGCTCCGCTGCGCTTATTTCAATGTTGAGGCGTGAAGATTTATTGGAGCGTTATAATTAAGTTAGAAATCAGTTTTTGATTAAATAGATTTGAATGTCAAACGCAAAGCAAGGGAAATTGCAATTACTTTGAACCGCAATTTGACTTTGAATGAATTCGTAAAAAGAATGAAGTATCAAGTGGTCGTACAGTTTTACAAGCACCAAAACGGAGCACAACTTTATTAGTGAGGTTTTGGGAGCCACAAACAAACAGTTTGAGAAACGTATGTATTCAGACAAATGTAGCGTGTAACATTTTGGGGTTGGATAGCATCTTGAACTAAATCAGTAGTCGGATACGTAAAACTGTCTGAAGGCGTCGTGACAACTTAGAAGGTTCTCCTTCCTCTTACACAAGTAGCTCGAGATGAAGGTTGTCTTTAGTATCTCATTGGGAGAACTATACTTTTATCTGTATCATCAGGCTTATGGATCCATTCCAGACACAAAATATAGCTTTCCCGCTTTGGCGCTCTGTAAGAAGGCTGTTTAATTTTGAGAAGGCGAAAAATTTGCACTATGCGTAGTAATTGTATACAATGGCACTAAGAGTGCGAACTGGCTATCGCAACCAGACGTAGTAACCTATTATAAGTAATTTTTAGGAACATCCTGGAAATTTTTTGATGGATTTTAAAAGTATCTGAAATACGCTCAATTAAGAATATGTAATTATCTGAAGGAAAAAATTATATTATAAACACACTCACACACAGAATTTATCCACGTTTCTCTTCCACGTTTCAGTTTTTACCTGGGGCAAGCGTATGAGCCGTAAGCTGGATCTACTGAAACGCAGCGATACAACAAATACACATAAGTCGCATACAGATCTACGCAGCCTTTTCAATTCGCCAACGCATCAGAGTAACAACAACAACAGCAAACATGCGCCAGATAATTATCAATCGAGCACATTGAAGAAATGCAAATCCGGCCCAATCGAGACGATCAAGCATCGGACACAGCATCAGCAGCACGCCTCTGAAACTGGCAGTGAGCCATGCAGTAAGCCTAGCACGCCGTTGCTACAAACGCAGAGTGCAAACTCCACGCCCACACATGGACATCATCAACACCATGGCGGTGGGCGACCACAGAAGGCAATCAAGAACTTCTTTCATCGCATCGGCTCCACGGGCATGTTGAATCATCGCTCACACAATTTGGTCAAAGCATCAGCTGAAGTGTCGCCAGCCACGACGACACTTTATCGCAGCAGCTCGACGAGTCAATTGTCCAGCTGCTCCTATGTGAAATGCGATGATCCCACAGAGGGTTTGAACTTGGTCAATGGTCGTCAGACGTTGGTAGGGAATCGATTACAATGCGTGAGTAGCGCTGGCGGCGGAGTTAATATCAAATCGAGTAGTTGCGATGACATTGCCAAAGTTGGTACAGTCATAATCACAGCGAACAGCAGTGGCGCCGGCAGCAGTGGCACGTCACCCAATGCGTGTGTTGGTACCAGCAACAGTGGTCAGCACTCCCCACTGTCTGGCGGTGCCGCTGGTGGACACGGCGGCGGAGGCAATATGCAGGCACAGGAGCAATCAAATCGACGAAATGCGTTCCCCTACGCTTTTCTACGTTCGCGTCTATCAGTGCTGCCCGAAGAGAATGGCGGCTCAGTGGTACTGAAGCAACCATCGCTCTCGAGTCTGCATACGATTGGTGAAATCCAACAACAGCATCAGCCACAGTCGCACTCACAATATCTACAAGTCCAACGTTCCCCTCTGGCGCAACACCGCAATTCGACGATTTTGCCAGCGCGAGAAGCCTCCGATCATTCGCCGGATTCGTTGTCACTAGCAAGCAATTCACCAAATCAGCAGCAAAAGATGTACAGACACAGCATTGGCGGCGTTGGCGTCCACTCGATCAAACGTTATTCTTCCGATGACAGCGCAGTGGGCAACTGTTCGCCACAGCAACAGCTCCATCACCAACAGCAGCAACAGCACCAATGCATGGCCAATGGTGAGCTCATCAATGTTTCGCGTAACAATAGCAACTCGTCGAAGGACTGGGAACCACTTTACCAAAGATTAAGTAGTTGTCTAAGTTCAAATGAATCCGGTTACGACAGCGACGGTGGCGCTGGTGCTGGAACAAGCGGCGCCCGAAATCGGCTGGGCAATAATCTTAGCATCTCCGGCGGAGATACAGAATCTATTGCCTCGGGCACGCTCAAGCGCAACTCACTAATATCGCTGACCTCCTCCGAAGGTGTGGGCAGCGGTGGAAGCGGTAGCGGTGGCAGTGTTAGTGGCCGGAATAGTAGCGTCTGCAGTGCACCCGTCTCACTGGGTGGCTACAACTATGACTACGAAACGGAAACCATTCGACGGCGATTCCGTCAAATTAAGCTCGAACGTAAATGCCAGGAGGACTACATGGGCGTGGTGCTGTCCCCAAAGACCGTCATGACGAACAAAAATGAGCAACAGTATCGCTACCTGATAGTAGAATTCGAACCCTACGGAATGGCACAGAAGTAAGTAGAATACGAGTATATACACATATAGTATACAAATATAAGAGTTACTTACTAACCTCAACCACTTCCAGGGATGGCCGCTTGCGTCTGGGTGACGAGATAGTCAATGTGAATGGCAACCATTTGCGTGGCATTCAATCCTTTGTTGAAGTGCAACGTTTGCTTTCCATATTCGTTGACAATTGCATGGATTTGGTTATTGCACACGATGAGATTACAACGGTTACGGATTTCTATACCAAAATTAAAATCGATGGCGTTTGCACTGCCTTCCAACAACAGCAGCAACAGCTGCAACAGCAACAACAGCAGCAGCAGCAGCAACAACAGTGCCAGCAGTCGAAGCACAGAGGAAGTTTGTCGCTGCTGGAACGCGCACGCAAGCGGCTCAGCTACACGCAACGTACGCAGAGCAGCGATAGCATCAATAGCTACGATCTTCATAGTCTCCAATTGGCGTTAGAATGCGAGAATGGCTCTACGCAAGAGCACAATGACGAGACTCTTGAATCCGATACGCGTTCAATTGCCAGCATTGCTACGCTGAATACTACAATGCCCACACCAATGCCATTGATGCAACATCGACGCAGCTCGACACCACGACATTCGCTCGATGCCTCCTCGCCGGAATATGAGCTACTGCGGCGACGTGCACGCTCCTCTTCAGGTCAGCGCAGTTTGACACTAACCCCCCTCTATAATCCCGCTAACACCGAATACACGCCCGTCTATGCCAGCCGTGCGAGTATTTCGCTTGCCGATGATGAGAAATGGCAATTGCTAGCGCGAAAACGTTGCTCCGAAGGCGTTGCTCTCTATCCGCCGAATGATGGTGCCACTGACGGTCGTGCAAGTGGCAATCGCAGCACTTCGCTAACGTGCGCTCTCGAAGCACGACGCAACACTGTCGGTGATGCTGCTGATGGTGTGCAGCTCTCATCGCCAACAGCTGCCAGCGATAACGTCAGTGGTAGCGCCACCGGTTGTAGTGCTGGTAATAGTAGTTCACCTTTTCCGCCGCGCACACATTACACGCGTAATTCGATCAACCTGACCAATTCGCACTATCGCTCGTTGCGTTTTGTTCACTCTCGATTGAGCTCGTCACGCTTGAGTCTCTTCATGCAAACGCCGCCGGCACAGACGCGGCCGCAGCAACAACAACACACGGAATCGGGCATGGTGGCACCTAACAACAATAAACTAACTGAGTCTAACAATGGTAATTTGAATAATTCCAACAAACTTACTACATGTGGCAATCAAGACATAGGCCAAAGCACTACAATTGCCTCACCAATTGATCTCAGCGACAAACACATTACACAACACCATCACCACCAACAACAACAACAACAAACACAACTTCATCATTCATTGTACATCAAGCATAATCAAACGCAAACAAGCAAATCATCTAGCTTATTTAGCACATCATTTCTAACCTCAAATTCTGCAAATTCGCCTACAAATGCAGTACAAAAACAGCATCAACAGCAACAACACACAAACGTTGCTTCATTAGCGTTGCCCACAACATCACTAATGCACCATCGTCCATCGTTGCCCGCCACAAAGCTAACCATACGCGATGATGAAATGGCTGAGGTGATACGCGCCTCCATGAGTGAGGGTAAGCAAATTAACTAACGATCTATAAAGTACAACTAACTATTTTCAACAAAACCACGAAAGGAGAAAAAAATTACTCATTGCAGTCTCTGTACCGTAAAAGGTCCTACTGATGAATTGGCTCGATACGTTAAAACTTTAGTTGACCCAAGGATTCATACGGCGATTTCCGGTACAAGAGGCCCTTTAGATTTTGAGCTATTGTATCTATATGTAAACCTTATCGAAGCATGTGTTTTTTGATTCAGTTATCGTAGGATCCTGTATTGTATTACATTGTTACTGGCTACCTTGATACTTCAAAACCATATAAAAAACTTAGCCAGGACTTTCGGTTAATATATGGGAGATATACGATTTCGGACCTTCCTAAGATGTTCAAATCTCCAGGGTTTATATCATATCTGTAGTTCTGTTAAGTCTGCTGAAATTTCAGCTCGATAAAATCAGAAATATTTTCCTATGAATCTTAAAGTTACCCAAGGGTTTATGATAATATATAACCCAAGGGTTTTTTTTCTATATACATATATTGTTATTTTAGAACAACTTCATTGAATGTAAAGGAAAAGAACAAATGCATAACTTAGTGAACATTGTAATTACAATGATCTCTACGCTAGGTAGACAAGTTATAGTTCGCGGAGTCTTCTCCTTTTACGCGACCCGAGAAGGCGTTTAACTAGTCGATTTGGATGATGTATGTCTATGATAAGAATATAATCCCAAAATCATAGGAACCTGAAATTTACTCTTCTTATGCTTACGATTTTACAAAAAGGGGTTCAAATGCAAAGGAACAGACTCAAAATGGCTAAATGAACTTGTATCGTTGAGCTGTTCTTGAGTACATAAACTTTATGCGGTCTCTGATGACTCATGGACCATATTTTAAACTTCGTTATGACATTAAACTAAATTATAGTGCGATCAAAACATACCATCAACAACTCATCATCCCTTTCCCAGGCAACGGACGCTGCACTCCAAAGATAATTACATTCTTCAAAGGTCCCGGCATGAAGTCGCTTGGTTTTAGCATTGTTGGTGGTCGCGATTCTCCAAAGGGCAATATGGGCATCTTTGTAAAGACTGTGTTCCCAAGTGGCCAAGCGGCCGATGATGGCACTTTACAGGCGGGTGAGTTGTTGTCATTGTAGCATTTAAATTAATGATGAACTGAATGAAGAGTGTTATGGAATTATGTATGTTTTTATTTCCTCAGGTGATGAAATTGTTGAAATCAATGGCGATTCTGTGCAGGGTTTGAGTCACGCCGAAACTATTGGTCTATTCAAAAATGTTCGCGAGGGAACACTTGTGCTGAAAGTGTTGCGCAGAAAGTGGGTTACAGCAAAGCCCTGAAATTCGAGTAGATCACAGTTTAACATCATTTTCCAATCTTCTTCCATAGGTTACAAAAAGCGAAATCAATGAGTAACTAAAAATAACAGGCTATTAGGAAAGACGCAGTACTGGTTTCCAGAATATGTACAGATGTTTTTGTAATAGATATTGAACTATGCATGTTTAACAGCTTGGACTAAGTTCTGGAACTACTTTGTAAAACGTACAAAAACTTAATTTAAATTGAGAACTTTAATTATTTTCAAAGTTATTATAACTAATTATTTTTAAATTATTTTAGAACTAAGCTAAGCTTTGAAATATATTAAAGTTATTGTTAATTAAATATTTAAACTATAAAGAATAACTTTTTGTCCCTATATTTCACCTAGAAATAATGTTAATAATATATGCGAATTAATAAACAAAAAACTGTTGTTATCGTTGTAACAGAGAAGGACACTCGCCCGGGAGAAATTCGTGTTATTCATATTTAAAAGAGAGTACCGTGTCCACGAGTGGACAATCCTAATAAGACCTCTACACGCACTGAAGGATGAAATGGTAAACGCCAACTACTAGCGTTTAGTTGTCTAGCTATTAAATACTTAGCTATTTGCAGCAAACAGTGCTTGGAGGAATAAGAACTCATAGCTTTATTGGAATACGAGAGAACTAATTCATATGAATGTATACGTTTTGATTGAAATAGTCATAACGCTGACTGGGGGTGGAGTAGTTGTATTGCGTTAACTCGTCTGAATAAAATACGTCCAGACGAGTTCTCTCCTCCTACTAGAGAACACCTTGTTTGAAGTTTACAGTCTTTGGTGTTGTTGCACAAGTTGTAAGAGTTTGCGATTTCTATAGAATATAATAGCACAAAAAATCTCCATCCGAACACCGTTATTAGTCTGACTTAGATCTTATTTCGTGTAATAGTTAACCAAGTTTAAGCATATGCTGTTCAGTTAGTTAGTTTTGTTAGTTTTTTAATAAGCTTGGGTTGAGAAGCGCCAGTTCTAGTGTATAGACGTTTCCATCTTCCGACATGGAGACTCGACTTAACCACGTATGTCATAAGCTTTACTCTTTTTGCTGCACCACCAATCTTTGCTTCTTAACAAAGTGTTCGATACGGTTTTCAAGGCTCTCTGTTAGAAAAGAAGAAATAAAAGAAACTAAAGAAATTGATATATTTCGCACACAACTCACCACAACGTTTACGTTGCAACAGTTGCTGATATTGACGCGGTTTTACTGAGTCCTGCAGTAACAACACTTGACTTTTTACATTCTGGTGACCAAATTCCTGAGAGAGAATAGCCTCTAAGGCATGTAGCACGTTGCGTATCATGGTGCATCTAAAGAAATAAAACATTATTCAAACAGTTTAGTTTAATTTAAATTGCTGAGTACACACATACTTCACGCTAAATTGTGTCCATTCGCCTTGCACATTCTCGATTAGCCTCTGTAGATTCTCCCTATTGTAAATCCAACCAGAGGTATCTGGCACAGTCGCTTCAGAGGTTTCTGGCTTACATAAGTCTGTGATATCCAGCTCATCACCTAACTTTTGTTCCAAGTCCTCCCCACTTGGCAAGCTTGACTTGCATATTGTACGCTCGCGAAAATCGCATTTGTAGAGATTGAGTGGCAAACCGATAGCCGGTGTATATTGTGGCTTACTACAAATTCAAACAACTTGATAACGATAACAATAATTATTTGCACCTAGCATATTACCAAGGATTTGTTGAGATATCGAGCAGCTCGCTAATCAAAGTCGGCTGTTCTCTTTCCTGACCAACAAGTAGAAGAACCGCCATTATGCAACGTATCTGATGCCATAAGAAGGCATTTGCTTTGATTTGTAAATAGTACATGGTATACCCGCTGCCATCGTCCAACTCGCCAGGACAAATTTCAACACTGGCTGCTTGCAAATTACGCACATAATTCGTAACGCCGTTGTGCACATCCATTTTACAGAAATTACGGAAATCACCATGGCACACCAACAGCTTGCAAGCCTCACGCATAGCATCGATGTTCAGATCGCCTTTGGGGAAGTAGTATCGGTAAGTGCGACCAACACAATCAAACCGAGCGCTGTAAACAGAACTTCGCAATGGCATCCAAGCAATACATTGCATGTTCTTCGGCAGCACGCGATTCAACAGACCACAGTAGTCGATTTCGAGATTTAATGAATGGCTTTCGAATTGCTCCTGCGCTGGAAACTTACTGCGCAAATCGATGGAAATCACTTGGCAAAAGGCGCTCACCGTTTTGTCGGTGCGGCCACAACGATGGTAGTTGGAGGTAGTACGCGATTCAATAAGACAGGTGCGTTTTAAAGCTTCAAATAGGTGGTACTCTGAAGAAAAGGATATAAAGAAAATTAATCGTTGGCTCTTACTACTACTTAATACTACTACTAGTACAAGTGCGCGATGTGATTCAAAAACGTTACACTTATTCTATTACTGGTCTTATCACTTGAGAAGAGCCTTCAACTCTTCAATAAATGAGGAGAGGCTTTCGTGAGGTTTGACTTGTTCGTTGTCCAGCTAGAATGAAGGAAACGTACGGGTATGCAAATTTGAGATCAAGTCCGGCGCAGCCCGTGCCACAAGGGGTAGTCTTTAAGCCCTTTTCTAGGTGTGCAGATTCGACGTGTGATGCTGTGAATCATAGTTTAGAGAACTGTCAGGAATTTCGCCACAGCAACACAGGTTCTCTTGTTGTGTCCAAAGATTCAAGCACCCATATCCGCTTCAGTCCTATATGGATATTCGCTAATGATGACTTAGTAGGGCTGTTGACTTACCTATTGTCTCATGGGAATCCTCTTGGCTGGCATAGCCCTGATAGTCCCAGCCAAAGTAAAGAAATTTAAGCAACACATGTCGTTTATGAGCGCTGCAAATAAGAGCATTTTATTGCTACATTTTTTATGGTTAAATAATCTTGTACCCACCTGCTCCAATCAAATTTACGCTTCCTGTTTGCATTTACTATTACAGCGAGCTGTGTTGTCTGCCTACCCCGACTACATATCGCTGCTTCGTTTAACGCTTCTGAATTCAATTCCTGCATAAGCGACACATAATCTGTATCCTTTTTCTCCTTATCATTTAATTTCTTCTGTAGTATGTTCTTCAATTGGAAGTTGTATGCCTCAAGTTGCACAATCTTATCAATCAATTCATCTTTACTTAATTTCTCGAGTTCCTCACGCGGTAAACCTTTTAATCTCTTGTTTACAACAACTTTTTTGTCGGCAACCATGTTAATATTCAAATACAAACACAGAAGACACAAAAAGTACAAATCTACAAGAAAACGCGTTCACCGAATCTGGCGTCCATCAGCTGTTTAGGCGTAATTTCCATATGGGATCATTTTGCTGTAAAGGGAGACAATAATGGTGAATGACAAACCAATTTGAAACATATCTTAACGCAAAGTGACTGCCATCATAAGAAGAAGTTGCATTTTGTTTTGTTTACGAAGTTAGCAAATAAACAGATTTTAATACATTAAACCAAAATGCAGCGCGAAGAGAAACATCTCGAAATGACGCTCGATGCGGTGCTCATTCGTTTACGAGACTTACGCATTGCCATCGGCAACATGATACAAAAACTCGAAATGGAGCACGAAACCATAAACTGGCCGACGTTTCTGGACAACTTTGCACTCATCTCCAGTCATCTGACGGGCTTAACGAAAATTCTTGCCAAAGATCAATGTCCACCGCTAAGGAATCGCACCGTGCTGCCCCTCATGGTATCTTTGGATCGTGATGAAGCATTAGTGCAGGCGACCGAAGGCCGCGTGCCGGTCTTTTCGCACGACATTGTGGCGCCCTACTTACGCACCCGTCCAGATCCCATAACGGAACAAAAAATGCTGCAAAACGAACAAAAGGCTGCCAATCTAACACCAGAAGCAGCCATGAAACAAGTAACTCAATACAACAAAGTCGTATCACATGTATTGGATATGGTGAGTAAAGCGCGTGAAGAATGGGAAATCGAATCAAATTCTCGAGCTGGAATACAACAGACGAGCTCCATGGCAGACACACATATGCTTGTTGCCGCCGTCGGTATGGGCAAAAATCTAAAGGTATCAATGCCCATGAATGTGCCACTCGGTGGTGGGCCGGGCAGCATGATGGTGCCACCTGCTATACGCGCTACTTCACCGATGGGCCAAGCCGTCAATCCGGGTAACGTTAATCAAATGGGTAAAGTACCATTGAAGACAAACATCAAATCGGCACTGCAAGTGCATCCATTTCCGCGTTAAATGTGGAAATTTACGTATACAATCACACCCCGAACTCAAATGACATGAGCTAACGAAAACAGTGCCGCGAATATATACTTAGCGTAAGTCGAGGTTGCGATTTCCCATATAAATACACAACAAATTATGTCTCTAAAACTAAAGACAACAACTTCAAGTGTAATAAAATAATGTAAACAATGTATTTGTAATATAATAAATATAGTAATAATAGAATACAACTGGCCATTAAAACTCGACGAACGTGGTCAAATGAACGTACTTAATGCCTACGAGTGAACGAAATGACGCCACCTTGGGTGAAGTTGAAAGAAACTGAACTGGTAGTTTAGCTCTTGTGGATAGATATAAAGGCCGCTGGACAAATTATTAACGTCTCATTTTCTTTCTCAGGATGGAAAACTTTAGTACAATGGTGCCCACAGGAAAACTAAAAATTGATCTATGATTATTTTCATACAAAATTAGCAATAGCTTTCAAGTTCATTTTTATTACATCGTTTCCAACAACTCTTTATATGCTCCAGCCTATCCTGAATGTCCTTTTGCTTAGACATTGGGCTTAATAATGACTTTACAGGGAGTAAATGAAGGTAACTGCTACGGGCGGTGACGCGGATGCATACAGCCCATTGGTCGTGGTATCGAACAACCCACTCATAACTGGCACAACCTTCTTGGCGCCGTAACGTACAAAAAATTAAATATTGTGCTCTACGTATAATAATAATAATAATAATGTCATAATAACGTTTGTGGCTCCCACACAAAAGCTGGCGATTGCACTTTTTCCGACATGATGGCTTTGAATTAGCAATTTCTTAACTTTGTAGCTGCATCTCCGATGTGGTGAATCAAAAATAAATACATTTTAAAATAACAAGCTGACTTTTCTCTTTTTTGGTGCGGGTATATTTTAACCCTACCCGCTATGGCACCGATGTGTGTTAGGGTACGCATACGCATTAATAGAAAAATGGTATGGCGAGTCGGAAAGGAATGGATAGTGTGAAGAAGTTACAGTGTCTCGTGTTCTTCCAGAACAACCAAATAAAAGGTTTCAACCAAACCTCCGGA
Source organism: Cacoxenus indagator (assembly GCA_035041755.1). Taxonomy (NCBI): domain Eukaryota; kingdom Metazoa; phylum Arthropoda; class Insecta; order Diptera; family Drosophilidae; genus Cacoxenus; species Cacoxenus indagator. The sequence goes on from JAWNKX010000240.1 coordinate 1,445,704, forward strand.
TAGTATCCTCCCTCCACTGCTTTGGATAGAATGTTTAGCCAGCAAAACTTGGCTGAAATTGCGCCACTCTGCTTTGAGTACAGATGATGTTTATGCACCACCTGGAAGTAGAGGGGTTTGAAATTAGTTAAGCGCTTGAGAATGTAGCTTTCATAGCATGGAGTCCGCAAGTTCTGAGGTTCTGATTGGTTACTTTTCCTAAATTGACTAACCCACTGCTAAGCTGTTGAATACTATAAAGCCTCTCCTAGTGTTGAATCATAGAAGTATTTGATGTCCTCAAGCTTCTCCAATTTGCCATTTTTATATATACAAACTTTTTTTTTTTTTTTTTAAAAATTAAATTATAACATTAAACGCAGTAAACTGCATAAAACATTTGTCGGATTTAAAAAATAATGACGTGACAATAAAAATAAAAAATTAGACTTATACTAACTTAATTAATTATAGAAGGCTGTATCCTTCTTAGAGGGAGATCATGTGGGTGCAGCCTCTTCAGTCTACGCCTTGTTGAGATACGGGTGAGGGAGAAAGCTAGAGGATTTGGGTGCGACAAAAGTCTGTAGTGATAGCGGCAGCTGTGAGAATTAATCACCTCCATAACAGTTGGCACGGCAAGATCCCTATGCAGCGTGGAGTTGCGGACGTACCAAGGGGCGCCCATAAATCTTCTGAGAGCCTTGCTCTGACACGCCTGCACTCTTCTGATGTTGTAGGCAGCAGTAGTGCCCCAAATTTGTATGGCGTAGCGCCAAGCAGGTGCCACTACTTGCAGATAGATGAGCCTTTTATTAGTTAAAGATAACTTATTCGATGGGCGGAGGAGCCACTCCAGTTTCTTGAGCTTTTGATAGCAGCGCGCTGTAACTATCTTAATGTGTGCACGCCAGGTAAGACGCTTATCCAGGATCAAACCGAGATACCGGATTTGCTCCATTTGCGGAATGATTCTTGTGTTGTAAGTCACAACCGGACAGACGCCTTGCCTTAAAGTGAAGGTACAGTGAGCTGATTTCTCAGAGTTTATGGCTATATTCCAACGCCTGGCCCATGAGTGGAATCTATCCAGGTAGCTGGACAATTTCTCCGCAGCTTCGTTCAGAGAGGCAGAGTTGAAAATAACTGCCGTATCGTCCGCGTAAGTAGCAATAATCGAATGCTCATCTCTAGTTGTAGGCATATCAGAGGTATATAAGGAGTAGAGGACCGGAGCTAAGACACTCCCCTGCGGGACACCGGCTCTCATGTGCCTGAAGGTGGAAATTTTGTCTCTTACCGCCACAGAGAAGGTTCGTCGTTGAAGAAAGCTTCGAATTAGTAAAAACTGTTTGCCAGGCAGGAGTAATTTTAATTTATGCAGAAGTCCATCGATCCATACCCTATCGAATGCTTGTTTGACATCTAGGAAGACTGCAGAGGAATACTGTTTCAACTCAAATGCAGTAAGTATGTGATTAACGACTCGATGCAGTTGTTCGGGAGTGCCATGCTGTGATCTAAATCCAAATTGGTGATCAGGAATGGCTTCTTGAACACCCCGTACTGCCAACAATCTACTCAAAAACAATCTTTCAAAAATCTTTGAAAACGTTGGAAGCAGGCTTATGGGCCTATATGATGTGACACAGTTCTCCGGAGTACCAGGTTTAGGTATCATGGATATCGTTGCACACTTCCACTGTGTGGGAAAATGGCAGATCCGCAGCATGCTGTTGAACAGCAACGTCAGGAACAACACTCCCTTCCAAGGAGGTGCTTTCACCACCCTGTTGTCAATATGGTCATGTCCGGGGCTCTTCTTAGATTTCAGTCTCTGAATTTGAGTCACAACCTCTTCAGGGGTGACATGTTTAGTTGGACTGTGATCTAATATACATCTCGATATGACTTCATTTGTTTCCTCAACGTCACCAGGGTCAGCCAGGCTAAAAGGCGTGAACCGGCTCTCCAACTCATTAGCAAATGCTTCTGCTTTCTCGGTCTCCGTACGCAGCCACTGATTTAGAGGCCCACGGATTGGAGCATGCCTGTGAGGCTGTTGTTTGATGCACTTGGTGGCACGCCATAGATTGAAGCCAGACTTTTTCATTGGATCCGCATTAGCCAACAGATTGTTGAAATGCTCCGATCGCACAGCTTGCATTACATTTTTCAGTTCTCGGGCAGCTCTCCTCCATGCAGCCTTGTCAAATTCGTTCCGTGATCTCATATAGCGACGTCGTAGCCTGCGTTTATATCTCACCAACTCCAGAACCTCAGGTGGTTTAAGAGAGCCTGAGGAGGGTTGGGTGAACAAGGGAATTGGTATGAAGAGGCTAATTCGGCGGACTCATGAATGTTCTTGGTGAACAAGTCAACCGAATCATCTATATCCTTGTCCGAATTTATTTCCATATTGAGGTTGATCCTTTCGTTTAGACACTGATGAAAGACCGTTATGTTAGCGTGGGTAGGGAGCAGTCTGGACCGGCATACGATGTTATCTGGAATCAATCCAAGTTTAATAAATAGTGGGATGTGGTCTGAGCTAAGGTCAGATGACTCCGCAATGTCCAGAGCTGTTGGATGAATGCCATTGTATATAGCAAAGTCTACTGCGTCGGGCGACCTTGAGGAATCGTATGGGTAAAGGGTGGGTGCTCCGGTTGCGAGAACCTTTCTGGAAGAGTTTATTATACTCCTGTGAAGTTGATTACCTCTTGGGGTAGCAAGTCTGGACCCCCAAAGTCGATGTTTGGCGTTCCAATCCCCTCCAACTAAGAATTTAGGTCCGAGTTGATTGAAGAAGGTGTTGAACTGCTGCTCTGATATTTGGGGTCCTGGAGGGCAATAAATGGCTGCGATGACCAGGATGCCTTGAGTTGTGTGAATACTGACAGATATATACAAACTAACAGATAAAAATTAACTAACACATAAATCGAACTGAGAGTATACAAGTCGGGCAATATAATTTAATATACATGGTGAGACTCCGGACTCAAACAGTAAATATTCAGCACACCATCGTATTTTATATAATTAACACAGAACTTTTCTTCAAAAATTTATTTTTATACAAAACAATTCAATTTAAAATCGATGTAGGAATGTATTTTATACATATATAGAATAAAATATATAAGATATTACTATATAAATTATGACGCACACGTTCAACGTGTCTTTACAACTAAAAACAGTCCACGTGTAGCACATAATATGAAAAATTAAACCGAGTTCCCAAGAGGAGTCTGTTTATGGTCTCGCAAATACTCGACTTTCAGTCGATTAACAACTTTCTCACCGTATACGTAGTTTCGTACAGAAGGTGTGACAACCAAAAAACAATCGACGTGAGTTGACTCACTATAAATATTGCTTTGTTTTTCAAAGATTGCGATTATCACTGATTAGCCGGAAGAGCGCGTTTCTCATCGATGAGCACATCATGTATGCGTATATCCTGCGGTGTTGAGGTGTCGATTAGTTCCAAACTTAGATTAACTCTTTGCGATTCCGTCGTCTCGGAATAGTGGACCTTGTGTACCAAACTTATAAATTTGTTGCCGAGCGTAAGCTCACGGAAGCGTACGCAGTCATCTGGTGACCACTCAGACTTAAGAGATTTAATGCCTGTCGACAGATAATGGCGTCGTTAAATTAAATGAATACATACAAAATAAATGTAAAAACACTGTAAAAATTACCGTGGAGTTTAGCATGCACAGCCATTTTGGGTAATTGACGTAAAGCCAGTGGTAGGGGCTTAAATTCACTGCTACGTACCGCTGCCTCATCGCCAAAATATCGGCATATTTCACACGCACAGTTTCACCAAAGTGTTGCAGCACAACAACACTGCAAAATTGAGAGAGAGAAAAAAAAACTTTAAAATTAATCTTCACATTTGAATAGAATAGAATGAACCTAGAATATGTAGTCACTGGACGTTATACGTCCCAGTATTCCTGTCACCTTAAATTTTAAGAGCTCAAAAAATATTTGTATTTCTGCAATGCACTTATGTATGGGCCAATTTCAGGCTTACTAAATTCTAGGAATTTTAGTTTGATACCTTAAAAAACACAAAAATCATAATTCTTTGTATGGAGAATGTATGAACCAGTTACGTTATGGAGACTCCAATGTACATGTATACAGAGTTATACTAATTGTCACTTCATGTAGAGGATAAATTTTTTTTTTTTTATGACATTAAGTGCAGTAAACTGAATTAATTTGTAAGATTATAAATAATGACGCGTATATATATTAGACTAGACAATACAATTAGACTAGACTATGAAGAGGATAACAGATGCGTAAGGCAATGATTGAGTAGGCAACTACTGCCTTCTTAGGAGGAGATCATTTGGGTTCAGCCTTTTCAGTCTACGCCTTGTTTGTTAGCAGGTGAGGCTGGACGCCAGAGGATTGGGATGTATTAAAATTGAGAAGAAAATACAGTGAATATCGCATAAATGACAAGTCGAAAATGTAGATAAATGAATGCAATCATATGCAATCTATTCATTTAGGAGTACCACTACTCCATTATTAAAAATGTACAACCTATTCGGCATTTATGCGGGAAATGCAATTAAGCGGGACTGCACTTAACCGGTATCCACTGTATTCATAATTTAAAATTTTCCCTACCGATGATAGAAACCATCATTTGCATTCTTCGTTGCATAAGCTTGACCCTTGAAGATGCTCTCGGCTGGCACAAAATCATTGCACGTCTCGCAATGCTCCTGCAGCTGACGCATCATGCGATTGAGTTGGGCATACTCACGATAAGGTTGCACCTATGGAATAAAGTCAGTACAATTTTTTAATCTCATTATTGCTTAAAAGCATTCTCTTACTTACCACGAAAAACGCTGGATTCGCTGAGTAAGAGACGCGCACCTCGAAGTACGCGTTTAAAGCTGGTATGGCTTCGAACTCCTTCAGCGCTGGCAGCAGCAAATCGGGGTAAGCGCCGGTTGGCTTCAGTGGAGAATTTGGTATATTAGCTTTGCTATCAGGTGTCTGTGATGCCTTGCGCATGCAGTTTTCGTTAAACATCTTGGACGTATCGTCGCTGCAGTTTTCGTGAGTGGACATTGGATTCGCACTATTAGAAAAAGAAAAGCAAACAAACAAAAAAAAGTAAAAAGCGGGAAAAACGCGAGACTTGCGAGTCTTCTTAAAAAGAATTGGAGTTCCTTTTTTTTTTTTTTGTACGCCTTTATTTATTTTAATTATAATTCTAGATTAGGAGTAATTTGTTAGGTGAGTGTTAAATTGATTAAATGACATAACTTATTATATGAGAAAATGACAATGTTTCTTTTGTAGTATTTTGCAACGCATTCCTTGTTGTTAAGCTATGTGGTTACTTGAATTAACTTTCTTCACGTGAGATCGTTGGTCACTAAGTTCATCTCGCTATAACATCTCGCTAAGGAGAACTCGCATAAATTAGGATAAACAGACACACATAACGGGAAATGTCAGAAAGCAAACATACCACTTCAATTCGTGTTCAATACGCAGCGTATCGTTCACAGCACAAAATGCGTCTGTCGGTCCACGAGTAAAGATCGTCACCTCCGGTACATTACCGTCACTCACTTTATTAACTTTCACCTATAATGTTAAAGAGAAATGACCATAAGATTTATCAGATAGTAAAAGATGGCTAGGGGAGGCAATAAGTAAATGACCTTTTTATATACCCGAATGGCGCTACAAATTCAATACTGTTCTCGTTCATCCATCTAACAATATACTAATTCCAAAATTTTGAGTAAACTGTCTCATTTAAAATGTAAATTTTCAAGAAAATGTGTATTCCGTGTACTCATCACTTCTGGCTCAAAATAAAGAAGCTATAACCCGTAGAGACTTTATGGAGACTGCACCAACAATCAACAGCAAGGAACTGTTTTACTGAATTTTGTTGGTTTTAGGAAAACAAGTAACGCGGTACATTCTGTAGTTCCGTCGAACAAATGAACAAATTCATGATTTTCTTCTGGATGATCCTACATTAAATCCACGAGATTAAAGAGATCATAGAAAAATCATGTGGCGCAGTAGCTTTCATTTTTCCAACATCAGTGAAAGTTATGCAGAAATTATCTTCGTTTGCTGGCAGTCGACAGCATGAAAATCACAACCTGAGCCAAAGAAACCGGAATATCATTAACATAGTATTTGATACCGCTGGACAACAACAACTCCAGAGAAGACTACGGTTATTGGCGTATCGGCGATTATTACGACGGTTATTTTTTTTTCATATAGCATAATTCATATTGAAAAAAACCTATAGCTATAAATATTGGAAAGCAACGTATATGACATACGTCAATCTAGCATCTGAAATAAATTAGTTTTCGAAAAAAAAACTTGGAAATTCCCCTTTGATTAAGAATACACGTTACAAACTTCTCGACACCCACGATAATTAAAAAAAAAAAAACCTCTTTAAAACTACAACTCACCACAGCATTGCATAGAGGAGGTAATAAACCACGCATGCGTCTAACCGTGTCCAACACTGACACCATTGGCACTTCATATAGAGACGCGCGTATCGCCTGTTGCGGAAATTTGCTCAGAGCCATGCTCAATGATTCTAGACGGAAGATTTTCGAGATGTGAGTTCTACGCATGCGCCCATCATCAACGTAGTACATATCGAAAGCCTCATCCTGCTCGCGCTGCGGTTTATCGCTAATAATGGAGCGATACCATTGCGTTTCACCACACGGATGAGACATATCGTCACAAACGAGGAAGATGTTATCGCGATTCAGATCCGTATATGTTGCCTGATGTTGTTCGCGCTTGAATTTTGATGCCACAATAAGGGCAGTCAAACGTTTTACGTACTTCCAATCGTCATTCGGTATGACGAGGAATACTTCACCTGTGTCACTGACATGGGACACCAATACCGAGTTCGCTTTCATATTGAGTTTCAACTGTGGTGGTGGTGCGCCATCGCAGATATGCTGCAACAACAACTGATTAAGATTAATGTCCTCGTTCGTCGAGGTATCGAAGAGGACCGCTTGCAATTTACGCACAGCGTGCGACATCAAGGGCCGACCCTGAGCGCAACCTCCTTTCTCGAGGAATTCACTTTCTTTTGTGCAGATCTGCCCAATGATCGACTTCGAGAATATAATCTTATTGATGGGGTCTTGGGAATACGGATGATCAGCGAAATCCTCAAGACCGTATAAGGATAAGCAAACAGCTTGAGGTGCCAGTTGTAGAAACTGTGGCGCACACTCAAACAAGTCCTTAACGGGCAACGATTCGATGTCACCGTAATCCATAAAGAAACAGTAAGCAGTACCCGCTTGCCGATCCAAATCCTCGACCCTCACGCGATGCCAAGCTCCCAATATGTTCACCACATAGGTGTGATATTGATGGACATTTTGTGCACGTATACTTCGTGTACACATATGACGATCCAAGCGCAATGTCAATTGTTCGAAAAGATCATTGTACTGAGCGCCGTAGAGTCTAACCCATACTTCAGTTGTTGACTTGCAATGAGTAATTAGTAGTTTCCAACAGTCCTTATCTTGCCATGGCAGCTTAATCTGTGGCAATTGCTGTGGCAACAGTGGCGAAATTGCAACACTACTAAACGCCGCCTCTAGGTCCGTATTCGCAAATATAACTCGGTGGCCACCGGCAAACACGTCCCACTTAAAGTTATCTGATTTGTGTACGATCGACTCCCAATTTTCGGGCAATTCCTGATTGAATTTACTCGCGAACCAATCAGATATGACGTTCGTAATGACGCCAGTCGGGTGGCTTTTGAGCTCCTCGTATAACTCATCAATAAACTGTCCGTCGCTCATCTCACATGGCGGTAGGAAGGTTCGGGGGGTTTCAATTTCACGTAGTTTCGCTATTGCACATTTGGCTGCCTTGTTTTTGCCTTCCATTAGATTCGTCACCGACATCGGATATGACGAGTAAGTGCGATTATTTATCATAACCGTGCAGTGATTCGAGTCTCTAATACCACATTTATATTCTGGTTCCGGATATCCACGAAAACGACAATAATGCTCCAACGATTTTATGGGATCCAGTTTAGCATTGAATCTGTAATAAGTGGTCGGTTGTTTTGCCTGTAGGAGAATATGAAGACATGAGAAACACGAAAAATAATAAATTCGGCTATGCCGAACTTGCAATACTCTTCACTTGTAAAGGACTTGAATTTAACGAAGCGTACCAGCTCGAAGAGCTGGATGAGCTAAAGAACAACAGGTCTTCTTCTTATAAGGGCATGAATTTTACCTATGAGTTTATATGGAGGAAATACGATCCAATACGATCGAAATACGACAGATCTATTATATAAAGTTAATACAAGGGTTTGTACAGTTGTTATGTAATTCAGTGATCTATGACCCTATGGATCTTGAAATTTGCAGTGGATATGGATTATGGATATGAGATGTATCTCTCCTATATGTACATTTTTAGTACGGGCTTCAAGAATATTTTACTAATACTATTCATTCCGTGTAGAGTACAAAATTGTAACATCATCCAAGAAGAAATCTCTTCGCCACTTACCTCATTCTGACTGCAACTCGACGCAGGGAGACTAACATCAAACTGTTGATCTGGTGTCATTGGCGGTGTCAGCATTGAGGCACCATTGTCCACTTTCTGCTTATTAGTTATATGGATTTGCAGACGATTTTGAACAGATAACGTGGAGGTGCGTTCATTGACTAGATGTTTTAATGTAGTCTTCGATTGTGTCAATGGAGTCAATGGCGATAATGGCAGCGCCTTTGACGATTGATGTTTATTGTGTTTGTTATGTTCAGATTGTGTTGCTGCTGGTAATGTATTAGATTGACCTAATATCGGTCGCATTGGTTTATATGTATATGAGTCCGTTGGCATAACGTTGGGTTGCCTAACATCTATTTGCTCTTGTTGTTGTTGTTGTTGCTCTTTTAATCGATGTTTCTCATTTAGTTTCTGGCGCAAATCGATGGTGTTGTTGCTGTTATTGTTGTTGCCACTTTGTTGATGCTGTTGTTTGGACGGCACGGCATGTTGTTGCTGGTCGCTGTTGTTATTATGTATCAACTCCTTCATACGGCGCTCTTCCACGATGCGTTTCAAGTCAAACAAACGCTTCTCTTCTTCCTTTTGTTGCATTGCAACTCTTTTCAAAGCTTTTTCACGCTCAGTCAGTTCTTTTTCTTTTACCTTAAATTCTTCTTCACGAGCTTTTTCAAGCTTATACAGTTGTTCCGCCTTCTCTTTGAGTTTCCTTAGCTGTTGTTGTTCTAGTGCGTCTTGTTTTTGTTTATAATTCTTAAAAACATTGTCGTCAACATCCTTCGTGTTGTATCTCTTTACGCTGAAGTAGCTTTTTTTGCTGTGACTTCTACTATTGACTTTAGCCGACGTTTTAACTTGTGGTGATTTTTGATTCCGTACCATTGAGGCTATATGGTTACTCTTTGGGCTATACTTGGCAGCAACGGTAACCTGCAAGAGGGGCGAAATAAAATATATATATATGTATATATATTATCTATGTATACATATTTCTTATTTAATGCGTATTTGTTTTTCATACGATTTGTTTTAATACGATTTTTTGTTTGTTACAATTTTTATCATTTTGTTTTTATTGTAGTGCAACAACACCAGTAGCTGCATACTCCCCCTACTACTACTAATTCAACACTCATTTATTGCATCACTTTCTGCATATGCAGGCATATATAGTATATATTAGATACATACAAGCACGCAAGCAATCAAACATGCAAGAGCACAAGCCATATACATATACACACAAAAATACTAATATATTAGACAACAATTTTTTTTGCATTATTTTCGTATAACTTTTCTTTGTTGCAGTGCTGCGTTTGCTTAATCAGCACATTTACCAGTTCAATAAACAAAAACAAAAACAAAATAAAATAAAAACCTATATGAAATGTTTACAAAAATTTCGGCACTTCGTTGGCACAAAAATTTAAAGCGAAACAACGGAGCGGAAAGAGTATCCCCCTTAACGTACCAGCGATTAAGACAGTACTCGTTGGGAGCACAAAGCGAACTGAATTGAATTCGTTCAGCGAAAAAGCTTACGACAAAAAAATGAGAGCAAGAGGGTCTTTATTGGAAAGACAATAAAATGCTTTCCGAAGACGCATGAACAAAACTGACAATGATGCATGACCACGTCCTCACCCAATCACTCTCTCCCGCTCCTTCTACCAACATACAGCGCCGGTTGCCTAAATAGGTTCATAACTTCTCCTAAAGTAAAGAGTAAATGGTTAACCGTCATCTGCCAAGTGCACAGAAGAATTTAGCTTTAAGTTTGGTGTAAAGACGGCTAGAAACAGGACTGAAGTATGAGCATATTTCTGCCCAAAATGATCAACTCTTCATAACTCTGCGGATGCCGTGGTCCACTGAATAATTCTCTCATTAAAAAATAACTTATTTTTACGGGATTTCAATAAGACATTTTAAAGTAAAGAATATTAAACATTCATTTTACAAGCAAAAATAAAACTCCGCTAATAGAGGATAAAACCGAAAACTTAATGAACATTAATTGAGAATTTTTCACTATTCAACACTTTTACAATATGTCCGGAATTCTTGGAATTCAGTAGATTTAGGAGCAATGCAATATCCAATTTATTCCATTCAAGCAGCGTAGCTTTCTTTAAATATTTTAAACTACTAAATTGTTTTCATTTACATAAATCCTATGGTAGAAATTTCCCCAGAAATTTTCAAAAAGAAAGCAAACTCAAAGCAAACTCAGTTTTATTTTTTCGACTTTCGGTCAGTTAGGCACTTTCCCTCAATGGTAATTCTGAACATATTCGGTTTACTGGCACTGCACTCTCGATCTCGTTTGCTTACATCCTGAGCAAATTATTAATCTACGTACACTAAGGCTCAAAGAAGCTGAATCAAATTTGAACAACGAAACTACTAATCACATTTTCACACACCTTGCCAGAATTACAACTTACCATTCCGTTTACATTTCTAAGAATAAATTCTCCGGATTCTATCAGGAGTTCATCCACTGTTTTATATCCGAGCTGTCTATAGGGTATAACACAACCTTCTATTTTTTTGTAATCTGTTAAAATTTGCCTTAGATCAACTGGTTGTTTTCGTGAAGTAAGAATCGCCCGGATAACCGATGAAATTACACTGAGCTCCTCACTCTTCATTTTAAGTGCTGAAAAGAAAATGAAGAGAGATCCTAAGGAATCAAACAAAAAATAAATACATAGATGGTATCTTGGTTTATTACAACAACTTTTATAGCACAGCGACGCTTAACGCAAAACACAACAACAGCGACCAGAAAACAACACTCTCATGACAACAAACCAATTACAAATTCTTTCATGAATAGTTATAACAAAAATTGGCTAATTTGTCAAGTAGCACAAAAAACAACAACAACAACAACAACAAAAATTCAAAAATAAGCACAATGAACACAAAAGATAAGCTTGAAAAACGAAGAAGTGGCAAATTGTGTACTTGTATGCGACAGACGGAAGAGTGGCATATAGAGAGCGACAGATTATTTATGTGCGAGTACTCTCCCTATGTTTCTGTCTGTATATGTTTATTGTGTTTTCACTGATCAGGCAAAAGAGAACTTATTCATGTATATATTTAATGCTCTTTTGATCAGGCAGTGCCAATTTCGGCTCCCTCAATTTTTTTTTCACTTCTTCTCCCAAACTACGTCACCAAATTAGGCCAACATTTGTAAATAGACAAATAAAATTTAATACAACAATAACTTACATACTAAGTCCAACAGTCGGGACACCAATTAAGAGCGGAAGAAGGCCAAAGCACATTGAATATTAATTAAACTAAATGCATTAAAACCAGAAGGAATGGCAACTTTGGCTATCGTTAAGTTGTAATACCCGTCAGTCCAAAAAATTATTCAATAATTAAGATGAAATCTAGCTTATCATTAAATTTTTCTGCAACTTTCGAAAACCGCTAGCTAGGGGGTACAAGGAGCACCATGTTTCAAAAAAGAAGCGAACACTACTTTACATAAAGGCAATGTACATATGTCTACAATGACAGTATATATAACGTAAACAATTTTCAAATTGACTCAAAGGCACAAAGGGACGACGTAATTTATTGTATTAGAAACAAGAAAAAAAGACTTTATTAAAGTTTCAATAAAATATATTTTTTATGGTTAAACAATTTTCTCAATATACGCAACAAGTAGCCAAACGCGCTGCATTTGATTAGCAACTTAACCGCTTGTGGGCGCGCATTAAATAAAAGTAACGGTGAAAAGTACGACTAACACACACGCATACAAATACCTTAAGCACAAAACACGAGCCATTGCCAAAATTTAGTGCGAGTAGAGAGAAAGAAAAATTGTCGCCACGAATATTGAAGACAGACATTAAAAACAAACAAAAAATTTGCGACTTACTTATTTCTAGGCTTTGGGTAAAAGTTAAAGCGTGAATAAGAAGGTTCGCGAACAATGTGTTAAAAGTAAACTGTTTTTTTTTTCCTAATCACTTTCACTTTTGTCTCTCATAAATAACTTCACATTTTATCTAAGAAACGAAGCTGCCGGAGCATCAGTTTTCTTCGCTTATGGCAAAAGCCGCGAAAGGCTAAATTTTCTAGTGCGATTTTTCACTCAAATAAACAACTTTTTCTACTTGTATATTTAAAAGAAATTCACAAACTTTGAAAACGACCGATTCTTATTACGGAAATCGAACACCAACCACGAACAACTAAACAATTCGAACAAAGTCAAAAGTCGAAACGTCACTAAATGAAACTAAGAATGGATGGAACGGTTTGACTGAAATACACAAAAGTAGAGTTGACACTACAAAATACCACAATTTTTTTATTGTGAAATTACACAATATTGTCAATTTTATTTTATTGAAAAAATTTAGTTTTTATGGCTTAAGGACATTCCCAATTTTCCCCGTTCTAAAAACAAAATTTCCAGGCGTTCAATAAACATAAGCAACTGTTCTGCCAATGTGATAATAATAGGGCTGCAACTTGACTAGCAATTAATACGCTTGTGCGCCATCCCTAAAAGTAACGGTGAAAATTACGACTAACACTCATGCAAAGACCTTAAGCACAGAACGTGCGAAACATTGACAAAATTTAGTGGAAGTACACAGAAAGAAAAATATTCGCCAAGGAATATCGAAGACAGACATTAAAAATATACCAAATTTTGCGACTTACTTATTTTTAGATGTTGGGAAAAAGCTAGCGCGTTAATAAAAAGGTTTGCAAGCAATGCGTTAAAAGTAATGTCACCGACGGTTGTTTTTTTTTTTTTTGTTTGTGTTGCAAATCACTTTCACTTTAGTCTCTCACGAATAACTTCACTTTTTTACCCAATTTTAACTAAAAAAGTTAAAGCTGCCGGAGCAGAGTTTTCTTCGCTAATAACAAAAAGCCGGACAACTTCCTTAATGCTGTTCCTTATTCAAATAAAAAAATGTCTTTACTTGTATATTTAAAAAATATATTATATTTATATTTTCCCAAACTTGGAGAATCATCGCCTATTAGGGATATTGAGCACTAATTACAAACAACCGAATCATGAGTCGAAGCGTCAATAAACGAAACTGCGGAATAAGTGGAATGGTTTGATAGAAAAACGCAGAGAAGTAAAGTTTGCATTAAAAGGTTTTGTTTCTATGAAATTAAACAATCATATTGAAAACTTTTATTTTATTTGAAAGCTAATTTGTGATATATAAGCATTTGCTAATTTATGTAGATATAACAAAATTATAATTTTTTTAAAATATTTTGAAGAGTTTTGCTTTTGTTACTGTTCTTATGCACTTATCATGTTGGTGTGCAAGCGAGAGAGTGATATATGACTAGTGTTGAGTTTCACTAAAACTTACTATGATTTGTAGCTACGAGCTTTTGAGTTAGTGGCTGTCGCGCGCTCAAAACAAAATTTAAACTTATTGCTAAGCGATTGGATAAAGTTTAAGAAGCTTTTTCTTATCTTAAATTTTTTATCGAATTGGTTAAATAGCATTGAAAAGTTCTTATTCCAGCATTAACGCTACATACCTGTCTGCAAACACGGGTGCTCATTGATGGGCATTCGTTTGTAATAAGCTCTGTGACTGTGAGCACGCCCATAGCTAACCAACCCCAATATCTGCACTTTCCAGTTCCAGTGCCATTCGATTTCACAATCGCTGTGACAAGACAAAAACCACGCACGGCAAACATTGGAGAGCTCAGTTTCCTAAAGACCACAGGACATGACGAGTGTGTCCCAGACCCATACATTCGTGATAAATACAAACAAAAAACACATAAGAACTGCAGAAGATAGTATTTTGACATATATCCTTTCGTCAAATTTTTACACTTTTTATGTAGCAGCCAAAGTGTACAGAAAAACAACGAACTGCATGAAATACGCCAAAGCAAAGGAACTGCTTTAAAACATTTCCGTTTCCGGTTATATTCCTTTGTATTATTGTTGTGTTGGAATAAAAAAATTTAATAATTAACAAAGTTTATGTTCTTACGTGTGTGTGTTTTCCATTCGTTTTCGATTGTTTAAGTTGTTGCTAATTTCAACTTCGCTCTAATTATTAAAAAAGAAATATATATATATTACTAAAATATATAAAAATATTACTAGAAATATTTATCTTCTAAACAAAAATTATGTTACTCAAAAGGAAGCGTCATAAAAATTAAAAACGAAGAAACTAGAAAAGTGAACAGCAGATAAATTAAAATATAAACGGAAATCGCGTTGGAATCGCTTTAAAATCGTGTTTTAAATCGCGTTTTTATTAATTTTCCCTTCGAATAAAAAAATTTATTTTTGTTGTTGCCATGAACGCCGCAGTTTTTGGTTTATTCAATATGTACGATAAAATGATAATATTGATTTTATTTTTCTATAACGGTTCATGTAATTGGAGTATAAAATTGTAAATCGTCCCCTCACACCAAAACAAACGTAGTTGAGTGAGTAGCAATAGGAGACGAAGCAAAAGAAGCTTGAATAAGGGAAAATATTGGAGGTAAGTAAAGAAGCACCAAAAAATATCGACTTTTCTTTGGCAAAAATATTGATTTTTAAGAGATATACGCTTATATACATATACGAGTAGATATGTATGTCTATATAGTGGTACACCGAATAACATATAGACTGTCATTAAAAGTTGTGAGCAATGGACACAACAAAAGAAGCAACAACTACAACCAAATTGCAAGCACTACAACTACAATAATAAAGTCCACTACAATAATGTCAAAGGTGGCAACCACTTTACTGTATATGTACATTTCGTGGGTTTGAGAGCAGACAGTCGACTGTCCACTTACAATACGACAGAGCCGTCAAACGATATTGGCCCATTGGAGAATTAGACACGCGGAATGACCTCGAGTCTGTATTGGAAGGCGCTTTGAAGAAATGTTACGATTATTGGAACAGTGCATATGTATGTGACAAAAAGTGGGGTGACAAAATATTTAATGGACTTTAAGGAGTTTACCATATGTTATATGTAGATTATATTATTTTTGTCCCCAATAGGCTTTATAAGCTAATATCCTGAGACGGTCTTAAGCGAACATGTTAAATAATAAGTTTGTATGGCTTGATAAAATATATATATATTTTTTTATTTCCCATATGTCGTGTACATATGTCTACTTTTTATTAAGACTATTAGTACATAGTTTATTTCATTTCATATCATAAATGGAAAAGCTGTCAATAAAAAGTAAGCTTTCTAATTTAAAGCTGTTCAATATTTAAAATGAAATATAGTTCTCTATAAAATATTCATATATAAAATAAAAGCAACTACAAAATACGAAGAAGGTTAGAGAATAAAATAGTTTCACTTGCCGTCATGTTTCACTTGCGTACATGGTCATTGTACACAACGCCCGAGCAATACCGGGGCATTTTCTAGTATAATAATAAAATCGGAAAATATGCAGTTTAGGGTAGGTTATATTGCCAAACAGAAACCATTAAAAAAGCTATTGCAATACAATTATCGAAATTAATTGGTAATATTTAGTCGACCAACCGCTAAATATATATACGTTATAAATACATAGTTAAATTAAATACATAATTAAATGTTGACAAATATTGGATTTTTTTTATTTTTATTTATTTTATTTTTTTTTATTATCAAAGAATTTTTGTGATGAATTTTTAGTCCTCGTAATCACTAAATTTTCATCATCATTATCAAAAAAGGTCATCAAACACTTCTGCTGAACGCGCCCACAGTGACATCGTACTACCGTTCTTCGTGTAGCATTCGAGCGCTAAGCCGAAGTTGTGAAATGAAAACAAAGGGTACGCACTATTGTTTTTTAAGAAGTTTCACTTCTACCATGCGTGAACTGCACACTGAACACTGAACTGAACTAAACTGAAATAATACTCTGAAACATGCTCAGGAAATTAAGCAAAAAATCTATCGTAGAATTTCTGAACAAAAACACTTTTCATAACCATGACCAACATTTGAACCACCACTGTAAAAAAAAAACTCATTAATTTGGAGCGAGAGTTGAGCCAAAGAGCATTAAATATAAATTAAATATATACTCTTTGGATGAGCACTGAAACAAAAATGTGATTTTTCTTAGACCTTAAGCGAAAATTCCTGGAAACGACACCCACCGGCGCAAACCACCCGTACCCATACCTTTGACCGAAATGTGGCACTACGCATGCGTTTTACAGACGCACATGTCGCCAATGTTTTGATAGTAAAACACATTCAGTCAAATATAAAGAAAAAGAATCAAGCTGATGCTGTTTACTAAAAACGCTGCACATTTGACACGTGCTCATGGAGTGTCTGGCGTAGACGACATAGGCAGTCGATGTGATAGAGGAGGAAGAAATACCATGAGGAATTATATACGAAAAATTTCTGCGTCTATGCGTCATAATGCAGATGAATTTGGTAGTCAGATAGCAGAATCAATTGCAGCTACACCAAAATGGCAATAAAATTTATGTTGCGTTGCCATTGAGCACTCGACTGGAAGCTGAATTTCCGGCCGGCTTTGCGGCAAGACAGACTAACCAAAATACGAATTCGTGTGGAATTGACGTCAAACGCACTGTCGTGTATTGGCAATGAACTAATTTATTTTACCCCTTACCCCTTTCCGAACCTTTCAGTTGAATTCAACTCGGTTTCGGTCCTCTGACTTAAGGTCGCTTTACAGTGCCACTGCGTAGGTGCTGCACAAATGACGTCACGCATAAGTCATGCCACAGTTGAACTTCTTCACATCCACACGAGTATATTCTATGCCAGCGTAACCCAAATAGGCCAAATGGGTGGTAATGCATGGACTCGAATTTAACGCCTTCCAAATGCAGGTTTTTTCTCATGCTGTTTTTATGTATGTATGTACATACAACGTACTTGGAGAAGTGGGGTTTTCTCTAGTGTCGTTTTTGTTGCTTGGTGCCAGGCAGCGTATGATTGACGTCATATAAAGTTCAGTCACAGTTATAAAATTTACAGTCTTAAGATTCGTAATATTTTTATGCAGCTATGTCGTTATATTATATTAAATCTAAGTTTCAATTTTATTCGTTGTGCAACCCTGAGTTTTTCTCGACTCAAAAAATGAAAACAATACAACAGAAAATAATCTATATTAATAAAAATGTTTCGATGCCAAATGTTATTGCACTCAAGTTAATAATGAAATAAGAAAAACGTGCACTTCGATTATGCCGAACTTGTAGTACGCTTCACAAAAAAGTGCCGCAGAAATGGGGCAGAATATTAGCATATGTGTGTTTCCTTATTATTTGAAAAACACCTCCAGTAAATCTAGGATGGGTCTATATGAATGGACCTTAATAAAACCAGTCCAATGTCAAGTTCCAAAAAGATTTCTCTAATAAAAAATTGAATTTAAGTCTGTTATTTTTATGATACGTACAGGAGGGTATTGATCCGTTCCGGCTGATTCCAACAAATATAATAAGAAAACTTCCTACTTCAGCTAACTCAAACAAACTGAGTGACTAATTTGCATACACACTGATGGGGTATATTAACTCTTCTCATAAAGCTGATCATGAATATGTATAGTGTATAGTATATTGCATCTCCGCTCTCTTATAATTTTTTAGCTTTTGGCTTGTTGATTCGTTTCTTGTGTTAAGTTGCAAGAAAACTTCGGAAGTCATTTGGGGACGGTTCATTTATTTTAATTTATTTTTTTTAATATTCGCCATGAAATTTTTTTAGTTAAACTCAAGATATTTCATGCCATAAAACTTCTAGATTATTGAAAAAAAAAAAATTTTTTTCAGACAGCTAAATTCTTCCGGTTTTGCACCGTACAACAATTTTGAATACAATTGAAAAGATACTACTTCCTAATGAGGCAGGAAGCGAATATCGTAATTGGATCTCAAAGAAGACAATGTATGTTCAGTAAAAGACTGGCTTGCACACAAATTCGCTTTGTGACCTTGAATCGCAGACTGTGTTCCTATCTTTCGTTATTTAAAAATTCTTCATGGTACAATAACAATCAAAAATTAGCTAAATAAGACTTTCAGATGCCGTATGCCACTCTCATTAGAAGTCCTTACCTTAGGGCAAATGTATGTTCGTGAACAAAATCAAACCCAAACCAAATCGCAATTGCAAAAACATTCTTTGTTATTCAACGAAATATGAAATGGATTTCTTCAGACGCAAATAGCGTATAATAAAGCAAACCCATCGACTCAGTGCAAGACCCAGAGCCAGACCGAGATAAGTTTTTGTTGTAAAATGAAATACGAACGTCAACGGCTGAATTGTAAACAAACAAACAAAACAAAAAAATTATAATAATACGAACATTCGAACAATTTGAATTTCTGCTTATTTAAAACAAAATAAATAAAATAATTGCATTGCATGCGATGTGGTCATACACAGAAGACTATAATGAAACCTCAGACTCATACGCGCTGGGGTGCTTCCCAATGAGCGCATTAAAAATAGCTTGCGACAACTTAAAAAAGCTTCTTTGTTGGACTCAAAGTTTTCGAATTTCTAGAATGTTTATTTATTTATTTTTTTTATGGAGAATGTGTGTACCATTTTATTGTCTGCTACACTTCTGCGGCTTCATACAATCGAGTCTCGAAACCTTACTTAACATGCCCATCCTAAAAACTCAGCACACCCCAAAGCGAAATATCGTCAGACCGTCGTATGAACTGTCACATATACACACTTCCCATTCTGTGCTACCTACCACGAAATTGGTTGCGGGAGGTGACGCATCCACGTGACTTTCGCAAATCAACTGCAACTAAAAATCTAAAAATTTAACGGCCATTGAATTCGAAACTGAATCACGAACCATCCAGCTCTGATTCTTATATTTCCTATAGCATAGTTGGGTGTATCTCTGCCTGTCAGTAGTCAATCTGACATTGAAAACTATATGCGGACGATCATAGTAAATGCTAATTGCCTCCAAGGAATCTAATACAGAACAATGATGAGTTCGAGAGTTCTCTGTTTTATACGAGAGTTATTCGATTAAAGCGCGTCAGTGTTGTCTTGTTTTCCTGTAAAAAATTTCCATTTGACGTTGAGACAGATAAGAGTCACGCTTTCGATTGGGTTGTAGAAACGTGAATGCACCATGTACATATACACATACATATATCGCAGTTAGTTGCATGTATGTCTGTATATATGTGCATGAGATTTCACAAGAAAAAAACGTTTTCATGTATGGAAAGGGGTGTATACCCATGGGCCAGATAAGTGTTATTTTCAATACGAATAGAAAAAATCAAGGACTAAAGATGCGTTAATTCAAAGAGTGTCAGTATTCCTTGTAGAGCGTATCGTCGATTTTATAATAATTTAAGCATTTTAATCATCATTCATTGAATAAAATGCAAATGTAGGAATCTTGTGATTATCAAGATATATGCTCCATGAAGGTGACTTTTTGAAGTCACTTTAGTGACTCCTCCATAGATAGGAGGACTCTAACATTGTTCAAATAGATACATATATAGTTTTTCAATTAATTTTACTCTGAATTACATAGCTTTGAAAACAATGTAGTGGGTACTAATGGATAGGGCTAAGACTAAAAGGGTTTGAACGAATTCAGTAATATCTATCTAAAAAAAAAAGCCCCATTAATAAGATATTCTTTTCAAGTATAAAAGTAGATAGGTAATCTAATGGTTAAAAGCATACTTTGTCTAGTATCAAAATATACACATACATATATGTAAACAAAATTCCAGTAAGCGCTCGAAATTCGAGAAATCTGTCACTACACCCCCACTACATTGTAAAAACTAACGCACAACAACATGACTACTTGGAATTTTTTGCTAGCAATTTGGCCACGAATAGCAAACAAGCCGGCAACAATAATAACCACCCAGCAGAAGAATTTGTTGCTCGAAAAAAAGAAAACAAAAACTTGATACAATTATTGCTCTTAAGATACGTACAAGCATATGTGTTATCGAATGCCATGATTATTATTAGAACTCTCTCATTCTCTCTTTTTCTCTTGCATATTTTTAGTGAAATTAGCAACCGGAAGGAAGGGTAACAAGTGTGAAAGCCTGGTGAATGGCACGCACCACCGATCGTAAAAAACAAATGATGCGACAGAAAAATAAACCCAAAAAGTGAACAGTGTCTTAAAGAAAAAGCGAATAAACGTAACACAACAAAAAAGTGTATTAGTAACTAAAGAAAAAAAAATTGGACAACGTGACATACTTTTTAATACCAACTATAGCAACAACAACAGAAAGTAAAGTGCGTCATACTTTGAAATCGTTGACAACCATAGCGAGTAAACCAACGAACGAACGATTGAGCGAGCAAACGAACGTGTGCGAACTTCGGTGAGTGCAAAAACCGAATGATACTCATAGCTCTCTTGCTATAAATACGAGCAGCCAATGCAGACGAGCCGTGAGTTTCAAAAAACGATCGTTCAAGTTAAGTCTTTTCCCGTTACATATCTGCTACTGCATTGCAGAGCAAAAATCAACAATAACAACAAGATCAACATATTATTTACCTCTCTATCTTTGCATATGTGTGAAAGAATAAACAAAACATAAATTTGTAATTCTACAATTATTTAAATTGTTTTAATAGAGGCGCAAAGCAAGCCATTTCGATGTCGATTAATTCGCCAATATTATCAAAGAAAACTGACCTGCTTTAAGACAGGCAAAAAAGTCGATTTTTTTTAAGTTTCTCATTTTATTTGAAAGTCGCGTAAAAATCGTAACTAATAATTTTCAAAGAAAAAAATTCGTGCTTTTTGTAAAACAACACATAAAACAAAAAGCAATAAAAAGAAAAGCTGAAAACTTTTTTCGTGCTACGCAGTGAAGAAAATATTCATATAAAGTGTAACGTAAAAATCGCGTCGATATCGCAACAAAAACAAACGAATTCAAACACAAAGCAGTCAAAACCAAGGCATTCTGGATATTGTGGCTTAGGCCGTTGTATGGGTGAGTAGTATCTGAATCTGTTGTTCGTAGTTAATCTAATAAAATGGAAAGCTGCGCAATTTTCTTATTATTTCTGAGCATCTCCATTGAAGTAAATTTATTTCAATCATTCATTCATTTTATTTATCCGATTAGGCACATTTGAACAAAAGCCAAACATACTTTCGAGATTTTGTGAGGCAAGCGGTTTAAGGTGACCAGCTCGAAATTGCTACTTAGGCAATCGAAAAGTAATGCATAATTCTTCCTTTGACGTCTCAAGGTTTTTTTCTTAATTGTTTTTAATTAACATAATAATGAAAACTATCAAAGAGTGAGCAGAGTGTGTTTAAGCCTTTAATAATCAATGTGCTGGAGGGACTTTGCGAGTGACCAGGCGCAACGTCCCTTGCTTAGGTAGATATTACATAGATAAATATGTCTATGGATTATTGTAGATTAGTTGGTGTGAAGATTGGACGAAATGATTCATAGCCAATGATACCATCTCTGAACTAAAGTGACACATAAATTGTAGATACAATAAATCGTTGGGGGGAAAGTACGATAGAGTGATAAATCAATATGATTATGATGAGTTCTTCAAAATTGCTTATGCCTGTTTTGTTAACTATTATTTAGAATCTATATAAACAGGTGTCGAACCTACAAACAATAATACATTCGGAATAATAATGACATTGACTTTGACGTACATTGGTACGTGTATATGTTGTAATTCCTACAACGTGATCTATCTCGTAAGTTTTTAGAACGGACGCGAAATTATTAAAATCGGGTTTTGCAACAGTTCTCTTTCAATGGAAAAGAAAAAACAAACAAAGTGATTCATGAGCTATCAAACAATTGAATCACAATGAGAAAATCACAACTCCACGCAAACAAAACACGTGACGCAGTTACAAATAACACGACGTATGAACGTGCTAATTGTCTAGTTCCTATGAAATTTCTGCTCATAGACTCAAAACAGTTTCAGACAAAGTAAGATGAGTATGTATGAGTGCCATCCATGTACACGAATGGAAGTCCCAAAAAAGTCGGTTAAAACAAGTGATTATTTTTATCAGCAAACGAAATGCGTACATAGTATATGTACTTGCAATAATAAGAAAAAACATTACGGTTTTGCCGAAGTACTAATACTAATACTCCGCGCACTTACCGACAAAATGCCAGCTAACGCTATGTATTTAAGAATACAACATGGATTTAGTTAAGGGCTATACGATCCAGTAATTCCAGTAGTAATTGATGTAAAGTCGGTTTTAATTTTTTGCTGGATGCTTCGGAAATCAAAAAAGATGACGACAAAACAGTTACCCCGTAGTGGCAAAAATCCGAAAACATTTTTGTCAGAGTATACAATAAAATTCGTAGAAGTTAAATTACCCAGCGTTTTACGCTTACGAAAAGTATCTCGATAATTGGAAAAAGGTTTATCTGTATATACATACATATGCACATTCAAATAAGCCCTACATTGATGGTATATATATTTCCTTGAATCTTTCAAAAACACCTGGAATGAAAGCTATTCGATCCATTATTGATATTCAGGGATTATGGGAGTGGTCTTTGAAAAACAAATATAAGCTCGATAGATCGACAAATAAAAAAATTTTTCTAAAAGGCACTAGACTTTGAATATGTTGCTAGTATAGAATAATCCCACGACCCGATCGGGGTATGCTGAAAAGAAAACTATGGAGAATTCGTCTAGTTCAAAAATGAAGATATATACTTACTGGGTTACAAGCTTCATTATAAGATTAGAATACTATTCCTAGAATGTGCAGAGTATAAAAACATATACACACATTATTTTACGACGGGAGGTTAGACGAAGCTGATAACGTGACACTTTGAATATGAATTTATTGCAGCCTTGCCGACTTGTAAATGTCGGGCGGAAAAACTTGAACCAAAGCAATAAAGAAATTTAGCTTATGAGCTAAGATTAAATTAGAGGCGTATTGGCAAATTACAGCGTTGGAAACGTCGTAAACAAAGTTGTGCAAATAGCGACGTTTTATTACTCTTAAGAGCGAAGCTTATCACCGTTAAGAGTAACTGTCGTCGAGTCGTCAGAGTGGGTGGTTGATAAGATTAGATTGAACTCGGGAAAATTTCAATATATTAATTTAGGATAAGCATACTTCAGCTTGATGATTTGAACGGCGTGCTCCAAATTAGATTTTGAAGTATCTTGTTGACTTAAAGATGGTACCTTACATACATATGACCTTAAAATGAGAAGAAAGGTGACTAATTCTTAAATATTAAGTTGTCCAGCTGTGCCCCATCTCAAATCCATGTAGTTTTAGGAATTGTCATAGAGGAGAGTTCTGTTGGCATAAAATGATGGAAATTACTGTAGGAGCGCAAACGGAGTGAATAGGCCTATGTAAATTGTAATGTCAGTCATACGTACTGATCCGTAGACCTCTGAGACAATATCACAGCACGGTCTTGAATAAGAGGGTAAAATTTAATTATTAGTTATATACAGTCCTTATTCTATCCTCCTTCTTTTTCGTTCTTAAAAGCATTGGGCATATAATAAATACGAATAGAATTAGAAAAATTGTCGCAACAAATATGAATCAAATATCTATGTATACTAAGCCCAACTAACTCGTTCCATTTTAAACAAGATTCAAGCTTAAACGTCTTATTAAAGCTTATGCGAATTCTCCTTCTCAGCCATATTGAATTAATAATAATTTCATTATCCGTATTTTCTCTTTGTGTTCCCTATGACAGAGCTTTCTAAACAACCAACGATATTTGGAGACGAGCCGGGCCTCCTGTTTAAGAGAGCGCAGGACCGGAAAAGTCTGCATAACAACGGTATTGCAGACGCAATAGCAGCAGCATCAACAGCAACAACAACAATTACAAACGCAACAAAAACCGTCAACATTCAACTAGATACATCGATCAATGATTGCGAAAGTGGCTACGTGCCAACGGTTGGCCGTTGGGGCGCCGAATGGCCAAGTTGACTCGCCGAAACCGGCGTGGTACAATGTGGCGCCACCGCCAATGCTCATGCCAATGGGCCAGTCGCAGCCGCTGTGGGTATACCCCGCACCGGTTGCGGCTCCACCGGCACGGCGGGCGCCACAAATAGTGGTTTATCGTCAGTATCGGTACGAGTTGGATTGACTACGAACACCGTTACTGAACAAGATAAGCCCAAGAAGGATCAACAGCACGTCGCTAATGCGGAGCGCAAGTGTTGCAATAGCAGTGAGTTATCCACTTCATCCAGTTCGAATTCAAGTTCGAGCTGTAGCAGCTGTAGCACTACGACCGATGATGAGGACACTGATCGGGACGAAGATGCTAACGACAATGAAGAGGACGTTGACGATGATGATGATGAACACGTTGAACAAGTTGCGGCCGCTATTGGCGCCATGTCAACATCAGAGTCGTCTATATCGGCACAACCGAAGCCGTCGTCGACATTATCAGTCGTTAAATGCAATAAAAATGATTTGACATCAATTGCAACATCGGAGCGATATCAGGATATCGCAAAGCTGCTCGAACAGCAGCATCTTAAATGGCGGGAGCAAGAGAAACGCGAACATCAGTGCAGAGTTGATGGCGTTGAGACCCAAACAGCCAGCGGTGGCAGTTGTTGTGTCGATAGTCATACTAATGCAGGCAACGATACAGACAACTTTGAGTGGTGGGCTGAGGGCGACGGTTACAACTTAGATGCATACAAGCAAATCAATGGCGTTTGGCCACTCGGGCGACCGTTACCTTTGCCCGATTGGACAGCGGTACACACAAAGGGCGTGCTCTACTTCGATTCGGTGTGGCAGTATGAAGATCTAAATACTATAATCGAGACAACGTTGCAACGCATGCAGGAGGAGACGAACTACAACACGGTCAATCTCTTTGCGGACTTCTATCGCAGCTTCAAGCGCACCAGACGCTCGGATCTGAAGTCATTCTTTCAGTTCTACGATCTGCCTATAAACAGACGGCATCATATGTGCGTCTCGATGGCTTTTGAGATGATTGCGCGCCTAATCAAACTGTTTCCGGTGCTGGCACACTATCTCTATGTGGTCTCATGCGAGGAACAGATCGATGATTTGGTCGAGTATATCGAAATGAGCGATGAATTTGGCTTGAACTCCATCGAAACAAGCGTGGAGAAGGAGCACGCCATGGTCGCCATGAAACTGAAGATTGCTGGACGTGACGGCGTCATGATACTCGATCCGGGCTATCATGTTGGACGTGCTGTTACGGTCATGCGTGATCAGGCATATCCACACACAGGTAAGTAACAAAGTGGATTTGTTTTAATTTGAATTAGGGTCAATGCTAATCTTACACTCTATGCTCTACAGGCTGGTTCACACAAACTATGGAACCACAATTGCAACGTGACTATTGCTACCACTACAGTCCGCAAAATCCACACTTCGTCGAATGGTGTGAGCGTGAGCTACGCAATGATAAGGCCACTTACAAGACATCCCTTGTCTATGTCGAAAAGGAGTATATGACCGCCGTCGACGTCACGGTTCGCCGTAATTTGGTGTACAATTTTCGTTCGCTGTTGGCGCGCAATGGGAAGGGCCGCGTCTTTGCGGGTCTCTACTTCCCCATCGTAAGCAATGTGAATGGGGCGCATCTTACGCTCTTCTATGATGGGCCCCATGAACAGCGTGTCAAATTGAAGTTGATGTTCAATGTCTTTAGAGCGGCGAAGGTAAGACAAAGTTTTCTTTCTTTCTTTCTTTTTCTGATTTTTTTATTTTTCTTATATTTTTGTTTTTGTTTTTTAGTTACCAGATAATGTACAACAACATTTGGCCAATGTCGCCGCACAATTGAATATGCCACAACGCGAGTTAATCGATCTATGCAAATCGCTTGCCGAAATTGTCGCCGATCAGGACTTCATCAGTCAGATGCTGGTGATTAACGAAGATATAGCCGTTATGTCGAATGAGAATTGACAGTTAAAGAAGCAGTTGGAGAAAGTTGATGGTGTCGAAGTCGGAACCCCACCCGCTAGCACCACACAAAAGCAACAAGGACTACTACTATCTAAGCAGCAATTGGAAACGGCGAAGGCTTTTGATGTGGCCACAACGGTGACAGCAACAACAACGGCCTTTACTTAAACGATGTTTGTTTTATATTGCTCTTTAAACCATATTCCAAAAACAAAATATTATAAAGCACACACAGACACACACATGCATACGTACACACCACACAATGTACTCAAGTAGCGCTTAGTTCTTTAAACGAAAAAAAACGTACGAATATCCAAAATTATAAAAGTATAAACTTATTTACAAGGCAAACGCACTATTTACCCACAATTATTTAAGAATTTAATTTTGTTTCACCGGAATGTTTAAAAGATCGATTTCTATCGGTGACACTCATGCACACAATGCAAACACTACCTTATGCAAACGCTGCAACTATGACGGTACTACTAAAGTTTTTTTAACTAAATTTAGTTCATATTAATGTATTCTTATTTTAAATAATATGCAAAAATAAAGATGATAATTAAACAAAAATAAACAACGGTAAAGTTTGTTGAATTTATAGCAGCTTTTGGTCACTTTATTCTTCCATATAGAAAACACTTAAGTAGAGCTTGGGTTGTATGAATGGATTTCGTTTCAATATCCTCATTGACAGTTCTCACCTAAAGCTATCAGCTGTCTTTGATTTGCTAGATGCATGACAAATGAATCTATAAATGTATACGAATCTTTCCTCCTCAGAGCCGGGAGACTTTTCTGAATGCTCCTTTCAACTAATGGTGATTTTCATTGGCATCTTGTGGACGTGCGCTGAGATTATCATGAATGATCAGATTACTTGCAATAATCTCCAAAATATCTAAACAACGTTTGCTATCAGATCACCTGTTTGGGTTCAAGATATGCCAGAACAAAGCTAATAAGTTGTAAACCTTAGACTTTATATACATATGTGAAATGAGAAGCTATTGCGTCTGACATCAAATTTGTATAACTCGGAGTACCACAGAATATTGCATATACCCTATATACGGCAAACCTCTGATTGTAAGTGACGAGAAGCAAACGAAGCCAACACAACGCTTCTAGTTCAACTGAAATTTTATAGCAGTAGTGATCTGGTTGAATAAAGTACATACCTCGAATATATATCAAATAAATAATATCGTCGAGTGTTAAATGTCGAGAGTTAAATTCATATTTTACGGAAACCTAAGGCACTTAAATCAGTGTTGATTAACAATCGATGTTGTTACAATCTATGTGCTTACAACACACTCAATAAAAATCATCTGATTACCAAATAGTCGATTGTCAATTTCATTTGTATTTCCATTCTGCTAGACGCGGCTATCGCGCTCTTATAGTTTTTATACATCTGCGTACAGTGCGAAGAGAAGAAAAAAATGGTAAATAATAATAAATAATGCATTTAGAATGCCGATACACATTCTAAATAAAATAAAACATTTCTGCATTATATCCTTACCGCAACTGAGAGGGGGAAAATTTTTTTAATTGGATTGGTAATCAAGTTGATATATACATTGAATTTCATTTATACTATCCGGATAGGCACCATATTCGCCTCGCGATAATTGCCCGAAAAAGCATGAACACCACAAACACCACGAGGTGGATAATCGCCGGTAAGTTGACCATGACCAAAAATGCATTAATGAGAAAAACTGCCTTTTTTGCAGTCGTTCGCATTCGCAGCAGCGTATAAATACGCGCGCTTATTATGAGCCGTCGGAAGTGGATAGTCGTCGCAGGCGTCGCTCGAAGAATACATCTAATCATTGTGACGCAGGTGGTTGCGGTCGTGGCGCTAATATCAGTCATCCGCGTCGTGAGGAATACACCGATAGTGAAAGCTTGAAATTGTAAGTTGATTTTTTAGCCATTCGCGGCAATTACATTATTTGTGTAGAACGTTTCGAATTATACATTATTCTACTCATTGTTGAAGGAGCCGCAGTTATTTGCTTTAACCAGCCCAAATTTTACTTACAGCTAAGACAAGCAAATTGTTTATTTAAATAGCTAGAAAAATAATCAAAAAAAAAAAAAGCTAAATTCAAGCTCGGTTCAATTCAGTACAAAGAAGCAAATTCTGCGAGCTTGAAGCGTTGGTTTTGTTGCAAAACATAAAAATAAAACTGAAATTATTTGCAATTCAAAATATGACAAATGCAAAATAGTAGAAACATAAACAAGAACAAAGATTTAGTAGCTTTCATAACTGATAGGGACTCCGATCCGGAGTTAACCAAACCGTAGTCGTTCAAGAACCAGAAGGTGTTGCAACATAAGTAGCAAAAACACATACTCAATTGAACTAATCAAAAACATCTGTCACTCCACTATTCAAAATCCGGTAATCAAGAGTGTTGAACCTTTGTCACGGAAGAATCACAGTTTATGATCACATCACATCCAGAAGAAGTTGTTTCTACATCACCTACCAAACATCATACTCAATAAACTAATGAAAATGCAATGCTATTCCATTCAAGGTCAATAAGAACACATGGACGCCAGGTCCGTGGTCGTCGTAGCTCATCGCGCTCTAGATCCTCATCATTGCATCGTCCTAGTACACGCGTATGTTTTCTATAACAAACTTGAACTTTTAATTTAAAACAAATATAATTCATGGTACCTTTGTCTATCAGGATCATCCTTTGGCAAGCCGTTGTATTGGCGTTTTTGGTTTGAATACCATCACCACTCAGCAAAAAATACGTGAACTCTTCTCTAAGTTTGGCCCTATCGAGCGCATACAAATGGTGATCGATGCTCATGTAAGTAGATAAATATTTCGTATAGAACATAGAACCAGAATGTAAAGTGCCATGAAACGCTTGAACTGCAATATCAAAGAATTTATTGTAGTTTTGTCTTGTTACATGGCTAGATTAATTCAGCATTTCTGAGTGCACTAACACCAAGTTTTGATAGTTGCATAAAAGGCATGCTGCCACAATAGTATTGTAACTATTTTTTTTTTTCTACAACTTACCAGCATAAAAAGGTTATTCCATTAACACACAATTTTTTCTTCCTGTGCTATGCAGACCGAACGTTCGCGAGGATTTTGTTTTATCTACTTTGATAACTTGAACGATGCCAGAGTCGCTAAGCATGCTTGCTCCGGCATAGAGCTCGACGGACGACGCATACGCGTCGACTACTCTATAACACAGCGTCCACATTCGCCTACACCGGGCATATACATGGGTCGTCCATCAAAGTGAGTATTTGGAATAAGGCATTTAACATTTTTCAATCAAAATTTTTAACAGATATGCAAAACGAGCTCGTGAGTTCTATCGCTTAAGTCGTCGTCGCACACCTTCGCCGTCCGGTCGTGAGCGTCATCGCAACGACCGCTATGAGCATACCAAATCTTATTCACGTTCACGTTCGCCTAGTTCACGTAAGCTTTTGAATCATCCGTCGTAACAAATAATTGATTGTTAATAATTGTTCGTTGTAACTATTTGACAGGTGGTCGAGACAAGCGCTACTAACACGCGCTCAATTAGTAAACGCAAAACACACAATATACCTGATCGGATCTGGTAGATTAACACTAGATCAATTAACAAGAAAAAAAAAACAAATTTTCTATACTTAAACAGAGAATAGCAAATGGGTCGGAAAGGCGTTAACCGTGCAATGACTGATTTTTATATAGCATTATTAGTTCTACACTAATCAACTAATTTTACAACACGCAAACAACAAACATCGTCAAACAAAAGCATCAACATCTAACATGAACACCTGTGTTGACAACAAATCATCGCTTTCGTGTTGTCATTCGTATTTATACTCTAATATTTAATATTTATTTGTTATGGGCGTTTGCGATTCGTTACTGGTCAATATTAGTTTGTAGTTTTTTTAAACGTAGCAAGGCAGCAAAGAAACTAGTTACTACAAAATTGTGATAGACTACGCATATCGCTCAGCACGCCAACAAAATAAAGAAATTAACAAACTTATATACTAACTTTCACTAACTACACAAAATTTAAACTTAATATTAAGTTAGTTAATTTAGTTTATTATGAAATATTTTCAGAAAATAGCAAAGCGCATAATTTTTCTATAATAAAATCAGGCTTGAATTCAGTTTGTGGTGCTCTGAGATGCTCGTGATGCTTTGTACGCCGTTTCGAGGCTTTGTTGTACAACTTGCATGTCGGACTCAATACTGCGCGCCCAGTTTTCAACGTCACCGAGTTCCTTTAGTAAAGCGCACTATATTAAGTATTAAAGTGTGTATGTCATGTAAATTACCTTCAATGCGCTGCTAAAACTATCGATTAATTGCAGCCAATGTTGCGTTTGCTTAGCGAAGTTTGTCGCGCCTACATGCAACTGTTTGGCTTCAGCGTCCAAACGTTTTTGATTCAAGTAAGCCTGAGCAACACTGTGAAGAATATGTAAAGAAGCAATTCAGTTCGTATTTCAAAAGTATTAATGCAGTTAAACACACCCCACATTTAAATGGTCGACCAATGCTTGAGTGAGCTCATTTGAGGCTTCAACGGCTTCTTTGCGACGCACCTCTATTGGTTGTAGAAAAAAACAGTTATACAGACATATGTTTTTAATTCTAAAACGAACCCTGCTCCTGTTTGCGCTTTGCCTGTTTTGCATGATGATCTTTAACCATGGATGTTAGCATTTCAAGGAGTTTTACAAAAATTCTTTGTGGAATTAGAAGAAAAAACAGCCAAACACAGCTGTTGTTTGCCAATAGTGAACAGCTGTGTTGCAGTGTTGTACATAACGTACAGCTCTCCGTAGAGCAGCTGTGTGATTTCGTGAGCATTGTTGATGCAGCTGAGTTTACAACCATATTCTCACATGCCGGTTTAGTTTGGGATTGCAAATATTGAGCATTTCGAAACCGTATATCAATCAACCCGTTCTGCACGGATCTGAACAAGTGATAATCAGAAGCGGCTATGTTCGGAGAGTAGGCTGGGTCACTTTTAAATTTGAATATGACGGAGCAGCATTGCCATAAGTTTCTAAAAGTTTCACAGTAGTAAATGTCGAAAATGCAATTTTGAGCGTTCCATGATTAGCGCCCATATACATTAAACAACTTAATACCACTATTTTAGTGTTGAAAAATGTCAAAACCATCAAATTAAACAGCTGTTTGCCAGGTGTTTACACTGATACTTCTAGTTTTGGCCATTAGACGTCACTGACCAGAATTAATGCAAGCATCTATTATATCGAAGCCAGTGATCTCCGGTGAAATTGGTGAACAACAAAATTAACTAAATAAGGTTATTAAATTTTCCTCAACCCATTATATTAAAATTTTATTTTCATTTGACTATGATTATACAATTCAATGATGTATTTCGCAAAATAACAATTACTAATATTTTTTTTTTTTTGGTTTATTTTTTTAAACCAAAACACATTTAGGAAGAAGTCGCATTACTGATATATGGTACTGTCAAAAATTCCAACATGTAAATGAATTTAATTAAATTTGATCAAATAGCATTAATAAGGAACACTGGGTACTCATAATGTACCCTGTGCCTTAAACCCAATGCTCCATAAAATAGCATTAATAAATTATTGTTAATTATGATCATTAATCAATGGCAAAATAGCACAAGATGTGCTATTTTATTTATATTTTTCTTTGATTTCCATTTTTGGTTTGATTATTTTTCACTTGTTTTTTATTTAATTTGTGATATTTAACAAATTTGTATTGCTTTTTTGTGCATGTCGGTGTGCCTTAAACCTAATCCACCACTGAGAAAGTGGTCAGGGGGAGTAGGTAACGACTACGAGTAGACGAATGTCGGTTAATTGTTGTATAAGTCGTAACTTTTTTAAGTAGCATATAAAATTTAATGGCACACTCTGTAATCAGTCTAATACATAAAATTTTACTATTTATTATTCTTACTAGGCTAAATTAATTTTGCGCCACTTTAAATGTTCCTCCTTGGAAACATTGTTATTGAATAAATTTTAAATACACATACATATATATTTAAAAATTTTTTTTTCAACATTCTTGTGCAACAAACATTTAAAGATGAAGGCATGTCAGTAGAAATAGGGAGTCTTTGGTTTGCTATGAAATGGTGTGATGTGATGCTTGTTTGCCTTGTTTGAAATATTTTATTTTAATATTTTTACTTAAATTTGAACTAATAGATAAAGGCAATAAACAACACATAGATTGATTGACGACAAAATAAAAAAAATGTTGTTACTTTAAAATATTTGTACATTTGTATTAATTGCCTAATTACCAACCGGGGGTCACACACTCAAATTTTTACAAGAAAAAAAATTTGAAAAAAATCGTTTCTTTGTATACCAAAAATTTGTAAAATAAAAATGTTTTCCTAAAGATTTGATTGACCTTGATGCCCTTCCGAATCCTTTCGCAATTTAGTACGTTGTTGTATTCCTTGTGTCACCACCAGTGCTTGGCGGTCGGCTGCCAATGGCAGCAGTGCTACCGCCGTAGAGAAAACTTGATTGTCGAATAACCGAAACGGCGACTGCAGCCACTCCCGCCTGTGGCGGTGGTGCCGGCGCACGATTCTTTTTCAGTGGTGCAAAGGCAGGTTGCAATGGTTTTGTGTTGTTATTGTAGACGATGTTATTGTTGTTGTTCGCTGTGGTTGTTGTTGTCGTCGTTGACATTGCCGGTGCTGCAATTGTAGTGAATTATTTGTTCAAAATGGCGAATGGATTTATTTTTACAAATGGCGGCACAATAATGCGAAGTGTCACAACTACATGAAAGAAATTATATAAAAAAAAAAATCATTCATTTCACTTGGACAAATGAATAGGCATCAAATTGTTGTCGTTGTTGCAGTGGTGTTTCATAACTTGCTTTGAATACAGTATAATTCGGCATAGCTGGCGGCATGTATTCATAATCATAAGAATGGCAAAAAATTCGAAGAAATGCAATATCTTCCTTTCCCCTCGAGTATCTAAGGCTTGAGCTTTCTTAAGCTATAATATATAATAGAATGATTCCCCTAGTACTATTCTTGAATATATATTATTCGACCACACTAGGAATTCTATATTGCCTGTATTGAATCTATTTTGTGCTTTGCGCTTAGAAACTTGCAATGGGGGATACCCGTCGTCTGCCATAATATTGGGTTTGGTTATGTAGTCGTAGAACTGTTTTAGACGTTGCGCTTACAACCTTATTTATGGTATGGTGAATATTAATGTACCGCACAGACAATACCCTATCAACTTGGATTATGTGGAAATTCTTTGTATTAATTAAACTTCGTCAGTTTTTTATTTCGCTTTTTTTATTCCTGCTGGTATTGCAGGAAATAACAGAAAAACTTTATAATTAAATGAAGTGGCCGTTTTAGATAGAGGTTTGAATAATGTGTGAGCATAATTGTGACAACTTATCGAATTACGAGTAAACATACCCAGGCGAGAAACTACGCCATACTGACAACGACAACAATAATAAACAAAGAATAACAAACACAGTAGCATAAATAAAAAAATACATACTTTTTTTCGGTTTTATTAATTAAAAAATCTTTCATCAAAAAGCTATGTATAAAATATAGTGGGCGTGATGAAAAAACAAAAAAGACAAAGCATGCGTGTTTTCATAGTTTTGTTGTTGTTTTCAAGTAAATGAGTATGAAACAAGACCGTAAAATAGTAATAATCAATCACTAAATTGTTTTTAAAATATTTTTTTATGTTTCAATAACTGCGTTTTTCTTTTGCATAAAAATTGTTATTAACAATATTTAAATAAAGCTATAAATCTAATTTTACATACATTTTCAATTTTCCTCGCGCTTTTCAAAACTTAACTAAAATATTAATAATAATAATAATAATAATAATAAAATATAACAAAAACATTTTCTTCGCACATCGCACAAGATTAAAATTTACATAAATTTAATCTGTAATTAGATTAATAATAAAAAAGAAATGCTACCAAAAAGTGCGTTTAAATGATACAATTTCTTTTGTATATATAACAGCATTCCATATGTGTACATTTCGATCTATTGCTAAGATATATATATGTGTATATAATTAATTTGCATATGGTATGCAATCCCTTGGTAAAATGACTTTTTGCTTTTCACTAAAACCGCATACAGATGATTCCTTTTTTTAACGGTTCTATTTTTACATACCGTTCGTGGCCTTAACCGTTCGACTAGGATAGACTTTTGGAAAATTTAAAAATGGTGGCGGTTTTGGAAATTCGGTGACATTGTGAAAACGCTTGCCGAATTTTGTTTCCAAATCGATGACCAGACGACCTACAGAGTTCGCATTTGCGTTTGAGTGCGTTGAACCAGAACCCGAAACTGAACCGAAAGGTGGCAGCGCATTAGCTGCGCTTGTGGGTGGCGTTAACGGTGCATTAGCGCGTATTGAAGAGTGCCGCTGTGGTGGCACAGGTGGATTGCCACTAATAGCGGTCTAAAAGTAATGAAAGAATAGAAGAGAAAAAAAAGTTACGATTATTAATGAATAGAAAATGTTAATAATGTTAATTTTATTGCAGTAATACTCTTCAAGATAGAAGCACTTGATATTTAACCAAGCGTTTGTTTGTCAGCTATATGATTCAATAAATTTACAGTCTTTCATTTATTATTATTTACGCCTATGATGCTGAAATAGTACTACTATTGAGCATGACTTGGTAGAAAAATTTGTGTCTCAACTGATAAGTTAAACATTCGATAGTAGCTCGAACTGTGGGTTGGCTCCAGAACGAAAACACACGTAAAGCTTTTGCTTAAACATTGAAGGATTACTCTGCACACATACAGACGGACAGACAAAGAGTTGGACCTGGCTATATTATAAACTTATCACGTTGAGTTAATAAGGAATATATATACTTTATCATATCTCCGGTGACTTCCTAGCGTAAAGAGTATAGATATAAAGATTTATATTGAAAGGTCAAAGTTTATATTACAGTGCGTTTGTAGTTGAGGAGCATCACACAATACAGACAAACGCGCTTACACAAACGGTTATAATAATTTTCACCAAAATTACACTTTACACTTAAAGTCTCAAGTAAGAAAAAGACTTTCGCCTAAGAGTATACTAGAGAAAATATGCTGCACTAATTTACTGCATTTATTTTTATGCAATGCCGTTTCGAACGTTTGCTCGATTGTAGTCCTTGTGCGCTATTGATACAGTTATAGAAATAAAAGCCACCCATACACCCTACCACACACACCGCATAACTGTACAAAGACGTATAAAGGGTGTATGAAAGCCAAAATTGCTTGGAAAATCTATAAACGATACAAAATGAGTAAGCGCGCGCATGAAATGAGCGTGCAATAAAAGCCTAAAGAGAAAGGTGCCGTGGAAGAATGAGAGAGTGTGGGCTGGGTATTAAAATAAAAGTATAAGGTATAAACACTAATACTGGCTGAGTTCAGAAAAAATTCAACAACACAAGAAATAGCGACTTATGAATAAAAAGAGCGCAGCGTTGGCACGAAAAGCCAGCTGATTAGAAAAAGAGAGATGTTTGACAAAAAACAGAGAGCAACATATGCTCATGCCTAATTTTACAGACTGCATGACAATGGCATTCCTAATGAAACGGCTGTTTCTTCTTCTTTTATCAAATCGAATTCATACCCAATAAAGCTTTATGAAACGTTTAACCATAAATACTATCTACGGGTCTTTTCCAAGTTACATGAAACCGTAAAGAATTATTTCTAGCACGCGAAATGAGGCGAATGCAGTTTTAGCTATTAAAAAAAAAGGATTGCCAATTGTCAGTGTTACTCTGGAACGCCACTAACATACATCTCCTCCAACGGGACTTCGTTTCAACAGCAACAATAATAAGACTGAATTTTAGTTGAACTACTTACATTGCTCAATTGACGCTGGGGTGGCGGTGGCGCTGGACACGCTCGATGTGGTGGCAATGGTGGCGCATTAATCGGACCACCATTTAATATAATCGGATTTGGCGCTTTCTCACGCGTCGATGACTTTGATGATTTCACCATCAACGGCGGACTGCCACCACTGCTCGACTTCTGATTGACCATCATTGCTGATGGCGGCGGCGGTGTCGGTGGCGTTGCATTAGCGACGCTTCGAAATTGATCACGCAAAGCCGAAACGCTGTTTGTGGAGGACGACGTTGATGGTGGTTGTGTGATTGGTGGTGATGGTGTGTTGTGCGACGATTGTACGCTTTGGACCAGTGCGGTGTTGATGGCCGACACGGTGTTGCCACTGTTGTTTAAACCAGTCAGCCCGTTGAGATTGCCATTCGATGTGCTGCGTGCTGGTGTCGGTGGCGGTGGTGGTTTTACGGAGGGTGGCTTCGGTGGCGCAACAGTGGGACGGCCTAGCGAATGGTCAATATGATAATTTATTTAAAATGTGATTTTTGTCTTTTCTTTTTAAAAAAATTCTGTTGCATACTTTTCGGCGGATTTGGCGCTGTGCGCATGCCAGTATTAATCGCTTCCGATGATTGATACATTTGCGCCGTCTGCAGTGGCGCACGCATTGTGGCAAAATGTTGTTGCGTTGGGAAAAGGGGTCCATTGCCGGTCGCCGAGATTGGCGGTGATCTGTTGCACAAATAAAGAGATTTTATTTTTATAAAAGAGAATCGGCACATAACACATGAATGAGAAGCGTTTAAAAGCATTAGCAACCATAACCCTAAACTAGCGTTATACAAACATAATGAAATTATTAGTAAAGCAACAAAGGCACGCGTGCGTTAATGATCTTTCTGTGTTGAGCAGCATACAAAGCGCACCAACCAAGTTGCTGGTTCTGCTATATTGGTTAATTGAAAATACCTTGGCGATTTCATGCTATGGTGCCGTGATACCATCGGCCGTTGACCATTTGCCAAAGCCAATTGTTGCAACCCTGGCGGTTTGGGCGCGAAATTCGGTTTACCAAAATTGATGGCCGGCTTTTGAGCAGGCGTTGGCGATTTGTTGCTGCTACTGCCAATGGATGACGTTGGCGATGTAGATGCTGAGGCTGATGCGGAATTTTTCGCACCCGTAATACCAGCTGAATTGACACCATTACCAAGTATACTAGAACCGGTACTACTACCACCAAATAGAGAAGATTTATTGGGCTCTAATTTGCCAGGCGTTGGTGTTGTTGTGTTGGAAAAAGAGGTTGACGTTGATGTTGTTGTTGTGGCTATGTTGTTCAACTTTGTTGTGCTTTTTTTTGTTGTGGTTGTGTTGCTGTTGGCGGCGGAGTTGTTGGAAGAGGAAGTTGTTGATGAAGATGACGAGGATGACCACGTTGAACTGTTTGTTGTTGTTTTTGTATGTTGACTACTATGACTATGTACAAAATTATTGCCTAATGATATACTGTAGAGTGGCGTCAGATGATTGGTGTTGATTTAAGGAGCAGGTTCAGGAGTACGCGGAGGAGAAAAAGAATTTTTTGTACAAAACAGAAAAACAAATTAAAACAAATGTACAAATAAATAATTATTAAATAAACAAATAAACAGATATATATATATAAATATATATTTTTATCCATTTCAATGTAATGCAAAAACAATAATGTACATCATGGAACGTGTACCGAGCCAAAGGCTAGAATATAAATGTGAAATTAACAGAGGCAAGAGACTCATGCCAACGGCTCAAATTACCGCTGACGCCAACAGAGACACTCGAGCACAAAGCTGCTTGGATCGGGGGTGCACTGCCGCTTTGTGCTAAGCCCCTGAACTAAGCGTGAAAACGATAACGTCACTGACGTTGTCACCACTTGTAAATTGAGGTTCTCGTCTCGTCTATTCTTTTCACATTTGTGGTTTTTTCCTCACTTACTTTAGATTTGCCGCTTTGCTTTTGACGCTGCCACTGTTGATGCTATTATTGCTGCCGCTTTTCGATAGCGTTGGCGAGGAGATTTTGGCATTACTTGTTGCTGTTGCTGTTGCTACAGTAGTCGGCGCTGGCGGTACTTTCATACGTTCCAAAATTGAATCGGTTGTGTGGAGCTGATCAAAATATATGCAATTAGTCAGAAGCCATTAAGGGAGTCTAAAAACAAACTGTCTCACTCACCGTGCTCTTCGGCGGCGCTGATGGCGGTTGCGGTGGGGGACCACGATTTGTTCTCAAATTTGCCTCCGTTGCGTGCACATGCGTTGCGTTGGTCCCAACTGTATTCTGATGTTGTTGTTTTTGTCGTTTCAATGTTAAGTGTTTGGTAAGCTCCGCATTAAAATCCAACGGACCATTGCTACTTGCTGACTGTTGTTGCTGTTGTTGTGTAGTGGATGCTGTCGCTGTGGGAGGACTATTGCTTCGATTGTTCATTGTTGTTGTCGGATTAGAGGTCGTTGTTGCTACATAATGGAAAATAAAATATTTTATACATGCTCTAGTAAAACAATAAGAAATTCACCACACTTGAAGATTGCGGCAAACTCACCACGATTACCATTCACAGGCTTCAGTTTTGGCATAGCTGTAAGACCCTCGAAAATGCCACCCAATTTCGGCGCACCATTACCTATTTGGCTGCTGCTATTGACACCGCTCGTATTGCCACCCGTCGTACGTCGCGGTGTACTTGTGTTAGAATTGCCACTAGTGGAATTGCCACCATCGCCACAAACGCGCCCCGATAACGCCGGGCCACTTTTGTCCACTGTCGTTGTTTTGCGCAGTTTAGTGCCTTTCTGTATCGATGAGAGCAGAGCGCAGCGTGGATCTACACCCCCCGCGCCACCATTGCCACTACCCAATTTTAAACCGCCCATTGCAGGCGGTGGCGGTGGGCCAGGCGGCGGTGGTGGTCCCGGTGGTGGCGGTATGGCCATCTGCAAACCAAAAGAAAAAAAAATAAACAAAAATTAAAGTAATTTGTCTTGATAGGAGATTGAAGGGAGAAATTCAGAAGAAACTTGGCAATAAAAATGAGTACTTTTTTGCGACTTTCCCTGCCTTTTAATTTCATTTATTGGCAAATTTTCTCGAGCGCGTGTTTTCGAAGCAAATAACTGCGACGCATGCGCTTGAAATGAACATTGAATTGTAACTGAAATCTTTGAGCAGAAAGCAATTAAAAAAGGAAAAAATCAGCACAAAATACACGCTCCAACCTACACACTCACATCACAAAGAAATAGAGATCAAACCATTTCTTTTACTAAACCTACTTCTTCATATTTAAAACGAAAGATTGACAAGATAAAAAAAATCAAAACAAAAGTCGAGCTTTAGCACAACGCCTTGGCTCAGCCCACATGACTCGACGTCCGATAAGTTTGGATAGCTCAACGAAGCCCACACAAATGTTTTGTATCTTTATAAGTATCTGCTAGTTTAGAAACACAAAAGTATCCACAAATCAAATACACAAAACTATCGACAAGTCTACCTATAAAATTTAATTAATTAGCTTTGTGAACTTTAACTTCGATTCGCTCTAAAATCGTCTACTTTGATGACTTACCCACCCAGACCTAAACATTGATGATTCTTCTCCTCTCAGCAAATATTCGCAGTTCAAAACTCAAGTATACTCGTAGCCAAGTTAGACTTCCGCACTTAGCCTTCGCAAAACTGACACTACATGTTATAAAAAGTTCACGTCAACTTTACACGTTTGTCCACGAAGGTAATTTTTAATGGCTTCCACAACCAGACTGCGTCTGATGAAAATGTTGAGCTTAATGGCTTTTATTATTCAGAAAAAAATTGTAATAATAATAATAATAAATCTAGGTATAAAATAAATGTTTATTTAACTGAATTACAGATCGTGCATGGAGTTGAACGCATATCAGCTCATTGCAATTGATTATGAGTAAGCCAGTGGTCTTTGAGAAAATCAAGCGCACTCGAGATTAGAAGTGGCTGCACCACCCAACAAGTGAGTTTGTTTTTGCACATCTGTGTTCTTTAATTTTACACGGAAAGCTT
Organism: Cacoxenus indagator; assembly: GCA_035041755.1. Lineage (NCBI taxonomy): Eukaryota > Metazoa > Arthropoda > Insecta > Diptera > Drosophilidae > Cacoxenus > Cacoxenus indagator. Next base: position 1,486,413 of record JAWNKX010000240.1, read on the forward strand.
AGCATTTATGGCATTTCTGGTACTCATAATTCGATCAGATATGGGCCTATGAGATCATTTCAGCTCAACTCATTAATAAGCCGGAGGTGAGTATACATATTTCAGTTTTAATTTATTAAGTTTGTAGCTTCACTTCGTTCGTCTTTTTATTTATTAACTTTTGGAATTGTGTGCCTTATAGGATATCTAAAGCTTATAGAATCTAAAACTCGAAATATATCAAATTAGTCAATCTATTTCCACGGCAACCGGCTTTTAACAAACGAGATTAAAACATATTTAAGACATAGAATATTATTTTTCAGCGAACTGGTAAAGGTACCAAATACCATGGGCTAAGTAACCTACAACTAACACAATATAATGTTTCGAATGCTTTAAAATTGTATTCTGACGAAAATATAGGAGGTACGAGGGTGTTACCAGCCCTAACATAGATGTATACTCTTTTTAGCAAAACTGAGTAGGATTCCATTCCTTTGTTTCCAACCATAAAATATTAAAACGTGGCCGCAACAGCAAAGTTGAGCATCGCGGCGGGTTGCCGTGCGAGGTGGCTACGCCAGAAATTGTGAGATAGGTTCACCAAATTGTAGTGAATAACCGCCGAATAATGTTGACACTGATAGCAGAGATTGTCACCTTTCCAAAAAGTGCAGAACATCGCATAATGACTGAAGATTTGGATATGCGCAAGGTAGCTACCCGCGTTTGCTAGCAATTGCAAAAAATTTAATTCCCTTTACCATCCACTCTATTCACCGGATTTATCCCCCTGACTATGTTCTGTTCCCAATCCTGAAGAAATGGCTTGATGGGAAGAGACTTACCATCAATGACGAGCTGGCAAGATAGAGAAGCCATTAAGAATCTATGGAAAAAGTGTATCGAGCTAATGGGGTAATATGTTGAAAAATAAGAAACACTTTTGCAAATTTTATTTCTTTTATATCACAAAAATACCTTAACTCGCTATAGAAAACAGAAATCAGCCGTTTGGTGTTTCATGAATTTTGTTTTACACGTCTAATAGACTCAAACGTTAACCTCGGATTGTCATTTTCATACTCAAAACTATAACCCACGACTGTCAATTTCAAGAATCACGGTGCTAAACTTAAAGAATGTGATACTTGATAGATTATTTAGTTATTTCTAGCGAATTTAGAATTATATAAAAGACATACGTTAAATGAGTTTTCATGATTGAAATGTTTATATGTATTTATGTTGTGATAAAAGTTGCATGTATAATGTACTCGTAAATGGCTGACATCGGATTTGAAATTTCTTAGCGAAATTTAGCGAAAAAATTGTCCTCAAACTATTTCACTTCATCAAACTATACCGTCTTAGTGAGATCAAAAATCGGTTGTATTGAATAACTATTTTTTGTAGTATTAATCGCACTTCATTAGCACTTTTATGAGTAACCTTGTTTCTTGAATTGAAAGTTCAACTTCCTTTCCGACAAAGCAATGAATGAACTTCGGTATTCCTACGCTTTATGCATTTTATTATTAAATTAAACAATATATTAGCAAGTCTGATGATTTATGGTAATCAGGAAATCGGAATTGAACAAAGGCATTTCTGGACGTGATATTAAAGAATTAAAAACGTGAAATTTTCTGCTTTGTTTTAACACACAGGGAAAGAAGCCTATATGACAAACAAAAAATGGAGAAGAGGAACTCAAGAAGCTGTTCAAAGATTGCAAGCACGTAAAAAGCCAGAATATGATAAAAAAAATAATAATAAAATGAATAAAAATAACAAGTTTCATATAATTAATTCAAAGAAATTTTTTAAACAAAAAATTAAAAAACAATAATAATTTGCATAAAGCATTATATTAATTACTTTTTATGAAATACAATTAGAATTATACACTTCAACAATACGACTTAGGCACGGACACTGCAGAAAGCAGTTGAATTAATTTATGTTTCTTGTTTTCATTAAAATATTTAAACTTTTATCAATTTTGTAAAAACCCGGGCGCGCACGAATTGCACAACTCAAAAAGCCAGATGAAAATAACGGCAAACGAATGCGGAACGAGGCGCGCATGCGATGAGCAACACAGTTGCAACCGACGAAAACAACAACAATATAAATAAGACAACGCTGAGAGCGAAAGTAATTTAGGGCCAGTGCGGTTGTTGAGTGAGCAGTTGTGTAAAATAAATCACACAAACATGGAGTGAAGTTTGCTCTCGCTTTTTCGCTCTGCCTCTCTCTCGTTTAAGGGAATCGTATGTGCACTCATATGAGCAATGCACCTGAGCGTTTAAATGCCACCACGCGACGCACACACTTAAATAAAGCGGGGCGGACATTGCGGGGGAAACGATTGTTGATCTTACACACACAATAGCAATAAAAATCTATGTAGAAAAAATAAGCTGTTAAGGTCGTCACCGCTAACGATACGGGATATTGTGGGGGTCTCACTTACCCAGCCTTAAGCTTTATTTCAGGCAGCCCTGGTACCCCGCCAATGACGTCAGCATGTTCGGATATATGGCAATGAGTGTGCGTTAAGACAAAAAAAAAGTCGTTTATGTTAATAAACAAGCAAAAGCGAGTGAGTCAGTTTTAAGATTGTATAAGTTGATGTATTTCACTTTTTAAACGCCTTCATTAAGATTTGTTTAAAACATCAATAAGCGAGTAACTTTTGTATTTATGCCTTTTATGCCTTAATTACCAATGAGTTTTTTTAGCACTTGTCATCAGTGTCATTTATCGAGTGCTTAATGCACACTGGTGTCGATAAAGAAAACCAAAACAGCGTAGGTAAAAATGACTGCTGGTAAAAATGACTGTTAGAGATCGCTTAAGAGAGAGAACATATGGAACACAAAAGCTTACAATACAAAACGAACCGTTAAGAAGAATGCATACAAGATGACAAAAAGAATAACATAAAAAAAGTACAAAACATAACGAAAATTTATATAAAATAAATTTAATTTTACTAAATTTAACAAATAATTAATATATTTTATAAACCAATTTAATAAATTTAAATTTAAAACGACTTTTAAAGGCCATCTCAAATAATATCAAGCAAGAATCTATTATTATGAAACTGCTGAGCCGACCAACACAACGTAGGTTTTTAATTTGTACAAATCTAACAATGTCGTCAAATATACATCTGCATGTATGTAAGCTGAACTGATGAATCATAACAAAGATCAGCAGCTACTTCAAATGACAACACAGAACAAAAAACTCGTCATAAAAATTTATACAATAAAAAAAACTGAAGACATTTTCCATGGCGTCATTTCGTATGAAATGCCTATACAAATCATAAACGTGACAGTTGGCCGTGGCTATATGACTCCGTCCTAGTCAAGTTGAAATGGTTTTAAATTAAATGGACAGCAAAGTTTGAGTTGCAATCTTCTCAAGATGACTAATAAAAGGACGTATTGACAAATTTACTTCAAAATGAATTTATGAATAAATTAATAGAAAGAAAAAAACTTGACATGTATAACGGAAAATAAAATAGTAATGAAAAAAATGATATGAGTGCACATGCCTGACAATGTTTTTTCATGTCAGTTGCTGCTTTTAGGGAGCGCCAACAAAAAATCCAAAGAAACAAAAAAAAAATTAAGGCGTCTTAGAAAAACAGCTAAAAGCTAAATAAAACAGCAACAGTACAAAATGTGCGGAAATTGTAAAGTAAACATAAGAAATATAGCTGCAAAATAGGTACGTTGGAGAGGTGAAAAAAAACGGCATTAATTGCTGCGGTCGTCAACGTATCGTTTTTTTACCAACACTATACAACACCTTTTTTCCCTGCCCTACACACTGATTTTTTTCAGTTTCTTCGTGTTTTTCTGCAATTTCATATTTGGTTTGTGGTTGTGGTGCTTACGCAATTTTTACTTGGTATCGTCTTACTAGGTTGGACAGACAAACAGCCAAGCGGAAAGCAGGCCAGCGTGTAGGTCTCAAGTCGCTAGTAACGCCTATAGAATTTTAATAAGTCACAAAACCAAGTATAGGGGAGTACTCATTTAACGCCTAATTTATATAAGCCACAAAAATTTAATTGAATCTGCTGAACTGGCGGTATCGCCATTAGTGCGTGTCTACTTCAATTTAGGGCTCTATTTACTACTTAAATAATCAGACAATGCAAAAAAAAATAAAAATAAAAATAAAAAAATTGGGGGCGTGGGTTTTGACCATGTAATGGTTGGTCAAATTGAAATTTGATTTTGTCGTACACACCTTTATTTAAGCAATTCATTTTCTGCTGTCATTTGTGGTTCATGTTGTTGTGGCAGATGGAGGTTTAGCACGCTCGGTTGACAATTACTACCACAGATCAATAATCAAAGTACAACTGTCATCTGCCATTCGTAGTTCAACACAGACGAAACGCATATTGTCATTCACATTGCCCCAAATGATCTCGATATTCGTCTGAACAAAACTCGATATTGTGAGGCATTAACATAATATTATATTTGGAGCTCTACTTTCGGACAAAGCATAGCATTGAAACAACTGGCGGAGCCAGTCGTTACACAAATTTAAGCTAATTCTAGTTCAAAAACTTGCTTAATCAATTTGGACAGTCTTCGATGTTTACTTCACTGTGTGACAAACTTCATTACAAAGTTATACTATTCACAGAATATGAATCTAACAGTTGTCATCGGTGGATTAATCATCTGGGGTTTGGAACAGAAGATTCACGGGGTGCTACCTTATTACACAATTTCGGAGAAATAGATGCGCATCGACAAAGGGGTATAGCCCTAGTAGGAGAACAACGAATGAGAGTGATGATGAAAACCTATAGTATAGCTTATATGCAGTCGATAACGCTAATATAATTTCAAGATAATATTAAAAAAAAATTATCCATATAATGTTTTCTGATCATCCGTGCATCATTGAAGTGAAATTTGAGAATTTTATAATTAAAAAGCATCTCGATAGGAATTGTAGAAAGTTTCTAAATTATATGGAACCATAAAACATACATTGGCCATTTAAATATTATTTTGAGCTTATCGCTTTAGATTTTAAAGTTTGTTCACTAATCGAAAATCAAATAATTAAATGTGAACTAAGATGCGTCATTAAATAAGTGCTCGACTAACTTTTCACGTATTGTTCAAATGAGTGAAGTCACGATGTCAGTTTGCAAATCAATCAAATTGTGGAGCCAAAACCCACTTGCCGTTGAACTCGAATTTTCCTAGCGTTATCACAAAAATACAAAGATACCTGAATTAATTACACAACTTAATCATGGAGAACAAAATATTTAAACCATATTATCAAATTTTCATCAGAGTACTTGCGCCTACATACAAGTATGTGTGCTACATACATATATATATGTATGTCGGGCAAAGTTTTAAGAATCGTATTTGTTTCTATAAAAGTGGTTATACCGGTGATAAGATAATTAAAAATCGCTTTTTTTTGAATATTACAATAAGTCGTGATAACGTAAATTGTGACTCATTTAAAATCTATCAAACAAAAGAATTAACTGAGGTTTTTTTTTAATATTTGCTAAAACGCATGCACATAATAATAATGTTGTAATAAAGGAATGGTAAAGAGCTGTGATTTACACTAATTTTTAAATTAAAACCGGTTGAAAAAATTATTTTGATAAATCTCTCTTTTTTTACTTATTTTATTTTTTGCAATTTAGAACGACTTTAAATCAAAAACTTTCACTTTTATCTTTTTTGAAATTTGCATTAATTAAAACTTTATACAAGTACAGTTTTTCTCTGCACATATACATTTGATCGTGTCTCATTAATTTACATGTCAATGCTACATTTCTCTAAGTTGTGACGAAGAAACGTAGCCGAAAATTAAAGCAACAAAAAAATAATGTAATTCCAAAAGCAATAGAAAAGAGAGAAAAAGAAGTGATATGAAACACACACAAAAATAAATGGAATGCACATGAAAGTTTCCATATCACCAGCGAGCTACTTGAAAATCGTAGATTTGATACAAAAAAAAAAAAATAATAATAATAATAATAATAAAAATAAAAAAATATTCAAAATATTTACTTTAATGCGTTTTGCGATCAAGTTTGGCAGCTGTTTTTCGAATATTACTCATCATATGTTGACCATTTATATAAATTAAATATGCGAAAAATTGATTGCGTTTGATTTTTAGCATATACCAAATTTGAAACAAAATTTTGGTTCATTTTTTACTTTTGTTTATTTGAGTAAAAAGTACGAAAAAATTCACGTAGTGTATGCACCACTTAGATTACTGTTTACTGTGATTGCCAACAAGTAAAGCAAAGCTCATAAGAGTGCAATCCGAATGCGCGCTTAGGTAAGACGATGAATATTTTTGGAGCACTTAATATTTTCTTGTTATATATGGCTGTAAATCAGAAGCACGCAAAAACAGCATTAGCATAATCGGTAGAAGAATAAATATGTTTGTATTAAAAGTTTTAAAAAAAGCATATAAAGCATAGTGGTTTCTTGATCAACTTGCCGAGACTTCTTAGTTTTTGAGCTAGAAGGTGCTTATTTTTCTTAATTTTTTTTTAAATTGTTTTTCACATATTGACCTGTTATTTGAAGAGTATACTATAGACATAAAATAGGCTATCGAAATAAAATTTCAGATCCGTGGATTACTGAATCGAGTACCAACATTGAGTTAGTTACTTAGTTGAGCGTTAAGAGTATAGTAACTTCGGTATAGCTGATGTAAACCTCCTTCCTTGTTTTCATAGTTTATTTAGCTATCAGCCTTGGGACCGTGTATGCATGTATATTTAAAATATAGATATATGAAAAAATCAGCCATAATAATATATTATAATATTTTTATTTTAATTATTATTATTATTTTTATTTTAATTATTATTATTATTTTTATTTTAATTATTATTATTCTTTTTATTACTATTGTTATTATCATGATTATAGTTGCACAACCACAGCACCAAAGTACGTATGAACATCGCAATATGCGGTTTTTTGCGTAAATGGGACATTCCGAACGCGCGCCACTTGCACATGTCCAATGAAAAAGTGTAAATATAACTGATATTTGCAATGACAATAAAAATAATACAAATAAATATACATATATATTTAACAAAGTTTCAAATATCACAGAACTATAGAATGATAAATTAAAGCACAGTCACACAGCCAGCATTGACAGTATAATATGTCGCGCTCGATGTGTGCGATCACGCTGAATGAGTCATTGCAACAGCAACTGTCAACACTAATGGTTGGTGTAGCGGAGCTGCAATAAACGATGGAGAAAGAGAAGTGGGAACATGTAATTAAGTGGTTTGAAATTTATGTTGAACTCACTACATTGAGTCATAAAGTTGCTATGAGTGAAATACAAAGAAGTTCACGTTCATAATAAAACACCACGCACACATACTTACATACACCGACACACGCACTTAGCTCGGTCGCAGTTGTTAAATCACCAGGCAAAACTGCAGCGTGTGAAAAATCAAAGTTTGAGGGCTTTTGTAAACATCAATCTCTCTCTCTCTCTCTCTATCAATATATCTAGCTCTCTTTCTCTGTGCCTTTCACCAGCTGGGTAACTTTGGATAGACTAGTGAGTTTTGATACTTTTGAAAGGCAAATATTTACGAATTCGCGTTTGTGTGAAGGTTAGAGTTTTGCATGCTGCACTTCACAATTAACTGCAAAGTGACAACACAGTAAAAGCAACTGAAGAACAGTTAAGTGATCACGACGACACAGAAAGCACGTGTAGATAGATGAATTTACATTTGCCATTACAAATCAATTTTCTACACCAATCGATGCTGGAATATGAGGTCCTATGCCGTATGTTTGCATAAGTGAGTATGTGTGTTTATTCGAAAGTGAATGCAGTCGTGACTTTGTTGCATGTCAACGTAGTCAATTTCGTCAATTTCTTTTTACTAACAAGCCACACAAGACTTTGTTATTGTTGTTGAGTCTTGATGATGATTCTGCTGCATGATGATTTTCATTAATCTGTCTACTCATATGGGTGTTTGTGTTTGACAACGTGATACAATAACAATAAAACTCAGCCGACGCTACCCAGACAATGTTCGCTCGTTGTTAGCCTTTTCATGCGACCCGGCAATGTCAAGTATTTCATAGCAACACCTATGTATCTTAATGGCATGTCATTTATGTTTCCCTCACCCCTGTGCGTGTTTGTTTGGTTGGGTGAGAGTGGAAGGTAATGGAATGAAAGCAATTGTGGGAGGAAGTAAGTGCTTGGAAGTGCAAATATTGGAATGAGCGAACACACACAAACAAGGGTAATGACATTGAACTATTGTTTAGAGTTTTTGGCGCGACGATGCCAAGGCAACACAAGGCAACACTTAAGAAACCGACATGAGTTGACTTCACCGGAAGCAAATACTTCAGTTGCAACATAACTTGAATATGTGTACCTGCATACATATATGTAGATACATGCATATATACGTAAAAAATTCACAAAAAAGTAGCCGATGCGTCAATCGGCAGCGCAGTTTGTGGCAAGATTTTACATAGCGGAAAAACTACTACGAACAAATAAATTTTTTAATCGTTTTTACAAGTCGAGAAAAAAATTCTTTGCCGGTATGTGCAATGAACCCAAAATGCAAAGCCGATTGGGCAGGCACACTCACCCCAAACACACTACTAATATGTAGATACCTACATATATACAAAAGCCATATATACACAAACAGCGCAATTCAGTTAGCGAACGCCAAAAGTACATTGCACTTTTTGTAGGTCAGTAATGGCGCCGAGTCAACGCTTTCTTTAATGCGATTTAAAAAAAAGCCCAAATAGGCTGAAGTTCTGTGGAAAAAACAGAAAGTGCAGCTTAAAAATCTCAGCGCAGACATTTGTAGTTTGTTCCCTTATAAGCATGTGTTTGTGTGTGTCTGTGATTAAAAGCAAGCCGGAAGCATGCAAAACTGTAGCGTGATTTCAGGCTGTATTAAGTTTAATGAAGCAAAAATGCATTTGTTGCAAACCTTTTGATGAGCCGAAACCCGGAAATTGGCAACATGTAGTATGTATACGTTAATAAGTGAAGTGTCCATAGAACATAGAAAGTGAACAAAATTAATCTAAATATACAACACAATAAAAAATATAGGCGAATATACTCACTGAGTGACCAGCACATGAGCAACCTTCCAATAACAATACTCTTTAGTTTCACTGTATCACAAATAAATAAGAACCCAATCAGTTATTCCACAAAATGTAGATGCACAATGTCTTCATGGGTGAATGTGATAATTACTGAAGTTATTTAATTTTCTTAAAAGCCTAGAACTACCGACCCGCCACATAGGCTCACTTTAAAAAAATTTTCCATGAACGATCTATTGCCAAACAATCATGACGGAGAGTACTGCAGTAAAGTTTTAGTTTTAGCCTATACACATTATAATGTGCACGAGAAAATTTTCTGATTTCAATCCAAACTGCGACAGTTAAACAGTACTTGTATTGTTCTTACAATCTGCATTTCTATTTTACTTATAGAAATCACTTTTTTTTTCAATTTCACTGTATACATTAACAACCAATATCTTATCCACAAAAGTCGCTTCACAGCACCTACACCTGACCCAACTACCAGCACTACTACAAATGAGATAGGATATAATATATCCGCTCTATTGATAAGATAAGTGTACGATTATTATACAGTTTTTTGACTCGCTATGACTCGCCTTCGTTTCGCTTGGGGTTTATTTACGCAGCCGTCAAATGACTGTGGTCATTTAAGAAATCTTCGGAAACTACAAACTATTCAATTCCATTGCGTAAGCAATAACAAAGACTAAAGCGCGTGCTTCGACCACATTTCAATTAACTACATTATTATATTTCACTTGTGATTACTTCTTTTAAAAGATTTTCATTCATTACTTTCCCCATTGCCTAATCCTCCTTTTACTTTACGACAGTTTGCTGCTAATCAATGGCACTTTATCAAATTTATCTAATGTCAGCACATAACATCCGATTACAAGATTTGTAACTTTTAATATAATGAACAGGTTTCGACGACATCTATCGATAAAAAATTTTAAAATCTGCTAGCCTCTGCTAGAAGGGAAGGAAAGGATTATAGAGATCACTGGGTTGTCGAATTATTGGTGACTCCAAGATCGAGGAAGGAAGAAACCTTACAAATAAAGGTTGTGGACATTGTTGATTGTGTGCGTGTCAGAAGTATACGTGAATGGGTAAAGAGTGCTGTTAAATACGTAGTCCACAATATCACAATACATATTTATATAAAAGAAATAGCTGTGCCTGGATAATAAATAACCAGATTGAGACTGTTTTTAAAACCCAAATACTTTGCTTACAAATTAAACCCAAAACTAAATACCTCAATGTGACTACCATGAAAACGAGTTAATTTAGAAACAAACTCACCTTGAATCTTTAGCGTTTTTAAGTTGTTGCAAGATTTTTTTTGTAATCTTCGTTGTTGTTGTTGTTGTTGTTATTATTATTGTCGTTATTGTTGCTGCTGCTTTTTCTGCTGATTAACCAAAATAAACGCATATATCGCGAAGTCGAGTATGGTGCCAATAGCTTAGTTTTGCTTATTGGCCTTTTGGAGGGTAGTGGAAATGTGTATAAAAATAGAAGAATGCAATAAAATCAAATGATGTTGTTGTTCTTTTTTGCTGTTGCTCTGTTCGTTTTATGAGAAATTTCCTGTGACGTCCTATTTGTAGTTGTTGTAGTGGTTGTCCGCCGCTGGCATCTGGTTTGCAATGAAGCGTGGGCGATCGTGATGATATTTCTCAAATTTGTTATAAATTAATATAATTTCAACAAAGAATTTCACGCACTTTCGATTTGCGCTTTCCTGTACACGTTGGATAAAAGTAAATCAAAAAATAAACCGAGATAATCGCGAAAAGTTGAGGATCACTCGAAATTTGTTTATTTTAACAAATTTTTCTAATTTGTTTCTTTTAATCTTTAATTTCACTTTGTGTTTTGTGCTTTGTCTTTTGTGTGTGTGTTTTGTTTTTCTCATTCATTTATTTCGTTGCTCCTTTACTATAGTTTAATTTGCTTACTGCTATGGTTTTCCTTCTATATAACTTCACTTAATGCTAACAATTGCATTTTAGATTAAGATTTTTAAAAATATATGTATATTATGTGTTCATATTGTTTAATCAAAATGTCCGCAAAACTTGCGTCAAACCGACCGTACGAAATGCACCACACCAACTGGTCTGAAATTGGTTCGATTAGCACACACATGTTTAGAGCAGAGTTACTTTGCATAATAACATTGAAAATGGTTCGATTAATTATCGATAAATAAGCGATTAATAAAACAATCGTAGTGCTTAATATATGTTTTATTTATGTACATATGAAGACGAACATGTAACTTATCATTATATTAAATTACATTATTATTTTATAGTATCTATAATAAATTAACTTGGATTTATGAGATGCCTATTATGCTAACCCTTTTGATCAAGACTTCCGTAGAGTGAGCGAACTGTCAGCTTTCGAAAGAAGGTCCGAACCCTGCACTTTGGTTCACACCTTTTTTTATAAAAAAACTTAGTAGAGCTTAATGCCTATCAAGTATAATAGACATTAAACCAAGTTCTTCTATTGAAGGGTTTAAATACTCAGCCAAAGTGATACGTGTTTGCGGTTTATTAGAAATCCAGCCACCACGAATTGTTCAAAATTAAAATAAAGACAGATCTATCGTCGCATAAAGTGCACATTTTATGCACATTAAGCATTGACTGTGTATGAGGACTGGTTACAGATATATTTAAATATAAATTTTGTAAACTTTAAGTATTGTTATTGAATATTAAACCAAAATTGTAAATTTCAGTAGTAAGGAATCCATCTATGTATATCTTGATTAAGTAAAAGTTTTATTATAAATTAAGGGATCGTAAATAAATGAATAAAATGTAATATACATTTGTTCATAATCAAATTAAAAGCACATAAAACTAATGCTATATATTTCTCCAGGCAGCGAAAGCCTGAACCCATACCCTGGGCGAACTTTATAAAATACCTCGGACACACATCGACAATAAACTTACTTTCAGTCAATAAAAAATAAACTAATAATATTTATAATATATTTGTACCAATAATGCTACACAGTTTCGAAATCTGGGATGATTTTGCAGCCAGTCACCGTGGTTAACTCCAAAGGGCCCAGAATTAGTTATTAAATATGATCCTAAATCTACCTTTTTAATACTACACTTCTCTACTACAAGAAAAGGCAGATATTGGTCTCATTGATGAAAAAATTTTACAGGCTAAAATAAGTTTTAATTCAATAAATCAAATATTGCACATTCTAAGTGATGGTCGAACTTTACTAGCTAACTTATAGTTAGCTCTATTAAGTTTTGGTCTAACGTTATAGTTTAGTTTTAGTGATTAGGTTAAGTACCAATAACGTTTATGTAAGGTTTTTTCCTTTTTCCTTACGACTTAATATATTTTTTTAGGTCAATATTATTAATTATTATAAATCATTTTTTTTAGTTGTAAAGTTAGTAACTTAGTTAATAATCCATAAAAAATTTTATAACCAGAATCAAACTGTAATATTATCTCTTTTTGGGTAAATAAAGAATTGTAATAATAATAATTGTAATATGAATTATTTAAGAAAAAAAAAGTTTTAAAATAACTGTGAATGTCACATCGTCTACTCATTTTCAGTGTTGATCATTTGACGTGTTGTACAGCACTTTCGTCACTATATTCAATCAGCACCTACTGTATTCGGCAAGCGTTGTCTTATTTAAAATTTATAAATCTATGTTGTAAGCGGGTTGAAATAGCTGTCATGGAACATTATAAGTCTCTGAACGCCGAGTTAATCGATGAAGTGACAAAGATGAAACAGCAAATAGCTGAATACAGAAAGGAAGTGATTTCATTGCGTGCACAATTAATGGACGAGCATGAGCGTAGGATATCAATGAAAATAAGCTATACCGCGAATGTAGAGAGCATTTGTGTGAAGTTGCTCAATGACATCGATCCCAACGTACGCATACGGTTCACCAGAGATGATGACAAAGAAACAAGCTCACGCAGTACGGTGCAAAGCGTGGGAACTGTGCACACGGAACGGAGCAGCAGCAGAGAATCAAAGCATCGCAGCAGCAGCGAGATTCTTGATGAAATGCGCCAGTCCAGTGCGATAATAACGGGTAATAGAAGTACGGAGACAATGTCACCGCTGCCTTGTAGAAGTAGCATAAATAATAAGGCCGTTAATGAGAAACGTAGTAGTAGCACAAACAGTGCGGGCTTCAATCACGATTACCGTCAACCCCTAAATTATGCGGAGCTTCAACAAACCCTACGAACTTCAACAAGTTCTGATGTGGAATTCTGCGAAGATGCGGATGGATCGAGCATTCTTTATTTAGACAAATCTGAGGCAACATTAAGGGATGAGGAAGAGATGCAATTAAGAAATGAGTGTGAAGCTGCAAGTCAAGTGGTAGAGCAAAACCTGGAAAATGAAATAATGGGGGAGGAGAAGGATGGTATGATTGATGAGGAAGAGGTCACGGACAAAGAGTTGGAAGAAGATGACGTAGATGAAGACTCGCCAATAAAACAAATAACGAATGCAATGTCGTTGACTTCCATTTTAGAAGAGGTGGAGATTGAGACTGATTCGGAGACAGATACAACACAGTTCGAGAAGCAAGACAGCAAAAACTCCACTATAGCCGACATACAGGTAACAGCAACATCATTAAAACCACGTAGACTTAATGTGCAAGTAATGCGTATACCGTTGGTCACTATAACACCGGCGACATTGACGGCTTCGGCAGCTGTAACAAATATCTCGCCGCTACGTGATATAACAAATGAACGACATCTCAAATCGCCAATAGCGATGGCAATGTCGAAGGATAAAACACCCAGTCCAAAGGTGGAAAAGAGATCACCACGAGAAAATCGTTTTCAGTATATTGAACCCGTAAATAGAGCGAGCATTTCTGATATTCAACCAACACGTCAAGCGACAGCAAGCGGCAGGCAAAATTCACAGTTCACAGTTGTGGATTTGACGCTCACACCCAACAAACCCATACACAATTTGGAACTGAGAACGAACCAAGAACACGAGTACTACAATTCACCGAATAGTTTCGGGCTCACACAGCTGAGCATGACACAGTTCGATAGTGCGCCGAGCAGCACGCCATATCGTCTACATCATACTGGGGCAAGTTCACCAGGAGTCGCAATAATTTCACGGGTGATGACAACGGGTACGCCGACGACTGCAAGCACTGCCGATAGCAATACGAGCACCCGTCCATCGCGTGCCTGTCGCCCAACTTCGCTGGCTGAGCAAAGCTTAAAAAAGAAATTGCGAAATGAGAGTACGACTAAGAACAGAAAACATAAATAAGTTTTTAAGAATTTTAAATCTTTACATTTTTTATTAAATCATCAAATTCTAATTTATTTATTTTATCTTGTTTTAAATCGTACATATTTGGAATAGTTTCGTTGCGCTGGGAAGGACAGCTCGTTTGAAATTGGCATTAACGCATAAAATATGGGAAGGGCAGATTTCGATTGGCTGTCTTTCAGGCATAAAAGTAATTGCATATTCCATAGATCAAAAAGAATTATAAAATAAAGCAGAGGAGGCAACGCACGCATACGCAACAAGTAGACCTAGAGGGAAGCAGCAAGAGAGTTTAAAATTCATAATTATAGCGGTTTCGTGCCCATTGGGGATTTGGACGACTACACTACTTCAATTTTTCCGAGGCAACACTTCAAATGGTCCACCGAATGTTGCACCTGTGGCACTTCTTGTTCCGTGTTCTCCTTAATCTCGGTTATAATATGCTGTATTTTATGCAATATCTGCTGGGATTCTTGAGTCTGCAGTTGCGCAGACAGCATTGTTAAGGGGGCCATTGAGGGCGCTCCATTGCTAGTTATTGCCGTGTTCTTGTCACCGGCGGCTTCTTCGACAGTCAATTCTGTGGGATTGTGTTGATTCTTTGGCAATTCAACTCCCAAACTGCTAACAAGATTATTGAGAATGGTAATCTTCTCGCGCAACTGCTCACGCTCCGCTTCAAGTAGCTTCATCTGTGCCGATTTTTCGTACTCGCGTTGTTTCAGCATACGTCGCTGTGTCTGATAGAGTGCTATGTACTCGCCGATGGTCTCGGTTTCGCTTTGCAATTGCAACACCAAATGCTCAAGTCGCTGTTTATCGTCCGTTAGGTCGGCGACTTGTGAGATCAGCTGTGTAAAGCGACCTTGCAGCTTTTCTACCGCCTCAGCAGTGTCCAAGTTAGTTGAATGTGCCACATGCTGTTGCTGATGATGACGATTGATGTTATGCTTCTCACGCGAATAGAATGATTCCTCAGATGCTTCAACTACATGGTCGGTGCGAAGAGTAGCCTCATCATCTGATGTATGAGCGTGGCCGTGTTGATTTTCCTGTTGGTTTACAATATGTTGATGATTTTCATCGTGATGTCTATGTTCGTCATTATATTGATGTGCGTAATGGAGTTCGTGATTGTTATGTTGAAACTTTACACCGTCATGTTGATCAGCGCTTTCAGTAGCTGACGTTTTTTCCACTTCACATTCCTGGTTTAGCAAGTATTTGTGATGGTAGCCTTTGGCCTAAAATATGAACAAATTTTATTGCATGCCTACCAACCAAAATCATAATAATAATTATAACCTCATAATGTTGCAGCCTATCCACCTCTTGCTGTAATACCAGATTTCGACGCACTAATTCCATATTCTCATGCGAAAGTCGTATCATTTCCTCATCTTTGAATTTGAAGCGTTCATCGATGTCGCTTAGCTTATTCTGCAATTCGGTGTATATTATGTTCATCTCACGATTGGCAAATTGTTCCGCATCGAGTATGTTCACCATATCTGCCTTGTCATTGGTCAACTGTACAAAACGTAATTCCAGTTCATCGAGCTGTTTCTTTAATTCGACATTCTGCATTAGAGCACGCGATGCGGCCACCTTATCGGACTCCATGGTGGCGAGTAGTTTGCTTTGGTCAGGCAGATGCTCCAGTTGCTCTTGCAAAGTCGCGAGTGTGTCATCTTTAATGGTCAATTGCTGTTGCATTTCTAGCAGTTTATCTTCCTGTGACTTTATTTTCAATTGAAATTCGTGACGTTCGAAATCGACATTTGCAAGCCGCTCTTTAAGCTGTGTCAACTCCTTAGTCAACTCGTCATTCGATGTTGACGAGGACTGCAAAGCGATAGAGAAATGTGCTCATTTAAAGTAATAGCTCAAATTAAGAACACCGCTAACCCACTCACCTCCTTGTGTGACTCCTTGAAATGCGCTTGCAAACTGAGATTTTTTTGGATCTCGCGCTCCAACGCCCCAACATGCTCCACCAGCTGGCGTTCGTGTACTTGAAGACGTATATTCTCCTCGCTGAACTCGCCAATACGCTCTTTCAACTTGCCGATCTCACCATTCAAATGCTGTACATATGTTTGGTACTGCGTATTAGCGGACTCTCTATCTTGGCTCATCTGTTGCACCATGGCCTGTAAATCGCGTATTTGCTGCTCATACATGTACTGCTTCTGGGTTAATGTCTCCACACGATTGTCTGTACCGGTGCTTGATTCATCCGAAAGTTGACGCACGCGCAATTGTGCCATTTCAACTTCATTGCACTTCTCTTGCATCTCTTGTTCCAATTCCCTGACACGCGTCTGGTGTAAAGCCAACTGTTTCTGCAATTCGGCAACATGCGTTTCGTAGTCCTCGGCTTGTGCGCTCGTCTGTGCCAACTTATGCTGCAGCTCAGCGTTCGTTTTGCGCAGCTGATCCGCACATTGTTGCTGTTCATTGAGCTGAGTGTTCAGCTCATGCTCTCGCTGTCGTGTGCCATCTAACTGTACGCGCAACTCCTCCATCTCCATTTCACGTTCGCGGCAAGTGCCACGCAACTTGCTATGCTCTGCGGTCAGTTGTGCCTTCTCGTTTATAAGCATTTGTATTGTTGTGAAATTAGCATCCGGTGCAAGGTTCTCGTTTACGACTGTTGGGGTTGTTAATTCGGTTGAGGATTCTGCTGGCTGAGACACTGGCGCTGATGTTGGAGTATTATTAAAAAAATTATCCGATTCGGTGTTTTGTGTGAAATAAGCACAAACTGTGTCACTATTTCCATCTGTTGGGAATGAGGGCTTCACATCAGCGCCACTTAATTGGAGTGAATATGTCGCCTGGATTGTGTGTCCATTCAGGTTCAACTCTGACTCCGAACGTTCCGACAAATTGCTAGTTGTGCTCACCGTCGATGAGATGTCATCGGCGGACGCTGCATTCGGGGCAGCGTTTGTTGTTGACGTTGTAAGTGGTGGTAATCCCGCTGTTGCGCCTTCATTGTTACGTCGTTGATACTCTTTTAACTTTAATCAAATAAAATAAACAAAACGAAAACAATCAATATCGCAGTTTTCGGGTCGTTTTGTTTTTGTTATCCGTTGACGTGTCAACGGCAAATAGTTAGTTTTCATGTGTACCTTTTTCTTGGCAGCCGCCAACTTTTGCGCCCTTGCCACCTTCGCGTCCTCGGGCATAGTGTGAAATTAATGTAATCGCACAATAAAATTCGCTAATAAAAATCTTTAATTCCTCCTTTAACATCCGCCACAAAGTTATAATGAATATAACTTGGTGACAACAATGGGCGTTGCACAGCACTGGGACAAAACAACACTAATGAACGGTCAAAGCTTGTACGAAGCTTACACGAAATATAAAATACTATTAATAAACCATTTTTCTTCTATTGTAGAATAAAGTTCTTCTATTATGAACAGAATTCGTTGAAGTTGTAGACATTCAATGAACGCTGGAGTTCTGTTTTTCGAAAATAGTGTTACATACATTTTGATATTAAGAGTAGCGAATTTTTATCAGCTTTCCATTACGGTATCCAGGATCGAGACCAATTTTATTGGCAGTCGTTTTCATTATTGTTTCTTTTACGACGTTTTGTTTTCTCTCGCTTGAATATTTCCCTTTTTTCTTTTTTTTTTTTTTGGTTCAAGTCGATGGTATTTTGAAATAACTTTCAACTTTACTCCGTCCTTTAAAAAGTTTCAAACTGCATAACGAAGAAAAGTTGTTTTCTTCAGTGTAACGCTTGAAGATTGCAATAAAATGAAATGACCAGAAAAATTGAGTTGTAAAACTTAAGGAAATTGTGGCATTTTTCACCAAATCGGCGCATCTCTAGACTTTGAAAGTTCAGTAAAGCTTTTGGATTTCGTCTGTATTGAAATACATAGATTACCCCTAATTTTTAGAGCAGTTTTTCTATATAAATTCAAATCAATTTCGTCAGCCGTATTAGTAGTTCAACGTTTGAAGAACAGACGAAATTTGGACAATTGTTAAAAAGGGTCTTTTAACATGGAAGGTAAGTGTTCTAATTGCATTCGTAGCAGTCGGTTAAATGAGAATAATTGCCCCATATGTAGAGAATAGAAATACGGAACGCACTTTGGGCGAGAATTCATATAATTTCGAGCAGGAGTTTCAAAGCCATCTCTTTCGCATATTATATGTCAATCCGAAAGACTTCACTTACAACGAGGATCAAATTGAATATTTCGGCGTCTTCAGCATCAGCGACAGCAGTGACCCGCAGCGCAAACTTTGGCATCTCTACTACAGCACACGTGCGAATCTGGATAAGGTACTGCAGCGCATTTGCAGCAAATATGGGAAAAAAAATGTCCATGAGATCTTTCGCCAACCTGCCTTCAGTGGCGCTGAGCTTTGCAACATTGTGAAAAAGCATTTCACTTCGATGAAGTGGCGTACGAGAGACAACACAATCGAAGCGCCACCCAAGAGTCACTATAACGACGAGCGTCTCCTGGTGACAGTCAAGCAGTTGTGCAATGAAGATCGCCAGCGGATGTTCAACTATCTGAAGAAGCGACATGAATTCCTTAGATGATTCGAAATTTTAAGTATGTAGTTGCAAAAATGGAAGGAAATTTAATATAGGAAAATTAAATTAATTAAAAGTCACAAAATGTTAGGGATCTTTAGTTCCTAATTGTTGCGTTCTCTTGTAATGGAACGCCGAAATGTCGGGCAGCCTTAGTATTGTAGATTTAAGGATAATTAAGGAAGCGTCAGAAATGCCAGGCAAAATGTATTCCTGCACAGGGTAATATTAAAAACGAGTAATCTTTTTCCCCAGGATATTCTGATGTCCCAAGCCGTGGGGGACCAATAATGTTGTTGTTAAGGAACACTGAGTAATCGTAATGTACCAGGTGCCTTAAACCTGTACCTCCAATGAGGAAGAGGTCAGGAGATCAGGCGGCACTAGGTAAAATGGAATGGTAAACAAAATCCAAAACTGTTAAGAAAATAATTAAAATTTACTTTCAATATTATCTTCAAAGCTGTAACATTATTTTTAATTAATTAATTTTAATTTTATGTAATTCCCTCAGTGTTGTTTCAAAAACCACATAAACATATATGCAATTATATTAACGGCTAATTATTAAATCCAATTTAATTATTAATAGGTTTTCCATTTAAAGAATTAAAATTAGTCCGCGTGACCGTCGGATATTTCTTCATAAACCTAAGGTGCTTATATTAGATTATAAGATCCTCATCGATTTGTTCACTCTTAATCTGTGTTGTATCCATTGGCGTTACGGTATCCATTGTATCTGGAAGTATGGACTCCTCGATAGCACCAGCAGCAGTACTCAGTGGTGTAATGGATATAGGATTTGCTTGTGTATGTTGGTCGGCACTTGAAATGCTTGTGGCAGTAAGACCCGCAGCATTGGATGACCACGATGATGTCGACATGCTGCCACCGGCGCGTATGACGACTCCTCTCGGCATAGTCGATGAGGGCGCTTGGAAACCTGCACTGGTGCTTGATGTGTATGGTATTGGTGGTGTGAGTGTTGTAGCTCTGTTTGATGACTGGATATGCACAAAAAAAAAATAATAATAAATAAATAGCAACAAGAAGAAAGATAATCCAAAATTTTACAAAAAAATTCACACGACGTTACTACTCACTGATTTATCATCTGCGTCTCCTCTGACACTTTGTGGTCGTCCACCTGTACGTGTCTGACTCGGTCTCTGTGCAGTTGCAATGGTTGGTCTTGCACTTCCTGTAGTGTAAGTAGCTCCTACCGTTGTTTCTATTGGTGTTGTCGTTGACGAAGATGACAAGGCCGACAATGATGCCACTTTGGCATCCGCCGAGCTGGAGCGATACGATTGATAGCCAATGATATTCTTATCAGCATCGTAAATCGGCCTTGGTGGGCGCATGCGATTAGCGGAGCCAACTTTCACAGCTGTCGAAATACCACGTGCTGTTCTTAGCTTTTGTGATGGTGGTGCTTGATTTTTGGTGTAGTGTGTTACAGACGATTGGGCGGCTACATTGCTTATTGATTTAGCTGTCGTCGGATCACTCATTGTGTTCGTACAACCTGAATCGAAGAAGCCTAATAATGACGCCGAGGATGTTGACGGCTGCTGGTCAATTGCAGGTACTTTTATGTGCGCTTGTGACTGATGGGGCAACGTTGTGGTTAATGCTGTTGTCATTGGTTGGGTTGGTGTCGTTACCACATTTACCCATTTTTCATAATTTTGTAGTAATTTAATGCCCACCTCAAAATCTATTGCCTCCAGCCGACTATTGCCCACAATGGCGGCAATGGTCTGCTGACGATCCTGCAGACTGAGCGTCAGCACACGCTTGGCTATAATTTGCAGTAGCTCATCGAAGGATTGGACATTGTGTTTAAGGTCCAAACGTTGATCGGTCTGCGGAAGATCACGGAATAGCGGTTGTGTCTGTACCTGCGCCTGTACAGAGCCAGTGTTTAGCTTGCCAGTTGGCGCAGTGGCTGCAGATGACGGCAGATCGTAACGTATCTTCGGCGTTATGGTTGTGCCGATGGGCAATTGCTTTTTGAACTTATCTATAGTGGAGACATTGGTTCCTGGTATTGGCATCGCGGATTGGGTCGACACCGTTGTTGGAGTTGATTGAGTTTGCGTTGGCAATGTTGGTGATGAGGTTCCAATATTCAATAGATGTTTCAATGTATTGTCGTGTGTTGTCACACCACCGCCGGTTTGCTCACGATTGCTTGATATACCACCACCACCAGCGGCCAACACGGATGCAAGGCTTACTCCACCGTTGCGTCGTGCTAGCTTAAGCCGCACCGGTTCAGGTAAAATGTCACGATTTCGCTTGTATTCGCTCGCACGCACCACCTTTGTCGTCATAACAATGGTAGCCGGCAGTTCACGCACGGGTGCTCTTACTTCATCGTGCAGCCGTGTGGGATCGATGGCCATCATGGGGCCATCCAAATTGGGGCAACAAAAATCGAGTTGCACATGGCCATACGAACGATTGTATTTAGCTGGGTGCAGGTACGAATATGCACATGTTCTGCCAATGATATATGGCGTGGAATGAGGTGTAGAATTCGTGGAGTTAACGCTGCTCCTCAAACTTGTGTTAGCTGCAGATGACAACGAGGCAGATGTTGTTACTGTGACCGTTTGTGCCGAAGTGACTGATGTTGTTTTAACCTCCGAATAGCCGTGACGCCGTAAAGTCATTGTCGTGGCAGGCGTTATCGACGATGCAACAATCTCTGGAACGATCGGCGTTCGTGTTGTCAATGACGCTATTGATAATGATGTGGTTGCGTCGGTGGACAAAGCAGTTGTAGCGGAAGACACAGTTGTTAGCATATTCTCGCCTAATCCCTCGGCTGTTTCGATTTGATCTTCATCTAGTTCACATTTTGGCTCGATGAGTGCAAATGGTTGTGGTCGTAAAAGATGCGCCAACGGTTGATCGCTGCTTGTCGTTGTGGAAGCAACACTGCTGCCGTTCGTTGATGTGGCAATTATCTCTCTCGCCATTACATTTTTTGTCTGCAAATGTATGTAAGCATTGTTAATGTGCCGTTCTTCTCCTGGATGCAGATCAGCTTCGCTAAATTGCATCATTCCGTTGTTATCTCCAGAAAGACTGGAAATTGTTGGCAACAACGGACAAGTCGCTGATTGACTTGCAGGTACTGGCTGCTGTGAGCTCTTCTGTTTCTGGAGATTCTTTAATGCAATTTCTATTGATAGCCGATTAATGCGCAGGCGAGGCTGCCACTTCTTTGACGAACTTAAATTCCTTACTTCTGGTTGGCATTTTTTAACAGTCGATGGCGTTTTGAAGTCCTCTACGGGGTAGCTCGCTGATTTCAGGTTCTCATCTAAACGCACACGTTTACTTTTCGCTTGTGTGGGTGGTTTAGTCACAACATCAGCTTTACGCTTTAAGCTTCGGATCACCTCGGGCTCATTAACTTCCATTGGTAAAACTGGTTCCTCCGTTTGTATTGTATTTGTTGTTGTTGTTGTCGCCGACGGTTCTAATGTAAGCACACGCTCACGTAATGATTTTCTCGTGCCGTGTGTATGTCCTTGCACTGCGGCCATTTTGATATCACTGGCATGTGCTTGGCTTCTCGTTGCGCGTTCCTTTGACGTTTCACGTTGTCTACTATTTAGAATTGAGATACCTTCGCCGTCGGTCTCAACAGATGACGCACCACGTTCATTTGAGGTTTCACGTGATGACGCTAATGACGATGTGGATCTTACGACAGTTTCTGTTTTCACGGATCTTCTGGTAGTGCGTTCGATGTACGTTTCAATTGATGGCGTAGCACGATCCTTTGGAGTCTCGATTGAGAGTGCACTCTTTAACGTTTTAGTTGGAAGTTTCTTTTCCTCACTCTGCTTCTTGTCTTTGACGCCCTGCACTGGAGCCGCTTGGGGTTCAATATCCTTATCATCACTTACAATGCTGCTCGGAATTAATTCAGGCGGTCGGTAAGGAGTTTGCTTGCTTTCAGTTGGAACCTCATCCACTTTAAGTACTTTTCCGGCTGCTGCTTGCGGTTCAGAGTTCACAGAAATCGGCACTGTAATTTCCGTCGGTTTTAATTGTGTTGACTCTGAAGAAACCATAGGCACGTTGGCTTCAAGTTTTGATGCTTTAATCTGCACTTTTGTATTTCCCTTACTGATTGAGTCACTCTTGAGCACTTCCTGTTTGTTGCTCGAAACTTGTAATGGTTCGCTTTCTTTAAAAGTAGTAGTCTTTTCAGGTTGTGCTTCGATTATTTGGGACGATTTCGCCATGTCTTTAACAAGATCAGCCTTTTGGCTTATTGTTTTCGACTGATTCAGCTTATCATTAGTTGTAGCCTGTATCTGATGCTCTTTAATTGAAGGCGGTGCTTGATTTTCTCGACTTGTAGGTTCCTGTTGATTCTCTTTGGTTGTAACCGTTGCGATTGCCTTAGCACTCATCGATGCTTGAGCGTCTGTTGAGATTTTGCCGATACTAGTTATCTCAGGATGGGGGTCCTTTGATGCGGCTGCCTTATCAGAGAGTGTTGGCTCCTTTATACCAACCACCTTAGCACCGCTGGATGATTGAGCGTCTGTTAAGATTTTGCCGATACTAGCTATCTCAGGCTGGGGGTCCTTTGATGCGGCTGCCTTAGCAGAGAGTGGCGGCTCCTTTATACCAACCACTTTAGCACCGGTGGATGATTGAGCGTCTGTTGAGATTTTGCCGACACTAGTTACCTCAGGATGGGGGTCCTTTGATGCGGCTGCCTTAACTGAGACTGGCGGCTCCTTAATACCAATCCATTTGCCACCCCTCAACACTTGGGCGGCTGTTGAGACTTTGCCGATACTAGCTATCTCAGACTGGGGGTCCTTTGATGCACTATGTAGTGTTTTACTGACTTCAGTTCTCTCTATGTTCGCCCAGCTAACGGTACTTAGACTTCCGGTATTAAAAGCTTCTTTAGAAGCATTACGCAACGTAGGCGTGCTACGTATGCTGATTTTAGAACTATCACGGACATTCAAAATTGTTGCTTGATTGGAATGACGTATAGAAGATCGTTCAGCCTTATCTTCTTTCGCTACCACCGATGTTACCGGTTTGTTGGCATCCCTGGCAACTGTTGCCGATATTGCCATATTGGTTTTCTGTTCAGGTTTACTGTTACTACTTGGTTTCACGTCATCAAACTTAAGCGATGGCGTTATGGTTCTTAAATTAGGTTTACGATTTCTCAAGTCCGGCATTTTTAAAGTTTTTGAAGCAGACCCGGAAGTTGTTGGTATTGTAGACGTAGTGCTGCTGCTAATTTTCAGTTTTTTACTGGGTTGTGGTTCGTCATGTGCCGTCTCAATACGACGAGCTGTTGGGATTACATAAAAAAAATAATAAGTAGAAAAGGATAGTTAATTTCGAATAACTAGTTATAAAATACATACCTGTCGTCTGCTTGCTACCTGACACATGTTCCATCAGTTTCCTACCACGCCTCACCATGGCTCTTGACGAATTCAGACGACGTCGTCTAGCCTCTGTAAATAGCATTATGAAAAATATATGTTATTTTCATAAGAAATGATTAATTGTTAAGAAAAAGAGCTATTAACCATTTTCAATTGGTGCTGGCGTTTCAGCGCCGCGCTTTCGCAATGCACGCCTCGTTAATAATGCCTCATTATCGGTATGCAGTTCGTCATCTACTGTACTGAGTGCGACCGCTTCCTTAGACTTAGTTACATTTACTGCCTCAGCCTTTGATTCATTCGCAACACTGACACCGGATTTATCCTTACTTTGTGTAGGTTCAGTGCGTTTTACACGAATACGTAATTTTCGAGTCTCTGTTGTGTTAATTATTTCCCTTTTTTGCGATTCCGTAGCACTTTGCTTAACAGTTTCTGCTGGGCTTTGTTTCCGCAAGGAGGCCACTGAAGATTCATGTCTATCTGAGTTGTCAATGTCTTTCTGCTTCGCCTGATTTTTAGAATCGGCTCCTTTTACGACATGTGAAGCCACAAAGGTCTCATTTTGATAATCGTTGATTGATGTCTTAATTGGCTCTTGTGAATTGGCAGCCGTTGATACTGCCTGTTCAGTAATTTGTTCCGGTTCTATTTCATTGAATTCCACGACCTTCACCTCTGGCAATACAACTACAAATGTGTTTAAATCCACTGCTTTGTCATCTATTCCGCTAGAGTATGAAGCAAGATCGTTGTCATTATTATTTGAATTTATCGTTCTCGTAACTTTATTTTCATCCGAGCCAGTCAAATCTTGCTCGAAATCCCTTGGAATTATATCCTTATTGGTATGGCCAATTTCATCTAATGGCTTGATTTCACTGTCTAATGGCACATTCTCCGCCCGCTCGCCACCAGCCTCTCCTAGTTTTGAAATTGACTGCTTTTCAATTTCATCTTTTGCTCTCTCGTCGTCTGTTGCTGTGACGTTTTCCTTCATTACATCTTCCACCGAAGTCATCGTTGCATCTACACTGACACTTGGTTTATTCTCTGGCACCGTGTAGCCCAGCATGGTCTTAATAAGATCTCCATCTGAAATGGTAGAGCCAACCGCTTCATTTGTTTGAACATCCTCTTCTTGGACCACAGTATTTGGAGTTTCTGCATTTAAATTATTTCCTAATTCATTGTCCACGGTTTGCACTTCATTGATTTGCCTGATTTGAGATCCATTGTTTGTGGCGTCAAATTGTGCAAATTCCATGGGCGTACGACTCTCTGGCAAATGCTCATAAGGTGCGCCTTCATCACCAGCACGTACGCTATCAGTTTCTTCTCCGGTTTTCGCTCCTTTTACAGGACTTGTCACCTCGTCAGCAATAGAATCCATTACTTGAGATTTAACTGCTGGTTCAATATCTTCTAGTGCATTTGTCACAGCCGTAACGTTTGAACTAACATTCGGAGTGCTCTTACTATCTGGATTTGAGCGTACAATCGCCGACTCCTTAGTTTCCGAAAATTTGGGATCTAGATTTGTCAATTTGTCAGTTGCCGTAGTCTTTTTACCAGTTGTGACACTCGGCATTTTTATTTTTTCAATTTTTTCTTTCTTTTCAACTGAATCTGCCGTTTCAGCTGAGTTGACATCGAGTGCCTCCTGCATTTCAATTGTTTCTGGCTCCGATGGATTGACTATCGTTTCATTTTTATTTTCGTTTGTGGAGTAGCATACCGCTTTTGGCAGCGATTCAGCTACAAGCGGAGAATTTCTTTTGCGTCGGCCTCTCATACGCTTGGCGCTATCGTGGCCCTCCTCCTCTGTATCCGTATCTGTTCGTAGTTTAATATTCTTATTCTTTGCTACGCTGCGTGTCATTTTTGTCGAGGGACTGTCTGGGGCGTTAATGCGTTCAATGCGATCCAATATTCGTACACTATCTGAACCCGATTCTTTCGAGTCACTGTCCTCTGTCTCCACTTTTAAGATTTCTGCCAAATTTCGGACTGCTCGGCGAGTCAACTTAGTCGCTGTGTAATCAGTTGCGTTTGAGGTATTAAAGTGATCTGCTTTAAGTACACTAGATTCTTTCGAATCACTCTGCTCAGTATCGGGTTTTAGACCTCCCACCAATATCTTGGATACACTTCGTGTGAATTTCGTAGCTGGACTATCCCTTGCCTTGGAAGCAATCTCTTCACGGTCAACCAAATTCTTTGTACCGCTGCGAGTCAATTTTGTCGAGGGAATATCTATGGGTGCCTTATTATTCCCAATGATATCCGTCTTACACTCAGTTTCTGGCTCTGTAGTTTTCATATCGCCTTCTTCGGAGTTATCTATCGAGGTTTTTAACACATTCTTGGCCACATTTCCAGCCGACTTTGTTCCTTTAGAACTCTCCACGAGATGAGCAGAACCGGGTTCTTCAACCTCAATTCTCAACTCAACTAAATTTTTGGCGATTCTGCGCGTCAACTTCGACACTGGAGTATCTCTTCCTCTACCGCTTTCGGCAAGTTCCACTTTTCGAGAGGATTTCAAACCACACTCCATAGATTTATGTTCCTCAGAGTCAAGTTTTGGGACATCAACCAAATTCCTAGTGACGCTACGCGTTGGTTTTATCGCTGGGCTATTTCTGGCCTTAGAAATTTCATCAACCTCAAATTTACGGACCTTTTCTCTTGAATTTGTACGGGTTTCTATCGAGGTCGTGGGTGTAACTCTACTCTCCTCTTGCTTTAACGTACTACGTGTTTCCCTCAACAAAATGGGTACAGACTGTTCAGTGCGCTTTGATCTGCGCCGTGTTTCGTTAACATCAGTATTATCAATAGCAATTTGATCGTCACCCTTTTCGGTCGTATTTGTTGGCTTTGATTCTTTCACCGATGCAATTGTAGTAGGAACAGAATTATCGTTGGTGTTCGGATTTTTTATACTAGTAGTTACCGCCGCCTCCAAAGCAGAAGTCGATATTGTGGTTTCCTCTTTGGATGCCACAGTCGAAACATCTTTAGGTAGTTTATGAGTTTCAATGTGCTCTCCACTGCCTTTAAGATCTTTTGTAGACCGCTCTCCCAATGATTTATTGGTCTCTTTCGAAGCTCCCTTGTCATGTTTACTATACGATTTCTTATTAGAGCTCCCAATTTCTAACTTGCTTGTTTGTACTTTCCTTCCGCAAATATCACTTTTTGCTTTAGGTTTCAAAGTATCTTCCTTTACTACAACCTTAGAGTCAGTATTAATTGTTTCAGCTTTCTTATGAGCTATTACCGGTTTTTTTGAAATTAACTCACTTTTAGAGTCCTTTGCTTGTACCATAGTTAACTCAGACTTTGAGGTACAAACACCTTTTTTAGCTTTTACGTCTACGTCATCATTTCTCTTCTCGTTAATAGCGGTGCTTTTAAGATGCTCCCGATTGGTATCTTTTTCTTTGTGATCAACTTCCTTTACCTCAGTTTTGTGAGTCATTATTTTAATTGTTCCACTCTTTTTTAATGAGCTCTTCTCAGTATCTACATTCCCTGTTCGCATTGTCTCTTCTTTAGTATCTTTCACTGTTAACTTTTCACTATCCATACGTGCAGCAGTTTCTTTTTCCTTCTCTTTAGAGTGCTTTTTCTGTTTTTTCGGACTTTTCGATGAATGATCTTTGCTTCTTGCATCACTTTTATCGACTTTGACCGCCGATGCCTGTAGAGGTCCTAGTTTTGGACTCTTCATTAACAGCGACTCTTCTAGTTTATTATTTTCGCTAGAGCCAATGTCAACTTTATAGGAGGTGGTCGATGGCTGCTGAATAGTTTTCTCCATTTCTGAGCTTTTTGTTTCGCTTCTTTTCTTTTCAGCATCCGTTTTATGCGACGACTTCGCGCGATCACTGCTGTGATCTTTTTCCTTATTGCGCTTTTTCTTTTCTTTATGCCTTTTCTCTGACTCGGAACTATTTTTCTTCTGAACAGACTCTAACATTTTGTTCAAATTTGATGATTCTGCTTCTGATTCACCACTGTTATGTTTTTCCTTATGTCGTCTCTCTTTAGAGTGAGCTCGTTCTTTGCTTTTTATCTCAGCATCACTTAATTTTACATCTGGGGATTTATCCGTTTTCTCAGATTTATGTTTTTTATGAGAATCTTTACTTCGATCTGAAAACTTGCTATCGCTAGAACTGGAACGACTGTGGCTTGGACTCTTAAGTAGTCTGGAGTCACTAATCGGTTGTCTTTTATTCGTTGTTGTACCTTCCTTGCTCTCCCTGGAACTCTTGCTCAAACTATCGCTAAAAGTGAAACGCTGCGGTTTTTCAAAAATGTGCTGCTCGGGAGCTTCTAGTATCTTATCATTCTCATCACATTGCTTCTTCTTTGGACTCTTTTCGTTAACCTCTGAATCCATTCCAGATAGTGTTTCTTGCTCCAGTATTGCTGAAGTTAGATTTCCGGTAACCGCTGTAGTTACTTCATGATTCGAAGTTGTTGGTGTTTTGTCATTCACCTCGCTATTACCTCCATTTGGTGCGATTGTCTTCTTTTCTTCTACATTAATTTTTTTGGATTTATGTTTATGTTTTTTGTGTGAACTCTTTTCTTTTTTCGGTCCATCATGTGTAGTAGACTCTTCCTTTTTGTTCTTTGAGCGCAGATCTTCCGCGTCTGAGATTTTCTCTATTGATGTTTCCGACTCTGGCTTTTGTTCCAGCTGAATTTCCTCATCTAAAACTTTCTCTTTCAATGACAATTCTTTCTTTTCAGTCTCCACTGTGGTTCCCATATTTGACTCAATTGTCGGTAATTCTTTTTGGTCAGATTCTCCGTCAAACAGACTTATTCGTCTTCCGTCTTCTTTGTTGTTCATTGCGGTAATTTTGTGATCGCCTGCAATTTCTCCTATTTTGTTTGTCGATGACGGATTATATTCAGTTTTTTCGCGTTCTTCCGGTTTTGTTTCGTGTATACGTGAATCATCTGATATTGTAGTCGAGCCAACGTGCATCTCCTCCAAACACTTTGTCAGGTTACTTGTTCCAACAAGTGTCTCAATAATTTCTTTTTTATTACACATTTCAGATTCTTTTGTTTCCCCAAGTTCTATAGAGGTTTCGCCATGTATATTTGCTACCATTGCAGTTTCTACTTTAGCTGTGATAGATTTCTCCATTTTATTTTTAATTTCTGGTTTCTCAGCATTACTTTCCATTTCAGACTCCACAGTAAGCGCGCCTCTACTTCCTTTTATTTCAATATCATCCTGCGTTTCACCTTTACTCTTCACTTCACCATGTATATTTGCTACCATTGCAGTTTCTACTTTAGCTGTGATAGATTTCTCCATTTTATTTTTAATTTCTGGTTTCTCCGCATTACTTTCCATTTCAGACTCCACAGTAAGCGCGCCTCTACTTCCTTTTATTTCAATATCATCCTGCGTTTCATCTTTACTCTTCACTTCACCATGTATATTTGCTACCATTGCAGTTTCTACTTTAGCAGTGATAGATTTCTCCATTTTATTTTTAATTTCTGGTTTATCCGCATTACTTTCCATTTCAGACTCCACAGTAAGCGCGCCTCTACTTCCTTTTATTTCAATATCCTCCTGCGTTTCATCTTTAATTTTCACTTCAACCTTAATTTCATGTTCTTTTGTTAAATCTGTTTCCATGAATTTGCTAATATCTGGCAGTACACTGTCCGAAGCGATGCGCATTTTATTGTGTTTCACAACTGGTGTTGGTTTCACATCTGTTGTATTTGCGCGTTTCATAGGTTTTCGGCCAGGTCGCTTCTTTGTAATAATGCTAGTTGATTTTGTAATTTGAACCTCCTGGCTGTCTTTGGCTTTTGGTCGGCTCAAAGAAAATGCGGATGTCTGAGGTTCGAAGTTTAAACTCAGCTCTCTGTTGGTATCCATTTCCATAATTTGCTTTTGCAACTCCCAACTTGACTGTTCAATCTTTTGGATTGTGAGATTTTCATCGGAGCTATCATCATAGTCATTATGTTCGAATGCATCATTGCTGTCTTCATATAGCCGACGGCATATATGAGATTCATCTTCCTTTGATAAATCCTTGCTTGCAGTAAACTTTCGTTCGATTGTCGTTGCCGGGGATTTTATGAATGGCGTGCTCTCCGCCTTTGGTTTAGTTGATCCTTTAAAATCTTCGATTTCTTCATCAGTCAAATCGTGTTTTTTACTATGTTTTGTCGATGTTGCTGCTGTTGCCGTTGATTTTTCATCCTTCACTTGTGGCTTTTCAGTTGTCTCAACTGCGAACGACAGAAGTCATTAGTGGCAATTAATACAGTTACTTATAGTGAGCCATATTTTAATTAACAACCGCACTTACCCGCAACGCCGCACTCCTCCTTCACCATCACCGGCGACGGTTCTTTATTCGCCAATTGTGACGGATTAAAATTTTGTATATTTCCAATCAATTTTTCGCAAGAGCGTTTTTTCTCTGACTTGTTTGGGCTGATTTTCTTAACTGGTACTCGTTTTATACTGGCAGTCGACGACGAGGAGGTATCTGAGGAATCCAGGCTACTGTCGGAATGGTGATCTTTAGCTGGCCTATGAGTCAAATTTTCGCGTGTATATTCCAAATATTTTTGTATATCTCTTTGTTTGTCACTTATTTCTGCCCGTTCATCACTATCCGAAACATTTGGCGGCGGCGTAGAACGCAGTTCTATAGTTTATATTAGTATATAATTTAAGTGTATACTTAGCTTGACGAGTTGAGGTATTAACATGGCAAATCAACCTACCTGGATAACCGCCACTAAAATTCGAATCGGTTGAAATATCTATCACATGCTCTGTATCTGTGCCGCTTGTAAATGAATCAATGCTACTGCCATCTATACTATCCTCTCCATAGCTGCTTAATCCATCGTAGTCGGGCTCACTGGCATAGTCATCATAGTCATCATCGTCGTCATCGTCGTCGTCGTCATCATCATCATCATCATAATTATCGCCGTCGTCGTTAACTTCCTTGTCATCCTTATTATTATTATTAATAGGTTCATCGAGAACTAAGAACGGGTAATTCATTAGTGACATCAAACTGTGGATGTTTGAAGTTAAAACTTACTCAGTGGATCTTTTGTGGGATCATGTTTTACAGGCATAATCATGTCCTTGCCACTTAGAAATGTACGCCGTCCAGCAGCAAGGTCACTAGAAGCTAGCTGAGATGCCGAACTCTGCATTGTGTTTGGAGTGTTTGAAGCCTTTGTAGTTGTAGCAACTTCAGCATTCGAACTTTGGCGTTGATCTAGCTTTGTACTTTTTGTACGCTGAGGCATTGGTGACTTTTGGATAGTTGTTGATTTCTGAGATGTTGTAGCTTTCTGAGGCAACGGGGCGGATATTATTTTCCGCTGAGACGACGACATTGCTTTTTGTGACGTGGATGCACCTATTTGCCTCGTTGCCAGTATTTTTTTATTATGTCGCTTTGATGGCCCTAATGGTGCTTTCTGTATAAGAGCCTTAGACTTACTTATACTAGTAGTCGCTGTTTGTGAGGTGTGTTTCTTGGTGCTCATGGGAAGTTGACCTTTAAGATCACTTGATGAGGCTTGCGGTGGTTTGGTTTTACTAGTTGTGGTTGTACTACTGATACAACCTCCACTTGGTCGTGTTGTTCGTGCGTGCTTGGGTATGCAATCACCTAAAAAGATGTGTAATTAAATGTATTACCTAGCTTATTTACCTAAATCTCATGTTTACCTAAATCACGGACCAAAGCATCGATTGAATCAATTGTTTCACGGTCACTATTACGACCATGACGATGTTTATTAAACTTCTTTCTACCTGCAATATTATTATCATGAATTTCACAATATGTTCATTTATGAAGATGCATTTAAGATTTAAGTATTACCGGCACTGAGAATATTAAAAACCGAGTCATCTGAGTCATAGTCAGAGGACGAAAACGACGTTGGACCCTGGCGTACATTCGATTTGAAGCGAACACTCGTGACATTTTTCTTTTTTTGTTTCTTCTCATTATTGTTAGTGCCGACTTCGCCGTCGGAGTTGTCCTTAAACAATTTCTCAAATATGTCAATGTCAATGGAATCCTCGTCGTCCGAATTTGAGTGAGCAGCAGGTCGCGCTTTGTTGCTTGACTTTGCGTGATGCACATTGCGCGCTGGATTCGGTGTTATAGCTATTAACAATAATAATAATAGTAAATAATTTTTTAAGTAAATAATTAACAATGCCATCAAAGCTCTATCACCCAGCCCGCAGATTGGAGGTACATCAAGAAAAGTGTGCAAAAAAAAATTAAAAATGTGTCTCACTTACATGTTTGCACCATATCTTTGAATTCCTCCAAATATTCAATATCTTCCATTTTTGTATTGTATGATATCAATCTCAATGTTTTAGTTCTATTTTTTAGTTTTATAAAAAAAGCCGATTCTTGTTCAGAACATCATCTGTCAATCGCAACTACTGGACATTGTGAAATGTACAGGGGCAAACTTAATAAATTAAGCTTGTTTATTGGTTGAGATACAGCTAGTCTGAATTATTATTATTATTTTAATCAATATAAAAATATTAATTACACGACTTTTTCTTAATATTTTTCACACACTCTTCAACGAAAATATTACATTTTTATCGCGCTTCGGCATGCGAGCTGCAAACAAAAAATTGCATTTGCTTTGTGAGAGTGCTTGACATTTATGTAGCGTCTACGTAACTATGGCAACTCTAACTAAAACTCTAAAACATAGTTGCCATATTTTAAGGTGCCTTTAGATGGCCGATATAGTCACGATAAATAAATGTGTATGTGAACGACACACCGTAAAATAACCGGCGGTTTGTATAGTTCGCTATCTTGTCATTTGTTACGTTAATCATAAATACGAAAATATTATATCCTTTTCCACATGAGTTTTGTCATAATATTTTGAACGTCGACTTCTAAGCTGAGCAGTGAAGAAAGATGATACAATTTTTGCTGAGGGGGGCCATATATTTTACTTAACACGTTTCTTTCGAAAGTCAATAATTGATTGGTATCATTTGTTTTTAATGTCCATATTTCTGCACCGTACGTAAGCACTGGTCGTATTAGTGTTTTATACATTTTTATTTTCTGTGCCTTTGATAGAATTTTTGAGCAAAACAACTTAATATTCGCGTAGTATGCCCTGTTCGCAGTCTTTATTCTCACGCCGATAGCAATCGTTGAGTCTTTATTTTCCGATAACGTGAAGCCCAAGTATTTGAATTCAGGTACGTTCTCAAAAACATAATCGCCGATTATCAAGTCATAACGAGTTATGTTTTGCGATGATCGAATCATGTATTTTGTTTTGTCTGCATTGACATTAAGTCCTAAGACCCTAGCTCTTTCTTCAAACTGCTTCATTTTGCTGATCAGATCATTTTTTCATTTGGCCATTATGAGCACATCATCTGCATAAGCGCATATTTGGAAATCTCTATTGAAGATGTTTCCATCTGAATTTATCGCCTTAATAACTGTGTGAAGCATTACATGGAATATTAGAGAAGACAGAGCATCTTCTTGTTTCACTCCGGACAATACTCTGAAAGACTCAGATACTTCACCTTGAACTAGTACTTTACTGGCGAAATGAATACCAGTGACTATTATTCACTTTATTTTTTACTACATATTTATTTATATTTTTAAATAATAAATATTTATTTGAAGCAATAATATATCTATAAAAAGGTATAAAAAGTATATTAAAAATAAGGACATAAATGTTTATGGTTTGTAACATGCTGAATCTGCGAACTTTTGTACAAACTGACATTAAAGTCTATGAAACAAAAACTTTTCTGGTGTCACTATATATATATTTTATTATTTTTCAAGCATTGTTTTATGTCGTTCGAGCACCACCCCAAAAAGGTAAAAGTAACGTGATCGACCAAAGCGACACTGAAGCGTAATTCAACACATACACATTATTATCGTGATCCTGACAGGTTTATTTTATTGTGTTTATATTGGCGAACAACACTAAAAAAAAGTGTTGTAAAAC
The DNA here is from genome assembly GCA_035041755.1 of Cacoxenus indagator. Classification (NCBI taxonomy): domain Eukaryota; kingdom Metazoa; phylum Arthropoda; class Insecta; order Diptera; family Drosophilidae; genus Cacoxenus; species Cacoxenus indagator. The sequence goes on from JAWNKX010000240.1 coordinate 1,521,051, forward strand.
ACAGCATAACCGTCTACGTATGAAGACGACGTGGCACGAAGGCTAACCGAAGCATTTAGATTCGTGTATGTTCGTTTTCTATTGAATTCACACAACACACAGCGCGTTGAAAGTGTTTGGGCCGAATTTTTATTATACTACATAATTAACAAATAGGAAATGGTAAATAAAAATGAATTGTATAGTATAGTATAACTCTTTTTATATTACTTATTTATAGCCTGCGCCAGCAAGTTCAACGTCTGTGGGCAGCGGTTCGCGTTCGCCAAGCAAATTATCAGCGCCACGTAGCGCCGGCGGTGCTGGTAGCAGCAACCTGAAACAGCGAAAGACGACGGCAAGCACTACGGCCGCCAGAAGTCGTGCTCCTGGTGGCGCTGGCACCGGTGGCATGTGGCGTTTCTACACAGACGATTCACCCGGCATTAAAGTGTAATTACCCTTACGCAAAGAAATACGCAGTGTAAAGTAACTTTAGTTTCTCCTTAATCTTCTATTCTCTTCTCTATTCAGTGGTCCCGTGCCTGTGCTTGTAATGTCGCTTCTCTTCATCGCTTCCGTATTTATGCTACACATTTGGGGCAAATATAATCGCTCTTAAGCACAGACGGGCACTTTCGATATTGACCTCCAAGACACACATGTATAGCTACAAACGAGCGGAACGATTTCATGCTGTATCGACGTCATCAAATAATGGAAAGGAGAGGACTTTATTTTATTAACCGTTGCTGCCGCCGTAAACATTCTGCTCCGTTTCGTCTGCTGGTACGTTGCCGTTTTCCATATTGAAATTCGTAGTTTAAAAAATATATTTAATTAAAAATGAGACCATCATTTTTAAACAAATGTCGGGTTTTTTGATGTGTGCGTGTAGTAGCATTAGAAAATAATAGCCATTCCACAATTTTGTGTGGTAATATTAAAGAAATATTAGGCGAAATTTCCGTTCTGAGAGCCCCTAAAAGTCCCCCATAAATGTACAATAAGATTAATAATAAACTTGATTTTTTTATAAAAATCTATTTGGCTCGTATTATTTTGGAATCTGTTATGGGTGATGTTAAAGAATATACACTGATAATATGGACATTACATTAAAAAATTGGTTATGTACAAACTAAAACAAGAAGATTGGCTTCTTCTTTGCCTTGATTGTTATACTCTTCACTCCGAAAATATTCCAACCAGTATTCACAGAATCTTTAATTTAAAAAATGTTTCTATTTTTCTTTTATTTTCTTCTCCGCTCCTCCACAAGTCTATTCATTTATTTTGGATTTTCAAGACTTGTGGTGGTTACATAAATCGAATAGTTTTTGTGTGTTAATGTAGGTGATTAGCCTGTCGCTAGCAGTCCTTTGCAATGGGAATGGCATCTGACGTCGCTAAGGAACAACGCCACTTCCCCGAAGTTGGAGGTATTGAGATAATGGCCATAAAAATCCAATGCTCATCAAAATCCCGCCTCCAATTAGGTTCGAACTAGGACCTCTGCGCTCATCAGCCATAGTGCACTTCCACATGACATTTTTCGTTACTTTAGAACGTGATCGGTTCCTTATCATTTTACGGGGCTATACGGTTTATGTCAACTTAACACATTAAAGGCGGGAGTCGTAGCACTACGATTTATCTCGACTGTAGGGAGTCGTAGTTCTACGCTTTATGACGAAAAACGAGGGTGGGCGGTCGCCGCGTTACCTAGCATACTTTCGTCAAGATCCCCCGCCTTTAATGTGCTAAAATAAGATGTGACCAAATCTCAACTCAACAAATCAAAAAACAAAAACGTTCTTCCAATAACGAGTATGGTATGGTTTCAAAAATGTACTGCATATAGCAAGTCTAACAGACTTATGGACAGATAAACAGGGAAGGCTAAATCGATTCGTTTTGTCATGTTGATCAATAATTTATGTATGTACTTTATGGGGTATCCGAAGTTGTAAGCTACGTGAAAAAATACACAAATAGAACTATCGAGATCGTTACTTAAGCCAGTGTTTACAAATGTTCAAAAAAACTTGATGTATTAAGGATTTAGTAATTCCCGCTTAATTGAGATGGAGAAAATATAAGGCTTTTGTTGCAATTAACCGAGATTATTTTTTCCGAGTATACGGATAATTGTGACATCGTTGCAGTTAAGCGAGTGTTTTTATATTTATTTTTTTATCGAAACTGTATTTGTATACCACCGATTTATCTTCTTTTTTTTTAATAATATATATTTATGTACACTTTAAGTGTTTGAAAAGAATTGTGTTATTTTTGATTGTTCGCGGTCCTTACCGATGCTCTTCACAACCGCAGTCACCATTTTTCCAGCTCATTTAAGAACTAATTGAAAAAACGAAGTCATTTGCTTATTACTAAAGTCTACATAATATATAGAGCTGGCGGCTAAGGTCTATGGAGAAATAGAAAATTAATATATAAAAACAAAAATCTTCAACTACGCAAATTCTAAACACCATTGTTTATAAATCGAATTTTCCAACACCGTTTGGCACATGTCTATTGCGCATTGATGGCCAAATGCACCTTCACACATTTAAAAACCTCACACACCACACGAAAATGTTTGACAAACGCATTGTTTGTCAAGCGGCTTGCCAATGTTTGCGTGATTGAAGAAAACATATTTAATTTTGATATTTTTGTGCTTGTGCAATTATGTGTGTGTTGTGTGTGGGCAAATTTCTACACTTATCAGTAAAGGGCCAAAAAACCATTTGCTCGCAAATTTCGATTACAATTGCTGTTTGTCAAACGGCTTGCGTAATGTGTGTGCTAAGCATTTTTTAACAAGCATGTTTAACGCAAACATGTTTGCGTTGTGTATTGGCCCTTTTAATCAAATGCGTGATGTGACGGAAAACCAGCGGGTGTATTTGGCAATTTGATTGCTTGATCAAATGTGTGAAGAAATTAAAAAAGTTTTGGTTTTTGTGACATCGATTTTTCTTTCTCGATGTGATTTTTATCTTTTCGTTCTTAATAGATGTAGACGTATTTGATTTGGAAAGTGACAAAGAAAATTGTGGAAAATTGCGGAAAATTGTGTGGAAACGTATAAAATATTGCAATATTGCCGCGGCACAAAAATCCATGTCTGCACTCATTACGTTTCAAAAATTTACTAAAAACAAATGTTCCAGATTTAATGAGTTGGATTTGAAAGGTGTGTGGGCACGCATCAAATTACAACATCATACATTTGATCAAATGTGTGAATAGTGTATTTGGCCCTTTAGAGCTACAAAATTTTTGATAGTGAGGCTCGATAGTTTCGATAGTTTTAAGTTCTGAGTGTGGTTACTATCCATAGTATCGGATAAAACCTTTTAGGGATGAACTTTCTTAATATTTCGCAAGGGATTGGAAAAGTTCGTAATCGAATATTCGTTACTTGAAGATAAAAGTTTTGACATAAAAGGTGCATTCATTTTCTAGAAATTCTATAAAATTTAAACTTAAACTTAAATATTTAAAAATAATAATTTGGCATTTTATTTATTTATATAGTAGAAAACTTATAATATATAATTATATATTATAATTTTTATAAGATATGAGATATCCGAAAATGTGTAATAAAAGATATGAAATCAAAGTAATATTTTTGAAAATTTCGTGGCCATGATACATTGAAAAAAAAAACTGTGCTATCGATAGTACAATCGATACCTTTGCAGTTCTATTGTGCATGACATGCTTTGACAATGCTGACATCTGGCTATCATCGTTCATTTCATTTTTACACTTCCTCCGGGTTCGTGGTGTTCGTTCGTCGTGGAGATTTTGTTGAAAAAGAATATTAAAGCAGGAAAAGGAAGAAAATGTCTAAGCACAAGTTTAAAACAACTTCGGAATTTTCATTAATTTTAAAGTTCGGCTGATTTAAATTACGGATGTTTCAACAAATCGTTGATTTAAAAAGGTAGAATTTACTTCACGCCAACGCGAATTATCAGGAAAAATGATGATTGTTCTTTTACGGAAGAGTCGAAATGCAATTGTGTCTTAAAACGTGCAATTGTATCTCACATTTTATGTGGATAATTATAGGAACGGCCATCTGAAGTTATTTCACTTGAAATATTTCATTATTTTTATAAAATTTAAAATTTTAATTTAATTCTGATACTTCCAGGTTCAAAATGGCGGCGTCATGAGGGCTAGCAATTCGCACGTGTCTTGGCTCGGTGTTGGTTAAATGGTTTCACAGAACCATTGCCGTATTATAAAGGTAGATATGCAATTCTGGATTTTAGTCGATTCTTGATCGATGATGATAAGTTTAATCTTAATGCAATTGTGTTGATTATTAACTTACAAAATAACCAAAAGGATTCTGAAGTTTTTAAAGAAATAATGAAATTTCATTTCTTAGTCGGAACTATCGTAACGGAATATTTCTTCTTTCTCTTTTTAGGACACATGTGGTTTTGGTGATTTGTATTACACGCCTTAGAGGTGAGTTGGTGTGGATGACTGATTTCGAAATAAGGGGGCGGATCAATAAGGTGGAGATTTTTAAATTAAAATAGGATTTTTCAAGTAAACTAGCTATATTTCACAGTATTTCTATAACACGATTTTGTGCATATTAGTAATTAAAAATTTCGACAAGTTGGAATGGGATGACTGCTACTAAAGTAGACTCATATACAAGTTACAAAGTTGTACCTCGTAATTCAGATTTGCATGTGGGAAGTCCAAATTAGAGGGCTAAATATAATGAATTTTCTAGGTATTGGGCTAAATTGCAACCGGTGGGACGTGTACGTTCAACACATGCACTTTTTCCGAGGAAGAAACGATAGGTCAACAACAGTAGTTGTGTTGATGTCAAAGTGGTTAGGAACGAATTAGATCGTAACGATTTCTGTGAATTTCTTTTGAATAAACTTCAAGCAATATTTTCCAACTTTGTATAGTTTCTAGAGTACTCGTCTTGTGAGTCGTCTTCATTAGGGGAAACTTTTTTTTTTTCAAGTATCGTAAAAGGAGTAAATGGTTATAATATCCGCAGAGTCGTTACAATTAAGAAGAGCAAGCCGAGTATAACCTTAGCTATTAATAGTCTATCGATATGTGGCAGTCAGTTGCAGTAGTACAACTTTTGAACATATTGGTCCGCCCTGATAATTTCCTCATATGATGATTCTTTTTTAATTATTAACTTTCGTTCTACCGAGAAAAGTTGTGCGGAGATTTATGAACTGATTAAAAATCCATTCATGAACGTAATTATGTCGGATGTCGGTATTTATTAGATGACTTTTTTTCTTTATAGATGGACTGCTGGATATAGAGCTTGGAGCCATTAGCTGTGCTCCAAAGCCTGTTTTAAGACAATTTGAGCATTGCCAAGTTTTGCCTATGTAGGAGGCAGTATAAGGTGTGTATTAGTGTCGTAGCTTGAGATCATTTGGTCTCCCCACTATGATGTTATTATTCTTTTGTATAGTTCATTAGAAAGATATATGTTAAGAACTAAAGTACTGAGTTAACCGTAAAGTCGTTATAACTTTGATATCCAATTAAAAAACTAATTTATATTTGTACCATTTCTTCGTTTAGCTCTTTCAAATGGACTTATACGGAATGTTTATCCCATTGTTTTTGAAGACAGGTATGTATCATTAAGATTTTAAATATCATTAGCTTATTATGATGAACAATCCTAAATCAGGATCCCTCTACTGAGTAGAACCCTCAAAAAACCATGCGGTCAAATCTTTCCCCGACTGAGCAAAAATATATTGAAATATACTTTCTCGTTATATGAATTTGTCTTTAACCATCATTTTTATTTTCCATTGTAGATATGCTTTATTCAAGGAACCGTCGGAGGAAAATATTTCTCTGTTTCTGTCGGAGCAATACTGTGGAAACCCCCAGTTCATTTCAAGTGGATTGTGGGTATGTGCTTTCTTTTTTGTTACTATTGTATATATAAGAGCTAATATGATGAACAATCCTAAATCAGGATCCCTCTACTGAGTAGAACCCTCAAAAAACCATGCGGTCAAATCTTTCCCCGACTGAAATTTTACGTAGTTAAAAATTAAAAATCAATCTTAATAAATGCCACAAATAAAGTTCTTTCATTTTTTTCTTACAGCTTACTGGAGAGTTTCTTGGGTAGCAGGGACATAGAAGAAAGAAAAACTTCCCATGAGATTTCTTATTGAATAATAATTATGACTTGTGTTTGGAACTACGGTGATCCTAGGTGTCTTATTGTGAAGGCGGGCGAATCCACCTTGTGCTCACGAACATCGGATCAAAATTCGACTTTAAGCCTGTAACTCCACTATGGAATTTAAAAATGTGTTTATCTACATTTTGTACAATATAATAAAACAAGAAAGTTTATAGTATCTAAGTCTTATTTAATCTTGCTCCTACTTTAATTCACCACATGAGTAAATCACAATTTTTTGTGTTGGCGTGCCTGATTTCGTGCCACACTTTTCCATTTTGCGCACCACATCGGCGCCGCTGATGACGTGACCGAATACAACGTGCTTATTGTCGAGCCAATCGGTTCTATAACACGAAATTTCACATTGCGTTACGCTTTACTATAAAAAAAACACCGCTCCATAACAACAAACTTACTTCGTGGTGCAGATGAAGAACTGTGAACCATTTGTGTTTGGGCCTGAGTTGGCCATCGAAAGTGTCCCAAAACCGTTATGCTTCAGATGGAAATTCTCGTCAGCGAATTTTTTGCCATAGATAGATTTACCGCCGGTACCATTGTTGTTCGTAAAATCACCACCTTGGCACATCTTAAATCAATAGCCACAAGAATATTTAATATATTCAAACAAGAACTAACCAACTTACGAAATCCGTTATAACGCGGTGGAATGTGCAACCTTTGTATCCGAAGCCCTGCTCGTGTGAGCATAGCTGGCGAAAATTCTCAGCCGTTTTGGGCACAACATCGGCGCGCAGCAACATTACAATGCGACCAACATCGTTGCCACCAATGCGTATATCGAAGAATACCTGCGGATTACGTTTCTCGGATTTCTCAATTACTGCTGGACCTGTCGAGGGTACGGGTTCTGTTGCGGTGTCATCAGTGCTCCCAGTCACGCTTTCGCCAACTTGTTGATCTTTTAGTGTAGCCCCTGCATGTTTTTGAAGCCAATCATCATCCGCCCAGATGGGCTTAAAACTGTCTTCCTTGACACGCACCGGTTTGGCCAGATTGACGCGAATTGTCCGTCCCCACAGCTCTGCATCATTCTGGAAATTTTATAAAATATTAAAGGACTGGGTACATAAAATATGCAGGTATATTTATTAATTAACCATATTATCGATAGCGGCCGCTGCATCCTCAGCCATTTCGAATTCGATGAAGGCAAAGCCGCGATGTCGCTGGGATTCGTAGTCGGTCGGCATTTGAATGTCGGCAATATCGCCAAATGGTATGAAAGCATTACTTAATAACTTCTCTGTTACTTCTTCGGCTAATCCGCCCACGTATACCGTACGCTTGTCGTTTGACATGATGGTTTTTAATGAAACAATATGCACATTTCATAAAAAGTTTAGCGTTAGAGACGAAATATGCAAACTCAGCTGCTTCTTGCTTTTTTTAATATTCACAGTGTCGGCGGTAATTATACTAAAGCTAACCCGCCACGGTCCTTCATTGATGTTTAAGCATATCATAGTGTTAAGTGGCCTAGACACGGTCCTGCATTCACATACTGCATGCATCATAGTGTTAGTGAGCTATACATGCGGTAGTCTCAGATACGATGACTAAAGAAATATCTGAATCGATTAGATATTTTCCATTACAATTATTCCACTTTGTCTTATTCTTGACCATTGTCCCTCCTGTTATTGGTCACTTTTCTGAAATGTTTGCATAATACAGACTTGAGCGCGTGGGTGAAATAATTGTTAAATGCCGTCGGCTAATAAAAAAATAATGTGCTGCAAACAAGCTATAGATGCGAATTGAAGCGACTGATAGATTCGGAAAAAAGTGGAGCCATGGTGGAAAATTGCTTTGAATCGTCATTATATTATTTCAAATCAATAATTTTTATTTCATTTATTATTTAAGTGTTACATAAGTATGAGTATTATATGTGTACATTTAACAAATTTATAAATAAATATTTATAAAATTTTTAATAAATAAATAAATTTTTTCAATTTCTTTTGTAAACACACAGCCATAATCGCAATTAAATCCGTCATTGTTGTCATTTTCGCTCATGTCTTCTCACTACCAAAATTGACCATGAAATGAACAATACAGCTGCAGTAACGATGCTTGAAGCACACACGTAAACAACTGCTTGATACTACAATGAAGGACCGTGGCGGGTTATCTTTAAGCAAAACCAACGAAGCAAAGACCTGCAAACGCGTTTTAGGTTGAATGCCAAAATTGTTCAATAGAATATACAAATAAATTATTTAATTTTTTTTTTTTTTTGTATTTTATATATAAGAGTAATAAAACTAATAACTATGTGTTTAAAATGTTAATTAATCTCGTATTTTTAGTAAAACTGATTAAAAAAGTTTTTTCAAGTTGGCAGGTTGCCAAAAAACTACAACGGAAGTGAATGCCAATTTAAAGAAGAAGATTTTCAATAGCATTAAAGCGGGTTTTTTAAAATGTAGGTTTAATTTTTTTGCTTTTTAATAAGTAAATGAATTTTTGCAGGGAAAAACATCAAACAAAGTAACAAGACGCCATTCTGAATGAAGGCGGCTTCCTCGGCGCACTTGTACAAAATAAGAATTTCGTTTTGAAGGAGATAAAAACTCTGATGAAACAGGAGTTAAAAGAGCGCCAACGCTATAAAGGCTACTAGAAAAACTTATGGAAAATTTAAGAAATAAATAAACAAAAACATTTTTCTAAACATAACTTTTTTAAATTTATTATTATTGATTACTTTGGCTATTATTGTATTCTAGAGCTGTAACGAAGAAGAGATTTCACCATGAATGTTAGCAGGCGTTTGTTGCCTCTTTCATCTTCGTTATCGGCAATAAAAGTTACTTACCTTAGACATTCAGAATGAGCTCAAAAACCCTGTGTTACAAAATCCGTAAAGCCACTAAATTATGTGTAAAATATTTTTTTATTATTAAATTATTATTATTATTAATTGTATTGATTACATTATAACACTCTCATCATCCTGCACCATCATATTCATATCTTTCTTATTATACGCTTGTCACGTGCGTATTCGCTGGCAGCAGGCACTTGTGGAGCGTAGTCAATCCATCCGGCAAATATACGTAAGCTATATAGAATATTATGGATAAAAAGCAGCCCACCAGAATGTCTACAAAAAATAAATTCAAAATTAATTTGCGCTCTACATAATAACACACATTGTATGCATCAATGTTGCCGATCGATGATGCTGCCCGATTAATTAGCCGTTAATGAGAATGCACTTACTACAGAACCCCTTCTCCCACGGTTCCATGATGGAGAGTTGAGTATTGAGCTCGTACAGCATGTAGAGCCATTTCAGGTAATGCTTCAGTTTCTCGTAATTTCTGCGTATTTGGCTAAACATTTTCGTTGGTCTCAGAGGCGTTGGTAGCAGTGCTAGCACAATGCTTGCACGTAGTTGAGGCACTAAGTTCACGGGCTCATTTCCACTTATGCAGTCTTTATAAATTTATTGTCTTCGATAATTAAAAAGCTTATCTCTATTTTTGTGTTGTTGGTTCGCTTCTATTTAGATAAAACTTGGCATTGTTTGTAATTGTAATCCAGCATTGCCAATTTGGATTTTGGATACTTCAGGGCTGTAGCTTGTAAATAGTAATTGTCAATCAACAAACTAAATAAAAAGATCGATTAAAGCGAGGGGCTTTCATCATTAAAGCGCATCGCTCACATTTGTCGTTCGCAAAGCAAGGTATGTCACCGCCCTTAGAAGGGCATAATGGTTAGCAAAAATATCCAGACAGATAGTACATTATTGGGATAGGCGTGAATATGCACAGCAACGGCATATTCCACAAATTGATTGTTGTTAAGGTGTATACCCGTCGAACGTATGCGTTCCGATATGGCAGCCAGATTGGTGTAGGCGAAGTTCAATGTAAAGCCAAAAAACTGAAATAAATGAAAATATATATTATATAAAAGAATAATTAATAAAAAATAAACCACTCTACAAAAGCACCACCTACACGATTTCCTGGAAAGTCATGCTCTAATTCCTCGTTGTATTTAGGCTCAGTGTAGGGGCGACCGCCGCCGCCATGTGTCGCCAAATGTTCGAGTTCTTCCAGTACGCTCAACAAATATGGCTGGAAACCACTGCAAGTAGGCTTTGTTGCATCAGTTATAGTTCAGTGAGTCCAAAATTTAACATACCGATTAAAGGAAGTTATTCGCAGGGGTCGCCAAGCGCTGATCTTCTTCATGATTTTACGTTCGATATGACGGCAAAGCTCATTGGTCTTGTTTGAAAGCTTGTACTCATAATCCAATTTCTGTACGCCACTCAGTGGCGCCGGATTATTTTTGTTAAATGCAGGTAGCCAACAAGCGCTATCGTGCAGATTGAAATTTGACATGCAAACCCGATTCTCACTTTGAATGTTGAAGTAGAACTGGTAAGAACAAAGAATACAATAAACCAATAACTATATAAGCCGTCCTCCCTTCACTTACATTATCCGGCGCTACAATAGCATAAATTCGGTGAAGCGGGCAGAGGACATCTTTAGTGGTATAGCGTCTGCCGGTGTGCGGTGCCACCAGCAAGAGTTCGCCCAGCTCCGGCTGACGGTAGAGCACATAGGTACATTCGCCATAAGGTGGCGCCGAACCCAAAACAAGCCATGCCTTAATGCCTAAAGTAAGTAGGTAATTACATAGTAGCACACCGAGGTCCTTCGCAGAGCACCAAGCATTGTCCAACAGCGATTTATTGTCTAGCCAAACACCTTGGAAACCCGTACAGGCGTCGTATTGCTTCAGCACGCTCAACAACGACACATATCGACAGGCAATGTCCAATGCTTGCTCGCGATCGTAGTCGTCGATTGCAAATGGTAGCGGAACAGGATCGAGTAGGCGCGTTATGCAAACTCGCTGACCCGTTGTCGGGCATATGAGTGGATCGACAAAACGCTGTGGCTGCAGTAGACGCATTTCCTGGCACCACTGCTGCAAGTGCATACGAACGTCTTTCAACTCGGCGCAGTCCAATCTGCGTGTTTGTAAGCGAGGCACCTCCACTGTAGGCTCTAAGCTGAGGTAACACCAAAGATGCACAGCCTCTTTGATTTCCGGATAGTTTTCGACGGTGATGTTGGTCACCGAGTCAATTGTGGGTCGTTTATAGCCCACGATCACTTTTGGAATGACCAATTCGAAACAACCTTCGTACTTCTGATGCGTCACAAGCTTGCTCATTGGAACGCGATACTCGCCCAGCCAATTGGTATGCACGCGATGATAGATGTCCATGCTGCGGCCGGAAAGTTCATCGTTTGTGCTGCATTGCTGTTGTTCAACAAACTCATCATAGAGTGTTAGCTTTAGGTCGTCGTGCAGCTCCTCCAGACTGCCTCTAATCGAAAGCACCATTTGTTCATTCCAAGTAGGATTCGAGCCCTCAGCGGTGGTAGTGCGCTGCAATTGGTCGCGGTAGCTGAATGCGACGAAAGGACGCACATTCGAATAGATGAGCGCTGTGGTGTGATGTGAGTTTTATGTTAGTCAACAACCTTAGTACTTGCTAGACCCTACTCACCTTCGGTTATTAAGAATCTTGAACTGCTGTCGCTACTACGCCCAGTACTATGCAAGTCCATAATCTGACGGCTTCGTGCAGGTATGCCCGATGCACGCAGCACATTCAGTACAACATTGAACGTCTGTGTGCACTCCGGCGTGAGTGTGAATGTTTGTGTACGCGTCGTAGCGTACAGGGGACGACGCGTACTAAAGCGAGAGGCCAATGCACGAAAGATGGAGCTGTAAAAGACACTTAATTTTGATAGAGCTAGTCAATGAAACAATTCGAGGACACTCACGCCCAGCTAGTTGTCTCCTCATCCACAAGCAAGTTCTCTGTGTCCTCCGACAATTTGGCCATACGTTCGCAGTGATCACGCGCTGTTTCGTAAATTTGACGAATACACTTTTTGCCATTGTGCTTATGCAAATCAATGGCGTCCATCCAATTGCCTGGATCTATGACGGGCTCTGATTCGGCATCCCAGTCGAAGGCGATTTCATGCTCAAACGCCGGTATGCAACACAAATCACGCGTGCGTGAATCATTGCCCTCAAAACGTGAGCGCAACAAACGAAAGCGTTTGTTATTTAAGACTTCATCCATGGAGCAAAATTGAAGTAAGGACTCCTCAAAGATGTCAGCAAACGATGGCACGCTTTCATTACTTTGCACATCGTCATTAAGATCATTATCATACTCTTTACAACTGTCATCCGGTTGATCTGTTGGCTGGGCGCGTCGAATGTCACCGAATGTTGGACTAATTTGTTTCTCCACATCCAAGTCAATTTTTAAGTACAGTTCGCCTGCACATTGTGCGCCCATAAAAATCACTTTGTGCTTTGCGGACTCCTGATTCAATGGCAAATCTATACTGGCCACTTTAGTGTGCATTGTCAATCTGGTTTTCTCGTAGAGCTGCAAAAGAAAAGCAAAGAAATTATCCATAAAGCAGGCCAGCAACAGATATTCCAGTTTCAACTGAAATCGTATATACGCCTTCCGGGACCAATTTAAGAACATTCCATTCGAATCACGGATATGGTGCTGTTATGAACTCACCACAAAGCGCATATCCTGCGGCATATGTCGCTCCAATAATATGCCCATTGTTTCATTCATATACAAATGCAAATCCGGTTCCAAACGATAACTGCGCGTTTGACCCACTAACTGTCCGTCGAAGTAAACTTTCAGGTAGTAGGTGCGCTGCTTTTTGTGTGTCGACGGTAAATTCTGGTAGAGCAAAGCCCCATCGACAAAAACCCGTTCGATATGCACGCGTGGCTCCTCCGGCTCATAGAAACTAAGCGCATACTGAGTCTTCAACTCTTCGCGTATTTTAGTGAGATTCGGTTTGCGTGGCGGCTTTGCTGTTCTTTCTGCCATCATTTGCTTACGTTTTAGCCATTTACGTTTCGCCGTGTAGTAAGCCTCCAAGCGCTCACGAAGGATCTCACTGAAGTCTTGGTTGAAATTCTTCAGCAAGTTATCGTAACCGCGTCCAATATCCTCCGGGTTCTCGAGATGTATGCGCAGCTGGAAAGGAGTGCACTGAAACTGTTGCGCTCGGCGTAACAACTTCAGCTCTGCCCATTTCTCCAGTAACATTTTCAGTAGCGCCTTTTGCTCTGCCTCTGTTTCGTAGTACTCGCCACGTAGCCTTTGCACCACTGCTAATTGGTAGTCCATATCACGCGAGCATTGCTTCGCTGTGGCTGGTGAACAGTCCGGTTGTTTTGCTGACAATTGTTGTGCGATTTTCCGTGCCGTTTGCAGCTCGGCATACAACTTTAGTCCAACACGATTATACAGATTACTCATGTATATCTCGTACATTTCCTCCAGCTCCTGGGCTTTGCGATGTTCCTCAAGTAGTTGAGGATGCGCTGTAAAACGCAAACGGTGCAATTGCAGCTTCACCAATTTGCGTGTATCCAATTGTGGCACTTCACGCATTGGCTCCACAAAAAACGTCTGAAATTCGTAATCGCAGACTGTGCGATAAAATTTGTCATCCTTTAAATAGGAAACGCCAGCAGCGGCGTTCGCTGTGATCAGCTCTTGCACCAAGAAGTCATCGACTTTTTCGCTACTATCCTTGGCCTCCTCATAGAGTCGGTTTAACATGCGCTGCACTGCTGGCCTTAAATCCGACAAATTCACATTCTTTGTCAATTGTAATTGTAAATTTGGCTTTGTCGTTGGCCGGAACAGCAGTTGATCATCATCAAAATGATGTTTGTGGCGTTGCAGCCCTGGCAGAGTTAATGGCTCATCCAATTCTATTTCTATAAATGTTGCACCGCCACTGTTGTTGGTGACTTCCGGAGTCGTTGGTGTCGCACGTCGCTGATTGCGATTATTGGTCTCTACTTCAACGGTTTCTTCTTCATATTCGACATTATCATGCTCCTCTTCGTTAATGTAGTCACGCCACTGCTTTGTATAAGTTGACTTTATTTCTTCTTCTTCCAAATAATACTCCTCATTTTCCACCCACTCCTCATCATATTCCTGTCTAGAAAGAATATAAGTCTCCTGACTGTTCGCCGTTTGTTGACTACGCTGGTCATCAGAGCGTCCGCCTGCAGACAAATCCCCCCAACCTTGATCCTGTTGAGAAAGTCCATTGTGACTTTCCCAATTGGAATTGCTGCTTCTGTGTTCCAAGAGCTTTTGCACTTCTGCTTCTCTTCTGCGGTAGGCACGCGTTGTGTGCGATTTGCGCTTCTTCTGTGTGGTTGCGCTTGTTTTGCTTTTGGTTTTATCACGTTTTTTGCGTTGATGTTTAACACCCTGCATTTTTAGTCCGTAAGTGTATGTTTAGCAAACTAAAATATATTGTCGTTCTGTGTACAAATTGAGCTTGAAATTTGTTGTCAGTGCGTTGCCATGACAACGCACCAGAAAATGCTCAGCGCGCGTCAATATGCGTCAATATAATACATTAGTATTGTACGTTTGTAACTGCAGAAATTATATAAGGACGTATTGTACATATATTCTTGATAAGCTCGACACATGTATTGTTTAGACAGCTGGAAATTTGCTCGAAGTTTTCTTTTCCGTACGACGAACATCTGTCGGAACCGGCTGGTACATCATACAAATCACTTTTATTTGACCTAATGCGTATATATACACGAACACTGAAAAGGTTTACTGGCACAAATAGTGCTCTTATAAAGCACATCGATTATTTTTGATATAACGCTTTGTTAGTTACAATTGTTTACCCAGAAAGGGTTACATCCTGTTCTTTCTCTCGACCAATTAAAAGGATTCACTGTGTTGCGTTTTTCTCTTCTTTTTGCTAATGGCATACAAATACATAGTTAATTTACATTTAATAATATTAAAATATTGCAGCGTCAACATTTTTTCGCTTTAATTGTACAAAATATAAAGAAGTCACAAATTTATCTGTGGGGGAAAAATGGTATGCCAACTTCTGCTTGTATGAAAAATTACTAAATGTTTTTAGTGCGCTACCGTAATGTTTTTATTCTTTTGTTGATGTTAATATTGTTGTCGATCTCGATATTACTTTAGTACTTAAATCTTAGCCAGATTTTCCTTTAAATACACGTTTGTTCTTTTTAATAAAAATGTCAAAAATGTAGAATGAAACGTGCCCTATTTTACACTTGTCGAGAGTTTAAACAAAAATTTGCGACAAGATCAAAACACGAGTCACGCTTCTACGCTTTTTTCGAATTCTGTTGATTTGACAGATTTGCGCTTTAGTACTAAATAAATTTTGAGGGCGTGGACCCTTTGCAGTTTGCCGAAGTAGGCAAACGTGCTATGGACTTCTAGATCCTTGAACGGATTACTCGAGCACGGTGATTTCTTCCTTGACTAAAAATTCAACAATCTCCTCATCGACTTCTTCGGTGTCCAAGTTGTCAGTATCAAAATCTATTGGATTAGAGTACAGATTAGTAAAACAAACCTAGAATTTATCGACCAATTGTTCACTTACGATTTCTGAGCAGCATTCGGCGGCTCTTCTGATCCTTCCACTCGGTAATGCGCTTATTACGGTATTCCATAAATGTGTCACGCAGCTGTGCACGCTTCTCGAGCAACTCTTTGGAAGCGCGTGTCAAACGCAAGCGGTCCTTCTGCTCGAAAACGGCATAGTATTTTTTCAAGTTCTTCTTGATTTCCTTTTGTTTCTCTTCGGGGAGCAGTGTCGGCGGTCGTGGACGCCATAAGAATTGTACAAAGCTCTTTAGAATAGTGCGGCGTATTATGCGCCCTTGGAAGGTATACATATTAAAACCGGTGTCTTCTTTCACCTTCCATGATGAGACGCCCGTCACCACATATCTTCCTGTCGGATCCCATTCCACTTCGGATGCACGGAAGTGATCAGGCGATGCTGTTATTATATAGTCATTTGTTGTATCCACGAATTCGAAGGTGCCCATTGTCAGATTGGCCATAACAATGAACTGACCACGCGGCGACCAAAAGAGATGCGTGCATGACTTCTTCTCGAGTCTCTTAACGAGTGACGGCTTTACACCCTTATTAACTTCATAGAAACTCACATTTGAGTTGCTTGGCTCGCCGTGTATAATTGAGAATTTGTTGCCCACTGGCTCCCAAGCGAACGCCATGATTAGTTCGCGTATTTCTACTGAGTCAACGGGGATTTCCTTTTCACGCATATGGAAGATCTCAAAGTTGTAGAACATGCCTAGGAACTTAACATCCAAATCCTTCTTGTCCTTCTTTAACTTCGAATAACGGTCGACCTTCACGCAGAGGTAGTCGCCCGATTTTTGCCAGTGCAACTTGCAATCTGCTACGTGGAACAGGTTCTTATTGCGTGTCTCACGTTTTTTGGGTATTTCCATGAGTGTGACACGTGCGGGTATCTGGTTCTGTTCCTCCACCCAGTAGGCAATGACATTATCCGTCGGTGACCACGAGAAACTTCTAATGCCGGGTATTTTAATCGATTTCAAATCGAGCAAATAGAATGACGGCGTCTCATAGATGTGTATCGAGCTGTCCCCCATACGCGCAACATACTTGTCGTCATGCGACCAACGGAACATCGAAAGCACTGACATGCCGTCGGCAACAAAAGAACGCTTCTCACTACCGGTGCGTATATCCCAGATGATAACGCGTTGGCCAGTCGGAGTTGGGCCATAGGTAACCAAATAGTTCTCGCAGGGAGAGAATTCAACAAACTGCGTTCCGGGATGCGGGAATTTCTGTATCTTCTGAAAAGTGCTGCCACCCCAGATGGCGACACCGGGTTTATGGAAGGTGACTATATATGTACCCAAGGGTGACCACTTGACAAATGTGTCGGTGAAGCTTTTACGTGACTCCAGCTCATTGGGCTCAGGTAGCGTATTCTGCCAGAATGCAACTTGTACGCTATTGGGTGCTGTCTCGGCAGCCACACAGTATTGATCATAAGCATCAGGTTCATTGATGAAAGTGTACAGATCATTCTGTACCTTAAAAGGTTGTGGCGTTGGTGGTTCCCATTTTTCCGGTATATTTTCATATCTGTAATGAATGTACCCAGAAAAGATTCGTAAGCTTAGAGATAATTTTAATACCTAAAATTGACTCACTTTTGGAAATCGGTGAACAAATTCACGGCAAAAGTGTGAATCTTGTCTAACCGATGATTGTTTAGCGTTTTCACCGCTTCCTCCGCCTGGGTTGCATTCTTATACTCCATGAAAGCATAACCTTTTGTTTTACCGTCTTCATCGACAGGAAAGACTGCATTAACAATTTCACCGCACACGGCGAACAGCTTGTAGATGACCGATTTGAGTTTTTCCAAACGCGAAGGCTCCACTTTAGGTATATTATCGACCACCACAACACTTTCGACGCCATCCGCCTCCGAGGGGCGTTGCGCCAACATATCACTGAGCAATTCTGCAATATATTAAATAAAACAATTTTTACCATGGCAGATTAAACCCTCCCAACTCTTTGAGGTTATGTTGTATGCGAAAGTGTGCCTTCTGATGCGCTGGCATCAACTCACCCTCATCGCTGATATTGTCTATGAAACCCGGTGGATCCTCGAAATTCGGTTCTTCATTGTAGTCGCTCTCATTGGCGTCCGCAGCGCTATGTTCCTCGCTTTTCTTTTTAGCCATTTTCAATCCAAAATCAAACCGGACCAAATTTTCTAACTCTCATCAAACACACGCCACACTATGTAAAAAGGCCGAACAAACGAAACACAGGGTTACACAAAACACACAAACAGTGTTTCCATTAGCCGTTGTGAACTCAAAGTAAACTCAGCACTCATTTTAGTTATTTTTAGTGTATCTTGTTTTAGTGATTTTTCAAATTTCAACATTTTGCAAGACGTTCACACTGCTCGGTGGCGACTATGAGACAAGTGTAGAAGAGTTCGCTGGGATTGTTGGACGGTTTTCGCAACAATTGTGTACATCTAAAACAAACAATAGGCAGTGTCTGCAAAAAAATTTTATTTTTTTAATTCATCCAAAGCGTTGTGTGCGCGGTATGCGTAAACGTCGGAAATTATGTGGCAACTTGCAACGCTGCGGCTATAAAAAGTGAAAATATTTTATGTTGCGTTATTCAATAGAGAAGAATTCCGATACTACTCCAGTGTCGCCGCTATCATTGCACAGCTTTCCTCAAAATCGCTTCGCTCTATACGCACAAATGTAGCGAATGTCACAAGAGAATTATCTCTGCAAAAAAATTTAAGTAAACAATACCACAAAACAAAAAAAAATGCGTTTGTGAAAAGTTGTAAAAAAAATACAAATGAAAAATAAATGCGAAAGAAGATATGAAAAATCGGGAGTTGCGTCGCGCAAAAGCATAACATGTAAGAAGAGTAAGAGAGTGGCAGCTGCACCGACAACAACAACGAAAACCACAAAAACCATTTCTCCAAACAGAATCTTTTATGTACACACATTCAAGGTACCAAACGCGATAGAAATCAAACTTGGAGCAGTCACCAAAAATCACTTTTTTTTCGTGTCTGCATTTTGGTTGTTGTCTTTTCCGACATACACTGTTTTTGTATTTGTAAATGTGAGAGAGGAGCGCCACTAACCGCTCGCGAGTAATCAGTGTGGGAGTCTCAGCGTATGTGAGAACTTTGTGAGAATGTGGGAGAAATTGTGTGCGCAAGTGTATGCGTAACAAAAATTTTCAATTGAAGTTGTATGAATGAATTTCCAAAGTTTGCGTAAAAGAACAAGATAATTTTCTATAATTAATGAAAAGCAAGTCTGAAAGTGTAACTTCATTTTTTCGTGTTTGAAGATAATTTAGCATTAAATTTGTCTCAAATGATAATGCAGCATCGCAGCAAAAAACAAAAAGAAAAGAAATTAAATCAACAACTGTGAAACTTCTGTTGTTTTTCTTGGTATTAGCTACTGTTGCGCTATTTCTCACTCGCTCTCCCATATACGCTCCAACTTGTACGCTGATTTTTCGGTCGAGTGTGTAGGCTTAGCTCAGACTCAGCTTTTGAGCATCATCGTGCTCTCTTAGGCAGTCACGAAAACTTTGTCAATTTTCCTTCGCCAACGAGTCGGTTGTGTTCGCTGTTTTAAATATTTCTCTGCCGCTGCTGCATAAAATCTGAAGTTTTCAGTGTGTCTACACGCCCACGTTGCGCAAAAAATTCATTTGAAAAAAATTCCGCAACCAAAAAGTTTCAAGTTTTTATTTTGCACTTTATAGGAAATTAACTAATAAGCATTAAAAAGTGTGTGCACATTAACACATTTACATAACTATAAAACTATAAAATACGCTTTTTGCGTTTTTTCCGAATTTTCTTAAAGTTTATTGTGCCAAAAAACGCGCCGCGTCACCTCGCCTTCTCTCACTGCAATATTAAACATCGCATCGTAACGCCAAGTAGAACACTACAAAATTCAAAGTCATCAACAGCATAATCAGCATTATCATTAACTGTGGAACCGTCAGCAACAGCAGCAACTAATCATTATCGACAACATCGTCATCAACAGCAACAGCAACAATTGCAGCGGCGGCAAAGGCAGCAAAAGCAGCACTCATCATCATCGTCGTCTGAATCGAAGTACTCAAAAACAGACTCAACATCAGCAGTGGTCGCAGTACATACTCCCTAGTTTTTGTGTACAAAATTGTCGGAGTAGTGGGGCTGTCTTAGCTGGCGCTGCAGCCTCCGAAGTTATCATCGTTGATGCCGTCGTCGTCGTCGTCGTCGTTGTCTGTGCTGTTGTTGTTGTAGTTGACTCCCGCCATTGTCCTCTGCGTCGTCAGTGTTACTTCGATTTCCTCGGCGTTATTGGTTTGCAGCACCTCCTAACACCGCCGAATGCTCCCGTTCTTAATTTATTATTTATATAATTTAAATAATTGTTTTCGGTTGGATGCTTGCGCAGCTCTGTATGTCTTTATGCTTTAATCATGGTGAATTTTGCCACCAACAACACCAACGACTCTATACGCTGCTATATTAAAATCTTTCTGATCACAAATCATGACAGAAGGACATGAAAGGTAAGTCGCAAATTACTACTTTTTTCACTTTCTATCTGCTTTTATACTCTTCATATTATGTGAATAAATAGTACATATTAAAACTTTTTCATGGACTTTGTAACACAGTGAATGAAACACCGAAGACGTGATAAATTACATACACTATCAGTTCGACCAGACGAGTTTATTTAAATATGTATGTCCGTCTGGCTAGTAGTTGGTATTAGCAGGGGAACTGTCAACTTGCGTAGTACTAAGCTAGGTGGACACCACTCTTGCTCAGACAAAATTAAAGTTTTTCATCTATTTTTTTTTCTTCTTTTTGGTACAACTTAAGCTTTCTTGTGTGCACATGCCTTAGATATGTATGTGGACAGATTTATTCGCGAAAATGGTATATATTGACCAAGCTTAGAAATTTGGGAACCTCATGTGTTTTTAATTCGTTTAGACAACGACTCTAACGACTATGAAATCCGATTTTTGTCGGAATCGGAATTGAAACCGACAAAGAAATTGCTTTGGTGTCCTGAATTCCGATTTTGTCGGTTTCATGCTCAAATCGGAATTCGTGTCGGAAATTGGTGTCATAAAACTGATTTCATGGGTTTGTTTATCGGAAGCAAATCGAGAAGCCGTTAGCGGTCAGAGTTAATTTCCATTGTTTTCTTTCTGTGTTCGCTTTAATTTTTTTATTACAATGTAAGTAAATTATTTGCTTATTAATTTATTTTTTAAAGTGTAATATTCATGACTACAAATCGGGGTAAACATAAAAATAAAACCCAGAATTCCATAATGGAAAATAATCTCGATCTTGCTAATGGGTGGATCCACTTGCCATTAGTGGATTTATTATGGCAGGAACTTACTGAATCTTTGAACAGTTTAGGTCGACCCACTAAGGACGCTAATGGTTGGAAGAAGGTAAAATGAAAATTTCATACTTAAGCCAAATTGTTATAATTTCTTGCTGGGGAAAGATGTACACAGAATGGAAAAGCGAAGTGAAAAACAAACTCGAAGCCCGAGCGACTGGTGGCGGCCCCTTTTGACGCAAAATGATGAAACTGTCCTTTTATCGTTTCATCCTCTCACACTTATCTTCCTCCATCAATAAAAAGGCTACCACAGAAGTAGTAATTTTGCAGTCATTTAATTTCAACGTTGTATTGATGTCTTTTAAAGAATAGTTCTTAAATTTTATAAGATTGTCAATTTTGCTTATGTTCGAAAAAGATAAAACCAATGGGGTTTTATGACACCATTGCAAATCAGACTTGGTTTTGAATACCAGTTCCGACTGAGTTTTCATAACAACCCTGATTAATAAAATATTAAATATTACGTTTGCTTTCGACGAGAGTATCGAATTAAATTCTTTTTTTTTTTCATAACTAAATTATAACATTTAACGCAGTAAACTGCATAATACATTTTTCGGATTTAAGAAATAATGACGTGAAATTAAATTCTAGTACCGAAAATGTGTACCTACGCGACGAACAATTGATAGACATGAAGTTTTTTGAAAGAATAATATAAAAAATAAATATAATTTTAAATTTTTTTTCAATACGTTAACAGGTTCTTCAAAGTTTAATGTATCAAAAAGTTTCGACAAACTACGGAGGATAATTAATCATAAGTTTTTTGTTTTTTACCAGTGAGATTGAATGCAGTACCTAGGACTGAGAATAAGACCGTTGATATTTATGAATGAATTTGTTATTACCGTCGTGAATTGCCATCTATTAAAACACAACACCGAATACTTGTATATCGAGAGGTTCGTGTTTCCTGATAAAATAGAAAAACTTCAATATACATATTCGTTTATGCGTGATTCGCTTTTAGGACCTTCTCATTGGCAGGAAAGATCATGCTCACGATTATTTGAGACTCGAAGGGAATAATCGGCGGAAATGAAGAATTATAGCGGGGCTGCAAGACGTGGATATGTACATACATTTGTCCGGCTCGATAAGAAGTCAAAGGAGGCACTTTTCACATGAATACTAAGCCCGATTTTCCAGCGAAAGTACAAGTACTAAGGTTACGAATTGTTAGTGCACAGACTCTGTTTGCCTGGCTTTCTTATACTTTGTTATACTTTCTTTGGGTTTAAGGCACAGACCTTATCCAAACCAATAAATAATAAGCCAATAAACATACAAACCAATACATATTTATTATTGCCACAACTCTTTTTTTGTTTGTACCTTAGAAAATTTGTATACTATCATTACTGGATACTAGAGCTTCAATACAAATCTATGGGTTTTTGTGTTGAGCTGCTGTTGAGACGATTCCTTAAACATTCATATCTATGGGTTTCTGTGTTGAGCTGCTGTTGAGACGATTCCTTAAACATTTATATGCCAAATCAATATTATGTGCGTTGGCTGAAATTTTTTTTGGGGTGTGTGAAAAGTATTAACTTACAGCTGTGCCAAAGCCGAAGTTAACATTTTGTCTTATTTGCAACGAAAACTTCAAAGGCTAAGTAGAAACTTCTCAACACAACAAGCAACGGTGGCGTGGCGCAGTAGAATAAACGCTACATTTGCATTTGCAAGGGCTAGGTTCGATTACCGGCGTCGACAAGCAGGTATAAATCTGCACAAACTGTCAAATGTAATGTTAGTACTCGCAGTGCATTATAATACAAACCTAGGCGGGGGTTATTTCGTCTACTCGTAGTCGTTATCTGCTACCTCTGACCTCTTTTTCAATGGAGGATTGGGTATAAGGCACAGACCTTTGTATACGGTAATAACACAAAAAGAACGACCGTATTTTGATTTTGAAATGGTACTTAAAATTCTTGTGGTAAAAAAAAATGGATACCAAGTCCATTAGCTGACATAGCTAGTTTAGTTGATTGATTCACTGAAATTCAAGGTCTTGACCAAGACTAGAACGTGATTAGTTTTAACAGACGGATTTAGTCACCCCACTCGTCGTGGGGTATCTTTTATCACATCCATTTTGTCATACATATATGATTTATAAATTCATTCATACAGCTATCATCGATTTTTATTGTTTTACATGAACATATATTTTTTTAATTTATTTGTGACACAAGTGGATTTCAGTTTGCTTCGTTCGCTATCTTTTTCGCACAATTGGTAATTGTAAACAAGAAATGAAAGGAGAGCGAATACGCTTTCAATTTAAACTGTAGCACGTAGTACTGCACCGATATATCCGAGACGAGTGCAAATAAAGGAAATGCTCAAAGACATTACAAAAAAGAAAAGAAAAATAATAAAACACACACACATGACACGTCTAAACAGATGATAAACCCCAAGACGGGAGACGTTTATTTGTATTTGGTTTTGTTTTGCTTGTATTCTCATCTATTTAATGAATGAAAAACTAACATGAATGGTTGACGAAATAACTAATTGCCGTTTTGTCTGCCCGCCTTTCTGTCGTTCTACTCGATTGAACGGGTGCGCTGTTGAGGCGTTAACTATCATCGTCTAATTGTTTTGAATAGCACACTGTTTTTACTATTTGTTGCCTTTGAAAGTCAGCGTGCGCAAAAAATAAACGTAAAACTAAAAGAACACAAGATAAAGCAGAAGAGCACGAAGAAAAAAAAAAATACTGAAACCGTTATATTGATACTGAATATGATGTCACTTTCAACACTGCCCGCTCTGTCGCGCTCTTCTTTCTATTCGTTTTCATTCATTCATTTTTCGTTGTAGTTTGCTGAACTATTGGACGGTCAGACAGAAAGACATATGAACAGACGATTGTATAAGCCTTTACAACGGTCACTTTGCATGAGTGTTTGACTTGTAAGTGGGTTGCTTTGGTTGCCAAGTTGTATATGTGTGTATTGCTTTGGGTGTCAATGGAACTATGAATAGACTTTGTCGTTGCCGACCATTCAGGGCTTCAAGGTTTTCTTCACAATCGTGCGCTCATTCATGATTTTGCATGCGTTAATTTTTTCTTTCGCTTTCCATTTTAATGAATTAACACAGATTTTTATAGCGTAGAATCGTGATAAAATTTAGTTCTAAGCGATTTCCTTTCTTGACACAGGGAAGGTACAATTTTCATATCAATAAAGTCCATGCACCCATTGAAAAAGTGTGGTTTTTTATGATAGTACGTCAAATTTTGGATCCCCTAGTATTTACTTGGACTCCTCTTAGCCTTAATGAAATAACTAATTGTCGTTTTGTCTGTATGCCTTTCCGTTGTTGCCTTCCGGGTGTTGCTGTTAAGGCGTTAACTGTCATCGTCTAATTGATTTTAATAGCACATTCGTGCATTTTTGTGGACGGACTGAAACATCACTTGCGAATTGTAAGTTTCCTTTTGTTCCGTTTTGCTTTTTGAAAGAAAATATGGTTTATAAAGTTGTTATTGTTGGATAGACTTTGCAACATAAGCACAGCAAAATTAAGTGTTCTGCGCAGTGAGAAATCGAGTCTGCTTCAATATTTTTTTTGTTTCTCCGTGAGCAGACCGCAATGAAAATACATATGTATGTGTTGACTGTTATTTGCGACCTCTGATGGGTTTCAAAATTTGAATAACAAAAATTTCTGGTGACGCGAAATAAAAAAGTGTTGCTCGCGCCCACGACGAGTACAACGATTCAGTAAACTGAAAAAGTTAGAAAAAAATCCGAATTTAATGAATGAAATATTCTGTTCGGGGTTTTCCTACGCACGCAAGCACACATATTAACAGAGTTGACACTCCTTTCACAGAAATGCACACACAGACGCACATCATAGACGACAGGCGTACGAAGCAGAGCATCAGAGTGTAGTCGTCGCCCCCGCATGTTATGATTTAATTTTCGCTCTTGCTTATATGTGTGTGGGTGTGCGCCGCTCACGTATGTATGTATTTTGATAATATGCCGTCAAAATTATGTTGCTATCGTTAGTTTGACATTTTTAAAGCTGCGTTTTGCCCTAAGAAAACTTTGTTCATCAATGAGTAAAGAGTAATATGCAAAAGTGAACGAACACGCACCAAGTGCAAAGTTTATTTGGTTGAGAGCGAGAAAACGTTTGCTGAATATAGAATTCTCTGCAATTGCTGATTTGTTTCAAGAATCTTTGCTAATAAATTGTATATTAATATTATTTATTAGTCTTGAGTAATTGTCCGAAAATACAATGAAAAATGCCTTGTTTCAATAATATGCGAAAGAAAATTGTGGAAAATTACTTTGCTTCTTTAGCTCACATGTACAAACTCTCTCTTACAGACTTTCTCTTTTTATAGCTTGAGGCAGGTTTACTTTATTTTTTACTCTCCTACTCGCCAATTACAAATTGTCGTTGGCGAAGGACACAACGAGCAACAAATTCATATACATACATACGTACACAAAAAAGCACGATGTCGTCTACTGCTTGTTGTTCGTGTCGTTTCGAAACCTGTCGTCGTCGACTACACCCTTGGCTTGTGTATTGCGCTGGCCGAAAAGCAACAAACATATATTTATTTTTTTCGAATTATCTCCTTTTATAGTTGTTGATTTCTTCTTCATTATGCTGTTGTTGTTGTTGTATGTGTTTTCTTATTTGTTGCCTTGTTTTATACACGTACACAAGATTCGAAGTCGTTTTACACGTCCGCCTCGCTAGACAAACTGGCATATCCTTTATCTTTTTGTCTGATGTCTGGCTACAGTGCAAGCCCAAAGCGTTCGTTTTTAGTAGTTTATGGGGACCTTTTTTATTCTTCTAAATTTTATAGACCTATTAAAATTATCTTAGCCTGTTGTGGCTTTCTTATACGTCTCGCTTTTCGTTGTAAATTTGAAGAGAAAACTTCAAAGCTAAGTATAAACTTCTCAACACAACAAGCAACGGCGTTGTTGAGGAATGGGTTTAAGGCACAGACCTTATCTAAGTGGATCCAATCATTCGGACTTTTGCTTTTGTTTTTGTAAAAGCTTCCAATGAATTTGACTTTAGAGAGGTTTGGATTATTTTAATAACTTTCTTTGTAGTTTTAATTCGATCCAATCCAATTAAAAATTTATTTCTGTACTTCTTTCAATCAAACAGAAATACATATTGCTTTTGCATTCCTCATTGGCCTGGTCTGGACTCTTCGAATCCTATTTAAATTATTGGTTGATTTAGCTTCAATTTCCTTGTACATAATTTTCATTAAATAATTAATAAATAGACTGGGAGATATTACAATGGTTATTGGTGAGAATATTTCCTCTTTAAAGTCATATTAGTGGACACAGAGAACACTTGTCGATATGGACTAAGTTGTCTGGGATTTAACTTTTTTACCAGGTTTTAACTCATCACCATCGTTTAAGAAAGCGACTATCACTTTCTCTGAGAACAGCTTTCACTCACTGTGTGAATGACGGACAACAAAAACAGCTTCCTTTGATTTAATGGTTGATTATGACTGAGGAGCTACTAGCAGTCTCTACCTCGCTCTTTACATTAAATTACCAATTGGTTTAGTTTTGTCAAATCATTAACTGATCACATGTGCGGCTCCTAGCCAATAGTATTCTTTTTAGTTCTTGTTTATAAGCGGTAGGCCTATAATGAACAATTTTTATTATAATTTTTTTTCCATTAATGAAAAATATCTTTTTCAGTTCAGTTCAATGTGTCGTCTCCTAACAATATTTGAATATAGTTTCAATTTAAATGAGCGCTTCATTAACTCAGGTGAATTTGCTTCAGTGCTGTTACAGGATACTTGAAACCTACACCATGCACTTCTCTCACCATTAACACCGTTTATAATATTTAATTTTATAACTGCAGTGTTTGAAAGCTGAATGACGACGTCCTTCAAACACAAGAACTATACGCTTTCATTGACAATTTTGCAAGTTTATTTTTTTTTATTTTTATAATTTTTTCCTTCTGTAAGCGCACTATGATTCAAAGCAGCACACACTTTTGCATGTCCTTGTAGAGTTACGCACGCGATCTTCTTTCAGATCTTCTTCTTTCAGCTTATCGAGTATTGAGTGAGGAGTATTGCAAAAATATGCATTTATGAGCGATTGAGTTTTCGTTTGATTTCGTCAAAGTTATCCTTGACATGTGTGTGTGTCTGTGAGTATGCATGTGTATACGTGAGTGCCTTTGTTCAATTATGAGGTACCCCACGAGTCCGTAAATTTTCTTTAACTGCACACAAACGTCCTAAGTTTCTTTCCGCTTAATTCTTTCTACGCAGCCAGAGCTACTGTTGGTTGTTGTACATGCGCAAAGCCCAGCCCTACCATCGTACATTTTCATTGTGTAAAACTTGTCGACACTCAAGCCTCGGACAATTTTTTTTAATATATCGTAGCTTTGACTGTATTGTACATGTATTGAAACTTCAACTTTTCATTGAGCAGCACAGCACAACTCCATTGTAAAACTCCAAAACCGAACAGAGTAGAGCAGACACGAGGAGTTTTGTCACGGCGCATGTGAATGCTGCGCAGGATATATTTGGTTCGGTTCGGTTTCATGGGCATCTCAATGACTGCGCCGCGTGTATACATATATGTTTATGCAAATATATACAAATATATATCTATAATATATATACACATTAATGCTCTGTATACATACACATAGATGTCTAGATACGTATGCCATTCATAAAGCTTGGAGTTGGGGCGAAACACTTGTCGCTTTATTGAAGTTTCGACAGCAACAACAAAAAGAGCAGAAATGTTGCTCCTTTTGATGAGGGTGTGTGCGAGGGAGAGCGAACTTATTATGATTTACTGTAATACACTTATAGATGTACGAACAAGGAAAATGAATGAATTAACTATATATTAGTTATTTATTAACGAATTTATTTTAAGGAAAAATATGCTGCGAAAGGTTGTCGATCGGTGGTAAATATCTGTCACACGTCAAGGCTTGCTGATCAGGGATATCATTAGGTTGCGTACTAGATAGTTTTCATGGCAATAGCATACATCTTTGACCAATGAAGATGCAATGGTGCCTTTCCGAACATCGGAAGTTTAAGAGGATTCAGATTATAAGCTCAGTATTATCAATATGGATGTACCCAATTCTCGGAATTTATCGGAAATGACCTCCTTCACGAAGTATTACTTGACGATGTTCCAGCAGTGGAACATTTACGGCGACTATTATCAATAATTTACCATCTCACTGCACCCACAAAGCCCGTTGTAATGTGTAGTATCTTTCTATCTATCTATCTATCTATGCACTGCCGTCACGGGCAAGTCAGAGAAAGGTAGGTGAAGAATGGTTCTCCTAGAAAAGGAAGGCTCCATGTCAGAGATATATTTTTTCTATTTTCGTGTGCAATAATCTTAGATGCAAATCCATTGAATCATTCGAAAGTTATAACACCATAAAGTAGAGTGTTAAAAAAAGCTTCAATATATCAACCCCTACACAATAATTTACCTCGTGGTGATGTATGTACATACTCTTATAATTCATTTACTCGAAAGTCATTCATGAGCACGTCCTGTACATCAGGTTTCTCATTCTCTTCCTTTCTTATTCGCCTTATTGGTAATTTGAAACCAACTAAGCAACAACAAAAGACTGCCTTCCTTTTATGTATATTGGTCAAGCCTCAACTGAACTCTGCGCATATGCTCCATTTTTTTTAATACATTTTTTTTTTAGGTTTTCTTTATCTTAATTGCCTTAAACCCAATTAGACGCATTTTTAAGTCGTCGCTCTACACATATAAACTTCAAGTGACCGTATTCAGTTTTTACTAATTTTTTGTTTGCTGGACAATTAGCCAGAAAAGTTATGCTTTCAATAGTTTTGATTATAAACTGGCTGGGCGCACATTTCCGATCTCAACACCATCATCGTCGTCAACAATTCAGCGAGATGAGCTACCAACGTTTGCGTTACAGTAGTCCAATTAGGCGGTGCATAAGACATAATATTTTATGATGAGATATTTAATGTTTTGAATTATTTTTAACATCATCTTTTTAACTGTTATTCCATTCTCTCATTCACAGCGATTTCTTAGTTACAGTACGCGCACAGGTAATGACCAGAGACGAAAGCACTGAAGGCTGGTTACCATTGGCTGGGGGTGGTCTTGCAAATGTATCGATACGTAAACGCTCACGCTTATCACCGCTTGCTGCTGGCTATGAATACATTATCTATGGACAAAGAATTTCCGATCAAGCTGTATGTACAACGAACAAACCAGTTTTATTTCGAAATTAATCATAGACTTATATGTACGTCTGAATTCTCTCTCAGGTCATACTAAGCTGTGTCATCAATCGTGATCTCAAGTATTACAAAGTAATGCCAACTTTTCATCACTGGCGTGCGGGTAAACAACGTAATGGTCTAACTTTCCAAACGGCTGCTGATGCACGCGCATTTGATAAGGGGATATTGCGAGCCTATAATGAATTGATTGATGGTATATATTATAGTCTTTCGAATGTACCTAAGCTTCGTAAAAAGCATGTTGAGAAAATATTGTCGCTCTTTGTTTTTTTAAAATTTTTTTTTTTGTATCCTTCGACTTAAGTAATTCACCAATCTCACTCAGTCACTCACTCGTTCACTTCTCAAGCCTATAATCCTTATTTTTTTTGGATCTATCATAATGTGAAAATCATATCTGCTATTACGTTTAATCTTCACAATACTTCCGGCTTTTAACATCATCTTTCATTATTCATTACTTTTCAATTACTAATATGGTTTTCTTTCTTCATTGTATGTTGCGCTCTTCTTTCATTAATCGCTACTCTACTCTACTACTACCACAAACAAATTACAATACTAATAATTGGATACTAAAAAAATAAAAATTACAAAAAAAAAATTTGCTTATACAAACTTCTTGCTAAATTATGTATAAAAAATTAACTTTTGTATCTAACTATATTGGTAAGTGCTCATTCGAAATAAAGCTTTTCATAAAGCTGGCCATACACAACGAACATGCTCGTATGATTCGCTCGTGTTTGATGGCATGTTTGTCGTGTATGGTGCTGATGACGAGCCGAAGTTCGTGTAAAATTTCAAATTTTGTTGATTTGCTCGAGCGAATCACACGATCATGTTCGCCGTGTATGGCCAGCTTACTACACTTTAATTGGTGATATCTTCTTAGTGCTTTAGTTACTTCACTAAATAGTTTGTTTTAACACTTTTTACTCAACTAATCAGACCGAAATAATTAGCAGAAACAATCTTTCAGGCCAGACAGACAAGACAGTTTACATAGATACAACTTTTATAATTTCGTACCACTCCGAATAGACTAGTATCAGATCTGATCTTAGAGATGTGTCAGAAATCAAAAGTAACGCAATTTCTGTTTTTCTATTTCGATTTGAAACCGCAGTAAAATGATTTAAGAAATACCCACCCATAGCAGCAAAACTGCAAGTTTTCATTTTATATGAGAGATGATATTTTCATTTGAAGTTCAAGAGATTTAGATTTATAGTTGGTCTAAATCAGAGTTTGGATACTAAAGTAAATTTGCATTATTATAGACACAATTATTCTTTGACTCTCATTTCGTAGCTAGAATCTCAAATAAGTCTTCTTTATAGATTTCATCTAGAACTAAACTATAGATATTCTTGCAATAATATAACTGATTATTCATTCATTGCATTAATCCTATTATGAACAGTGCCCATGTAAAAGAACTGCAGAACTGCATAGAAACTCCGGTTTAAATTTCAGGTTCCTGAAGACTTGAAGACTATTACACCTTGACATAGTCGAAGTTGCAAAAGTATTACACTTTTTTATTATTTAAAACTGATGGTGTAGACAAGCTTTGAGTTGCTCTTAGTGAGAATTGAATAAATATAATTTGAAAGTAGATAATTGAGATGTTTTAGTAATGATAATTTATTAATTTATATGAATCTCTTCGTCTTTAACCTTTCATAGGTCTGGCCAAATCAAATCCAACCATAATATGTCCTCCGCTGACTAAATATGATTCGGTTGGTGAAGATGATGTATTTATGGTGAGTAGTAGTTATCGCACAGCCCATAAAAAGTGAAATCATTTAATAATATCTATTTTCTAGACTTTGGATTTGCCTATGGAAAGTGAAAGTTTACAAAAGATACATTCAAGCCCCGAGGGAAGCGAAAAAAGTCATAGTGCGTAGAACAAAGTATTTTTTGATGAATGGTTTTCTATTAATTAAAATTTTTTTATCATCATTATCTTTGTAGAAAGTGTAATCGAACGCCACAATTCCGATAAGGATTCAAAAATAGCGACGACCCCGGCGTCCATAATACATTACATATCGACAACGGATAAATCGTGTATAATACGACCGCCATTGTCGCCATCAACTATTGTTAGCACGATAACTACGTGTGCGCCCGGTCTGGGTGTGGCCACCAATAATAGTGTGGTCGTTGCGGCTGGCAGTAATATGAGTGCAGCACACATTATCAATAATTCGAATAACAAAAGCAGCAACACGATTTCAACGACGACATCATTAACAATGCCACCAGCAGCATTAGCATCAGGAGGATTGGGGGGCGCAGGAGCAGGTGGGGACGCTTCAACACCAGTAACAATGACTAATAACAACAATAGTAATGCGAGCACAGCAACAACAAACATTGAAACACCACCAACTATAGCACCAAGCGAGAATTATTCATATGTCACATTGACCGCGGTGCATCATGATTACAATTACCCGGTGGTGGATCAACCGGTGGGCGCACAAGTGCTGAATGCACGCCGAGAGTCGATAAGCGCGCTCAAAAAACGAAATGCCCTGGAGGCGGCGCAAGCGATGGCCGCTGCGCAAACGGTGGCGACAAAGATCAACAAGGCCCCCAATGTCGCCGATATACTCAAGAAGGAGACACGTCTACGTTGTCGGTATTGCCACGAGCTGTATAACGAAGATTTCAATAGACGTGGCGCCTGTGAGTATGCACCGGATCCGTTTCGCAGCGGCTATGAGTTTGTTTCGGGTATGGGCTGTGCGCGTTGCATGTTGTACCATTGCATGAGCGATGCCGAGGGTGAGACGCCACAACATCCGTGCGAGTGTAACGAGGAGTCTGGCTGTGCCAAACGGTGAGTTGTCGTTGTGGCAGACATTTGATGTGTTCAAAAAAAGAAGAAAAAAATATTTATTGTTGTATTTATGTTTTGGCCAACAGATGGATTGGCTTAGCTGTACTCTCGCTCTTTGTGCCATGCCTGTGGTGTTATCCGCCACTGCGTGCATGCCACTGGATTGGTGTTTCATGCGGTCTTTGCGGTGGTCAACATAAACCGCAAGTCTGACATTTGGAGGATCGATTAAAAAAACACGGCGATTTTAATGATTGCGTTGGCCGCATAGGAGATGGTATTGGTGGTGTAGTGGTCGATGCGCCAAGACGCAGCAGAATCATTAAAGACCAGGAAAAGGATAAGGACAAGGTAAATACCTCTGACAAGCAAGAGCAGCGACAAGTCAATGTAGGCGATCAACAAGCCTCAGCAGCAGCGGCAACGGCAGTAATGCAAGACCTAGGTCAGGAACAGGAGCAGGAACAGTATTTCTACGATTGGGAGTTGCCAAATCGTCATCGCGACGATGGCGCTTCATTGCCATTGATGACGCGCACTGAACGTCGTGCCACACAAAACGATTATGGACGTCTACTATTCTAAGGCGATATGCAACCATAATGCAACAATAAGAAAAATAATAAACGAAGAAAATGAATAAAGGACAAAAAAAAAAGAAGAATTAAGGCTAGCGAAGAATAAGCAAAGTAACAATGCAAAAACAAAATACTAAACATAAAGCCTTGCATTATTGCATTGGAGAAAAAATGCTGTCGTTTAATTTCAAACAAGGCACTTTTTATTTCTTTTGTGGCAATTTATTTGTGTCTTAATGTTGATGTTTTAATTTAAACTATTTTTGTAAATTTTTTTTTATTCTTTTTTATTTGTATTATTACTTTTTTTTGAACAATAGTCAGCTCTGACTAATTTCCATAATTTTTGCCATAATTTATTAACGAAATTGTAAATATTTTTCGTATTAGCTTATTTCAATTTTAAGAAATCGTCGCTGTTTAAGTTTTACTTAAAATATTTTTGGCAGAGGTTTGTCGCTCATAACGTACATTTCTAGCGCACTATTTTTATACTTTGTATACAGTTTATTTAAGAAAATATATGTATGAAATTGAAAAAATATGTAATTAACTTAATTAGTTTTTAGCAATGATTAATTTAATTTTTTTTCGTTAAGCACAGTTGAAATACGGTATTATTTAATAATTTTAACAGTAACAAATGTGTTTTCACTTGCTCTTTTAATTATGGAGCAAGCAATAGAGGATTGGGTTTAAGACGCAGACCTTATGTAGCAAGCAGTATTATTTTTACCACAAAAAAGATTATAGAGCGCTAAACAAATTAAACACGATTTGCAGATAAAAACAAGTATATTTACTGATTTAATTTTTATTTCATGAACATTAAAAAATGGATGCGCATAATGAAGTGGGCATAAAAAAGGCATTAATTAGATCCTAAATAAGAAAAAAAAAAGAAAAATAAAAATATTAGCCCTTAAAATAAATGTTTATTATACAGTAAAGAAATGTGTGTACTATAGTGGAAAAAGATAAGAAACTAAATAGTTAAAAATATAATTATGGATTATTTTCTTCAAAAGAAAAAATGAATAAAAATCAATAAAATAATAAATAAATAAAAATAAAGTCAAAAAATTTAAATTGAAAGGCGCAAAACTTGTCAATTTACAATTTTAATTTTATTTATTATATTTATTATTAAACTTAAAAAACAACAACTGATGTTTTTTTTTTTTAATTATTAATTTTAAAAAAAAATGGATAAAAGCCATATTAGCTGAACAACATTATTAACAATTTTTATTTCTAAATAAAAAACTTGTTTCGAAAAACGCATTACAATTTATTTGTTATAAATATTAAATAAAATGTTTTGCTATTTATAATGGAAGATTTTTTCGTCTCTTCATTGGGCTCATGAAGAGGCAAAAAAATTAAATACAATACAAAAATTATTTATTGAGAAAAATTATTCTTAGAAAATAAATTGTAATTAAGAAAAAAATTAAATAAAAAAACTCCACCATTTTGGGTTTTCATTTATTATAATGACAAATCCGAAATTGTTGCAGTTTTTTACGTAAGAGATTTATAAAATATAAGAAAAGTCATATATGCAGCTATATAACTTATCTAAAAATTTACTACATATTATTTCGCACTATGATTGTTGTTGTACTAAATCAAATAAAAATGATGATAAGTTGAAAAAATTGCTAAATAAATATATATATATATATATATTTATATATATAAAAAACATTTTAAATAAAATACTTTATTTAAGCAAGGTTGTGCAAAAACACATAAAACAAAAGAAATACTAAAAATAAAACAAGATTTAATTTGGAAAACTAATGATTGAGGGGAATTATAAAAATGTGCGAAAAAGAAAACCAGCGCAGTTGCAAAATTTTAAGTTGAAAAAAAAATGTGCAAAAAAGTCATTAATACTCCACATAAAAAATTAATATGCTCCAAAGAAGTACAAAATACAGAAATAAAAAGAAAGAAAAACAAAAAAGTAAAAACAATTTAAAATAAAAATGATTTAAAGGGAATAAAACACAAAAATATATGAAGCAAAAAAAAAACAAGTTTTTTGTGTCCGTTCACTTTGCCCACACGTTTATTCATAATTTATACTTTCAGCTTATACTTGGGGCGTATTACAAAAATTGATGAATTGATGGAGAAATATTATTACAAGTCTGACAGCGCTCGTGGTTCGTGTTTGGTCAGCTATACGGAGTGGGTATAAAATATGTTTCGGATGTTTCTTTATATTTAATGACATCCTTGCTCCTCATCAACATAGACCTTGGCAAGCACCATGGGCGACAACTCTGGTGCAAAACCAAAATTAATATTCATTGAAAATCCCGATGATCTGGATCGGCTGTATGCAGTGCGGACGAAGAAGCCACCAATGTTTGAATTTTCGATATTCGAGTAGTATTGACAATAAAATCGAAGTAAAAGAACGCATCGAGCTGACACCGAGAGAAGAAATGATGCTAAATATATTGCGCGCAATGCTGATGAACTATGTGATGTCAACCAACCAGGTGCGTGTGGGCATTATTGTTTTCAACTGTTACATGATTTTGTTGCTCGGCTATTCGATATACTTTGTGGATACCGGAAATGTTGTCGTGATAACGTTGTCCGAAGATAAGGTTGCGATGAATGCATTCATGATCCTCTATCAGTGGATACTGAGGGATGAACTATAGCTGCAATGGAAGCACATTGTCGAAGTTTTTGCGATGGCCTCATATTTAGGTGTGACGGAATTTTTGTTTCATTTTGAGAAATCACAGAACTATTCGGAGATGACGCATCAGTAAATACTTGTTGTCCTTCGTTGCATCTAGGGATTGTCTGGAATTGCCTTTAAAGAGGGTAATCTTTTTGCTGAAATCGTTGTTAATACGGAGGTTGAGGTGGGAGTGTAAAGCAAATGAAACTCTTCACAATTCCTTCATTATGGCCGGATTATATGGCATCTGACTTCATTACATATAGATTTTTTAAGCGGCCGTCTATTGGTTCAAATACAAATCGTCGGCTCAAGCCGACGGTACATTATGGAGCTGATGTACTGTGTGCGCTTTAACCAGTTGCACTTGTGGTTTTTGTTGAATTTGTCGCGTTGCTATGAAAACCTGAGTGCTGAGTGCTACTTCAGTGTATCGTCCATTTGCCGGAGGTGGAGTCTATGACGTGCAATGCTATATGGTGAGTTTTCAAGGTTACATTATATTATTTTTCCTTGTAGTTTTCTGATAAAGAATCAAATCTCCATACCCTTAGCGATGTGACGTGCGACATACATATATGGCAGTATTGGTGATGATCCCTCGGCTATTCAACCTTATTCCGGTGGTCAAAGAGATCGTGTTATGGTATGTGACAAAAATTGTCCTTATCACGACACATTTGGCTATTTTACGGTCCAGAGTATTTCATATGAGAAATTTACAAATTATTTGCATTAGTTGGTAATGTCACTTAAAAATTACTGATCTAGAGAATTGAAGGAAGTAGGTGAATCATCTTTAGGCAATGGTATGATAACAAAAAGATACGAACAGAGACTTACGTTTTGAATTTTGTATGAATTTTAAACACTATATAAAAATTTTTGTGTCTTTTGTGAAAAAAAAAAAAAAACAGAATAAAATAATAACCAAAATAATGAAATAAAAAGCAAAGAATTTAAGCCAATGACGGTTGCTCGGATTTTTAGTTGGCAATAATTTTCCATCAGTGCTGGAAAATGCAATTGATTGATGATACAAACAGCTGGTATGGCATAAGAAAAACGCAGAAAGCACAACGGAACATCAACAATTTAAAAAAAAAAAAGAAGTAGAAACAGTACAGGACACATTCATCAGAGTACCCAAAGACACATTCATTGAATTGCTCTAACTTTACGGCAGGAATTGTAGAGGCGGTGCTCTCGCTTTGTGGCTTTGTAAGTGGTATATTCTGTAAAACCAAGAAATGCAAGTGAATGTGACTCTTTTTTTAACCACCAATCAGCCCTGCAAGGTCACCGCACATTGGCACAAAGGTACCACGTACATGGTCAAGTTCGAGGATTTTGTTATTACACGCGACAAACAATTAGAGGATAAGTAGTGCTAAGTTAAAAGTAGATCACGTTAACAGTATAGCTAAATATAGTTTACGATTTATATTACTTGATGTCGCTGTATTTTACTACAAAGCACAATTTAACCTCAAGTCTATTTTAGATAAACTTAAAACGACGATCCTTGTAGGCCACTTGTCCGGTGCGATATTTATGCTCGCGATTATCACGTTCTGCTTTCAAAGCCCATGTGTAAAGTACAATTGGCAGGACGACAGCAAAGAGGCCCGTACGAAAGGCATGACCATTGGGTTTGAAATGCTCATAATGCGATATGCGCATAGCTTGGAAACGTGCTAAGCCGGTATCGAACTGAAAATGAATTAAATTTAATTGAGGTGATGACATAACACAATACCATTCCTCCCTTATACATACCACATGGCCACCTTCACCCGTTGCATGACGATAGGGATTCGAGGCTTGCTTTTGGAACTCGTTCCGCAATTTGAGTGTTAACTCATGTTTTCGATTGATTATATCGATTTCCTCCTTCGTTAGCGGCGGCATTTTGCACCACAAAAAAGAATTTGCTTAGCTGCCGAGTTTGGAAGAAAATGCTCCACTTAAACAGCTGTTGTTATTGAACAGTATTGAAAAGGATAAGGACAAGGTAAATACCTCTGACAAGCAAGAGCAGCGACAAGTCAATGTAGGCGATCAACAAGCCTCAGCAGCAGCGGCAACGGCAGTAATGCAAGACCTAGGTCAGGAACAGGAGCAGGAACAGTATTTCTACGATTGGGAGTTGCCAAATCGTCATCGCGACGATGGCGCTTCATTGCCATTGATGACGCGCACTGAACGTCGTGCCACACAAAACGATTATGGACGTCTACTATTCTAAGGCGATATGCAACCATAATGCAACAATAAGAAAAATAATAAACGAAGAAAATGAATAAAGGACAAAAAAAAAGAAGAATTAAGGCTAGCGAAGAATAAGCAAAGTAACAATGCAAAAACAAAATACTAAACATAAAGCCTTGCATTATTGCATTGGAGAAAAAATGCTGTCGTTTAATTTCAAACAAGGCACTTTTTATTTCTTTTGTGGCAATTTATTTGTGTCTTAATGTTGATGTTTTAATTTAAACTATTTTTGTAAATTTTTTTTTATTCTTTTTTATTTGTATTATTACTTTTTTTTGAACAATAGTCAGCTCTGACTAATTTCCATAATTTTTGCCATAATTTATTAACGAAATTGTAAATATTTTTCGTATTAGCTTATTTCAATTTTAAGAAATCGTCGCTGTTTAAGTTTTACTTAAAATATTTTTGGCAGAGGTTTGTCGCTCATAACGTACATTTCTAGCGCACTATTTTTATACTTTGTATACAGTTTATTTAAGAAAATATATGTATGAAATTGAAAAAATATGTAATTAACTTAATTAGTTTTTAGCAATGATTAATTTAATTTTTTTTCGTTAAGCACAGTTGAAATACGGTATTATTTAATAATTTTAACAGTAACAAATGTGTTTTCACTTGCTCTTTTAATTATGGAGCAAGCAATAGAGGATTGGGTTTAAGACGCAGACCTTATGTAGCAAGCAGTATTATTTTTACCACAAAAAAGATTATAGAGCGCTAAACAAATTAAACACGATTTGCAGATAAAAACAAGTATATTTACTGATTTAATTTTTATTTCATGAACATTAAAAAATGGATGCGCATAATGAAGTGGGCATAAAAAAGGCATTAATTAGATCCTAAATAAGAAAAAAAAAAGAAAAATAAAAATATTAGCCCTTAAAATAAATGTTTATTATACAGTAAAGAAATGTGTGTACTATAGTGGAAAAAGATAAGAAACTAAATAGTTAAAAATATAATTATGGATTATTTTCTTCAAAAGAAAAAATGAATAAAAATCAATAAAATAATAAATAAATAAAAATAAAGTCAAAAAATTTAAATTGAAAGGCGCAAAACTTGTCAATTTACAATTTTAATTTTATTTATTATATTTATTATTAAACTTAAAAAACAACAACTGATGTTTTTTTTTTTTAATTATTAATTTTAAAAAAAATGGATAAAAGCCATATTAGCTGAACAACATTATTAACAATTTTTATTTCTAAATAAAAAACTTGTTTCGAAAAACGCATTACAATTTATTTGTTATAAATATTAAATAAAATGTTTTCCTATTTATAATTGAAGATTTTTTCGTCTCTTCATTGGGCTCATGAAGAGGCAAAAAAATTAAATACAATACAAAAATTATTTATTGAGAAAAATTATTCTTAGAAAATAAATTGTAATTAAGAAAAAAATTAAATAAAAAAACTCCACCATTTTGGGTTTTCATTTATTATAATGACAAATCCGAAATTGTTGCAGTTTTTTACGTAAGAGATTTATAAAATATAAGAAAAGTCATATATGCAGCTATATAACTTATCTAAAAATTTACTACATATTATTTCGCACTATGATTGTTGTTGTACTAAATCAAATAAAAATGATGATAAGTTGAAAAAATTGCTAAATAAATATATATATATATATATATTTATATATATAAAAAACATTTTAAATAAAATACTTTATTTAAGCAAGGTTGTGCAAAAATACATAAAACAAAAGAAATACTAAAAATAAAACAAGATTTAATTTGGAAAACTAATGATTGAGGGGAATTATAAAAATGTGCGAAAAAGAAAACCAGCGCAGTTGCAAAATTTTAAGTTGAAAAAAAAATGTGCAAAAAAGTCATTAATACTCCACATAAAAAATTAATATGCTCCAAAGAAGTACAAAATACAGAAATAAAAATAAAGAAAAACAAAAAAGTAAAAACAATATAAAACAAAAATGATTTAAAGGGAATAAAACACAAAAATATATGAAGCAAAAAAAAAACAAGTTTTTTGTGTCCGTTCACTTTGCCCACACGTTTATTCATAATTTATACTTTCAGCTTATACTTGGGGCGTATTACAAAAATTGATGAATTGATGGAGAAATATTATTACAAGTCTGACAGCGCTCGTGGTTCGTGTTTGGTCAGCTATACGGAGTGGGTATAAAATATGTTTCGGATGTTTCTTTATATTTAATGACATCCTTGCTCCTCATCAACATAGACCTTGGCAAGCACCATGGGCGACAACTCTGGTGCAAAACCAAAATTAATATTCATTGAAAATCCCGATGATCTGGATCGGCTGTATGCAGTGCGGACGAAGAAGCCACCAATGTTTGAATTTTCGATATTCGAGTAGTATTGACAATAAAATCGAAGTAAAAGAACGCATCGAGCTGACACCGAGAGAAGAAATGATGCTAAATATATTGCGCGCAATGCTGATGAACTATGTGATGTCAACCAACCAGGTGCGTGTGGGCATTATTGTTTTCAACTGTTACATGATTTTGTTGCTCGGCTATTCGATATACTTTGTGGATACCGGAAATGTTGTCGTGATAACGTTGTCCGAAGATAAGGTTGCGATGAATGCATTCATGATCCTCTATCAGTGGATACTGGGGGATGAACTATAGCTGCAATGGAAGCACATTGTCGAAGTTTTTGCGATGGCCTCATATTTAGGTGTGACGGAATTTTTGTTTCATTTTGAGAAATCACAGAACTATTCGGAGATGACGCATCAGTAAATACTTGTTGTCGTTCGTTGCATCTAGGGATTGTCTGGAATTGCCTTTAAAGAGGGTAATCTTTTTGCTGAAATCGTTGTTAATACGGAGGTTGAGGTGGGAGTGTAAAGCAAATGAAACTCTTCACAATTCCTTCATTATGGCCGGATTATATGGCATCTGACTTCATTACATATAGATTTTTTAAGCGGCCGTCTATTGGTTCAAATACAAATCGTCGGCTCAAGCCGACGGTACATTATGGAGCTGATGTACTGTGTGCGCTTTAACCAGTTGCACTTGTGGTTTTTGTTGAATTTGTCGCGTTGCTATGAAAACCTGAGTGCTGAGTGCTACTTCAGTGTATCGTCCATTTGCCGGAGGTGGAGTCTATGACGTGCAATGCTATATGGTGAGTTTTCAAGGTTACATTATATTATTTTTCCTTGTAGTTTTCTGATAAAGAATCAAATCTCCATACCCTTAGCGATGTGACATGCGACATACATATATGGCAGTATTGGTGATGATCCCTCGGCTATTCAACCTTATTCCGGTGGTCAAAGAGATCGTGTTATGGTATGTGACAAAAATTGTCCTTATCACAACACATTTGGCTATTTTACGGTCCAGAGTATTTCATATGAGAAATTTACAAATTATTTGCATTAGTTGGTAATGTCACTTAAAAATTACTGATCTAGAGAATTGAAGGAAGTAGGTGAATCATCTTTAGGCAATGGTATGATAACAAAAAGATACGAACAGAGACTTACGTTTTGAATTTTGTATGAATTTTAAACACTATATAAAAATTTTTGTGTCTTTTGTGAAAAAAAAAAAAACAGAATAAAATAATAACCAAAATAATGAAATAAAAAGCAAAGAATTTAAGCCAATGACGGTTGCTCGGATTTTTAGTTGGCAATAATTTTCCATCAGTGCTGGAAAATGCAATTGATTGATGATACAAACAGCTGGTATGGCATAAGAAAAACGCAGAAAGCACAACGGAACATCAACAATTTAAAAAAAAAAAAGAAGTAGAAACAGTACAGGACACATTCATCAGAGTACCCAAAGACACATTCATTGAATTGCTCTAAGTTTACGGCAGGAATTGTAGAGGCGGTGCTCTCGCTTTGTGGCTTTGTAAGTGGTATATTCTGTAAAACCAAGAAATGCAAGTGAATGTGACTCTTTTTTTAACCACCAATCAGCCCTGCAAGGTCACCGCACATTGGCACAAAGGTACCACGTACATGGTCAAGTTCGAGGATTTTGTTATTACACGCGACAAACAATTAGAGGATAAGTAGTGCTAAGTTAAAAGTAGATCACGTTAACAGTATAGCTAAATATAGTTTACGATTTATATTACTTGATGTCGCTGTATTTTACTACAAAGCACAATTTAACCTCAAGTCTATTTTAGATAAACTTAAAACGACGATCCTTGTAGGCCACTTGTCCGGTGCGATATTTATGCTCGCGATTATCACGTTCTGCTTTCAAAGCCCATGTGTAAAGTACAATTGGCAGGACGACAGCAAAGAGGCCCGTACGAAAGGCATGACCATTGGGTTTGAAATGCTCATAATGCGATATGCGCATAGCTTGGAAACGTGCTAAGCCGGTATCGAACTGAAAATGAATTAAATTTAATTGAGGTGATGACATAACACAATACCATTCCTCCCTTATACATACCACATGGCCACCTTCACCCGTTGCATGACGATAGGGATTCGAGGCTTGCTTTTGGAACTCGTTCCGCAATTTGAGTGTTAACTCATGTTTTCGATTGATTATATCGATTTCCTCCTTCGTTAGCGGCGGCATTTTGCACCACAAAAAAGAATTTGCTTAGCTGCCGAGTTTGGAAGAAAATGCTCCACTTAAACAGCTGTTGTTATTGAACAGTATTGAAAAGGATAAGGACAAGGTAAATACCTCTGACAAGCAAGAGCAGCGACAAGTCAATGTAGGCGATCAACAAGCCTCAGCAGCAGCGGCAACGGCAGTAATGCAAGACCTAGGTCAGGAACAGGAGCAGGAACAGTATTTCTACGATTGGGAGTTGCCAAATCGTCATCGCGACGATGGCGCTTCATTGCCATTGATGACGCGCACTGAACGTTGGGCCACA
This sequence comes from Cacoxenus indagator, assembly GCA_035041755.1. Lineage (NCBI taxonomy): Eukaryota > Metazoa > Arthropoda > Insecta > Diptera > Drosophilidae > Cacoxenus > Cacoxenus indagator. The sequence goes on from JAWNKX010000240.1 coordinate 1,563,916, forward strand.
CAAAACGATTATGGACGTCTACTATTCTAAGGCGATATGCAACCATAATGCAACAATAAGAAAAATAATAAACGAAGAAAATGAATAAAGGACAAAAAAAAAAGAAGAATTAAGGCTAGCGAAGAATAAGCAAAGTAACAATGCAAAAACAAAATACTAAACATAAAGCCTTGCATTATTGCATTGGAGAAAAAATGCTGTCGTTTAATTTCAAACAAGGCACTTTTTATTTCTTTTGTGGCAATTTATTTGTGTCTTAATGTTGATGTTTTAATTTAAACTATTTTTGTAAATTTTTTTTTATTCTTTTTTATTTGTATTATTACTTTTTTTTGAACAATAGTCAGCTCTGACTAATTTCCATAATTTTTGCCATAATTTATTAACGAAATTGTAAATATTTTTCGTATTAGCTTATTTCAATTTTAAGAAATCGTCGCTGTTTAAGTTTTACTTAAAATATTTTTGGCAGAGGTTTGTCGCTCATAACGTACATTTCTAGCGCACTATTTTTATACTTTGTATACAGTTTATTTAAGAAAATATATGTATGAAATTGAAAAAATATGTAATTAACTTAATTAGTTTTTAGCAATGATTAATTTAATTTTTTTTCGTTAAGCACAGTTGAAATACGGTATTATTTAATAATTTTAACAGTAACAAATGTGTTTTCACTTGCTCTTTTAATTATGGAGCAAGCAATAGAGGATTGGGTTTAAGACGCAGACCTTATGTAGCAAGCAGTATTATTTTTACCACAAAAAAGATTATAGAGCGCTAAACAAATTAAACACGATTTGCAGATAAAAACAAGTATATTTACTGATTTAATTTTTATTTCATGAACATTAAAAAATGGATGCGCATAATGAAGTGGGCATAAAAAGGCATTAATTAGATCCTAAAAAAGAAAAAAAAAAGAAAAAAATAGCCCTTAAAATAAATATTTATTATACAGTAAATGTGTGTACTATAGTGGAAAAAGATAAGAAACTAAATAGTTAAAAATATAATTATGGATTATTTTCTTCAAAAGAAACAATGAATAAAATTCAATAAAATAATAAATAAATAAAAATAAAGTCAAAACATTTAAATTGAAAGGCGTAAAACTTGTCAATTTACAATTTTAATTTTATTTATTATATTTATTATTATACTTAAAAAACAACAACTGATGTTTTTTTTTTTTAATTATTAATTTAAAAAAAATGGATAAAAGCCATATTAGCTGAACAACATTATTAACAATTTTTATTTCTAAATAAAAAACTTGTTTCGAAAAACGCATTACAATTTATTTGTTATAAATATTAAATAAAATGTTTTCCTATTTATAATTGAAGATTTTTTCGTCTCTTCATTGGGCTCATGAAGAGGCAAAAAAATTAAATACAATACAAAAATTATTTATTGAGAAAAATTATTCTTAGAAAATAAATTGTAATTAAGAAAAAAATTAAATAAAAAAACTCCACCATTTTGGGTTTTCATTTATTATAATGACAAATCCGAAATTGTTGCAGTTTTTTACGTAAGAGATTTATAAAATATAAGAAAAGTCATATATGCAGCTATGTAACTTATCTAAAAATTTACTACATATTATTTCGCACTATGATTGTTGTTGTACAAAATCAAATAAAAATGATGACAAAAATTGCTAAATAAATATATATATATATATATATATATATATATTTATATATATAAAAAACATTTTAAATAAAATACTTTATTTAAGCAAGGTTGTGCAAAAACACATAAAAAAAAAGAAATACTAAAAATAAAACAAGATTTAATTTGGAAAACTAATGATTGAGGGGAATTATAAAAATGTGCGAAAAAGAAAACCAGCGCAGTTGCAAAATTTTAAGTTGAAAAAAAAATGTGCAAAAAAGTCATTAATACTCCACATAAAAAATTAATATGCTCCAAAGAAGTACAAAATACAGAAATAAAAAGAAAGAAAAACAAAAAAGTAAAAACAATTTAAAATAAAAATGATTTAAAGGGAATAAAACACAAAAATATATGAAGCAAAAAAAAAAACAAGTTTTTTGTGTCCGTTCACTTTGCCCACACGTTTATTCATAATTTATACTTTCAGCTTATACTTGGGGCGTATTACAAAAATTGATGAATTGATGGAGAAATATTATTACAAGTCTGACAGCGCTCGTGGTTCGTGTTTGGTCAGCTATACGGAGTGGGTATAAAATATGTTTCGGATGTTTCTTTATATTTAATGACATCCTTGCTCCTCATCAACATAGACCTTGGCAAGCACCATGGGCGACAACTCTGGTGCAAAACCAAAATTAATATTCATTGAAAATCCCGATGATCTGGATCGGCTGTATGCAGTGCGGACGAAGAAGCCACCAATGTTTGAATTTTCGATATTCGAGTAGTATTGACAATAAAATCGAAGTAAAAGAACGCATCGAGCTGACACCGAGAGAAGAAATGATGCTAAATATATTGCGCGCAATGCTGATGAACTATGTGATGTCAACCAACCAGGTGCGTGTGGGCATTATTGTTTTCAACTGTTACATGATTTTGTTGCTCGGCTATTCGATATACTTTGTGGATACCGGAAATGTTGTCGTGATAACGTTGTCCGAAGATAAGGTTGCGATGAATGCATTCATGATCCTCTATCAGTGGATACTGAGGGATGAACTATAGCTGCAATGGAAGCACATTGTCGAAGTTTTTGCGATGGCCTCATATTTAGGTGTGACGGAATTTTTGTTTCATTTTGAGAAATCACAGAACTATTCGGAGATGACGCATCAGTAAATACTTGTTGTCCTTCGTTGCATCTAGGGATTGTCTGGAATTGCCTTTAAAGAGGGTAATCTTTTTGCTGAAATCGTTGTTAATACGGAGGTTGAGGTGGGAGTGTAAAGCAAATGAAACTCTTCACAATTCCTTCATTATGGCCGGATTATATGGCATCTGACTTCATTACATATAGATTTTTTAAGCGGCCGTCTATTGGTTCAAATACAAATCGTCGGCTCAAGCCGACGGTACATTATGGAGCTGATGTACTGTGTGCGCTTTAACCAGTTGCACTTGTGGTTTTTGTTGAATTTGTCGCGTTGCTATGAAAACCTGAGTGCTGAGTGCTACTTCAGTGTATCGTCCATTTGCCGGAGGTGGAGTCTATGACGTGCAATGCTATATGGTGAGTTTTCAAGGTTACATTATATTATTTTTCCTTGTAGTTTTCTGATAAAGAATCAAATCTCCATACCCTTAGCGATGTGACGTGCGACATACATATATGGCAGTATTGGTGATGATCCCTCGGCTATTCAACCTTATTCCGGTGGTCAAAGAGATCGTGTTATGGTATGTGACAAAAATTGTCCTTATCACGACACATTTGGCTATTTTACGGTCCAGAGTATTTCATATGAGAAATTTACAAATTATTTGCATTAGTTGGTAATGTCACTTAAAAATTACTGATCTAGAGAATTGAAGGAAGTAGGTGAATCATCTTTAGGCAATGGTATGATAACAAAAAGATACGAACAGAGACTTACGTTTTGAATTTTGTATGAATTTTAAACACTATATAAAAATTTTTGTCTTTTGTGAAAAAAAAAAAAAACAGAATAAAATAATAACCAAAATAATGAAATAAAAAGCAAAGAATTTAAGCCAATGACGGTTGCTCGGATTTTTAGTTGGCAATAATTTTCCATCAGTGCTGGAAAATGCAATTGATTGATGATACAAACAGCTGGTATGGCATAAGAAAAACGCAGAAAGCACAACGGAACATCAACAATTTAAAAAAAAAAAAGAAGTAGAAACAGTACAGGACACATTCATCAGAGTACCCAAAGACACATTCATTGAATTGCTCTAACTTTACGGCAGGAATTGTAGAGGCGGTGCTCTCGCTTTGTGGCTTTGTAAGTGGTATATTCTGTAAAACCAAGAAATGCAAGTGAATGTGACTCTTTTTTTAACCACCAATCAGCCCTGCAAGGTCACCGCACATTGGCACAAAGGTACCACGTACATGGTCAAGTTCGAGGATTTTGTTATTACACGCGACAAACAATTAGAGGATAAGTAGTGCTAAGTTAAAAGTAGATCACGTTAACAGTATAGCTAAATATAGTTTACGATTTATATTACTTGATGTCGCTGTATTTTACTACAAAGCACAATTTAACCTCAAGTCTATTTTAGATAAACTTAAAACGACGATCCTTGTAGGCCACTTGTCCGGTGCGATATTTATGCTCGCGATTATCACGTTCTGCTTTCAAAGCCCATGTGTAAAGTACAATTGGCAGGACGACAGCAAAGAGGCCCGTACGAAAGGCATGACCATTGGGTTTGAAATGCTCATAATGCGATATGCGCATAGCTTGGAAACGTGCTAAGCCGGTATCGAACTGAAAATGAATTAAATTTAATTGAGGTGATGACATAACACAATACCATTCCTCCCTTATACATACCACATGGCCACCTTCACCCGTTGCATGACGATAGGGATTCGAGGCTTGCTTTTGGAACTCGTTCCGCAATTTGAGTGTTAACTCATGTTTTCGATTGATTATATCGATTTCCTCCTTCGTTAGCGGCGGCATTTTGCACCACAAAAAAGAATTTGCTTAGCTGCCGAGTTTGGAAGAAAATGCTCCACTTAAACAGCTGTTGTTATTGAACAGTATTGAAAAGGATAAGGACAAGGTAAATACCTCTGACAAGCAAGAGCAGCGACAAGTCAATGTAGGCGATCAACAAGCCTCAGCAGCAGCGGCAACGGCAGTAATGCAAGACCTAGGTCAGGAACAGGAGCAGGAACAGTATTTCTACGATTGGGAGTTGCCAAATCGTCATCGCGACGATGGCGCTTCATTGCCATTGATGACGCGCACTGAACGTCGTGCCACACAAAACGATTATGGACGTCTTCTATTCTAAGGCGATATGCAACCATAATGCAACAATAAGAAAAATAATAAACGAAGAAAATGAATAAAGGACAAAAAAAAAAGAAGAATTAAGGCTAGCGAAGAATAAGCAAAGTAACAATGCAAAAACAAAATACTAAACATAAAGCCTTGCATTATTGCATTGGAGAAAAAATGCTGTCATTTAATTTCAAACAAGGCACTTTTTATTTCTTTTGTGGCAATTTATTTGTGTCTTAATGTTGATGTTTTAATTTAAACTATTTTTGTAAATTTTTTTTTATTCTTTTTTATTTGTATTATTACTTTTTTTTGAACAATAGTCAGCTCTGACTAATTTCCATAATTTTTGCCATAATTTATTAACGAAATTGTAAATATTTTTCGTATTAGCTTATTTCAATTTTAAGAAATCGTCGCTGTTTAAGTTTTACTTAAAATATTTTTGGCAGAGGTTTGTCGCTCATAACGTACATTTCTAGCGCACTATTTTTATACTTTGTATACAGTTTATTTAAGAAAATATATGTATGAAATTGAAAAAATATGTAATTAACTTAATTAGTTTTTAGCAATGATTAATTTAATTTTTTTTTCGTTAAGCACAGTTGAAATACGGTATTATTTAATAATTTTAACAGTAACAAATGTGTTATCACTTGCTCTTTTAATTATGGAGCAAGCAATAGAGGATTGGGTTTAAGACGCAGACCTTATGTAGCAAGCAGTATTATTTTTACCACAAAAAAGATTATAGAGCGCTAAACAAATTAAACACGATTTGCAGATAAAAACAAGTATATTTACTGATTTAATTTTTATTTCATGAACATTAAAAAATGGATGCGCATAATGAAGTGGGCATAAAAAGGCATTAATTAGATCCTAAAAAAGAAAAAAAAAAGAAAAAAATAGCCCTTAAAATAAATATTTATTATACAGTAAATGTGTGTACTATAGTGGAAAAAGATAAGAAACTAAATAGTTAAAAATATAATTATGGATTATTTTCTTCAAAAGAAACAATGAATAAAATTCAATAAAATAATAAATAAATAAAAATAAAGTCAAAACATTTAAATTGAAAGGCGTAAAACTTGTCAATTTACAATTTTAATTTTATTTATTATATTTATTATTAGACTTAAAAAACAACAACTGATGTTTTTTTTTTTAATTATTAATTAAAAAAAAATGGATAAAAGCCATATTAGCTGAACAACATTATTAACAATTTTTATTTCTAAATAAAAAACTTGTTTCGAAAAACGCATTACAATTTATTTGTTATAAATATTAAATAAAATGTTTTCCTATTTATAATTGAAGATTTTTTCGTCTCTTCATTGGGCTCATGAAGAGGCAAAAAAATTAAATACAATACAAAAATTATTTATTGAGAAAAATTATTCTTAGAAAATAAATTGTAATTAAGAAAAAAATTAAATAAAAAAACTCCACCATTTTGGGTTTTCATTTATTATAATGACAAATCCGAAATTGTTGCAGTTTTTTACGTAAGAGATTTATAAAATATAAGAAAAGTCATATATGCAGCTATATAACTTATCTAAAAATTTACTACATATTATTTCGCACTATGATTGTTGTTGTACAAAATCAAATAAAAATGATGACAAAAATTGCTAAATAAATATATATATATGTATATATATATATATATTTATATATATAAAAAACATTTTAAATAAAATACTTTATTTAAGCAAGGTTGTGCAAAAACACATAAAAAAAAAGAAATACTAAAAATAAAACAAGATTTAATTTGGAAAACTAATGATTGAGGGGAATTATAAAAATGTGCGAAAAAGAAAACCAGCGCAGTTGCAAAATTTTAAGTTGAAAAAAAAATGTGCAAAAAAGTCATTAATACTCCACATAAAAAATTAATATGCTCCAAAGAAGTACAAAATACAGAAATAAAAAGAAAGAAAAACAAAAAAGTAAAAACAATTTAAAATAAAAATGATTTAAAGGGAATAAAACACAAAAATATATGAAGCAAAAAAAAAACAAGTTTTTTGTGTCCGTTCACTTTGCCCACACGTTTATTCATAATTTATACTTTCAGCTTATACTTGGGGCGTATTACAAAAATTGATGAATTGATGGAGAAATATTATTACAAGTCTGACAGCGCTCGTGGTTCGTGTTTGGTCAGCTATACGGAGTGGGTATAAAATATGTTTCGGATGTTTCTTTATATTTAATGACATCCTTGCTCCTCATCAACATAGACCTTGGCAAGCACCATGGGCGACAACTCTGGTGCAAAACCAAAATTAATATTCATTGAAAATCCCGATGATCTGGATCGGCTGTATGCAGTGCGGACGAAGAAGCCACCAATGTTTGAATTTTCGATATTCGAGTAGTATTGACAATAAAATCGAAGTAAAAGAACGCATCGAGCTGACACCGAGAGAAGAAATGATGCTAAATATATTGCGCGCAATGCTGATGAACTATGTGATGTCAACCAACCAGGTGCGTGTGGGCATTATTGTTTTCAACTGTTACATGATTTTGTTGCTCGGCTATTCGATATACTTTGTGGATACCGGAAATGTTGTCGTGATAACGTTGTCCGAAGATAAGGTTGCGATGAATGCATTCATGATCCTCTATCAGTGGATACTGAGGGATGAACTATAGCTGCAATGGAAGCACATTGTCGAAGTTTTTGCGATGGCCTCATATTTAGGTGTGACGGAATTTTTGTTTCATTTTGAGAAATCACAGAACTATTCGGAGATGACGCATCAGTAAATACTTGTTGTCCTTCGTTGCATCTAGGGATTGTCTGGAATTGCCTTTAAAGAGGGTAATCTTTTTGCTGAAATCGTTGTTAATACGGAGGTTGAGGTGGGAGTGTAAAGCAAATGAAACTCTTCACAATTCCTTCATTATGGCCGGATTATATGGCATCTGACTTCATTACATATAGATTTTTTAAGCGGCCGTCTATTGGTTCAAATACAAATCGTCGGCTCAAGCCGACGGTACATTATGGAGCTGATGTACTGTGTGCGCTTTAACCAGTTGCACTTGTGGTTTTTGTTGAATTTGTCGCGTTGCTATGAAAACCTGAGTGCTGAGTGCTACTTCAGTGTATCGTCCATTTGCCGGAGGTGGAGTCTATGACGTGCAATGCTATATGGTGAGTTTTCAAGGTTACATTATATTATTTTTCCTTGTAGTTTTCTGATAAAGAATCAAATCTCCATACCCTTAGCGATGTGACGTGCGACATACATATATGGCAGTATTGGTGATGATCCCTCGGCTATTCAACCTTATTCCGGTGGCCAAAGAGATCGTGTTATGGTATATGACAAAAATTGTCCTTATCACGACACATTTGGCTATTTTACGGTCCAGAGTATTTCATATGTGAAATTTACAAATTATTTGCAATTTCGTTGGTAATGGCACTTAAAAATTACTGATCTAGAGAATTGAAGGAAGTAGGTGAATCATCTTTAGGCAATGGTATGATAACAAAAAGATACGAACAGAGACTTACGTTTTGAATTTTGTATGAATTTTACACTATATAAAAATTTTTGTGTCTTTTGTGAAAAAAAAAAAACAGAATAAAATAATAGCCAAAATAATGAAATAAAAAGCAAAGAATTTAAGCCAATGACGGTTGCTCGGATTTTTAGTTGGCAATAATTTTCTATCAGTGCTGGAAAATGCAATTGATTGATGACACAAACAACAGAACATCAACAATAATAAAAAACAAATAGAAACAGGACTGGAAGAAGTTTATTTTGTAGCACAGAGAACAAATAAAGTAATAGATAAATATGGAAAAACTAGAGGCACTTAAAATAGCGTCCATGCGGCCTCGCACGAATATATTAGATAAGCCCTTGTCCAAAGGCCGCACGGAGGTCTCGCAAAGCATTGTGGCGCTGCTTTTTAGCGAGATTGTGCAGTATTCACAAAGCAGAGTTTTCACGGTGCCTGAGCTGCAAACAAGGTAAGTTTTGTGGTAGCTGAGCAGATATAACTATATATAACTTTATAACAATATAATATATATAATTGCGTGTTTGTTGTTGTAGTAGTGGCCTGGAAAGCCATTTCGAAGAAAAGAAATTTTGTTGCTAATCCGAAAATGTGTTAGATAAGTTAGCGTCGTAATCCAGGAAAAAAACTGACACAGTTGGCATGGCTCAGGAGTCTCTTGGAGTTGGTCGTGTAGGATTCGTGCGATTGCTGTCAGACAACGATTTGCTACGTCCTACATGATCTTCCAGAGTAATATAGTATAAGATTCAAGCCTAAGGTTAGTTTAACATTTTTTAGGAACGTATTCAACTCAATCTCAGAACTCGACGGAAACCAGCGATTACCGAATTTCTCAATCACTTACAATTTTTTCAATTGAGGGTATATACTCCAACTCAGCTTTAGATCCATAAGAAAGAACTCGTGGACATTGGTGTTAAGACTGTAGTCGTTTCCACTTCTGCCATTGTGTTTCTTTTCTTTTAATTAAGTTGTGTTACTTTTATTAATGAAGAAATGAAGTATTGCTGGATGCATCGTACTAATTGCAAGTCACACCCACAGATTACATGAACTTGGACAAGATGTTGGCACTCGTATTATCGATCTATACTTTATGCGCGATCGCAATGGCAAGCGTGAAACAAAGTTGACACAGATGTTGCTCCTTGTGAAGACCACTATTTGGAAGAATCTCTTTGGCAAGGAGGCAGAGAAATTGGAGCATGCTAACGATGATGAGCGGACTTACTACATCATTGAAAAAGAACCGTTGGTCAACACATTCATCAGTGTACCCAAAGACAAAAGTTCATTGAATTGCGCTAACTTTACGGCAGGCATTGTGGAGGCGGTGCTCTCGCATTGTGGCTTTGTAAGTTGTATATTCTGTAAAACCAAGAAATGCAAGTGAATGTGACTCTTTTTTTAACCACCAATTAGCCCTGCAAGGTCACCGCGCATTGGCACAAAGGTACCACGTACATGGTAAAGTTCGAGGATTTTGTTATTACACGCGACAAACAATTAGAGGATAAGTAGTGCTATGTTAAAAGTAGATCAAGTTAACGGTATAGCTAAATATAGTTTACGATTTATATTACTTGATGTCGCTGTATTTTACTACAAAGCACAATTTAACCTCAAGTCTATTTTAGATAAACTTAAAACGACGATCCTTGTAGGCCACTTGTCCGGTGCGATATTTATGCTCGCGATTATCACGTTCTGCTTTCAAAGCCCATGTGTAAAGTACAATTGGCAGGACGACAGCAAAGAGGCCCGTACGAAAGGCATGACCATTGGGTTTGAAATGCTCATAATGCGATATGCGCATAGCTTGGAAACGTGCTAAGCCGGTATCGAACTGAAAATGAATTAAATTTAATTGAGGTGATGACATAACACAATACCATTCCTCCCTTATACATACCACATGGCCACCTTCGCCCGTTGCATGACGATAGGGATTCGAGGCTTGCTTTTGGAACTCGTTTCGCAATTTGAGTGTTAACTCATGTTTTCGATTGATTATATCGATTTCCTCCTTCGTTAGCGGCGGCATTTTGCACCACAAAAAATAATTTGCTTAGCTGCCGAGATTGGAAGAAAATGCTCCACTTAAACAGCTGTTGTTATTGAACAGCAAAGAAGAAGCCGAAATATAATTTGGAAAAAACATTTTGAAACACTGTATAATTTATACATATGTTGGCAATATGCAAACGCATAGTTGGCAATAGTGTGTTGCGGCGTTATTTTATATTTTAGGTTCAGGTTTTAATACGGTAGGATTTTGTAAATTAAAATACATTTTTTGTTAGTTCTTGTGCTGCTTACATATTTTGGACTTGTCATCCTGCATACACAAACACCATCACAAAAGTTAAAGCAGGGAGCAATTTTTAAGCACTACGATTATTGGAAGATCTATACTGAATTACGTATCGTTCGTGTTCGGACCCTCTAGATCTCCCCGCGAAGGCATGACAGATAAAACAACAAAACCACCGCATTCTTTATAGTGTTTTATGGACCTGATCAGTCAACACCAGGACAGGATGCTATCACGCCGTACTAGGGTTGAACTCGCCAAACTGAGATCGGCTCTAGACGGCGTCGTTGGCTCCGATTGTTAATTACGCCTTGTCTATAAAACGCACCCTTCATCAATAAGATGACAACCGGTACAAAAACATTTAAAAAAATTTCATCCCACAAAATATAGAAACGTTCTTAATTTCTGCCTAGCAGTAGCAACAACAACCCACGAATTGACACCGGAAATAAATTGAGATGCGCATGTGCGATAAAGCGTTATGCGCAGACTTGATTATATATATATTTTTTTTGATTTTCCAGAATTTCCAGTGGATTAACCCCTAATTTGATGTTTATGTGTGTGTGTGCTATGTTGACTTAAATTAAGCCCTCGACTAGCTCAAGTAAATTAGAAGTGGCTCTGAGTTAAAAGTGCTGAGCTTAATATGGTTTAATATGTTTGCGTGGGATTCGTTGGATATTTAATTGATGCGATGGAAAAAAATCTGTATAAATCAATAATAGTCGGTTTCGTAGACGATTTCCTGCACACACACACACAGCGCATGTCCGACTGCGCAGACTTACAGAGACACAGACTTAAGGCCAAAAGCGACCTTGCGTTCCAAGTAAATCGCTCATTGGGTGGCTGATATTGTTTCTTGGTGGTGGTGATGAAAGATTTTCGTGTGAAGTGAGTCTGCGCAAGAGAGAGTGAGAACATAAAAAAGTTGAGAGCCAGACCGACACACAAGGCTACTTAAAGTGGATACGGGCGTAAAGGGAAGCAACGCAATTTCAGTGACAACAACGACAGTAATAGACAAAACGTGTACGCAACTCCGCGGAAAGTGCAACAACAACCATGAGAACTACGACGCAGCCAATTCGTTTTGCTTGGGTTGCGCGTGGGTGGTTTTTTGTTGTTCGGGTTGACGCAGTTGCTGATAGTTTTAGGGTGGCGCGTTAGCGTTGTGTTCTTGTTGTTGTACTTTTTCTTATGCCATGCGGCAGCAGAGCTATCGACGACTGCAACGAGTGTCGCATGTAGCCTACTTTTGGGCCACGGGGTTGCTTCCTTGTTTGCCACGGAGTTGCGCTGTGCGAAACACACGAACGCGTCGCGTCGCATACCAATCTCGGATTCAGTTAGTACTTTTAGTCGACGTAAAGTGGTCGAAGCAAGCTTTAAGAAGTGCCGCGCATTTTGACGATTGCAAATGGTTTGTTTTGGTTAGGTGCTGTCGCCGTCTCCGTTTATTAAGCTGAAATATCGATTTATTTTCCGAACGCGCATAAGTAGCAACTTTAAACAAATAAAATAAATAAATAAAAAAAATAAAAAATAATAATAAAAAATAAACAAATACAAAACGTAGGCAAAAAAATTGAACGCAGTGGAATTTTTTTAAGGGTACTATACACTTATACTTGTAAGTAAAAGACACAAAACACACACATCGATTTAAATGAATAATAGGATTCGAGGATTATGTAGTGATAGTGACAAAGTCGAAACGAAACGAGGCTAGCGGTCAAATATGAAATTAGATACGGATGGTCTTGAGCCGGCAGTCAGCGCATATAACATAAGTGCTTATTAGAAATCGTGGGTGTTTAAATTGCTGATATGGGTAAGTCGACGACACGGAAAACAAAGTTTTAACTTGAGAAACTTTCTGACTGGACATGGCTGGTACAGACAATATCTGTAATCTGTATAGATCTGATCACTACATAACATCATGATGCTCATGTTGCCTACAATCGGAAGGAGACATAGAGCAGGCTGTTTTTAGATACATTTGCTATAAGTACATAGCTATATTTCAATGTCCTTCGAGGCAGAGAAATATGAAGACGAAAATACCTTCATGCTGGGTAACAGTGCAGGCTGTTAGTTTCTCTACAAGATTGGCGCATCCTAATAAAAATACCTTATTGATTATTAGTGTGACTGTGTGTGTTAATTAAATTTTCTTTTATTTATTATTAATTGAATATTATTAATTGACTAAACGGTTATCAAGCATTGAATAGTAAAACATGTTCTTGTTTTTTGACAGTTGCTCCAAAAAAACGAAAAAATGAGCGTTAAATCGAGTGCGCGTCTTAAGAAACGTCGCACTGGCGAACCCTGGGTATCAAGTAATCGAGTGCTGGCTGGCGGCGGCGGAGGCGGTAATATCAAACGTACTGGAAATGTTGGTCGGAACCCGAATTTCGACACGGATGAAACCAAATTGCTGATACAACTGTGGGGGGATCCGAAGCTTCAGCGAACGCTGATCACGACACACAAGAAGCACATAGTGATTAGTCAATTGGCCTCCAAAATGGAGGAGTACGGTTATAATCGTTCGCCGGAGGAGATCACGACGCGTATTAAGAATCTCAAATGTTTCTACAATCGCTTGAAGAAGGAAATTGAATCGGGTCAGTTGAGTGAGCCAACGTGGAAGCATTTCGGCGAAATGGATGCGATTATGACGCGTCCAATTTTCAGTGTGCGTCCAAATGAGGTGCCTGCGCCATCGCTCAAATATCAACTAGAGCAGGCGCGCGAAGAGCGCGAGGCACGCCGTAAGAAACTGCAAGAGGAAGGCGCTGAATGGAGCGAAAGTGATGAAGATGATGATGATGACGATGACATACTTGTGGCATCTTTGGTGTCAAAGAATGAAAGAGCAAATATGTCAACGAGCACATCAAACTCGGAGGTTGCATCATCACAGACAATGGAAACAACAGCAGCGGCGGCAACATCAACAGCCTCAGCGACATCTACGAAAGATGATTGCGATGATGGTATCATACCAGATGTTGAGGTCGACATGGATATCAGTGAGGAGACTTTTGCAGCTTTCACAGGTGCATCTTCACAACCGTTTGGCGTTAAGCGACGTAGATTAATGAAAGCGGCTAGTGTAATGAATGAAGAAGAGCAGGCTGACGTTAATATTGGTCAAGTGGATGTTAAAGATGAACCGGGTAGTGGTGATGATATGCCGAAACTGGCAGTGGAGGAAGAGGATGAGAAGCCACTAAGCCAAGAGTCGATCAAAGTGGCTGCGAGCACAACAACCAAGGAGAGCGCAGGTAGTGTTCAGGAAATGAGCAAAGATGTGACTGTCACAGGTGCCATTGTCGTACCCAAAGAGGAGCCTATTGATGTGGATTCGGATTCGAATGATAAGGAAATGTAAGTTGACACACAATAAAAACAATTTCATTTTTCATTAAATTAATCTTCCATAGACCCACCACAAGTGTACGTGCACTGATGCCCACACTCGCTGACATTTTGCAAATGTCCAAGAACAACTTCACAATCAATTCGACGGGCAACGTTTGCATACCCATATCCAGTATGGGTGCACTGACAGGGGTGACTATGACAGTGGCCACTGCAACGGCCAGCAGTACAGTGACATCAACGACAACCTCGGCTGTGGCATCACAGCAGGGCAAAATTTCGCTTGTCCCAACGAATTTTCTCATGCAACCGAAGCCGGCAACGACCCCCACGAACGCCGCCATTAAACAGCCGCAGATACATTTAGTGTCGAAGGGACAAATGCAGCAGCGTTTACTACTCAGTGGTGCTCAAGTGGGCAGTACGCCGACGAATATCGTTACAACCGGTCGAGGTGGTGTAAAGTTGCTCCTGCTAAACGCTGATCAGGCTGCAGGTGCTAAGGTACAAGCTGCCGGACAGTGTCCTACTGCAGCCAGCGTGCTGAACAAAGGTGCAATGTTGCCGTTGGGCTCCACACTACAACACTTTCAGCAACAACCACTGAAGCAGCCTCAGCAGCACCTGCAATCACAGAGTACACAACAACTGCTGCAACAGCAACAGCAACAGAAAAAATCATTAAATTCACAAACCGAGGCACACAAAGCCGATAAGGATGCGCAAGCCAAGAGAAAACCGCAATACGCTAAGCAATCAGATGATGCGATGGTAAATAAACGTGACGCAATAAGTAAGTTTAAGCTATGCAAGTTTTTAAATCAAAGAATTTTCTAATCGATTTTCCCCACCAAATGTTGCTACAACAGGTCTGCGCATCTTACTACGACAATTGCTGAATGCGCAAAACGAATGCAATGAGATCCAGCACAATCGCCTGTCGCTCGAGCGCGAACGTCTCGATTGGGAGAAGGCGATGGGTGAACGTTTGTTCCAATTGCTGCCGACGCTCGTGCAGCCACAACAGCAGCCCCAGCCGTTTCCCCATGAGCTACAACAGCAGCTCAGCTATCAACATCCAGTGGCACCATTAATTTCGTCTGTACCCGTAAATATGCCTGCGCAGCCGATAGCCTTGCAGTCACAACAACAACAACATTTCTTTGCCGCTCAGGTGTCATCGCAAGCGCAGCGTCATAATCCACCTAAGCTGGTCTTCACCACCGCCCTATCTGCGGCCGCTGCTGGCAGTGTCCAGCAAATTCTCACCTCGAACACAAATATAACTGCATCGATACCAAAGGTAATAAATAGCGCCTCTGTAACCCCGATGGTAGTTACGACGACAGCCTTTGCGCCTGTGGAGCCTGTCGAGGAATGCATTCAATTCAATGACATAGAATTGGTCACACCCAAAGTAGAGCAGCTGGATGACTAAGTACGCGGTTGTGTAACGCTATCATTTGTTAACTTGTAAAATACTCGATTAAAAAAAGACACCCTTTCAAATATAAATTTCTATGTAATCTTCTTCAAGTTCTTGATCTCTACAATCTAGCGTGTGTTATAGTGTGTGGTGGTTCGCGGCCACAGGCAAAGAAAAAATCCATGGGGTTGATGCCGTTCAAAATGAGTTGCCTTAATATATGCCTTCTATTTTTGGACCTGTTTGTGTTGATGGTATCTAGACGAAAAGATTCAACAAATATTTTTACGATGCAGCTGGCAAAATATCGGGCCGGCCTGAGAGGTTTGTAGATTCAGGTCCTGGTCCACCCCGGGCTGTAGAGCCACCCAAAGAAGTAGAAGAAGTAATTGACGACGATGTTTGTGCCGACTATACAACTTTAAAAAGTAAAGAAAATGCCGTACTCGTTTCTAGGAACGATAACACAATCTAGCTCTATAATTTTTTACTAGGGATTTCTAATACCTCAGAAAACATTCATCGTTATCGGATGAATGGCATAGGAATGCATACTATTGCAATAAATCAACTCTGAAGTGGAATCATTCGGTGGAAGGTGGTGGGTGCATGCCTACTTAGTGTGGGTGGAGCGTGCAGGATGTCGATGATTGTGCACAATGCATAGCGCGTGGGCTTTGTGGCTCGTGGGTGGTGGAATCTGCGTATTGCGAGTATATAGCTTGTATTATATTTCTTGGTTCAGCATGTCTCATCTATACTCAAGCAAAAGCAATGGATCATTGCTTAGCACGATCAATGGATGTACATAATGAATGTATTCATGGGCTACTCTGATTATAATGACTTCAGATCCAGACACATTTTACGATTTCGACTAATCATTAGACCTTAGCGTCGTTTACTTAGGTAACCCACACAAAGAGATAACCATAAACACATAAAGAATTAACAACCCAACCCCTGACTTTGGGTGAAAAGACATTCGCAATAATAACAATTTTGTGCGATAACAAAGGATAATTATTGATCACATAATGTCTTTCAAGCGGTGTACTTTTATAATTTCGTTGAAACTGTATAAAGTTGAAATATCATTCGAACTGTGAAAGACTTAATATTTTATATATCTTATCCGGCACAAATTATCCGCACAAGTCCGTTCACAGCATCAAATTTGATGAGCGCAATAGACGCTCCAAAAAGTTGTCAAATTTGACGAAATATTAAAAAATTTTGATTTGTATCAAACGTTTGTTCAAAGGGATAAAGGATAATATATCAGCGAGTTTTTGATCATAAAATTTGGTGATTTCTGAATTCCCGAAGTTATTTATATTTATTTAATTAAAAAAATCCTGGAAAATATGGAACAAAGTTCTGAAGGAACTGCGAGCGAGAGTACAGATTAATCTAATCTTTCATAGCCCCATCACATGTGTACGTGCACTGATGCCCACACTGCTCCAAATGTCCAAGAACAACTTCACACTCAATTCGACGGTCAACGTTTGCATACCCATATCTAGTATGGGTGAAGTAACAGGTACCATGAAGACAATGGCCACTGCAACGGCCTCTGTCGAAGGAACAAACGCAGCAGCGCCTGCAATCACAGAGTACACAACAACTGCTGCAACAGCAACAGCAACAGCAAGAGCAACAGCAACAGAAAAAATCATTAAATTCACAAACCGAGGCACACAAAGCCGATAAGGATGCGCAAGCCAAGAGAAAACCGCAATACGCTAAGCAATCGGATGATGCCATGGTGAATAAACGTGACGCAATAAGTAAGTTTAAGCTATGCAAGTTTTTAAATCAAAGAATTTTCTAATCGATTTTCTTTACCAAATGTTGCTACAACAGGTCTGCGCATCTTACTACGACAATTGCTGAATGCGCAAAACGAATGCAATGAGATGCAACACAATCGCCTGTCGCTCGAGCGCGAACGTCTCGATTGGGAGAAGGCGATGGGTGAACGTTTGTTCCAATTGCTGCCGACGCTCGTGCAGCCACAAAAGCAGGCCCAGCTACTTCCCCATGAGCTACAACAGCAGCTCAGAAATCAACGTACAATGGCACTCATAATTCCTTCGGTGTCCGTAAATATGCCTGCGCAGCCGATAGCCTTGCAGTCACAACAACAACATCATTTCTTTGCCGCTCAGGTGTCATCGCAAGCGCAACGTCTCAATCCGCCACATCTGCTCCTTAACACCGCTCTATCGGCGGCCAATACTGACAGTGTTTAGTGAATTGTAACCTCGACGTCAATCCAACCGCACGATGCCAAAGGTGATCAATAGCGCCTCTATAACCCCAACGGCAGTTACTACCAAAGCTCTTTCGCAGCTGGATGACTAAGTACGGAATTGTGTCAAGCTACTAGCACATGTTATGCTATCATTTGTTAACTTGTAAAATACTCGATTGAAAATACAAATACAAAGATAAATTTGTATGTACTCTTCTTAAAGTGCTTTGATTTCTATGATATTGACTGCAATTGGCAGCAGCCTGTGTATGTAGTAGTGGTTCGCGGGTACAGTCACAGCAAAATTATCTTGGGATACCTTTGAAGATTTCAGCGTAAACAAATTGTATGTTGTCATATTGTTACATTGTACGCTTGATCGAAGTCAAGGATTGCCACTTATTTTTGTCTCCAGTCTACGTCAGTTCGGATAGCCAGAGGTGATGCTTTAAATTCCAATTAGCACCAGTCAACTCTTGTCCAAACTTTCGACATACCATATAAATAATTAAGGGTATGTCTGTGGTGCTGAATTTACCGTATGCAAAATATCCAATTTGCGCATATTGGATATCCGACCTCTTCGATTGCTATGGATGATAGGCTACAGTCTTAAATAGGTATCGCAACATTACACCTCATAATTTTTTTTAATAGTCCTATAATTTTCACGCCTTATGCCTTAAACTTTGAGGCTTCACTCCTTAACTGTTGGTAAATTAACCCTTCAAACTGATGTATTCTTATAATTGCGACGCATTATACCTTTAACATTGTGTTAGTTTAAATTGTTTCATTATTCGGTTGTAAGACCCCGAGGGTTTTTTTATTAAAATTTTTGTTGTTGTAGTTTTTAGGCTTTTCTGTTATTGTTGAATTTACCATTATTCGTGCAAAATATCGTGAATTATTCCTGCTCCTTCGAGCGATTCCATGACATAGTGGCGTGGTAAAATTATTATTGAATTGTTTAATGACAGGGTTATCACTTACTTATTTCAACATTTTCTAAGATTGTATAATTAAATTACATTAAGCCCCGCTTCATATAACAATTGCGGTACATTGAACACGGTTAAGCGTTTGTCTTTCGACTTAGATTAGCACTAATTTAAACAAATTTCCATATGCATAATCAATAGAATTGGTTAACACAGCTGAAGTTAATGCTACTTTAGGTTTCCATCATATCTACTATTTAAAATTCATAAACAATATCAATTTCTCATTTCATTCTGACCTAGAAAAAATTTCATTACTTGTAAGCTAAATTTTATTTCAGCTTTGCTAGTCGTGCTGTATAACTTTATAATTGAATGTATATAGAATATTCCCTAAGTGTTCAGACGTTCCATATCACGTATTTCCATAATATCAGTTTTGAGGCGTTGTTTGACAATTTCGCGCATGACGGCCTCGCGATCGCAATTGTTTGTAATGCCCATACGCTGCAGCGAGTAGTCGGTGATCCGGAGCAGTGCACGTCCAGTAATCTCGTGCTGCGAAATAAGAAATGAAATTCAATCATAGTCGGCTTTTTTTAGATTTGAAATATCAAAATTGTATATTTACAAAGCGGGAAGGTAGACAAAAAAAAGTTTGGGAAGCAAGTTTGTGCGTCACACACCAGGAAGAAAATAAATTTGACACTAACAACAAGAGAATATTCAAGTGAGTAGAATTGCTTTTATCGTTGTAGAGTAACAATGGAAAATAGTTTGATTGCGATTCCGGTGGGCAAGGCTGGTTAGAGAATAATTCTATTTCGGGTTGCTTTTTGGGGATCGGTAAAACATTACGAATCTATCATTTTCGAGGTTTCCAGTGGCCTGCTGGGTGCAGGTGGATTGAGAAATGCCAAGACTATTATTGGATCGACATACAATTTGATTGAAAGAGGATCAATTTCGATGTAGGCCCACGTGATTCTCGCCCCTAAACCTAATCTCAGCTTATGGTCGTATAAGACACCTTGTCCAGCTAGCTCTTAATGCATATGAAGATTTTAAGATCGTCCATACCTTTAAAAAAAACTCAATATAGGCGGGGTACTCGCTGCAATGCCGACGATACCATTTTTGCACATCGTTCACAGACCAAAGGTAAACGGGTTTGGGTCTTTTAACCCGTGGCTTGCTCTGCGTTGAGTTCGTTTCCTCGACCATATTCGTTGCAATTTTTGTTATTGTTTTTGTTTCTATTGTTATTTTTGTGGCGTTGTTAAATTTTCACATTGTTGTTGGGGCTAAAAGATATTGAAGCACTTTATATATTTAATGTCTAAATTGACCTTTGAGAAAGGCACTATATAAAACCAGACCGAATTTAGTTTTTCAAAAACAATTATTTACAAATTCCGTACAAAAAAAGAAGTGTGGCCAACCTAAAAATGTTATTAACAAAAATTCACTAGAAAATTCCAGAAGCTCACTATGGCAGCTGCCTACTTTTTGGGTAAGATGCACGTTCTAAGAATTTGGTTCATACTTAGAGCAACACAGTCGTCAAAACTATGACTTTTGTTAGTGTTGTCATGACAATTTCGAGAAGCAGGTAATCACCGGGTAGTATCCATTATGTGACACTGTGTGCAACTCTAGCACAATGACTGGCGCTTAATAATAAGTAAAGCAACCATAGGAGAAAGAGTACGTTCATTTGCATTAGCCCCTTTCATAACAATAAAAACGGAACGCAAAATTACAACACAGAAATTTTGACGAGTGTTTAGCCAAAGTTACCAGCGAAAAAGAAAAGTTCACATTTTAATACAACTCATTGAATTCTTTATACCGATCAAAAACAAGACAGAAATCCCAAAATGGCCGGAGCAATTTTATTCGAGCGAGCTCAGGCTATGTCCAATGTGAATCGTGAGGAGGGCATTTCGCTGCTAAATCAAATTGTGCGTGAACAGGAAGTAGCCGAAAACGATGAGGAGCTTATACGCATCAAAGAGCAGGGCATATTAAGGCTGGGAGAGCTTTATAAGCAAGAAGGCAAGGCTAAAGAGTTGGCCGATCTGATCAAGGTGACACGTCCGTTTTTGAGTTTAATCAGCAAAGCAAAGGCCGCTAAGCTGGTGCGTTCGCTGGTTGATATGTTTCTCGATATGAACGCTGGCACAGGCATTGAGGTGGGTGACACGTTTAAATAAGTTTAAATTTAAATGATTTAAATAATTTTCATGCTTTTATTTATTTGCTTTATTATTATTATTTTTTCGCTGGTTCATGCAAACAGGTACAACTTTGTAAAGACTGCATTGAGTGGGCCAAACAGGAGAAGCGCACTTTCCTGCGTCAATCACTGGAGGCGAGATTAATTGCGCTCTATTTTGATACAGCCATGTACACAGAGGCTTTGCAGTTGGGTTCACAATTATTACGGGAGCTTAAGAAGCTAGACGATAAAAATCTACTCGTTGAAGTGCAATTGCTCGAGAGCAAAACCTATCATGCATTGAGTAATCTGCCCAAGGCTCGTGCTGCGCTGACATCGGCTCGTACTACGGCAAATGCGATCTACTGTCCGCCTAAAGTGCAGGGTTCACTTGATTTGCAATCGGGCATTTTGCATGCAGCCGATGAGCGTGATTTCAAGACGGCATTCTCATACTTCTATGAAGCCTTTGAGGGTTTCGATAGCGTTGATAATGCCAAAGCACTTACATCGCTAAAATACATGTTGTTGTGCAAGATCATGTTGGGTCAATCCGATGATGTCAATCAGATTGTGAGTGGAAAATTGGTAAGTGAGATTGATTGAAGCGTTGCCATTGTTCATTAAGTAATACCAATGCTGTTTTATAGGCTATAACCTACTCCGGACGTGATGTTGATGCCATGAAATCTGTAGCTGAGGCATCGCACAAACGTTCGCTTGCCGATTTCCAACAGACATTAAAGGAATACAAAAAGGAACTTGCTGAAGACGTCATTGTGAAGGCGCATTTAGGTACACTATACGACACCATGTTGGAACAGAATCTTTGCCGTATCATCGAGCCATACTCGCGTGTTCAGGTGGGTCGAGTTTTTGTGTAGCTTTTAAACTCTTTTTATGCTATGACAAAGATTAACTGGATTACTGAAAAGGTTATAATCTCTTGGGTAATACGTCGGGTTCAAGTTGTCGTTTGAAGAACTTTTTGTTTATGATTTGTTCTATTAGAATTTGTTTTTTTTTTTTGTCCAGTGGACTTGAATTGTAGAGAGATCTATGATTACTCGATCACATCGCAATCCTACAATTCAATTCAATTTGTGTTTTCTTTGAGTGTGAAAATATGAACGATTTTTTCTTTGTTTTGTTTTGCATTGTAGTACTTATTTTTAAATCCTATTTTTGATACAGGTTGCCCACGTCGCCGAATCCATACAGTTGCCCATGCCACAAGTTGAAAAGAAACTCTCTCAGATGATACTCGATAAAAAGTTCAGCGGCATACTGGATCAAGGAGCTGGTGTGCTCATCGTATTTGAAGAAACACCCGTCGACAAGACTTACGAACGTGTGCTGGAAACCATACAAAGCATGGGCAAAGTGGTGGACACGCTCTATCAAAAGGCCAAGAAGCTTTCGTAGGTCGTAAAGAAATGGAGTAATAATATAATAAAACAACAAAAAAAAAATACTATTGCTAAACAACAACAACAACTATAGTAATCTTAACAAGTTCTTTCTATTAACATAAAAAAAAATAACAACAACAAGAAAAAACACAAAATAAGAAAATGAATAATTTTGACTTACCCATATTATAACTTTGGTCGCGAATTCAAAACATTGTCACTTCATTCAAAACCCAGCTAAAAAGAGAAATTTGTGTTTTTCCAAAAATTTACTTACTTATTTCAATATATAATAATAGTATAAAAATTACTGTAGAACGAGTGAAAATTGGTATTTTTTGTGTCCTTTGTCAGCTGACATCCAGCGAATATGGATGCCTATAGATGCCTAGATATAACCTAAAGTGAGTAGAAAAATGTTGTAATTAAAAATTGAAATATCTCAAATTGTATCCAAACGAAGATTGAATGGTTGAACAATTGTCACATATCGTTTGATGATAATTGAGCGCTTGCTAACTGAAGGGAAGAAACTATATGTATACAAAACAAAAAAAAAAATAAAAAAAATCTTTGCGCAGTCAATTAAGTTGAACATTCATCAGGTCAGTTCAGTTGAAGTTGGTTAGCCGATGTTCGATGGCGGGTCGCTATAACATAGGCAACGAGTCCTCTTAGATATAATTATATAATTAGCGTTCCTCAAACTAAACACAATTTTCGCAGTTGTATTAATGTCGTGGGTGCTGCGGTAAGTAGTGGTGCATTCCAGAGTTTGCCTTGCTGTCAGCCATCTAGGCATCTAGTGACTGGCTTTACGAAGCAGAAATCGTAGTTTTTTAATTTTCAGGGTCTCTATGAATGCTTCAAAAGCAAAGTAGTGTGGTCATAAATACGTATTACGGAGGGGTTAAATTCAGGAAATTGTTTCCAATATAATACTTCGTGAAAGGAAGTATCATTAAGATTTACTTTATTTTCTTAAAACACTTTAAACACACCTCATGTGAGAAACTTCATAGATTGGCATGGATAACGTATTGACATTTTCATATTTTATTTTTATTTAATAATTTACCTAAACTAACCAAACATATGAGTCAAACCCAAACCACCGCCGTAATTCGTCTGCCCACCAAGCGGTCCACTGGTCCATTTCGAAGCCGAGCCAGTCAAATCGAGACGTGTATTGCGATCCTGTGATGACCAAAGATTCGCACGACCACCCATCTCGAGCTGCTTTCCAAAGCCGGGAATATTACTATGCGTCAAACTGGCGCCGTGCCCATTGATATGCGAGTAATCCAGACCAGCGCCATTGCGCTCGAACTTGAAGCCGTTCGCTAACTTATTCTGAGAGGCGAAGGCGTTCGCATCCACATTGTGCACACCGTTATTGAAGAGATTCGCGTGCGCTGATTGCTTGAAGCTGTCAGTGCCACCTGGCGTGTGCATTTTACTTAGCTCCAGCCCATGACCATTGCTGTAAAGGATTAGCATTCGTTAATAGGTGTGTTTCTCAATTTATATTGCATTGCCACTCACTTATTGTACGCCAAACTGCCACCCGTGGTCACTGGTCCGTGTTGTGTGTTTCCTGCAGCAAAGGCACTGCCAATCAGGTTGTGCTTCTCATTGCCAAGGCCTTTGGCAATCTCAAGTCTGGCATCGGCCCCACCAGTTGGATTTGAGCTAAGAGAACCACCCACAGCTTGGCGACGCACGCGTATGGGTCGCGATGGAGGTGTTGGTGGCGGGTAATATGGCAAACGTTGCACATAGACCCTTTGAGCGGTTGCTGTGTAGACGCCCATCAAAGCGATGCTGCCAATGACAAATATTAAACACTTCATGGTTGGTAATTCTGAGGAATATCAAGCTGCTCGCCCTTGTTGATTGTTTGATTGATTAAATGTTACTACTGGCTTTAATCGCTGCATCGGTGCGCTTTTATAGTTGAGTTGAAGCTTCTGTCTTCAAATGGCTTGAGGTGTTCCCCAGCTTGCAGTGTGATTTACATGAATGTGTCAGTACTTCCTATCCGTTTAATGCTGCTGTTTTGCTTTTGTCTTTGCCTTTACTTGCTTGATTTTTGTTATCAGTTTCACTGTGTGATCTCAGCTGTAGAAAAATTCCCCTTATATTTCTGGGTAGTTCACAT
Organism: Cacoxenus indagator; assembly: GCA_035041755.1. NCBI lineage: Eukaryota > Metazoa > Arthropoda > Insecta > Diptera > Drosophilidae > Cacoxenus > Cacoxenus indagator. The sequence goes on from JAWNKX010000240.1 coordinate 1,588,575, forward strand.
TTTCAGTTCGTAGGTTAATGAGTTGATTAATTCTTTTAACTGTCTCGAGATTAAATTGTTTTTTTTTTGCAGTATATTTATTAGCGATTAGAAAGTGATGTCAAATAGTCAATGACTTCTGCTAAATGACTCAAAAAGAAACATCCTTAATGGATGTTATTATCAACCGTCGCGCTATGTCCTTCCTTCTCCTTTATATCTGGACCGGAGGTGATCAACCTTAGCATGCTTTAAAAAACTCTCTTACCCATGCTACCCATTCGTATTCTAATGAAAGCTTACGAAGCATTATTTTGGCTTGAGTATGGCTTGTAACTAGGCTATAATAGATGGTTGAGTAAGAAGTGGCAATACTGAAGGAGCCGAATTTCGACTTTGACCAGTCGTTAAATAAAGAGGTGTAGGATTGAAGAGCATTTTTTTGATGTAAAAGAGCTGGTTAGGAAAGTGAATGAAGACGGATTTGAAGCAGTTTTATCACGATACTGGATTTAGTAACTACATGAATATTGTTGTTTTTATTATTCTTATTTTAATTGATTTAACATTGCTCATTACAATGGTTACAATGATGTGAGCAGTACCCAAATTAAATGCAGTATTTTACTTTGGCTTGTTTTTTAATTTTGTTTCTTGCTGAATATTAGGCAGCCGACCAAGTGAGGTACATTCATCCGTCACGTGATTTTACAAATACTCGTGCTTCCCTCTAAAATGTGTTTAAATGCGATACCGTCCCATTTTTCAATAATTCTTTTAAGTACAATACTAGTTCACTTTAGCAGTTATTTACACTCCAGTTGAATTTTTGTTGTTTTTTTTTGTTTTTTTTTTGTTTTTTGTTTTTTGTTTTTGTTTTTACATAGACTTAGCAGGTCCGCAATGACCAGACACTGATCCCAGATGGGGCAGGCCCAAGTGGTTTAAAAACCCACCCAGTTACAGAATAGACTGGGCTCAGCTGGTCTTATTACTAATTTCTATGGTGAATATGCGATCCAAAGCTAATGTCTACGTACTACATATATGGCTAAAGACAAAACATCACCAGCTTCTAATAACTAAGCATGCAAAATTAAACTAAAGTTAAGATTCAAGACATTACATGCAATGACAATAAATAGAAATATTTTGTTGGTTAGAAGTTTAGAAAGTTAATTACGCAAATACGGCTAACATTAATTCTTAAAGTTTACTTAGTAACAGCAATAATATGTTGTCGTGCCCTCTAAGGCCCACTCAACTTAATACCACTTGTTGCTTACATTGTGTTTGCATACAATTAAATAGCGTCGCTCTCGTTTCAGTCCACGCCAACAGTTTTCAAGCCCACTTGATTCGCATCAATGACGCCATTTTGAATACCATTTGTCGCCGCTCTTTGGATGAGACGCTCGTTTAACCGGAAGTAATGGTGGGCTCTGTACGCGACACAGATTTGACAGTTATTACCACTCAATCAGTATAATGTGCGTAAGCATATTGACTACGGTGGCTAAGGGAAATGCTTCAGCGAGGCATGTCTGCGAAATACAATCGCAGTTTTCATAAAAATGCGGTTGGGGAGGGGTTCACAAATGACTCATAGTATAAATAGGAACTCAAAGGGAAACAGTTTTTTGAGTGAAACTCATTACTTTCAAGTTGAGCTAGAAATTTGCTTCTAAACGTAATTGAATTTCTGCGCAGGACAGTTGAGGAAATGCTGAAAGTTGTGCAAAGTTTGCACTGTAAAAAATTTCTTTCGTGCTTCTCACGAGTAAGAGATACAAAATGAGCGATCATCATTAGTTTGAATATTAAATTGAAAAGACAATGAATGGATAAATTTTTAAAGGCGTTGCTAACAGAAAAACTAACAGTTGTTTGAAATATAAAATCTGCTGTTGTGACAAAATAAGCCGTTACGGAAAACTAGTTGGATGAGAAGAAAGAAAGGGGTTAGAGAAAAAATCAGATATAATGATAACAAAATTAGCTGTGATGAGAACAAAATCACATGTCAAAAATCAAATCAGCTGTTAACTGAAAAAATCAGCTGCTAGAAAATATATAAAATAACAGATACCCGGCGCGTTGCTGCCTCTTGGCATACTGTTGTCCATGCCGAGATTCTCGTTATCCTTCTGTTTCAAGTGTTCTATTTTTACTTTTTCGCTTTTGCGTCGGAAATTTTTTTTCTATTGCTGTTTTTTCTGGTGGCATTATTTTGCAGTTTGTTTCTTATTAAATTTAATTGAACGATTAATACGCCTTCTATTTAATAAATTTACTCACGTTACTTTTCGTTACGTGTTCAAGTTATTAAAGCGGTTTGTGATTGAAGCTTTTTTTATTTTTCTTTGACAGAGTTTGGATTTCGAATTTGACATACTTTTCAAAAGGAAATTGATGAAGCAATATTTATTTAATACAAATATTCCAATTTATTATTTTTCTTTCGGTGTATACTAACGCTCCAAACTTAGCAGGATAACTCAACAGGCTATTCTAGAGTTTACCTGAAAATTTTATCAAAATCGGTGCTGCGGTTCCGGCGTCTACCCAATTATGTATATATGTATAGATAGATAGATAAATTCTTAAGAGAACAAATCTATTAGCAGAATAAAATATGCTGAATCAGCTGTAAAGCGAATAAAATCTTTTGCTACAAAAAAATTTGTTGCCAAATTTCTTTTTAATGAAACTAATTAACTTCACATTTCATGATAAATCAATACTCCAAATCGGTAAACTGAAATTTGAGCGGTATGGCTGGTGTACTAATCTGTAATTCTTTGAAGGGTTTCTCCGTTGAATAATGAAACTCCACTTTGAAGTTGCGCAGAATACGTGCAACGCCAATTTCCAACTCCATTGCGGCTGTGCGGCGTCCAAAGCAGCTGCAAGCGCCAAATTCAAAAGGCAAAAATAGGCGAAAGGATGACCCGATCTTGTAACGTCGCGACGTGGGCAGTCAGTTTCCGGTGTTACATTGCGTAACCAACGCTCCGGTATAAATTCATGCGGTTGCGAGAAATGTTTTGGATCATGGAGGAGATTTATATGCACCAAGGCAACCACAGTGCCACTTGGTACTTGATATCCACTCAACACGAGATCCTCCTGAGTGGTGCGCACATTCGCCTGGGTCAGTGGATAGTAGTGTAGGCTTTCCTTGATGCAGGCACGTAGATACGGTAGATTCTTCATATTCTCCGCGGTGAGTTGCGAATCCTTTTGTGGAAAGATTTGCAAAATCTCTTGACGTAGTTCTCTTGTTTCTCGGGATATTTGGCGAGTACGAGTAACAGACCCGAAAAGGTTGAGGTAGTCTGTTGGAAGTAAAAAATAATTTTTGACTTTTAGATAATACTTTTGTATTGCTCACAGAATGGATATTACTACGAGTTTGTCACGAATTTTGTAACACAGTGGGGGAGACATCGATGAGACCACAACGTATAATCTGCACAACAAAATGTTTAAGCCATGTCCTTACCGCTTAAATTTGAGGACGAATCAGACATCCTTACTTCATGCGCAGCCTTATTGATCACAATTCGTTAATGATCGTATACGCAGCGCACTGTGACCACATAGGGACAGTAGCTGCATGGTATAAGCGCAGTGCAGTTTCCATACAAACCCCCAATCAAATATTAACTCTTTTGAACGTGTATCATAGAATTTTATAATCTCGGCCCAGAATAGTGCTATAATTTGTTTTTTGGCTTACCGCATCCACGCCCGCAAAAAGCATATCCATTGCCATGACTGTAGCCACTTTTCGATCGATTGCCAATAACTTCTCGAGTACACTTCTCTCGTCAGCTGTACAATTTGATGGTGATTTTTCCAACCGATTTACGGCTTCTTGTACATATTTATCCTCATCTAATAGAGCCATTGATTCCTTAAACTTTGGTGTTTTGATCTGACGCCAAATGGAGGGTTTTATCTCTAAGTCCACCACAAGATCAAGAAAACGTCTCAGTAGATTGAAGAAACGTTTGCCATCTGGATTTGTACCACTAATCAGGTTTAGTCGCCGATCCAAAGCTACTATCGAAACGGACTCGAGTGTCCAATAACTAATATCATCTCTGAAATTTTCAGGTACTTTCAGAGATGATGGGTCACGTATTGTTTTGATGCTTCAAGAAATGTGTTTTGAGTTATATTTTGCTTCTCTGATTCATTCAACTCTTTGTTTACTCACCGTTCGATAAAGTCTATATTCACATCACTCATTGACTTCAAATATGCTTTTACATTCTTCGGATGCACTACAATTGGATTCACAGCACTACGAAAATCGCCCCATTCCTTGCCCTGCGTTGTCAGCAGTCTGCCTCGATCACCAAAAAAGTCTTTGCGATGAATGGTACGATGATAGTTCAACAACTCGAAGCCTTTGCGTTTGGGCCAGGGTCCATCGTGGCGAAATACAGTTTCAAAGTCGTCAGGGTTTTGTGTCACTACAATTGCGGGTTTGCCAAATAAGCCTCTAAGGAGCAAAATATCACCAACCGGCGCTAACATTTTTTGCGTGATCTCTTTCAAATCCTTCTTGGCAAAACGTCCACCCGGCAAAAAACCGCAAACCATTTCCAATTGTTTGAGTGCTGGCATTGCGGTGAGGGGCTTGGCATCAGACCAGCTGATTGACGATATGTTGTTGCTATTTGTTGATATTTTCTGAAAAAAACGTAATCAACTAAATACGCAGACTCATGATGAGTTCATTAAGCGCTCTCTCTCTCTCTATCCCTCTGTCTCTGTGTCTGTTTGTTTGCGCAACTTACAAACGTTCTACTCCCTCTGTGACCTAGACCCAAGCACATAACTGGTTTTAGCTCTTGTCCGCTAATACTCTTGTTGTTGCTCTTTGCTGAGCAACGATCCTATGTGTTAATAACTTTAATTGTGTCATTTTGTTTGAGCCAAACAAATAATTTTCTATTATCGTGCGGCGCAATTCGCCTTCCTCGCTAACTGTTCGGTTAATACTGAATTCTTGTTCAGCTGGCCGAAGCTTTATGGGCAAAGTTTTATAAACACTATCATGACGTATTTGTTTATGTTAGTTGTGTTTTTCATAATCATAAAAGCTCTCATAGCTCTCTTGCTTGCTATGCGCTCCTAGTATTCTAGTACGAAAATCGGTAGAAACGATCATGAGATGAGGTCTATCATATGCATATGCACATTGTATGTATGTTTGTAAAACTAAAATTTCTCTCTTAATAATTATATATAAATGCGATAAAATTAACCAAGTTACTTTGTTCTAGATAAATAAGGCATAGGCCGGCCATCATGGGATATTCAAACAAGCATGTAGCATACATATTTTCGTAAATTGCGAGAGTGTGCATTTAATCAGTAATGTACATATAGATCATTAATATATTCATTTGACCCACTACAGTATGTACAATATCAATGTGTACCAAGGGTAGGAAAAATAACCCTTTTTGCTACAATCACGCTAAATGAATGCTTTGCGTACTAATTGTTTAAAATCGTGCTCACTGTTTAGTGAAAACAATGAAGTGATGAGATTTATCGCCCTATTCTGTGCACTCTATCAAATGAATAAATAGACTTTAATAGATTTTAATAGACAGTAAGTGATAAAACATTTTTACTGGATTTTTTGATAGAGTTGCTCATATAGAAATGCTTTTTACACTATTTATTACAACTTTTTTAACGGCTCCTCCTCATCAGGTGATGTCAAAATATTTCTACATTATAAACCCACTGCTGAAATGGAGAACAGCGTGATTTGCTGCGTTTTTGCAATCTTTTTGTAAAATGATGAAAAATGATGGCCTATTATGAAAAACAGCTTTTTTGTGATAGTGTAGCTTTCAATGTGCGCGAGAATAACAAAAATGACAAAAGCCTCTGTCTATTCAACTATTAAGAAATTTTTAGATAGAGTGCTTCGAATAGGGCGGTTAGTATAAACATTTATTGCAAAAATAAGCTTCAAAATTAGTTTTGTGGAAAAAGATTATTAAATAACATATGTAATACAAAATATGTGTATACAGTGAAATTCTTCATAGCACGATGCCCAACGTCGCAGTGTGTTTGTGCAGTTATGCGAGTTGTCCCGTTATGGGGACAACTCTTTTATTTTAAAGGTATTGTTTGAGTCACCCAAACGGACAGAAATTGTCATTTATTTAATAAGTAGTACAAATTTATGAATATTAAAGAATGATAATTACGACATATATATTCCAAACATGGAAAACCAGGTTACTTGGGTAAAAAAATTTAGTTATAGTAGATTGCTTATACATGGATTGCTTTAATTTCCAATGTTGGGTTTCAAAATGAGTCCCTACTCACATCATGTGGTCATCTCTGAAAAAATGCTTTAAAAGCGCAACTTCTTTCAATACCCCATCATACTGGGGGTCACTAACTGCTTCATTTGCTTCGTCGTCAGATGTACTCATCTCCGCTGTATCTAATTATAGGCGAGCAAACGTAGCTGTCGGGACTTGGGCCAAGTCTTACATACAATGGTACGTGATCTGGACTGAGGTCGGTTGACTCAGCGATTGACAGAGCTGTGGAATGAATGCCATTGAAAACAGCAAAGTCGACAACGTCCCGCGACCTTGAGGCATCATACCCTTACAACGTGGGTGATACGGTGGCTAAAATTTCTCTGGAAGCTTTTATTATGCTCTTGTAAAGTTTCTTTCCTCTTGGTGAGGCGAGTCTGGAGCCCCATAGTATATGCTTGGCATTTGAGTCCCCGCCACCGAGGGATTTGGAACAAGTAGGTTGAAGAAGGTGGGACCTGGTGGAAAATAAATGACTGCGATGATCGGGCTGCCTTGAGTTGTGTGTATGCTGACTGAAGTGCTTTGAATGGAATCGGCCCAATGGTTTCCAGCGGGAGGTGACGTAGCGATGACCGGGTGAGTAACGCGGCCCTTCTCGCATACGGTTATGAATCTCGGATATGAGTATGACGTCAATGAAGTTGACCGCCATGAATACTTTCAACTCATTTCTGCGATTTAGGACACCATCGGCGTTACATATGGCAAGGTTCATGTGTGATCTGACTGCATCTCTATCAGGTGATCAAAGTTTTCGTTAAGGCTGTGCAAACCAGCCACCCCAGCCGAGAGTTGGTCAGACTGGTAAGGAGACCAGATTTAGACGATGCCTATGTTGGGCGGGAGATGTAGATGGTGATTCAATTCGTCGTTGCCACCATGGTGTGGGTGTCCACTAGGACGTCGGATGGGCAGCGGATGAGTCCTGTGGTGACTCTTCAGGTGACTTGCCTTGTTTGATTGCTGTTGTGGTGTGTGGTGAGATTGTGTGCGGTGTGTATAGGTTGTGTGATTTGTTATTGTGGCTACATGTACAGGTTTGGCACAGTCATGGATGAAATATCTACCTCACCATAGGAGGCGAGCTAATTGTGGAAATATCTACATAATCCCTTCGCGGTGTACTTTCATTGCATCGAAAGTCTAGGGTAGCTGGGACCCAAACGTTCGAACTAATGAGTATTAATCATCAGGACTGCTCTTAATAGCTCTTACAAACGATTGTTTTGATCTAATAATATAAACGATTTTTAGTAAGAAGCAAGCAGCTTCTTAATATCAAATATCTCAATTTGGAAATAAAATGCTGAATCAGCCACAATGTCAGGGAGGTAAGAGACTTCCTTATAGCTCAACACTAAGAATATCTCCTTTCTTGATTCTTCGTATCCGAAAAAGGCAAATATGAATTTTAGCATTCGACTCAAATAATCTTTATAGGCTGTTTACAGGCAGAAACATTGGTTATACAGTTGGATCTCAGCGAATTAATAGGTCGATTTGAATGGAAAGGTTATCGGCGAGGCAAAGGCATATTTTGAAGAGGTGGACAAACATTCTGGACATTTTCGGGACCAATAATGAAATCAGTTTACTTTGGAAAGTAGAAATAAATAGTTAAATAACTGTTGACTTCACTCCTAACACAGGTCTATGTGGTTATTGCACGTCACTTGCCGCTCACTTTATATATGACAATTTTGCTATTCTTGGACAATGTTTTGAAAGTCAGATTATTTGCACTATATCAATGTAGGTTTAATGTAAATATGGTTTCATTGATTTTAATTTTGAGGCTCAAAATTCTTGTTTATAATAGTACAGTCAAAGCTTAGTACCCTTTTATAGTATTACTTAAATATTACTTACTTAATAGTATTACTCCCTTGTGGCGTCCAATTTTTGGCGCCAATGCTTAACATAACCTCACAAATTTTCTTATTCACCGTTAAAGCAATTAAAGCTTTCCTGTCAACTGTTGACACTCACATGCGCTCTATCGTTGTCGCTCTTTTTTCAACATGCGCTCTCAAGCGTTACTTCCTTTGTGTTGGCTACCACTGGTTGACACACAGCTGAAATTATATTCTTACGCTCAAACGACGAAAGCGCGATGAAAAACCTCATTACCAAAGCTTGAGTGAATTTTCAACGCTGCGCTGTGCTGTATGGGAAATGAAATGTGGAAAATGCGCGTGTGAGTCGTCTGAAAGAGTCTGCTTATCGATTGCGAACGTAACAGTTTCTCGTGTCTCTATGTGTGCGTGGAAAAAGGTCGAAAAATATTTGCAAGAAATAATATTCGTTTGAAGAAAATTCGGTGAAAATGGTGAAAATTCTTTAACAAAAGGTAAATTGTGTTAACAGCGACTGTTTTAAGCCATATAGACATTGAAAAGTTCACTTTAACTAGTGTGGCCTTCAAAAATTTGGGAACGGGTGTAAAAATGAATTTTTTTAATGAAAATATACATATATATTCAAAAAATATTGTTCCACTGTGAAAAAAGTTTAAACAAATGTAAATAAGAAGAAGCAAGTGCACTAAAAGAAAGTTTGTGTGGAAAAAAATTGTGTTTGCTTTGGTTTTCGGTATACCTAAAAATAGTACAAGAGCCTGTGAAGTGACTCAAAGCCTGTGGAAGTAACTCAAATTGCTACAAGGAAATTATTATATAAAAAAAAAATAATCTACCAAAAATATTTGGAGTCGTCAAAGTGTTATATTTGAAAGTTGGGTTTTAAACAATTTTCCACAAAAAATATTAAAACAGTAGAGTCTCATCCACTTTCTCTCAACAGCCACTAAGCTGACTGCTGTTGAAAAGGGAATTTAACAAAAACAAACAACAACTAAGTAAGATACACATATATAGATATATATATAGCGAGAATACCCATTTACAATTCTAGACGCTAGCGTAAGTGTCCAAAGAAGCATAAGAAAAAGCATGAAAAGCGCTTCGAAATCACACACCACAACATGATTTGTAGCTCAATTGAAGTGTAGCTTAATAAGGTTAGAATCACTCAAATATGTATGACTCAAAATTTTCACTTCTGCTCAAAGAATGGACTCGAGCTTTTTGCTCGACCGTGAATAACATTTTCCCCTGCAAGTGGGTCTTCTTCAATTGCGTCTAATTCTGTTGTCATATTGTTAATCATAGCAATAGCAAGAACAAACCTTTTCAATGTTAAGTCTTCTATGTAAGTCTCACTCTACGTCCTTCTTCTTTAACACCATTGCATGGCATTGTTTACTGTTTTGCGCTTCGGTTTGATTTCCATTATGTTTTTGTTTCGACATAATTTCTTAATGGAGAATTTCTTTAAAGAAAATTAAAGCGATTGCAATGAGTTAATAAAAAATTGCATAGTCTCACATAGTCCCCCTCAACCCTTACGGGTGGTTTTAATATGACTATGACGCCATATGTGATGCTTGCCTAGAATAATTTCAAGGTAACTAAAACTGTCCTAGGAAATTTGTTGCCATTGTACTCGTATTTCACATGATGTTGATCGATTTTTTCGCGTCACTGACATAGTTCCTCACAGACAGTCAGCGAAGCAGTTGAAGCATTCAGCTGGGTTGTTTGTATCCGCCAGCGTACTTAGCTAAGATCAAGTTGTCATTAACAGGGTGTGCCATCTCAGTCGTATACATCTCAAAGGATGCTAATCTGTAGGAATTCGACATTCGTCGAATACTTCTACTTGCTTCAACTGAAGTTGAAATCTATAAAGTATCTAAAATCGACCGAATTGCTAACCAAATTCTACTTTTCTTTTCTCCATTTTTATTTAGGGATTCCGAAATTGGAGTGAAGTACTTAAAATTCTAGTTTTTAAACAATTCTTTTTTTTATATTTTTTTTTTATAATTAAATTATAACATTTAACGCAGTAAACTGCATAACACATTTGTCGGATTTAAAGAATAATGACGTGACAATAAACAATTCTAAAACAGAGAAAATTCTCAAATGTTTCTTCGTCCTCCTTTCCGAGGCAACTGCTTTAAAATCGTTGACGTATTGTAATGACATCAACATATCGTATTGTAATAATTCCCCAAAAGTATCCACATTTCCTTGCCGTATTTGAAGGCGTTTAGACATACAATACTCTAAATATAATCTTTAGAATCAACTTTCAATTACCCCATTTTAATTGAAAGTTAATATACTCGTTTATAAATGTAAGCATCTTTAAGCGCCATTAATCTTTCGATAGTCCAAAGCTATACTGTTTAACATAATCATAGCACGTTTGAATGCCGAATTTCATTAATACCTTAAATGCCCACTCGAGACATACAACAATTGCGTACTTAAACAGCTTAAAGAGCGAGAAGCGTTTGCGGCACCCATTTTGAAGGCGTCAGAGAACAACAACGACAACGACAACAACAACAACAACAACAATAATAATGAGAATTTGACTTTATTGTTTACAATTGACTCATTTACTCCGCACTTTTCTTGTCGTAATTTCGCATTCATTGTGCAGCACCAACTAGACAATGATGATTGAAAAACGCTGAGTACCAACGAAGATAAAATACGCAAAACGAAATAATTATTGGCTGACAAAAGCAGACAAAAGGAAGTCAGGACAACGAAGAGGCAGGCACAGACGGCGGCGAAAAGGAGGGCAATAAGTCTAGCGTGTGATAAAACGCTCATTAGGTATAAAAGCGACTAGTGTAATTTAGCACGTTACTTCCTGTTTGAGCCCAGACGAAAGCAGTTCTACGAACGGAACATAGCATGAATCCTTACGGTGGTGGTGGTGGCAACGCAAATCCTTTTGGGGCACCTGCTGCTAGTGGCGGTTATGAGCAACAAAGCCCCTACGGCGGTGGTTATGGTCAGCAACAAGCAACAGGTGGCTATGAACAGGCCGGTGGATATGGTCAGGACTACGGTCAGACGAGCGCCAACTTCGGCGACGCAGGTGGTGTACAACCAGCACCCGTCTACGGTGCAAGGCCACGAGTCGATGTCGAAGCGGCCGGCGAAGTGGATCCGACATTGTGAGTGCTTCAGAACGTGGTTAATTAATTGACGCCATATTGATATATGACGCTGTCTTTCTCATAGATATCCCGAGGCCAAAGAATCAACGCACAAAATACGTGGTCATGCCGATGTCATTGAAATGTTTTTCGGTCCCACGGAACATGAATTGATTCCGGTGAAAAGTTTTTACTTCTTCTTCTATGCCGCTTTTGGTTCGCTCTTTCCGCTAATGGGCGTCTACTTCAAGCAAATGGGCATGAATCCGGGCCAGTGTGGCGTTTTGATTGGCATGCGTCCATTTGTAGAATTTCTATCGGCACCTTTCTGGGGCTCATATGCGGATAGGTGAGTTATACGCTTAATCTAGTAGTGGGTATAAGTTGAGTTAATGGCTAAACTTCTTTGCAGATGCCGTAATGGCAAGAAACTTTTGCTAGCTTCACTAGCCGCTTGGGTGCTCTTCACCATACCGTTGAGCTTTATCAAACCTGAGCCGGTCAATTGCATAGAACGACGTAATTTGACCGATTTTGTTTTGACATATACGCGCACCAAACGTGATCTTTCGGCCTTTGATATGGCGAATTTGCATACGCATAGTATTGAGAGCTATGACGATAGAACCATGAATAGTCACGCCACCATGCCTGGCGAGGAAGTGGAACATGAGATGCATAGCAGGTAAGTAGAGTTGAGAAAGTTATAGTTCTCACATGCTGTAAATTTGAAATACCTAAAGTGGCTATAGATGACGACAATAGATGATTGATTTGTTCGATTTTCTTACAGACGGAAGCGTTCTTTACTCTTACCACGCATTGATGCCGGCATTTCGCCCATACATATTAATTTCGTTAGCAATTACGATCATAAATCGCATCAGGATTATGTTAGTCCAATATTCTCATCCATGGTCTATCGTACGCCTGTAAGTTTCCCTTCTAAGCTTTCTATATACATAATTAATAAGTGATTCCCACAGGATATACAAAAAGCCTTCTTCCTGCTGTTACTTGTCATACTGATTGGTGAATTCTTTAGTGCACCAGCGATTACACTCGCCGATTCGGCTGTGATTACACTGTTGGGCGAGGATGCGGACAAATACGGCCACCAGCGCATGTTCGGCTCTCTAGGTTGGGGCATTTCAATGTTCTTCGTTGGTATTGTGCTGGATCATTCGACTTCCTTCTCCAATCATCCCTGCGGCGCTGGACATATGGAAAAGAATTACAACGTTTGCTTCTCGATATTCGCTGTGCTCATGACCTGTGCCATCATTTCGGCAGCGCGCATCAACTTCAAATACGATCCAATTGATTTGGAACAACAAGAGACCACTAATGTGGACGATCCCAATAGAAAAGCCGAAGAGGAGTCCATGAATCAGTTGGCCGCCCAGTTAAATTTGCCATCGCTAGCTGTGGGTAGTGGCAGTGGCGTAACGGGTGTAGGTGCCGGTGGTACCGTTCGTGCGCCACATGCGAATATTGGCGCCGAATCGAAATTGTTCGCACAGACCACAACCGAGCTCCCCGAATGGGTGACTGTACTGACTCACTTTAAAGATCTGAAAACCGCTTCGTTTTTGTTTGTCGCTTGGTTTATGGGCTTCGGTATTGGTCTGATATTTACGTTTCTTTTCTGGCATCTGCAGGACTATGGCGGCACACCAACACTTTTCGGTGTTGCGTCTGTGATCAATCACGTATCCGAGATATTTGCTTACTTCTTTAGTTTCCGTTTGATTACACAAATCGGTCATGTTAAGGTGCTTTGCTTGGGTCTAATAGGCAATGTTCTTAGGTTCTTGTACATTTCGTACTTGACTAACCCATGGATGGTGTTACCCTTCGAGCTGATGCAGGGCATCACACATGCTGCCGTCTGGGCCGCTTCGTGCTCGTACATAGCGCACAACACGCCAAAGCATTTGCGTGCCTCATCACAAGGCGTGCTACAGGGTATTCACCACGGTTTGGGGCGAGGCTGCGGTGCAATCATTGGCGGCATGTTTGTCACCTACTATGGCACTACTACTACCTTCCGTTGGTATGGCATTGCTTGCTTATTCGTCTTGGGCTTCTTCATCTTTGTCAACTTCTATCGTAAGGAGCAAGGTTTCATCTCCGATATACCTGTTACCGAGGATCCACATCATGTAAGTAGTGTGCCATTTGCAACTATAGTTATAACTAATTTGAAACATCCTCTCAAGGTCGCTGAGGAAACTTCTCATCTGGCACCACATGGTGTGCCCAGTAATCCCATACCGCGTGCCCTCTCCAATGCGCGTCTTAATGAAATGAACCCGAATGGCGGCACTGGTAACTCTTATGGCACTTACCAGACCACTGGCGGTAATCTGGATATACCCGGCGCAAATCCACATAATCCATTTGCTCAGTAAGCTGTTATAAGTTTCGGTTTATAAATTTTCTATAAGTTAACTGCGAATTTTAAGAAAGGGTTTCTGCGATCTGAACCATTTTGAGAAGGATATTGTTAAGGAGTCATTCAAGTATTACCTAAGCCATATTTATCATCATTTACAAAATAAGAAAATTCTGGAACTTGTAAAAAATTTCCTTTTTGGCTACTTTTCCTTCCAAACGCATCTCACACTAAATGTGCTTACTTAATACTTGAAGAGAAATAAATAATTCACAGGATCTAATCTTATTTAATGTATCAATTGTTTTACCATTATTTAGTTTGTCAAAGATCCAGATCAGATAGTAGCTGTTACCTCGGATAGATAAACTTATTTTAATGAATTGCAAGAAATGTTTTGATCCAAAAAGATGAATTTTTAATATAGTATTCCTAGAATATATTTTTGATATTTTTAAAATATTTTTGTGTACTATTGATGTTATAGATCTGGATTTTAATATTGAATATCACAAATAATTATCTTGCAAAAAGATATAAAATGATCTCAAAACACTCTTAATCAGATCACAGCTGGCATTATTGATTAGTTGTACGATCAAATCAAAGTTGCGATGAGGCTCAGGACCTCAGTACCATTAGAGGCAGTTTTATTAATACATCTAAAAATAAGTCTTAAAGTTTTGGGAACTCAATGAGTGCGAAAACTAGTAATTCTGAGTGGATCTCCAACCCAAAACTTGTCGTTTAAATTAAATATGTTATTTGTTTATCTATGCCAACTCGTATTGTCAACAATCAGTTATACTATTTCGTTACCAGAAATCTAGCAAATTTTATATTGTTCTAAATAAAAATAATGCTATCTGCATAAAATAGTCATAATCGCATAATCATTGGATCGAATAGAGCGAACAACACAACAATCTACACTTACATATACTCGCAAATACTCATATATATATACATATATATATAGCTGGGAAACGAGAGCTGCCGCTATGCATGCTGCATGCTGTATAATATTGGCACTAAATGATAAATCGATAGAACAAAATATATAAATGAAGACATATCTTGGATATTGGCCTATATTGTAGAGCAGAAATATTTGTTGCTTATATTATTTGCTTATATATATTTATACAAGACATAAACTATGGGAAAATATATAAATATATTTTATATATACCGTATATGCATAACACAAGATCTTAGTTAAATTGCATTTGTTTTGAGTTAACAAGTGTATGGAATAGCAATACAAATACATATATAGAAGTTATGTTTTAGAAAATACCTTAAATGAAATGTTATAGGGGAAATACATACATAAGTGACATGGTAACGATATGAGGAATATTTATAGCAATATATGTAGGAGTGTTTATTCAACTTAAGGCGAACTTACTGAATACAAGTATATAGGAAAGAGTGATATAAACTCTTATACGAGTAAACTATAGAAAAGCACAATAAAATCAGCTTTTACAAAAGAATGGTTCAATAAATGGGATTAATTTTTACTGATATATTCAAATCGAATATATTTTTTATGTTATGTGATTATGTTATCTAAATTATCAACACAACAATTAACGTCGGCGTGGCGCAGTAGAATAAGCGCCGACTTTGCATTCGTAAGGCCCGAGTTCGATTCCGATTCCCGGCGTCGAGAAGCAGGAAGTGGATCTCTGTAATCTGCTGTCCTAATGTAATGTGAATTCTCGCATATACATTATACAGATGAATTATGTCACATTTACACATTATATATATATACAAACCTAGGCGAGGTTATTTCATTACTTACTTCCGTCTGACCTCTTCCTCAATGGAGGATTGGGTTTAAGGCACAGGGTATATTACGAGTTCTCAGTAACTTATGCTATGCTTGCTTTTGCTTTTCATTATACTCTTTTTTTTTTTAAATAGAAACTACAGCTATTAATACTCATACATCTAAGCAGCTTATATTATATTAGGCTTAAAATTAATTTACATCGCAATCATATCACAATTTAAATTATAGTTTAAGTGGTCCAACAGTATTTTTATAGTTTTGTTGCATACAGAATAGAAAAGCATAGAGAAATTTATATAATGGCAAAGTATGAAGTAAAGATTTAGAAGAATATGGCAATGAATGCTTACACACATACTCACATACCTAAATATTGTACCTTTACACTGAGTGAAAGCCTATGTGAAATGAATTCAGAAGAAAAAAAAAATACAAATGCAGAACAAACGATTGATATTATGCAAATGCGCCTCATTGCAATCAACTGTTGACATAGTTTAAACGAATAAAAGTAAAACTAATAGGTCTAAAAAGAAGATAAAATATTAAAAATATATAAATTCGTGTATAAAAATTTATAAAACATTTCCATGTCATTGAACAAAGCAAGAAAGTATGCAATTTTGAAATGAAACAAAGTTTTGGTTTGATTGGGTCATAGGTTTGGCGCAAAACTTTCTGCAAATTACACAAGATTTTATTTTGAATGTTCTCATAAAAAAAAATTTAAAAATATATATATAAAAAAAAATTGAGTATAAACAACCAAAACGTGAACTTACAATTTATGTATTTTATAGTTGAATGAATGAAAATGTCTAAAAAAATATTTATATTGTCTTAACTATCATTAGCAATATTTTACTGATATTTATAAGTAATATTATTGTACAGCAGCAATAATATTATTTATTAGCGTATTTAAATATTTAAAAATATTGAAAAAATTAAAACAAAGGTAAATACATTTATTTAGTATTTATAAATTTCACTAAAAATTATGTTGATGATTATCGAGTTCTATATTAAATTATACAAAAAATATACAAAAAAAAAAAAAAACAAACAAACAACTTAAATCGATGAAAAATCACATGGAATATATAAATCTCTATATATATAGTATATGTTATATATAAATATGTAAATGTGAAGCGAAAAATTAACTATTTAATAAAAATATTTAAATGCCGAAATACTTACTAATAATCATATTGGAAGAAATGTATGTGGAAGAATGTATATATTTTCCTTTACACGTTTCTTTCGAAAGTCAATAATTGATATCATTTGTTTTTAATGTCCATATTTCTGCACCGTACGTAAGCACTGGTCGTATTATTGTTAGATAGAATTTTAGAGCGAAACAACTTAATGTTCGCGTAGTACGCCCTGTTCGCAGACTTGATTCTCTCGGCGATAGCAATTGTTGAGTCTTTATTTTCCGATAACGTGAAGCCCAAGTATTTGAATTCAGTTACGTTCTCAAAAACATAATCGCCGATTATCAAAGTCATTACGAGTTATGTTTTGCGATGATCGAATCATGATTGACATTAAGTCCTAAGACCTTAGTTCTTTATTCAAACTGCTTCATTTTGCTGATCAGAACATTTTTTCATTTGGCCATTATGAGCACATCATCATATTTGGAATTTCTGTTGAAGATGTTTCCATCTGAATTTAACGCCTTAATAACTGTGTGAAGCATTAGATTAAATATTAGAGCAGACAGAGCATCTCCTTGTTGCACTCCGGACAATACTCTGAAAGGCTCAGATACTTCACCTTGAACTAGTACTTTACTGGTCGTGTTCTCTCAGTTTCAATGGAATACCAAGCATTTGCAGACAGAATTTTATTTGTTTTCTATCTATACTATCGATAGCCTGCTTAAAGTCCACAAAAAGGCAGAAAAGGTCTATATTGTGTTCATAAAACTTCTCAATATTTGGTTCACCACAAAACCTTGGTCGACAGCTGATCTGTCGCTTCAGAAACCACATTGGTACTCATACATTATTTCTTCGGCGTAGACATTTCTTCTTTGCTATATAATGTTGGTAAATACATGATAGCCAGTATTGAGTAGGGATATACCTCTATAGTTTTGGCATTCAGTCTTATGGCATTTTTTATGTATAGGTACTATTATGCTGTTTAACCATTCATTAGGTATTTTATTTGTACGCCATGTACTTGTAATTAGAGTATAAATTTCATTGTTCAGAGCGTGTCCACCATATTTTAGTAATTCCGCAGGTATTCCATTTTCGCCACTGCTTTTACCATTTTTCAGTTTTGCTATAGCTACTCTCACCTCTTTCAAGGTTGGTTCTTCGACATAGGTTTCAGCTGTATATATTCTGTTCATTATTTGCCTTCTATCACTAATTGTCGAACCATCTTTGCCCTTACATATATTTGTTCTTGGCTGGAAGGCTTTGGTTTGCCTCTTTTATTTTCTGATACATGGCCTTGAAATTATTTTCAGAAAAATCCAAGTATTCAATCCTTTCAATATTTGTTATTAACGTTAAATTTTCTCACCTGTTTTCTCCTGCATATATTGGCATAAGAATACATAGCGCACATGTAGAGAACAATGCCTTTCCAACCATATAATTTTCATTAAAATATATTGACATTAAGTAAGGTAAAAAGGGTACAAAAAATTAAAAATAGGTACTAATATATAGATTTTGTCATGGCTATTATCAGCGCATGGCTATTACTGCTTCAAAAACGGTACAACGCACGAATATTCTTGATTATATATCTATATTCTTCTATATATAAAATTTGAAGTGTGTGTCTGCTTGTTTGTCCGTTAAAGACGCCGAAACCGCTGTACCGATTTTGATGAAATTTTAGAGGAAGCTCAAAAATAGCCTGTTCAATAATCCTGTGAATTTTGGTGGGTTAATTTATGGGTTAATTCAATTTATTTATATGAAATCAATATTACTTCAACAGTTTGCCAGTGAGGAGTATGTCAAATTCGAAATCGAAAGAATGTTAAAGAAAAATAATAAGAAATATTTCTTTATTTGTTGTTGCTCCTGATAGGGAAAGAAAAATATCGTATATCACAAGGGCCTTCACTGAAGAGAATCAACCTATGTAGCAAAATAAATAGCTTCAATAAAACAAATTTCTTACTGATACGCCATTGAAATACTTGATTTTTGTACTTTTATTGAATTTTTATTTTGTTCGTTAATACCGGAAATACTTATAAAAATTTATTTATAATAATATGACTGGATTATACAACACAAAGCTTCATCTAGGTGTATAGTTGTATTGTTCCTTGGATCAACCACTCCATAGTTCAGATCTAACTACAAGAATCTTTTATTTTTTACTAAAAATATAAAAATTTAACTACTTGAGGGGTGGTTTTCTAACAATAAGGAGAGTAGGCTAATGAAAAGCTAATGAAAATATCATGAAAAGGCATTATAGTTCCAGATGATCTTTAAAGAAAATAAGAGTAAACAAGCCCATCATTACCCAAAATCGCTGAAGCGAAGGATGAAAAGGAGTATAAATCTATTAATCAGATTCAAGGTTTTACTTTTTAACTTATTAAGCTGAAATTTAATTTAAATGATTGTAGTACCACAGCCATAAATTTTGATAATTTACAAATTATTACATAACAAATCTAGTTAAACTTCAGGTAAGCTGAATTTCATCTATGAAATGGCCAAAGGTGGCCATGTATTTCACAAACAGAATGCTGCATAGTTGCCTAGTTTATAGCAGTTTTTATAGCCTATTTTCTTTTTCCGAGCCAATGGCTCCTTTGCCCAATATTTAAAGTTTTTATAGAAGCAAACAGTTAGTTTTTCATACACTTGATCTCAACTGCAAAAGACTATTTCATGGGTGCTTATCTAGTTTGATAAGTTTTAAGGAACGAGTAGATAGATCTTATATGTTATTCTCATAGAATAATCGAAACTCCTAATGAAATTTCAAGTTTATTTGTTACATCTTTAAATAAGTCACAGCATTCCCCATTTAACTGTGGCCACCTCTAAATCACATCAAAATGCTGGAAGCGCCTGGAATTCACTTATTCATTCAGTTAAAGTCCTGTACTTCCCCACTCCCTACAAAATATGTATGTATTTCAACATTCCTCAGCACCTCAACTACGCTGCGTTTATATATGAGCATAATTTGTGCTGCGCGTTTTGTTTCTACTCATCTCCCCACCATTCACCCGTTTCACTCGTACATAATCAACGCGAGTACTTTCAACTTTGCTTTTCTAGCTGCACTAATAAATTGTATGACTTTTCGAAGTTTTTCCATTCTTCTTTTTTCTAACAACACTTGGAAAGTTTATCAGAAAAAAAAGGCATAGAATTTTAAAAAAATTCTAAAAATGGCTGTGGCATTCCGGAAACGGATCAAGTTTTTTCACTCATTCGCGAATGCGATTTGTTGGAATTTTAACGTGCGCACTCACGCCCACTCTCATATCCCCTACGCTATTTCATTCTCTCTGCACACTGTCTCAGCCTTAGCTGACATGCAATTGTTTAGCTGTCAGTTGTAGAGGCGTGGTAGCATGTTGCTTTACTCTGCTTTTGCTGCAATGCATTGTCTTCATACACCTCAGCCCTACTCCCCTCATCCATCTATTCAAGACCGTCGCTGATAAATGAAGTTTTAGTGGCTTTTGACCCACTTAATAAATTGTTAAAGTTGAAAAATGTGCTAGAATATTGTAAAATTGTTTTTTGTGTTGCGAATTTACTCTTGATTCAGTCTTTGCTTTAGTTCAGTTCAGTTGAATTTAGTTTTTCATTACATTTCATTTTTCTCACTCTTTATTTTCCCCTTTTCACTTCTGTGAATGCTGCTGCATTTTAGTTGAAATGGTATTAGGGTTAATTTAAAAGTTGTCGTCGTCGTCGTAGTAGTCGTTGCTGCCACTTCTGGCGGAAGCTCTACGCCAACTATGCTCATTGCTAAGTTGCAGTCTTGCAATGCAAAAAGTTAGATTTTTTTGGTGCTTCCTTAAATAATTCTATTTGTTTGCATAACTATTTGAGGTTGACTTCATGGAGTTTTGTTAAGGTGTGTCAGTTTTTAAATGATAAAATATGATAATTATGGAATGCGTAAATATAAATCAAGTTGTGAAAAAAAAAATTAATTAACAAAACAATGTTGGCTATATATATAAAATTGGAAGTATGTTTGTCCGTTATGGACGCCGAAACCGCTGTACCGAATTTGATGAAATTTTCAAGGAATCTCTGTAATAGCCTTTAGAAGGTTATTGTGAATTTTTGTGCGTCGTCGAATTCGCTAAATATTAAGACAACCCAATCTTCAGATGCTTTTTCAAACTGTGCAGATATAAATAAAATTAAAACAATGCAGCATTTGATAATGTAGTTTGCCGGCAGTGCTGCTCAGACTGTACAAAGAAAGGTTCAAATAAAAAAATCGAAAAAGTAAAGATTTCAAAATGCCACCCAAAAAGGAAACACTGGAAGATCAACGAAAAAATCACAGCAGTAGACATTTAGGGTTTATTATGGGATTATATAAAGTTCTACAATTTATTTAGACTTTTTGAAATGACAATAAATGTTTTAATTACAGGATTTAAGATCTTTTCTATGTGACCGACTGATATGCAAGCCAGCAAGATTACTTATGTTATATGTACAGTATATACATACATTCATGTATCCCTCAAAATGTTCAATATATAAGGCCTAAGTTTTAGTTATGTGAACCATTGGAGACAACTAACTTCTGGTGTATTATTATGTGTTTTTTGTTGTATAAACGTATATAAATATGACGTGTCACTACGTTTGTTCACGCTAATCTCCGAAACCAACCAACGGCATTCAATGAAATTTTGGAAATGTGTAGCTTGAAATATAGAATAGTTTAGGACATGGTATCGATCGACTTGGGCCAGTTAAATTCACTTTAATTGCTTGGACTTTCACAATATAATCCGCGCTTTATAATTTTCCTTCGTAATTTAGATCAGCCCAAACTATGTAAGTACGGTAAGATTGGTGATCAAATGCATTTTGGGAAATCTAATATTAGCGAAATTGAATGGAAAATTCATGGAAGATACGAAATTGTTGTCATGCATACCAATGGTATCTTCAGATTCACCAACTCATTTTAAGTGCTTACCATTTTCTATTCGTTTGACCTGTGCAATGATCACGAATAAGGCGCAAGGCCAAACATTACATTCGAAAAATTCATGTTTCTCTTACGTACAACTTTATTTCCTATGAGAGAACAACGTTTACTTGCCCACTAGTCCTTTCATAATAGTAACGTTTAACGTTTAGTAAGTTATGTAAACAAACCCAATAATCTAAACAATCATACACCGTATATATTAAAATGTCATTCCAGGCGACTTAAGAATTGAAATTCGAATAAATCCCAACTAATAGTAAAATTCCACAAAGCAATATAAAATATGTTAAAATACAGAAATAACAAGCATAAAATGTGCTAAAGCCAAATGGCATTTATTTTAGATCAAATCGCAAGCAACAATAGCAACAACAAGAAAGTGAACGATGACAACGACATGGATAACAACAACAATGAAAGCCACTTAAAACTGTCACAAGTAAAGACCACACAGCAGAAAAAAAGAGAAACTAAGCACCAAGAAACCTATACCTATTTGACAAAAGGCGAACACATGCCGAGCCATCGACCAGGCAGACACGACTAAAAAGGAAGACATCGCTTGGCAATTTCACAGACAATGCACGAAGAGAAAAATTGCATTCAGAATAGAAAAAAAAAAGAAAATACAAAAAGGAGAAGGAAAATGGCGAAGAAAATTTAAACAAAATACAACTCATTTAAATAAATGCAAGGGTACGCAAAGCTTAACGAGGAACAAGGATGCGCCATGAGAATGCGAGAGTGAGATCTAAAAATAATAGAAAAAGAAAAAGAAATAAATAAAAAATCAACGTGAAATTATTGCCGTTTCAACAGTTGTGTCCTTTGCGTGCATGTTGAAAAGCACTGCAAGTGCTTCAACTTAAAATTGTTGCTGTTGTCAATTGTTGTTGTGGTTTCGTTTATATGTGTGCAAGTGTAAGTGTCTTTTGTGGTTTTTTATACTCTTCACGATATGAATAGTATTATAAGTTTGTAGTAAAGTTCGTAACACAATGAAAGAGACTCCGTTCATAATAAATTATTATATAAATGGATCTATTGTATGTAATACATTGCTATACTGATTGGTTTCATCGAGCTGAGTTATATGGGCTATGTATATATATCAATAAATCCTTCAGTGATTGATTTTAAGTGCTGCAACTTTTATGGGTTTCGAGATCTTATAATATATTATCAAGTTCTTATTTTTTTACTACATTCTTACATTTTCGTTTTTTGACGCATCGAACTGTATTTTGGACAGACGTAATGTGGTATCCATT
This sequence comes from Cacoxenus indagator, assembly GCA_035041755.1. Taxonomy (NCBI): domain Eukaryota; kingdom Metazoa; phylum Arthropoda; class Insecta; order Diptera; family Drosophilidae; genus Cacoxenus; species Cacoxenus indagator. Next base: position 1,611,631 of record JAWNKX010000240.1, read on the forward strand.
CATAAAAGCTCTGAATTCTCAGGCTGTTGGACTTTGGGTTAAATTAAGTTCTTACGTCTTTGATATTTCATAAGAAAAATTGGGTCATCGACATAAAATAAAAAATCTTTGGATTACTGGATCGAGGATTTTATATCAAATGGTTGATTAAGTTCTTTGGGTGTGCAGTGTATTACAAATTCGGTGGTGCCAAAGTAAGCTTTGCATAGCACTTATACCCATCCGAGTATCTGCAAACTGCTGTTGCTCCTTCTACTGGTATTCCGTCTGCTATTTTTTCGATTGCAACTGCTTTTGCTATGTCCTGTTGCTACCCCAAGGACACAGCCATCTTTCAATGCATTCTTCTGAAGTTATTTAAGTGCTTTGAGCGTCATACAAGGTTGCGAAGTTACTTACTCGTATTCCATACGCAATGTCTTATTTATTTGTTGGAATTTTGAATTTGAGTTTTAGTTATTTTTTTCTTCATTCCGCTGCAGTATTTATTTTTATGCTAGCCATTGTGTGGCTTTGTTAAGTACGCTTTGCACTGTCATTATTTATATTTTTTGTGCGTAGTTATTGTGGAGTGGCCTGGCGGGTTTTGTGCAACAATCCTACAGACCAGCTTTCTTATGCAAATGCTTGATTTCACTGCCGTTGCTTATTTTCGCAAAAAAGAAGAACAATAACAACAAGGAAAAAAGAATTGTTTATGCACTTTATATCAACTCCTTTCGTTTAACTTGGGGCAGAGACTAAATAAAGCACTTCCTCATGGCTGTGCCGCGTTGCACATTGGTCGGTGGCGACCACAGTTGTCTGCTCAAGACATTCATGTCATTTTTACTTGGCTTATTATAAGCACGCTTGAAAATGCCTTAGTCTTTTCCTTCGTTTATATACACATCATATTTTTTTTTGGTATTTTTCCTTTATTATTGACTTCAATTTATCTTGAACACGCCTCTGAAAAACTATGCTACACATAGTTAATAGTATTATAACATCGTCATGATATTTGTAACTAAAGAAGGCATCGCCGCGATCACGGACTACATATGTATAGTATAGGCATATATTATTGATTAGCTCAACGAGATGAGTTGGGAGAGAGAGACAGTTTTATACAAAGTTTTCCTTTTACATTTATCAGTACTTCTTCTTCCGACTTCGTCATAGTATTTCCATAAGGTGTGTCGCATTCGTGTTCCCTTTCTTAGATGAATGAATTTTTCCATAGTTTGGGGTGTAATTAAATCACCTCTGCTCTCCTGGTTCAGGATAGGATAGGCTGCTAATGACAGTCAATATATCCATAAACACGCATCATCAATGCTGTGTTTACTTAATCTATATATTAATACCGATACAAAATGTTTGTGGTACCATTTTACCTATTTAACATCAATATATTTTAATGAAAATCATATATGGCTGGAAATTTATTGATATAAAGCTGTGCATACGATCATTTTCATGCCAATATTTTGATGTTAAAGCAGGAAAAACACAGGTGAGAAAATTTAACGTTAATAACAAGTATTGAAAAACTGCTTGCTCTAAAGCGAACTGCATCTTTATCACTCGCGATTTGTGATTGAGTCTGCCACTTTAATCGGGTTCCTGGGAAAGCGCAAATACACATAATGGCATATTCTGTATCACATGGGTTCACGTGCGACTCTAAGGTGTAGGCGGCAAGAACCGAAGTCTTAGAAACCGAATATAGTATACATAATATGTATATATTACATATCATATGTGAAGGCAGTAAGTATATACTAATACGGAGAGACGATTTTTGTAGGCGATACTAGTATGCATAGCGCTAGGTTCAACTTACAAAATATTAGAATGAGTACGTCAATCTACCATTAACAACGCTAAAGTGACTTTGGCATTGTAAAGTTGCGCATAAAATGCCTATGCGAAATAGTATGTGTAAGCACGCATGTAGGGCTTGACAGTCAAGCATAAATCTAAAATGATGCTTTGATTCTGCTCCTGTTGATAACGATAATGATGAACATCATGAGGGGTGTGTAATCACGATGAACGAGCGACCGAACAAAAGCAAAACAATTTGCCTTGCGTGCATTGTTGTGAATCAAAAGAAGCAAAGACAACAGGCAAAAAAATAACAATGCGTGGTTTTTATTATTTCGGTCCTAATAGAAAATTTTTGCTTTTTTGAGAATTTCAAGCAAAGCCTAAAAGACTGCAATATTCTGCAGCACAAAAGCAGACAGGAAGTGAAGGCGCACACTGAAGTTGTGGTTCATTGTCATTGCTTTTGTTGCTGCTGTTGTTGTTTTTTGTTTTTCTTATTGTTGTTGTTGTTGCTATTGTTTGCAAAGTGTTGTCAGCAACAGAAGCGTTGCCAGGTTGAATGACATGCCTGTCAGTCAGAGTCAGAGACAGTGAGCCGTACACGTAATGACGAGCACAAATTTTCATTACGTATATGCAATCTGCGATGCAAAAGTAAAGCGAAACCATATACACGCCATGCCTTGTCACGCCAATGCCACGCCAATTCGACGCCATATTAGACGCTATATTAGATTTTGAAAAACCAATTAGTGCGGCAAGATTTCAACAAACTCATTAAGCGTTTAAGCAAAAATGCCAATAACACGCTAATTAACAACAACTTGAAGTCGAACTGCGTCTTTGTGCCGCTCAGAAAACACCGCACTTCAACTAATTCTACAACTTTTTGTGTGGCACTGGTAAGTTCTGCTGGCACTTCCTGCTTAGTGTGACTTTGGTGTAAAAGTTTTGCTTGTGCAGCTAAGTCAACTTACCTGATGCGAAGGCGTACACACGCACGAACTGCCGTGCGTCCAGCTGTCCGTTTCAAATGCTCGCTTGTCGAAACTTTTATAATTATATTCGAGCAGTTGCGAAAAGTTTCAATGGCTCGCAAGTCTGCTCATTTCTGCAAAGCGGAAGTGCTAGTTTTTTCTCGAGGCGCGCGTTACTTCCTCTTATCTTAGACTACTTTAAAGTTGTGTGGGGTGTGAGTATATTTGCTTGTGCGTGTGTCTGTTTATTACCGCATACCACTTAATTATGTTTTTATGTGCTGTCAAGTTAACATTTACCGGCAACTTCCGGTTTACTTTGAGCGCACTTTTGATGAGGCGTAACTTTATGCAGATGGACTTTCTTGCGCTCTCTCTGTATGTAAGTGTGTGTGAGATTTATTGAAATTGAGTTGTGTTTATTAGTTTAAAAGAGTTGTAATGATAAGATCAACTAACAAGTGCAGTTAAATAGCTCTCCAAAGTTTTGTTCTAAGAAGTGAACGGCTTACAGCCTCATAAAGCTTGTATGCTTGTAACGAAGTTGCACAGCCTGTAGGAGGTCAAGGGGTGCCTTGGGTCTTCGGCATAGCAGTCTTGGAGTGCGTTGACGCCTTATTTACGTTCGCTTCTGATTGATTCTATATGTTACTTGCTATCCGCATCGCTGTGAGTATTAGTCCTTTACGCAGCTCGTGTTGCTGTGCACTTTGTGGACCACGTGACCTCAAGGTGAACCTTCAAAGTGCTGCTCGGTACAATTCTGTTATTCAACACAGGTATAATAAACACGCATACTATTTTAAATTATAGGCCCGTTTTAATGTTAATTGTATGTTAAATGTATGTTAAAGAAAGGCAGGTGCACACGAGCGTAGATACCAAATATATAGTATTTTTAAAACCTGAGGGAGTCATTATTGAAATAAATATTTGAGAACCTCAGCAAATATGCTTGTTAGGTTGTTAAATTTGAGATGCCATGAGCATAAAGTAGGAGACTACTTACGTTAAACAGTGAAATTCATTAAAAAAATTGAATTTTGTAATGACCAATAATCGTTTTATTGTAATTTACGTTTGGCGTCTGAGAAACTAATGCAATTTAAGGCAGCAATATGCATGCTTTAACACGATAATGAGTGCACGTCACTGTGTCTCCCAATATTGGTTGATCTTGCAAACATACGCAGTCACTTCAAGTGAACTGTCGCCATACAATGCAATTATCGAAAATTAATTAAAAAATACATTGGCGAGCTGTGGAAAGTGGAAAGTGGTACTTGTGTTGCCTGCCTGGAGACAAAATTGCGTACGAAATTAATGTTAACACTTTAATGCGTCATTAAGTCTGGCCACAACTGCGTTGATCGTTGCTACGGCATACCCTTTTGCAAAAATATACGAATTACGGAAATGCGTTCGTGCGTACGTGCCATCCTTTCATTTCCTTTTGGTCGTTTATGTGACGGCATATAAGTAATTTTAATTTAATTTCACACGATAATCAAACCATCCTTATTTTGCAACTACAGAGACTGACTTTTGCCGCCTTTAACGACCGAGTGGCAAGCGACAGCATCTGACGACCATCGCACGTTGTCTGTCGCCATTGTTGATGCGTCATTCCTGATATCCTTTATGCCACAATCACAAATTGAAATGTGCTGAAATCCTTGAACGCTTTCATTTGCTATTTTGCCTGATAAATACAAAAGCATTTGGCAAATAAATAAGTAGCTCAACGTAAATAAATACGCTTTCGCAATGCGCATTTACACTCAACAACATGAGAAATCTCAAGAAAGAAAAAACTACAAAAATTCTTCAGCACTCCAGGCAAATCTAGTGAACGAGGGAGGTAGTAAAAGGAGAACGGATAAAACGGGTGGACGAAAAATTTTATTTTAATGTGTGCACATAAATAACGAAACAGCCAAAAGACGCGCATTTCTCGTTGGTAGTCAAAGCACTCAAGCAGGACATGCTACAACGACATAGCGCAGGACAATCTGAGATCAATTTTGAGCGTTGCTGTTGTCGGTGCTGCTGATGTTCTTCGAAAATCAACAGGATATCAATGAAAGCATTTGTATAGCAGCTGGTGTTGACATGCGAAATTCAGCACAAAGTCGATTATTATTATTTTTTTTTTGGTGTGTTGTTATTCCTCATCCTGCCAAACAATTTATCAAGGGCAGCGAGATTATAAAGGCGCTTGGTTACGTGGTTCCCGATTGTGTGAGTCTTCATCGGCATCACCATCACCGTCAGCATCATCATCGTTGTCGCAGTCATCCTGTGGCATATGTTGCGCTCGTCCTATAACTCTTATTGCTTGCTCTAAACGTCTATGCTGCTCCTTCGCTACTCATCAATAAAATCATCGAGGTCATTAAGTGGATTAACTGCAGCCATCAAAAGCATGCGGTGCCAAACAAGTGCTGCGCGTTTAGCTTGGATTTCGGGGGTATTTTTTTAATAGAATCTTTGTTTTTTTGGTTGTTGCTTAGCTCTATTTCCGTTTTTATTGTTTGCTTCACATTTTGCACTTCATAATATTTTTTCGCATGCTCGTCTTTTGGGTTTTCGCACACGTTTTGCGAATCCATTTTGAAGGACGTTCACACATTTACCCACTTCAGTAATAAAAGAGCGGCACACCCTTCTAAGGAATTTGTTTGTCTTCTGTCTTCAACTTTGTCTTTAGCTTGGTTGGCGTTAATGCCACTTCCACTTCCACTTCCACGCCATTGTCCACAGATGCTGCTGCTCCTTCTGTTGCTATTGACATGTAAGAATTAGGTTAAATTTATTTACCGTCAGTTCAGTGAACCGTAAATGGTCTTCGTTTATTAAATTTTTGTCAGCATTTACTGGTGCTACTGCTGCTGTTATTTCTGCTCTTGACTTCTAAATTTGGTGTGGAAATCTGTTTTAAGTTCGTTAAATGTTAAAAATCAAGATTGAGTTGTTAAGCTGTTCGTCGAGGAAGGATAGAACTGATTGAGTGTCTTGACTGATTAAATTTGATGAAATGTTGGTAGTGGGCGAAATGAATGGCGTGATGAATTGTCGATTGAAGTAACGAGATTGCAAAGCATGTAAATCAACTTTATATTAAAGTATTATTTGTAGGATTAAAATTAAAGGGATGTCACTTCTACTTCAGATTTCATGGACGGACACTTAAAAATAAGTAAGTAATAAGTAAGTAGATCGATGACTTGGAATGGGATTAAATTGAAGAGCTATAAAGGTAGCTAAATAATTGTATAAGCAGAGGAATTGCTTGATTGTTGAATAGATAGATGAATAAAATATAGTTGGTTTTATTCAATGGCAATTACTTAGGAACTAAATCGAACAAAGAAGATTGGTGTAATTTAAGAATTATTTTAGTTGTTTAACAGCTTGATTGAATATTGTTTTGTTGTACGGATGCCTGTTATTTCCCCCAAAAAGCAACTATTCCATAAAATATCTCTCCCTCACCCTCTTTCTCCTTACTTTTTAAGGAATTTTCATAACACCAATCATTTTCGCTTGCTTGGATTTCATTTTGTGAGCTCCGGCGGTCACTTGCCGGTTAATTAAATACGCATGGCATGCAGAACGTGTAATGCTGCATGCCTGTTTTGTAACGGTTATGCAAGATATTAGGGTCACTGTAGGGCTAATTACAAACTGAAATCGAAATTATGTGTTTGCTTGTTTGCGAAAGCAAAACCCACTAACGCTGCCACTAAACGTAATAATTTCACCAATGTAGTTTGCACATCTGCTTTCTTACCCTTTGTGCATAAGGTCTTGCAATTGTGAGACTGTTGGAGGAGTTGGGTTATAAAACATAAACACAGCATATTTAATTTCAAGTTGTTGCATTCGATTCTATATTGTCAATTTTGGTGGTCTACTTTATCCTTTGTAGACAGCCGATGTTAGACTTATTGGAGAGTATAATCCGTAGTCTAGAGATATCCTAATTGATACATAAAATTTCGGAGGCTATTTTTGTATTCCGTGTTGCCATTCTGTGGCTTGACCAGCTTTGACTTTTCTTAAAACGTGAAATCATCCACCAGCTTGTCTTTTCCGGAGTCGCAGTTTGAGCCAGGTGGTTCTTTTATAGTTTTTTGATGGTTTTGGTACCCCTAAGTTGGCTTCCTCCATGAGAAAGTCTGAGACCATCGCAACACCCAGAACTTCACCCCATTTTGCTTAGTACTACTTAAATAATTTACAACTAACTTACCCCTTTCATTTATATTTTATATTCGTACTATCATCAAGAGTGTGTTGTGGGTTCTGGTTGTCCACCTCAGCCTCCGTTACCAGGAGTTAGAATAGTATAGCTCTCATTTAGAAAGCAACTGAGCAAAATTAATTCAAAAAATTTGCACCAATGCAATGAAAAATTAGTAGCTCGGTTTACGGCTTGATTAATCGTCTACCATAGACCTGCCGCACAAGTTGCATTAATCATTGGCTATGTGGCAACGCTGCTCATTTATTTGCAATCCAATATACAAAATAATACAAAATAATCGAATAAACAAAAAAGCGCAAAGTTTAAAACAAAGCAAAGTTTGAGAAAATTAAAAAACTCATTCAAAGCATTCATTAAATGGTTTTCATGGCTAAAGAAGAAGAGGAATGCAGCGAAGAATGAAATAAGGAGGACGGGGGATAAAGAAACAACAACAACAACAACAACAACTTCTTATAACATTCGAACATTTCGAACCACTCATTTCACACACTGCATCGTATATCACGGTTAGTGGGCTTGGCAGCGCCAGCTATACGATTAGTTGGCTATAAACAAGCCATGGCTTTAATAACTACGAGTATCGAAAATCAATTAAACCGATATGTAGCGAACAACCAACCCTCTGGGTTTATTTGTGCGATGGTGTGTATTAATCTGTGTGTGTTTGTGTAAGCTGAACAACACACGCGCTCGACTTTCACTTTTATGCGCAGAGTGGCAAATATGCAAAAGTGAATTTCGCTGAACTGAAAAACAAACTAATTTCATGTTTGAAATTGAATTTGAAGACCTCGACCTGGTGAAAAAGCAACTCATACGCTGTAACTCACTCACTCACACACTCTCTTTCTCTTCCTAATAACAAGCCATTTCCATCCTCCAGTCTCACTCACTCAGTCAGGCTATATGGAGCGACCTCACTTAGCTCAAATATTTGCACTTTTACATGCACTCATAGCAATTGCACAAACTAACACATATGCACACCCTCTTGTCGATCGACTTATTTCGATTGAAGGTTATTGCTGGCTTTAATTGGGGTTCGAGATACTTGCTGCAAGCCGGAATCCAATAGTTTCACTAAAGCAAGTTTCTTCAAGCGATTTACACACTTAGTTCATGTGTGTGTGTATGTTGTGCCATTAATTTTTGTCCAAATTGATTGCATAATCGTTTGCAAGGCCGTACAAATGCGATTTCACTGACGTTAGCATTTCTTGAAATGTATTAAATGAATTGAACAGGAGGCCTACGTTAAGAGTTGCAAAAGTCGCATGCTTTATTGGTTGGTTGGTTGGCGGGTGTTGAAGTTTAATTGAGTTGCCTAAATGATTGATTGCAATGCTAGCCAGCTTCAGATATATTTTTGTTTTTCACGCATATATGTACCTAACTGTGACTTTTATTTTTTGTTTGTGATAGAGAAAACGGCTTTTGTTGAAATATATGTAACATTTGACTGAATGACACACATTTTGCATAGGTTGTCCATTATTTGAACGACGGATGAGTACAAAGCTTGGACAGTGCTGATATTCAAATGAAAATTAATTTTGGTTTTACTTTATTAAATCAACCCAAAATTGACTTGCTATATCAACAAGATTTTAGTCTAATACTTTTGCCAGTGGTACCTGTGTTGTGTTCGTACTTGAAGTCCAAAGACACCAGCACTGAGCATTTCAAACCCTAAGATCGTATATATTAAGGCATTGTCAGCAGTATTACAAGTTTTTTTATATGTTATATGTTTTTTATATGTTCTTTTTATATGTTATATGTAATAATCACTGGATTTGGTTTATCGCCCGTATGGCGTTTAAGAAAACTTTGGGCAAAACAAGTTTCACATTCATTTTGCCATGTGATTTGCTGTACATATTTTCTTATTTAAATTGTTGTCCTATATTTAAGTTTAGCGCAGACACATATTCACACATTCCTTACGTGGCACACTCGCTGCGCGTTTGCACACAGCCACAGAAGAACAACCAGAAAAGGATACAAGAAAGGCTTGCTTTCGTTTTATTTGTAAACAAATTAAATTTTAAACATGGCGGTCGGCATGCATGTTATACACACACCTACACACACAAGCAAAAATATACTGTGCGTCTGATTACCGGAGCGTCGTTGGAGTGAGTCGTGTTGTCGTATGTACGCATGCAAAGCTTCTTTTATTTACTTGTTAATTTGTATGTTCTGTGAAATTTGTAATTTGAGCTCGCGTCTATGATGAATTTTTCGTTAATGTTGTAAAGATGTAAATGTTATAAGCAATTTAGTTGCGTGTAATTTGATTTGAGGAGCGCGACGGCAACGATGCACCGCACCATGTCCCACCAGTACCCGCTACTTGTTTATCACACAAGAAGTGAAACTGATGAAAAAGCAAAGAGTGAAAGAAAATTTTAATTAGATTTTCACAAGTATTCAGCTGAAGGGTGAATGAGAAGCAGTGGGTTTCTGCAGAGTGCAATAAACATCAAAAGTAATTATTATGTTGATTTTTGAATGGAATTTGATGTCAAAGTACACATAAGTCTTTACGTTTCATTTATCTGTGGTCTCACATGCTATGGCGTCACTTTCACCGGAAGCTTATAGTTTCATTAGATGCCTAAATGGTCTAAGTAGGTAATGATTGGATAAGTATATCGCTATACAATTGCATTATTTTATATAATGCAAACACAATTTTTTCACTCATATACATCTTTAAGCATTTGTGTGAATTGAATTTATAAATACAAAATGAAGTATTTGGAACAAGAAAATCCCTAATAGCATGAAGATACTTTGGTGCAACTTTAAAAGTGTATTTGTTGTAAAATGCATAAAAGCAAATAAAAAAATCATTAATGGTAAGTAATTTAATTATTTTGGTTTAAACTTATAATTATTGTTAAGTATCTTATTCAGCTGATTAATAATTTGAACTATCTGTTAATTTACAGCACCATGTCGTACCTTCTGTTACACGGCGTACTTGTCTTCATTGAGTAAGTACTGTGAAGTAAGCGCTCGTACTTTGTTTTCTCGCTCTGATTTAAGATTTTTCGATCATTCTTGCTTGCGCCTGAGTCTGTCTAACATAGTCTTTAGACTATGTATATAGACTCTATAATATATTATAGAGTTAGTTTGTGGCAGTTAATCTTAAACGGCCATTCTGACTCAGAAGTAAATTTTAAGCATTATATTTTTGAGAGTCTATATTAGAAATTCTTTTAGAAAATATTTTTGTTTGCTTGTTAGTTTACGCGCATACTCGTATATGATACATTCTCATAGCTACAATTTCTATAGAACGAATTCTACAGAATTGGAACTACAAATATATAAAACAGACGCAAGAAGATCTAAGCTACTTGGTCTCTTTTTTAAATGTCTCTTTGTCGGTAAAAATGAAATCTTGAAAATGAAATAAATCACTCGAACGCAACCATGAAGAGCATTACATTTGACTTTGATTATTGAATCTTAACACAAGCTTATCGAAAGAACAAGCACACAAGGATTGCTTAAACAAAAGCCATGGCCAATTAAATTTGTGTTTCGGTTTACCACAAAAGAAGAGGAAATTCAAAGAAAATTTTAATTAATGGAGTTAACAACGAAAAGTCAAGCAAAATTGTCGGTTTTGACGTCACTGTAAGCAAGCAAATTGAATAGAAATCAAGGACGCCAAGCACACGAAGGAGAGTTGTTGCATGAACTTGAACGAATGTTATTATATGCATAAGTTGAAGTTCTCTAATGAAGGTGATTAATTGCTCTTCGAGGTTATGTCGAGAAGCTTAGGCAAAATTTTGAAAATTTCATTAGCAACGAAAGCGTTGAAAACTTTCACTTTGTTTTGCACGGTGTTTGGATGGAACAATGATTTTCGAAAATTGAGGTTGACGCTTCAACGAGTAAGAGACGTTGATGACGTTTTTCGCTAATTAAGTTAAAGGTTTTTTTTTCTCAAGTTGGCCTCGCTTTGAATAATGCTGCTTTGAGTGGTTGTTAATGATGTTCTGCACATCGAGCAAGCTTGATGTGTTAAGTTGTGTGGAGCATGGAGTAGCTGTAGTAACTGAAACAAAAGTTCTGAAGTGAGCCTTTTGCGTTGAAAGTCTTCGCAGTCCTTGTCGTTGGATGAAAATCATTTGCAGCTGCTGAGATGCCTTAAATTGTTTTTGATTTACTTACTTCCGCTTGATAAATTACATTTTCTCTGACTCTTGTGCCTATGATAGAGGGGCGGGGTTTGTCATTTTGTGTCAAAGCTAATGTGTAAAGTTTTTCAGCCAACACGAACGTGAGGGGCTTTAGGTTAGCTTTGTGTGCGTTGAGATTAGTGGTAATAAGAATAATACAAATGAATGAAAAGCCAAAGAGGAATTTATATAATTCATTTATATGTTACGTGGTTGGTTGGAAGCCGCGGCTGAGATCGCGTCCTTGCACATGCAGGCATTGTGACTGTCAAATGGATTTGTGCCTTTTACGAGAACTAAATGTGTATTTAATTAGGCAGTAGCGCACAGTTTATGAAAATGTGATTTGTACGTCATCAGCGCAGCACAGAAGTGCTGACAAAAGTTCAAAAGTGTTTTGCATAAATCACAGAGCGAGCGGAAGACGCCATATTATTTGTTGTTTTTGTACTTTCCCTCGGGCAATGTGAGTAGAAATGTTCCAAGTCATAAATGTTGGTGCAAATTAAATTGCGCAAAAGTTTCTCTATATGAGTGAGTATGTATAAGTGTGTCTTTCACTTTTTGATGTCACTTTTGACGTCATAGCCAAAGTAAACTCATTTTCGAATAAGAATTTTATTTACTGAGCAATGACATAAAAAGTGCAAAGCAAATTCAATCGTGTGTATGGCTTTCCAGCATTTCGTATAATTTACTAGTGCTAGGGAAACGATGTATGAAAAAAAAAAATTAACTTAGACGAAAACCAACGAAATAGTGTTGCATACTTACAAGCGCTGCACAGAGGAAGTGGCGCGTATATTCGTGAGTAGTGTGCGTTTACATGTGAGCGCATATTTACTGGTAGTGCATATATATAGCTTCAACAGCATATTCGCATTTAATGCCCGGAATTGCATTATTAAAAATGCAACCGGAATGCAGCAAAGCGCTAACATGGCTTCAGTTCAATTTGACTTGTGTACTCGTTCTCTCACTCCTCTGTGTGTGTGCTAAAATATTCAAGGATTCACAGTGTAGTTGTATTTGTGTGTCTAACTAAGCAAATAAGTTAATGGCGGAGTCAAATAGTCGCGTTTGTAGAGAAAACATCAACAACTTAACTCTACTTGACTTGGTCTTTCTTTACTCTCTAGACTTGGCTTGATTGAAGTGTTGCTTCAGGCAATTTTTTTACATTCTTTTACATTCCTTTTTTCGCAATTAGCGTGCTGGCTAAAGTGGTGGGCGTGGTATTTGTTAAAAACTTCACAAGTTACAAATGCCCCTTTAAGTAATATAATTATTCTATGTTGGCAATTAATTGGTTCAATTAACAAATGAAGTCAGCAAAGTTAGCAAACATGTCTGAAAACAATACTAAGTATGAATGTATAAATTTGCCATTTGTTCCATTTTTATAAAATTGGGCCTCACATGCACACTCGATGCTTCCCGTAAAGGTACCACACCTGGACTTTTCATTCTGAACACCTTGTAGATGATACCCATTTTTGTAATTTACATTCATAGTCTATTATAAATTGTCTGATGTTTCGTGCAGTCGGATTTTAGTAAGCGTTGTACTACAACCGCTGTCAATTCTGTAAAGAAAAGCAAAATTTGAAAGATTTTTTTAACTAGGAACTTTATTTGTAGAAGTTTACCTATTCAATGGAAACGCGTTTACGTGATTATTTCTAGCCTGCACCACATTTACATTACTATCCACATTAAACATATGAATATTACCCATGTTCGCCTGACGTATGTATATGTGATGTTTATGTGTCATATGATGTGGTCTTAGCGTACGGGACTGCCTCAGTTGTGAGGCAAATTAAAGCCAGGCAAATGGAAAATTTCATTTTGATATTCATCGAGTACTCTGTAGATGAGTTAGTTCATTTATGAATAATGTTGTTTTAGGCGGACCACGAAGCTTTTATAGTGCTACTTTCTTGAGCTAAAAATTGATGCTGCTTATCAATTTTTAAATTTTCATTTGAAAATCTGTTTTTAATGACTGTGTTTTATCTGTTTGATTTATTAATGTAGTTGCTTATTATTCAGTTTAGTGTACTTTGCCTACTTGGGTACTTTTCTGATTCTGATTTTTACTAAACTGTTTATGCAATATTAGTACCATAACTTTCTCAATGACATTTTAAGCGAAAAGTTTTTATTTACTATATGCTGTACATATTTCATTACTACTACTAGGATTAGTAGAGGTCACACAAAATGGGTCAAATTGGATTTTGATGAGAAACGTCTTTGGCTTCAGTAGGGTACAATTTTGAATAGCGTAATACTCGCATACAATCGTAACTGTCTTATACAATAATAACAATAATAATAACAATAATAAACCATCGTAACGTACAATCAAACATCGTCATCGGCTCGCGCATGAGGGCATACATCAATAAGTCAACACATTTTTTGAAATCAACGTAACGACGTTTTTTGAAATCAACATACATCAATGGAAAGCTATAGTGGTGTATATGTGCACAAATAAGTTTAATTGTTAAAAAGTTTTATCTAAACACTTTAAAAAGACTTTCAAAGAAAGTGAAATAGCAGCAACAAAATACATGCGCTGCCAATATAACAGCTCTGTTTTAGTTCAACGTGCGCGAAAATGCAAGAGAGAGTGTGAGTTAGGGAGAACGAGTGTGAGTGAAGGAGAGTGAGCGCAATGGAGAGTGCGAGTGAAGGAGAGTAAGAGTGATTGAGAGTGTGAGTAAAGGAGAGTAAGCGTAATAGAGTTGTAAATAACTCCTTCTTAACTTTTAACAATATGCTGATGACAACAAACTTTAATTTAATAATATTTAAAAAACTCTAGTGTACTACGGTCGCAGTCCTAGAGGTCGAAAACACATTTTGTTTCAATTTACCTGCGCTTTAATTGCTACGGTAGGCGGGAAAAAAATACGTGCATTTCTTGTTAGAAGCGCGTTAGTGCCAAGCAATTTCATTTATATTTTTTATATGGAAAACTTTTTTTTTAGTTGTTTCTTAAGGTTTCACGAGCAACGTCTTCTTCTCATGAATATCTCACTTTATCTTCCAGTAACAGTTTACACCCCTAACCCTCTTGGCACATAAAGTAAGCACACCATAAATAAATTTATATCATTTCAAATCTAATTACGGTTTTCAACTTAAGGCTGCCGGGCAGCAAACCTTTGCGCATATACTAATTAGCATGAATGAAAACCACAAGAATCAGTGAAAATGTGGCATATTATTTTCCCTTACTAGACCAACTACAATGAGAGTGATTGGTGGTACTGATAATAAGAAATGAATGAACCAGCGAACGAATGAACGAGCGAGCCGGCTAAGTAGGACCAACGAGTACGACAACAGGGCCGAGAAGGATGACGCACAGGACATTTTGCGTATAATTTTTGTGTAACTTAATATAAATGCAATTAATCATAGACTGGCAGAGAGTTGGCAACGATGGCAGAGCTTTTGCAAAATGTGGGTGTATGCGTATATGAGCTTATAGAACTGTGAGAGTGTGCATAGTTGACTGTTACTAATAAATTATAGTGTACTTTATGGCGATTATGTCGCAGCAAACACACATATACAATACACACCAATAAATATAAACCTATACTCGTATATGCTCATACTGGGTTTGCATGCCGATGACAGTTTTAAATTACAGCTGACGTCGTCATCATCGTCGCCGTCGTTGCCACCGTTGACTACGTGCCAAAGAAATTTCCTTTTGCCCGTGTGCTTAACGCAGCCATGGCTCATTTTGTGGCTAGCATGCTCTATAATCATTATTATAATTTTCCATTTTCGTATTTTCAAAAGCCTAATTGAAAATCCTGTCATGATACACTTTCCCGTTTGTGCAATACGCGTATCTCGATCTTGTGCTTGTGCGCGTTCGATGAGAGTACGAGTGCCTGCAAACAATTCGTTGTATTTTATTTCGCTAATTAGATTTTTTAATTGGTATGAATTTGGACGGACGTCGAAACAGAATTTGCATTTTCTTTTTATCGGCTGAGACAGCGACAAAATTTATGAGCTACGAATGAATGCGTGTCGTATACTAAATGCAAATTCAATATTAAATTTAATTTATGGCACTCAAGCGTAAAAGTTGAGTGCACAAATAAATTAAAAAAATTTTAGAAAGTAGAAAATGGCGTCGCTTTTGAATTTGCAGCTAATTCATTAATCTTTTATTCATTTGCCTGTTTTCTTAAATGTGCGCCAATTATGCGTAGCACAGAAAAAAAAAATCAGAAAATTGGCCTTAATATGAATAGAATGTTGGCCGGGGAGATATTGTAATTCCTCTGCTTGAGGTAAATGTCTGGGAGTCGCCATACAACAAGTATAAGAAACAGATGAGACAGATCACTAAGTGCCAGGAAATTCTGTTCAACAACAACAAGGAAGATTTCTGAATCACGTAGCAGCGTGAAATAGCATCGGGTGGCAAAAGTTGTTGTAATTGCAATGAATATTAAGTTTCTAAAGGAATAAATTTGTTTTTTATTTTTTGTTAACTTGGTAAGCGGTGCCTAAAAGAACCAGCTGCATCGTGAGTCCCTATAACCACATCCTGTTAACAGGCTAATTTAATTGTAATAAAAGTAATATTTTTAAAATCTTCTTATTGTGTGGATTTGGTAGTTGAAAGTTTGAGATGCAACCTCTGGGGCAAAAATAGCAGGGTTAATATCGCGAAGTAGTTCCTTACTACAATACCTAAGCAAATATACAGATGAGTAGTGGCAGTGCGTTCGGTAGGACATCCTGTTGTGTTTGCAATTATTTCTCTGACAATGATTGTCAACTCACTGCCTGCTGAAGTAATATCCAAAACTCGCAACAAGAGTGAAAAATGATAGAATTTTTTTCACCAAGATGACCTATATAATATCAAAGAAATCATTACATGTTGCTTTACACCTATGCGCTTCGAAAAAAACTGTGTAAACATAAGGAAACTCGTAGATCATTGGCTACGTTAATTGTCTGTTTACTTCACTTAGAGAAACATGCAAACGGAAACAGAGAAATTCTTTAATATCAACTGTGTGTTATGTTATTATGTTATGTTATGTTATTATGTGTTATTATGGATTATATGTCAAAAGTACACTGTTGATAGAAGGCCTAAGCCAATGAAAATTATTAACACCTTAATTTTAGCTAGTGAAATGCATATTAAACCAAGAAAGTTAAGAAGACAGTACAGCTGCTTGAAAGTACTCCTAGGGGGTCGTTTTCGAGTGTTACGTTCGCTGTACCAGAATTTTTTATTGCACTATCTCTTTTACTCCTACTAACTGGGTTAGTGAGACAATACAAAAACGTAAAACAGCGTAGCACACAGCATTTTGGGCGGAGTCACTATCACAGTCATGAGAACTGCGAAAACAAAAACAAAAAAAAATGTATTTCATGTTTTTACGATTCTAGCCCGTTGGGTGAAATCAAATAAGTATACCATTTATACAAGACATTAAGTGAAATTTGAGACTCTCGCTTAGTTGGGGGTCGACGGTGTGTAGAGTTGAAAGGTGTCGAAAAGTAGCAGCATGTTTTAATATAAAATGTAAAAAACAATCTTTCTGCGAGAAAACAATTGCCTCTTAAGAATGATATATAATACTTAGTTCGCAGAAGTGGGTGGTTGGTGTGCGGAACGGCGATTTTACACAAAAGCAAAGAAACAAGAAAATATGAAAGCAAAAGTTTGTAAAATGAGAACAACCCGGGTCAGATTGATAGTTAATAAAGTCAACTGAACTCGGAAGTGGAGCGTGAGGAACATGTCAATACTGGCATTGACAACTTGACCCCAGCACCGTTGTTTGTGCGTATGGTGGAACAACAGTGCCCAGCAGAGCAAAAAGGACGAAGATTGTGAAAGCGGCGACGGATTGGATGAAAGTAAAAAATGTGAGGGGGCAGACAAGCGCACCCCATAAAAGAGAATGATAAAGAAATTGCACAAAATTAGCCATATTGAATTTCAAAGCGTTGAAGATATTTACGAAAAATTATATATCTATCTGTAGTAGACAAAATTTGTGCCCTCACACATGTTGTTGAAGAAGTGTATTGTGCTTAGCGGTGGCGCATGCTGTTGGCAGTGCTGGAAAGAACTAAGTCACACATAAAACTCTTTTTTTTTTTGAGTAAGGAAAATGTTTGAAACTGTGTGGATAACAAGAGGTACAGAGAATAATGTTGAAAGGGGATGTGGTAAAGAATTTATGTTAGTAAAAAGAATTGGTAAATTAAAAATTTGCGAATGTGATAAGGAATAAGGAGAAAATTCCACTGAAAGTGAAACGACGTAATTTGTGGTACACTTATTAAACAATGTTTACGCTGCGTATTTTCTTGCGGCCCTATTAGCAACGAAGAAGAAGTTCAGACAAATTAATCCAAACAAATTTGTAATGAAAGCAGTTCAAAGATTGACCTTAAGATTCCATTGTGATGCAGGGCTTATAAACGCAAATTTATTCGAACAAGGGAGTATAAGGAAGTAACAATAATTAAAATAAATAAATTTAATATTATAATTAATATTATTATAATCACTAGCTAAATTATACATAATTATACATAATGTCCTCAATGTTATTAAAGTACTGGCAACTTGGACTTTCAATTTTTTTATTAAATTATGAAGTGATGTTTGTTGTACTTGAAAGAAGAAAATAACTGCATCTCTGGTTTTTTTAGAACACTATTATTGATTTGGCACACCTAATAAAGGTTCTTCGTGCTGCACATTTTGACCCGGCTAAGGCGCTGACTTAATGTCAATGTTTGATGGCCCATCTGTCTGCTTAACGTATTCAACTGGTGAGTTGTTGTGTAGACGCCAATGAAGGTTTGTGTATTAGAATAGAAAAGGAATAGAAGTCGACTCCTTTAGTTGTTAACAAAAAAAATATTAAAATTAAAAATATTCATTTTATAATGATGATTTAAATTGTCATTGCTATCAGGTGATTATGAGCAAAGTTTAATTTGAAAGTTAATCCTCTTTATTTGTATTTCTTTAGGCTCATGACATTAACTTTCATAACTACATCTTTCTGACTTTGATTTCTGTCTATCACTTACCCAACCCAGTTGTTCTCACGATAATGACTGCTGTCCTTAACAAATACATAACATTTCGCAGTCATTTGTCATCATAGAATTCATGTTAAACAATAAATTAAAATAGCAATAAATGTTTGTGCTGCCACACCGGAAACGCTGGCGGAAATAATTACATGCAACATTACAAAACCATTTGTCGCAACACGAACGGACGAACAAAAAGCCGTTTCATATATGACGGAAAACATTAACACACTACCATTCATACAGTTATTGTGTACTGACCCCACGCCAGACGAAACAGTCCTGGTGCGCTGCCGGACTTTCGTGAGATTTCTGCATACAAAATGCTAAAAACGCTAATGGCAGCTTGTCGCAACAATTTTCGTTAAGTCAGCAATTTGGCTGTTTTATTCGGTCCTGTCGTTTTTGCTCTTTTTTTTGATTCATAGTTGGCTTGCAATTGTTTGTCCAACACGCCATTTTGAGGCCAATAAGCTTAAGTTTGTGTATGTGTGTGTGTTTGAACTCGGCGGCGCTGTGCCGTTGAGTAGCGGAAACGGTTTTAATTGTTGCATACTTTCGGGCGCTTAATGCGACTGTGAGATGAAAATACCTGGAAATGAGCTATTGGTGTGAGTGGTATTTGCATTTTTATTTCAGAAGTTTTTGTTTTGCATCAAACCCATTAAGTTGAACAAGATTTTAAGTTTATATTTGGCACGTTTTGCTGCAGAAAGAACTGTGAAGAGTGTAGAAATATATGTAAAGTAAGTCGAAAATAGAATGTTTTCAAAGTGGATGGAAAAGTGACGAATAATTTAATAAAATAATATTGCCATCAATTTGAAAGATTTTATTCCCATTAAAATTGGAAAAAATAAATAAAAATAAAACAAAAATTTATAGCGTGTGAAACAGCGTTATTAGAATGGTTTAACTTTGACAAATACTTATATATATTGGGGTATAGCATTCGGAGGCACGAAACACTTTAGACCATCCGGCTCGATGCCAAAGGGCTTTTCAAAGTAAGTATTTAAGTAACCATTAAATATTAATATTAACTTAAAGAATTAAAACGTGTTTTTACCTCTTTAAAAATTATGTCAAATGAATTGATTCGAGGACTGTAATTATCATAGCATTTAATAAAAAGTTTAATATATGTATAAACAATATTTAAAAATGAAATATTTCATTCAATAACTCGTCCCTGGTATTCTTTTGTTTATTTAAATTAATTAATTAAAATTTTGCCCCGAGCTACCACGCGTAATGTTATGGAAGTTGAAAGGCTCTTTTGGAAAATTAATTTGCAAATCCTATCGAACAGTAAAAGTATAAACAAAGCAGCATCACTATGAATGATAACGCTATCAACATTACACATCTTTGTTGATTTATTATACCCTACATCCGTGTAATAAAATAATCGTACTGGTTAGCGGAGTTAGAAAGTCTTAAAATACACAGCCCATGTCCTAATTCACTTTTGATTAGGGTTGTCGTAAGGGATCAATTTTTTCACGCTAGAAACAATTCGATGAAAAAAGCCGTCCTTTTCTCCCGTTGAATCAGTTGATCCCGTTTAAAACAGCTTACAGGGTCCCCATTTCGCACTTGTTTTTGGAATATTTCAAAAATTTTGGGTATTATCCGACAAGTCATTTCTTAACGATTCAGACATTTCTTGAAGTGTTTGAAATGGGTGCTCATTGAGCAACGCCTTCAATTCTTCACATACGAAGAATGTTCACGCCGTGCCATAAACTTGAATTTTAACAAGATAAACCTTCAATTCTAATACACTGTCATACATTGTCATTATCTTTTTTAATTAGGGGAATCTCTAATAATAAATATGAAATTATATTTGATAGATTTATTTTAAAAAGAGATATTGTCTACCAAGGACTACTCTATTATTTCTTTATGTCATCAATCACGCTCTTTGTTGTAGGGTATTAAGTCATTTATGTAGGCGTCAATTGATAATAGGATTCCTACTCGTAAATAATGAATTATTTTATATTATTTCGGACGGTGAGTATTGTGGTTTTATTGCAAATGTGACTTATTTACGTCTGACTGAATGTTTCTCTTCGAAATTTTATAATTAATATAATAATTTTTTATAATGATATAATTGATTTCTTTGGTGGTCTGAGTCCGACTGTGTTTAATTAAATTTTGGAATGATTTTATTTCAAATTTTTCTGTTGAATTTCAAATCTATTTTATACCCAAAAGAGATTTCCGACACATGCGAAAATTGCGTTGCGATAATTTTCAATAAAATAGTTTTGAACGCTACGCCACGTGTTGATGATGCTCGAAACGTGACTGTTGAGGTTACTTTACGCTTAGCCAAGCAATTGTCATTGTTTTAGGTCGTGGCATGGTTTGAGGTAAAGCTTGGCCCGTAAAAAGTCGCTTGAATTAGTTAAAGTTTTTTTGGAAACGTCGCGCTTCGCTTCATCTCATTTTTTACACACTTCTAAAAAGGTATGGTAGACTTAGTTATGAAACTTGTAACACAATGACGATGTTTCCATATTCAACCCAGTTACAATTTTAATAAGCCTATATGTATTCTAATAAGCTTTTGGAGACTATTATGTAATATTCCAGATTTCTAAATATACAGTCAGATAGTTTTTATTTTCGCTGAAGGTTAAGAAGCATTAATGATTTTGTAATTCTCCTCTACCTTTCTTTCCGACAGTTGGCGGAAATTCCTTTCTTCGCGAAGTAAACCTTATGACGTTTCCGAGTTGATTCAGTTTGGGGTATATTCACTGCAATCTGCAAGAAATAGGTTAATGTATTTAGTTTGTGTTTAGAAGCCATATTAAGTAATTCGGAAAATTCTGTACCTACAGTTGAGCTGACTAAATATTGTCAATACGGATGTCACGTTTTTCTTACGATTGACCAAAACCTAAGTCGTGTGACGAATTCAATGTTTTTTTGGTGTTTGTTAGCCTTAGTCCCGATTGGTTTTTGCGCCCTGTCATAATGATGAAGAAAATTTGTATATATTAAAAGCCTTGCTCCATATGTATTGCTTTGATGTATAGCAATTTTCCGCAGTTAATTTCTTGTGTCTCGCGTTCAAGCCTGATAAAGTACCTTGACGAAGAGGGACTTGACTTCATTCATGTTCCTGCCCCTTTAAGAGTATTAAAACTTCTTCATAGCCGATATTTGTACATATATATTTTTGTGTTTTAGTGTGTTTTTTTACGTATTCAACTTTGTTGAACGTGTTGGTAAATTTTGGAAACTGCTTTGTGCCATTTGTCGTTGACTTTCAGCAAAAGTTGAAATAGTGACGTACACGGAACATCTTTACGAGAATACGGGAGTAATCTAATTTAGGTGTGCTGTGAACTTGGGATGAGGTGGTCGAAATGTTGTGGACACTTAAGGTGCACAAAAAGAAAATTTTATTAAAGTGAAAAATTCTTTAGGCGCGTTGTGCAATTTTTTTTAAAATTCTTAACTTTATTTTTTAATTGGACTACATTAACTACCGACTTAACGTATATAAAAAGTGATTTGAAAAAAATTAAAAAATGGTAGATGGCTCAGAGGTATGATCCAGTTATACAGTGATACGGTTGGACTGGAGTCTCACTTAAGCTAAACGTACAGTGATGCGCTTTCGATGTTCCAGCCGTTTGCACAGCTTCTGAGGTCATCCAGGAACCTCAGACCGAAGCAGAAGATACTGCGAGAAGGGACTTCAGTTTGAAGCGCAAGCCTTCATGCAAGATGCGATCGAACGATTGCTGAATATACAGGAGGATTGCAAGGGTGCATTGTTTATTTTGAAATGCCTCAAGGACGTGCTTCTCAACTCGGTGAACCTATTCTGATACAAATTGGCGATGCCGAAAAGCAAACTGGTGGTATTTTGAGTTTGTTCACCTCTGATATGTAAAGAATGTCCTTTGCTTTGTATGTTTTAAAAGCTCCTTCTTTAAGGGTCGTCGAACAGGGTGCTCACTGATTGGATTCTTGAACGTGAAAAGATCAACTTATTAAATAAGGCCAGATACAGTAGCGGCTCGACAATCCTAAAAAACTAACTAGATATATAGATTTTTATTCCATTAAAAGTATACGATAAACATATAAAGAGGGAAATAATTGGGCGCGTTCAGCAGAAGTCATCGCTGTCTTTTTTCTCTGACTCGCTAACCGAAATTTGTGTCTTTATTACTTTGTTTACAAACGAAAGACATCTGACTGAAATGTGATGCCTTGGTTATCAAATTACTTTTATGATGAATTTTTAGCGATCGCCATCACGAAGTTGTTATCGAAATTGTGAATAAAAATGAAAGAGGCTATTTGCGAAGTAGCTAAACGCCGTACAAATATAGCATCACTGCGTTCAGCAGAGACAAACCAGTAATCGATTATTAAGTCAGAGAAAATGATGAGTGAATGCGCCCATTGTCTAATAATAGAAGTGCTTTTTTGTGTAAGTTATTTTTTTTCAGATAAGATTCAACGTTAGGCTTAAAGGTACAACAAAACCAATTTTGAAATGACAATTCTGTCATCCTAGCGTTTTTGCTATGAGTGTAATCTACAAGCAAGATTTTTCCTCTAAGCAAACGTGGGCTAATAAAGGGTTTTTTGTTTATGCTCTCCTGTTGAATTGCAGCATATTAAGACAGTTATTCTTTCTTTACCTACTTTTCGGCCCTATGCTAATTTTTCACTACGAAGAGCTAAGGTTTTATCAGGTTGTTTCCACCAAAAAAGGGCTGTGTCATCATGTTGTCAGCAATTGTACAATTGACATAGCTGTAGATTAAGCTCTGATACTTTTTTTCTAAATTCAGTAAGAAATGGCTTAACAGCGCTTTCCTTATTACTGTTTTTCTCCCTTAATTATCAAGCGTTTAATACCATATCCTGATAGATATTGTACAGCCAACTCTGACTTGCCAAAAAAGATGCAGTATCGTCATAAATTTTGGTAAAAATCTCTTTTGATTTCTCTTGATTTGAGAAACGGGGACGTTTTGCTGTCTTTTCTTCAAAAACTAATTGTAGAGTTGTGTTTCCATTTCATTGTACTCTGCAGGTTTCATTCTATTTCTTTGACCAAGACCACATTCTGTTTGTGCCAAATAACTACAAGTACGATATCAGTCTGCACAACATAAAAAGTTTTCTACTACGCATAACTACTCTCACCTTTGAAATTTTTCTTTATTGTTCTTAATGTCACTTATTGTTGACTTCCCAACTTCATATCTTATAGCAAGATGCCTTATAGACATTCCGTTCTTTAACTCGGTAATTATTTAATTTTTTTGTCGATGGTTAAAAATCTTTTCTTGTTGCGTGTTCGCGACATTTCGACACTTCAAACGCAAATTCGAATTGAAGAACAAAACACAAGCAGATCGAATATCATGCTTTTATCATGCACAGTTTTTCGTAAAA
Organism: Cacoxenus indagator; assembly: GCA_035041755.1. Taxonomy (NCBI): domain Eukaryota; kingdom Metazoa; phylum Arthropoda; class Insecta; order Diptera; family Drosophilidae; genus Cacoxenus; species Cacoxenus indagator. The sequence goes on from JAWNKX010000240.1 coordinate 1,635,474, forward strand.
AAAAGTTGCCAGATTGGTAAATTTTGGACAAAAAACACATGATTAGCTAAGTGTGCCAATAATTTTGTTCAATGAAATTGAGCAGTTTTATTTTTATTTTAATTTTAATAAATTAATTAAAATATTTATTTAAGAGAAATGATGTGCGTTTGGTTGGGAATTGATCCTTTTATCTGAGAAATTTTTTTCTTTATCAAATATCACCTCACTAGGTATTCCAAGCCAGGCCTGAAATTAAAATTGCTTGCTGTGCCAAAAATTTAGTCCTGCACTGTATGTACGTCATAATTGTTTTGGTCAGACACAAAGTACACAGGCGGTATTTCGCAAGGTTGAGAAATAATAAACAACAACAATGGCACGCAACACAGAAAACAGAAACAACGAGGGCAGCGAAATAAGAAAGAACAATAAGAAACAGCAAATGTCTCACCGATAGCTTTTCAAAAAAACCAAAACCACGACCAAAGAGTATTCATTTATATGAATATTTATGAATAAGTTCTCTCTGACCACGACGCTCGTCCATCCGCACAATGACACAACAAAGAGAAAAGAAATGGAAGTATAGAGGAACAAAGAAAGAAATCAACGCATTTCAGCGAAGCAAAACGCATACGCCGCTAACGTACGATGAAAAGGAAACAAAAACAATAACAACGAGGATAACGACGTGGAGAAGAATAACAACAGCGATTTTCGCTTTGAATTTTATTGAATAACGAAACTAAAACGCCGAGCACTTTGACACTAATAAAGCTTAAGGAACACTGAGTACTTTATAACGCACCCTGTGCCTTAAACCCAATCCTCCATTGAGGAAGAGGTCAGACGGGAGTAGGTAATTAAATAACTCCGCCTAGGTTTTGTATATTGAGTGATGTGCGCGACCATTTATCTGTATAACGTATATGCGAGAATTCACATTACATTAGGACAACACAATAAAGCTAAAGAATTCTTTGGTCCTGGAGTGGTGCAATTAAGGAACACTGAGTACTTTATAACGCACCCTGTGCCTTAAACCCAATCTTCAATGGTGCAATTAAATTTTGGATGTAGATGATAGATATGTAGGGTGTGAAGAGTATTAGATACACCGGCAACGATGAAACACAATACTTAAGAACTTCCACTTTGGTTCTCATAAAATTGAACTTATACCTAATCCAAAGAAATTATTTTTTTTGTTTATTTTCCGAGTATTTTTATTAAACTTCAATGTGTCCTTTTGGTTATGTTTGTTGATATGATAATTAATGAAACCGAATTAGGTTGTGAAAGGCACATTTGCATATGTATGTATAAATTCAATGACACAATTCTTATTTCTTGCGTTGAATCTTGCCCCTTGGTCCTTTTATTGCTTTCTTTGATTCTATACCAAGAACCCACTCGTCATTTGCTGAGAAGCCAGTTTTATTAAGTTTCATAATTTTGCGGAAGTCCTCAACGGTATTTTTTTTCGCCATATTAGCGAGCAGTTGTTTGCACCAATTGTATAAGCTATCTATGCCCAAGTAGCTGGCAGCCGAATACAAATCGCAAATACTATTTATATCATAATCATTCTTCTTGCGCTTACTACCGGTCACTGGAAGATTTTCTCCGGGGTTAGCGAGCCACTTTAACACCTTACGTAGAGTGGCTGAATTAATAACCGGCAATGGTACAACGGAATCGCTGTTATCGTCGGATCCGCATGCTTCCAACAAACCCTTAATAGTGTTTGAGCATTCTAGTACGTCGGCACGAACCTCAAAAATTTCACTGTCTGACGATTCCAACTGAACTATGTTCGACATTTCTATATAGGTAAAGTAAAGTGTCATTTATTCTCGTATTAAATATCGCCTATTAATAATCTATTTAGATATAACAAAATTACCTTATTTTTAGCTAAATTTCTTGTATGTTCTTTTTTAGGCAAAAAGCGTCGACCAATATTAATACTGCAAAATAATAAGCCTTCAAGAAGTCCACCAGATGAACTTCGTCGGAAAAGAGAAACTTTTTTAATTTGCTAAAGTTGGCTGCGCTTGCCTGCTTTGAGGTAGTTTTACAGTGTTTAGTAATTACAAGATTATTTAATAAAAACAACTCTCAGCGATAGATGGCGCAGTCCACTGCGGCGAACGGTAATGAACACCTTAAAAACGTTGATTGGAAACACATAAAGTAGGAAGCGTAGAATCAGTTTTCGTGTGAATTTAGAAGTAACAATAGTATGATAAATGTTATAATTAAATGGTGGTATAGCAGCGCTCTCTAGGCGTAAAACATTATCAACACTACACTACAACATTGGACAAACAACAACTGACTAACAACACTTGAAAAATAGAGTACTTCACAAGACTAGAAAACAAGGAACCATCTTTAAAATATTTCAAGCATCTGTTTTCATGCAACTTCATTGTACTAAATTACCCCGTTTCAATAGTTAAACCAAAAAGTAAAAGCGAAACTACTTAAAAGTTTTTAGATCCAGTCTTAGTTTTAGTCTTAACTGTTGCACTACGGACTTGTACGTTAGCAAATTTCTTTATTTCTACAGCGCGCCACAAGGCCGACAGTTCCCGGGTTTATGTGCATCAATGATTTAACCTGTGCGTTGATCTCAATAGGCGCTGTTTACATTGGCGTACCACTTGCAGTGTCGTGTAATAACAGGTAGATAATCGCTGATCAACCGCTTCAAAAACAATTGGCTGCTTGCTGTAAGTTGCGCTTTAATATAATTAAAGGTTTAGCACCAACGAGAAGTGGTTTGGCGTAAGATATTGTTCTGTTGAATTGTCTAACGGAATGTATGTGAGTGGTCGCGAGTTAATGGAAAAGTGCAGCATGTAAAAGCTCCTCCGTTAGGTTCCAAGACGGTAGGACTCGTTGAATATAGTTAACCGTCTTGGAACTCAATGTGTAACCTTCTTATGCCAACCCGGAATACGACTAAATTTAATTAATTTTTAAATAAACCAATTTTCTACTTACAGTTCACCCAACTGACAAGGAATTAATAAGCACTGTCAGCTGAAAGGGCGGACAAGTTAACGGAAGGGTTCAAAAAGGACGATGACGACGTGTGAAAAGTGAGAAGGTGCAATTAGTGTGTCAACAATTAAAATGCAAAATTTCAGCTGACTACGCGAAATTTAATGACAAAAAAGAAGACGTTGAGAAGCAGCAGGAATGCATGAAAAATGTTAAGAACATCGGACAAAAAGTCGTGGGTGCACCAATTTCCTGTGTTCGAGTCTACTTTCCAAATTAATGGAAACAACTAAACAGAAATACTACACTTGCAATGAGGAAATATTCTAAGAGAAACTAGCGTTTTTTATTTGTAACTTAGAATACACTGCTCCTGTCAACTACCCTTTCTTGATAGAGTACTGTCAATTTTTGAACGTGAATTTCATCAAGCATCACCGAAACCAAAGAAAATACTATGGGGACTGAATGATTAAATGGTTTACTGAATTCCGTTGTGGTCGTAGGCGCACAAGCGATGCCGAAAGTTCAGATCGCCCAAAAGAAGTTTCTACTCGAGAAGTCGTTTATAAAATCCATGGAGTGATTAGCATCTCAACCGAGCGGGTATCCGCGATGGGTGCTCTTATAGCTCACACTCGACCATAAGCGCTTGAGCTGGTTTAATGAAAAAAAACATTTTATTCAAAAAGGCACTGAATTATAAAACTGGCTGATATTTTTTTAACCAGTTTCATTCCGTTCTCACAATATGTCTATTCCGGCCTGAATGACATTTCAGCACCGAACATGAATACTTCTCTGTTAGTTTTCAATTAACGCGATTAATGTGTTAGTTGTAAATTTAATGAATTTAATCATTATGACGAAATTATATTCACACGAAATAATTTTTTAACCATTTTAGGAACAGCGAGCTACCGACTCATTACAACTTGAAGAGTCCCATTTCGAGAGCATTCGCGAGTGAGACTAAAAGAAATGTCATTGGTTGTCAACAACACGTGTTGCCATCAGAGTCATTGTTGGTGGGGTTTGGTTGTTAGTGAAAAGAATGGAGTGAGAAGAGAACGGAAGGTGCGTTGCGTGCAATACTTAATTTAGCTGTCAAATATTCATCCAAAAATACCTTATGAATATCTTCTGCAAGGGGATTCAGAAATATGACAACCACACAAAACTAGTGATATGTATCTACAACAAAAACTGGGTATGAGAAAACATATATCACAGAAAAACAAAAAATGTGTATTTTTGGAATCTGTGTATGCATGCTACTGCAGTGATTTCTTAAGGGTCGCGCGATGAAGCAAAAAACAAGGGCAAAAAGCATACGTCGCGGTTAGTGTGCGACTATGTACTTGAAATTGGGAGTAAAGTAGTCACCTGATCAGTGGAAAAATTAATACGACTGTGCCTTTTGAAATATAATGAAAGCTAAGCTTAAACTAGCCTTACTGGAAGAATGCAAGTTTTTTCGAATTTCACAAAATACTCAATGTTTAATCAGATTCCTTTGATTTAAATTTTTTATTTTTTTTATTTTAAGCTTCAATTTACCAACTGTCAATTTTTTTTCCCGGGTGACTGTAATGGGAAGTTAGCAGCATTTACAAGCAAACAAAAATCCGCTAGCATATGCAAAACACCTGGACCTGGCAAAGTACGCGATTTGGCACTAAAGCTTGTCAAAACTTGACATTAATCACTCATTCAAGCAAATTCTACAAGTGGGGGAGAACTAAAAATAAAATAAAGAAAAATGTGAGCAACATAACAACAACACGGTCTTACACACGCACCCACACGCACACACGCCGTTATATTTTATTCACTTTTCATTTTCTCATCAACGTTAATGAGGCTACAACTAGTCGTCTGTTTGTCTGTTTGCCTGCCTCTGTGTCTTTGCTGATGGTGCTCTTCTGCTTCTACTCCAGCTAACTCTGTCATTTTGAGGGGATGTCAACACTACTGAAAGAGGAAAGCAACAAAACAACTTTTCAATTGCTCATTAGTCACATTAGTTGCTTATTATTTAAGTTTTATTTGCTTAACTTATTTTTATAACAATATTTTTGTTTTTATTTCGGGGAAATATTTTTTCCACATCTGACCGTTAGCATAGTTTTTTTGTGTTGTCCAATTTACTGCGCTCAAAAGGCCTTAGAAATTTCGCTGACTTATTATGTTTGCTACAGTCAGTTTATATCTTGTTCTTCATATCATTATTTAGTTTGTCTAATTAGTTTGTGAATGTGCTTAACATGTGTGCTTTACTCATGGCCGTGTAACAAGGTTGTCTCGCTAAGCTTTCATCACGGTGAAGGGTGGCGCAGAAGTAATGTCATAATGTGAATTTACTAGCATTTTGTTAGAAATGAATAAAAGGGTATGTTTTCATGAAAAGTTTAACTGTTGCTTGTAAAACATTTGGCTCCATATACAACTCTCACTGAAACGCCATTTTTACTTGTTTACATAACCACTTAAGTGGAGTCGGACTTCGTCGCTAATTATGATGTTTTATGATGACAATTGACGCCATTTCCAAAAATTGAGACACGTTCACATTATTATTGTATTAGAGTTCGGTATGCTGGGTGGTTGGAGAAATGTAAAAAATATATATGATATGTACTTTATACACCATGAAATAACATCCTTTTGTGAAGAGATAAATATTGGTAAGCTATGAATATTCGCCATGACAGTTATAACAATATGTATTCAGTTGACTTAGTCATAGGTTTATAGAGAAATAACGTTGAAATATCTAGATGGATATGTTAATTTACAATTATAGAGCAGAAAGACAGTTCAGCAGCACAATATGAAAATATTCACCTTCCAAGTTTTCCTTTAAAAGGACTGGTAGAAATTGATGAAGACTCGAAATTATTGGTAAGCCATAGAAAATTTAAAAAAATTGTGTTAGTAACACTTTCTATCTGCCTTTATTTTTTTGAACGTAAGCTGTACATTAAGCGCAACTGTCATAGTGCTGTTGCATAACCTTAATGTGTTAATTTGGAGTCTCGTATTAAAGTTATGTATGTCGTTCACCACGAATCACGTTTCACGATCCAGGATGGCGACTACGAAACACAATGCATTGAATTTTCACACTTACATCATTGCTAAATCATTTAGTCGATTTAGTAGCCATATATCTATGTTAACATTCCATTTATATACAATATTTATCTACCTGCTGTGATTGTCCAAAGTCATTTCCGACTTCACATGCCATTAAGGTAAGACAACCTTTCCGAAGCCAACTGGCTTATCTTGTTAAAATACATTTAAAAAGCCCAGAAGTTTTAGCTAATATTTTGAATCAAACTAAATCTTTATGGTATATAATTAGGAAGAACATTTTGTAACAAAATAGCTACCGAAGACGCCACCAAACCAAGAAAAATGAAAAACAACCAAATGAAACGAACTTTTTTGTTTGGTTTTTGTTTAAACAAGATGCAAACCGCACTTGACAAAATGCTGTCACTGTCAATTTGTTGTGTGCGACAACAGAACAAACAAAAATACATACATATGCATGTCTATAAATGAACACAGACACAGACGATAAGTATGTTGGCATGGCCTCCACTTCTTGCATTTGTGTTCACTTCCGGTCACTGTTGTTGTCGCATCAACAGCAAAACTGCGGTTTTTGAAAACGAGTTTGCTGATAGTACTGGGGCAACGTTCGTTATGGCCCTGCTGATGGTGTTGGTGATAGTGCCAATTGTGGTGATGGTATTGATTCAAATGATTCTCATTTTGCATTTAAGCAGTTAGTGAGGTATGCATAAAGAGAAAGAGGTATGGAGACAGATACAGAAAAGGATAGAGAGAGAACATTGCAAATGGAAACTGTGCACACTGGTCGGACTTGTATGAAGCCAGCGACCAAAAATAATTCCAGTGGAGATATCAACCTGAAATTTTGATTACGTCTTTATAAAAAAGAGTTAACTAATTAAAGATAAATAAAATGGGCGTGGTTCGACCATCCTACACCCACCCCAACCATCCACTTAAAAAAAAATTGTAACTCAGTTTAAATTTGAAGTTTTTAGCAAGTTTTTAATAAAATTTAGTATGCAAAATAAGAATAATAATAATACGTATAATATAAAAACAATGTTGTTGTTTTCTGACAAAAACAACAACAAAACATTAACGAAGCAAAAAAACATTGCACAGAACTAAAGCCACGCATAAAATGTGCCAATTACAAAATACTTAGCAAACGGCACTTATTATTTTTAAGTAGTTGCGATTTATTGCAGCTAACTAGAGCACTTTTTTAATCTTTAATTGTAGATCTAATTCGGGGTAAAGGAATTAGGAGGGACTGATTGGGGCGCCACAAATAAAACCCTACGTGAATTTTTAAGAGACTCGTGCAAATCACAATAAAATTAGTAAACATTGACTTTACAAAAGGTACGACACAAATAAAACATATAATATATATTTAAAATTAAGTTAATACCTTTGTGTTGAAAATGAATCATTTGTTCAATTTACTTCAATACTATTTATTATAATTTTTAAATTGTAAAGTTTAGCTTCAAGGGCCAGTCGCTTGATATGAAAAAAATGAGTGTACACGTGTGCTCTGATGTTATTCAAAGAAATCAGGTATGTCCCATATAACTATGTACTGGTCACAAATGTCTCATAATTTTCTCATTTTGTTTATCATTTATTTCAGTTCCACACAATCTACTCGCTATGGATATTTTCGATCTATTTGGAATCGGTTGCAATTCTGCCACAACTGGCAAAACTGGAACTAGCGTTACATGGTGGACTCGCACTACGATCTGATTGCGATATTCGCGGGCATCGTACAAACCATCCTTTATTGCGATTTCTGGTATTTGTACATTACCAAAGGGAGTGTAAAAGAACATTGACTGCGCAATAACTATCAACCAGCATAGAGACAAACATACTAAACACAAGCAAAACGGAAATACATACAACATATTGGTAAGTTCAAAAAATAACTGTATCCTCTTTAACGGACAAGGAATTTTGTTTACCATTTCAGTTCCACACAACCAAGGCGGGGTTATTTAACTACCTACTCCCGTCTGACCTCTTCCTCAATGGAGGATTGGGTTTAAGGCACAGGGTGCATTATAAAGCACTCAGTGTTCCTTAGCTTAAGATTGCTTGCAGTTCACGTCATCTACTTCCACTCGTTTATATTTTATTTCTTCATACTTTTATTTAATTAAGTCGAGCGATTTCCATATTTTATGACTACTCGTAGTTAGTTGCGCTGCATGAGCTCGAAAGCTTGTGTGCTTGGCAAGCTCATTTCAGGCATAATGACATGGAATTACTAACTATATTTAAACGCCAACACTCCTTTGTCACTGCATACTAAAGTCTGACATTTAATTGCATAAAATTCTCTGCAACAATTTTCAATGCATGAAATTCATAAAATGTGATTTTCAATGCATGACACATATTTTACTTAAAAGTGAACTCAGTGCGCACAACTCATTAAATCAGCGTGCGTTTTTCAACACCCATGCGACCTGTTTAAGAATTTCTGCGCTTCGTTCACTCGTTTCTTAACGCTTTACGCGCTTTTTAGCTGCAACTCATCCATGAATGCTACTGTTTAAATGTGGCAACATACCGGGGGCCTTCCTGCCTATCCGCCGACCATCGTGACTGCAAACCTGGCTTATTGAGCGCCAAAATGTGTCAACCCTTTTCCTATCTGACGCTTATTCTAGGCGTTTGCTGCTTTCTCTGCACGCCTCATGCATAACGCATTTCTAAGTCCAAATAAAGAAAAGAATAAGAGTTTTTTTCGTTAAAATGTGCACATATATTTTAAAAACTCTTTTTTATACCTATTGCTTTCTTTTTCTTTTTGGCTTTTAACGTTTCAGCTACAACTTTTGGTTTAGTTTTTTTGGGTGCTCCTTTCGGCTTTGGGTATTCATTAAATTCAGTCGCCGTTCACTGACTCATTTGCACAGCAGGTTGGCAATTTTTTGTTTCTCTTCTTCTTCTTCTTTTTTGTAGGGATGCCACTTTTTGACGTTATTAAATTTTTTCATATTCTTTTTATGTGTATAATAATTTTTGAATGTTGTTAAATGTGTTTAATTTTTTTCTTGGCTCAGCGCATAATAATGTGGAAATTCAAACTGATAATTTAATAGCGGGTATCATAAATAGGCGTGGACGCCTCAAACTTGGGTTTTCAGTGGGCAAATGAAAAAACTGGAAAACAAACCCAAATAGGGGTCCGATGTGAGCGTCTGTGTTGTTTTTAGGATAACCATCGCAGAGACACTTAGGTAATGGAGAATAGATAGAACTACAAGTGATAATATATATATATAGTAATTTCAGCAAGAGATATAATATAAATTAGATGATATAAAAAATATCTGCGTTTTTATACCATATATTGTGTTATCCGATTATGTTAAATGTCAAACGGACACGTGTCGGAAAGATAATAGTTCACTCTACATTTATTTTGAAAAAAGATCCTGTAATTCGTTGATCATGTAAAAAGTTATTTTGATTTGAAAACGAGAGAAATTTCTGAGGAAAAGAGCCGATGAAATTTTGAAAGTACATTGATCATTAGTTTTCTTATCACCAAACCCGTTCCGTTGCACTGAAGAAAAAAAAACCTGTAGTGTTTTATTTTCTTTTGACGCTAGATCGCTAATGTCGGTTCAGCCGTTCTTGAGATATAGGTGGTGCAACTAACCCGATTTTGTTTTATATATATATATATATATATATATAGAGAGAGAAGAGATAGATATTATTTTTATTTTATTATTTTTTCAAAGGTCCCGAATATTTAAACTTCGTCCACAAAATAACTACTGAAAACTAAGTTTTCCAAATGAAGTTGATTTTAGTACTATTTGAACATTTCTTGTTGGTCAACGTTATTTCCTATAAGCAAAGTCGTTGCTCTGCAACTGTATTTCAAAGTTAACTGCGCCAACACAGTGACATAAAACTAATGAATAGACAAAGGGAGCCCAATGAACAATGAAGTTAAATGCAGGAATTGTGGATTTTAGGTCATTGACAGACAGGCGGTTAAGCAGGTACTCCGATATACATACAGACTGAGAGACAGTACACTAATGATTTCCGAGCTGGATCCTAAAGGCACACAAGAGCACAAATGTGGAATGCAATCCATCCTGCATTCATAGGATGTCATCCTTCTCGTCCATTCATACTCGTTTGTGTAAAGATTTTGATGCCAAAAGCCGAATGTATACGAAATTAGGAAATGATGAGCTCAGATACACACACACTGAAATATAAGGTGAGCCTCTAGCGAATGTAGCGAATTACGGAGTACGCGTGAGCGATGTTGAGAAAGAGACTGCGATGGCAGTCTTGAATATGGTTTTGTGGTTGAACGTTATGACTATATTCCGTTGATTATGGGTGTGTGGGTTATTTTATGCCAAGTCAAAGGCTTTTTTCAATTCAATCAACGCACTCAAAATGATTTTCTGCAAATGTTATCATTTTTATATGTATGCGAGTATGTCTGGTTTGTGTATGTGTGTGCATATGGCAAATATAGACATGCATGAACAGGCATAACTAGCGGCATGCAATTCTGGGTATTATTTGCTTGTCGCTCTTTTTTTGGTTTGATATATAAATAAATTAGCAAACCCGAAATTGGCAGTACGAACTCGGCAGCATATTTTCACCTTTTATAGTTGTCGTCGTTTCTGTTGTTGGTTGCTCGTTTTTTTGTTGTTAGAACTTTTGAGCTGCTGCTTTGTAAACAAATGCAATGCAGCGCAACGTCATGAAAACTTCCAACACTGCTTCGTTTGGAGAATTCCGTTGCGTTTGGTTGCTTTATTGTTTTTTCGTTGGCTCATTTGTTGTAGGTGTTATTTTATAGTTGCTTTGTTGTGGTTTTATTTGTTCGAGCTATTTGAACAAAAATACAATGCCAAGTAAAAAAGAAAAAATAACTACTGTGCTCAAAAATGCAGCAATAAATAGTAGTAAAAGAAATTGTTTTGTTATCACACTAAGTACTGACTTCATGGTTCATGCTTTGAGAAGTCTATATGAACAAATATAAGACTGAGTTCTGATGTTATTAATACATTGCCAAGAATAAGATTAACAATAAAGGAACAATGAAGGACCACCATACTGCATGCCGTTTCAATCAGTGTGATTGATGCTGCGTACTGCATGCAGTTTCAATCGTTCAATTATTCATATCTTGTTATTTTTTGAAGTGGGCCGACGACAATTGCCATAACGGACGAAACATTCATTGCGGTTTAATCATCGTCAGTGAGACGCACACATACACCTTTCAAATATTACACACTATGGGGACTATTGAAACTGCAGTATCGTGTTCGAGGCTCTTAATATGAGATATGCTACTTTGTGATAATACGTTTTTTAACGCCTATACCAACACTGTAAGTTTCTATTGATTCACTGCACTTAAGGACTACATCTTTTTTTATTTTCTATCTATTTTTTGGAATTTACAAAAAAACCAATTACTATAACTTTCTAAGTTTTCAATATTCAAAGTGTGGGGCCAACGATTTATTTTTAAGACTGAAGCACTCCACGTGCTACATATGCACATATATATTGCATAGATGTTTGCTCGTGCGATCAGTCATATCCACTGTCGAACGAGTTCGATAGAACACGCCGAAGATAGAAACGAAGAAACGAAGATAGAATTAAATTCAACACGTTTTCTACTATTTTTATCCTCTACTGAAAGACTTCAAAATCTACCTGTTTTCAAGCGAATTCAATTGCCAGCGTTGGCATCCTTGTTTTATAGCCAACGAAGCCAAATGTGTTTGCCTTCACGCAATGAGTGAACATTAAGCAAAAAGTAACAAAACCGTAGGACAGAAAGAGGAACAGTAGCTAAATGTTACCGTTAGACTGGTTTCCGGAGCGTTGCAACACAGGAAACTGCATTCGTAGCAGTTCGAATGTGTTTTTATTTTGCCTTCGTTGTTGGTGTTGTTGTAGCATTTCACTCAACTAGAACGAACTCAATTCCCATTGAGTTAACCCGCCCCGCCTCCACGCGACACGAATTGACTCAATTTGGCTCGTTTGTATGCAGCAGATGCACGTCACTCGACTGCCTGCGTATCTTTGCATGCATGTCTTGTCTGAGTAAGCACAAATATATGTAAGTATGAATTTGTGTCTGGCTGTGTATCTGTTTGCCAAATGTCAACTTTATTAGGATTTTCAGTCGCATTTCAGTTGATTTTATTTTTGTTTTTTAACTTATTTTGTGCTCTTGCATTTTTGAATGTATATGAAAAATGCAACGGTACAACAAATTTCAGGTGAATGGTTTGAAAACTCCAAATCCTTAAAGTGAGAAAGAGACTAGGAGAGAGTAGGAATTAATTTTGCTTGCGAGCGAGAGAGAAATTTATTTTGCTTGCTTATTATGAGAATAACATGCGTGACTGTTGGGTATATAATATTGGGATCTTATTCGTTTTGGGGAATTTTTTCATTTCGACAAGCTTATTTTAATAATACTCAAATAACAAAGGGTTTTCAATATTTCAACGAATGATTTTAATATTTATAGTCATTATTTTATGGCAGGAGTATATAGAACTAGACAGTTTTGTGTGAAGTCGATAGAATAACGGTTTCAAAAACGTCATGAGTACATATGTATATGTTTTGGCCAAATAAGATTAAAAAAAAAACATTTTAGTTAAAATAATTATTGTTGATTGAATTGGTGTAAAGATATTTGCCTATGGTATTAAATGGAAGATTACGTTAATGGTATTATTTACCCTCAGTTCTTTGCTAAGTAAACAGAATATTTATCCCAGTAAGTAGAAATTCGGTTAACTGTTCAATAAGTTTCAACTTAATTGAAATAAATTCTAAACTATTGACATTTGCTCAGTTAACAAAGCCGTTCTGTCAGGAAAAGACTAAGAATATAAACATTGATTTGTCAGCGTTTAGTAATTATTCAACTGCTTTTAATTTATCTAATAAGTAGATAGGTGGCCCGGCGTTGCTCGGGATTTCTGTAGAATGAAGAAATGCTAAAAATCTTATGAGTCACCGTCACGTTTTGTTTATTTATTTCTGTGTTCATGCAGTCGCCTTCTTTGTATTTTCTAGTTGATTTTTAAATATTGTATATAGATGTTCCCCTAGCACAACATAAGGCAGGCGTTTCGTGTTGAAATTTCAAAACATTGAAAAAAACTCTGCGAAGCTACTTTGATTAATATCTTATATGGGACCCAGGAGACCTAGATATACGAGTACAGAAAATAACGAAATAAGATTTAAAAAAAACTCTGAAGGCTCTATACAGTAATATGGAACATATTTTTATATAACTGAGTGAAAATTTATTTAAATCAAGTCCTTTTACGTTATCCTCTATAATTACTCACAATTATTCTAAAAACATTAACCACTTTATTAACACGTCTGTATAGTTGTTTCATAAAGTACCATGTCCTATCTAAAATATTTAATGACAACAATTTAAAAATAATAAATTGCTCGGCAAGCACTTTAACGACCAACTTCACTGGTCCGAAGTAGCGTCATCAGATACAAATGCACATTTATCATTTATAATTGACCACAAGAGGCAAAGAGCGAAGAACGACCAAAGAGCGAAGCGCAACCGCGTGTGAGTTACTTTAGAGGCTCAATGAAGCCAAGAAAATTATTGTTGTTGTTTTTATTTTATTGTTGTTGTTTGTGTCCAAGCATTGAGCATTTATTATTATTAGTAACAGCAATAAATTTTAGCACGCATAATTTACATGACCACACGCACACAAGCATGCAAATGAGCCACATTTCCTCAGCTTGCTCTATGTCTCACTTACTCTCTCATTACCAACACAATTCGATTTTGTGTTCGGCAGCGCGTTGAAGAGCAGTCGGCAATCAGCAGCACACGTACAAATCATTTAAGTGCAGCATAATTACGCCACACTTAAGTATGATTAGTCAATGGGTGGTAGAAAGAGACAGAGAGAAGTAGAGATAAAGTGAACGATTGAATGGAATTGCATATGTGTCATAGTTTGAGGGATATTGCCTCTACGTGGTATAATTGGGAGTGGGTGCGTTGCGGTGCGACATCAGTTGACGTTTGTTTCGGCATTGTGGACTATGAAAATGCGTCTTCGCGCGCATTTGTTAATGGTAATTGGCGCCATATAAGAGCCGTCGACTTCAATATTAATTAGTTGTGTGGGCGAGGGTGCGTGCGTCGGTACATTGTTGGTTAATGAACAAGTGGGAGTGCACGGAGAATGGCGAGTGTCTGGAATTTATCGACGAAACAACGTCAGTCGAGTTTCTTCAAGAGGGTAGGGTGATTTAGTTATGTATTAGCTTTGTATTGTATTAGTATTGAATTCTATTAGGTTAACTATAAGATACCACATAGGCACGGAGATCTTTGAAAGTTCTTTACCAATTTCTTTTAAATTAAAACGTTGTCTTGGTTTCCCTTGTGTTATTATATAGGTAAAAATAAATAATTAAATTAATAAATTCATCATAAACAATTAATTCTTTAGGAGGTACTCAACTAATATGCAATCTTCTCATGAATATTTTCCAACATTGGCTTGAGTAAGGACCTCATTGACAGTTCTTACAAAGAAAATCAAAATGTGCGCGAATTCAAAAAATCAGATCAGTCAGATTTTGAATAACAAATGCGATAACGATATATTAATTTAACAGTAGAAGAAATAATTTTTTTGTAGATAAAAATTCTATGTTTTTTTATGTTAAGATTGGACCACAGCAACGTATGGTCGGGTACAGTTATATATAAAATAGTTTGTCAATGGCTTCTCACCTGTCCTTTCAAAGATTTTTTAAAGTGTTAACTTTTTTAGCCTTTTATTCAACAAATCCGTTTTCAAATTTTCGGGGCCTATGTGTATGGATATTAACATAATTATTTTGTCAAAATTTTTCATAACGATTTTACACAAATGTGGCAGAATTTGCCCCCAAACAATAATACGTTCAGAATGTATTTGTTATTCGATAATTACACGTGGGTTCTCTTTCACATTCAGAAATTTTGACGATTAAAAAAGCAACACAGCTGACGTAGTTAAATCACCACTCCACCATATTCCGACCATATTTTGTATGAAATTTTCGAACTGTGGCCGCCACACTTTTATTATTTTTGTTCAACAATGAAAACACTTTGTTCTGTCGTGAAACGCTCCATGTTTACTAACCCTAAATGATCAGCTGTCAATTGGTTATTTAATAAAGTTGCACTTATGGTGGCAAAGTCAAATCTTGAATTATTTTGGGACACCCGATAAGGACATGATGGCATGAGGCTATACACTCAGGGGTTCTGTTATGAATTTGACAGATCTGTAATAATTTCAATTCTATGCTTAATCTATGTTTTTCTTTAAAAAAATTGACTTGACGCATGTGCTTTATGTGTGATGTACCAGTTAGGGTCTTGAACCTTTAATATACGGTTATACATACATATGTCTGACAAAAAGTCTAGTTACATTTAAGGGCTATACGCCAAAAATCAAAACATTTTGTTTAATAAAGGCTACTGGACAAATTTTTATCGTATTAAAAAAGGAAATTTACTAGTATAATTACAACTGTCTAGCTTAAAAGCTGAAAGCCGGGCATAGTTAAATTGAACTGATTTAGAATAATTATACTTTAAGAGGTCTCTGATATCTTCTTGACGGTGTTACCAAAGTTATGGCACTTCTTAGTGCACTTAAAATGCTTTGTTAGAATAGAATAGAATGTGTGCACTTGCCACTATTGTTGTGGTGTTTATTGTTGTATAACTCGAGTGCCCGGAAGAAATAATTTGTACAATTTGTATTGCGAGGGTGATAACACAATCAAACGTCAACTGATGAATATTTATCTTGGTACTTTGATGAATAAGCCATTGCCATGGCAAATGTCGTTGGCATCTGTTGCAGTTTATGTTATTTATAACTTTTGTTATAGTTGATATCTACATTTTAATCGAACTCTAACAATTACGAGCGCTAAAAATTGCTTTCATTTAGTAGGAATTTATAAGCATTGTTATACCGCATCAGAAAATTGTTGTGGTTTGTTTGATATCTAGCTTTTTCGCACAATGTTCGATTAAAATTGCACTGACTTCTGCGTTGACTTGTAAATAAATTACATTGTTTTCAAATTCATAGCATACCAATAGGCGCCTTCATCGCTCTGATAGTGAAAGGTTGTACTTATGAAAGGTTGAGGGGGTGTAGGGAAGTTAGACGCTTCCACAATGACAATGCACTCGTACTAGTATTTATGCAAGGCAAGCAGGAAATGTGTTAAGCAGATTAGATGAAAAGCGATTCATTAGCGCGTTGCAATGCGATGCGCAATTAGAGCGAAATGCTTGGCACACCAAAAGTATGTGTGTGTGTTTGTGTCTGTGTCGGAAAGAGTTTGGACGAGGTGAGTGGGGGAGCACATCGAATCAACGCTACCTTTGCAATTGAATACGTCCCCGGGTAAAAGCGTCAATGTGATAATCATGGTAGACGAACTGCGAGCAAAGCTGCTATGAGTGTTCGTGGGGATTGGTGGCGACGAGTTAAGTATTTGATCATTAAGTATGCCCTTAATTTAAGCGCGCGATTGAGTGGGTAAGGCGGAGGCCCGGAAACTAAAGTAAATATTTCCCTTGAAACAACAAACACTCAACAGGCTGTTGCTGCAAAAATGTCCCACCACAATACAAAAGTACCGGTAAATGTTAAATGTGCCCTCTCTGCTGAGTCAAACGCATTGGATCTCTGTTAATCTACATTAACATTAACATAGCAGAAGCACAACAAACAAACAGAAACGGGCAAACAGCTGGTTTTGCACTCACTTTAGAATGCCATTTCTCTTTCTCATGCTATTTCATAAGGTTACGCTCAGAAGAATTGCTGCCACTGCCAATGCTGCATGTTGCCACGCGCTTTGCGCGACATTCGCTTGGCGTTAGCTGCCTGCGTCATTTTTGCCGTTACTGTTTACAGTTAGTTTGAAACAAAAGTTTGACAAAAGTGGACGTGTGCGTTTATCGAGCGGCGATTGAGCTGATAAAAATTCTCTTTTGCCACGGTGTGTTTTTTTGGTCCATCAAGATAGAAGAGACGTACATGCGACAACATAATTGAAAAGACGTGGAGACAAAAAAAAAAAAAATTAAAAAATAAAAAAGTTTAAAAAAATGTTAAATGAAATAGAAAATTAAAAAAAGAACAGAAAATTCAAGAAAAAAAGCAAAGTAGGAAAACGTGTGTATGCGTTAAAATTTATTGCCAGTGCGTATATTTATTTATAGTGTTGAAGACGTGAAATTGAGACAAATCGAAGCGAATCAAATTTTCGGCAAGAAAAATAAATCCGTGACAAGTGTGAGAAAAGCGAAAAACTTTAAAGTAGAACAGAAAACAGAAGAAAAGTTGTTGCTACATTTGTGAAGCGTGAATGTGTCCCAAGTGGGTTGACAGTGAACGTGTGCGCGAACGTCAAAGTTCGTAATTTATTTCAAATCGAAATAGGCCAGACAAAAAAATATATATAAGCACTATGAAAGAACCACTCTATGAAGGATATTACCAGCAACAAAAGAATCATCCATTGCTACGCAATATCAACCGCATTTTATTGTTTTCGTTGGTGTTGTTGCTTTCAATCATACAGCCCCTCATCGTCGAAGCAACACCATACTCGGAATCCATTGGCGGCAATTATGGTGCCTCATTCATATCGAATCCTTCCATTTATAGTTATACCGTTTCCAATCAGGATGAATTTAAATTAGCGCCTGCTAGATACCAACAACAACAACAATTTGGGAATCTGAATGATGATTTTGTCAATTTTGCTACAAACTCAGAACAAAAACAACAGCAAGAAAATTATCAGAATAGCAACACAAATCGCAATTATTACTACACAAATATTGTTGCAAGCAATCAGGATACGCCGGCGGTTTCGGTTTCATCAGCTTCGGTGCCATCGCCGGCTTCAACGCTTATCATGACAACTCAACAGCAGCAACTACTGCTTCCCACGCAACCAGCACCGCAGACAGGTTGCACTTTGGATCGCTTGGCCGTTTATAAGGTTGTATTGCACACCTATTGGACAAGGGATTTGTTTCCTAAACATTATCCAGATTGGCGCCCCACCGCACAATGGACTAAAACTATAGGTGAGTAGATATGCAATGCAAATGAAGTTCTTTAGAAAAAAAAAATGAAAAAAAGATTCTTTAAATTTTTGAAGAAGTTCTTGTTTAATGGTCAATTTCGAAATCAAAAGCAATTTGTCTTGGAAGTATAATATGCTATATAATCATATATTATATGCTTTGAATATAATATGTGATTATACAATGGGAATGATATAAATGCTTTAATATTCATTTCTGAAGAATTGCTTGTAAAAAAGAATCAAACAATCAAAATTTTCGTCAAACAAAAATGCGTGGCGTTCAATCTCTGGAAAGTTGCGGTTGAGACTTTTTGTAAAATATTTTGTTGAGTTTTATTTGATGTTTATGTACTCACGAGTGTTTCGAATCTATAAATTATTAAATAAGATTCGTTGCGCTATTCGGAATTGGCTTGTAGTTACAATAGTAGACAATGAGATTCGTGGGGTCCATTAATAAAGGTTTTTAATAAATTCAATTTCTGTATATTTAAATGTTCAAGTTTAAGACATAGTATTTTGCGACTGTACATGGGATTTTGCGAATTTTAGGAAAATATTACAATCGCATAAAGTTTACAAAAATGACGATAGGCTTCTCCGATAACATCGGAGAAGAAATACAAGAAAAAAGCATACACTTTTTTTTTGGGGTTTGTCTTTTTCTGGTTAAGTGGCTATACTATTACTATGGTATTCTGTTAAATATATAATAATAAATGGAAAGTTAAAGCACTAGTTTGAATTCTTTTAATCGGGAAACCAAATTTCTGCTGCTCGGGCCTTGGTTTGGATTGGTTTTGTAATTTGATCGTTAAAACAGTTAATATCGCCATGTATCTCTCTAATTCATGTATTGTAGTATACTTTTGTACTAATTATTTTATACTGTTATTATATGAAATATTCTATTAGAACCAAGTTGATAGTTTACTTAAAAACTTTAATAAATGTCAAGTGGAAATACGAGTATATGATTTTGTTAAACAAAATATAAAAGTAAATAAATGCTTTGTTGTCGACATGCCAAAGGGATGAGACACTTGAATTTCTATTTTATTTTAATTGCTTTCAACTATCTGAAAATCTTTAAATTTCATTTTTGAGGTTTACTTATTCAGTTTATTTTATTTTATGATTTTATTTATGAATACAGCCAAACAATTTGTTGAGACTTGAATGAGATTTGGGTATTTATATTTTATACGTAATTGAGAGTGAAATGTTTCACAATAATATGATACAACAATATGCAAATAGGGCTTTGGTAAAAGAAAGTATATAAAATGTGAAATAAAAAATTTTAAATTAATATAAAAAAAAAATTGTATTTATCTTTTATAGATAGTGACAACTATTTTACATAAAAATTAAAATTTTAAAAGATAATTTCTTACATTATTTAGACCATAAGTTCAAAAAACCTATTGGCATGGACTTATAAAATCATAGGTGGTGAGAGGTGAGGCCAAAGTAAGTAAGAATACTTTGTAAAGTCAAGTAGATAAACTTAACCAGAATAATTGCCTAGCTCTCAAAATGGTGGCAACAACTTTAAAGTTTTCTTTGTTTTTACTGTGCATCAAGATTCCAATTGGGTTGTTCGAAGTTTTACCTGAGGTTAAAATTCGCTAGTATTTGATTTAAGATATATGCACGCTCTACGAAAATATGCTGTAGCTTCAACGAGGTTCCAAAGCATTGGCATACAATTCTTGCAGCTTTTGACGCCTACAAAACCATATTTTGGCATGCATACAACTCCTTAGCTGTAATTACTTCTATTTCCAAACAAATCTACTGAGAGGGCCATCATGAGTGTGCCCTGTAGGGTTAAGAGATATCCGTCTATAATGGAGACAAAAAGTATGTTTTCAGTTTTTGTCATGAAGCCAGAACATGATTTCTGTGCCTATAAATATCATATCATATTGCTAGTCTAGCTTATGTAACCATATTCTCAATGACAGGAGCTAAAATCACTCTACCACCTATAACATGACAGCTGCCACAATAGGCCCAACACGCTACCAACGCTTAGACAACACGTATTTAACCTTAAACAATATATTAAAAGTGTCTCTTGTGTAATTATGTATTTGAAAACTGTGTTTTCCATATAATTATCTTTTATGATAATAGAGTCTGCTTATGCTTAATATACATAATTTGATGTACATTCAATCGTCAAAGTTTATCTCCAATCATTGAGTAATTCAATAAAACATGTTGACCAACAGCAAACATACACAAACCCACATTAGAAAAACATCAAATTATTGTGATCATAATGCAAATCATAATGAAGATATCGATACATATCTTAATAATGTGATAACTCGCACTCTTACACTGACAGTGTCAATAAAATGACATAATTTTTGCACACAACACTTTGAGGGCGCATTTTCGTTGCTGAGCGAGTAGATGTAAAAACTGCTAACAAGCAAAAAACCAAGCACGAAAAAGATACAATAACCAACAAGCTACTAATTTGTCACGATAACTCGAAGCGTAGACAAATAAAAATAAATCGAAAAGCAATTTCGATTTGCGCCAAGCATGCTTGATAGGCTTGAAGACTATGCCAGGAGACCGAGATGCCAAGACGCCCGAATGCCTGCGATGTCTTATCATGTTTTCGCAGATTTGCTGTCAATTTATAGCCACGAAAGGCAGACAAGCGAAAGCGAAAGCAGACGAGTCAAGCAAAATAGAAGTGTGAAAAGAAATATTGTAATTGTTGGTGGCGGGATGACGGTAGAAAATAAGGCAAGGCAAGAACACCAAGGCAAAAGGGGAAGGCAAAAATAGGCAAGAAAAAAGCCGCAAGAAAAATTCCAAGACAGCAAAGTAAAAACTCAAAACAAGCCGCTTGCTTGTGTTTTGTCAGTTGGTGGAAATCCTTGCACAAACACGAACAACCACAAGCACTCATACACATATGCACAGGCGGCGGCATCAGGCAGAAAGAATAAAAATCTTAGCAAATGTAAAAGCAGAACTCATACGCCACGTTGCCAAATGCCAGCGCAGAAGATGAGGCAGCTCAGCTTAGCTCAGCTTAGTTCAGTTCGGTTCAGTTCAATTCAGTTCAGCTCTTTAGTTCGCAGCTGAACTCTGTAGCTCAACACGAAGCTGTTTTATAGCTCAACTCTCGTGCTCTCGAGGTTGTCTAATAAGAAATGCGATTTGTACGTGCTGCTTAGCTGAGAAGTAGAAATTCTCGTATTTTCTTCCTGCTTCCTATATTTGTCCATATACATCACACTAGCGGCCTCAGCGGCTGTGTAAGGTTGTACAAGAAATTGGATAAAGTTGTTGTTTCGCTTTAGGATTTTCCGCCTGTTCGAATGCCGGGTTTCTTGTTTATTTTTTATTCGCAATTTTTTTTATTCCCACTTTTTCCGGCTTTGTCTGACATTGGCAGTTTTTGATGTTTTGATTTCTGCTCGCTTTTGCTTATTAGATTTTTTCCTTCACTCTTAGTTTGTGTTTTTGTTTATATCATGGATATTTTTTTCAAGTCTTCACTCGTCTGTTTTTCATATGTTTGGCATTACTGAAATCGCTTGGTAAATGAATATTAAATTTAAAAGATTTTATTTTTGTCTAATAAATGCTGGTTGCTTTCTAAAAGTCCTTTACACTTCATGGTTCTCTCACGAATAGTGAGCATACTTAGAATTAACATTTTTCGGAAGCGCCATACAGATTCGAACAAAATAGTAGCACTATGACAAAACATTTTTTTATTTTTATTTTTTAAATTTATTTATTTATTGTATATATTTGTATTGCTTAGTATTTAATGTGGCACCCATCTTCCAATTTTTTGGATTTTCGCCATTGCTCCTAATCGGTTGCGAATTTTTGCTTGTGCCACATTCAACATTTCTGTCAATTGTTTTTGAGTGTGTCTCGGGTCTTCGTCCAATAACTCCAGCAATTCCGCATACCCGAATGATTTTGGTCTACCCGAACGCTGACTGTCACCAGTTTTAAATTTGCGAAATCATTTGTCACATGTTGGGAGCATAAGCTTCCACCAGCATACAATGACTTTCAATGGCCTTTTCGTTTTGGTTAAATAAGAAAAGCATTGCATATCCCAAATGCTCTTTTTCCGTTGCGAAACTTTACTTAATCACACTTCTCTAACACAATACCGCTATTATTTAGATGAAATGAAACATCTTGTTTTTGAAGGTTAATGACAGTAGTATATGTTATATCGTATTATTCAAACATAAGACTAGCGACATCTGTTAGAGAAACCGGAAAGAACAATACAATACAATACAATATATATATATAATTCAATATTTGTATATTTGTCAGTTATAATGATAAATTGTAAACCTTTCAAATTTAGTTCAAAGTAGTGAGGTAGTTATCTAGTTTTTGTGACGACTGAATTTATCTGAATCTGTAGGCACCGACAGATTTTGGTGTTCTGTTTATTTTAAGTATCGTTTCCAAATACATTTCTGTGACTGCTCTCAATATGCTGTAAAAATTTAGTTGCGACTTTCAATGTTTATAAATAAATTACGTACAAATACCAACTATATATTTTTATTTTTATTTTTTTTATTATTATTTTTCCACCAGATTTTGTTCTGCCCTTTCTGGTATTAGCAAAGAAAATAAAAAAATTAAGACAAATTACAAAAATCAAGTATAGTCCAGTATTTAAATGGTGTGAAATAGTGTGTTAGCAAGAAATTTGTTTTATTGAAGCCATGAGAATGAGAACTTCTTCACCTTGGAATTTTCCTTTGAGTATCGTCGCTTAAACCACACAGAGCATCAGTTTTCTTATCACCAAACCCCTTCCGTTGCATTAAAGACAAAAAAACGTGTTTAGTGAATGACGAATATTGCGTACAAAAATCTCGATTTGAATTAAACTTTGTTTCTATTATTTTTCTTTGACAGACTTTCAAATTGGACTTTGATATACTTTTCAACGTCAAACTGATGAAGCAATATTGATTTCATAGAAAATAATTGGAGTTACGGGATAATTTTAGTTACGGGATTTCAATGAAACTTACACAAAAACCTTTGTCAGTGTTGGAAGAATATATATTCCAAATTTTATGAAGGTTGGTTAACTCACTCAATCGTGATACACAAGCATAGGTACAAAGGTGCAGAGCAGAATATATGTTCTACTAGTGTTTCTATTTTTCTTTTTCACTTCTGCATATTTTCAATAAGCTTGTGCTGTCAACTTAATTGTGCTGTAAACTTAATTCTCCCCTACCAAATATTTGTACTATTTTTTCTTGTTCTTAAAGGCTTTCACATATTCTCGAAAACTGTATATAAGTCAACTTAGCTTCTTTGCCTCTTTTACTTGTGATTGATCGCGCTCTTAAGAGGGTTATTTTTTAAAAAATAAAATTTGTTCATTTCTTTATTTTGAGAATTTTTCAGGTTTATTTGCGTTTTTAATTGGCACTTAAGCTAATCGTGGCAATATATTTTATAAGGCTCAACTTCGACTATACTGCGACGTGATTTGCTTTAACTTTAAGCTTCAGTTTGGTTCAGTTCGGTGTGGTTTGCTTGGGTTTTGGTTTTGTTTATTCATTTGTCGGCCATTTATCTTCGTTTGCGGTTTTGGTTGTGAATTTGGTATGTTGCCCAATGAATTATTATATGTATATGTGTGACCTACACAACGTATGCTTAATGGTTTATTTGTGCCGGCACGTGATATGTGACGTCTTAGTTGTATTTGTTGCTCTGAGCCGTGTGATTTATATTATAATTTGTCATACACATCCCAGTGACATAGTTTTGGCTAATAAGACCGGATCCCTTCGATTTTAATGTTAAAGTAATGAACAAAGGCTTGACATCAAGTATAAAGTCTTAATTTTCAAGTAACAGTACCCACAGGGTTGAATGAGTTTAAACCATCTTGTGGTCAGTTCTTATATATTTCAGTAAAAATTGCGGAGACTCTTAGTTTTGGTGTAGAATGGAACTAATGACAAAATATTGTAATGTCTCGGAGCACCTTCATTTGGTTATAGGCAAGTGAATGGTTATAGACAAGTGGTTGGTTATATACATATACACCACCTGAGATGTGAGTATTCCTTAAGTTATCTTATTATAACTACAGCTATATTACATGTAAAAATTCCAATGTTGGAAGTGGTATCTGCTGTTATAAGTGTCAAGAAAGACCCGAGGATACTAGCTTGAGGGACATCATGCTCGTTATACAGTTTGGTTTACCTCACGTGAGAACAATAGAAATGGAATTCTCAACAATTAAGTTTCCATTGTGTAAAGTAGGTCGGCAATTTAGACACGATATGGCTTTCTACACATTCGTGATACTGCAAATTTTCCAAAGCATTGAAGGTGTATTGCATCAACGATTCTTGTGTGACATGTTGTCTTCTCCAATAATTACGATGATTATCGATGAATACATTTTTCATTTTTAATGATTTGGAAAAGTCGGAAACTTTTTAATGAAAAGAAAACGTGCGCTCAGTTGCTTAGCCACTTAATTATTCAATAGTCACATGAAGCCGTTAAACTATCAATCGATACAATTAGTTTCAAATATTTGCCAATTACGTAACCGCATTAAACACCATGGTAACTGTCAACTTTCATACTCATTTACTTTGTTCCTTACAGCTTAAACGAAAATAATATTTACCATGTCGTATACGTTCAAGCGCTGAACAGCAAGCAATGATACTGAAGAAAATATTATAGAAATAGAGCACATATATAATTGCTTTATAGCAATTGGAAGATTCAAGGCTTTGGTGCATTGTCATAAACTCGTAGATATACGAATTAAATAAAATCAACAAAGTCGAGGAATTGTCCATGAGTGTACATCCTGCCTGACATATCCTGTTTATATGATATCCTGTTTTGTGCATGTACATCCGCTAAAAAAACTCATTTATTTTGCACTTTGACGACATTGAGTAAAAATATATTTACTCACAAAAACACAGAGTGGACAGTGGTATAACTATAGCATAGAGTATGGTATAAATGTATACAGTTGCCAAGCCCCTTCGAACATGATTTGCTGATGTGGCATGAAGAAATTATCTAAAGAAAAAATGAAATAAACTGATAATAAATGCTTTTGGCAAATGTTGCAAACAGTTTCATAAACAAGAACTGTAACAATAACAACAACAACAATGGAAAATAAAAAAATCAGGAAACAACAAAATAAGGAGGATATAATCGCTGTTGTTTTTGTTGTACGTTATGCTTGCACTTCAGTTTACTTTTGCCAAATCATGGTTGTCAACTTCTTAAATTTCATTTATATGTTTGTTTTTGAGCTTTACGTTGAACTCTTTTCGCCAAAATATTCGCATTTTCCAACCTCCCCAATTTGCTTTGGTAGTTATTGCGCCATTTTCCTTATCCCTTTTTCCCCAGCATTATTTTTTGTTTTTAGTGACTTTTGTAGATTTTTTGTTGTCGTTGCAGGTTTTTGTCATAAATTGCAACTGAAATAAAAGTACTTTTACATTTCGTTTTAAGTAAAAACCTCAAAGCGGAAATAAGCGAAACTGAATCCTGTCGACGGAAGAGCGAACGAGTGGACGCGTCAAAGGATGAAGGACGAACTCTGCCATAAAGGCTGAGTTGTGTGACAGAAGATATCAAGCACAAGATGTTTTGCACGTTGTTGCATTTCGTCTGTTTTTTCCATGCTTAATAATTCATATTTCGTTGCATACTTTTTCCCAGCAAAACGATGTCTACGTCATCTGCTTGTTAAATCCAATGGCAAGAACGGCTGCCAGTGTATTTTGAAATATAATTTGTTATACTCGTACCATTGAAGGCGTAACCACTAATGGTCAATCCACCTCGCAGTAAGCCGCAAGAAAGTACGCTACACTTTTTGTATTGCTTTGCTACTACTGCTTCTATTGTGTTATGGTTGCGGTTTTTATTCGTTACGACTATTTTCGAAATAAATTGCATTCTTCTTTGTCGCTGCGAAAAGGCTGTCTGCTTTTTGTTTTAAGTTTAAGCAGTCAGCGAAAATGGCCGAGTGGGAAGAAAAATGTGGGTGTGTGAGGATGATGAAGCTTCTAATGCAAGACCATTGTTGTAGAGCACAGATGAATGTTGAGTGGTTCATAAATATTTTTATACCATGAAATGTAGTGCTGTTAATGTCTTATATTTCTTGAGTGGCTTGTGCTGAAATCCCTAATATTCACTGATTCTCTTCTACTCTTCGCTAATAAGCATGTTTAATAATGTGTTTAGGTCAATTGTTGATCATCTAATAATTATTGGTGACCTAAAGTTGTTTGCTCGCGCTATATTTGTTAAGTTCAAATAATATCAATAACAAATTTATTATTTCACAGTACAACTCTCCACAATCAACTAATAACCATCATAAATAAATACAAACCTTTCGACGATTCTCGTTGTGCAAGTGTGTTTACACTCAGCAGCAGCCTTCGAATTTCAAGCCACCCCAAAAGCTGCAGTGCTTGTATTCCCGTATATATACAAAGAAGTATTTGTACTATATTTGAAAAGCAAACAACACGCGTGAACACAAAAGCAATTTCTTTGCTAACAATAATATATATGTTCATGGAGCGCTCGACTCACAAAATAGCCGATGTGTTCCCACGCCATTTTGTACAATTTTTATTGTACGGTACAAGGAGCAAACACAATTTTGCAAGAAGTGCCCAAATCAACGTTTATTGTATGCCTTAAAGCTACGTTGACTACGAAGTCTGATACATGCCGCACTATGGATTGTCTATGTTCGTCGTCAATTGGTTCTCGGTTTTGGTCGACTACGAACATTGTATATGAAACAGGATATACGAGTACGCTGTGTCATTAATTGTGCTATTGTCCTGTGTGCTATCAATTTAACACGCCCTTGTTTGCAACAATTATGGCTTTTTCTATATGATGGTGGTGTTGGTGTGTACATTTTCTTTCGCCTTGCTTTTGGTGTTAAATGCTGATCCTGCGGGCTTTTCACACTTCATTGTCAGCATACAAGTGGAAAGAAGGTAAAGGTGGGGATTAAAATTTGGCTAATATTTAAATTATGAAATTTTTTTATATATTTAATGGCAACGTACTTATAGAAACATACTAGTTTATATATGTAGTAGGTTTATCAACTGAGAAGTTGGTACCGAATATGTGCTTTTCGTTTGTTTTATTTGCACGACAAACAACCGTTGGCAAAATAATTTTAAACAAGGAAATATATTATGCTACAGCACGTACCGATCAGCAAAGTCTACTTGAAATAAAGTGAAATACAGATTATAGTATAGCAGCGAGCATAGTACCTTTTTCACTTTTTTTTTAAGTTCATTTTTATTTTCATAGAACAAAGTATAATAAAAAAAGAACACGTATTTACGTGGGCGTTACAGCATCAACTCGCATTTAAAAAAAATAATATTAGTTGACGCATATAGAATGACAATGAAAGTTAGTTGGTGTATGAGTCTCTGTGTGCGCACATAAAGTAAATGCATTAATAATAAATGTAAATTTTTCTCTTTCTTTTTGCACCAAACACAGCATTTGTTGCATACTTGTCGGCGCTCAGAGCGTTGAAGTGCGTCACTGTTGTTATGACGTCTGTCGTTGGCCAACTTACCTGACTCTATGGCTTTCTATATGTCTGACTGAGTAAAGCGCAAGTTGAGCATGAAACAAATTGCTGCGAAAGAAATAAAATAAAACAAAACAGAAGAGAAATTCACGGTGATGGTAGCGGTGAAAGCAACTCTGTGAGTGCTCCCCAACACTTAAAAGATTCTTTTATCTACTTGGCTTTATGTACCGCCCTCAGCCTGGCGCAGTTCAACTCAGTACCAAGCGCGCTCAGGAGGCTCAAGTAGCGAGAATGAATGTGTTTGACGCTGACAAACCAAAGCGGCAAGTGAAGCAGGCAAGCAGCAGAGCTAGTGAAAGCATTAAATGGGCACGAGTGTCGGTAACTGGTGCATACTCACAGATACCACACGTATATACACAGCACGAACAAACACACGCACACAAAGTTAGAAGTGATAATTAAAAATTGTTTAAATGTATGAGGTTTTCTTTGCTTTAATTTCCTTAAGTGGCTTTCAGTCGTGTGTTTTCTTATGTAACACGCCTAATGCTGAAACATGTTGTCCTCTGGAAATGAGTTTGAGTGGCACATTAAGATTAGTTAAGTTCAATCGAGCATGCATGAAAGTAAATGAACCAAGGTTTGGTGTAAGTTGAGACTACCTTAAGTTGGGCGTAATTGCGATTCAAAGTTTTACATGTAGGACTAGTGGTTAGCATGAGCAAAGACTGAAGAGATATTATAAATTTGCTGAGACAGTAAGCGTGAAAATTACGCTTAAAATTGCATTTTGTATATGTTCTTTTTTATATGGATGAAGCTCAATACAATTTTATTTGGAATAAGATGTCAGCAAAAAAGACTCCACTTGTTACCACTTCAGAGGGCCAGTATCATGAACGTGTAATAATACTATTAATTCGAGTAGGACGTAGCTTCTTACCACGTACTGACAGTCCTTACTTGTATTAGGCATTTTAATCCCTTCATATAGCTACTCCTCCGTTGTTACTGTTAACAACAATTGCCATTTCTAGCGCGGCTACACACATTTTTTTTGATTTCCTAAAAAACTGATCCTTCCAAGTTAATGAAATATATTCATATGCATAGATATAATGAAGAATCAGCCATTTTTCACCTATTTACAATAATGTTGGGCCAGAGATTGAAAATCAGCCACTATAGATAGCCTTTATATGAGTTAGGAAGTCTAGATGAAAACGCGCAGAGGTAAGACCTTCATCCAAGTTTGTGGTTGTTCGAATGTTATCCCTTAATTACAACCACACATTTTTAAGCTTCTTTTTCGTGCTAGAAATAGCAAGGGTGGTTATGGCGGACAAAATGGCCCCTCCCTCACCAATGATTTTAGTCAATTTTTTTTTACTAAACAGTTAACAAACGCTCCACAGTTACGTTAAATTGGATAGTCCTTTAGAAGCTGTCGATCTCATGAGCGTGTTCCTTAAGACTTTAATATCTGAATTCCATTCTGAATGAAATGAATTATTAAAAATCCAACCCGAACAAACATTGTTCCTTTAGTTAGCCTAAATATTTCTTATATCAAAATACATTTATACTAATGTATGCCACTGTCATTATAATGAATGGAAATCATTTTTGAACTTCTTTACATGGCTTCATCTTCTCTACCATGAAATTGTGTATTATCTATTGCAACCGTTGGCACAGGAAAAAAGACACCTCGATGTAAAAAAATAAACATTGCTCTTTGTAACTCTATTTTTCAGTGTCAACTAAAAATTCACTATGGTAGGGTGGCTGCGTTTGTTGAAACCCAACACCATCGCCTTTTTCCATGATGCGGTAAATCACAGAGCCGAATTTCATTTTCTGTTTTACTTGCATGAATGAATACGGCGTTGCTTCGCAGCAACCCCTAAAACAACTTCCAAATGCTGTCTCCCTACTCAGTTTGTGGTAATTTTGGTTGTTATAGCGAAATACTTTGTGTGTCTTTGCTTTTGTCAAACTGATATCATTATTCATTCATACATGATTAGACTTTCCAGGTCTTGAGTTACATGTGCCAGCGATGACGAGTTGACAAAGACATGGCAGACAGGCGTGGCAATACGTTCGCCAAATGAAAATTAATGTACAAAATTCGATACACGAGTGATTCATGCTTGGGGTTGTAGGCCAGTTCATTTCCATTATTTGCGAGTATATCGAAAAGTCAATAAATGTATATTAATACATATTTACAAAAATCGAATATGAAAATATTGTATAATTATGCCGAGTGGCACTGTTTGCGTCCACATATTTATAGAAAAAGTAAGCCGTAAGCCTTTATGCAAGAGCCGCATTTAACCCAATTTTTTATGTTACGGCTTTAATCGTATGATTAAATATGCGCATGTACGTCGAACTTTTAATTAATTATATTTAATAATTTATTTTTACAAAGAAGAGTGCATAATTGTACAAATATTTTTTCAAATTATTCACCATGATTTTTTAATGATTATTATTTTTATTTTGACTTGCATTATTTTAAATTTTAAAGAAAAAAGTGAATAATAACAAAAGAAAAAAAATAATAATAACAATATTGGACAATGCAATATCACACAATAAAAATTAACTTAAAATCTATGAATGAGACATAATAAACGAGGGTAGTTTGAAAACTGAACTGTATATATTTCTATGT
Organism: Cacoxenus indagator; assembly: GCA_035041755.1. Lineage (NCBI taxonomy): Eukaryota > Metazoa > Arthropoda > Insecta > Diptera > Drosophilidae > Cacoxenus > Cacoxenus indagator. The sequence goes on from JAWNKX010000240.1 coordinate 1,666,103, forward strand.
TCACTCCTCCAGGGAGCATAGGGCCACCACAGGTCTCTTAATTTTCTTTTTCCAAGACTTTTGGTGGCTACAAATATCGATTAATTTTTGTCTGATAGGGTGGGTGTTTAGCCTAGCCTGCCATTATCAGTTCTTGGTGATGGTAGTGCCATCTGGCGTCGCCAAGGAACCACAAAACCATGACCCATGGGACCGGTAGCCATTGTGCATATCTACTAGGCCATTGAGACACTCAAAACTGAGCTGTTGTTAAAATAATATCACGCTCAGATTTTATTATAACTTTCGTTTAGTAGCACTGCTCAAAAATGGAGAGTTCGGGCCAACTGTAGTCATAGCAGGTTTGTTAGTGACATCAACTCCGGGATGCCTAGACTTGAAAACCCAAACATTGACATTTCTGGATCTCCTTAGCGACCTGTTTAACTTCCTCGAAGGTTTTAGTGTTGAAAATGATCTATTAAATATTTGTGTACTGCAAATTCCAATACCAGAATGGTGTTAGCAAATATAGCTGGTTTCATACAGCATCATCTAAAAGACCATCAAAAAGTGTTTTTCATGTATGCGAGGTATGTTCAAAAAAGAAGGCGACCTTTTATTTTTCTCGGGTGACGCGTTAACGATTTTTATGTTGCTCCACATGTTCCTAACATATTATGTCTTTATCAGCCATATTGCAATTTTTGTTTATCTTTGACAGGCATAAAGGTCACACGTATTTTTGTCGATTTGATGCAATCTAAAAAAATTAATCATAGATATGTGATTTTTTGGCCAAAAAAGAAAGGATAATAATAATAATTGGAACTTTTTCATATTCCCAAAATTGATTATTGAAGATATATTTTTTAAACACCCATATATTATATATTAGATAATTGATTTAGCTACTACTGAACATATTACTTTTACCAGACGATACTTTGCGATAGCACTCATTAAAACATTAATTGATCAGTGAATTGCTGAATGTATAAACTGTATAAACCTCTCCAATGTATCAACGCCAATGATAAAATTTTGTTTATAAGCTGAACTGCATTTGCACATCGAATTTTCAAAACATAAATTATTGCTTTCGAGGACAACGCGTTTTGTTTGTGACATATTTTTAAATTTTGTCCTCATATATTGCTATATTATTTTAATTCATGACTTGTCATTATGTCCACATTGAAATAAAGTGTATATATATATATTTTTTTTAAATTTAAAATGATTGTTAAAAATAGTTATTGATATTGTTTGGTGAACTTGCTAGATCGTATCTATATATATATTTAAATTACAATGTAATGTTTAAATCAACAAAAAAACAAAAAATTCTTGTTCTACAAAAATATAATATATATATGATATATATATGAGTTTATTTGGTGGTGTTTTTAGTACTGACTTTTAAATAATAATAATAATTTTTAAAGTGGATGCAATGGTAAAGTCATGATTGCAAAGACATATAGACACATAGATATATAGTTTCAAAGTAAACTTTGATAAATCGTTAATTATGCTACTATGAAGGCTATGAAATATTTATCCCCAAAACCCATTAACTGTTCACCATAGTTAAATGTCTATTCCTAAAGAACAATTTTTTTCACTCGTAATGTAACTGTCTAGGTTGGATAATATTTAAATGCAGCAGCCACTAAACTTATACATATTATCGTACGATAAGTCATTACTAAATACGAGTTGCTGTGATTTCAAAATACTCTCCTTTTGCTTAAAACCATTTTTTTCACGTTTAAGTCTTCCCTTTTGAATTGACAATTTTTTTTTGTTCTAAACCTAATCTTTCGATAAGTCTCTTCCTAACAAATTCAATATATCGAATTATATTTCCATTAGAATGAATTTTCTGCACATCTTTGCTAAACAATTGCAAAAGCAACACTTACAAAAGAATTTGTATCGCTTTGTACACGGATCCATTGCATATCTCAAAGCATGTCCCCGCCCCTTTCAGACCAGACATCATTATGCGCTTCATTGCACAAGAAAATAGTTTTGCTCTTTACAGTCAAAATGGTACAATTTGGCAAACTTTCGCTGGTTTATTAAGTCAGCATTACGGACGCGTCGCAATACCTTAGCAACCCACAATGCCAGATAACTGAGATAACAATTTTCATGCGCTTCAATGAAATGAAAACGCAAAAGGGGAGAATATAACAAAGGACACAAATAAAATAAAAAAAATGAGAACAAAAAAAAAAAAGAAACAAAATTGTAGCATCACCCAAGGGAATGCGTAAAATTGTCGCAGTTTGTTTTCGACTTTGTCTTCTGCATTATCTTTGTTTCGGTCTTGGTGCGGTTGTCGAGTATTCTCATCCTAATGTTATCAGTAAATCATTACAATGCCGCATGCTGAGCAATAATTTCATAAATAGCTCATTAAATAAATTTATGCTTTATTTTATGCGCTAATTTTCAGGTCTTAATGTTAAAAAAATTGATTGCTGTGAAAATAGTCCTCAGGATTCCTTCATTAAAAAGAGGGCGTTACATGTCTTACGCTTCATTTATGAATAATTTTATTGCCTATTTTCAGGCGCGTGCTATACTTTTTTGCACATGCATTCTTCAACACTCAATAACATTGATTTAATTGTTTGTTGTTTTTACTTAGCTCCATTTTCAATTTAGTTATTCGGAGTTATTTCTTACAATTATAAAAGCCTTGATTTGAATACATTGAAAAAATGCCTGTGGCTTAGGACGTGAGCGTACTGTGTATTGCTTCGCACCCTTGTCTTCAACTGCTTGTGAAACAGTGAACAACAACAACAACAACTAACTAACTGTCTACCCTGAAAGGCAGCGTCTTAAGCACGCATACATACACAGGCGACCAGACAGACAGAGGAGCAGATAGATGAAAGTAAAACAGTCAGACATTTAAAAGTATGCATAACGCATGTAAGTATGCTACGATTTTTTGTCGCACATACATCTACCCACCCACTGTCACTATTTAAGTATATCTCTTTTCGTGTCTGTCTACCGGTTGTCTACATAGACAACTTATTCGCCATTTGAGCTGCTTACCTTGTTTATTTCTTATTCGTTTTCGGGCCTTCCCCCTCGCTGTCTTGCTCGCTGTGTGCTTTTTTCGTGTCGCGTCGTCTTCCTGAGTGTTTTCTGTTGGTGGCAGCATAAGATTTATGTAGTCTAAAGGTGCAACTTTAAGGTGCTCACTTATTACTTTGTTTACGTTCGTTTGTAATACGCTTTAATTTATGTCTATTAGAACGCATTTTCCCACAACGAAAAGGGTTTTATTGCCATTGACTTTGCATTTCTATGCTTGCGCACACAGTCACTGTGCTTGGGTCAGAGTACAGGTTTTCTTCTATGACTATGCGTGTGTTGTTTTTGGGCAGCGTCGGTTCTACACGGACTCTTTTTAGTAAATAGTCAAAGGAGGCAGACGACTTCCTTGATTTGTTTGTTCCCTCGTCTGGCATTTAACACACCCATTCTTGTGCGTGCAGCGGTGTGGTTTGCTTCCGTTTCTGTATTGTACATAATTTAAATGAATTATATGTCATTTAGTCTATAAAGTATTATATTTATTTATTTCTATGATTTTGACAGTTGGTTCAGTAATAAATTTGGCGCGTTTCATTTGTCTGCGGTTCATCTGCTGTTTTGGGTACTATATTTCTTAGGCGCAGACTATGTTAATTTTAATTGCTTAAAATGGGTTTTTTAATGCAGACTTAGGCATGATTTATGTGCTACCCGTAATTAGGGATTTGTGTTGTCTCGCACAAGCCTTTTCCTTCCATCAACCAAGCAGAGAGAACCCCGAAAATTAGGCATAGTCAAAGGCAAAAACTAATTTTCATAAACAGTTTGCAGTACTAGTAAAAAAACAGTATTCTGAGAAAAATAACCAAATAATGAAGTTATGCCACAAGTTTCTGGAGCCTTTGTAATCCAAACCAGACTAGTCATGCTTGACATCAAATGGCGACCGTAACCAGCGCAGTGTGCTTTGATATTGGCTGTTGCTAGCGTAGACTCAGCGAAAATTAAGTGCTTAGAATACACCATGTAAAACAAAAGCCAAGAAAGGAAAAAATAAAAATGAAAAGAAAAAAAGAAGTCAACGCCAGCAAGAACATGATTATGTTTCAAAGCAGATCGCGTACCATTATTACCTAATAGTGGTATGTAGACTGAAACAGAAGCCGTGTCGATGTCGGTACATCAAAGCCAAGGTAGCAATATTCTCTGTAAGCTACGCACCACAAGAAAGAAAAACAAAATAAACCAGAAAATTTAATGAAAAGTTTTAAAAAAGTCGTATCTTTTGCTTACAACAAACAAAGAGAAGAGATAAAAGAGAAATCCGTGCAAGGAATTGGTTATTTGTAACAGTGTGTAGGTAGTTAAGGTGTTTTAAAAAATACTCTGCTAGATACAAAGAACCAAGGAAAAAAGGCTTGCTGATAACCTACTTGGCGCCACTTGTTGCGGGTGTAAGCAGGGTTTACAATGTGAGGTTGCTATATTGTATATTATGGGACTGTGTTGCTTGGCACCCACTTGCTTAGTGCTAAACAAAAAATATATATAAAATGTGGCCCTATTTGTTGTTATATATAGGAGGGTCATTTAATAAGTGTTTAGAAGGAATATGGACAGTCAGGCGGACATGGCTAAATCAACTCGTCTTGCCTAGCTGACGATGTCTCCGATGTCTCTTTCATTCTGTTATACAAATTCACGACAAAGTTATCATCCAGAGTAATATCGTTATGTAAGCTTATTAAGCATAATTTCCAATACAACAATAATTATGACTCTATTCAACAATGGGATGTTTACCTAGCTACCTAGGTGCATATCTTTTTTTATCATAATTAATTAAAAAAGTTAGGAATACTTTTTTTTGTATGTCTCAACTTTATGGCAATTTGTGTAGGCCATGCCAAACAAAAGTGCATGTTGTTTGAAAAACCATTCAATTTCGAACTGCCTCTGTAATATTTTGATTAGGGTACTTTTCCATGCAAATGTTTGTTGTTGGTATAGAACAGTAGTAACCGTTTTACAGGTTTTATGATTTCACCAAAACATAGAATATTCTCTTCTCTTCAAGGCGATGACAGATGTTACCCCGGTTATCACAATATTTTTGGAATTTGTTATTTGCAAAATTTATTAAGTTCTCTTTACAGTAACGATTCGAAGGAAAATTGATTGATTGTATGAATATTGGTGGGCAAAAATGTTCAAGTGTTTTTGTTTTCCATTTGTTTTCCACTCGTTTCTCTGTCATTCAATTCGCTCTAGCTGCATTTTTTTTCTAAAAAAGTTGAATGAGATAAAATATATAATATTTAGTCATTAAGATTAAACATAGTAAACTGCACAACACATTTCTATGATTAAAAGAATAATGACGTCTATGTAGTACTAGGTTTAGCTTTTTCAGTCGACACCTTATTATGAAGCTACACTCACCTGGTAAATAATAAAAATCGTCAACTTATATACATATTTAATCAGAAAACTGAAAACTAATAACAAGTGCAACGATTAAATAAACTTATTGGGCTTAAACGTTGACTTAACACACTTAGGCACTTTAATTAAGTTTTCGACCACCTCCAAGTAAACGATAAAACTTTGCTTCAACCGAACTGTTGACTTAAAAGCAAAAACCCTTGCATTTTCACTACCCTCACTGCCTACTGCCTGCCTGATGGCCGCCTACATGGCAAGACATTCTCTAAGTTTAGCCAAATGTTGTACAACATGGTGTGGCGTGAAAATAAAATTTTGCTTAGCCAAGTTAAAGTCAATTTTATTCAACTTCTTTTTATTTTGCTTTCTTCGACTACCACCACAGAGTTGGCGGTGTTGTTGTTTTTCTTCATTGGCACCACTTCTTGATGAAGGTGTGAGTTTAATGTTGGTGATATTTATGCCTGAATGACCGCCCTGGAGAAAATATACATTCAACTCGCGGCAACCCTCCGTGCAGCTAACACCAACATACGAGAAGGCAAAAGTTTTACCAGCTTGCGTACGAAATTACACTTGCCACGCCCTCAAATTGTGTTTTTCTTTTCGCGCTCTAACGCACTGACAGAGTTGTTGCCGCATCCCACCAACACGACCAACTTCACCAACCACCACCACCACCACTCACAATAGACTTTTTATTAAAAGTTTCGGTCGTCGACTCAACATTTTTTAAGTGTTTTTTATTGTCGCGTTAACCGACCGCAACGATTTTCTGCAGGAAGAGTCGAAGTGTGGAAATAAAGGTATAAGAACAAAAACAGAACAACTTGAAGGAGGTAAGGATGTCGTGCTCGGCGATGGTAGAAAACAAGTTCAAAAAATTGCAAGGAGTGTGTGACTTTAGCGTGAGGTTTGGGTACAATCGGAAGGGCAATTGGTGGGATTTATTCGTATATTGGGTTTTCTGTCGTTGTTGTTTCCTTTTCTTTTGTCTATGTATTGGTTGTAGGTGGTTAGTAAGTGTAAATTATTGTTAAGGTCGAAAAGTTGCGCTTGGCAGCGAAAAGAAAAGTTGCTTCCTTAGAAGTTTGACAATGATTTTTAAGAAGTTATTTACAAGCGCAGAATAAGGAAAGGCAAATTGAAAACCCGACAATACACAAAAAAAAAAATAAATAAATAAAAAAAAAAATTAATTAAATAAATAAAAAATATAAAACAATAAAAAATATGTAAATAAATAAATAAAAATAAATAAAGAAGTAAATAAATAAAATAAAATAAACCATAACCAAAAAATATAAATTATAATAAAAAAATTTTGGGAATATTAATAAAGTATGCTATAGCTAAGGATTATAATGCTTCGAAGTATGCTCCATTATTTTTTATTGATTTAATAATGCAATTAGGCAGCGCATTGTAACAATTTTATACCTAATTCCGCGGAGTTTTACATATATTGTAAGTTGTAGGCATAAGAATAGATAACACTGGTATGCTGGTTTTCAGCCGATCTGCAACAGTATTTTGCGTCACCATTATACTTTTCATATAATAATTTCCTTAAGTCCATTTTCACAGCGGATATTAAAGTTGTACAAAATTGCTGTAGGCAAAAAATGTTGAATTCTTATTGTGAAGAAACCGCACATACATATAGCGCAGGCGCTAATGCTATTCGCCAATAACTTTGAACAGTCCATTTATCACATTCCATCCCAAACCCATCCATAAGTACTTAAGACTAACACCGGACCGAAGACTGAAGTGGTAAGCTTACTTGAAGCGGTTTGGTCTTGACATCGTACAGCGATTCCATTCTACTTGTATGTCTGGAATTGTACTGAGCTGTGCGCAACTAATATGCAAGCTAATCGCCAAAATTAGTTTATATAACATTACATGCAAGGTTTTTTGTTTACTATTTAAGTACTACACAAATTTTAGTTTGAATTGCTTGAACAAAGGAATTTTATAACAAACCGATCTATTAAATATGCCTCAAAATATATAATACTACAATTTATGAACTGTAAACTTCATTGAAACTTAATTTAGACTTTTCATTACTTTAATGAAATTTAAGCTACAAATTTAATAAATTTGCTTAGATTTCTTTGGCTAGACGCAGACAATAAAATTTAATTATTAATGTTCGTATATTGCCTGAAGTGAGGAATTTTGCAAAGCAACGATTTAATTGCACTTGACGTTCCAGTCAAAGGTTGTGTGCCATAACCAGACCCATGAGCCAAATCAGTATGGCAATCCTGATAGAGCATAGAATCATAGTTACAGACTCACGTAACGAGCAGCAACATAATTTCCTGTCATTTAACTTAATTAAGCGTGGTGATGAAGGTGATGGTGCGATGGCGTGAATATATATATATATATATATATATACTGCTGGTAGACGTTAAAGTGGGAAATATTTTCGCACACCGTCGTATTGTAAAAGTTGCAATAAAATGGCATACTAACTTACAATTAGGTTCAAATTGTTTAAGGCGAACAGACAACCAACTGTGAAAAGAGAGAAAGAGAAAGTCTGTGCATGTGAGTCTGTGTACTCGTTGCATGCATCGTCAGCGGGCAATGGTGAAAGGTCAACTGGTGCCAAGTAGAAAGTGAGTATGCTCGTTTTAGTGGTGTTGCTGTGTTCTTCAAATAGGAATTTATATTTACACAATAGCGTTGCAAACACTTTCACTAAGTGACCCCGAACTGACGCGACCAAGAACATCTTCGGGAGAGTGTGTGCATCGCTAAAAGCGTTTGGTCATAAACTAGGCAATTGAGGCGGCAATAAATAGTGCAGATGAAGCATATTATTTCACAGTTGAAATATATATTTCTCTGTGAGTGCGGTTTTATGCTCATCTTCGTTGTCTGTATTCCCTTTTATTCCGTATTCTCTAATTTAAGACATCGGACTTTTCTTTTTTGTCATTTTTTTTGGTCAGTTTAGTGTACTGGGCTTTTTTGCAGTTACTTTGACTTTCACTCGGCCTTTTCCGACAACTTATGGTTTTACATGCCACAAGCAGAATACTTTGTCACTCAAATGTCTCGGCTACTGGCATAAAAAATGGCTGACGTGAAATCAAAATTACAACGTAAGTTGGTTTTTGCGGCAAAACTTTTTCAAGACCAGAAATGCTTGGGATATTGAAGGCAAAACATTTTTCAGCGCTCAATTTTATGTGTCTATGGTTTTATATGAGAGGTCGGAATCAATGAGTCAGCAATTTTAAAAATAGAAAATAAATTTTTATGTCGTGCAAAAACAGCACTCTATTGGTGCAAACTAAATTTTACAAAATTTGCCCAATGACATATGTATATGTATGTGTAGTCTTGGTTTTGAATGATTTGTTACAACGTGAGAAAATCAAAGCTCAAGGATTTATTTTTTTAAATTTATTCACATAAACCACAAAGTATACCAATTTCCAAAGTATTAAAGTAAACAACAGATGAGCCACGTTATTACGTTAAAAAAATCACAGCAACCACAATTTTGGAGCTCTAAATTAAGCAAACAATAATATTTACGTCTATTGCCGCAGGCTATTTCAGTTCTTTATTAAGGCATACCAACCAAAAAGGCAGACTATAAGATAGCAGTGAGTAGGACTTAAAAAATGTTTGTGTCTCAGTTGACTGCTCAATTTTTGCAGGTTCAAATCAATTTGCGGCGAGCGCCTTCGCATTTCAAATCAAACACAAGCCATAAGGGTGCTCATGAAAGGTTGAAAGTCGCCCCAACATCAAGTGCTGGGTATGCGATTTCATGATGTTATTGATTGTGAAATCGATAAAGTAAATCGCTGAAGCGATAACACCATAAATTTTCCACCTACATGCTCAACTACACTCGTACTACGACTTCGTTTTAGTTGTTTTGTTCCACATTGTTGGGGCTGCTCTTTCTGCGCACTGCCAACCACCTTGAAAACATTATTTCACACAGTAGCATCACTAGCAAGCACAAACAGTGTGCTTGGGGAAAAAACCACTGAAAAGTATGCTATCAATTCCAAAAGTCGACAACTTTTTTATGACTAACGCTCGTCGAGTAACTTGCTTTTTGCTCGTTTTGACAGGAAACAGAGACATGTGGGTTCCTACAAACCTTGGTACTTATAAATTTTTATAACCTTAAATTGTAAATGTATTGTGTCATTATGTGCGCCAAAAACCATGCTACAGAGTGAGAGAAATACTTACATTTTAGCACTTGCTTTCAACTGTTGACGCTTCGCTGTGGATTTTTATAACCATTTCTGTTGAATTTTTGCCAACAATCAATTTGTTTGCTTTGAAAACAATCTTCAAGTGTGTGAGGGAGGGAGTGTGTGTACTAGTGTATATGGCAAGATCGACAACCCCAGCATACTTGAAGGCATAGAAAAAACCCATTCGCTTTGGGCCTGTAAGTGCCACCCGCACTCACACATTACACACACAAGAGTTCACGTGTGCCACAACAGGGAGTAAAGGAAAAATAATACGATATTTCCTCCAAGAAATATGGCGTCAAGTCGGTGCTTTGGCGTCGTTGCCTGAAGTATTGCTTTCATTTCTTCAATGGGCTTCTTTGTCGTTGCTTCTTCATTCTTGAAGCTTTAACTTTTTGTGCTGCTTCACCCCTTTTTTGGACTGATGGCGCCGCTTTGACAGCTCGGCGTATTGAAAAATTATGGTTTACATTAAAATTTTACCATTCATTCAATTGGACACTTCGTTTCCCATTTTATTGTGAACTTAAGAAGGCAGACAAACGCTTGCCATATCACTTGACTCTTGGTGGCTGGGTTGAATTTGTATATGTTCCTCAAATGATTAAAACAAATACTACATTAATTCATTATGGGATTATTTAATCAATTATTCTTTGAAAAAGTTTTTGGTTGGTCTTGAAGACAATCGTATTGATTAAGGCTGGTGATTGTTATGGGGGTAGTGTTATATTCTTTGATTTGTGCACCAGTAAAACTCCTTTGGATAAATGGATAAATCCATTCTTAGAATCCCAATGAATACCAATTCTACAGAGATTTTTTACTTTGGAATCGAAACGTAATTCAATTCTCAAACGTCTTCAACTCCAACAACTTTGTGTTCTTTCCTTTGCTTCATTGCTTTTCACAATTTGCTATGTTAGTTGCTTTTAATCATTGAAAAAAGTAAAAATTCATTTCCGAATCAGAATTTCTTAACTTCAGTATGACGCACTTTATTTTAAGCGCTTCTTCCAGGCCCGCAACGCAGACGTCTCATTACGAACTCAATACGCGCCAACCCTGCCTGCAACAAGCACCAGCAGCAACGGCAACGACATCAGCATTGTCATTACCACAACCGCTTTACAACCACCTACCCACTTTGAGAATCTTCTGTACTATGGCACTTCAAGCTTATGCATTTTTAATGAACAGCTTAAGTACAATGCGCCAAATTATAGCCTCAGCATCCGACCGATTGAGCTCTCGAGTACGACACGAGTTTCATCAAGAGGATGTTGTCGCGCGCTGCTTTGATATTTTATTTCTTTCGTGACGCCAAACCCAAATAAAAAAATAAATAAATAAATAAATAAAGGAAGAGAGGAATTAAATGAGTAATAGAAAGTTAGTTAGTGAAGAACCAGTAAAAAATGAGATCGATTTATATTTGTCTGACAATCTATTGGGTTGGTGGAAAAGTAATTTCCGAAAATGAGAATCATGTTTCAAAAATGTTTTTTCTCATATAACAAGGCAATTATTTTTATCAAATATTTTCCATTGTTATTGATTTATAACCCTTGTCATCTTTTGGGTAAAACCATAATGCCGTCTTTGTAGAAATTTTGGGGTTTCTGATCAAAAAAACTGGCGTTTGGCAGTTGATTAAGGAATTCATTCTTATGACATCAAGATAATAATGCGTGGAGCGAAATTAATGGTAATCAGACGGTGCTAGGTCCGGACTATATGCTGGGTAAATTAGGTTTGCCTAGGTGGAAGAAACCCATAATGAACAAGATAATTGCAGCCCACCAAATGCACAGGAACAATTTCCTCGTAGACAGCATCGGTCAGTTATTAATTTGGGCAGCTGATTTCATAATAATGTGTGCATTATTTTAGCTATATAGTTTTCCAGGTATTTGCAGTTTTTTATTGCTGTGTGATATTCCAAGATCGGACTAATACTTATAGAAAAGTCGCTTCTTAAATCTAGGAATTCAAATTACGGAAATTACAATAGATATCGTAAATACACCACAATAAGAAATAATGATTTTATTTACGAGAACATGACTACAGTTTGATGGTCTTTAAAGTAAGGATTGTTTGAATAGATTTGGGGCTGCATTTTTTTTTTAATTATTAGAAAGCTATACTATTTTTGTTTGGAATTGATAAGGGCTAAAGAACAACCATCACTAGGTTTCATAGCCGATAACCCATAATATGATAGCACAGCTCACTACGAATTTGGATAGCGAGGCTTTATGGTAGCTAACTAAATTTAAGAATATATGATAAACCCACATAAATATTGTTCACATGTCATATATAGGCATAAGTGTATTATCAGATTTGTTGCTAGTATAATTTGACATTATATTTTCTGCTCTTTTCAGGTAAGCCCCAAAAATAATAGAGGAAGTGCTTTCAATCACGAGTGAGTAAATCGTTTCAGATAATTTTATTAAAAATTCAATCAACCATCACGTATCATCATAAAAGGGGTTATTTGACCAGTAAACTGGCGATTTTTATATACAATATATACCACGTTTTTTCTTTCATCAAAATATTTATAACTCTATTATAGTCTTCTTTATAGGGTTGCAGTGTTCTAAAAATGGCACGTCATAAATATATGCTTCACTAAGCGAGCGAACACGAAAACGCTGATAATAAGTGGAAGGGTGCTTTACGAGTGGTTTTGCTGTAGTTTCAGTGTTGGTGCTGATGTGTTTTAGTGGCGTTGTTGGTGGAGATATACAGGCAGAGATACGCTGACCAATGTTGCTACACGACCACAACGCGAGTGCTTGCCAGTGAAATGATAATAATTGGATTAGCGCATCATTTTCAAGCGAAATGAGAGATCCACGCACGTACATTCACACCGTCGTTCTGGTGACGAGGTTGCCAACATCTGAACCGAGTGGTGTTATTGTTGTTGCTGCTACCTGACTGGTTTGGTCTGACGCTCAGTCGTTTGGTCGCTTGTGATGTTGTTGGGTTGGTTAGTTATTTTGCCTGGCTGTATTTGGTTTTAGCTCGTTTGGTTTGCTCTCGTTGGAAATGTTCAAGTACGTTTTGCTTAATGGAGCCCGAAAGGCTTAAAACACCACATAATAATTTATGCATGCGTTGTTGCAAATACACATATACAATCCTATGAACAAGCTACATCAAAAGCAAGGACAACGGCGAGAATAAGAGAGAAATAACGTAACTTCTTTGTATATAAAATATACATATTCATATAAAACGTAACATGTTAGATAGCGGCTTAGGCGTGGTTGCTAGCAACCACTCAAAGCTCAAAATAAACGTGAGTGTGTTTAAACTTATATTTCTAGCATTGCCAAATCTTATTTTTTATTCATACTACGGACACAACACATAGAGTAAGCATTGGCGTGGGTACAAGTTTTAACTGAAATACTTTGCTTGTTAAGCTTTCGCACTGTTGAAGAGATGCTGGTAAAACTCTGTGCAAAAACAACGAGTTGTAGGGTAGAATGATTCTTTAGTTGATACTTTGAAACTGAAGATTCGCCGTGACTACGTTATAAACCTTTTTATTCTTGGGATAATATTGTGTGTGTGCAAAAGTACAGTGGGTTTTTGATGTAAAACACCTTTTCTTTCAATAGAGTTACCGAAGTTGTGAAACGAAAACTAAGTCATCAGTTGTGAAAACAACAACAAGTACTTTTTGCTGAAAGCGAAATCGTTTGAGCGAAGCATACAAACTGAAACGCAGACATCCGTTGTAAAAACAACAATAACGAGGGCATATGTTGATACTGATAGAACAATCGTTTGATCGAAAACAACAGCAAGGGGAAGGGCACTCGTTGTTGTTATTTATATATTTATTTTTTTTTGTATTTATATACATATTTATTTATTTAGTTACATACTGAATACGTTTTACATCAAAAGCTCGTGATCGTGCGAAGGACACTCACACATTTCTTCAATAGAAGGCCTTAGACTCAATTTTAAATGAGTGATGAGACCTGAAGGCCATAAATATGTGTGTCATTTGAAAGCCCTGAGTCTTAACTACTATTGGTAAAAAATTGATTGATACTCGATAATACTTGTGGAAGTTACAGTTGATTAACCATGGAAAGCAAAAGTCATCACTTTCGGATCAGAAGTTCTTCGAGGACGGAATAATGAAACTTGCCGAAAGCTGGGCAAACTGGTCGAACAAAACGGTCAATACATAATCGATTAATACTTTATCTATATAATAAATTAATTTTGAATTTGCTGAAAAAATGACATGACTTTTGCACACACCCAATAGCAAGGCACACCGATCTCAGCCCTACCGATTAAAATCTCAAGATCGAGCACTAAAGCATTTGTTATGATTGTTTGAATTTTAGAACCTTTTGTGGTTTGAATTTTAGTAGATAGCCTCTTTATTATGATAAAATTTTTAAATAATCTGCTGGGAAATATATTGATTTCTGATAGTAAAAACTTTCACAATGTTTTTCATATTCAAGAGTCATTATGAGACAACTATTCCGACTATCTTTTGACATTTTCCGGTTTGTGACAGTTCTATAGCAACAGAGTAAGGCCTATATGACAGAAACTTGAAAACTCTTTAAAAAATATGTCATTCCAGATGAGTTATTTTTTTTTATTCACCTCGATCTGATGTTCATTGAGATTAGAACCTATAATACTTTTTATCACAGTACATGGTATAATATTTTTTCTTCGCATTACTCAACAACAGAGAAATTTCTTGGTGTCTTTTTGCTATTTGACATTTCGCTCGACTAGTTGTACATATTATATGGCGATAAATTAACGGCATCTACATCATCACCAGCTCCACCGTCACCAAAACTACCATTGCCAATGCCAACAGTAGCACTATCTAACACTGATAGCGTGACATAGTTTATGTGCGCCCTAAAGTATTCATCACTTAATTTTCATGTGCTGCCATTTAGAAATTTATGACTACCAATGCTAAAAAGTTGTTAACTTCAATTCTGCTAGACAACTTTTCAACTATGCTTTTCCCATTACGGCATTTTGCCCTCGGGGTTTCCACGCCATGAAGCTTATTCTGCTCATGCCTGTTATTGCCATATTGTCGCGAATTTATTTTTCAGTTTTCTTTTTAACTTTTTTTTTCTATTTTTAGTTATATTTAATTTTTGTTAACGCTTTTGAAAAGTGTGTTTTGTGCTCCGGGACCATGACGTCATTGGGTTGCGTTGTGTTGTGCCGCGAGTCATGCTATGATTTCTCTACACTTTTCAACCACGGTCTATTCGCTCATTCATATTCGGCCTTCAATTTGAAGGCTTTTAGAGTGCTTGGCGTTGAACAAAATAAAATTAGTTTGTAATTGAATTTGTTTGGCTTAGTTGGCGAAAAGGGTTCAGCTCAGATCAGTCCAGTTTTGTTCAGTTCGCTCAGAGTCCAGCTACCGCAGATTAATCACCTTGGCCCGGCCCGCTCGTCTGGCACTCGATTTTATGGTTGTGCGTTAGCAGTGCTTTCTTGATTTATGACCCAATGTGTTTGAGTAATTAAATTTTGAACTGAAGTTAACTGCGCACAACTGTCTGCTTTATTTGAAAATTATTATGTTTTCAAAAACGAAAGGCATAAAAAATTTAATTACATTCGTTGACGAATCATTTTTATTAATAACGTTTTCTTAAAAATATTTTCTCATACTATCCTCTACCAATACTTGCTTGGATTCATATTAACTTACACATTTCAATCAGAAATTATTGCGGTTTGTTTCTCTTTTTTTCCAGTAAATTGACTACCATAATGGATTTTCTTGTTGATTGCATTTAGTGGTTTTATTTTATTCATTCGTACGATTGCACATTTATGTGCAGGATTTTTCAGATTGACAAAACCACAGTTATTTCTCGACAAAATATTTCAAAGTTATATATATAAAAAAAAATAAAAAAAAGTGTCTTCCTCTTAATTTGAAGTGTTGCTGTAACTTTGCTGAGCTTTGCCGAATGTATTTCTATAACTGAGACAAATTAATATTTACCATACTTTTCGGTGTGGTCAGACTGATTATTTTACGCATCAATATTAAAAATTAATAATTTATTATTAACAAATATGGAGTGCTTCCAAACAAGCCGCGCTGAGTGTCATTTCATCTGAGTGTTCACATTTGAAGTTCTTATCAACCACGAGTACTCCAACGCTATCAAACAAAATCGACTAAACCCAGAGGACAACTGAATAAATTTAGCAATTATCATTCAATATGAAAATAGCAAAAGTACACAATGGCAATGACGCCCTAGAGTATGCAATGGTTTAATTTGTGAAATTGTTTTCATTGCCTACCGACTACTCGCCGCAAGCCAGTGGCTTGAGCCACGTGATTTGATGCTCGAGTTCGTGATTGTCGTCGTGCTTGTGAGATCGAGCAATGCAACAAAACGAGCGTAAAGTGGAACGTGCCTAAGTGTTAATGCGGTTATAATACGATAGCGGATTATCAATGCTCGTATGTAGATACAGTCGCCGAACTAGAGTAAATACAGGCAAACATTTGTCGCCACAAAAACCATACTTTGTTATTATTCTTGCTGTTGTTATTGTTGTGCTACATGTGTGTATATAATTTCAATTTTGGTTTGCCATTAATGTGGCCTCACTCGCTGTATATTCCCAATGTGTTTATGTGTGTTCATATTTTATATTATTTTTGTGTATTTGCACAAATAAATACAAATTATCAACAGAATCAAACAAGCGAAAAGAAATCATTAAATAAACGAAAAAAATTATGTTGTTAGCTTTTTATGTTGCATATGTGTGTGTGTGTGACCTAGCAACATGCTAAGTTGGCGCTAATCTCTGTTGAGTGCGCGTATTAACAGTAATAAAAACAACAACCACAACTACAACTATTCAAGCTATAAATATGCCGGGAAATTCTCCCACCATTTGCGAGTGTGACGAGGTGAGGGTGTTTGGTTGTCGGCCATTTTGTTTATTGTGTTATTTCCGTTTTTATTTTGTTGCAATATTTAATGTTATACATTTTTGCAGGGCTGACATTTTTCTCTGAGGCTATCAATTTCGGCATTGCTTTTTTGTTTTATTTATGTAAAATTAATATGCGGAATGTTTTCGATTTTATACATGACTGATTTGTAATGAGTTAATTATAACATTTGCGAACACAACGACCCAACGTCTGAAAACATAGATTGAGTGAGGGAGACAGTTAGAGAGATCGAACTGTATGTCTAGCCAAATGGACTGGTATAAAAAGGCGGCATAGGCACACAAATAATTACAGAATTAATAGATAAATGGAATAGAAAGACGGTTATACTAAAATATTAATAGATATTTATATAGATGAATGAATAATTTAATAGACTAATAAAATAACTAATTAAATAGATAAAATGCGTGTTGGTATTTTGAGTTGCCATTTCCTCTAGGCACAGTTGCAGAAGTTTATAAAGCGAAACTCAAAGAGGGTAAAGACAACATAAAAGAGGTAATATCTCAGAACGGCGTACAGATGTGGATTAGTAATTAAGCCACATCACCATTGCTTGAAGCTTGTATTCAAATACAGTAAATGTATTTCACGCCTTTTGGCTTAGTGTTGCTAAACATGCATATGGAAAATTTCTAGAAAAATTAAAAAAGAAACCTCAAGCAAACACTTAAGTGTCAAGTTAAGAACGTTGAGTAAGGGAGAAAGATAAGCAGAAAGAGATCACACTCAATTGTGCTTGCTTACTTTCTGCTTTCTTTAAGCTTTATGCTCAGCATATGCGTCTCTCCTTTATTTTTCTTTTTTATATAGTAGCTGAGTTTTTTTATGTTACTTCTTACCTGCAGCCAATCAAAATTGTACATTGTGAAACTTGATTCCTACCATTTTGTTAAGCAGTTTCACTTCAATAGTGTGCATATAAAGGTGAGGCACATTATATTTTTTTCTGTAATAATCGTTTAGATTATTAAGCCAAAGGTGTGACAAAATAGTATGTAGCCCCGTAACGCAAACGTAATATTAAAATAATACTATGGGATTTAAAATTCCTAAAGAGCTATTGGAAGACACGATGATCTTACAATATTGTAGTGGATATAGGAATCAATTAGTATAAAGGCAATAATCTTTTGGAAAAACAATTATGCAAGCAAGATTAACGCCAAGAGAGCTATGCAACAAAGTCAATAAATATTCACAGGGCTATCAAGGAAAGAGGACTTACCATATAAACACAAAGCACCATCGCACAAGTTAAAATTAGCGAAGAAATATTGTTGAGATTTAAAAAAGCTTGCCCTCTTTAAAGTTATCTATAACTCTAACCTATAACCAAATTTAATTTTGTGATACACATTTCATCATGGTTGTGGTACAATATATCAAATCAGTGCCCATCAGCATATGTAGACAAAAACGAAACGATTGTTTTGGCCATATTGGTTACCAACATGCACATGAAGATTCAAGTAGACCACAACTTTCCTTAAGAATGATTAATAACTATCTAGACAAATAGCTATATAAATGGAATGAAGATAAGTAGATATTTAACTAGTTTAAACTGTAAGTTTTTATATGAATAATGGATATATCCATAACTGCATTTATTCGTGAAACAGAGTGATAGAAGAAAGATAGAAAGAGTATTAATACACTGAAAAAAGAATTAAAAAATAAAAATTCTAATTTCGTCAGACTAAATCCCAATTCTTTGTCTATAAGTCTCGAAAACCTCTCCTGTATAAACAGTGAAACCCAGAACCGTTATTAAAATTTAATTAAAAATAAATAATAATGTGCCAACGATCGGCATTCAAAATGCACAAAAATTCAATACCAAATTCAAAAACAATTGGAGAGAAATAACTCTCTCAGAGATATACCCTCACATTCATGTACAGAGATGAATCTGCAATGCAAATGAGTCGAAAATACGAGCCATTCATCGTGGCAGCTGTCATTAAGCAAAGCAATCAGACAAAGTAAAATGTAAACTCAAAAACTGATGAAAGGAAAAAAGGCGGAAGAAAAAAGGAATTTCCGAAAAAAGTAGGGCTTTAATATTAGTAAATGAAAAAAGAAACCTGAATATTGGCTTTGCTTTCGGTTTCGCTCTGCACATAAAGACAAATACGAAAAACAAACAGATGGTCAGACAGACAGATAGACAAGACAAACACAAAACGATGCTAAAGGAAATGCTGCGCAATTGAAACCACAAACTTAGAGCCACTTCCGTTGACCCCAGATGACGGTGGGTGGTGACGGAAACGTACGTCGCCAACAAACCAAACAACCAACCAACCAACCAACCAGCTAAGTTACAAAATCCGAACAGGCTACCACCGTACAAAATATAATTCTTTGCTTGTATTTTGCGTGCTTAATTAAATGATCATCATTTACGCATAATCAACGCAAAAATGAATTTCGGTAGCTTGGCAAAGGCAAGGCAAAGCCAAAGGCCGAGGTGAAAGCCGTAGTCAAAGCTGACTCCAAAGCGGAAGAGAAAGAAGCACAGCCAAGTTTCGAGTTGTTTTGTAATTTGCAGTAGCCGAACCTAAGGCGCTAATGTTCGCCTGATTGTGTTTCCTTTGCCGTGTGAAATTATGTTTGCCTTTGTTGTCATAATTAATTTCTAATTTTCTTCTTCGTGTAGTTTAAAAATTTTGCCTTTTCCTGCAGCTGCGAATGGCAGATTTCATCTTTCTGGTTGTTCTTTTCGATCTCCTTCGACCAGAGCGTCTTAAATTTTAATTTATTTGTTTTCTGCTTTATTTAATTGAATATTTTCATTTCATTTTTGCGTCGGCAAATGTTCAATATTACAGATTTTCTGCGTCTCAAAGGCATCCATTAGGAGCAACGCAAACTAATTCTTCATTGTCCTCAGCATCGCTACAGCCTTAAACTTCTTCTCATGCCTATTGTTGTTTATATTGTTTATTGCTTTCACTGCCAATTTACACTGCGAGCTGTCTTCAGTTTTTGTCGGCTCCTGCTTCTCAACCACTTATCCCAGCAGTTGGTCATTTGCATACTGTTTGTGCTTGAATGTTCCAGATTCGACGACGGCTTTCAACATTTTATTAGATTTTCTCCAATTGCTTTTATTATTAGCCGAAAATTTCAATTGTTGTGTAAATTTGATTGCTTTTGGTATTTTGAGGCCAAGTTGGTCTTCTTCACGTGCTTAACTTGTTAATTGTAAAAGTTACCCCCCCGAATTTGGCGCTCTAAGCACATGTGGGCAGCTGTTTTCAATATTGAATTGGATTACCAATTTAATTAGATAAGTGAAATGTATTCTGCTGAGATTTAATCAAAGTGAAAGGTGTGTTTTGACGATTATGCTTTATGCTATTCACATTTCAAAATCTTTCTTTTTCAATTTGTTATAGATGTTCTTTCTGATGCATAGAAGGAATACTTCACACTGAGTCAATAAATCTAACTTTATTAGTTTGTTCATCAAAAATTTGTTGGTGAAATTCTAACTTAAATTTTTTTATGAAATGCTCTTTTCTCTTTTTTGTAGGGAAGGGCAAAATAATGATAGTTGTTGAATTTGGATATAGGTACATTAAAGCTCATATGATCGAAGCGTTTGAATTCTGGATTGAACGCTGATCTTCTATATTTTTGAAAGTTAATTTCTTGTTTATATAATTTTTCTTTTGCTTGAGTAACTTATTTCCGACCGTGCTTCGACTGACAACTAGGGCCCGGTATTAATAGCCCAATTCAAAAAAGAACTGCAACACAGAATAGCTAAGATGGTGTAAGAAATCTTGAATGAATACAGGAAAGTTTCACACAGCCAGTCCATAGAGGACTATGTGACGAGATCGAACCTGAACCAGAGGAGCACGTGTTTTCGATGGAGGCTGTTAAAGTATTTGATAAGTGTCCTTTAATTCTATTTAATTTAATTGATTATTTTTAAAGTTTAATAAAAAGTCACCACAAGCATTATTAAAGCACAAAGAATAATTTATCACTCCGACCAACGCTCAGTAAACACCCGTCAGCACAACGACTTTTTACCAGGTTTGGCTTTATCTTTGACACAAGATACAAGCTCAGCGCCAATTAAGACAGACTGCCATTCGCAATGTTATAAAACAATACAAAATATACAAAAAAATTACACATTTCACATCATTAAAATTTAAAAAAAATTGTTTATATTTTGTTGGAAGGAAAGCTGAAGACAGCAAGACCTATACAATATTCGATAGTGAGAACAATTCGATAATGTGAACAAGGTCGGTTTTAATTAATTCACACTATCGAGCATCGACTGTATGTGTTAACGTATTTTTTAAAGATATGTTTACTTGTGTACTTCTAGTTATTTTTTTCTTTCTCCATTATCCTTTCTTGGCCTGTAGTGAAATTACTTAACTACAAACTGCTTAAAGTCTATAGTGGAAGTCTGTAAGCCTAAGGCGATGCTCCTCTCATTCTCAATTTTGTTGCTGTTGTTGGTGCATGGCTTCTGTTTTGTTGGCACAAAGCTAATTTTGAATTTAAAGCATAAATCATATTATATTGTATATAAACAAAGCAATTGAATCAAATCAACCTAACAACCAGGCAACCAACTCACCTACAGCAAAGTAATTAAAATGTTCCAAACCGAACCGAACAGAATTTAGCATTTGCAACAAAACAGACAAGTAGACATTTGTCAGATAGACAAATAGACATACAGACAGACCGACACGCGGAAACCACTTTGCCTTAATAGACTTTTAATATTCACGCGCTAAATCTCATTTATATTTTCGCTCGCTCGCTCTTCTATCCTCCTAGTTCACCCATCAACTTATTTTCAATTAAAAGGCCGGGTGCGTATGAAAAGAAAACAAGAAATTGTTCATTATTAATAATGCATAAATGCGCTTAAATCGATGTGCCAAGCTCAAATGTGTAATACATATTGCAGACCCCAGACTGCGTATGGCACATTCATCACTCAGCCCCTCCCAATTTCTGCTGAAAGCAAGTATCGCTCGCGGCGTCATTGTCTGATTGAATTTGCGATGCGTTTGAGTTGCTGCCGTTGCCTGAGCTTACGTTGTTGTTACATTGTTTTCGAACACATACACACACACATACACACACACACACACATACACACACTAATAAAATATTTAAGTATCGTTTTCATTATTTTTGCGTTTGCAATAATAAATTCACAGACACGAAGCACAGGCATTCCTGCAATTCGATTTCATTCAATTCGCTTCAATCAAACTGTCAACTGCGCTTCAACGTACGTGCACGCCTTTTAGGCAGGCAATAATTTTTGTGAATACGATAAACGCATGCACATCATGAACGCGAACGCTACTACAGTCGTGCATTCTAGCCTCAAATAGCATTAAAATTTAATATTGTGCGTCTGCATAAGCTCCTCCTTCCTCGAAGAGCTCAGATTCACATACAAAATTCAACAAAACTCAACTCAGTGAAGTGCACTGCATCACTTTGGCTTGGTTTGGTTTGGTTTGGCTTTGCTATGGTCCTTATGCGGATGATTGCCAAGCATACAAATATACGAAATATTGTTTGTTTGTATGCGTGCACGTGTGATGCATATTTGTATATTTGGCTATGCATTTATGTACGTTGTGGTTGACAGGACAGCCTTGCTCATATTAGTAATTCAAACATTAATTTGGTAATTTAAATATTGTCCAAAAGCTATGCCATGCCTCGATAATTGATTTTGTGGCTAGCAAGCTGCATAACCATAGCATTAGCATTATATGTATTTAAAAGTGACTGACTGACATGAACTAGAAAGCTTTTCACTTTGCTTAAAAATCATTACAATTTTATTAACTTCAATAAAAATTTGCATTATTTGACGGTTCGACATGCCTTAAATATTTTTTGTTGTATTTCCTCCACAATATCATTCTGATGAATTTACTGAAAGATACTGAAATAAACGAGAGAAGAATGCTGCTATTTCTATTTCGTCTAAATGTATCTACTTCTGTACGCTTTCAAGAGCAAAAAATACTACAAAGCTGCTTAAACTGTAGTATATCGAAGAAACCCTCTACACTAGTTAAACCCATATGATTTCGATAGAATTCTTTCCATCTCAACGGCAATGCTGACGACGCCGATATCAGCTTGTTGCGAGCTTCAGTCTTTAAAATAAATTCATCATTCTGACTGTACCAGTTTCATGATTTCCAGAACAAAAACTACGTAGCCTTGCAGTGGCTACCACATAAACCGATTTAACAAGTCGCTGAACACTGAAAAAGAAGGTTCAAATTATTCCATCAGCGCCCAAAAAAAAAAAAAAAGAGTTTCTATCATCGGGTGATAATAGGAGTCGGGAAATGGATCTACTCTCATAATTACAATTTTGTTGGATTGAAGCCTTTTCACTCAAACGTAATTTCTGTAGAATCCTTGGTTACAAAGTCAATAAGGCATGCTTTTGAATACAACTAATGCTTTTCATTTGTGCCCTGATATTAAAATGACCGTAATAGGAAAGGAAAGGATGCCAGTGCTGCAATCTCAAAATTGCTTCATCCATTTGAACGATCATAGAAAGCTAGAGTTCTTGGAAGTTTGAATCCGCCTTTTTCATGAAGGTGAGGTATGTACAAATGTATGTACAAATTAGAACGGCAATTACTTTAAAAATTATAAATAAATTGAAAATGCATTGACTGTAAAAGGAATGGGTTTAAATTGTTTGAGCTCTCCAGTTTAAATCAAACTCCTTTTATCAGCAATAAGCGCTTTTGCACATTTGCTGTTTCTCTCTTTACGGCATTTTGATATGCAACTCATAATGAATGCGCCCCATTGATTTCGAGTTGATATGCATTCGCACTTGGCACAAGCTTTATTTTAATTAACCCAATTCGGGTAAGCGTAAATGAGCTCACAGCGCGTTTTCCATGCACCAAGAGTAGCAAATAAGCAAAAAGCAAGAAAAAAGGGCAAATTGCAAGCGAAATTGCACATAATTACGTAAGCATGCAATTTACTGTGGCAACTAATGAGCTTTACTTAGATAGCAAGTAAAGCTAGTTTGTGCTGTGTGGCAGTGTTGTAGGTATGTGCGTTTCGGCGTGCTATGGAAAAAAGTCGTATTTCAAATGTTTGCTGAAAACTGGAAAATTTGTTCGGTGTAAAGACTTAAGCACCCTTTACACGGTCAAATCGCTGTATCAAACATTTGTGTGTGTGTGTGCTGGTGAGACGTTCTTTTCTTGTAAGTTGTGTGCAGATGACAATGTCAAAGACGGACGAACATTCAGACGGACGAGCAGATGTGATAGATTGTAATGACGCAGCAGTGAACAATAGTCAAAGAGGAATTGATAAACTCTCGCGCTGTATGAAATGTCCATACGCTTTACATATTCCGTCAAACATTGTAAGTGACACGCACACTTCAATTTTCCACTAACACTATGATACTGCTTGATACAGCAATTTAACCGTGGTAAGGGTCCTTAGATAATGGTAATGGAATGGCAAAAAAGTGTTTTGGTTACTAAATGTGGTTTGGTTACTCCTCTTTATTTAAGATAACATCCTCTAAAAGCCATTAATGTATTAGGCATTATTCCATAATTATTGCATTGAAGTGCCGTAATTATCATAACGGTGTTCCATTATTCTTCTGATAGAACCACACTGGATTCTAGCTGGTTGGGTTCCAAATTATATTTTACAATATTGTTTCTGGGCTGCCTGGTTGACTTTTGAGTTGTTGCATTCGCTTTTTGTTGTTAGATTTCACGCCTGTCTTCTTAAAAGGTTTGCTCTACGTTGTTTGTTCGATTTGATCTAAAACATCCTACAATCTGAAAAGTACCAACTGCTGAAAGTATGGTATGCTTGGCCTTTGTGGTGAGGCCTCAGATTATGTGTTCATAGAGAAGAACATGCATTCAAATGGTTTTATTTTTTAGTACGGCAGATATATCGCGGAGCAGTTAAGGCGACATATCTCATCCAATTAATCATTAAAAAAGTTTTTCAGTTCAAGTAAAGCGGGACGCCTTACAAGATAATCAGTGCATAAGTGCAAAATAAGACATTACCCATATTTCATACCACGCCTCTTTTTACTCATTAATTTTTGATCAAGGATATTGTGAAATTCCGTTGATTCCATTGAAGTGATATTAGCTACCTACATACGATCATGTTTGAGTGGTGGAGGTTGCATGTTAACTGTTTCTTATTGGGATTCTATATCAGGTAATATAACATTCTATAATATTTCTAAGCAATGCATACACAGTTCGAAAAAAATATAAAGGAGTTTAACGTGCTCACTCACCTTACGAATCTACTACTACTTTTTAATTTCATTCTCAAATCTATCCTTACCGGCTAACGTGGTCGTATTCATACATACAGGTAACATAAATCCTACTTCAGATAACAAAGAGAAAACTTAAGACGGAAAGAAAAAGTTTTACTAAAGAGCAACATACGTTTACTTAGCCAAGAGCTGATTATAATTCAATATTTATGTGTAATTCTAACAAATCAATTTTAGATGCCATAAGGTACCAATTTAACCTTCATATACGCACTGTATTTTATATCAAATAAATATCAGAATTTATTCAAACAAAATCTTTATCATAAAATCATCACGGTTAATGGTTTTAAGTAGTTCTAATTTATATGCCAACTATATTTGAACAAATGTTGTGATTGGAAATTAAATATATTGTTTATTTATATGTATATATAACACGCAAAAATCCCAGTAAATTTTTTGGAATATTTCAATTTTTAAAGAAACTTTTATAACAACCCACAGTTAGATATTCATAGCTAAAACAAATTTCATTCTCTGCTTTCTAGCTTTTTGTGCTTAACCTTTTTTATCTTTTAACCTATCAAAGCTGGGTAGTACGCATTCTAATCAACTTCAAATCGTTGCATAGCCTAACAGGTCTTCCAATAGGGTTTAATGTCGTGTACAAGAATCATCTTAGAGTTCCTTGGATTTCATTCGAAACATGCTTTGACGGTAGCTTCGCTAATTGTATGACATCTTACACCAACACCTAATGTTTGTCCTTCATTAATTTTTACAATACCTCATTACTTCAAATCCATTAGTCCTTTTGCCTTTCCTCTTCCATTCACGAATCGTATGCCTTTCATTTCGTTTAATTTTCCCCACCACTTTCGATAAGCATTGTTGCTTGGCTACTCAGCAACCACTTTAACGTAAAATGTGCGACAATTTTACAGAACGCAAATGATTGTAATCGCTCACAAAGCACGGCAATAACACAGAAATGTGTGCGTTCAACCCATAAACCGAAAGCATAAATTTGCAAAAGGCACAACCACAACAAAAGGTGGCAGAGTAATAAAATAGAAGGGAATCCTACAGTTTAAACAAAAGCACTGGGCACATTTCGATGCTAATTTTTCTAACACGCTTTATTTAACACAAAGTTTCGCTCCTCTCTCTCTCTCTGTCTCTCTCTGTCCTTGCTTTCAGCCAGCAAGGCGCTGCTTCGAACCACTAAACCAGAAGTCGGCAACCATAAGCGGTGCCTAGCGTCAATTGTGATTTCAAATACGACGGCACCGGCTTCTGCTCTGGCAGTGTCATTATTAGTGGGTAGCTAGCGACTGCTAAGTGTGGCACAGAGACAGAAGCATTGGCAAAGGAGAGAAGACCGCCAAGTCAACCGCGCCAAGCCAGCCAAGTCGAGCCAAGCCAAGTAGTCAAAGCACAGCGAATGTAAGCAGCGGAAGAAAGAAAAGCAGAAAATAAAAAACAAAAGCACACCAGAAGGCGGACCAACGCGCAAATAAAGTAAAATGTTTGCATTGCTGCGACACACAAACACAGAAAAACAAGTCATAAAGATAAAGAATATTTATGGTTTGCTATATTCAAGCGACTCCTTGTAACTCAACTGTATGTGTACGTACGTGTTTGTGTGTATGTGTGTCGCATACATCCCACCACACATTTGTGGCACTTGGAAATTAGGTTAACGATTTTTCACTTGAATTTAGACGACTCGAGTCTCCTTTGTACTCGTTCATTTTACATGCACTGATTTTGGTTGTGGCATGCCACGTCTGTCGCCTTGTATCACTGACTATCTTTCTCGCTATATTGTATACATATGTGTGTGTCTATGTCTGGAAAAGAATAGATCAAAAAAGGCTAGACACAAAAAAAAAAGGAGAAAATTCTAATAATTTCCGGCTTATATTGTCTGCTTTTTTGTATGAGCTTGGTATGCACACAGCCAGTCTACTATACCAGCTCAACAGCCTTTGCCCATGCCACTGCCCTCACTATTTTGTTTATGACATTTCGCCAATCTTTCAACGCCAATCTAAAACTGCCAAATGGTCGAAATAAATAAAGTCCTTTTCTACTACTGCTGCTGCATGTAAAGTCCATTTTTGTTTGGCAAATATTAGCGAGCAACTCATTCGCCCATTAAAAGCGCTTTCGCTCAATTGCCACATTGCTTGTTCCTTTTTAAAGTAGCACATTGGGCTCGACTGCGTATTCGTATTTGCTTTTTAAGTTTTCTATACTGCTTGCTTTGCACACGAACATCAAAGTTGTATTCATTGAGAGATTTCTTGATGAAAAGCCATGCGATAAAAGCCTAGAGAAAAACATTTTCCAACAAACGACACCGATAGCGGCTTTAAATAAGTTTAAGCACAAACAAAGTGTTGACGTTGACTATGCTGATGGTGGCGTTACTGACTATGGCGGCGATGAAGAATTACGCTTGCTCTACAAAAGCCATCACCAGATATCTCAGCCTTTGGCAGCAGCTTTGAGTTGATTTAATTTCTTGTACACAGTTTTTGTACACAGCGAAAACTAAAGGATAAAAATAAAGTAAATAAGCATATTTGTATCAAAGTACTGTACTTTTAGAGTTGCGAGCGCCTTTGCGTCCAATCCAAAGTTCAACTGATGTGTCTGTCTCGAGGCTCATGGTACCACCTAAGACTACCCGTGTATATGTTAACAACTTTTTACCTCTGTTGTGGCAATCTTTGCCAATGCAGTGGAGTGTGTATAAAGCCTTCGTATTTATTGTCGTATACCGAAATATTGTCGGTACCGAATATTGTATCTTAAGTGGCCGTGGGAGCCAATGACTTGCAACAGTTGGCTTTTGTCCTTAATTTAATGACTGTTATTCCGGTAGTCTCTTTTGATGAGGCCAGAAGTACGTCTATCGGATTTTAATGACTACGCACTTCTATGGTAACGGAAAGTGGTGGATTCGAGTTCATGACAGAAATAACATGATAGAATTAGCCTCCCTGGTTACTATACTTCCAGCAGAAGATAATTTATGCCACAGTAGTACAGTCTTACTTACATTCTTGACTCACCCACATAACTGCAGTATCAGCATTATCGCTGGAAGGGTCTGCAGAAATGTTATAATATCGCATCGCAGTAGTAGCCACGATTACCATGACCGAATCAACGCATGCGAATGTGGTTTTTGTTTCATGTACTTGGATTGTACTCAATGGTTAAACTCGGTTTATTTTAACCAACACTAAGCAAGTAGCTATTTACATTTGCTTAGTTAGTATAGACGACATCGTAAATACTCCTAATATAAAGTATCATTAATATACTTTATTTTTGAAGAATTCTTCCAGTTAGCGAGACCCTCTTAACGACAGTTTATTTTACAGCTTAGAGAACCCGGTTATCAACTGGGTTTACTATTACCATTCACATTTGACCCTGTGCTATTTAGAAATATTTTTAAAAAGATTTGTTACAACGATTCTCTTTTACTTTCCTTTCTGAGCTCAACTTATTTGTTGCAGTGTATCTACTCAGCTATTTATTTGTCGTTTATTTATTTGACTACGACGGGTGCAAACAAATATTTAAAAGGTAGCTTAAGTCCGTTTTGTGGTTGTTTAATATGCCGGCACTTTCAGGTAACGAAAATGTAACAGAAAAGGTTTTAAAAACTGTAACAAGGACGACGGAAGCTGGGGTTGCCATGGTGCAGCTGCAAACAAGAAAATACACGCCAAAGAACATTTGCAATGAAAGAATAGGTTATCGTTTGTTGTATTTATTCTTACACATTCCAGCAGTTGAGGACTTTAAGATAGACTAAGCTTTTCAGGAAAAATCTTCAACCTAATTGAAACCACAAACGTTCAAAGGACGATAAACGTTTGGCATTTTCCGTTCTCTGACTACGTTTCAGGCTTAAACATAATTTTTCGTAAAAACCTCAGTTGAAAAGCAAACAAAATTTTTGGCCACCAAAAGCGCCAGTAAGCCGGCAACAAAATGTTGTTCGCAACTGGAATACGCCAATGGTAAGATTTGAATGGGAAATGTATCCACTTGGCTTCGCATTTTTAAAGCAACATCAAACTAATTAAATTTAATTGGAACTGATTTGTGAGCTTTTTGTTGATTTATGTTATTTGTAAACGCTCTGATACACACCTAACCAGTTTTGTATAGACGATTAAAGAAACATTTTGAAGTGTGTCTTTAACCACAGACAACGAGACAGTAAAGGGTTGAAATAATACTATATATATATTTATCTTGTATTTATTATGTACTTAAATCTAATTCCATTTATGTTTTATTAGTTGAAGAAGTTAAATCAAGCAATTTGGGTTTAATCATGCGTTGGGTTTCATTTGTTATCAATTGCACAGTGAAGAATGTAGGCATTTCTACTTCTCTAGCATTAAAATTGTTAAGTAAAATATTCACTAATTCATGCTGGAAGTATTTAAAATTTGCTTATTATTTACGGATTTGTTTTAAAGAAGGGTTGTTAAGATGCTTATCGTATTCCACAAATTGCATGTGCAGGAGGCCGAGCAATCCAATTATTGTGCGAGGGCAGTTTTATTTTCTATTTCTTTAATGTAATTAAAACGAAACTAAAATGTAAATCAAAATTCTATAGAATGAATGAATGTAGTTTGTGATTTCGAGCATTCCATATAAAGCTATGAATTCAACCACATTCATAAGTAAAGGAATGTTTTTGTGTTTTGTTGTTTTGGCCAATATGGTATGCTGCATTTGATTACTGGATAATAAACAGGCAATGTAATAAACTTACAGCTTATTTCTTTAATTTTGATTTTGGGTTCGATATAGAAACATAAAATTATTTTTCGAGTACCTACAAATAAATAAACAAGGAAGTAAATTAAATAAATATTTTAATGACATACAAAAGAATAAATAAATAAAAATAAGATAAAAAAACATAACCTAAAAATTAATTTTGTCCTTTGTTGCTGCTGTTGTTCTTATTATGATTGTAACAGCTTTTGACTTTCGTAGAGAATATTGTACAGCGGAATTTCTGATAGCTCTAGAACAAGGCTCTGACGAATCCCGGCTGTAGGTTGTTCTACATTTTATGTGTTTTCAATCGATCAATCTATCATCTCATTGCTTTTCGAACACGCTTTTGGTTTTTTGCGCCATATGAAGCCACAATATTATTTAAGTAGTATTTTTTGGAAACCGTCTACCTTTCTCTTACTCGCTATAGATGGAGTCTTTACATTTTGAAACCTGTAATAGTTATGTGAAGACCAGTGACGCTGCTCGTGTTAAATTGAAAAATATTTCCAAAAATTTGTAAGGCGTAGACATAATAATAATGCTAAACATTACGTATGCAATTTACAGCTTAGCTAATATTAAAATGAATATTTTTCACTGTTGTTGTTGGTAGCTTTAGAACATCATAATAGTTCCATTGTATATAGCATAGTGAACTAGAAATTAAATTTTCACTTTAATGTTCAAACTCTTCATCTCAAATAATTTCAATTGCCATTAATAAACTTTCGCAACTGTCATTTTCATTTCCAACAAAACTCAATAAGCTACCCACGCAGATCCGCAAACCACACCGGCGTACTCGGCTGCATGACTTGCTGCATTTTAAGTACCTTATTATTTTTCAAGAATGCGCTTATTTATGATTTTTCACATTTTCCATTTAATAATTTTCATATTTTCATTTTATAATATTTTTAATGGCAACACGTCCCGCGGTCGGTCATAATTACCAATCCAACCGAGCGCTTCAGCCGCCAACAGCGTGGAAAAGTTGTCGACTGCAAAAATATGCAAGAAAATCTGAGTAAGCGACTGAGTGCATGGGTGGGTGACTGAGTGAGTGTGCGAATGAGTGAGTAAATGGAAAATGAAAATGTATTTTCATGCTGTAGTGAATTAAATTTAATTGCCAGAGTTTAATAATTCACTTTTAAATATTCTCGCCATAAATGAATAAACGAATTTAAGTCATGAAATAAAGAGGAAGACAATTCCAACACAGGATTTTGCTGTGCCATCGATTGGTTGAATGCATTGCATGCATTGAAGTCATCACTGCTACGTTCCTCGTAATAATTAACGAAATGCAATTTAATGTGAAAACATTTTTTTTTCCAATTTCAGTCTGAAAAGAAAATCCCTTACAATTTTATTTATTCTTGATCCCCAATTTGTGTTGGTTGACAGTGCGTGCTTTCGAGCGCATGCATTGCCTAAACACAAACGAAATCTGAAAAATTGAGGAAATGAGATATAATTGTTTTTTCTGCTCAGCGCTTTTCCTAGTTACTTTCCTGTGTAACTGAATTTCTTAGCGCAGTTGTAAGTGTGTGATGTGTGTGTGCATGTGGGTTGTAAGAAAATGCATGCAATTTTTATAATGCAAATGTTATTCGTACCTGCACTTGCGAACTTTTCTCGTTTTTTGACTATACTCAATTTTTTTTCTGTTATTTTTTGATTTTCTGATTTTATTTTTATTATAGTGTGGGAGTTGGCTCCGTTCATTTTCTGTCTTTAACTGTAGTTTAGACTGACTTTGAACGCTGCTGCTGCTGTTTCTATCAACTTGCCATGTATGTTGGATATATTATGCAGTTGAATGTTGGTCTCGGAGTTGGCGTGAGTGTGAGTATGCTGTGACATACTCAGACACAGTCGTTGATCAGAGTTTACAGTCTGCTGATATTTTTTGTTGAGCGCACTTTTATTTCCATTTTCACTGAAAGTCGTTTGAAAGTGGAAGCATTGGCAATAGTATTGGTGCACGGAAATTTAAAAAAAGAAGAAGAATGAAACATCACTTGAAAGAAAAAGTTGGATTCTCTTTACTTTTACTTCAAACTGCATTTCTGATTTTTTATTTTTGTTCTTTTTTTTTTTTTGTTTATGCCAATGTTTTTAAAAAGAAAAGAAGAAATTTAGTAGTTGGCATTTACGACTAGTTCACAATTTTGTGGAGCCGATAAGGATATCAAATATTATTTTTAATGCAAGAACTCTTGGGAGGGGAAAAATGAACTCTTATTTTAGTTGCTTTGAATGTTTTCTTACTAATGCATGAAGTCAATTAAAGCCAATAAGTGCAGAAGAATAAAATCCGATATGATATGTACACAGTACTCCCAATTGACTTTGATAGTATTTTTTTTCCTGATTTTCAAAGTAAATTTTTTACGATATACAGTTTTTTCACTACATCGGAAATTCGGTATATTAAAATCATACTTTTTGTTGGGGTTTGTTTTATCAAGCATATTAAGTTTCACTCATAATACAGAAGAAAATTATTTAATGTTTTATGTAAAATTTTCTCAAATCAGTCCGTAGCAGTCTCGTAACAATTTAATATTACAAAGCCGATAACGTTTCTAGGCCAACATCCGCTTTAAAACTTATCAGAAAAAGCGCTGCATACTTTTCAGCGTAAAACAATTTGGGCTGCTCCGTCATAATAAAATTCCCAAAGCGAAAGTCAAACAGACAAACACCCAGACCAAGGCAAAAGTATCGCATGCGAAAAATGTGGAAAAATAAAAAATAATGAAAAGTTTGCCATAGAATAACGAAAATTATAATCCAAAAGCACAAACAAGGCAAATGGCAGAAACAAATAAAACGAGGAAAAGAACAATAACAAACAATAACGAAAAAATGTAAAAACGCAAAGTTGGAAGTTTATGCCGACGATGCCTCCACTGATGGCACTGTCGCGTCATTCGTCAGCCGCTTCCGTTAAAGTTTACTTTGTCATATAAAGCAACGCTTCGCCGCACTTGAGTGCGAAGCGTGTAAATAGAAGCACGAGCGTGAGTGTTGAATAGAGGGTAGATATCACGAAGAGGGGCGTAAAAGTTTAGAATTGTTAGTCAGATAAGTTGCACCACTCAAACACAAGCAGAGAATGCCGGATTACAAACACATGTGAAGCTGTTGCTGTGTATGTGCTCGTATGTGCGTGTTGGTTGAGTGCCGCTGAAGTTAGGAGTTTAACTAATAACAAAGCAAAACAAGTTGGGCAAATACTGTAGAAGAAAACCGAAGCAGAAAAAAAAAGAAACAGGTAGAGAGAGCGAAGGAGATTTTAATGATATGATTACAAAACTTGTCGGTGAGTCCATGTAGCCGGCCTGTTTAAAAACGTACAGAAAGCGAGCGGAAGGACAACAGAAAAGAAAACATGAAACCAGGGCAAAGAACTTGTACAACTTTGATTAGAAATTCCACTAATAAACACACTTCTTTAGAAGCCTCTTTGAAGACAAATACGGTGCATATGAAGTGAAATCGGAGTAAAGATCAGAAAGAAGTTGTAAAATAAGTGCTGAGAGTGCTGAGCGTGAGGCGATGTTAACGCCTAAGGATAAGTGCGGTAAATAGACCCAATAGGCAATGTACACAATCGAGGGTAGCTTGTTAAGTTTTAACATATGCTAAATTCCATTATTTCGCTAAAAGCTCAGGAGGAGCAGTTTTAGTCTAATCTCACATGTTCTAAGATCATCCTATATGAAGACCTATAATAAAGAAGAGAAAGAACATACTTGTAAGTGAAAGTAGTGGAGTCCCTAATTTCAATGGTGCTAAATAGGTGAGCTCTTATCAAGGGCGTCCGTTAGGCGTGTAATCACTGTGGTTATACAACTAAAATTGTTGGAAATTACTCTGAGTTGTTTCTTTCTCTTGATGCGGCTGGGCAAACTGTTGGCACAAGCCTCGGTTATATGTTATAACTGTCTTCACTGATATTACTTGCTTACTTTTCTGTTTCATGGTCTCACTTATTTCTGAGTTGCAGTAGTTCGCTGTAATACCGATGTTTATGAACTTTTGTCAGTCTACATACACCCAACGCGCCTTACTGCATTTCACGCTAGGTTTTGCCACTGGTACAACATGGCGTATATGTAATTCCTTCATAAACATTTTAAATATGTATGTGTGTGTGTTGCTGAGTATGTTTGTGTGGAAATAGCGACTGAGAATTAGTTGCATTTTCCGAGCACGCTTTGATTTTATTTAAATTTATGTTTGCCCTGCACTTGTCTACTCCCACAAATGTGAGGCGATGCCAAGCCTAGTCAAGTACCACTCGTTTCGCGTTCGCCCCACATTCACCTCTTTCACCCGTTCGACCGACGGCATCAAATTATTTTCCTGTGCAAACTTAATGTGTTTGTTCAAAATGTTGTGTGGTAAATGTAAACTTTAACTATTATTTACGTGTTGTTGTCGTCGTCGTAGTTGTGTTTGTTATTGTTATTTTATGCCGTTTTCGTTGTTGTTTGCTTGTTATTGTTTTAATTTTTGTTATTTTATGTTGGCGAATATGTACTTTATTTTATTTTCTTTAGCAATATGCCAGCACATGTTTCTCACCAGCAACCAAATGCTACACACACACAGGCACACAGCTGCATATTGGTTGATGCCTTTATTCTTTATGGTGCATGTTCAAAAATACATTAATTAATAGTGAGCTAATTAAATTTCACTGTCTGCGTGTGGCGCGCATTAATGAATAATTGAATTTCCTCTGTGTGTGTTTGTGTGTTTTTGGCTTTTTGAATATGTTTTAAACAGGTGTATAATGAGTGTTTGTATGACTTCTTGATTGACTGATTGTTTTAATGAACAACGTCCAGCATTGTCGTGTGTGTTGAGTGCCTTAAAAAGGTTAATGACTTGTTGCAATAATCGATAAAACAGGGTAATTTTTACAACTTGCGGCGGTGTCTCAAATTAATTTGAGGTTAACAATTTCATTTGAACCCAACAGCTTGTCAAGCCAATAAATAAATTGAATGTGGAAATGAAGTCGAATTTTTTTATTATTAAAATAACGAAGTACACATTATAGATTTCGTAATGCAAAATGTTTTCAGCTTCTAAAAGTACATAAAAATTATGAAACAGTACTCTGCTCCAAGTTATTCTGTATTCTATGTTGAAACGCCTAATTCTGCTGCAGGATTTTTAATTTTACAAGCTTTTGACATTTTCGCATAAACTTCTAATATTGGTTAAAAATATTGATGATGTTCCACTAATTTTTCACACTAGTTTTTCCTTTCTAGCAATGTTTTATGACACTTTTTTTTCGAATAAAATTATAAAATAATTTTACATTAACTAGTAGAGTAGAGTAGAGTGACTACCTTACTAGATCGCAGGAAAAGTGGAAGAAATAGATGGATATAAGGGCGATATTAGGTTGAAAGCACAGGAAATGCTTATGTGGAATCCGCCGCCGAGAGTGCCATTATATTTAAGGAGTATATTAACACATATTTCCAAACTAAAAATGGTTCAATTTTCATTAAAATTACAGAAAAGAAATTCACAATTTAAAAACTCTCCGAGTGTCAAATTTATCTCAGACATTGGTTCTCTCCCAAAGTCATACCCAGATGCGGTTCCTTTGAGTAGCTCAAGGTGTGATGTGTTGCAAAATTATGTTTCTTAAATACAATTAAATCTTGACTTGATCCATTCGAAATGCTGGCGAGTCAGACTGTGCTGACTTTTTATCCTTTTAATTTAAAGCCGACGTCAGTCGTTTGCAATTACATTAATGCAATGTCAATGCTTCACATAAGGAACACACAATTTTTACATTGTTAACAAAAAAATAAATTGCTATCTTTTAGCAAAGAACTTGCCACTTAATCATGTGTTTGTATCTGTGTGTGCGACATACACAAGTACATCCATACAATAAGAATGATTCGAGGCCTGAAAGTATGTCAACATCAACACGAAAAGCCATAAAACACATAAATGAATATTGCGAATAAACAAAATAAGTGCAAAAAATAAATAAAACGAAGTAAAATGACCACGACAACAAAGAAAGAAAGAACTGCTCCAGAGACCAAATGTTATGCGCTTTATAAAAAGTGAATGTAAGAAATCAATCAAAATTCAGAGATAATAAATGCTCGAGCACGTTACGCATACGCATAGAAACACACATCAATACACACACACACACACACACCAACAAAAACACTAACGCAACAAAGCGAAGGGAGGCACATCAATTTGCGAGCGTGCGATTGCAGTTGACGTGTGCCTGTCATTGAGGTGTGTAGCCGTTGTCTTTGTGTGTGTATGTGTATACGGTTGTTTTGAGTAGTATCTGTATGTGTGTATTTTCAAATGCACTTGTATTTGTATTGCACTCCGTCATGTACATAAGGACACAGTGCATACGCTTCAGGTGCTGTTGTTATCCTTGCGTGTGTTTCTATCTTTTATGTGTTTATTTGTTTCATCTCAATTGTCAATCTTGTGAGCCATACATCAGTATAGTATATACAGTTTTTTGTTGCCAGGTATCTATTACTAGCTGAAGCATTTGCGTGACACACTTACAATGTTGAAGTGTAGCAAGAGGAATGGAGAAGTAAATCAGTTTTAGCACGAGTAGCAGTAAGGAAGCAAACGTTGGCAATGGAAGTGGGCACTAACATTTCTTTGTTATTTGTGTTTTCCAGCGTGATTCTGAGCCTTCTCATTCACAGGTATGAAGTACCATGATTGGCTTACCAGAAATGCAGCCACGTAGCCATGCATACAAGCAACTCAAGAGATGCCTCTTTACATAAAAACAACAAATAAAAAAAAAATCATTTTCTCTTTTAACAAAGAAATAGACGAATAAAAAGTCCTGCTGCTCGTTGCTTCGTTGTTAGTCTGAATTCTGTCATCATTTTTGTAGTTGTTTATTTTGTAATATTTTTTAAGAAATTCTAGCCGAGCTTGGTGTCCAACGATGAACATCATTCAAAGTGCCGCTGTTGGCCAAATTCATTCCTTAGTAGGTCTGTCAATTATTGCCTACTCTAGTTGGCCTACATTATTGTAGCTGCTGTTGCTGCTGTTGGTTTTGTTGTTGTGTAAGTCTTTGGTCGTCCATCGCTTTGTACGCTGTTTGCAACACAAAATGCCGTTAAATGCGGCATATTAATGCCTTGTTAATGCCATATCTCAATCTGTATCTTTGTCTGCCTGTATATCTTTGTGTCTGTCACTCTGCTGTGGTTATTTGTTTGTTTATTTCGACTCAAGAACCGCCTTCGTTAGTCTACATAATTGCCAGCATTACGTATACACATTGTTGCTTGTCACCCTTCTTGAGCCGTGTATTTTTGCACGCTGTTACCGTTAAGCCTGACTAAATATGTTTTAAGTCGGTCACTATAAGCTTGAATGATACTCTCATCTTGAGGAGATTACTCAAGCATAATGTGAGGTTATTTAGCAAAGGATTTACTTTAATAAGCATGCGTGTGCCAAATAATAGAGAACTTGTGTAAAATTACCCATGAAGCGTGCTTAAGACAAAGCCTTTTAGATGGAATATTTTTGAAGTCTTTAAATAGTCTTAGAAATGTTATTCTAATTGGATGTCATTTAAGTTCAATATTAGTTTTTTTTTAAAGCTATAGAATGACAGCTTACGAAGCTATGTTGATTTGAAAAAGTTTTGTGGCATTTTGCAGAAGTTTGCTTCTGAATAATTCCAGTAAAGTACTGCATATTATACAGAGGAAATAGTGAAGCTCAAAAGGAGCAGCTGTAAAATATTTAGGGGTTAAGATAAAGATTGACAAGTTAGAAGGTCTTGTCAATGAGTTTATGTAAGTTTATATAGATTATATACGGTATTGCACACTCTCACTTTGTTATATATTTCCTTGTTCAATCCTCTAGGGAGTTTGAGAGTTTGAAAAATTTGTTTTCCTGAATATTTATGTGATGGTTGCTACGGTGGGTAATTAGCCTGCCGCTACCAATCCTTGGTGTTTGGTGTGCAATCTAGCATCGCCAAGGAGCAATATCGCCGCCTTCCGGAGCTTGGAGGCACTGTGATTTATAATACACGTGGTCCATATTAAACAGCACCTGTTTAAAGTTGATGCTACCAAGTGCATATGCCAGAGATGATATAGCCCCATATGAAACACTCTACGGTAGTTTGAACGCAGACCCTCGTCCCTCGCATAACGTGATGGACCCTCGTCCATCACGTTATGCGCTTAATTTCCCCGAGAATTATGTCCGCGGACATCGATTCGTAGTAGTTCGACTCTACAGACTGGTTTCATCCCTCGTCGGAGGGGAAAAGCACTTTCACTTTTTTCCCTTACTCGGCAGGACCAAAATTGTACGAAGTTTAAAGTCACTCGGTGCTCTGTGCCCGTAATGGACGAGCATTTATTTAACTTAACTTTGCAATAACGCCTTAAACTAATGTCTGAAAATTTCATTTTCGTGTATGGCAAAATGGTTTTCTATGTGCCAGAACGACGCCCACGCCGTCTATGGCAATGACTACCGTACACACATGACTGCAACGACTGTAACTGGTGCTGCACATAGAAGGCAAACACGTTGTCGAATCTTACTCGCATCGTTATCATCATCATCATCATTATCAGTGCCACAGTCAATAGTTGAAAAAAGAAAAAAGAAATTTTTTATGTTAGAATGGAACTCACTCTTATTGTCTCGCTCCCACCTAAATACTGAGTCGCTTTGGCATACATTTGCCATATGATATGAGCGCCATATGACATGCGCTTTTCTTTGCGCCAAGCCCAAATCTGGGTTGCCAGAACAAAACGCCAGTAACGTCATCGTAACTTGACATTTTGTCATCTTTTGAGTATATTTTGCAATTTGTTGGCCATGTTGAGTTTGTATAATACGTACCGCACACGCTGTGGACCACCCTCTGCCACCAATGACTGTGGTACGAACGACGGCATTGAGATTCATTCACATGCTCCCTTGGCGCTTGTTTTATGTTATCTTTGTTGTTGTTGTTAGTGTTGTTGGCGTTGGCGTTGAATTCAGTTATGGCAGAAATTACTATTAGCATGTCGCATTGCTACAATGGCAACAAACTCGTATTGTTCGTGTCATCAGCTTCGTTGGCCGCCGTGTCGCAATATTCATATTCAACTGACTAACTGGCTGCCTGACTGACTGACGTACTGTTTGAGCCCTTCGAATGTGTGAAATTTTTAGCACAGTTTTCCAGATGACATTCGCCTTGGAGACTGCCTCAACATATCTCAATCTACTTCGACCCTCCACGACATGGTTAGCGCTGCACGCTCACTTTTATTGTATGAGCATTGCTTTTCTTATTACTGTTATTATAATGACGATTTCAGCGCACATATAACTTTGACATAAGCGTATTTGTGCTCTTCCCTTCTCCAAATATTTTTTCTACCTCTGCTACGGCCACCTCAACAAAATTTTCTTTACTTCCATTACACTTTTCTCTACTCATATACACGCTCTACTTCGAATTTTGTGTCGCGATGTTTCATTGTGTGGGCGACTGTCTAACGTTAATACGTCACATAAATGTCATATATCAAAATAATGTTTGGGTTTTTTTTGTGTGCTTTTTCTGTGCTTTGACAAGTTTTGCGACACATCGTCTTTCACACGAGACGAAGGCGGAATTGGATGAAACTAACATATTTCTGCTTAACGAGATGAACGTGCTGTGATGTCAATGAAGAGTTGACTTTTTATTCGAATAATCAATTTTCAATTAATAAAAAAAATTAATAATAGTCTATAAATGTTAGCTGCCATGGTGAATTTAAAAACTTACTGGCCTATGATTTGGAATTGGTGCATAAACTGATTTTTTGTCTTTATTGAAATAAACATTTTTATATGAATAGAATCCGCCTCTGTGAAGTAACTGGAACTGACGCTGGACAGGCGCCTGGCAACCTCATATCAAGGCCAAGAGAAAGAACACAAACGTATAAGTATGTATTGGCTCTTGAGGCCAAACTCAAAGCTTAACCTACGAAGCAAGCTCTTACTGTACAAGGCCATTCTGAAACCGGTATGGACTTATGTTATACAATTTTGGGGTACTGCATCCAATGAAATCTAGAAATTCTTCAGAGATTTCGGACCAATCCTTTGCCGAGGATCGTAGGTTCACAGTGGT
This sequence comes from Cacoxenus indagator, assembly GCA_035041755.1. Taxonomy (NCBI): domain Eukaryota; kingdom Metazoa; phylum Arthropoda; class Insecta; order Diptera; family Drosophilidae; genus Cacoxenus; species Cacoxenus indagator. The sequence goes on from JAWNKX010000240.1 coordinate 1,706,257, forward strand.
ATCCCTGGAATCGAGACTTGAAGATTTCAACAATCAAGGAAGAACTAGTCAAGCACAGTAACATACCCCTAATTAGCGTGGGGAACCATGTCAATCCCATAGCAAATCAATCCCTGGACAACGGCAGCAGAGGTGGCGTTCGAAAAGGCTACAAGCCCTAGCTCTCCCATACCGCAAAATTCTAAGTTATTATTGTTCATGTGATTTTTAATCATTATAAAATTCGCTTGATATCGCCTGACGATAGTAGCAAATAAAAACTATAGACCAAAAAGGGTATAGAGTAAGAGAAGAATCAAACTTAATTCTTAGTTGTTTCTCCGCGACTTATAAACGTGCAGTTTCGCTGAGCACATAATCATATTTTTCTTTAATTTGTATAATCTTACTTAACCCAGCTTGACCCAATTTATTCAGATTCAATCTAATTCCATTAATGTTAATGCACATTTTGACTTGTTGACTCATTGTATACATTTTGTTTGAAATACACGCATTTATGTTTACAATTTACAATATCACAATACGCAAAGTTATTTCAGTTGGCCTGTTAAGTAGGCCATGTGCTTATTTAATGCAATAATATTTATTAATTAGCAAATGAATTAATTTGAAATTTACATACGATAAATTTAAACGAAACATGCATTTTCCATTGAAATCGGTATTGAACTATGTTGCGCGGTAATTACCGATGGCATGCTACATTTGGGGTCATCGTCATTTGTCGTGCGATATGTGAACTTTTATTTTATTTTATTTTTTAGTTTTTTGTGTTGCAATTTGATTACATTTTCCTATGAAATTGCATACCAAATGTTGTGGAACTAAAAGTCCAAATACACACTCACACACACGTACACACAAAGAGACCAACCCAGATAGCTGCCATAACAGGCGCCAACAGAGAGGCACCCAAAACATAGGCATGAGGAGGCTACCGTAAAACTAGTATGACGTGCTGCTATATCTAAATATAAACCGAGTATCTGTGCTTATTTGTGGTGTATCTCTATGTACGTGTGTGGATTTGTATGTGCATCTGCCTTTATGCAGTCAAATATTTACCTGTGCTATGTGCTCGGTGTTGCTTTCTGTCGTTTCGTATCATTTGGTTTTGCTTCACTCTGTTTGAGTACGCAGCAAAAACAAACTAATTAAGTTTGACATAATTTTTTGGTTTACCAACAATTCGTGGAATATGTTGAATTCCCTCATAGCAGATTCGAAAATATTTTAAGCAAAAAGAGAGAGAAATATATAATGAATTATGCATGCAATGCCACAACGTACACTCTGTGTCGGCATTGGGGTTGTCAAATGAAAATTGATTTGTACGCGAGTGTATATTTAATAAATCTCAATTTGGTAGACAGAAAAATGAGAGAGTAACAAATTTTGTATATTTATAGCCGTATAGAGAGACCAATGAGCAGAATGCCACCATATAACATGCTATTTACTGGACTATACCAAATAAAATATGTAATATATATGTCATCCGAGACATGAAGATTGAAGGTTTACTATTTCGATATATGTTATGTATTATCTTACTACTGAAGGATATGTATTTTTTTAAAAAGATTGTTTTAACATCGGACACATATCGTGCTTCAAAGAGAGATTTCGGTTGTCATAGTCTTGCTTCATATGCCATATAGTCAGACGTCATGTGTGAATTTTCGGAATTTTGTTTCTTCCCTGTCGATCTCATTATTAGCAATAGAAATTAGCTTTGAGAAATCTCAGGTGACAATGAAAAATTGTAATCGCTTTAGCTAGTGATACTATGATCGCCAACTAAACGTTTTTAGGCTCTATATATATTTTTTTAAATAAAAAAAAATTCTTGGTTTTTCAGATTTTTCATCAATTTATTTTAAATGGTAGGTATCCCTTACTTAAAAATTTTGTAATGGACTGTATATTCTAACTTCTTCTTCTTCAAGCGCTTGGCTAGTTAACTAGATATCCTTCTTCGGTTGACCGAGTAGTAGATGGAGTGTAGGAGGTGTTGTTAGTAACGAGTCTTATGTATATCTATTGAGCAAATGTTTCAACGCAAGAGAATAAAATTTACTTGAATTTTTAAACTAAAAGACTACAGAAAAATGTAGTTACGGCACCTATCAATGATTAATATAGACAAAAAAAGAAAATGCATGCAAAAACAACTTAGATTTTTTTTTGGAGTTTGAGGTCAACTACTTAACTCGTATATTTGTAAATATTTTTTTGAAGTGAGAACTTCTTTAGCGAGGGTAGTGATTTGAAATTTTATGAAAGGAAAAAGCGACAAGTGAATTTCGTGAGAAGAAAGTCTATACGACAAACTTAAAGAAAACAACAACATCAACAATGGCACCCGCAACCGACAACAAAAACAACGACGGCATCGAAACAGAAAACAACAACACAAAACGCAAATATCAAAAAATCAGAACAGTATTTGATGATGTATTGCAAAGCAATATTGATAAAATCAAACCCAATCATTTATTTCATATTTTTGTTGCCATTTTTTAAAATTATTTTTAAATTTGGTATCAACTCCCGTATCGCACTCCCGAACTAATATTTGATCGCCGTTGAAGCTTTCTCTTCTACTGAACTGAACAGAAAAATTTTAACTTTTATTTGAACAAATAGAACAATAGCCTAATGTTCCAAAATTTTGTTTCTAATGTTAGAAATCAACATTTTTAAAAGAGGTTATTTTTTTATACGTAGCACTGGTCTCTTCGTAGTTCAACACATTAACCAAAAATTTTGAAAAAAAAGTTCTATTTCGGAGACATTATTTTATTTAAAATGAAATATATAAGCATTGTTCATGAATCATTGGAATTATTTGGTCTTCACTGAAATGCGCCAATTTATTTACTCATCACATCATGTGGTGCACATAAATAAATGAGTAAGCGAAATACCAAAAAAAAAAGAAGAAATAAATAAAATATAGTTAAAATAAAATAAAATTAAATAAAGTAAAACAACGACAACATTTACTTGAAATAATTATTCTTCACCCCTTATCTGTTCCACTCCATAACAACGACCCAGATATACTGATTTTCAACCATTTTCGGCCATTTAATAGGAAATTTATGAATTTTACTTAAGCAGCAAATTTTGGGCGGAAATGAAAAGCCGAGAAAGGAATTTCTTGGAAGATTATTTATTGTATTAAAATATTTTAGATGATATTGTTCATAGTATAAATATGTTCAGCCAAAGAGTGTCAGCTGTCAGCTGTATCACAAAAATTGCTTATAGGAATCGTATTTTATGCTTTATTTTATTATTTTTTTTTCTTTTAAAGAAATGTATAAAAAAGATATAATAGTACCCGGCCACAGTCTGTTTAAATAAAAAATAATGGAAAGAGTTTGATTCAACCCTACCTAGAAAGAGCTATCGAGAATTGCAAAAAACTTATTATAAACTATGGGCCAAAAGACAGCATGAGGCTTAGTACTTAATCATTTCAGTAATTATCTTAAGAAAAAACAAACAGTTTTTTGTGAAAAGAATTTTTAAGCTGACAAGGTAGCCATGCTGATATGGGCTCGAATTCGTTTCTGATTTTTATTTTTATTACGTCTTTCTTATGTTTTTATAATTTACTTTTAATTGAATAATTCCCCTTTTACGGCAGTTCGACGTCCATTTGAAAACTCAAGCAACAGCAATATGTTACGCTGAATAAGTTGAACAGCTAACAATTCTGTTGATGTACAGAACCAGTGTCGGATTCTTATCGTTTCTGAAGAGTCTCTCTGTCAATTTTTTAAGTGAGAAATGTAAACTCTATATGAATAAGTTCTCTCTAAGTGAACATGTGATCAAAGATCTCCCTCTCCCTCTATCAGTTTTGTTTCTCTTCATTGCTTGTTATATAAAGTAATCGCACACGTTTCTCTCTCTCACTCCGATTCTCACAACTCGCAGTGTGCACCACAATGTTGTTGTTGTTTTTAAACAATACAATTCGAAATTTTCGTTTAATTTCTCTGCTTCGCTTTTTCGTTTGTATACACATCGAGCGAGATAATGTATGTATGTTGGGCTAAACATGTTTTCACCTGTCAAACCTATATAATCTATGTTTTTGGGACAAAAAAGAGCCTATGTTGGTCTTCAAGGTCCTTCACCAGAATGCATAACAATTGCTTCAGCGGCTTACGCGTGAAACGGCAATAGACAGACAGACAGACAGAGTTACTTTCGCATTTGGAATATTAGTAAGGATTATCTCCTTAAGCATTTATTAATTCATTAAAGATTAATCTATATAATTTTGTAAAACATAATTTTACGTAAATAAAAACAAGTGGTGAAACCAAGATAACATTGTTTTAAAATATCAAAAAAAAAAAATCGGTAAAGAACTTTCAGAAAATAAAAAATAAATAAAACATTACATGAGTCGTATCCAGAAAATGCTTGTTTATGAAATTTTAATAATAACTTTTAATACATAAAAAAAAAATGCTCATGAGTTCTACTGATTTTAATTAAGCCAAATACGTGCGTTGTTAGCCAACACTGCGATATGTTTGACACCTGTACTCTGATGTTGCGCATACACCACGTACGATTGTTGCCGCGAACTACCAACAGCCGACAGCATTTGTGGTCTACCGGCAACATGTTGTGGTGTGTGTCACGAATGCGACTGATTTTTTTCTCAATTTTTTAATGTGAATTTTGGCTGGCGTCTTTTTTATGTCATGACATATTTTTTATGTTTTATTTTTATTTTTCTTCTATGTTTTGTTTTTGTTTTTTTGGCATTCTGCCACAGATGCCGTGATGACTAATGCGGCGCACATGTTTCGCTAGATTGGATTCTTGTGCTTCACCATTGCTGTGAAAATATTTCATTACTTCTTTCATTTAAATTGTTAATTATGGTGGGTTTTGTAAGTAACTGGCTCACATTACATACAAGCTTTAAGCCTGACTAACATTGCGTATGAGTAATAAATTGCCAGTGAACGTCAAATACATGTTTATCTTCACTGCATAAAATATCCATGCCAAGGTTGAGACGGCAGTAGCAAAAACACAAAGCAAATGCACTGCCAATTCGTTAAGCATCTCATTTGACTTTTAATGCCCATAATTAAGCATTAATTAAAACAATGTGAACATGAACTGAGTAGAACACTTCGGATGTTTTCGAATGCAACGCAGGTTTCGCCATTATATCATTTTGGCTTACGGTCATTAACTACGTTTAAAACGCAATTGGGGTATTTGTTGTGTGTGTGTGGGTATGTGGCATATGACTGTGTGCTTGTTAAATGTTTAATTACAATTTTATTATTTTTTATGACCACTTTCGCTGGAATTGCGTGTGAAGCGTATCAAACATTTCGAATGATAGCCGAATGTCAATTGGTCGGGTGGAAATGAAAATGAAAGTGAAATTATAAAGGATTTTTGTAACATAGTGAAGAACACTTTTTCATATTTTCCAACACACAAAGTTTATTGCTTCAATTGCCAAAAAAATTAGACCATGCGGTTGATATTACTGCCGCTTCACCAACTGCTTAGTGATGACGGATTTTCTAAGGAATTATTAAACGACGCAGTTCAATTTTCAGTTAATACTTCTATATATATAAAATTAGAAGTATGTTTGTCTGTTTGTTTGTATGTTTGTCCGTTATGGACGCCGAAATCGCTGGATCGATTTTGATGAATTTTTTAGGGAACCTCTAGAATAGCCTGGAAGACCAACGAGAAAATCGCAGCAGTAGACAGAGCGCAGAGCTATTGAAATATTCAAAGAGCGTGACGCACGCGAAGACAGCAATGCACCGGATCCCTGATAGTAATACATATTATTAGAGTTTGTATCGTTATTCGCGAAGTCCGTTGTATTATCAAAGCGTGCCTTTGAATTCTCTTGTAAATCTACCATAAGAGCTGAACTTGCTGATGTGCGTTACATAGAAAAACTCTCGTTTTAAAGAGGCATTTCTTAGCAGATGCCGTTTCCGTTGTTAGGCAAGTGCATGTTGTGATGAAGATTCTCGCTTTTGGGCAGACACTTCCCTCAGGCTATTATTCTTTCCTTGGCTGCATGTGATTTCGAAAAGACGCCTTGATAAGAGGAATTTTGATTTTTGCGTCTTTGCACAAGCCTATAGTTTTAAAACAACATTCTAGCTAAAGAATGCGATCCAAAAAGCCAAATACTCCGCTCTCAGATATATAGAAAATATTGAACACATTTTTTAGACTAACTTACATTTAGCAAGTTGCAGTTCAACTAATTTCTTATCATAATAAGTTATAAATGCAGGCACAATAAAGGCGACAAACTCAATAGATAAGATCGACTTTTCCATGCAGTACGGCAATATGTTAAAAAGTTAATAAAGTCCCACCAAAATAAAAAAGCGGAAGAAAATGAAAGAAAACTGGTACTGAATTCTATACATTGAAATATGTATGTCTGTGTTGTCTGTCATTTGTCACATCAAGAAAGATGACACATTTTCTCAATAAAAGATAAATAAAAAAAAAAGAATTTAGAAAAAAAAATTTCCTAAAAAAAATAATAAATGAAAGTGGCACATAAAATTGCCACGACTGAAAAAATTGAACTAGTTGAAATTTTTTGTGCTGATCGTATTGAGTTTGTGTGCCTTTTTGCGTCTCCCATATTTCATTGCTATGCTACTTTTTTTTTATATGTCACTGTACGTCAAAGACGCAGTCGACTCGCAGCTTACAGCGCTTTTGCTTGTAATTGAAAACGTTGTCATTGTTGGCGTCGTAATGGTTGTTGTTGTTCTTTTAAGTTCATTTACAATGGCACCGCTGATGCCGCTGATGGCGATGCTTTGATGTCCACTGCGCGCATACAAATGCTCTTTTCGGTCATGCTCGCACATTGGTATTGGTTCTTCTTTTTTTTTTGTTTGCTTTGTTTAGTTTTTGCTTTTTGAGCTTTTATTTTTCTTCAATTAAGATTGCAATAGTGCCATTTGTGCCATTTTTTGTTTCATTTCAATTCATCGCGGTTGTGTTTTTGTTGTTGCTTTAGTTTCTGTTTCACATATTTTTCTTTGCCATTCTCTTTCAGCTTTCCCTTTTCAATGGCTGAGATATTCTTTTATTTATTAGTTCCTCTGTGCCTGTTAAAGTTTTCCGCGCTCTTTGCAATTTCAACTTCTCTTTTATTTATTGCATTGCTTTCTCCATGACTTTGTGTGAATGTCAGAAATATTATTTGACATTTGCATTTACTTTGACATTGCCACTTTAATGGAAATTAAAATTCTAAAAGAAAGAAAGGGATAGCACTCCATGCACTTTCAATTAAATAATGTATTGTTTGGCTTTCGTCGTGTTTCTTTTCCTTATCAGTTAGTATTACCTTATTTCTTTTATTTATTAATTTTTTTCTGTAAACTTTTTGTTTTGCTATTTCATTGCTAATTCACTTGACTTAATTGAAAAGCAACCGGTGTGAAGGGTCAAGCAGTGTGTTGCTGTGCGGCTGTTGCCTTGACTTGTGCAAACTAATTTGCTTATTTGTCAAATCCACTTGCAGTGCCACCACTACTCTCTACCTACTTACAATAATAAAACTTTTCTTTAATATTTATGTTTGCTACTCTTTTCGCTATTTGTATTTACTTAGTGGAATTGAATTTTCTTTCTTGTTTCATCTTTTCGTTCTTTCTTTTTCATAGTTGCTTCATATGGCACAATGTGGCGTATGATTAATGCTCGACTTGTCGCCTTTAAATGTTGGTCAGCAATGTTGTTGTTGTTCTTTCTTTCTTTTCAGTTGTTCAGAATTTGTATAAAACTTTGTAATGATTTGTTATTCCACCGTAAAAACTAAAAGCAAAGTGACATTTTGTATGCTAAAACTTCGGCGAAGCCTTATGCAGATGAGTAAGGAGTTGTTGTCGCTTGGACGACAGCTCTGAATAAGCTCTTATGTGTTTTTTATTGCATTTTCCAGACACCGGATAAGAATAGTTCTTACAATTGGGTTTACAGAATTTTGGTTGTATGAAAGTCAATAAAATCATTTGTAGATCTTGAATTTGGGGTTCTTTGACCGCCAACTGTGCTTCCGTCGCTCATATAAATGGTAGTAATCCCTCTAAACCAAGATATAATCATCAGTAGAGAATAGCTTGGCTAGTTTTGTTTCTATTTACTGTAGTATAGTCGTAGTGATGTCTTTTTTAATTTTATTTTGGACTTTGGGAGAAAGTACTTTGTAGTCTGCAATGTACCTATATAACACTATACTTTTTCGTTTTTTATTTGGTTTCGTATCGACTTCATTTTTCAACTTAACAGATATTTTCTGTCGTTGTTTCGCCCTTTCACCCTTTCGCCCTATACTATTATAATTGTTGTGCAATTCATGGAAATCGCTGAACCACTGAACGTATCAGGAATGTTGAATGAAATATATTTATGCTTCAATTATGCCATAATAATCACTTTAAGTGCTTTTCAAATTTTCTAAAACTTAAAATTATGCAACATACTTTTTGTAAAAAAAGTGTTAAAGTAAATGGGGAAACCCCATTTACCTTACCACAAAGAAAGGAAAAACAAGCTCTTATGAGCGCACTTTCGTCGTCGTAATCATTATCAACAGCATTCACTGAATGATGATAACTGTGGAGTGTGGTTCGAGCACCGTTGCAGCTGAAATCTGCTTACCAAATGCAAATTACGGACATGCAAAATTTGCATAGCGAAATGTAAAAAAAATCTTTTTTAAAGCTCATTAATTTTTAATGCCAGTTGCGTGAATACTCTTATACACATGTACTTTGCTTTTGCTCTCTCTTTCCCTTTAAGTTAACTGACTGCTGACTAATGCGGTCTCCTTTGTTCTCTCTTGCACACAGGTCGCACACACAATGCGAAGTACGCGCTCTACCACATCGGCCACCAGGCCACACCGGGTGTAAAACAATTTGCTGAAACTGGCAAAACCGAAATCCTCGACAGCATCGCAGGTGAACAGCAGCAATTGCAACAGCAACAACAACAACAACAACAACAACAGCAACAGCAACAGCAACAAAACAACAAATCTGCCAACACGAATAGCAATGTTAGCAGTGTTGGCGAACGCAGCGTTTTCGATGAGTTCACAATGCCCGCTATACAAATGGGCGCTGGGCGCAGCGAGGCGAAGCTCTTCGTCGACAGCAATCACAGCTCTGTCTCGCTAATGACGCGCATTGTGCCCTCGCCGGATTGGTTCATCGGCGTTGATTCATTTGAGGTGAGTACTAATGACCGAGCAGTACGATAAGTGGGTCAGCTGAGGTGCTCAACTACAGTGCGTGTTGGTTCTAGTGCTGGAAACAAAATCAGAGCGCCAGATAATTATGCTAAACTTCATTACTCTCTGGCCTCATTTTTGTTATGTGAATAGAATTTTAACTTTGTCACAAAGTTTGTAACATAGTGAAGGAAATATGGCAGACAATATATATAATTGTAATAAGACCGCCAATGAGTGTTGATCTAATATTAGACAATACGTCTATTCGTGAAGTAGACGCTTAGGTCTTAAATATTTTAGCAGATCCATAGAGCATAACTGTTACAAATTTTAGATTCTAGGACTTTGCGAAGTTAAATTTTACAATGTTCTTGATACTGAATAACGGGTATAAGTGCGATTGTTCCGGACTGGGAGAAGATAATTTTAATAATAGGGGCAGAGACACGACTTTGTTTCGAACTTGTTTCTATCCGCCCCCACGGAGAGGGTGTAGTCGCGCTACCAGTAGTGTTTACAATTACGGCGCAAATACCAGGGTGTGTCGTATTAACCCCCCTGTGCCGTCAGCCGTCAGGACGGCCCATATAGCGGTTAACCTTAGTAGTTTAATTGCGTCAATTGTTAGAAACTCAATCTGAAAATTTGGGCTAGGTCGCAGTTTTCTTTTCAGGTGTAGAAAAGTGCCGTGAGCTGTTGCTTAAAGTAGAATATTGTTTCCAAAAGACAGAAGAATCTTTGTCTAGATAGGATAATAGATTGTTGTAAGTTGTATTAGAGACTTACGAGATCATAGTGGGCTAGCCATTTGTTCTCTGGAGGGAGTTGATTTGCGTTCGCGGTGACTCTGGTCGTTAGAAGTCCACGACTATTGAAAGACTTAAAGTTCATTTCACAAATCTCTGAGCACTGATTTTATTGATTGTTATTCTATGTATTGATAGAGCTTAAAGTTGAGCAAAGCCTATCTTAAACCAATGACAGACTCATACTATGGTTATTGAATAGCACAGCTCTCATTAAAGCCCTTTTTGCCCACTTTAAATTAGGGGAAAGCTATTTCTTTACCAATGTATGATCATGAAATGAATATAGTATAACTATATATTATATATATATATATTTTTTTTGCCAAACTAAATTTTCCTATTGCTCTATTTTCTCAACTTCCCACACAGCTTTGTGTTGGCGGCTCCTGGATCGATACGGTAACAGTTGAACTGGACCCACTCGATGCTGGCACCGATAACGGCTTCACTTTCACGGCACCCAATTGGCCAACATCGCCGCAAGGCGTTATCTATCGCATCACGTCGCGTTATCCGGCACATCCAGCGGGCAGTTTTTACTATCCGAAGAGCAAACGTTTGCCGCCAATTGCGACTTTCCAGTTTATTAAGGTGAGTGCGTGTTGGAAAGCAAGTGTGCGTTTTAACAAGTTAATTAACTGTAAATGATTTTGTTAATAATCACCACAAGCAGGCACACACATTCAACAATAGCAATAATAACAACAACAAACACAAATGTATACATATAAATCGTTCAACGTGCGAAAAAATCAAAGTGCTAATGAGCCATTAACATTTCAATGGTACGCCTCAAATTGGGTACAGTGTTGCTAACAACACTGATGGCCGGCACTGGCATTGTGCGCGTGTGGGTTTGCGAGTGTTTGTCGAATGCAGCATGTGCGTGTTAATGTTCGAAATAAATCACTCACGGACTGACTCGGTAACGGACTGACGCCAATGGTTGCAGCTAACAAAAAATTCAATCCTGCGGATGGTGTTGAGCGTGTGAAAAAATAATATTAAATTCGTTGTAATAATCGTAAAAAAAACTGTTTAATTACATACGAGCACGTTAAAAATATGAAAAAATCCTCTATTATTTATTTCACTTTATGGCGTGTGAAACATGTGTGTGAGTGTGTGAGGATTCGATTTGGGATGGTTGGTTTTTACGTTTTCTTTCCCTTTCTCTGATTTTGAGGTCTTTCAGTCCACAGACGCCAGCTGCTTGAACCATTAGCAATTATTAAAGCATTTGTCCGTCGTTATAAATGACTTCTGTTGATGTTTTTGGTTTGTTTTCGAATACTTACGCCTAATTGGTAGTTTCTTTGGGCATGTGTTTATTTGTGAGTAATTTAATAATTAAGTTACTGCTAAAGCTAAACTAAAGTTCATATGAAAGAAGTCAGTTGTGTGTGACTTATGCTGTTGGTTCGAGTAGAAGGTGCGTCGAAAGAACGATGGTGGTTTGGCAGCGATCCAATTATCAATCTATTTTCGTACTTTCTCAGCATTTCGAAACCCTGTATCAACAATGCCGTGCTGCATGGATCTGAACAAGTTGTAATCAGAAGGCGCTATGCCTGGTGAGTACGCTGGGTGCGGCAGAACTTCCCATTCGAGCTCCAACAGTGTATCCGAGCCGAGCGTTGCCATGTAACATAATGACTTTGAGTCTCTTGCTCGCTTTTGCTGGCCTTTTTGACAACAATCCGTTTTTCGGTTTTTGAAAGTCGTAATACACTACTCCTTGCTATTCCCACCATATACACAGCAAGACTTTATGACCATGAATTTTCGGCTTCGGTGTCGATTTGGATCGCTCTCATGGGTTAACTTTTTCTGGATTAAGTTATAGTAGATCTACTTTTCATCACCGGTCACATCAAAATCACCACTTTTAAATCGTTGAAACCGAAACCGACAATTGGAATATGAAGGAGCACTATCGCTATAAGTTTCTAAAGAGCTGTTTGCGAACTGTTATATACTGATACTTCGTATTTTGACCATTAGATGTCACTGACCAGAATTAATGCAAGTTTGTAATATATAAATATAACTGTGATCACATCAGCTGATAAATTTAAGCTAGGGTCTTCACATTTTCGTATTTACGAACTCGATGGATCCAAAAACTGAGGGAGTATGGACAAAGTAAAAAATAAATTGTGAAACTCCGGACAATTTTTTGACAGAGTCTGCAAAACTTGTTCAAACAAATTTTAGGTAATAACAGTAAGGTGCTTATCATAAGTATTCCAATTACTAAGAAGAGCATTAACCTTTGTGTAGCATCGATTAAGCCTGATTTGATGATGACAAAATAAATTTTAGGCCAATTTTTCAACACACTTTTTATAAAGACGAAACTATTCCCAAGGTCTTGCAATTTTTGTCTTTAGATTTTTCTCATACATCTGATTATGTCAAATTGGTTCTCATAGTAAGTGAAGATCTGCTTTTCTGCGGATTATAGTTAATTGATCACTTTGTCTCGTGGCTTTAAGAGGATAGAACAACTTCAGTTTTTTCGTTGGTTCTCCAACTGCAAATAGGTCATACTAAAGGAAAATTATATCATACTTACAGTCATGCTCAATTAAAGAATAATAATTGAACAAGACAGGTAGGATAGCCCGGCATGGGCACAGTGCTGCCCAGAACCTTGGTCGAAGTTTCTCGATGCCTTTACTTTGCTTACTCACTCCACCCACATGTTCGCTCAACACTTTAATGTGTTGTTCTATGAATTTACTTTAGGCTTCTCCACGTTTGTTTTTTTTTGTTTCAGTTTTGTTGCTTCCACTGTAAGAATCACATAAAATTTACGGAGCATACTGAAAGGGCATGAAATAGTCTTTGGAATCGAAGTTGGGCACGATTCTGCTGCACAGACAGAACGTGTAGAACTTAACTATGGACAGACGTGTGGTCATTACGCTCAATTTTATACGTATTTTCTGTGGTTGTGTTTTACTTAAGATTGCTCCGCTTACTGTTGTTGTTGTGTCTGTTATTGCAACGCCTTTTCTTGCTAGGAAGAGCGCAACTATTGTAATTCGAGTAGTAATGTTAGTGGTTGTCGCCGCCAGTTTGAGGGGGTTAAAAGTGTCCAATCGCCCTTTTTGGTATCTTATATTTACTTTATATTTAACGTTGCCATACTTCTTTAGTATTTATGTGTAGTTCGCCCTCTTCCAACACTCCACGCACCTCCATGGAAGTCTTGAATGCCACAACATTTGCTTGATTTTTATGGCCCTTGGCAATGTGAAAGTTATTTTTGTGTATTATGTGAATTTTATTGCTAGCACATGCTGCTTGTCGGCGAGGTTTTACTTTTAATAGTTATTGCCCATTTTTGCCCCTTCAAGTACGCACATAGATACATGTGGTGCATACGTCCTGTGTATATTTCTTTGTCTACCGCGCTTCAAGAATAATATGCATTCCTTTGAGAAGGGGGAATAGTGGGTTATGGCTTTGTTCTTTTGAGTGTTACTACCTCGCATTGCGTTTGCTTCAATTCTAGTTTCATTTACGTTAGAGGAATGTATTAAATCTGAATCTGATGCATCAACTTGCCTCATTACACTTACCAATGTTCCTACTCTTCTAAGCGTATGTGTGGGCGTGCGTGTGCCTGTAATCCACATGGAATTTCAGAGTTTCTCAAATCGGATTTTCTTCTTTAATGCCAAAGGAGCTTTGCACAAGGCGAGTTTAAAGATGAAACCGAACAGCAGCAAAACTTTATACGCACACGCAAAGGAAACCCTACGCAAAGTGTGAAATGCACACGCGCCAAATCAAGGAAGCAAAGTCAGTGAATAACTGAATCAGACGAAGAAAAATTACAGTAATAACGTACAACAACAAACCTAAAGTCAACAAGGTGGAAGTTAGCTTAGTGGGTGGAACTGATGGTAGTGGCTGTGGTAGAGGCAGATGAGCGAGCGAGTGAAATAAATTAAAATGCGCAGCAACGCATCAAAAGTTTCCTTGCCTCAGATACGCTTTGGTGCGTTGCGCCGTTGGTGTTGTCCTTTGCGGTCTGCCGCACCTGCCTGCTGTCAAGGACAGTTTTTTCTTATTTATTTTGTTATTGTTTCATTTTCTTCGTGCTTAGCGGAAAAATTGAAAGCAACAACATTGGCATTGGCTGCTGTTACCGCTGTAGTTACTCAGTGAAGCCTGCCAATATTTGTGGTAAATTGAAATTAGCTACTCAGATCGGCAGGTGGCGTATTTGTTGTTGTGGTTGTTGGTCGGTTCTGGAATTTTGATGATGTGCAAATGCGCTGCTTTATATTCGACGTAACATGCCGCTCCTGTCCTTCTCTCTTGCACATATATTTTGTAGGAGGGTAGATCAATAAGTACTTTTGTTATGAATGAAGAAGCAAGTCCTCAGTAATTTTTATTTATGTTTACTTTTCAACATAAAGACCAATTCATTTTTCCGAACGTTTCCCTCATCTGTTTTACCTCTAAAAAAAAAGATTTGCTTTAAAAATTATAAATATGAATTTTTTTTTAAATATAATTTAATATTACGATGAATTTGAATTTTAAACAGCGGCCGGGAAACAATTCAATTCCAGCGTCTTGCGCAATCGCATATATGCACAAGTCTTTGGCTTCCTGATCTTCAAAAAGACTTGGCGGCATTCGGCAAAGAAGTGTGCATTGCCCGTGTGGTCATTTGTCTCAGCAATGTTCAATTCATATACTCCACCTTGGTTTTCTCGTGTTCTCATTTAACTAAAACTAAAAAAAAAAGTTGTGCTTCGGCAACATGCAAAAGAGGACTTGGCTAGGTGAAACGGGTTGTTTGCGCAGAAATCCAGTCAAATATTACTCTCAAAAGATTATTTATTAATAATCGGTGGTTTGTGGGTTTTGGGTTCTTGCTCGGTTAAAATAAATGGTAAAATAAAAAGAATACCCTTCACTCAATAATAACTTCAAAACAGTATATGTTTAGTTAGTAGTCACAGAAAGTAGTCAGTCAGAGTAACGATAGAAAAAATCTTGATATAATGCACATAACGTAATTTGCTTACTTACATCGATACCTCTCACCATTTTCAAATAAATCGAATAATTCGACTGTCTCATGTTTATTGTTATTTCTCGTTGCAGTTGAAGGAGTACGAATTGAGTGAAGTCTTCAATTTCGCCGAAGACGATCGCAAGTACGAAATGGTGAAAACACAAACGCATTTGGAGACAGAACATAATCACGTTGAAATGAACAATGAATTGTCGGCGAACATTGAACGTGAACGCCAAAATGAGCTTGGCACTGGTCCGGTGGCACAACTGGAAACGGAACATGATCGCATACGTTCACAGCTGTTGGCGAAATTGAATCCAATGTAAGTATTTTCATTAATGTCTGTTTGGTTTATGTTTGGGGGGAGTTTTAAACGATTTATATGAAACATTTATAGGAAGGTAACATCTTACTTTGCAACGATGTATATAATCACATATATGTAATGTTTATTCTCTCTCACATACTTATGTCCAGAATTTTAGCCTGACATACAGTCGAATTTTTTCATGGTATTCTTAAAGACTACTCATATTTTCATTTGTGTAAAATATGCCAGAAATTTCAAAGCGCTGTAACTAAAATCTAATGTATTCGTGCAGCAAATATAAGGAAAACCAAACTAAATTTGAAGCCACTTCAAATGTTTGCCGCAAAACTTGCTACTTGTCGAAAGATAATTTCGCTAAGCAAGTAGGAAGCTTAAAGAAAAACTTCAAGTTGCTTGCGGGCGAGTGA
This sequence comes from Cacoxenus indagator, assembly GCA_035041755.1. Taxonomy (NCBI): domain Eukaryota; kingdom Metazoa; phylum Arthropoda; class Insecta; order Diptera; family Drosophilidae; genus Cacoxenus; species Cacoxenus indagator. The sequence goes on from JAWNKX010000240.1 coordinate 1,722,149, forward strand.
AGCACTACAAAAGCGCATTATGCCAACGCAAATGCTTTATAGCTCAACAAGCAGAACACACACACTCACTTACTCACTCACTCACTCACGCACTCACGCACGCACGCAAGCACGCTCAAGTGGTGACTGAAACTAATACGGAATCTTTAGAAGATGTTACAAGCCAAACACCACGCCCAACATGCCCTCCCTAGCTACAGCCCAACCGCACTGTGCAGTAACTCAGCACAGACACGTTTTCGACACCGACACCTAGGACGACTTCAACTAATCCAGCTACTCGTTGGCTAAGCCAAAATGCTACATAACCACATTGACAACACCCTACGCTGCTTCCGAAGCAACTCTGCAGCGATACCATAGTCGGCGAAGTGGCATTGGTGGCTCAGCGTCTTCGAACTCGTTGGTGTCGTTGTCATTATTGTCGTTGTTGTCATTGTTGTTGTTGCTAGTAGGGCGCTTTACTGGATTTGTCTTTCCGCCATCATTGGCACTGGTAACCTGAATATTTAATGATGAAAGCCAAAAGCAAATGTTGTACGTGTTCGAGTGCCAAAAACGTTGGCCAGAACGAAGAAGCAAAATAGGAGAAGGACAAAGTGTCATAGCAAGTTGGCAGTAGAGTAGCTGCCTACCTACACAGATATGTACTTCTCGTATATTGTATGCAGCTTCATTTAGTCAGTGAGTTAGTGAGTCAGTTAGTCAGTTTTTCGATTCGGTTGGTTACGGGCAGTTCCACTTGTAGCTGTCGGCAGTCAAGTACGCCCTTTTCATGTAATCTATGTATGCCAGTTACACTCGTGGGTGTCTTCCGCTACTAAATTCTAATCCAGTTTGGCCAAATAATTGGCAAGCTGACAAAATTCAAGCCCAAGACGAACTGTTTTCTTTTTGGTTTATTTTGGTTTGTTCTAGCTTCATAGAGTGGTCCAGTAATTTTATAATAAAAACTAAGGTATATTAAGGTTTTCAGTAATTTGGAAAAATGTTTTAAAACCTTCGATTACATTTGAAGGTGAAGGGTTTCAATTACTTTAAAAAATGTGTACTCTTTAACTCGATTCATATTAGAGATTCATACTTCATTCCAAAATGTAGTTGCTGTCTCCTTCCGCTGAGGCCAGAGCTACTGCTTTAGACAATAGAACTACGACTCAGGTACTTCTTATGTATAATACATATGTACTAGAGTTCGTACCATCTTAAATATTTTGTGAAGCATGAAAAACGAAAAATACTATAAAATGATCGAATTTAATTTACAAGATGATCGTTAGTTATGGGCCCAAAAATACCAATTGCACGACCAATTGACAAAGTGCACGACCAAATTTCATTGATCTGTTTTTTTTTTATTTATTTATTTTTTTTCTCATATATCAGCACTGATGTGTTTATAAAATAACATACGTAATTACTCACCCATTGCTACTGTCTACTCAGACTCACTCGCACACTCCATTAATTACCCTTGGGAAACCGGGTACCTTACTTAAGTCAACCAATTTGTGATTAGATAAGAAAATATCGAATAAAGTAAGGAAAGGAACAAAAACAATGCAGTATAATTATACAATAATTTAATTAATGACAAACCCCGAATTGATAAGCGATTTAAAAAATAAAAAATGAATATAAGAAAGAAGTCGTGAAAAGCTTGTCAAACTGGCCACTTGCAAAACTTCATGCATAAATATTAGTCCGACACATCAAAAGAAACTACGCGGTTATTCCGGGAAGTCGACTTGGAAGAAGAACAATATTCTATTATTCCCTTCTTGGTATGCCACCACCCGGAGCACGCGTTGGCGTTGGGGGACCACCTGGCTCGCGCATGGGTCCACCACCAGGATATGGGCCGCCACGCGGTCCCGGCTGGGGACCTCCACTACCCAGACAAGCTGTAAATGTTGGTGTTGGCATCAACATTGGTGGTCCGCCACCACCTGCAGTCGTTATCGGTGCGCCTCCGCCGCCAGCGCTTGTTATAGGCGCAGCTCCGACGCCACCGGCACTGGTTATCGGTGCACCGCAACCACCACGTGCCGCTGTCACTGTGGGAGTACAACCAGCGATGACTGGCGTTTATATGCAACCGCGTGAGGAAGTCTTCTGTTGTGTGATACTGTGAAACAGGTTGGACTGGAAAAGACAATCGCGGTGGATGGTTGTGACGTTATGTTCGTTTAATTAATTCTAAGAATCCGTTGTTTTATGTATTTTGTTATAGCCGTAATATAGTTGCAGACATAAATGAGAAAACTACTCATACGTCATGTGATTTGGTTAATAGACATTTGAATAATTATCTGTAAAAGCTTCTATATATTTAATCAATCAGTTATTATTAATCAAGAAGTCAACTTTAGACATTTTTGACGCATTTCGTAAGCTCTTCCTAAGCGTTTTTTTATTAGTTAGAAAGTGATTTCATTGACATAAATGACTGTTTTTGGCCTCATTCAACTGTGTTCTATGATAAGGGAAGAAAGCCACGTGGAAAGACTTGTGGTGTTTACAATTAAGGTAAACAGTCAAAACTAACTCGTTTTGGGTATATGTTGTACCAAACCAGCGTCATGATCCTGAGCTACTTTCCTGCATAGCTTTATTTAGAGCGATTTCATTTTGATAGTTCCAACTGTTTTGCCAAGTAAAGTAATTCATTTTTTTAATAATATATAATGGCAACTTGAGGGTCCGCCGTTTAAACGCCCAGTGGTAGTGTGCGGATAAAATCTTGTTAGCCTAGCCTGGTAAATCCGTACACAAATCATACTCCTACCGCTAATAAGCTTGCTAGCAATATTCTCTAAAGGTTATTTCTGGTTAAAGTTCTTCCGCTGCTGGATGTAGGTCACACAATCCCAGACCACCAGTCCGTGTTCAGGAGATATCACGAAAGCCCAGAGCAGTGCAGGTGATACTGCCCTGTTAGTGAGTGATGGCGACTGATAGCGACTGTAGACTCAGCATTCTTGCAAGTTGGGCCTCTTTGAGCCTTGGCTGAAGAGGTGGAACATCTGCATCAATGCAGACAAATCCATAAATATCACTTTCATCTTAAAACACTTGACATGGCCTGCCGTTTTTGTCAATTGCACCACTCCAATAAGCGCCACTGTAAAATACATTTAACTGACGCTGAACAGGCGTCTCATCTGGCAACCTCATATCATGACAAAAAAAAAGCAGTTGAACCTGAAACTGCGAAGTATGTGTTGGCTCTTTAGGTCAAACTCGACGCACAACCTACGAAAAAAGCTTTTACGGTGCAAGGCCATAAATAAAAATAAAATAATATATTAGGTGATATAAAAAGTATACGCGTTTTTATTACATATATTGTGTTGGTACCCATATATTTCGCAATACTAATTCGATTGCGTTAAACGAATACACATTTGAAAGGTGTCATTTCGGGCTACATTTATGTGTAATTCGTTGCTCATGTTTAAAGTTTCACTGGTTTGAAAATGAGTGAAATATTTAAAGAAATAGGCTATGATGGGCAATTAAACGGTTAATTCGCTCTATATGCTCACAACTTGTCCGCATGAATGAGGAAATCAAAGAAAAGCGACCAGAATTTTCCAACAAAAATTTTGGATAAAAAATTACTACAAAAAAAAACCGAGGATAGTTTTTATATTATTTTATACCAAATATCTCATGAATCATCGGTTTATGGAAACCAGGCGAAAGTTTAAGGTTAAGCAATTTTTTTCCAATGAAATATGGATTGTTTTCAAATCTCAATCATTTTATACCTCTCGATTTACTCGACCTTAAGTTAATTTGTTGGCAGAAATTCCGCCGCAAACAAAATTGAGTTCGCTTTGCAAATTACAAACAAATCAAATTTCGCAAAGTACCCCACCTCAAATGGTAATTGCTGTTGGCGGTGATCGAACGAAATTAGCGCTAATAACTTCCCGGGTAAATTGCCATTATTATTATTTTTTTTTTTGGGAAAAGAGCCCAAAAAGGAAGCATAAATTTCTTCTTTTTTTTGTCGCCTTCGTACTGCTACCTTGCAACAATTTCATTTTCGTCTTGTGCTTTCATGTTTTCGCTCTTTTGCATTTACGTTGCCCAAATCAGTTGGCAGTTACGTAACTTGTTTGCTTGACGGTTGTTGTAATTGCCGTTATCGATGTACACACACACACACACACACACACAAGAAATCCGAACACTTGCGAGTTTGCAATAAATTTTTGCCAATTTTCTTCAAGCTCGTTCGCATCCCTGCCGTCATTATTGTCAATATTAACCTACGTCGGACGTCTTATACCATTTGCGCCAGCAATGATATCAATTCCTTGCTAAATGTGTGTACGTGTACGTTTGAATTATGTGTGAGTGTGTGTGTGAGTGTCTATGCAAATGAGCGTAAATGGCAGGAAGGAAGGAAGTGTGAAAGGAAGCACATGCCACCATAACCAAGTCAAGGTGTGCAGTAACTGGCACCTGAAATAAAGACGAAGCTGAAAAGTTGAAATTGAAAATTGTCTAAGGAGTACCTCAGCAATAATAATAGAAAAAACCCCAACAACAAGCACACCAAGCAACCAAAGCTCCCGTACCCCAAAATGCGGTGCGCGTTACCACGTGAAAGAAAATAAGTGAAAACTTTATATGAGTGTCATGTTTCTGGCTATGGATGTGTGTATATGTGTGTATGGCTGTGTGTGTTTGTGTATGGTTGTATACATGTGCTTAGCCACAAAAACGCCTTGTTCGCCTGGTTGTATGCCTTAAATTTCTTCCTTTTTGGTGGTATGCGCGTGTTTGCTTGCGTTATTATTTTGCGGTTAGCCCTTTGAGTGTGTATCGTAAAAGTAGGTTAATGCGCCAAAGGGCGCAAGAGCAAAATTATCTCACATTAAATTTTAAGTACAATTTTCAATTTTACGTTTCTTTCATTTTCAGGAACAATGGCAACAACAACAGCGCCGCTTCCTCTGCCATAATACCAAAGAATGATAAACACGCGCTTATGCAAAGCATTGCCAACAGTTATAAACGTCGGAATGACCCGAGTTTATCATTCAACATCTCTTCTGGCTCGCCATCCTTCCTTCCTACATCCTTGTCCACAACATCATCCTCTTCGGCATCATCCAGATCGACTTTACATTCACGACGTCGCTACACTTCGAAGAACCGTCGTCGCGATTGTCGCGTCAGTCATTGGAGCGAATGGACGCCTTGCAGCAAATCATGTGGCATAGGCGAGATGCATCGTTATCGTAAAGTCATCAAGCACGGTAAGCGAGGTGGGCGTCCCTGTCCGGCTTTGCAGCAGTCAAAGTGGTGCGGCACGGAACGAGGCTGTCATGCGCCGGAGACATATTTTAATTGGTAAGTGGAAAATGCTCAATTACATAATGCAGTTCTGAGTTAGGTTGGGTTACCTTGGGTATTGAAATTGGGTGATGAAAACAGTAGGGGATTGACATTTAAATAGAAATAGAATTATTAAGCAGAGAGGAAACTCTGGCCGTTTAGATTTTTTTTTTGTGGGAAATATTGATTAATTTATATTAACGAAGCTCAGATGAACTATTTCTTTAAACATTTTCTGCGACCATGAATATTTGTTCTTTGACGCAAACGCCAAAATTCTGACCAGACTACAAGCCTTCAATATTAACATATCAAATGTCTCATTTACTTCTGAATTTACTGATTTTTTATTGATCTCAAAATGGTTTCCTTTTATGGGTGCACTCTACCTCCGCCTTTTGAAATTTCAGTGAAACGGAATTTTCTTAGATTTTATACAATATTAAATTTTGGCCATTTAAAAGTCAGTCTCCTCTTATTCTTTCAGGTCCGACACATGAATGAAGAGTCAGTAAAAAAGGCAATGGCCTGAAAGATGTTTTAAATTCAAAAACCAAACACTAAAAATAAATGAATAAATAAAACAAGCATAAATAATATATTAAGTTACAATTAGATTATACAACCAACACCAACAGAATCCTTTTTCATTTTGAAAGCATGTAAAACACGAACCGAAAATTCTGGAAGAAAGTTTAAACCGAAATAAGAATTTATAAGAAACCAAAGACAAAACGATGTTGAATTTGAATTTAACGAAATTTCAAGAGAAAATTAAATCAAGAAAGCGAGACTAACGGACAATATGATTAAGGAGTTTAATTTTTTTTTAGTTTATTTATTTATATTATTTTTTTTAAATCTATTTTCTTTATTCCATTTTTATTAATTCTTTTTTATTTACGTTAAAATGAACCAAAAATATGTAAAATTAATTAAAAACTAAAAGAAATTGCCCAAAGAACATATTTTCAATTCAAATTAAAAGTAATTATAAATCATCAAATAATTATGAAAATAAAAGTAAAAATATAAAAAATATAATACAAAAAACTCTATCGACGCAGCGCATGACTTAAGACGAAAACGCAAAAAATTGTACATTTAAATAAGCTCTCATAAAAAATAAAAATAAATACCTATATGTAAAAAAATACAAAAGAAAAAATCCCAAAAAAAAATTTGTTTAAGAAAATATGAATATAAATGGCAGTAGTTGTTAACAGCTGAGTAACTCCAAAATAATTCGAATAATAAAAAATGACATACGCAATGAAAAAAATTAAATAAAAAATTAATAAAGAATAAAAATATGTAAGAAAGTTGTATGAAGCTGCAGAAAACATTTCACAACTTTAAATATACATGAAAAAGAAAATATATATTTAAAACAATATTGAGAGTAAGAAAAAAAACAAAATTGCGTTCCCTACAAAGTAATAAACAAAATACACGAAAACAAAAAAATATTATAATTTTAATTCTAACTCCGATAGTAAGCTAAACTAGCATTTAAAGTAGTAAGTTTTAGTTAAGTCAGATGATAACAAGAACAATTGCAATTAAATGCCGAAAAGCCCAGACAAACCAGTAGAAAGTATCCAGTAATTGTACCTAAAGTGGATCAAACAGTTTCAGAGCTAAAAACGGAAGCGAGTAGTTTCAACAGCACAGGTTGATGTATACAGTTTGAGAAGCACAGTTTGAGAAACAACATCCAAGAGATAGACGTTGAAGCAAGTATGTAAAATAAAACCGCCATTGACGGAAGAAGACAAAAGAGACATGGGCAACTAAAGCAACAATAAAACTTAAAAAAAAAAATTTTAAATAAAGTGTGAAAAAATAAAATACCAATTGAATATACAAATTAGTCATAAACTTTATGTAATGAAGATACATAAACCGAGTTGAATACGATTTTTGTAAAAACACACATACATACAAGAACACTTACATACCAACACAAACGGTCAGCGAAATAAATAAAAAGTCATAAAAACGAACAAAATATATAAAATTTATTGCTGACGTTTATTTATGGCCGCTGGACTTTTGTAACCTTCGCCTTTCCTTAGCACGTTCGCGGCGTGCAACTAAATGTGGCAATAAAAGAATCATAGTGCCCGTAAGTATGATACAGGATCCGGCAAAGGCGAAAGCAGCCGTATAGTCACCAGTAGCATCAATGAGAAAACCAGCCAGCCAGGTGCCACTGAAGACGCCCAAACCCATGGCGAGAGCGGTGATGCCAAAAGCGTTTGTCAGATTACGTAGACCTAAATAACGTACGTACAGTATGGCACGGAGAGTGGAGTACACAGCTGTGGGCGAGAGCAAGCAGTAGTAGACAAATGATGAAAATCGAAATGATTAGGTCTAGTTAGGTTTTAGCACCTGGCGCAACGCCATAACAAAATCCGCACAGAAATTGAAACCAGATTACATTTTGGCCATAGAAAGAGCTCAGTAGCACAAAAGAGCCACCAAAGACGAGACCGCCGCCGCAGATGGCCGTTGTCTGAGGACTGTAACGGTAAGCTACAAAGCCGCATATTATGCGCATAAGGAAGTTTGTGAGGCCAATTGATGGGGCAATGAGCATGGCATACTCAGTCGGTATTGAAGTGCGTTCCTTGGCATAGAGAAATGGTATATTGAAGCCCATCGGATAGAAGAAAGCCGAAGCGACTAGAAAACGAAATTCAAACTGTTTGAATAAATGCATGTCGAAGAGTAAATTGAAAGCGCGCTGAATCTTCGGATGGAGCCAATTCGAGGGCGAAAGCCATCCCAGACAAGGATGATGACGGCGGAAAGTCTTTCGGCGACGATTGCGTTCGCGCAGCTCTTCAGATCCATATTCGTGCAAGTGCGACAAGTTATAGGCAGTACTGGCCATCTGTAAGAGAGCGTGAGATAGAGATATTCATATTGTATATAGGGATTAGGAAGATTGAGAGACGTTAACACAGTAATACAGAGAAAATGCAAAACGAAGAAGCATTGCTTGTCTTACATGCTTATCGGAGCCAACAAGTTCTATTTCCTTGCCCTCGACTTGTTCCTTGCTGTGACGTTCGCCGTACTCTGGCCGCCCGGTATAAAAGATGTCCTGTCGCTGGAGTGGTTCACGACGTAGGAGATAACGCTCATCCATGCTATCGGCATTGTTTGAGCCGGATTCGTATCCATCAGCACGACCCATTTTATCCGACGGAAAACAATATTTGTTAATGAAACGCCTAAAGCAGCCCGGCCGATCCCCCGCTGGCTCATAGTGTGCTATTGTGTTTTTAGGTAGGAATATGAACAAAAACGTTCTAAGATTACCCAATATGAGTACGAGCTGTCGCAGTAATATACTCACTGACGGATGTTTTTGAGGCTTGAGCATGTGTGTCGGCAAAAAGATTATGCACAGTGCCGTAGTATTCATCGGAGGACGTTGTCATGTTCATGTTCCTTTGATGCATAATGCCCACAGGTACGGGTGCTACCTCTATATAGGCGATCACCAAGAAAAATACCAACACCAAACAAGCGGCATGTACACGAGTTGTATTTCGCCACCCGAGGAGAGGCAAAAGCTCGCTATTCAACAATGAAAAGGTGACCATACCAGCACCAGCGCCCGAACAAGATAAACCATTTGCCACCGGACGATACTGTTCGAAGTAGTAGCCGATAATGAGTTGTGAACTTGCCCAAATCATGCTTAGTCCTTGGCCGCCTTTGGCGAAGCGGGAGTCAGTTGCTGGCAATCTTAAAGTTGTGTACTCTATACTCACCACAAACACTGTACACTACAATCATCATCGTCATGTTGGGGCTACAGGAGGCAACCAAAAGCGCACTACTAGCTATGAGTACACCCATCATCGCTACCGGCCGAAAACCATACATGTTGATGAGTGCACCAGAGATGGCGCCGCCCATAAAGTAGCAACCGACTTGTACCGCCGAAATCAACACCACATCCGAGTTTGGCACATCAAAATCTTTGGCTATGTAGGGTAACAGAAGACCAATGGTGAATATGATTCCGTCGACGATCATTTGTACGAGAAATGAGATCAACAATACGACCCAACCCCAACCCCCATCGGGTGGCATCACTATGCAGATCTATTAAAAGTTACGCTTTTTAAGCTCAAACAAAGCAACTATTATCACATACTTACAAATGCCAAACCGGAGCCTAGACTACGCCCGGGCTGTACTGAGGGTGACATATTCTCTTTTGACTGTTCGCTTTCGAAACTTACTTCGGATTGGGTGGTGAATTGAACTGAGCTCGTTTCAACTATTGGCAAGTTTGAGAACACTTGATTTCGCGATTGCGTTGATAGTTGATCCAATGGCGTCGCTACACGTATACTTTGAGCGCCGGATTTCGGTATTTCCCATGATTCATCAGATTCGTGCGAAATCTGTAGTCCACGACTGAGCCCTGTGTGGCATTAAGGTAAAAAGTACGCAATTAAATTGTTCTGGTTACAAAGTACTCACGTTTCTTCAACAACTTCTTCTTATTCTTTAGCAAGAACTCCTCTCGATCGTATTCACGGGTCTCACTAGTGCCACCGCGATGAACCCTTAAAATCGAGATTGAGCTCGTGCTCTCTTTGGAGTCTACGGTTTCGATGCTCTCTATGCCATTTGCGTTTATTGACTGAGCATTTTGATGTTGCTTGCGCTCATCGTCGCTTTCTTCGAAAAGGCAAAAGCAGGGTACTTTGTGTAGTTGTTTCACTCTTACAAATGCGTTACTTACCTACCGTTTGGTTGCTGATTGCTCATTTCGTTGGAGATTTAGTAATCATAACTGACATTATACTCAAATGTAAAGGTGTCGTTATAGTTTTTGTAGATCAAATTTAATAATAAAACTCAGTTGCTCTTTGGAGTTTGCTGGTTGGTGGTAATGCAAAAATACATGGTCGAAATCAATGAGTGGAAATGACAGCGTTGTCAGTAGCAACTGTTGGAACTTTTTATATTTTGCTTCAGCGTGTGTTAGTTGCCGGTATAAGTTTGAATGTGGGCGTGGCAGGTGCATCATAAACCAAGCAGCTACACTTGCAAGAACGCAGACATCAACGTCAATGCAATTTCGTAAACTGTTAATATCGAAACACGTTTAGCGCATTCCAAGCGTGCTACGTGCCTCAAACCAACAATTGTCTAGTTTTATCCCCTATCCCCCCGTCTGACTAACAGAGAAAGCATCCTTCGACTGCCTGCTTGTATGTTTCACAGAATCTGTGGAACTTACTGCGGGCTCTTCAAAACTTGTAGCCAATCGCAATGCATCGTCATTGTAGTTCCGTCTATACCATGGTTGCCTTCGTTCACCACATCATCAATAACAGAAATTCCTGGAGCAGTCGCGTTTCAAAGATGTAGTCATGTTGTGTGATATATGACATGTGCTCTGTGCTTTCTTTCGCCCAATTTGCCTCTGTATTCCAATACGTTATGGAAGAACAAAACGTACACTCACAAAATATTAGAGCGAGTAATGATACCTTTTAGAGCTTTACATATATAGCAGAGTGATAAGAGTTTTTGAAATAGCACAAACCTACTGCAAATATGTTAGTAGGGACTCCGATTTAGTATCTAATTTTTCTTCATAGGTGATCTCAGTCTGATACACGCGGATAAGGTCAACGGAACGAAGAGTGAAAACTGACTACTCGTATTATATGCAAACTACATTCGGCCTTTTTACACTTGGATATATGAGGATATATTGTATTTATGAGGAAGCTTCCAAGAAGCAAAGGTTTTCCCAGAACTAACAGCTACAAGTAGATGCGTACAGTCAATCAATTGGAGATATTCACTTTTAAGAAAGCTTGTCTGTTGAAGGCTTTGTAAAATGAAGACCGAGTGAGAGGGAAGTGAATGTATACTCCATTTTATCCATTTTACACTGTAAAGTGTAATCACTCTCTTTACCTTTAACTCTCCCGGTTAGAAGGGCTACGCTTTTGTATACATACATTCCTACGTCTAGCAACACCGTTAATTCAAAGTCACTTCCTCCAGTTGGCCTCCAGGAACGGAGGCGTGCGAAAGTATAAAAAGAGTATAAAGTGTAGAAATAAAGATAGTAGAGACTTGAGGTTTCGAGACGGGGAGTTATTTTAAGTGAATACTGGCCGATCGATACATGAACTGGATTGACTAGACGGAGTCACTAATGTATATTATTTCGACAAACGCTTTTTTTCAGTGTAATGCACTACATTCAATTCAATGAATTGCGTTGCACGCTGTCACTGTACGTTATCTCCAAGCTACTCAATACGAACACCACCATCACCATCACTTCTTCAATACCACCAACAATAACAGCAACAACAGTTAAGCTGACAAGCGAGCGACAAAACATGTCCGACAAGGGTTATAGTCTAGATTGGACTTAACTGAAACCGCTACAGACTCGAACCCCGCATATAAGTTCATTTATAAATGATGATGATGGTGATGATGATGATGATGTTGATGGTGATGATGATGTTAATCATGTTGATAATGAAGATGACGTTATGCGATGCAAAATGATTGCACTTTGGAAAACAAGATTCCCGTCTAGCTGGCAGTCGCAATACTAGTAACAGTTATTGAGTATTAGTATTGGCAGTGGAAGTAGTCAAAATAGTCGTAGTAGTTACAGTCGCTGCTACTATACCCCATGGTAGCAGGCAATGTCGCTAGTTGCTGACAAAATTACAGCATTGCAATTTCATTGATTGCAAGTAAATGAAATCATTTTTCGCAGGAAGCAAGAGCAGAACCAGTGTAGCATGCAACATGCAACACGCAGTTACGAAGCCATAAATCCGAACACTTATATAGGCACACACAGATACACACACACACACTCGCAGAGGCACATGTGCAAAGGCAAAACGGAAATGCTTGCGTTTCCGTTAGCATGCCAAGCCACTTCCGTTTCTCGTTTCGTTGCGTTTCGTTTCGAGGCACTACTAATCGAAATATTTTCAACAGACAGACGAAGACGAGGATGCCACCAAGAACAACGACTAAAATCAGTTTGGCATTAAATTTAGTGCTTAATTTGATTGCTATGTTGCAATGCACGCAAATAAGTTTTGCTCATTTTTTTCTCGCTGTGCTTTTTTCAGTTGTTGTTTTGTACGATTTTTTTTTTTTGTTTGCCTTTTTCACTTTTATTCACATGAACACAATCATACGCCTCGTCTGTCCCTTAGTCAATTTACCCGACATGCACTTGAATTTTTTACATGCTCAGTAAGAGTACGTTTTTCCACTTCCCATTTCTTCTTCTTCTTCTTTTTTTTTTAATTTCTTCTTTTTAACTTGATTTTCTTCGCTTCTCTCGATTTCCGCCTTTTGAATCGTATACACGAAATTGGGTCAATTGCAGCAAACAATTTTTTGTTTGCCTTGCAGTCGCGCGCTCTCGAATTTCATTGCCCAGTTGGGTTTCAGTTTCATGGGACACACAAACAAGCGGAAATAAAAGCAAAATCAACCAACAACAACAATAAGAACAGCAAAATGAAGAGAGAGAAAAAAAAAATGCTTGAAAGTCGTGAAGAAGAAAAATAAAACAAAAAAGGAACAGCGAAAAACGTGCATGAAAAACAATTCCAAGTACTCTCAAAAAATGTTCGCTTGACGATCGCCGCTGGTTGCAACTGCGCGACTTCTTCTCATTCTCCTCATCACCGAGGTATTTCGCGTCCCCAACTCGCAGTGCAGCATTGCAGCCACTTAAGTACGTTATTGCCCGGCATCGCCGCATTCAAGTAGTAGGCTCGATATGCCTCTAATTAATTAGTTCACTTGTTTCTTTGTTTTCGCAAACTTTTTCGCAGTTTATTTTTATTAAGCCCAGCCAAAACAAGTAGAGTCCAATAAAAACGCGTTAAAAGGATTGTGCAATTTTCTCTCAATTATTTTTTGTTTGTTTTTGTTTTTTATCGCATTTTATTTTATTTATTTATTTTTCTAATGCACTCAAGTCCGTGCACTCAAGTACGGTTCCATGTTGTTGGTATTCGCGCCACTTGAATTTAATTCGAGTTTCGGCTCAAAAAAAAAAACTGTTAACAAATTTTGGTGATACAACAACAAAAAAAACTCTGAATAAAACTCTGAAGGTTATTTTTATTGGTTGAGGCCTCTTCACTGTTGAATATTGTAGTGTTAGTGGGAATTGGGTTGTTGAACGATCTTTATAGAATAATCATCAGCTATATCATATTTTCTGAGCAAAACAATAATGTAGCAATGCTTACAGAATTTAACCATATCTTAGAAAAGTAAATAAATAAATGTTCCCATTAACTTATTGGTATCAAAATCTTTCTTTATCTAGCCATGCTATCCTATCTATCTATCTACTTACCCATCTATCTACTTATCTATCTTTCTGCCAATATATCAATCAAGCTATCTATCTATCAATGTATTTATCTGACAATGTGTTTCTCTATCTAGCTATCTATCTATCAATGTGCCTTAAAATGTATTTTTTAAATCGCACACTTAAAGCAGCCACAACCGGTGCTAAGCTCAAGCCAATCTGTCCGCTCGGCCAAATCAGACATACCTGAGCAGCATGCTTTTCTATTATACTAACTCTTCAAAAGCAATTTTAGCCATTGTCCAATCAGACAATCACACACATACATTCACTAACAAATAGACGTATATACACAAACGGCTTTTGATTAATGCCATTCGCACATACGAGCAGAGTCTCATCTCATATTGCACTTGATTCGTATTCCTCGCTATTACCAGTACACTCAAACAGACGAGACGAGTTGGGTTGAGTTGAGTTGAGCTGCGTCGAGTAGAAATTCTAGTCTGCATATTTGTGAGTTTGATCATTTGAAATTTGAGGATGCTGCCATAACATTCTTGTTTAAGAGTAACACCATCGAAATGTGTTGCACTGAACCAAGCGTGGCGTTTGTCCGAAGCTTCATTATGGTAGCCGTCACTCAGCCTTAGCACAGCTCAGCGAGCGCATATATACATCAGGAGGTAGATTGTCATTGTATTAGTTGAAAGTTGGAGAAGGCGAACAATCATTCAAGCAAGGTACTGCTTTGTTTTGCTTGTTTTTGTTCTATAATTTATGCAGATTATTTGTGCAGGCAGCATTGCTTCATGAGCGACAATCGAAGCTCAAATCATGTTGCATGATACTTTCTACCTTTCAGTTATTCCTATTTTTTGTGTTTTCAATATTGTGATTTTTTTTATTTTTATTTTTAATTTTTTGGAATGTGATTTCTATGCAAAATAATCGGAGTTATTTTCATGAAACTTGTGTTTTTTATTCTGTTCCAATTCTCTTCTTTTGCATTAATTAATTTGGCAATTTGATCCATGACGTGCAACGGACTGGCTTAAAGCGCATATGTCTTGATTTATGTATTGCATACTTTTGTCCGTAGTTTTAGCACTTCATTTAAGAAATAGTCGCTATGTTTTATGCCAAAAAGCAGTGTAGCACTTTTTTGTCGTTGTAGAACAGCATAAATTTCCGCTGTGCGACTTTTCATAAACATTTGTGCAACAAATTTTTGGCATAGCATACTTCTCGGTGCGTTGAGGTTGTGCTTGACTGGTATGCGCACATGCAAGTTATAGTTATATCTAAAATAAAAAAATTCAACAAGTGAAAACACGGAAAACTTTTACTCTTAATCATGCAAATGTTACGCTTCAGCAAAGTTCTGCTTGAAGTGCCAAAGCCAAGTTTTTTGGCGGACGTGGGACCACTTTTGCCACACTTTGAAAGTCTTTGGTGTTCAAATCATACACACTTCGGTGAATATGTGTGTGATGAACAACTGAGCGCCAACAATTTGCCGCTGACGTTGTGGCGAGTAAAGTCTGGTCGACTCGAGTCGATTCGCTTCAAGCAACAAAATCCGTACATTGTCAATGCCGAAGTGCAATGCCGCCATTTTTAAACATGTGGCATGTGGCAAACGATTGGTGACTGCACCAGACTGGCACAGTTTAACAGAGCAAACGCTTCGGAGCGGCAAACGGGGCAGATAGGCAAACTTGCTTGCTTGAACTTTACGTGTAGTATATTAGAGTCATTTTATCAAAAAATGTTTACACAAACCTTTGAAAATTATTGATAATATTGTTAGTGTGCATGTGATTTTTCACTTAGCCAGCATACAAAGCTTTTATTTATTTTGAGCACTACACCCGCACAGAAATTTGATATGCAAACAACCGGCTTCACTCCAAAGCAGGCCTTGGCTTCGCCTGCGTCTTCGTCTGATACACAAAAGCGGCGTGCAACAAAATTTAATATGAAATTTGCATATTGGATTATTTTATTTAACATTTTAAAACCAATTTATATTCATGAATTTTAGCAAATTAGCACAACACAAGTCGGGTTTTCTTGAATCGTATTGAGTCGGTTAGCTCCGAGTTGAGTTCAGTTGATCCGAGTCACAGGGTCGAGTTGCGTTCTGAGTTGTGTTTTGCGTTGACGCTTTCATTTCAGCAGGAGTATTGTGGCATCATTAAAAGTTTGGCCATTAAAAATGTATGAAATGGCGTTACTTCCGCTTGTGTTGCATAACCAGCTGCTGCTTCCGCTACCGTCTCGTCTAACTCTTGCACTCGTTTAGTTTCTCCTTTTCTACACGCGACACTCGATACTTGATGTTTCAATGAATGACGACAGTGCAATTTGGTCTTGCGTAAATTACGTGCTTGCCGCCTGAGGCAGCAATTATTGTTTGCTTATTGGTTGCTCGCTTGCTTGATACCTTCGTTGATGGTTGATGGTTGATGGTTGCCTCTGACACAGCTTGTGTCTCATTGAGCTTGCTTGTGAACTTGTACAACACAAATGATACGCCTACAAGTAACGACCATTGCCCTGCGTCGCTTTTCATCGTCATCAGCGTGCGTTGTTTCCTTTTCGGGCCACGTGCGTGATCGTGTTGCCACACATGACAACTAATTAACGTGGTGCCCATCACGATCATCATCGTCATATACTTACTCGTATGTCAACGTAGTATGCTAGGGCCATTTTGGGGATTCACTTATATGTAGGTATCTGTATTTGTTTATAGTTCATTACAGCTGGTTTGGAAATTCTCCATTTCAGTATATTTCGCAGTATCATATACAGATACGTAAATTACAACAAATATTTTAGCTAGTAAAATAATTTTGTGAAAAATTGAAGAAGTTTTTTCTAAAAATAATTCATCGGTATTTCCTCTATCTCAGTTTGTTTACTCTTGCAGTGGTACAGATGAGAACTTCTTCATATAGGTCGAGCTAAGTGCTATTGCCTAATACCTTGTTACTGTGACAAAGTTTCTAGAAACTTTATATCCAACGCTGTTGCTTGTTTACTATCCGGCTTATGATTTTAATTGCTTCTGCCTTTAAATTTAATTGAAGTTATTCTACAATAAATTAGTATTAGTAGTAGTAGTCAAATTAAAAGATAAGGTGTATAAAATAAAAATAAATTAAAGAAAAAATTTATTTTAATTAAAAATGTAAAATAGTTCGAAAATTATTTTTGTCAGATATCTTATTCTTCTTGTTCAGATAGCAGATACCTGACGGTCACCTTTAGTTCGGATTTCTTTATTTCTTTATATCTTTATTTTTAAATACCTATTCCCACTTTTATGTGTAGTTCTCACTGTGTAATTGGACAATAGTCACTATAAATTATATAATTCCACAAATCGTGTTCATCATTGTCCTCAATACAACTCATTTTTAGGATGTGCACCTTTCTTCTTTTGTATTCGTTTTATACTCTGCACACCTTGATCAAGGTGAGTTGATTTATTCATCTGCATGTATGTTTTCTTACCATACCTTCAGACAGGCCACTATTTTATAGATAGAACTGAAATTGTGTTCATACACATAATACCAGAAAATTGCAACCTAGAAATGGATATACTGGTCAAAAAATTCAAGACCTTAAATTAAATTAAAGTTTTCTTAAGAACCGTTTTTTTATTTCTATTTAATTTTTTATTTTTTATTTTATTTATTTTTTAATTTTTTATTTATATTTTTAGCCAAATTTTTCTAAAATCGTTTTGTCTCCACTTTCTCATTTATTTTTTATTTTTTTTTCTTTCTTTGCTGTCTTACTCTACCCCAATCAAATCGGTTCAATTCGATATCCAACGATTGGCACTCTTTTGCGGCAATTGTATTGTAGGTCGGCAATATTTGAAAAGATGTAAATTACCATTTTATGCGCCTACGCCTTTTTCCCAACTTGGTCATATTTTTTCTTGCTCTCCTACTAGCCCATATTGCGCTTTTTCCAGTAGGGTTTTCTCATCTTCCTCGTTGCAACGCGGCGGAAAGCATATTGCACATGTTTGAATTTACAGCCAACGATTGCGGTCGACAACGCTTTTTTAGTTGGCGTATATCGCCATTTTGCGCCTTTGCCATTTTTTGTTGCTCGGTTAGTCTGTATTTCGTTTTTCTTGTTTTTCCGACAACTTTTATGTATAGTCCAAAAAAGAAGAATAAATAAAATAAAAATCAAAGTCAGTTTTTGTCACAATTTCCGTTCGTGCGCTTCTTAACGCTTTGCTGCAGTTTGCACTTTCCGCTTCCCAACCAATTTTCATCTTGTTCAATTCGTGTGCTGCTCCAGTTAGCATTCAATTTTTTTCTGGCGTAGATTTTGTAAAACAGTTAAGGAAAAATTGCATTATGTAACTGTCACACAGCAGTTGAGAATTCAACAGAAAAGTTACTTCAAAAGCATTTCCTGTCAACAAACTTTCACCGATGTTAATTAAGGCTAATTCCTAGCAGAGCTAAATAAAATAAAAACCTTTATTTCTGACTCGGATGTAAGCTAAGTTAAAAGTGTATAAAATAATGATGAGAAGAAATGATGATCGCACTTGTATTTGTGAAAGTATTTTTTAAGTGCTGCCAATTTTTTTAAAGTTGTCAACAGAAACGAACTAAACGAAAGAACAGTAATAATAAGAACAGAACTAATAGACTTTGAGAAATAAATGAATGCCATAAAATGTTTAAACATAAGCAAAAAAGTTAGTTTCCTTGGCACTTACATGAACGATCTTAAGAAACTGGCTGACTTGTTGACTTCTTAAATGTACATGTGATAAATGTAGTTTTGTAACTGTGTACACTGCGTGCTGTCCATTGGCAGCACATATACAGTGCCACTCTGTACAGTAAAGTGAATAGGTACAGAATTTCGTATAGTGTTTTAACCTATCACACCCCCACTGACTGATTGGAATATTTTATTAAAAAATTTCATCTATATGAAAAACCATATGCAAAAAATAGTATGATGTAGCAAGAATAATACGTTTACTGAGTTAGTTTATCAGATAAATCGACTTTACATCAGGCGAAATTCTGAATCTATTCAGTTGGGCGGCACTGTACACACACATGCCTAACATGAAATAAAACGTGGCTGCATATGCGCTTGTATGTAAGCAAATGAAATTACAGCCAAAAGCTTGTTGAAATCGACAGGAAGGAAATGGAAGTCTGCTTGACAACGTTTGCCACGCTCAGCATTCACCGCCCGCAGGACAATAGTATGCAACTATTTTACATACACAATGCAGGCAGCATGTACTCGTAAAAGCTGAGACAAACACACGAACGAACGTGTAAACGAAGCAACAAGAATAAGAACAACAACAACAATAACAGCAATAAAAAAGTGAAAACTAGTAAAAAGTAAAATTCAGTTGAAATAAATTCTAAAGACCCGAAGATGGATAGATAATCAGACCGGAAACTTAAATAATTTCCATGACACAAATGACTTGTTCGAGTACTTTTGCCCACAATTCCGGTGGGCACGTCTATACCGAGAGGCGTTTGCCATTTATGTTTTTCGGCTGTAGGCGTTCGGAAGAAGTTTTCCAGTGTTAATGAGTTTTTACTACTACAATTCTTGTTCGTATCCTTGTTGTTAGTTTCGTCCTTCATTCTTACAATCGCTCACATGTGTGTGCACTCAAACTAAACTTACATGACTTTTACTAATTTCGAAATTTCTTTATCTCTATTCATGTGTGGGCGTGTGTGTGTGTGCTCACTAAAAATTTATTGTGCGGAAGTCATTTTATGTTTGAGTTTTTAATTTTGTCGAAAAGACAAAGCCAACTGTAACAGCAGCACCACCAGCAGCAGTAAAAGAAAACTTGTCGAGAAAAGTTTTTGTAGGTTGCTTTCTTCAGGGGACCAAACTTTCTTTGTGTGTTTAGTTTTAGTTCAAATTTATTGTTCAAGGCTAACTTGAAGTAACGGCGCTCACTCATATGTGTTACCCGTACTACATTTGCTTGTTTGAATAACTGTTCCTAAGTTTGGCCTTGAGTTATTTGACAAATGGGAAAGGTTAAAATGATTTCGATGGTTACGCTCCAATGAGACAATTACTTGGGAGAAATTATTTTTATATATGATTTGAAACTTCCTGAGAGTTTTGATTTACTCATAAAATATTTATTAGAAAATGTAATAAATCCTTCCCAACCCTATCTAATATCACTTAAATAAAACCATTGTAGGGGCATGACGGTTGCCTCGATTGCTTGTTTGTACCCCGTTAAAAGGAATTAATAGAAGTTCTTGTATGGAATCATTGTCGCTGATGAAAGCTCTATATATTATTATATAGTACACCACTTTATTTTTATTTATTTATTTTTTACAGAAAAAATCACACCAAACCCAACGTAGTCACGCGGCCGTGACGTTCGGTAGTAACTTTTCATCTATTTTCTTAAATATCTTTAAATTGTTTTTTAATTATAAACAACAAGTCCATTTGTTTTATACATCACACAACTTAATCGGCCCAGTAGATTCTGTGCAAATTGTCTCTAACAGTGGGAGAGACAGACACACAGTGATCCTGCAATGGTTCCGATTTCCATAAAAACGTAAGGAACCCTAAAAATATGTATTATTACTTTCCCCAATCAAGAATGATTGGAAATGTCTTTTTTTTGTTTCTTTTTAATCAAATTTCTTTTATATTAGAGTGCTATTTACACTTTGCCCAAGTTGAAATAAAACCGCCTAAGCCTGATGAGCTTAAAATTAAATACGCCACTTTTTTGTGTTACTAAGATGTTTCTGTAAATTCACTCAAGCATAACATGCACATCTGCCAAGCGTTATATTCTTTCGCCATTTTTGACCTCCTTTTTCAACCTTTTATTTCTATTTGCCTGCGCAATTTTACAAATTATGCCAGTATAAAATTTCGGCACATGTAAAATGTTCTTATACTTTTATTTCATTTGAAAGGAGTTTTCCTTTTTATTTTTCTTGCCTCACTTCACTTTATCCACGCCTGTCGAATCATGCCGCAGCTCATGAAGCGAGTGGAGAGCATTAGTTTGTTTCAGGCATATGTGCAGAGGAGATGCAACATGCTTTTATGCCACATTTTCATTGGAATTTTTTTTTTTCTACACTCAAAACGAGGACTACATTCTATTCTACTTTTTGTTTATTTCTTTTTTTTTCTTTTTTTCGTGTAAAGTGTTAGTGAAGAGTAAACGGAGAGCGATTCACACTTGGCAAAACAACATGCGCCAAACTCTACTTATTCCTCTTTTTATGTTTTCCTGTTCATTTTTTAATGCTACGAAGTGTGTCCTGTTATATAAATACAAAATAGACAGCCACACGCTTATACACATCATTCCACTCAAACGGACGTATCTTTTTGGGCACACAAACTGAATGGAGGCAGTGTTAATGTGTGTGTGCGAGTGTGTGCAACTGTAGTGAAGTAAAGAGTAGCAGCTGCTCATGAAGATGAAGATGATGATAATGACGCCGCTGTCGTTGTCGTCGCTGTTCGTCGTCACAGTTTTCTACATCATCGACATTGACGAAGAAGAAGAATTTTTTGTTAGTTTTGTGCAGTCTTTCGTGGTGTCTTTTTCTTGAATGCTTCTTCTTCGTACTCCAAGTTCTTTTTCTTGTTCTTCATGTTTCTTTAAGCGTTTTGTGAAGTGCCCCATTATGACATTCGCAAAAGGGCGCGCACTTAACTGTCTCTTTGTATGTGTCTGTGTCATGTTCTATGACGCACGACTTTATTCTATATATAAAACATATGGAGCATAATGTTAGGCGCACAACTCTGACGTGCATTGAAAAGGTTACACATATTTCGCACTCGTCTCGTATTATTTTATTTGCACTTTATTTCTCTTTATGTATGTTAAACACATGTCGTCCCTCTTATTCTCAACACTTGTGCGGATTTGCTGCAGCTAAAGCCTGAAGTTATGCTACATTTTGTATGCTTGGACATGTCAAACGTATTTATGCTCTTAAGTATTGTAAATTGTAAGCTAAAAGCTTATAAATGTGCTTAAATGATAGAATCGCTCTTGTGTTTTCCTCATAAATGGAATTCTAAATGTCTGAAAGTATGCTACAGTAGAAATGTCAGTGACAAGTTGCATGGTCCTGTTTTCACATGTTCGGTTATATCTTGAGCATTAAATCAGTTGCTTGTTTATTAGGTTTTATTATCTCAAGATGAGAAAGAAAGAAACGCATAACAACTTTAAATTTACAGTGAAATAATCCCATTCTAAAAAATTTCATGTTGCTTGCTTGAATTGCAAAAGATAAGATTTTTTTTCATTTATCTAGCCGAAGGGGAAAACACAATTTTCAGTAGACATCAGTGCATATATGCATACATGCATGCATCAACATCGGCAACAGCAATAACAATTCCAACAACACTAAAAAGCACTCAACTCTACAAAAAATACATACTGTTACACATCAGTGTTAGTCTGCCTATATGTCCATAGGCAGATTCTCCTCCGTTGTGTGCACAGCTCCACTTACCAAGCAGTCTCAGTACCGTTACAACAACCACAAACTATTTTCTGCTGCATATTGCTATGCTGAGCAAAGCTAAATATTTTGTCGAAACATATTTTTAGGTAGCACATAAAGGAAATGTGGAATTATTAAATCTTTCAATAGCCGAAAACTATGCATAGAGATAGCAGATAAGCAATAAGCTAAGCAGAGTTGCCAAAACTCATTTTAATGCTCATTGGACATAATAGACAATTGAGCAATCATAATCAGCCAATACAAAAAACAGTGAATGTAGGGTAGTGTAGGGTAGTGTTGTAGCACCATGACATAGACAGCTGCTCCAACAGCGAAAAAAATTCATTTCAGTCTAACAATAAAGCCATTTATGCGCAATGAGCGTGAACATTATGACTAAAACAAAGGGTTTGGCTAAATAGCGTCATTGTGACGCACATGACAATGGTTTTACTCACAGACTTCGTCTGGAGACAGCACTACTAGTGTTGCCTGAGATTGGATTCTGTTGGGTGTCTGTTTGTCAGAGTTGGCTGGCTGCTTGGATAGCCACTGATTACAGTAAGTCTGCTTGCTTGAAAGTATAAATTTTTTTGTAATTTTTCATTTGAAGGCTGGAGTAATAATAAATGAATGAGCTTGTTACACCAGCTCATTTTAATCCACTTTTTGTTAGATGAACACAAAGCGAAAGAATATGATGAAGTGCTGACCAGCAGCCTTGGTTTGGAATTTAATGCTTTAAATTTGAATTATTTAGTAAGTAATTTCAAAGCCTTTAGATAAAATGTCTTCAATATTTTCATTTAATTTGTTTACCACTGTGCATCTATTGATGTCACTAGGAAACTATAATCATCCATATCAACAATAGGGCTTCAAGAGGTCTAACCTCTTTAAGCGTCAAGTTTAGGAACTCCCGTGCAGCAGTTTGATTGATAATGAATTGATGTTTGTTGCAGTTGTTGAAATGATCACCTCCTTAATCATCAGGCCCTGACAAGGCCTCTATGGATGAGTACCAAACTATCAAACAAATTCGACAAAGCCACGGGTCAGTTCTGACTGAAACTTTTAATTATGAAATAAGTTCCATATTTAAAGAGCTTGTGAAAATATCAAAAATCTTTATTCTAACAATTTTTAAATTGGAATTCACAACGCGCAACCTAGTCACTTATTTCCTTTATCAAGAATTTTCCCAGTTTTGCATTTCTAAATTTTTCGCACGTCTCCAATGTCACATTTATGTCAATAAAGTAACACAATTTACAATTTTGTTAACTCCCCTAAAACTATGCAAATATACTGTTTTTTGCAAGTGCTTTCTTGCATACTTGTAGGCAAAATAAAATTTGATTATTGCCAAAATTTTTCAGGCATTACGAGTATAAATCCACACTACAGAAAATGAAGAGGATAGCTTGATAAGTTCTCGCTATGATATGGTAATTGTAACTTAAAATATTTAAATATTCAGCATAAACTCAAAAAATTAAACCAGAAAAATAATAACAACAAGAACAACAAGTTTCGCTTTGAAATTTATTGAAAAACGAAACCAAACCAAAGCGGCGGCGCTTCCTCCTCCACCCACCGCTATTCGACAAAGTTTTCACTAAAGCTAATAAATTCTTTGATCGCTTAGCTATCGAGTGGTGTAATTAAATTTTGAATGTGAATGATAGATATGTAGCTATAACCCCAGACCCTATCGCACCACTCACTTACTCACTTTTTTTTAAACATGCACCCCCATATAACTGAAAAACTAAGACGTATTCACGTTAAGAAACAAAATAGAAATCAAAGTTTGGAGAAGTCAAATCAGGAATAATAATTTTGACCAGCTGTCTTAGAACATGGTATCACTCATGCTTCTAAATGTTTACATATAGCTACATAAAATTTAAGTTCAGTCGTCACTTGGATTTCGCAAGGATATTAAAAACAATGTTTTCTGAAGGCTTATATCATAGAGCCCAGTTTAAATTTCGAAGCATTAATTAATGTTACCTTATTTGAAAACTCTATAATCACTACAGCTGTGTAATTTTAAGATATCATCAAACCACCCTTGTATTATTTTGAGCACTGGTAATATACGCAATTTTGGCAATTCGTTAGTATGAGCGCTATTTGTGTATACAACAGTATTTTCATAGCATAAATATTTGATTTTTTAATTAGTCGTAGTTGCATCTACCTAAAAGTATGCCAGGACTTCGTTTCCTTGCACAATTTTTTATACCACAACTAAATTAAAAAGCACCATTCGTAAACCACTCAAATGCAGGCAACAACAACGTCAGCAACAACGAAAGTAATATCAATTTTCGCCAATTGCTACAACATTTTGCTTTCATTAAAATTTGCACTTTACTCGCATTAAGCTTTCAAAACGCCACAAGTCTCGCCCACACAATTTCACTTACCCTTAATGTAAGCCATTTAACATAAGGCCCTCTTGCTAAGCCCCACTCTGTGCTTTGTCTTGGTATAGTGTGTTTTTCTTTGTTTGTTCCTTTTTAGGTATTAGACAATTAAACCCACAAGTGAACACTTCACAACTAAATTGAGCCATTTACTTAAACATTTTTAAGCGTTTGTGAAATGCACCATGCAATTTTCTTGGAGGCGACTTGTCTACTACTTGTTGTGAAGAACAACAGCAACGACAAGAAATTATAGAATGATATTAGCAAACTGCAATGCAAAAAGGCGTTTCAGTTGAATTGCATGTTTCCGAGCCAGCACTAATAAAAACTACAAGAAAAACTAAAACAACAACAGCAAAATGGTTTATTAAGTCCACAAAAACGATGTACACATTTTTAATGCTTAATAGTTATTGTTATTGGCGAGAGCCGCTGTTGTTGCTCTAGCCGCTGCCCAGAATACCAGGATCAGCTCAGTGTACTCAACTTTGTTGTGGGTTAAAGGATATACTAACAACTATCAACAACAACTTGCAACACTGACGCCAACGCCGTTTATGGCAACGCCGCCAAATGGGATTAAGTAAAAAATCCCACAAAAGATTAAACGTGTACATGTAATTAAAGCGCAGCAGGACAACGTCGTCGTTCATGGAAGTGTATACATCGCTATCAAAAGAATGAAAAGGGTGGGAACAAAATAGGAATGTATGATGAGAAGAGTACGAGTATGGTCGCGAGGTAAAGGATTATAGGAAGAGTAGGTGTTAGACGTCATGCGCCAATGCGGGTATGGGTAAACAAGACTTAACTTTTAGCATCTGTCGATGTAGGGCTGTATGTGCGCAGATAGTTTTGCTAATTGCCAGCAATACACAGCACACTGTACAGACAGCAGGCTCAGAGAGAAGAGAAGTTCGGTTATGCCGAAGTTAGAATACTCTTCACATCGAGCAGTACTAAAATCTCGAAACTTGAAGATATATATAAGAAGATTCAATCTGATCCAAAAATTCTAAGGATTTGAAAATTGTAGTGTTTATAAACACACATCGTTTGGGGGTATAGATTCTAATAATCCTATTTATTTGTACGGTTTTTAAAATACTACAGTCTATATTTTGGTTAGATTCGTAAACGAATAAAAAAGTTTTTGGTAACAAGAAGTTCCAGTTTGGGAATGGCTAAATTGTGTCATCTCGTCGGGGTAATCAAGAATAGACAATATTATGGGGTATCCGTTGTCTTGCATACAGAGGTAAGTATGCAAGACGAAGTTGTACTACTGTTCACTGTGTAAAGATTATATAAGGAATAGAATAAAATAAAGTCCAGCATCTGTACAACACAATCACGCCCATGCACGACACGCAGCTGCTATTGTGCTCAGCACTTCAACTGGGTCCATGCAAAATGGCTTTATTTTTATGTTGGCTATAGACAATAGAAACAAAAACGCCCGATACACAAACATACACATATCCATACGCCCACACACACCAAGATGAATTGAAGTCAGAAAACATTATTTAACCAATTTTTCATGACCAGAAGCCTGCCTAAACATTTCCAAGGCGTAACCCCAAAAAGCTTTTAATATGCCAACAGAAAAATCCAAAAAACATGAACATGCAGCAGAAGTTTTGATAGTTTTATGGAACCACCCAAGAGCACGCACCCACAATCGCCCCCAAAACAAACCAAAAACCGACTTTCACGGCACTCTAACACTTTTTGCAGTAGTGTTGGTAAACGAGTCGTAAAGCCTCATTTTGTTTGCTGTGACAAGTTACCGCGACTCGTCGCAGTGCGTGTTAATGTCGGTCTGTTTATGTGTGCGAGTGCGAGTGAATGTGGCAGGACCTCAGCCAAATTTTGGCGCTAACTGTGATATTTTTTTTTTTGGTTTCTTTCTGTTACATTTCTCCGCAGAACCACATTTTCGCGAAATTCATAGTAACAAGAAGTATGCTTTATGTCACACACCACATACGATGCGGTAAAAGAGAAAGTCACATTAATAGAACCAAACAAAGCCACCAAACAACCAAAATCGTTAAAAAGAGAAGGGGAGAGTAAAAAACTTTCATAATAAAATTATTTATTGGAGCTGAAATGTGTGAGCTCACGGTTCTATGACATTTGTCGCCGCGGTTACATACAAGTATGTCACTCTCGGGCATACTTTCGGGCGTTACGAGTGTTTTGAAACTGTTGAAAATTTTGTGGTGTCAATGAGAATTTTTATCTACAAAAAGGGTCTCCTTGGTGTTGGGAGTATTGAAAATTTGTTGTATATGTGCTTATTTTCTTTGTCCATCCACTCCAGTTCTGGAATGAGAGTATCTTTAGGCAATTATTCCTGTCCAAATATTTGTAATAGGTGATTAACTACATAAAAACTAAAATGTTTGCAACATATACCATGAATGCCGAATAGAAATGCAAACGATGAATTTTACATATTTTTTGTGAGAAATTCTACTTAACAAGAAGGTTATTCCTGGAGTATTGCTTCGAATATCAGCGCTTCACAACTCAAAATTATATAAAAAAAAGTGGCCTCGAATAAGATTTTAATATACGAATCAGAAAAGATCGGAAATTTTGTAATTTCGCGGATTGCATTAGTTCAATTCGCTAATTTTTTTCACTGTACTATTCATAAACATATCTGAAGCGTATTTAAAATATTTGAGCTTTTTACTATATAGGTAAGTTTGTATACATCAACTGTATCTTTGGTTGAGTTTTGAATGCACTATTTTTGCATAGAATGCATATGGCCTAGAGGACCACAAATATCAAAAAGTGAGAGCCTAGATTTGTTACGATGCATTAGTGATCAATACTGAAACCTTCTAAAATTTTGAATAATGTCCGCTTCGCGATTCGTCTCTGCTTAAAAATCTCTGCTTCCATTCGCGGAGCATTTAGTTGTGCACTTGAACTGAGTAATTTTGGTATAATTTAACATTAATGGCATCACAGTGCAAAAAGCAAACAACTTTCTAACTGAGCAGCAGACAAACCAGGCGTTCGTGTAAATATTGTCGAATTGGCAACACTTCAATTAAACATTAAAAGCTTTTGCAAATCGTTGTTTGTCGCGCTCTACCTTCTTTTTTTAATCGTTTTACAAATAAATACATTTACATTTGAATAAAAATGCATTTATTTATGCTACACATTAAAGCGATTTTGGCGTTGGCGGTGCCAGTGGTGATGTCAACGATGCCGACGGCAACTTTGTCTGGCTGCCAACAGAAACAACAACGCAGAGTTGCAACTCAAAGGGCAAGTACAAAAAAAAAAATAAATAAATAAATAAATTAATGTGTATGTATGTGTGTGGGCGTTAAAGTCGCTTTCAGTATGCACGTCAGTCAGTCATTCAGTCAGTGAGCTAGTAAGGTTGTGTGTTGTCACAGCATACAAAACGGCACTGAACCCAATACAACACTGGTCCTCATAGCCCGGCTCGGCGCAGCACAGCAACCAAGCACAATTCAGCTTTGGTAACAAGGCACCAATGTTGGCGACAATTTACGATAAATATCTCAGCGGAATGCAAAATCCCTTTTTAAGCAAGGATAAAACTGAAATGCGCTTGAGCACACTTTACCATGGCGCGGCGCAGCGAAATCAGCGCCGACGGAATAAATAAAATGCTCAACTATAAAAGCAAAGAAATATGAAATAAACAAGTACAATGCCAAATGCTCATGAAATGGCAAAGAGCAAGGGAGGACGATAGAAAGGCGAGTGCCACTCAAAAACACTCAACGTTTTATTAGATGAGCGCAAGCGACCAGAAGTAATTTTATTACGAATTAACGTTTGCAGAATCAAGCAAATAAAAGAAACGGAAAAAGACAGCGAGTGAAAAAGTGAAGCAGAGGGAGAACAAGGAACATTAAATGTGCTGGGGCTTATAGAAGCAATATAAGCAAAGTAGTCATAGAACAACCATATGAATTATTAGAATTGCTAGAATATCAATGAAAAACAAAAAATCCACAAAGTCTCTTCAAGGTAAATGTTTGCATAGTCTGGGATTGAAGAGCCAAACCCCACAACTCCGAACTTAGCGAAAATATTTCGAAATTATAACAGAGAGAAGTTATTTGCTAGTATCTAGAGTGGAAGAGATGAGACAGAAGAACACAGCACAAATGTGTTCTGTTCTAGAATTGGATCCCGCTGCACCATCAATTTTTTTGGATTTTGAGAGGAGTAGGTGGGGAATATGAAAGGTGTAAGAACAGTACTCAACCGAACTGCAATTTCTGCATAGCGCCTGTTGGAGGTTTACCCCTGTATTTTGTAGGTTTCTATCACTTATTATTATACAGTACTCTGTCTGTTTAACACTGAAAAAAATTAGTAGAAGAAGAAAAACGTGTACCAAAAGGACGTGAAAAAGGCAGACTAATAAAGTTGATACAATACAGTACACCGTTGAAGGATTGATCAACACAAATAGATCGGTCATTAAACGTTTGGTCCTTTGAGCCGGATCATTAGACAGGCAACAAAGGTGGGCCAATAGGCAAGAGCAAACTAGTCATTAAATTGATAGCACAGAAGTTGGTCAGGAATAGTCGACAATACATTACATGTACACGAAACAGCGAATAAACGATCAACACTACATTAAGAAGAAGACAATACCGAAAACTGAAATAAATATAAAATATGGAAGTGTCGCAATTAAAACGGTAGCGATAAGTGGTCAGAGGTGCGCTAACAAGATTATACAATAATTGCATAGAGCCCGATGCAGCATTGGCAGACACCAGTATGAGGCGATACAGGAGCAATAGATTTAGTGATACAGTATAAGGAGGGGCGATATCGCCAGGAAGTGGAAAGCAAATATTTTGCTATTAAAGCACGGTATATTCGACTAAGTGAAAGCAGCATACCACAGGCAGAGAGCGATAGTCAAGATTCAATGTACGCGTTGACGACAGCTATGCAAGTGTTGATAGAGAGCCAACATACGATGAGCGGTCTCATGAAAAGGCTCACACAGAATAACCGATGGACAGACACATCGACACCACGATGAAACAATGAGGATATATATATATCCCACCACAAGGGTCTCATGTTGAAGTGCGGTTGCCAAGAATAGAGGTACCAGAGTTCGACGGTAATTCTCTCAATTGGGTGAGATTTTACCACTTATTTGAAGCGATGGTGCATACAGAAATAAATATATATAATAAAAGCATTTGAAGCCGAGAAATATGAATTTCTAAATTGCATGCAAATTGGTGAAAGAGAAATACAACAAATCCGACAGCGTAAAAAATTCATATTTGGAGATCTTGCTTGAAACTCCACAAATAAAGTCAGGATCAATTACTGAGGTAAAGCATCTTTATGAATTAGACGAATTAGAAAACACACATAGAGGCATACATCAGTGTGTATCATTGCGAAAAATTTAAAGAGATGAGCCCAGAAGGTCGACGTATTGTAACACGCCAAAACAATATGTGTTTCAACTGCCTCCTCCCATGTCATTAGATTGTTAAGGATCTTATTACAGAATATGTAGGGGTAGGCATAATACACTACAACACATAAACCCAGAGCGCAACAACAATAAACGAGAAATAGGTATGAGCATCAGTGTTACACAACGAAGCAGCGAACGTATGTAGTGCCTCCGCCGGCGTTAATATTTTTACAACACGTAAGCGGAGTCTGGCAACCGTGCCAAGCATTGTTAGACTCAGGTTCACAAACCAAACTTATTTCGGAAGCATGTACTCAACGTTTACAATTGAAAAGCAAGTATGACGGGAGCATATTATATGGTATCGGCACTGATATGGGCAATCACACATGCGGAAAGGTTGAATTGACAATCAATACAAAACGCAGCAAATCAGAACTAAAAACCGAAGCGTTCTGTTTGCATAAATTAATGCAAGTTTTGCCGTCGCATGAAATCGACGAGATTACATTGAAATTTTTTGATAAATTAATTCTGGAAGACCACCATCATAGGAAACCTTGTGATATGTTTAATGACTGTTGTGCATCCCAGCGGATCAGCACATGTTAGAGCACGAAGTCGAGACAATGAATGAGCTTTTGACAGAACAAAAAGAACAAGCAGAAAAAATTTCAACGTATTTGAACTCATCAACGCACTACAAGTGGTCGTTTTATGGTACGACTGGCGTGCAAAAATGAACAGACCAACATTGGTGGAACCAGAGCAAATGCTGGATATGTTACTAAGAAAGGAGTATAATAACTTTATTGCTATGCAGACATTTGGCACATAGCAACATCAAAGGAGCCACCAACAAACACAGCTTAGCATCACATCATTCATCGACGACAAGGGTATATTACAAGTTGGGGGAAGAATTACCAACGCAAAAAAAAAGCTATGACCAAAAGCATCCGATCATTAAAGACAAGAGGCAGCCATTAACGGTACTCCACGTCAGACGTCATCATATGGAGTATATACATGCAGGCAGGAAACAACTACAATATTTGATTCGCCCCATATACTGAATGGCATCAGCACATATACAACATGCATACGCCCCCGAGAAAGAGCGTATCAGCAGCAAATAGGCGAGATTCCACAGCAACACTTAGAACCTGGCGCTGCATTTCTCAATATAGTCGTTGCTGGTCCGATACAAATCAATCACTGGCAAGATCGGGGAACTCCATTTCACAAATGCGGGGTTGCAGTATTCGCCGGCTTTGTCACAAAGGCACCTAGTTTGAGCGGGACACAATTCCACTCACGCCAGCCCACTTCCTCATCATGGGACCGATGTCAACAATTCCAGATGACAACTTATTGAATATAAAGGAGTATTATCTCACACGTTGGCAATATCTTCAGCGTCTTGTCCAAAAATTCTGACTACTTAGTCACGTATCACAACTGAATCAATGTCCTAAATGGAGGACGACAATCTTCTACCGTCTCAATGGCCCATTCGCAGAGTTTAGGAAGTGTACCCCGGCGCAGACGGTCGCGTGCGTGTTTGTGACTGTTACAACAGCCAAGGGAACTTACAGACGAGCACTCGTTAAACTCTATTCACTATTCAGCGACGTTCGAAAGTGGGTACTTTCAAGGTGGGCCGGGATGTTGGAGGTGTACCACACTGAAAATCAAGAACAATGGCCTAGCACAGAAATGTCATTAATGAAGCGTTAAGTTCCAAAGTCAGTAAATTTTATTTTCCATTTAACAATTTACACGTCTGTTGGAAGAAGACGGCAAATTACCAAAAATTTTGCTCTTCCAAAGTTGTCAATAGTCATCACATGATCGTGAATTATTAAACACCTCTTCCGTAAGGCCAAATTTACGCTTACGCCACTCTTGCCAGACAGCACACACCGGCACATGGTCAAGGCACTTGCATTCAACTGGCTTGAGCGGATACTTTGGTGACTTGCAGCACTCCGAGTAGCTCGGATACTGCGTACAGCGTTTCTTGCAACCCGAGGGACCAGGAAGATAATGGCACTTAAGATTCTTGCGAGTCTTTACGCATCCTGGCAAACGTATTTTTTGACAACGGGGATTACCCTCGGGTTTACCCATGTACGGCGCGCCTTTGGGCATTGCTGGGATTTTGCAAATGAACTCCAACTTTTCACGGTTCAGCGGACATGCTGGCTTTGGCAATTTCTCCATAAAACGTCGTCGTATTGTAGGGCGCTTCCTTGGCTTTTCACAAATCTTTTGGTAGACCGGTTTAAGCAACTTGCATTCCGACCACGTCTTTTGGTATTTACGGCTACACTTATCTGACGGTTTGTACCTTGTAATGTCGCGGCGTTGTGGATAACCAAGGCAGGGGTCCGGGTGACATCTTATATTATCAATTAAGTACTGATTTGGTATGTCGACTTTTCCACTCATTTTCGGATCGCACCTAAATTCCGTACGGCGCGTCGCCTGATAACAAGGAATCCAATCGGTAAGTCTCTCCTCGGCCGGTGTTTTGCGCTTACGCGGCAACTTATCGCCGAAATAGCGGGATTTCGATCTCGAGCACTGCGAAATTATTGGTTTACAGTTTTTGGATACACGGGCGAACGATGAAATTATTTTGGTGACCCACCCGGCTAATAACCGACGTTGCTCTAAACAACCGGCCATTGATTCTTACACAAATTACGAAACTTTGGAAGAAAGAAAAACTGAACTACTACGACTTGTTCGTGACGAAATAATGTGAGTAAACAAGACATATTTCTCATGTCGAAAAAAAAAAACATTATTGAAAAAGCTGTTGAACGATCTTTGAATCCCCGTACTACATAGAATTTCCCTTTAAATCGCTATTCGAATTTTGAGGTGTGTCAAATGTGACGTACGCCTTACGGCCGGATTTCTGTCTGGGAGTTTTCATTGGAAACCAGGTGCTGGAACGCCATTCAGGTTACAAATACCTGGGTGTGTATTTGGATAGGCGGCTAACGTTCAAGACGCATATTTCAAGTATCACGAAATCCTTAAGACAGATAATTGGTAAATGGCATTGGCTTTTAAATAGCAGGAATAAATTGTCCTTAGGAAATAAGGTGAACATTTACAAAACAATAATTGTTACTGCTTGGCGATACGGTTTGCAGGTGTATGGCATAGCAGCGAGGTCAAACATCACGAAGGTGAGAGTACTGCAGGCCAAGACATTGCGTATGCTTACTGGTGCCCCTTGGTTCATGCGAACGGCGGACCTTGAAAACGACTTCAAAATACCGAAAAATATATAGAGAGGTTAAAAAGTCATCCAAATAAACTAGCAAGGCGCCTTCTAAAACGACGGAGAATGGGAGGAGTTAGGGTGGCGAGACGGCTGAGAAGATCGTACCCTGCCGACCTCCGTAATAGATCCTTTTAATACACTATACTATATCCCCACTTATTATTTAAGTTGTTTTGTTAATTTTTGTATATGCAATTTAATTGAAGTTGTTCTAATAATAACAGAAAAATTAGGTGTTGAGACCATTAATAGTAGGATTGTCATACTCTATGATAATATAAGTCAAACACCGCCAAATAGACACAAATCATTAGGCTAGCGCTTCACACTCTCCTTAACTAAATACATATATTAAAAATAAAGATCCCACAAGTGATTTTCATTCATGCAAGAACTAATCACGGGAGCTTATATCATACAAAAGTAAGAAACCATGATAATCTTGGCCATGAATTTATATGGGAGGCCTAGTTTGTATACATCCAGGCAGAGAGGTAGATACATAGACGGACAACCGACACAGCTAAAACAACTCGTCTACCTCGACAACCTGAACAAGAATGTAGACAAGTCTCGGATATTCGAAAGATGGAACACCCTTGTGGAGGCCCTATGTATGTATGAGTTGTAGGGACAGTGGAAAATAAGCATATTCCAACCTACTGAGTTGAAAACGGGGAGACAAGCATACTCTACAACTGTTGTATACCATAAGTAGAAATTCAAATTAGTTGCCTTGTTGAACAGATGTTTATTTACTTCAGAACTGTGTAGCACCTGCAATGAAAAAAACATAGCTTTGAATAGTTCGATTTCAATCATTCCATCAATCATTGGTCGGATGCCCACTGCCGCTTTTGGAACTCGCGCCATACAATGCACATGGACGGAGTTCTCCCACAATCGCATTCAATAGGGCTCACCATTCTGTCCGGATCGCGTTTACACTCCGAATATGATGGATAGCGTGTTTGACGACGTCGACAGCGGTCGCGCTTACGAGTACGTTTGCAGACTGGGTTCAATCTTGCAGCCCTACAGCCGGGTATGAGAACCTTCTCGCATCTGGACTTCTTCTTCACACCACAACTCTGATCTCTGTGGCAAACTGAGGCTGGATCCACACGCTTGCCAAATTTCCGTCGCTTGATCTTGGGCTTACAAATAATACAAGGGATGCGTTTTTTGTAAACAGGTCCGCACTCGTTCCACGTCTGCTGATATTTTCGTTTAAAGCAATCCTTTGGCTTATATTTCTTTACATCGAGCCTGGCATCAGCCCAATCGCAAGTTCCAACACACTCGGGTTTTACCGGGAGGATATATTTTTTCGGCACCTTGGAATCGATATTTCGACAACGCTCATAGGGTACTTTTTTTCCTTGTGTACAACCCTTAAATTTTTTTATATAGCATGATGCGGTACGGCACGTTTGATTAATACACCCAACACACTGTAGTTGCACAGGTTCGTTCAGCACACATCTGGTAAACATTTGCTTGGAAATAGCTCCTAAAAAAGATTTCAATAACATTTCAAATACTTTTGCTTAAATTTAGATATTCGGAATTGTTGAATTTAGTGGAATTTAGTGGATGATTGAAAAGAAGGAATTTTAAACCGAAAGTGTACGTGTTTCCTCGTACATGAGCTGATGTGTTTTTGACAAACTTGGACCGAAAAAACAAAAGCAGAGTTGATAATACATTTTGGGAGCGTAGTTATTTATGTGCGTTGTGTCATATGAAATAACACATATCATACTGTAAAAAACGTCAGATTTTCCCTTAAATATGAAGCCTTTAAGCAGAGTTAGAGACACTCACCAGCAAAATGTGTTGAGTGTTGAACTGGCAACAGCCAGCGAACAGGAATTTGTGCACTAAAGGAATCAGCGATGATGCCAACATTAGACCTATACTTTAAACTAGACAAATCATTAAAAAATTGAGAGGATTTCATGGAATCTCTTAAATGGCACTGAATTAACTCACAGACTCTGCTTCCTTGGTCTATAATTTTAAATTAAAGAAGGGAGACATCGGGGAGAAGCTGAATTTTCTCAATGAACCGTAGCAGTAGCAGCAGCACGTCAGAACATGACGACGTCTTCGACAGCAAATTATATTATACAATTCTGAGGAGTGTGTTGTTTATCAAATACCGCAAGCCAGTGACAAGGTTTGCATAAAACAGGTTGAGCTTATTGGCCTCGAAGATGTCTTTAACGTGATAGAGCAAGGAAACGATGCAGGTAATGTCACCCAATGCGAAGCCTCGGAAAATTCTCATTTATCGATTTGACTGGTAATGCATATGGCACCGATATATCCTCACCCAATGGGTAGAAATGGAGTGCGCTGAGATAAATAAATCATATACGCTCATTGCGTGTCTCCAAATGGTTGTAAGTAAGCCGCGAGTCGCTCATTGGTAAGAGTAAGACCAACATGATCCCCAGGATATCGCATGGCTTGAATTCGTTTGAGCACACATTGCAGACTTTTGATATGCGGATTGTGTTAAGATCGTCAAGGACTCGTCAGACATTCTACTTGAAAAAGACGAAAAAACCAATCATCTTCACCACGAAAAGTTTATGATGGTCTCAGTAATTGTTATGGCGTTGGTAGGCCAACTGCTGCCGCGTTTCTCATGATGGTGTTCATGACAGTAGTTTTAGTAATGCCCGTAAATTGACCAACAAGTACGACGACCATGCTGCTGGTGATGATATGCTCTCATTTTTCTTATGCCTTGTTACTGGAATTGCTGCTCTTGATCTTTTTTCTTTCTGACTAAATTTTTTAGGAGGGGTCATCCCTATGCAAAGTAATATTTATTGTTGAATTAACTTTTTCTCATTTTTAGTATATTTTGTATAATCCCTTTACACTAATTTTTTTGTACAGTTGTCATTGGTTACAGCCCATAGTTTATTACTAGCAACGACTAGTATAAAGTGAACCAATTTATCAAATTATTATTTACTAATATTCAACATAAACAATTTCAAATCAAATCGAACTCGGAGATTCATTGGTATGCAAACTTACAAAATGTCCAGCAAATTCAATTAGACCGAAAACAGCAAAATTATTATTTTCATTACGGATGCAATGACTTACTAATTTATAATATATGTACATGGTAATATATTCCAATTATGTATGCAACATCAGCAAACGGCATAAATTAAAACCAAATTTGAGTTGGTCACTTGGCAGGACATACAAAAGGCGAATATAGTCAAGGAAATAAATGACGAGCATTGGATTTCATTGTTAGTGATGGTTGGTTGCAAGCTGAAATTTGATGCTTGTTGACAATTGATGTGGTCATACAGTATAATGAATGAATGAAAGTTTTGTATACAGCAATAATGAAAGTAGCCGAAGGCATACAATTTGCTATAGAATAACAGCGAAGAACCCGAACTTAACCCGCACAAACCCAAGCGTATTAGCCCATTTAAACTGCGACCTGACAACGACCAAGTGTCACATTACAGACTCACACACACCAACTCACACCCACAAAGCATGTTACACTTTATGCAAATTATATGTCAGCATACACATTCTACTCAATGTACTCGTACAGGGTAGACCGTATTAGGTGCACCCATTTATTTCAACAACAAAAATCTCACGTGCAACTAAGTGAGCGTCCTAGAATAGGTCTGAGTGAGACACAGTATATAGTATAGAACTAACAAATAAACGAGGCTGCCTAGAGAAAAGAACCACAACTACAAAGAGAAACTCTAATACTAAGAGTAATAAAGAGTATAATACTAATGTAATAATACTAACAATATTAATACAAATAATAATTATACTAACAATAAACTAACTGCCGGGGAACGATGGATACAATAAAGCAATTGTTGAAACCAGAACTGCTCCATACCATTTTTATGAACAATCGACTTCAAAAAACTCAAAAAATGACGACGGAAACTTGATGTTTGAGGTAATCTTTTAATACTGCCTTTAA
Source organism: Cacoxenus indagator (assembly GCA_035041755.1). Classification (NCBI taxonomy): domain Eukaryota; kingdom Metazoa; phylum Arthropoda; class Insecta; order Diptera; family Drosophilidae; genus Cacoxenus; species Cacoxenus indagator. The sequence goes on from JAWNKX010000240.1 coordinate 1,759,648, forward strand.
CTACCACGATTTTTTCATCAGATCGCCTCGGTCGCTTTTTACTTTTTTACTTGTCTTACGAAGACAAAAAACCTTTCGTGGAAACGCTTTATTGTTTTCTTTGACGGCGCACATAAAATTTTTTTTTTCTCCCCGTACGTTGAGTTGATTGAGAAGTTATTTTGAATGTTCTCGTACAGCTGAACAATTTCAGCGCATTCGATTGGCGTGTAGTGAAGGTTCTTGTCAAAATTGTAGAGTTGCGAGATAGGGCCACGTAGTATGGCACACTCTGTACATGACAGTGCACGTGTGTGATACGTTCTCTGCTTTTAGCCCATTTGACGCCTACCTCAATAAAGTATAACAGAAACTTTACTCACAACAGGTCCGGTGAGGGTGACGATGAAAATGCCGAAATTGTGCGTCATGCGTAATTTTTTTGTTCATTGCTTCCAAGCATAAAAACAAAAATTCATTCAAATTTAAAGCCTTCTTTCAGACTCTGCGCACCCTTTTACTCCTGTCTCTTCCGGTGCTGTGGCTGTCGTCCAAGGCGGCTGTGAAGCGTCAAAAGGCTTGTTAGTGAACTGAGGCTGATGTGAAAATACATTTTCGGTAGCACCGAAAAAGTAACACAGACATAAGAAGACAAAATAACAGCATCAGAAAAATGACGCTGATAAGCAAATTAATTCCACATCTAAAGGAAAATGTTCTTTTTTTTGAAAACCAAAACAATTTTTTTTATAAAGTCTTATTTACGGCTCAACTGTGTACGAGTACAGTATGCAAAATATATTTTGATGATGTCCCAAAGTATGCTTCAAGCATGTCAAATTGTGTTATGTGATACATGAGAACACTACCCATGGCAGTAGGCCTACACGGAGATAGAGTTGGGTAAATACGAGTAACTCAATATAAAATTGACATTTTTGATTGCAACAGACTTGGAAATATAATTTTAGGTGAGATGAGAGAGTTCTGTCTGTACAACACACATGGGTGAAAAGAGCAAGTGTGTGAGGTAAAAAGCCAGCATGACCAGTCAATTTTCATAGCCAGTTGGGCAGAAAAGCTATTAACACGAAGCATATGTCTAAATATGAAAGGCATGCATTGGCAGCTGCCTCAATTAAATGGAGCCCACACCCTTCGTATTGCCATGCCAACAGAGGTAAAGTAAACCAACTCATCTCTGCTGTAGATGGAGAATTTTATAGTCTGACCTTACACCTAAGGAGGTTGTATCTAAAAGTTGTCAAATTTTGTTGTATGTGCCCTGCGTGAATGTAACTTATGAGCGCTTATATGTTTGTACGTCACTGTATGTTTTTGTTTATGTGTGTGTCCATCTATGCGAACTTTACACATGGGCATGCACAGAGAAGTGACATTTGACAATTTGGCATAACTTCTGAAAGTTGCTTATTTGCCTATGAGCTACGCTTATTAAATGACATTCAACATGACATGATATACTCAAAGTCGCACTCGCACTAGTGCACTCATAAAACACATGAATGCAGACGAGTACGGAAAATGGGAGACAACATTTTGCTTGCTTCACCGTACTATACAAATTAGTGTTGTAAATGTTTTGTTGTTCCTGTTTTTGTTATGTCTTCTAATTTCCAATGACATTTTCGTCTGTTTTTTTGTTGTTGTTTTTTTTTGGAAAAGTTTCTTTCCTCCACTTCTTCGCCACACTTCAATATTTGCTGTGGCAAATATCCGCAACGGAAATTGCATTGTAACACGTGATCGCCATTTTGGCTTTGACGTACTCTGAATCACTACTTTGAGGTTCCCAGTAAAGCTCTCCCTGCTATTGTTAGTCGTGCTGCTGCTCATTGGGATGTTGCTTCTTTTGCTGCTCCTGGTGCTGCTGCTGCTGCTGTTACCACGTATGCCAGACAAATAAATCTTCATTGTGTTGAGCTTAGCTTTTAGTTATTGTATTTCGCTCGTGCTCATTCATCTCAGTCTTCTCCATAGAACTTGTTCTTCTTCTTTTCCCCTTCATCATCATCTTTGTCTATAACTTCAATTGTAATCCATTTTGTTTGTACGTTGACTTAGTTCGCGCTTTATTCGCTCGGCAAATTTGTTATAAATTAGAAGTTTCACTTGCGGTTTTGATGTGCAGGTGATTTAGTAGCCAACAACCCTGTCTGCATATTAATTGTGGTTTTTCGTTAGCTTAAAGGTTTAGATACTCACAGGAAACTAACACCAACATTGAAATGCGCTTAGGCAAAGAAATTTTGGTAGTTGTTTATGAACAACCGAAAATTCTTTGTCTCCCTTTGGGTTCAAGAAAAGTCCTTTTTCCTAATGCACTGTTAAAATTCAATCTCAACGGGGTACACTAACTTATTCCATTCATTTCTTTAATCAAATTCATATGTAAATATTTCTTCGCTCTCTTACTTTCTTACTCCTTCATATACATTAAAACTTCATTACTTAGTGGGGCAAACCCGCACGCAAATGCTATCTACACGACCAGCCATAAATCATGTTATAACTTCCTTTTGGAATATACATACAATACAATTCATGGGTTATTTCATTCATTCTTTCATGCATTCAATTCCATTCGGTGTGGCTGGCACAAATTCCAACCAAACGAACCTGAAAGAAAATATCGAAAGGCCATTAACAAAGCCGAGCGCAATGCGGACTATAAAGCTAGAAAGAATAACATAAACTAAACCAACGACTGCAGAATACGTTCCTGTACACTTTTTATAATATTGCGGAGTCGAACAGGCACTCCTGCACATACGCTCATGCACACGACAGTTGTGTCCTGTCTGCATCTGATAAACGCACCAAAAACAACTTTAATTAAAACATTTTGCCGTTTTTTCAATGTTATCCACCAACGCCAACGCCAACGTCAACGCGACCGAACGTCAACAACTGTGTTAGACAAGCCAAAGCCATTAGCTACGTGTCATGTGAGCGGGTGTGTTGGTATATGTGTAGATGTTACTTTGTTGTTATTGCATTTGGCAATCGACATCAATGCCATTCACATCGCGGCTTGTTTATATTTCAGCACAAACGAGGCGTAAATTAAACAAAAAATATGAAGTAAGAACAACCACAATAAGTCAGAAGTGTTGCACAGCAGCAACAGAGTGGCACAGGATAATGTTGACGCGAGGACAACATAATTAGGATTGGTTGGTTTCATCAATTGCTTACAAGCTAAAAACTTGATGTAGTTAAACTCTCTAAAAGCCGCAAGATCTAAAACTATTGAATTAAAAAACTGTAGCGCACTTTCAGGAACTTTCCCAAGAGTGTTTCCACTCAAAGTTAATAGAATATTTGGCATAATTTGAATAAATATAGTATAAAAACGATGGGTATAAATAGCTAAATAAAACGAGACAAAAAGCGGCATTCGTCAAAAATATTCAATATTGTAGCCCAGCAACTCTTTGGCTTTCATACTGAGTCTGTTTCTAGCAATCGGGCTTTTGATTCACATCCTTACACACACAGATTTTTGTTCAACAAAATTTCCATTTTCATTAACTTTTGTTTATCAGTGAGGCAGCGAAATACTACAAGTGAATCAATAAGTCAAAAAATACGTATGTCCCTCGAGTTAAAAACCCGTGCTACCACAGACCCTGCCATTATTAAACTACTGACCAGGCCGAACAAACTGGCATATGACAGATTGATGTGTGTTGTCAGTTCGGCTTGGCAGCGCCACATTTCACATTTTTTATAGACCGTGTTTCTCTGTTGCGGCTATGTCGCATTGCACTCTGTGGCTGGCGATGTTGCCGCCATTTCTGCATTTGATTTATATTTGTTCTGTGGCTCTGACAGTTGACAGTACAGTTGCACACTCGCTGCCGCTGCACCACACCCAACTGGACATACACTTAGTCAACTTTGCCCTTTTCATCACTTCTTTCTTCATGAGCACTGCATGAAATTATTTTGCAAATGATGCTCCACATTCAAGTTTTGCTGCTTTCACTAATTTTATTTGCTTGAAGTGAAACTCTTGTTCCTGTTTCCGGCTCAAGTTTTATTACCTTTGACCAGCGCTTAACCTTAGGCACCTTACTCTACTAGATCTCAATGCATTTGATAACGTTTGACTCTGAAATTTCATTTTCGTTTGCTGCTAAGCAAATACGTACCACATTTCCACGAAATTTCAAATGGCTTTACAGTGCACTGTGTTTGTCTACATATAATGCAATCCCTTATAGGTGTACAGAAGAGATATTGAATTGGGTATCAAGTGAAATGTCGAATCATGTATATTCATATTGGTTTTAGTCAGTCTTATGTAATGATGTTTCTTATGAATTGTCTAATGCTTCAAAAAAGCCGGAACCGAGTAATAAATATCAAAAATATCCTTTACCAACTGCGAAGAAATTATGGTGGATTGTTTTCTTCTCATGACAATGGACATCAAGCATAGATAATCTAAGGAGACAATATCTTCTCGACTATCTCATGAGCGTTATCCGTTATACTTATATTCAACTAACGAAAAATATTTCATCAGTTAAAATTTTGTTTATGAATATACAACCATGTTTTAATATTCTTCCACCCAATCAAATAATAAGTGGTTATATTGGGCGCGTTCAGCAGAAGTGTTTGCTGACCTTTTTTGATGCTTTTCGCTCTTTTTGAATGCCTAATTCACAATTTCGTTGAAAATTTAGTGATTGCGACGACTAAAAATTCATCACAAAAATTCTTTGCTAACCAAGTCATTATATTTCAATCAGATGGTTTCCGTTTGTAAGCAAAGTAATAAGGACTCAGTTTTTAAGAAAATAATTTGAGTGTTGTTATCAGTTGCTTCGAAAGTGAAATGTAATAATATTTATTTAATTTTTCTTTTTTTGGCCAGTCCCTTCTAAAATGCGTCGTACTTCTATGCCGCGAATTTCCTAACGCCATAATTTTACAAATCTATCATCACTGCGTTCAGCAGAGACAAACCAGTTATCGATAATTAAGTCAGAGAAAATTATCAGTGATGACTTCTGCTGGAAGCTCTCATTGATTTTATTATTGATTGAGATGCAAATCACAAAGGTGATAATTTCAGATCATTTTTCATAATTTCTGAAATTCAGTGAAGAACGGCATACCTCCCTGCAGATAAAATCGTCTGGTTATTATTATTATTATTATTTTTATTATTATTATTATTATTATTATTATTATTATTATTATTATTATTATTAATATTATTATTATTATTATTATTATTATTAATATTATTATTATTATTATTATTATTATTATTATTATTATTATTATTATTATTATTATTATTATTATTATTATTATTATTATTGTTATTATTACTATTATTATTATTATTATTATTATTATTATTATTATTATTATTATTATTATTATTATTATTATTATTATAATTATTATTATTATTATTATTATTATAATTAATTATTATTATTATTATTATTAATATTATTATTATTATTATTATTATTATTATTATTATTATTATAATTATTATTATTATTATTATTATTATTATTATTATTTTTGTTAATATTATTATTATTATTATTAATATTATTATTATTATTATTATTATTATTATTATTATTATTATTATTATTATTATTATTATTATTATTATTATTATTATTATTATTATTATTATTATTATTATTATTTATTATTATTATTATTATTATTATTATTATTATTATTATTATTATTATTATTATTATTATTATTATTATTATTATTATTATTATTATTATTAATATTATTATTATTATTATTATTATTATTATTATTATTATTATTATTACAAATTCTTCGCCGATTGTGGTTGCCGCTATTTTATGTACATATATAACACCTCTACTTAGGAAATTTTGGAGCCATTTAACATTTCTCACGTTTTTTGCGAATTCAAAACAAAAAATCGTTTTAAAGTCATATTTATGTTGACTTGAAGCTTGTAAAGAAAATATAAAAAATATTAAAACGTTTTAAAAAACCTCTGAGGATTTTTATTTCAAAATTTCATTTGATTTTTCTCTCATCACAACTGAAATGAATGCGGCTTCAACACAAAATACTTTAAATCCAATCAGAGGATAAAAAAAGGTTTTCATAAAAACTTTTTAAATTTTAATTGAAAAAAAGCTTCTTCTACTCCTTTTTTTTGAGGTGGTATATTATTTTCATTTTACTTATTGAACTATTAAAACGAATTTGTTTGATGAGTTCCGTTGCAATGGAAAATACAAAAAGTAAATTAACTTTTTTCCATAAAGAAAACTTTTTTCAAGTGAAATATACTGAACAAATAAATAAAATTTCTTTTTAATATGAATTAAATTGAAATTACACTTAACAAATATCGATTAGATATGCAAAGTTGATAGCCTTTTCAAAGCTTATCTCACAAATGCACCAGGAGGTTGGTGTATGAACAATTCTAGCATTAGTTTTTTCATACAAGAAGAAATATAAAAGCGAACGGAGTCTCTCAGAAGAGAGGCCTATGGATGACAATGCTATGTACTTGAGGGCACTGGAAAATGCGCGGACTAAAGCACTACCAACTACTTGGAACATCAATCGCCTCAAGAGAACGCCTAACTGGCGAATGTGTAGCATTTCTTAAAGGGGAGTGAACATTTGGATATAGTGTATAGAGGATGGAATAATGGAGAAGGAGTAAGTGGGTTGTGAAGTATGGACGTAAGTCACGTCATGTGGATTTGTATCAATATAAAAAATTTGCGAATTTGAGGGGTCCACCAAACAGAGACATGCTGAATAGAAGCTGAATTTTACAAAGCAAAGCTAAACATAAAGTTCAAGTTTCCCGACCACTGCAGTGTAGCTTTTCTAATAAGGTATAAAATATGTGTTCAAACCTGAACTTAGTTTTTTCAAAGTATCAATATGTAGGTCGACTGTAAATGTATTTAGTCAGTAATATTGTAGGCAACACACTAGACACTCAACACTTCACATCGAGAACGTATAGATTGGGTTCCAAATCACCACCATAAAAGTCACATCCCTAAGTCACGCTCCAATGATCGACGTAGCCCACCACAAGAGGCTACCACTATCACCCTCTCAAGCGAACATGAACTCAACAATAAGCTATATCTAGGCAAACTGTACATCTAGAAAGCTGTTACTCTATATTTCCTTGCGTTATGTACGTTAATTAAATATTGCTTAATATATATGCCTCAAATTTTTTACTAAGTCGAATAAAGTCTCTTGGTCTTTCGGAGAACAAGCCAACGTAATCGACTACTATCGACCTTTTTCAATAAGCTTAATAAATTTTCGATTTCCTGTTTGAGTTCAAAAAGAAATTTTGGGCATCGTATCGATACTAAATGAGATTTCCGTTCTACTTACCCTTAAATCAAGTTGGATGATGAGCCCCTAATTTGTTGGGCACTCAAATAAATGAGCATATATTGTTGTATGTGCATTTCGAGTAGAATAAAGCTTTTGCCAGCTAAGGGTGGGAGTAGTAATTAAGAGAAGTACCTTCGCTGGCGTACTAACTTGAAAAGACCAAAAACAAATGTTACATAAGAGTCATGGGCCAAAATACTAACTACCTCAGTGCGAACAAAATGAACACAAAAGCCGGACAAGTATAATCTGTGATTGTTTGCTGTCAACTTGTCCATCACGAGTAAAGAAGATCTCCTTGTAGATTAACAGATTATGAGTGACATGAGAAAAATGTTGTTTATAAAACAGCATTAGCAACATGTGTCCATGGGGTGTACTCCAAATTTGCACAGTCAACTAAACCTGGTGACTTCAGCTTGAGCATGGTTGTAACTGAAAAATGTATGTGTGTGTATCTGTGTGAGTGGTTGTGCACATGCCTCAGTTGGCAATTAACAGAGATAAAAGCTTTGAAAATACACAATCGCCTTTCTAAGGTCTTTTGAAGTAATTGGGTGCACACTGAGCTCCGTGTCCTGATGGCCTATCACAGCAAACAGGAAATGCTCGAACTCCATTAAATGGCAACATAATAAGAGATAATTTAAAGCAATTTACTAATAACATTTTCAAAAAATAATAAAAGTTAAATAGTTATTTTCATTTAATTTTAAATTTTAAGCCCAGTGGAAACAATTGAATCGGGTCAAATGGCAAGTGAATGACACCTAAAGCCACAAAAGTGACATGCAAAACGTTTTATCGTTAAGCTTATTACAATTTTTGATTAATGCGTATTTGAACAACAGCCACAGAGTACTCAAATGAAGCAACAAGGTACTGCATTTTGATATTTATTGCGGGAAGCACCCAAAACCTTACAAAGCAGCCGCTAAATTCGCTTGCCATAGGAAAGTGTTGTGGCGACATTTCTAACAAAAGTTTTGATCCAAATCAAATAATGGATGTGCAAAAAGTATTGCACTAAAAAGGTAAAAAAATGAATAAATAAAATATGATGAAACTAAATTTAATAGAACGAAATCGCCGCCATATGCAATCTTCACACACCTCAAAATGGCGTTCAATGCTTGTTTTATTTATTCAGACATTTCGTTTCAGTGCTTTCTGATAAAAATAAATATGACTACAAACATGCTAACAACTAACATAAATAACAATAATGACAACAGCAACAATTCAGTCACATTCTGAAATATTTGACAAACCAGCGAAATTAAATATAAAATATATTGCGGACTGTGTCGCTTTCTTAGATTTGTTGGTATTGTCATCAGCAGTGCCCATTCGTCGATCCATTCCATGCCTGGAAATTACATTCGATAGAGTTCATGCTCGCAAGTTTTTAGTTGCAGTGGCTTACTAACAGTAGAAAAGTACCAATAGGGTCATCTCTGTGTGTCTCAGTCACATTTTGAAATGGATTTTGCAAGCACGCTTGACTGTAATTATGCACTACCTGAATGTATATATAAGTTGAAATCACTCTTATTTGCGAAGAGTATATGGAAGTGTATGGAAGTAGCTAGAACAATTAATATAAGTATCGTTGTTGGCTATATCGCCTTTCGTCTTATATACGTGTCATGATACGTTACTTCAGTTCATATCTTGGCCTTCTTTCGTATTCTCTTTGTTCTCCAGAAATGAAGTTACAACTGGATGTTGATAAGGTTCGTGGGCGTCTTGATGAAGGACATTCTTATGGTGGGTGCTTAAAGTTACTTATATAGTCATCTGTGCTATACAAGAGTTAGATTCGAAAATCTTGCTTATTCGAGGAGTGTAATCTAATCCTTCGAGTTTAAAATTATAAAATTAATTAAACTAAATTAAATTAAATGACATTAATAGTTAAATACAATAACATAACTTTAGGTATACCAGTATAGCATTGGCTATAAAGTCCTTCAGTGCTAAGTATTTCATTTAAAATGATTCGAAAAACACTAAAGACAGCATACATCACTTAGTTCTGCCCATCACCAAGTCCTACTCACTTTCACTACACTCGTAATATAAAAAATTCAAGTCAAATGAGTTAGTCTGTATTAACTTCGAATCAATAATTCAAGCGCTGCACTACAGTGTCAATTCAGCATAAAGATTTTCGCTTCTTTGCCAATAAACAATTTGGCAAAAAATCATAAAACAAGCTCCAAGGAAATCTTTTATTACGTTCACGTCGTCAATGCTGTTGGCGTGGCAGGAAGCTGTCATACTTGGCGTATGATGAACACGTGTCAACGCATGTCTTCCTTTGGGGTTGGTATTTCGAGACGTTTTTTAGTGCTTCTGATTCGTTTCGCAACATTTACGACAACCATCAACTTACAGAGCAAATTGTATTTATTTATTTCGAATTCGTCAAACAATTTTAGGAGTTTGTTGACGTAGATAACAAGAGTCAGAATTGCCGATAGGAAGCCAAGACGATGTTTGGGAAAACTGTTGCAACTTGATTACTTGAAAGCATTATAAATTATAAATAAAATGTATATGAATGTGTAATCGAAAGTTTAAGAATGAAAGGGAAAGGTGAAAAAATGCAGAGAAGTTGAGCTGAAAAGCTATATAAGGTGAAAATTGTAAGGTAAAATAATCAAGTATGAGCTTAGGACAGGTAGCCTGCTTTTTGTGGTGTCCCTATCGAAATTATTTTTTGCGCCTTAGGAAATTAATTATTGTGAATTATATATTATTTGAATGATATATAAATGAGGTTGAGATGATAAAACCTAACCTCTACTCATCTCACCATATTCTTCTTCAAAGTGATCTGATCTGTGTGGAGGAGAACTTATACTTAATGTTTTGTCATGGTTATCTTATCAAATAAAGTTAATAAGAAAACTGTTCCTTAATATTATAACTTGAGAGTTTTGGAATCAAATTATTTTGTGAGATTAGGTCTCTTTAATAGTATTGCATTAAATGGCTTGGCTCGGCTCCTAAATTATTAAGAGCCATCGAAAAGTATTTTGAATGATTTGTTGTCGAAATCTAGTAGTGATTTGAAAGCAAACTAAAGCAGCACTATTTAAAGACAATGAAATATTTAACATTTCGTACTGAAAACATGCCGAAGTCAGAATAGCGCCTTACCATAGCAAATCGACTTCAATTGTAATTTAATAAGTTCAATTTAGGAGCCACATTACATTCAAATTTCTTATATTACTCAAAACTGAATTTAATACTCATCAGATGACCAGCTTACGACAAAGTGTCTGAAATTGTTGTAGCTGCCGGTTCGGTTTAATTTTCTGTTGATTTTGCCAATTTGTCCAAGACTTCCACAACAGTTGTGATAGCCGAAATCTGACCACAAATTTATTGTCGGTTAGTCAGACTGCAAAATTTATGCCCGACTTAAAATTACATTAAGTCTGTTGTCTAAGGTAGAAACTATCTCGAACTGATGTTTACTTAATTGGCGAAAATTTATTTCCTCGCCAAATGCAAGAAATCGTTAAGCAGGCTAAAGTTGCTTTGAATATTTTGGGGCAATAATAATAAAATAATAATGAAAGTAATTAAGTTAATAAAAACATTAAATAACATTGACTATGCTGATTATTAATTAAATTAATTAATTTTTACGCAATTCATATCTGTGGTTCCAATTCGATATGTTAAGAAAAAGTTGTTGGTAGTAGGTACAACATGAATTTTAACCTTGTATGAGAAATATTCCGCCTAGTAATGTCATCACTATGTTCTGATATGTTGTATGGCAAAATTTGGCCAACATTTTTACTCGACAGCTAAATATTTTAAAATTAAATTTCATTGATACAGACGAGGTTTGAGGATTGGAGTTTGAAGTTTTCTATGCCTCAGTGAATACATTTAGCAAAGGATTTGCTGACAGATCTTGATAAGATCAGTGGTGTATTGAATGGTGTTTAATCCCTAATCGAAGAGATCATTTAGCAGTTCTATGTACTTTTAGATTATTATATGAACCAAAAGTGTATTTCCTTCTACTTTTATTGTAGTAATGCTTAGTGTAGTAGAAATAAGCGGGCAGCACTTTTTTACGATATAATTCGACTATTGCCAATAACACTCCGAAAATAGATTTACAGAATAAACACAATAATTTTGAAAGATAATTTGATTATTTACTACCCCACGGAATCATTCTCTCGAGTGGAATGAATGAAATAATCATAATATAATATGCCAATTGGAAATCCTTGTCGGTGCACACTGGTACGGCATGAACTATGTTATTCATTCACCTACTGGGCAACATCATGTCTCTTCATTTATTTCTCTTTATATTGAATATGTGCTTCACAATTATTTTTGTACTTTCTTGAAAGATAAAATTTATGTCTTTCTTATAGTTCATCATTTCCTCCCTATTAAAAGAAGTGTGCACCAACCCTATTCTCCCAACTAATGCTACACACCCAAAGCTCAAACAATCCACACTTATGACTTGGAATAACAGCATTTACTTAATTTCCGCACGCATTTCATTTAATGAACAAATCCCAACTCTACCAAGCCGAACAATCCAAAGTATTTTGCAATAACATTAAATACGTGTAAAACCTCATGGTAGAGGCGAGACTACGAATAAGCTTCAACTTTTCGAAAAATAGCCAAACAAATACTTTTGTAGTCTGAATTGCACTGCGGCAAAGTCAATGCACACAAACTCCACAGTAATTTCGAAACAAAATTGCCGGCAAGTTCTAAAGGGCATGGCATCATCGTGAGTAAATGAATATACAAAAGGGCATCAACAGCCATCACTTCTCCTCTGCAGAGCAATGATGGGCATGACTGTGACAATGGCGAGGACCAAGACCAGGACTGGGAACAGGATGAGAACGACTGCTGGTAAACCGAAACCGAAAAGCAAAACTTTTATTTATAAAGTTTTCACACTGAAATTTGGATGGACGAACATCAAAGAACGAGAAAGGAATGAGTGACTGAATAAGTAAGCAGTTGAGTGGATGAACGAATGAGTAACTGAAACCCCTAGAGCTGCCTTCATAAAAAAAAAAAACTAAAACTAAAGAAAATCTTTTAGAAAAACAAAAAAAACGGAGGCTGTAAATAACAGATAGCGAAAAAGCATTGAAGTAAGTGCCTTGCGAAAGTTGTTTGCCGAGGCAAATTGAACGTGTAATTGGGGCAAAGAATGCCAAGAAAATTTCGGGCGGTTCCTGTTAAGTGCGTCAATTAGCAGCGGACAGCACAAATAATAGCAACAAATAACACAATACTATTATTTTATCTGAAATTGCATACTATAAAATTTCCAAATCGATAACTAATAATTAAAAAAGAAGCAATGTCATTAAAACGATTCATGCAAATGACTTATATGGCTTTTATTAAAAATAACCTAAAGATTTGCAAAGAACAAGTATTTCTTCGGTTGAACTACAAATCAACTAATTAAATTTAATTTGAATAACCAAGACATTAGCTTAAACAGAAGCTTACTGAGTTGTTAATTTATATTCTTGGATATTATGCTAGCCTTACGCAGGGTATAGATCAATATAGATAAATAGCTTCTCGAGTTAACTAACCTTAGAACGGGAGAGAAATACCTTCTGTTCGAGTAATATTTAATGGAAAGAGATGACTAGTTGTTAGTGTTTGGTGAGGTCAGCTCTACAATATCAGAGCTGTTTTTCTCAGTCCCCACAACAAAATGCCCATGGTGGGGAACTTTTTCAGATATAGAGAGTCCGTTAAATCAACTTAATTCTCTGACACTCCGGCGTTTGAAACGACTCCACACGAACAAACTCCTAGGGGTCGTCACATATCATAGGTAAATTTTCTTTTTATAAGAACCTCTAACGAATATATCCTCTAACACTACATATGCAATCAGTGCAAAATTATTGACAATTGTTAGGAAACGTACGAGTATTTATTTTTTGAAGTGAAACTTCTAAAAGACAAATATTTAAGAGAAACAGAGAAGGAATACACCGCAGACGTACTCATTTTTTTTTCTTTAATATTTATGTGAAACAATGAGAGACCCGAGAGAGCAAATCAGATCCGAAGTGAGCGCAGCCAAGCGAACGACTCATGGAACAAAGCCATATTGTATAGTGATGTTGATTTGTCGAATGTTACCTACGCTTACTAACCCAATACGTTAAATTAATTCCGATAATGAAAAGTACAGTGAAAGGGATAAACAATTATACGCCTTATACAAAAGACTTGTCTTGCTTTATATAGCGCTTCATTTCAATACAAACACCAAGTAGTAAAACATGTACAGTTAAGAATGTCTACCGAAAATGTGTCAATATCGCATTATTTTCCTAAACTTCTCGATATACCGTATCTCACTCAGGGCTATTGAAGTTTCACTTTTAGGACGCGCACTTAGTTGCACGAGAGATTTTTTTTATTTTTCATTCGTCCCGAAATTTCAACATCACACTGTCCACAATGAAATGCAAACACACTTCTTTGATATTGAAATTGATAGTCATAGATTTGAAGTTTTATGCCTGTAAACAACAACAATATTTTGTATAACACAACATAAATTTATAAATGCGTCACAATATCACATATCACACAGTGCTTTTTTCTGATTAGCAGTAGCTTAGAGTATACAGGAAATAATATTTGCTCTAATGAGGTAACAGAAATAGGTGTTTAAGCATTTGGCTATCACTTCAATGTATAGAGCAAATGCGATTTTAAATGCATTTTCATTTAGTTCATTTTGATGTCCACGCACTTATCAAATATTTGCACGTCGATTAATTTGATATGTTATATTAAATTACATTATGCGGCGAATTCTGCCACTTCAATGTGCCCCAGCAGTTTTTTTGTGCCGATGCGAGCATAAACTACATGCCAATCATAATAAAACTAGCAACATGCGTCACGTTGCCTTGTGACGTGTAGTGGCATAACGTAGCATAGCGTGTGCGCCTCAGGGACTCAGTGACGCTGCCGTGTAGTTGTTGTTCATTAATTGTTTTATTTAACATTTAAATCCAATTTATATTTATGAAATTGTAAATTAGCAGTATCATAAAACGGTACACACACACACACATGCGCCCAACGAACACGTCAGTCATAGTTTGTGTGTGTGTGTGTGTGTCTGTCTGTAGGCATTGCTCGTCGAGGACATGGTAATAATTGAAAGCAACGCGTTTGGTTCGTTTGGCTACGAAAATGTGGAAATGAGAAAATGTGTTATAGTTGGAGCAATTTTAACGCCCTTGTCGCGTTGCGCATTTTGCGTGAACAAAATGTTGGCATTGTAATTAAAATAGCAAGTGGCACAGTGTGGCGAAAGGAGTAAAAACAGAATAGGTATGTGAAGCGTGGCTTATTTAAGTTATGTTGGTTGATTGAGAGAAGATGGGTTGATACTGAAATAATGTCGAACCGGAACAATTAACATATGTATAAGCTAACAAAGACAAAATGAGGAAAACGTTAACCTGAATGCAAAATTGATTTTGCATTGCTGCTGGCTGGAGAATGCAGCTCTGGAAAACTTAATTTTCCACCTATGCAAAACATTCCTGGTTTTTTGTGCTTATATTCGAGGGAACTACAAATAATTTATCAATTCTTTCCAATGAGCACACTTAACAACCACAGTTGAATGCTGTAATCATAATCGAATCTTAATTGAAAGTCTCGTTGACTGGTAGAGAACTGTACGAATAGGGACGATATAAATTGTAGTAGTGGGTAAAGAACCCAAAAGTAAAAGTCTCAACTGCAATTTATCTAGGATTATACAATATATCGCTTCACTGTGACATTATGCCAGATGAAAGTGTTTTATGTATCGTATGCACACTGCCATAATTTCGCATTTAAAGTATAAAACTCACACTGCGTAGCGTCGACATTTTACACAACTCTAGGAGTACCTTACGGAGTCACCCGTGGCCAATATTCTTGAATGACATTTTAATATGACAACCCAGGCGAAACACTGGACTCCAAGCGACTCAACTCGACTCATGCGGCGTGTGCAACAACGCGTAAATTATTAATTTAATTGCAATCATGCGCGGTGACAATGTCAGAGCGAAAGTTTGCAAATGAGGCCGGTAGTCAGCACGTGTGCGCTGTAGCATTAAATTTATTAAATTATTATTTACAACAAAGTCTCAAGCATCTTAGAATGTTAATGTTGGTATACAAAACCACATTAAAGTATTAAACAAAACTTTGTGGCAGCGCTCGAAACTACGCAGACAACAACAAAGACAACATAAGTAGCAGCAGCCAAGCAATCGACAATTATCATCGTCATCGTTATTATCGTCATCCGGAGTATGCTATCGTTCTCATTTTTGCGGTGCAGCTGACAAACACTTCAAAATGTTGCGGAGTATCGCCTGCAGCCTTAAATGTTCCGACAAAGAGTGGCGCAACGCCAGGTCCCATTTAACAGCGTACTGTTCGCACTAGAGGTAGACAGTGTCGGTGCCCGGTTTATTATTAACGTTATTACCAAGTGCAGCTAAATAAATTTGTTGGGCTGTCGGCATCATTGCTATTTCGTACACAAATTGTTTGCTAGGCTCTTGTTCAGCCACTCATTCGCCCACCTAAACAAACAAAATAATTAATTATTTTGCCGTTTGTTGAGTCCATGGGGCGTATGACTCATATAACCACAATGGTATAATTGGTCTTGGTCACCAAAAAAAGCTACTCCTGTAAGAAAGTGCTTCGCAAATAGAAATCCATCTTTGCGCATTATTTTTAACCATTTATTCAAACAATAAAGTATTTAATTGCTGTGCAAATATTTGTTGATGACAGCAAAAGAAATTAGGCCCCGAAAGATGACGACAAATAACACGCAACTCATGGCAAACTTATTGCCCTTCCGTGCAAAGGTGGTAAGAACGTCCAACATATTTAAGAGCTGCGCAAATAAATGAGCGAGGTACTTTAGGCGACAGTTAGTTGTATTCTTTTTTTTTATACATTCGAAGTAAAGATTTAATATAAAAAGTTTCTAAAGTCAATGTACAATCCAAATCTATAAAAAACAAAAATTCAAATAAGAAATAAAAGCACATGTATCTGTGTGGGTCTAACTACTGCGGAAAAAACGCTGAAGATACTGCTTTCTTAAGCACTTTCTGGTAGCGCAATAAAAATTTTAAGCTATATCACTAAATAGGGTAACTTCAGGAAACCTCTTTATAACAAAAAAATCAGAAATATTTTTTAACTTCTCTCACTGTAACCTTATTATGAACCAATCGTTACTAAGGTATTTCGAAGGAGCCTCACTTACGTGTAACAAAGAAGAATTCAGACTTGGTAATGTATTGACAATAAGGAACTTTAATTCGTGAACCTGTTTTAGTACACCTACGGCAAACTTTTCATTTGGTATTTCCCATCATTTGAGCAATGGCGTCACCAAAGAAAAACTATAAATTTCTATTCATCTTATTACATATCCCAGGTTTGTTCCGAATGTAATCTTTAATGTTTTTGGAGACATTTTTCATGCAATCTGTACAGACTATGTGAGATTATCTATCGAAGATTATACCACTTGCCAATCAAAAGAAACCGTTTGCTTGTACACTATATGTGTCCGTCGTTAATCAATGATTTTCTATAGGTCCACTTCTCATGAGACGAAGTTAGGAGAAACAAGAATTCTACATCACGGTGACTGTGCCTTCAGGCCTTTACTTAATACAAAACCGCCCCATTTCTAGGATCTTAAAAAAAAATAAAAATTGAGTACCTTACTTTCAGGCTACGCTTTTTTTCATCCTACTAGCTTTTTTTCTTTTTTGAATTAGTATTAAATTTAGTAATGTATCTTGTATTTAGTCTTCTTAAATATAATCATTAAGACTTTTTGACAGAATCTGTTATATTCATATTTCGAAATGTTTAAAGAGCTGAGTATTAAGTATTGAATTGAGTAAAATAATGTATTTCAATATTTTCCTGATAATGTGAGTTCCTCCCAAATGAATTATTTAACTAAGAAAATTTTGAAGAGTTTCCGAAATATTTCTACTAAGAATACTACAAAACTCTCTTTAGTTGAATGCCGTTTGTCATATAAGAGCGTGTAGCCCAATAGTTATATATTTGAACCCAGCCTAATAAATCATATAACTACATAGCCGCAAGCATATCCATTCAAAGTCGATGCTCCAATTTCCATGAATAACAAATTTCTTTCGACTTCGATGACAAAAACTTTAATAAGAAAACTTCGCATGCAACAACCGTTGAGGAGGAGCACTGCAAATACATTTACCATAAAAATAAATATGCGAAAAGTTACGCTGAGGAAATGAGCAACAACCCATAAATATATTATTATTACAATTCTTTAGCCCAATATAGATAATATTACAGTTTGGTACTAGTTATAAAATTTTTTATAGAGTACTAGAAAACCCCGCAAACGTATCTAGTATGTGGTGCACTAGTGATCCTTGCTTAATGTTCTTTGGCTATGCGCTCTCTCTTTATTCATAAGAGCGCACTTACTGCCTTAATAAATATCTGCTATCGCTCTTTTTGCAAGCAACTCACAAATACAAACACAAAAATTAAGAAGAAGCATGGCAGAAGTTGTGGTCTTGTAGTTTTAAAAAAAACTTAACACTAAAAAAGTATAATTGCCTTCAAAAACTAAAAAAAAAGTAAGCCACAACCTTCTTACGGCATTTTAAAACAGAAAAAAAACTAAATTGGTAAAAAATTACTGGCAGCACAGGGAAACACAGTTTTTTTTCCATTTTCTTTTACATATATATAGATTAGCTAAGTTACTAACTTTACAACTAAAAAATGATTTCGAATAATTAAAAATATTGACCTAAAACAATGTTTTAAAGATATCACTTGTAAAATGTTATAAGCATTTAAAAGTCTTGTTAGATTCTTAGGCCCTATTTTTAAAAATTACTACTAAAACTATAGAACTTTGTAAAGTTAACCAAGTTTTGTGCGCAGTGCATAAATATGTGCATTATCGACGCTCATATGTTTAGACAAACTCAACAGCGCTATCTGCAACATAAACTTTATTCTAGCAAGTTTCTAAAAAGTCAACTGACAAACAGAATAGGAAAATGTGAGTAACTAAAATATACTACACAAAATATATAATAAAAAATAGAAATGCGCCAGAATTTCAAGTGAAATATCGATTCTGCCGGGAGCAACATTAAAATTATTTACAAACGAATAAACTTTAAAAGAAAAATAAAGCATTGATAACAGAAGACGCGGTAGAGAGAGCAATTGAAGAAGTTGCAATATTCGCACTCCCACTGGCAATATTGAATCATGTGTAGCGTATGCTGAACAAAAAGTATTAATGGCAACAATAACAGCAACAAACAGATAGATAGATGATGGATATAAAAAAAAAATAAATGGCTTGTATCGTTAAGGGAAATATGTACGGAGAGCCGCGATGAGCTCGAAGAATGAAATTGAGGAGAACTGAACTGATTGAATACGAAAATGAGGGCAAAGTTATACCTCCTTTTTGCCCTCCTTAAGGGTTTCAGCGGAGTTTCAACACTGTTAAATATTTTACGCACAAATATTGAAAATCGACGAATCAATAAGGATGAGGAAAGACAGCACTCGTACAACAAATAATCAGCTCAATAAATATAAGGATAAGGCCGGAACTCTTATACATTCAACATCATAACCTGGTTGTATGTATACCATTTTCTTCCATTTATCGTACTCCATGCTCTGACGGTAGCTCAGTACAGCCTCAGAATGGCATTGCTCTTTGGTTCAGCTAGGTCGCATTTCATTGTCAACATTTCCGTTGGATTCGTACTTCGAACCGGTGCCATTGTGCGTTGTCGTTCATGGTAGAACAGCATTCAATAAATTCCAACGCTAAATTCGCATAACAATGATCTTCAACATCATCATCGTCAGTATATCGTATATTATTTGCATGCAATTGACGATTTCAGAGAGATGCGGAAGAAATTATTTCATTATAAGCAATAAAATTAGAGCGTTTGAGAAGCAAAAAAATCTCTTTCACAAAACATCGGGTATTTTTAAATAACCATGCGTATACCTAATAATTGAAAATATCTGTCTTCACAACCTTGAAGCATGTACTTACAAAATATATTATTGGTATGTGCGATGGTGTGCTCATGTATAGATTAGTACGAAGTGGGTTCAAAAATACTAAGGGGAAAATAACTATGCAGTTTAGAAATTTAAAATTTCAGAATATGAAAAAATTCTTCAAAGCAGCACAGCCTAAGCATATTTGAAGACGTTTATAGCTCCTTATCATATTTCTATTTCTTACCGCCTAACCTAAGACTTTCCACTTTTTTAGATCTACTCCAGACCATCTCTACAGATGTTTCCGTGTTAGTGACTACTATTGAAAATACGTATATTTCCTTCAATTTAAATAAAGCATAACTTCGTGTGTTGTAGCTACCAACAATAAATAAAAGTATAGAAATAAAATTTAACTGTTTGTTTATGTGCTTGAAACCATAAAAGGCTGTTCTGCTACTTTTGTACAAATAAATTGTCTTCCAACACATACTTCTTCGCCTTCGTTTTTATTAGATTGTGGGCTACGAATGTGTGGGTATGAAGAGGCCATTGTAAGCTGCAGGACCAGCGCCAGCTAACAAAACCAACAAATAAAGCAGTAAAAAATAAAATTAAAAAAAAAGCTGCACTAAGTAGCTACTTTTGCATGTTGGATGCGGTCTGCTGTCAACGCTCAGCTGTGACAAGGTGAAAATTTAGCTGAGAATGAACATGATTTACGAGGTTTTTCGCAGAAGTAGAAAGTAAATAATGGCGCGGCACGACGTCAGATCGAAAACGCACTTGTGAATGCAAAATAATTAACGCAATAATTTAGTATGCACAGTATGGTATTTGTGCAGTGCCAGTAACAGTGAGGGTCATTAGTTATACAAAAGAGCACACAGATACTCACACACAGAAATGCACACATGACAAGCCTTACAAATTATTCAGTCCAGCCACCGTATTTGAATAAGCCTAAATTCAGATTGGCTGACGGCCATTTGACCAAAAGTAATTAAATACGTTCGAGTATGCGTGTATTTGCTATTGTCAGACTCTGGCTATGCCTTTGGCTTTTGTTATGTTCGACATTATGAAATGTAATTTATCCATGCAACTGCCAACTAACTAAATGCATAGCAAATACAGGTTAGCTTAGCACGAACGAGTAACGTCAACAATAACAACGACAACAGTGGGCATGGCAACGTACTCGTATATAACTGACATTAGTATGCCCTTTCATTCGTCTGTCCACCCACGCATTTGTCTGGCTTTGTATCAGTCAGACTTGGCGCCAAGTCCGATCTGTTTATCAAGTCACTTGCAAATATGTACAAGTATATCTGTGTAACTGAGTATATGTGGTCTACGCCTATTTCATTGTTGTACTGTCAAAGCGTTTAGAGCGTAACCCTGCACTCGAGCCAATACTTCATTCATCCGTTGGCCCAACTCCTTTTTGACCATGTGGGCGTATGCGTAAATAGTGTCGCCGATTTAATGATGCGTTGAACACTAAACAATTTAGCAAATACAAATCGCGTTTCTGTGCATTGCTAAAGCATCCGTCCGCTATCTAATTCGCGTTACGCAGTGTCTGTATGTTCAACGGAAATTGAATTTAGCCGCTACTTTTGTATCTGAATTAAGCGATTTTTTCAATTGTTATACATATATGTACATATTTATTTATATATTTAATGCTTTTAACTGTGCTAATTATGATTTTTTTCATGAAATTCGCACATTATTAAAAACAATTACATTAAAACGAAATTGATTTTAAACTCTGCGGTTTTAAGCAATTTCGTTAATAATGTGGAATTTTGCAATAGAAAAATTAATTTTTGGTAAATTTGAAATAATTAAACCATTTTTATAAAATTAAAGTGGTTGAATTTTTTGATTGTTGAATATATTCTGCATGTCATCTATTAAAATCAGACAGTGTTATTTTATAGAGAAGTAAGTAATAAAGTACGAACCACATACAAATTTATATGTAGATAACAGAAGCTCACCGATGCCAGTAAGGATTACCGGTGGTTCATTCATTACTAAGCCTTCACATGCAGTTTGATCTGAAACTTTTCAAAATTTTCAGATTTTAATTGGATGCAATAAGTTCATACCGTGTTCAATAAGGACAGTTTGTTGTGCAGATTTAGATTCGAATTTTACCCGAGGAGGCTGGAAGTCATGAACGGTTTGGAGTGAGTGTTATATAAGTGATACTTCGCAGCTTTAAGTTATATATTTAGCAGGCATTGTTATTAAACATACGTAGCAAGCGAAAGATTTTTATTACTGAGGAAGTGGAAGTAAAGTTTCTGTGTTATACAGTTGTACAGCTCAATAGACTCAGACCTTTGATGGACAGAATTCACAGACGGTTCGGCCATAATGTCAACCTAACCGTAGGTTCAGCGATAATAATGATAGATAAAAATGTTGTGCCATTATATTTTTAGAGCTTCAGTGAAAGACATCTTTATTGAGCACTGTTTACTCATTAAACTTAAAATTTTTTCTAATTAAAAACACCGTTTAATGGGAGTGAGAACCGGCAAAAAACATTACAGTTTCACATTAGAAGGCAAATAGAGCATAAAATAAGTGCGAACTCATTTGTTTTCATATGAAGTTTTTCCCTTTATGGACTTATTGAAAAACAAAATTCTTTTGCACTAAAAAAGCGTGATAAATCCAAAATATTGCAATAAATTTGTGTTTGCTCAATAAAAAATAAAATCACTCAAGTTTTTATATACTCATATTTTTTCCTTTATTTTATTGTTTTATTTTTATTTGTTTATTACTTTTCTTTTTATTATTAGTATATTTGTTTTCATAGCCCGTTTTGTGCAAATACGAGTATAGAAGCAGATTACACAAATAAAGGTCAGCAACAAAAAATTTAGGCAAATATGGCTTGCATTGGATTTTTATAGTGCGGCATTAAAATTTGATTTCATTGCGCTGAACAGAAAAAAATGTTGTAAAAATACAAATACTAACTGCGGAAATTGGTTTAATAAAATCAATTTATCTACGCTTAGCTCGCAGCGCTGGCGCAGTAATTAAAATAAGGAAATGGATTTCATATTTTAGAACAAATTTATGCAACATTTTATGGATTCTTTTAGTCGTTGTGGCTGCTTTCGACTGACAGCAATAAAAATACACGAACATCGAATTTGTTTTCTAATTTAAATAACCCGTAGGCATGGTTTAACAATGTGGGTAGGTCAAAGAGTTCTCATAACACACTCAAAGAATAATATTATAACTAGCATGATTAGCTCGACGACACAATTTCTAACCTAAGAGTCTCCATCTGTAGTCCGCCATTATGTACACAAGCTTAGCTTCATTTTAGCTTAATTTTTATTAATATATTTTTGTACTCATAGTCTGTTATTGTAGATTACTGGAAGTGGTAGTTTCCATCCCAAAATCCATTCGTTAGATTCTAGTTCTTGAATTAAAAATCTTTTTTAACTCATCTATAGAGTTCAACACAGAAGCTTAAGCAAAGGATGAGAAAAATTGACCACACTCGTGCTAAGACGTCTGATACGTTTAATCTTAAAACAAACCCATGGATCGAACTCAAGAGAATTTAAGATGTCAAGCAAAATAGCTTTTCGCTTTTACACAATAATTCGTTCAAACATGAATCTCAACAGGACGGACTTTAGGTTACTACTGGACTACTTAATCGGGCATCACCGGTTACTCGTATAATATGGAATATGGAGAAAAAGAAATCGGCTACTGAAAGTACCTTAAATGTTGGCCTTAGGAAAGTTAATAAATATATTCCGCGTTCCTCTCATAGATCAATTGTCAGCAGGCCTTACATCGTCTCATTCACGCACAAATCAGGCTAGCCTTGGATTTAAAGCTTTTTTGTGATTTATTAGTTCAGACTTCTCAGAGCGGTAACTCCATTGATTCCAGATTTATAGGTTCAAAAGACTAAAATATTATAATTTTAGGCTTGGAGTGACCATTCTTAACACCATGTAACCATATAACCATCTTTCAATTTTGAATAGTCAGTGCCGCAGACCCTCAAATATGGATCTCTATCTTGAGTAATATTAAAATATTTTATGTTATTAATATTAAAATTTATATATATATTTTTTTCTCAGTCTTTTAATGCTATAGCCTTTATTTCAGTAAGAATTTGCTAAGCTGGCCTCGTACAACAGCAAATATAAAAATTCGGGCAAAAAATTTTGAACAAAACACAATGATTAAATCTAGCAAAAGCACGTTCACTCACACACACTTGTATCCGTTTTTCCAGCGAGCCGCACACACTAAATCCTTTCTTGGATGCTACTTCATCCTGAATGCGTGTTTCAGAATAAATGCGACAGCAGAACCGGAAAAGAATGTTCTCATATATTCATATGTTTCTATGGACCGTCCAGCATGGACTTTTTGTTATGATTTATTTTGTATTATTTTACTGTTGTCTTTTCGCTCGTAGTTGTTTACTTGCAGAGCAACAGGACTCAGCTACATACGAATATTTGCTCATATTTTTATGTTTTCTTATACATATTTTTTCCGGTACTCCTTTTAGGTTTTCTTACGCGCATAAAAAGTTATTTAATATTGATGAGTTGCGTTCGTTGAGTTGCAATGTGGTACGCTGACTCCACGCTCACTACTCGTATCCTTGCTGAAAAATTGCAATATTCCCGCGCTATATGGATTCATTTTCATTCTGCTCTTGATTTTGTTATCCTCATCCTGCGCGCTTCATATATTGCTCTTTTTTAACATTTTCAGATTGTGCTGTGCTTGGAAATTGTGTTTTATTTCTGCTTGGCTTCTTTTAGTGCGGCTTCAGTAGTAATAAGAATGTATCTTGTATTTATTTATGGAGTACTATATTACATTGATCAGCTTGTTTACAAAATGAATTTATTGCTTTTGATTTATTTGATGTTGGCTCAGATGTGTTTTTTATCTTCAGATTGGTTTTTTTGAAATTGATACTAGTTGGAATAAGTTTTGTAATGATTGTACTCTATTGCAATTATAGGATTTACAAGATTTTAATATCAAACTGTTTGATCATCAAAAAGAAGATTCAACTTTGATTTCCCGTGTCATGCTTAATTTTGCATGAGAAGTACATAATATTCATTCTAATTTTGTAAGGCTAGAAAATTATTTAAAGTATACGAGTACATACGTGTACATGATTTGATACTCATAGTCAAGAGTGAGTGCATTTCACTCACCGCAAATACGGACAGAATTTCGGCTTGTGTTTGTAATTGGGAAGTGTGAATATATGCGATTAGTAGTTCATTTCAAATTTTCGTTTCACAAAAAACTTTCAATAATTTGTAAATAAACGAAAAATTCATTGAGAAAAGGTGTGAGACAGACAGAGAGAGGTAGGTAAAGGGACCCAAGTAGAACGCATTTGTTTTGTCTCAAGACATACTTGCTGCTTATTCATGTGCATTCACAAGTAGCTAACTTTGAATCGCAAATCAACTTGATATTTAACAAAGAGTCATAAGCCAAGCCCAAGCAATACATGAGCTCAGCTCATGAGTGCAACACTAATTTTTGTTCTTTAAAAGAGATGGCACAATTTGAGTAGTGGGTAATAGTTGTGAGTAAATAGTTAAGTGGATTCACAAGCTGAGTCACTCACTTCAGAACTCTCACTCTATGAGAGATATAGAGAAATGAATTTTTCAATCTTCACATAAACTTTCAAATTTCTATGCGATGTTAGAGTAAGTACTAATTTTTAAAAGCTTATATAATTGCGAAGCAATCTTCAAAACTCATTCTTTTTCTTCCTTTTTTTCACATTACCAAACTCTATTATACATTGCTTGATGCATCCAAATAAATACAGAAGCCCAAACTCAAATAAAAAAACAATTTTAAATTAAATCATAACACAATCATCAAAAGCGTCATTTCCATAATTGTGTACGATTCCTTTTTGTCTTTTCGTCAAATATAAAGGTTCTGCCACTTTGCCGTATTCGATAAAAACAAATATTCCGGATACGTCAAACATCAGGTATCGCAATAACGGTTATGACTACTCTCGCTATCACAGACAAAAACATTGTCGATAATAATTGGAGAAAATACAACAAGTACAAGAATACCACTGTACTCGTACTCGTAATTGTTAGCAAAGAATACAGCTTTCAATGGTGTTTGTTATGCAAAGTACGCAATCTCGTTATCGCTAATTGGTTTTATGTTCAATAACAAATACCCGCAATAAACAATACAACGGCAATGAGGCAGTTATCAAACGAGTATCTAAATAATAATATACTTAGCATTTACGAGTGGATGCGTAACGAGCGCCATAGAGTATGCAATTATTTTTTTTTAACTAAACTATAATGGTCGACTTAATGCCTTGGCTCCATCTTTATTCGTACACACAACCATTGGGCTGCTTCAGCTCTCAACTAAATGCTCAAATTAATGAGTGTCTCATCAAAAAACCATACAAACGTTCATATTCATACTTGGCACAGATAGTTACACTTAAATTGATTATGACGGTGATGGACACATGAGGCGGTCGAACACCTGCAGGCACCAAAACTACAAATGAAAGGCAATAAACGAATTCTAGTTTTTTTTCTCTTTAGGATTCAAAGAAGTCCAACAAATTGCCATTTATTTGAAATGTGCTACATGTGCCAAAATACCCCAGAAATAAAGCCACGGTGTACAACTACATCAAATCCGTACTTTCCTTTTTTCATTTGTTGCTGTTTGTTGAGGCATATTAATTTAATTTTTTTATAAGCGTACAAATAAGCAACGTGACGCGTTTGGAATTTTTATGTTGCCTGCCAAAACTAACATTTTAAGGATATTTGCAATGAACTGTCTGAGATGAGCTGCACTCGCAGACAGTTCATGAAAGCGAACAAAAAGTACATCGGATATACGCAAAGTTTTCAGATGCAGTTAATCAATCAAGTAGCATTTGTATACTGGTTGGAAATATGTTTGGAGATATAACTCCATTGACGTGAAGTTGCCAGCTACTTTGACTTGTGGTATTATAGTAAATTTCTACAATATTGGCATCACGTTAGCTTACTTGAAATATCTAAGAAAATAAAAGTGCATTAAATAAAGGCTTGTTAAGCATAATATTGGCTAAGGCATACGGAAGACACTAATTCGTTGCAGAGTTGAATTAGGGACAATCCAATAAGCGTTGCGTTGAGCACCTTTGATTGCACTTTATGGTGTGTATTTTGGGCTGTTGCACACTTCTCTACAGGCGCATGTCTCATATTGTAGACCAACAAGTTGTTTAAGAGCGTAAGCTTGTGTTCTTGTAAGAAGTAGGGTGTAATTTGAAAATAAAACAAATTACAAAATTATAGCATAACGGCCGTTCTACTATTCGAATCTCAGTTGTGCACTTCAACTGTGTATATTACGTCAGTAATAAGCCATAAAAGTGCAAGTATTATTCTGTACAAAGTGTCACTAAGATAACTGCAGTGCTTACTTTATAAAGCCCACATTAACTTAAAATAACCCGTGAGTTATGGCGGAAGGTTGTATTCTTTGATGTGTATCAAATCTTTTTAGATGAAATGGCCCGCAAATTCGAAATGCCTCAAAAATCAAATTCATATTATGTTGTTGTAGTATTTTGTTTTTTTTTTTTTTTGAATTTCAAATGCTGAAGCCTAATTTTGTGCACTTAGTTTCAACAATTGTAAATCTGATTATGATACTCACTCGTTTTCCATTCAAAACTCAGCCTACAACATTAATGCGATTTCTAACACAATTTTAGGTAATTTTAGGTCTACATTTTTCAAAAGATTATTGCCTTTCTCCTTTCATCAACTGTACAAGTTTTTCGGAACATTTGCATTTTAAGCCGCTTACAACTTGTAAAGGCAGCATTTAAATGCTACTTAAATCAGTAATTTTCGCTATTTTCAACTTTTCAAAAACTTCTTGGTCACAACCGTCTTTTGGGTCCGAAAGGACAATAAATGGACAACGCAACTCATTGGGGGTCAAAAGTCTGCAACCAAGTGGCAAGCGTTGTGATTAGGATGAGTTTGTTTTTTTTTTTTTTGTGCATTTAAAGTTTGTAAATAGTGCATAATCAAATATAAATTGCACAGCTTGGCGAAGTTTGTTAAAGATAAAAAACACAAGAAGATTAAGCCAAATAAGCACAAAAAGAAGAAATTAAGTTGAGCTCAAATATTGTTGTACAAGTAATGCTTAAAGTAAATCGATATTTAATGGCAATAAACAAAAACACACACATAGTTACTCATAGACCATCATACATCATAGTCAATGTCAAAGTGTCAGTGGGAAGTTTGTAGACAGGCGCAGCAACCAACTGCAAGGACATAATAAGGACAAGGACATAAATAGACCACAAAAATTTTTTATAATGATGCAGTTGATGTTGCTCACAGTAAACTTTAATTTTATAAAAGTTACTGTTGTATTTTCTACATTATTTTATATTTTATTTCTTTTATTTATTACCTTTTTTTGTGTGTTTTTTGTGTAATGCCAACATCAAACAATTTGAACTGACAAAGTCCGGTTATAAAAATCGCTCAAGTACTTAAGTTGCAGCAAGTAATGGCGGCGATGGTGGTGGAAATGGCACAGCAATCAATGCAACAACAACAAAAACACTAAATGTTGCAAAACAAAGTCGTCCCAAGCGGTATGAAGCCATGAGCATTACAATAGATGAGTTAAGTTGAAAAGTTGTGATTGCAGGTGTTTCTGAGAAATGGAGAACAAAAAATTTACGTGCAAAATAACAAAACTCAGCAACAACAAATAATACCCGTACTATAAAACGCAATGAAAAATGTTCGTATAAAATAGAAAGTTAAAAATTAAGCATCAACACAGTCTTTTTAAAGTCTATCTGAAAGCTCTAAAATTCAAAGAAAATATGAAAAATTGTAAAACAACTGAACTCACTTGGCTGAGCGCATGCAATAGCTATAGCTGTGGCTATGATTGTCTATGCTACAGGCAGACTGACTCGTTGGGCACTTGTGTAATTTCAAAGTGCACTTGAAATGGAAACATGAGAAAAAAGAAACACAACCATAACACAGTCGCACTGCACCACGCCACACAAACACAGTTACTTTTATGCTTGTGCGTATGAATGTAGCTATGTAGAGCCAGGGCATGCACTTGAAGTGAATGTTGTTTAGAGCCATATTTCGCTGTGTATGAGTGTATGTACACATACACCCAGCTTATGTGTATTTCAGTGTTTACACGAGTACTCCATTGATATAGATACATCATACAGCAAATATGCAACACTTTTAGTGTATCTTAATATCTAGTATCTTTTTTTATTTTTTTTTTTTGGTGCCAGAAAGTAAAAACAAGCGCATTGAAAAATATACTCAAGTGGTTGCTTTCATTATACACACTTCTGAATTTGTGCCAGATACACTTAGAGTTGTAGCTTCAAATATCACTACTCATGTTTATTATATCATGGAAATGAAAAAAATCAAATTTAATTTAATTTATAAAAGACACGAGTAGACCCATATTGAATGTAACGTTTCTAAATCCCAGTGAAGTACTTCACTATCTCTTTGGATTTGGGTATACAGGTTGCTACAAAAACAGCCTTAAGATTAGGTAGGCAATAGTCCAACAATATGGACTCATTCAATGAAAACGAATGGATTATTGTAACGCCAAAGGGTTTAAAAAAATAACCGCAAATCGCAACGACTAAAACAATTGTAAAATTGGGCCTAACAGCAGAATATGAATGTATTTATATGGATGGTTCAATTGTCGAGGAGAAGCTTAGCTATAGCGTTTTCTTTATAGAACTACAGCGTATTCCCAATCAGGCGTCGTAGAAGTTGCTTATCTCAGCTAACTTGGCAGCGTATTGTAAACTCCCACATATCTTAACTGGATATCCGGGACAGGGATCATACAAGAAACTTTACTGCATATGAGCTTGAGAGGTAAATCATAGTGCCACTGTTTCTTCCAGAGAAAGGGCATATTGCTATATAAAATTCTACTTTTGCTTCTGATAAAAAATATCTTTCGCAATGAAATTAAATAAGGGACGAACATATAGAATTGCAAAACTGCAATTTTTTGCAGTTAATTAAAATGCTGGGTTCCAAGGCCAGGCAGACCCACTTCCGAGACTGAATCTGGCAGCAAGTGAATTTTATAGGGCCTGTAAAATTTAGAAGATAGAAAAGTTCGTTCCTCACCCCCTGTGCACATAACCTGTTCAAGTATGCATTTGGTTAACTATGTTAAAAAAATGGCAGCACAATATAAATACATTGAACCTAGGTGGGGCGGCATAGCCAGGTGAAAAGAGTCATTATGAACGTAGTTAAAGCTTTACCACATTCCATTGTTAAATGCACAAATGAACAATCAAACTCAAACCATACAAACTCATTTAAAGAGGCCTTTGTTTTTGGAAATTGAAAAGCTTACAAAGAAATTTTAAAAAAAGATATATAACAAAAAACAGAAAGCGCATTTTTACCACAACTGTAAATCGTTAGCAGCACACAATCAACAACAAAAATACAGTAAGTGTTGCTTGCAAACATAAACCCACAAGCACAGATACAAGCTCACACACACACAGTGCTGTTGCTTTGGTCAGCTTTGGTTAACCATTTTTTGTTTCTGTTTTTGTCCGACGCAATTTTTTTGGTCTCCCTACCTCAAACTGCAGTTGCGGGTATCGTGTGCTACGACAGCATATGTTGCGTTCCCATGTTGCAGCAGCTCCCTCCTTTTTATTTTCATTTCGTCCTTGGTGTATCCTTTTTCATAATGCTGACCTTTGGTTTATGTTTGTTGGCTGCTCTCTTTTTATAAAGTTCTTGTCTTGCATTTTTTGTATTTTGGCTTTTGACTTTACATTTATGGAAACAGTTCGCATATGTTACCGCCGACTAAATCCATGCTGCCACCGTCGGCCTTAGTCATCGTTGCTGTTTTATGGTTTTAATTTCAATTGCAAACAAAAGATGAAATATTGCAGGATCGCATATGCAGCGCTGCATGCATAGACGGCTTTTTGTATCCACTCCGCGGTTTAGGTTAACACAAAAAAATATAGAAATGAAAAATTGTTTTTAAAATACTGTAGCATATCTTAAGGCGCATTGCA
Organism: Cacoxenus indagator; assembly: GCA_035041755.1. Lineage (NCBI taxonomy): Eukaryota > Metazoa > Arthropoda > Insecta > Diptera > Drosophilidae > Cacoxenus > Cacoxenus indagator. Next base: position 1,790,435 of record JAWNKX010000240.1, read on the forward strand.
ATGCAATTTTTGTGTTGTCTGCATTTGAAAATTTGTAAAGTATCTTCAAAATTTTACTCTTCAGCGGCTTTTAGCAATTCTCGGTTCAGACCAAACTGGAACTTCACGCACGAGGTGTGTTCGCATGATTTTTTCGCTGTAGTGTTGGTAAACATCATAAAACTAACGGTTGTCTGTTAGTGTAAAATCTAACTTAGATTACAGAATATACCCTGACGGAGTTACACTCAATAAAAGATTAATTCGATGTGGTCATATTTTGAAATGCCACACTTACGAATTAATTTTTTTCCACTTTGTTCTCAATAATTCCTATGACAGGTGGTAATTGCTCTAATTCCAGCTAACACTAAGCATTCCTCAATTCAGGCTTTCCAACTACTTATGCAGCTTTATTTAATATGAGCTATGACAAAAAATATAATCTTACCGTTTCGCAAAGTGTACGATTGAGCGCTGCTACTACAGCTGTTTATAAGACACACCAATGTCAATAAAATGGGATTTTTTTCTAAAGTTAAATAAAAAAGGAGCCTCCAAAGTTCGCTAACAAGTTGAAACTTATGACTTTACAAAATTGAGCGTAATTTCTTTGCACAACAATAACTCTTTTTTTATATATTAGAGATACAAGTAAAACAACAATGTGGTCCTTCTTACATTTGTTGTAATAACTGATTAAAATGTCACAAGTGTTTCGGAAGCACACGTGTCATATTTAAAGAAAACCTTAACACGCATCTCCCAGAGTAACTTCAATCAAGTTCCACTATGAGGAATCTGTACTATGCAACTATGTGTAATATCTTTTTAGAAAGTTTATATCGCCTTCGTAAATTAGAGAATTTTGAATTTATAAGATTGTTAAAAGGTGTATAGAAGGTGGTAAGAAGGTAGTTAAAATGAAACCAGAAACTTCTTCTTATCGAGCGGACTACAACTAATGAATGCCTCATGCCAGTGAACTCACGGTGAACTTTAATCAAAATGGCGTCATCGCGTGAACACTGCTTATTGAAGCGTGCTTTTGTGATAAAACTCAATCGAAGCTATAAAAAAAAGTTTCTCTTTAATAATGTGTAGTAGCTATGAGCACATTACATTCATATAAGAATCTAGCGTACAAATAATTTGCCACATCATGTGCTAGAGCATATCAATCATCCCCAGTTTCGCTCACATTATGCAAAGTCAAATGAGTTCATTATCAATAGACGATTATCATAAATTCGCTATGAATATTATTATTTAGCATATGTATGCGAAGCAGTTCTGCTCTGATGGGCTATGCACAATAAAACTACCTCGTGTGCGGCAACTTGTTTGCGCAAAATTTGCTGATTAATATGCTTCGTTTAGCAATAATACAAGTAAAATGGGAGCGGTTGCCTACAATCAAGTTTCAGCATGACCTAACAATAAAAGCAGATATAACGGGCCAATCTAACAAATCAATGTGCTAGAACTTAAGATGCAGCTATGAGTCAACTATAACACAAGATAAATTCATCATTTATAGACAATCAAAAGTTTTACTTTCTAAGAGCCTTTATCAAAGTGAAAGGCTTTATTTAGTAAATTTTAGATCAAAAAGCATAATAATTTGCATGAATTAATTGAACTACGAAATGTTCAAAAAATAAGGTGACTATTTATTTTTCCCCGCAAATATTTATTTACTCATCAATGTCTATTTTGTGTCCTTAAAAATATTCCCCCTGAGATATGTGATACATGTGGCAGCGCTTTTTCTAATCTTTGGAGCACGACTCATATACGATTTAAGGTATGTCCTTTAGGTCTATATTTTATCGATTGTGGCAAATTTCCCTCATTTCACGGTTCATTTTAATTTTGGAAAAAAGAAAAAGTCACAGTCAGTTGAATACCGTAACTAAGACATTATTACGGTTCTGTTTTTGACCATCAGTTGATATTATTTACTATATTTGTATTGATTACGTTTTAAGCATTTAACAAGAAGCTATAAAAAATGTTCTTCAATTTAGGGTCCCTATATTACTGATGTTCTTTTTCTTTCGTTTTTCAATAAGTTTTCCACTACGTGTTATTCAAAACAAGGAGCAGCCACTTTTGCTTTTGCAGCTTCTTATGATTAGCTCACTTGACATTTGACCCAACCTCGATAGTTGTGAGCTACTTAAGACCATGGGCGTGTTCAGCAGAAGTGTTTGATGACCTTTTTTGATGCTTTTCGCTCTTTTTCGCCAAATTCACAATTTCGTTGAAAATTTAGTGATTGCGATGACTAAAAAATCATCACAAAAGTCACATAACCAATCACATTTCAGTCAATGTTTCCCGTTTGTAAACAAAGTAATAAAGACACAAATTTTAAAGAAAATAATTTGAGTGTTGTTATGAGTTGCTTTGAAAGTGAAATGTAATGATATTTATTTATTTAATTTTTGTTTATATGTATATATGTTCTTATTATATATTTACCAGATGCGTGCAATGGAGAAAACGTTAATTATTGGCAAATTATTCAACGTATAAATGAAAAAGACTATTTGCGAAGTAGCTAAACGGCGTAATTTTACAAATCTAGCATCACTTCGTTCAGCAGAGACAAACCAGTATCCGATTATTAAGTCAGAGAAAATGATGAGTGATGGCTTCTATTGAACGCGCCCAATTACAAAACAATCGTTGCTGAGTGAGTCCCAAGTGAGTGACGTTCAGTAAGTCTCCCGACTTGTGTAGACGTATGCGAGCTACAACAGCAATTGGCGTATCAGATAGAAATATAACGCTTACAGCACCCAGTCGTAGATGACGTGTTTTTAAAAAAATATTTCGAAACCCACACAAAGAGATTGTAAGCTTAAATATTTCTCATGTAAATAAAAATTTCGCTTTCATTAGAATAAACTTGAACTTCAAACTCGTCCCTGCAAAATCCTATCCTACTTTGTGAACAGTATACTTTAAAATCTATTGAAACATATTCCAAAAAAAAAATATTTGGATTACGCAGAACTTTTTGCAACGTAAAATTTCACTTTTCTCAGCGTAGAATTGGGAACGCGCTTCACCATTTCACTCAATAAGTAACTTTTGCTGTTGCGACTTTTGGCGAGAGCCCAGACCATCCCAAAAAGGACGAAAGTGAAAAGTGATGCGTGAAACTTTACCAAAATTCACTTCTTCTTTTGCGACTGCCAACAAAATAAAATGTAAATTTTATTTTAGAGCTGCTACTACTCAACAGCGCAACATGAATCGCATAAAAAATAAGGTAGTTGAAACATTGAACGACATTAACCCCAAACACACACATAAGCACACAGCAAGAATTAAGGCAGGCCCAGTTAATGCGTCAGACTTCACACCAAAAGAAGCCACTTCCTTACACGCCCACGCTCACGATTTGCTTTAGGAACTTACTTAAAAACCTAATGCGTCTATGTGGAAAATTGACGTCTTTACCCACGCACATGGGAGACGCGCATATCATTCGTCCTTTTCGTCATGCTCGCTTATGTGGTTGCTTCTCTAAAGTGCTTTTCAAACATGTTCAACGTTATCTTAATTTGTGGATGGGTAGCTTGCAATAAGGACGAAACTCAAGAAAAACTGCTAAATAAGTAGTTTTTTTATACGTTCCCTTCACTAACTTCACCCCAAGGAGCAATAATTTTATGTGTTGAAATATTTGTGGTCGCGTTCTCTGCATGTCCTTCTGTCAAGCTTCCCTTTTCTACTGTTTCTTGATATAAGCTTTCAATACGTATTTATAGGCTGTTTTGCTTAGTTTTGTTTTTGCTAACATTTTTTTGTGATTGTTGAATTATTGCATTTTACGTCAGAAACAACAGTTTAATATCCCTTTTGACACACAATATATAAAACGAGAATTTTCGCAAAAATTGGCTATTTTTCATTGAATTCTTTGGTTGCACGCGTGCCTGCTGTTGGGCATAGAATATTTTAAAATTTGATTATTAAGACATTTCCAAGGATCAATAAAGGACCAGCTGCCATAATCTTCCCGGTGATTGCTTGAATTCATAAAATATGCAATTTACGAGTTAAAAATTCTAAATATGTGGGTAATTCATTGATTTGGTTGCTAAATTCATTTTTCTAGATCACTTCTTTTAAATTTTGTATATCTTTCTCTACAACACTGGCTTTAGTATGGCTATTAAATAAAGGGGGTATATTAATAAGTAAGTTCATATGTATGAAATCAAAATAGAATATTATACAGCCACATTTCGTATTCATATAAAAATATTCCTTTTTTATTCTTACCTAACTTTTTTTCTTTTTTCCTTTATATTTAATTTTTCTGTTATTATTAGAACAACTTCAAATAAATTGCATATAAAAAAATTAACAAAACAACTTAAATAATAAGTGGGGATATAGTATAGTGTATTAAAAGGATCTATTACGGAGGTCGGCAGGGTGCGATCTTCTCAGCCGTCTCGCCACCATAACTCCTCCCATTCTCCGTCGTTTTAGAAGGCGCCTTACTAGTTTATTTCGTTGATTTTTCAACCTCTCTATATATTTTTTGGCCTGACGATTTATCACATCGCCAATTTTCGGTATTTTTAAGTCGTTTCGCATGAACCAAGGGGCACCAGTAAGCATACGCAATGTCTTGGCCTGCAGTACTCTCACCTTCGCGATGTTTGACCTCGCTGCTATGCCATACACCTGCAAACCGTATCGCCAAGCAGTAACAATTATTGTTTTGTAAATGTTCACCTTATTTCCTAAGGACAATTTATTCCTGCTATTTAAAAGCCAATGCCATTTACCAATTATCTGTCTTAAGTATTTCGTGATACTTGAAATATGCGTCTTGAAAGTTAGCCGCCTATCCAAATACACACCTGTAACCTGAATGGTGTTCCAGCAGCTGGTATCCAATGAAAACTCCCGGACAGAAATCCGGCCGTAAGGCGTACGTCACATTGGCACATTTGTTTTTGTTAATGAAAATGTTCTAACGTCTTGTCCAGTTTTCAAAAATATGCAGGTATTGCTGCAGTGAGTCCGTGGCTTCGTAAATGCACTTGTTTCTGACGAGGATGGCCGTATCGTCTGCTAACGTGGCAATGATCAGATCCTATACCTACCTAAGCTCCGATAGTTCAAAACTTTTATTTACTTTAAGTATTCTGTTATTATAAAAACAACTTAAATTAAACTATTTACAATAATTAACAATACAACTTGTATTAATAAGTGGGAAGGAACAAATTAGGTATTAAAAGGATCTGGTAGAGAGGCTATTTCTCAGCCACGGCTTTCAACATCCTCTCATTCCGCGTTGCTTCAAAAGGCGCCTGTCTAATTTATTTTGATGATTTTTCAACCGCTCCCTATACTTTTTTGCCTGATTTTATTTTTAAGTCGTTCTCAAGATCCGCCGTCCTCATGAACCACGGGACCCCAGTAATCATGCGCTATGTCTTGGCCATCGAAATATTAGATTAAGCTGGTATGCCATATACTTGCAAGCTGTATCGCCAAGCAGGAGCAATTATTGCCTAATAAATTTGTAGTTTATTTTTCAAGGACAATTCATTCTTTCTGTTTAAGAGCCAACTCAATTTCCTAATCCCTTTCCTAATTCTCTGTCTGAGGGATTTCGTGATGTTTTAAATATGAGTTTTAACCACCTATCCAAATACACACCCAGGTATTTATGACACGAATGGTGTTCTAGGAACTGGCAAAAAAGACTCCCGGGCAAATTCCGGCCGTAAGGCATAGCTTAGATTATCACATTTGTTACTTTCAAGACTCTAACAGTAATTGATCGTATAATCCCTATATAAGTATAGATATCAACGTCGCATCGAGTTGACTGCTTAGCAGAAACACGCAAAATGATTGGAGCGGGTAGGTTATCATTATTTCGTATTCTAAAATCTATTTATTTTTCTACTGAAACATATGAACACATGAAACATATTGTTTAATAGTTAGGATAAAATGAACCCGAACATCGAAAAGTCTGCCTGAAACCCAAAGGTTGTTATTTGTCTCCTCATCCTTTCCTTCTAATATACTCAGTACTATAGCTCATAACCCATTGCTTAATAGTAAGAATATGTGCCAGAACCGTTTGATCTCATCAAAAGTTTCAGCATTTTTCTGAGAAGTGAATATCCCCTTGGATATCTAAAGACTTTAAATGCATTTTTTCGATTACGTGCAACCACGTAACCAAACTTTGCTTTGGCTAGGAAGCATAACAAGCCAACAAAGTAGAAATTCAAATATCATAAACTCCATAAAACTGTTCTTTATTAACCCATTACTTCTGAACGCCAAATGCCAAACCACCCAAAAAGGCAACTCCTACGAAAGACATTATAAACAACTTTACTCCCTAATAACTACAATAGCTCGGTGTACTATAACCCATCGGCAACTTTGGTCAAGTTTAATACAGTTTCGTAAAAAAGATACAAAATATTAGTGTTGTGCTAAGTATATTGGCGCATTTAATAGCACTCGCTGCGGTCCACACTGTTCACAGAAGCAGCACAACAACCTCCTTCGTTTGTTTATTCGCTGCTGTTGCTGGCCTTCGTTGCCAGCTTAATTCAGTTGAGCCCAGTTCGCAGGCCGGGAATTGAGCTTCATAACTTTTCGCAGCCTAACATTTTTGCACTTGCGGTCAAAAGCATATCTGAGTCCAAGCGAACCTCCAACAATAGCACTTTTATGGATTTTTTTTTCGTTTATCTTAGAGTTTATCTTTATTTTTATGTGCAACACCCGCATTTATTTTCAGTCTTACGAATTTGAGCTTGTCCTTTTTTCGCAATTTTTACGCAGCAATTTATTTTTTCAGTTTTATTGCCTTGCAGGTCAGAGCTGAGCAATTGTGTGATAAATGCACTGTGGTCTCAATGGATAAAATAATGTAATGAATATTTTATATTATATATACCGAGTGGAACTAGTAAAGTTGAAAATAGCAGGCAATAACCGGATTGTGAATACATTGTGAACAGGGAGCCATATCAGAGATTGGAGTCTGTAAATTTTATGATTTTGTAGTTTGGGAGAATTCAGATATAAAGAAGTTCACACAAAGCGACAAATAATTAAGGGAAAGGACAGTACGTTAGCTAAAGGAAAGAAAAAGCAAAATTCGAAAAACCATATATTTATAATAAATAAAACCGATATAACTTATTGTTTTCTTTTCTATCCTATTTTATATCTTAATGCAAATGTGCCAAAACAAGGCTCTCAGAAGATTCACTGGCGCCCCTTAGTACGTCCGCAACACCACGCTACACAGGGACCTCTCTGCGCCAACGGATATGGTGGTGATTAATTCTCATAGCAGCCGCTTTCATACAAGATTTGTGACGCATCTCAACGTGCTGGCATCCTCCCTCGCCAATACCACAACAAGGCGTAAATTTGAAAATTCTACACCCCACAATCTCCACCTAAGAAGGAACTAGTAACCATATCAGTCGTTGCCTTAACGGCACAATTTGATTCACTAGCATCGTATAAACTTCATTATTTACTATATCAAATATAAAAAAGTATATACTATCTCTGGAGTCATAGATTTGTAGAGATAAATACGAATATTATATAATAATGTCCACCCGTCATTAGTAATATTATATAACTCCATAATATATTAATAAACCCTCCCACTGTAACACAGCTCAATTAGAAACGTATATTATTTTCAGAAATAATTTGGCCAATTACTGTTGTTTTACTCTCGGAGACATTCATTGAACATTTCAAAGTTACAAACACCCACAACCACATACACATACATAAATTTATTCATTCAGTCATTACAGTTTGCATTTTATGGAAAAGTGCTTGTACAAATTTAATTAATTTTAATGATAGAAATTAGTGAACTCGATAAATCAGCCACAAAATGGTGGGCAAAATAACTGAGCACGTACAACATGACGAATAAGTATTGCGTGTTCTTGATTTCTGAGGAAGAAAGCAAACGACGCCTGGAAAACGCACAAATTTGCCTAATTTATACACGTCAAACACATTGAGATTTCATTGAACAGCTAATTAAGAATTTAGTTAAATCGTAAGAAATCAAGACAGAAGACGAAGTTTTGCCAATAAAAATTTACGATTCAAGTTATATGGATTTGATTCTTATTTTCTCCTGTTTTTAACTTCAGAAGATGCACTTAATAGATGTATTAATGGGTGGCACCAGCTGAAAATAAGAGCATTATAAGACCATCCCTTCGATGAAAATGTACTTGATCATGATAATCGTTTACGTGGCAATGACGACTATGACATTATTTTTCAAACGTCACTAAGGTTAGCTGCATTGCACTGTGGTTTCCGTATGCTGCCTGAACGATGAGAAGACTCGTAGCTAACGATGAACAATATGGTACTTTAAATGCATTGTACCGATGTCTCTGAATAAAGCTTCGAAGTAACTTTAAAAACCCTCAAAACTTATTTGTACACCTCATATTATCTGCGGTTTAGTTTTCGTTGTCATTAATAATTTTTGCATTTTGCATCCAGTGCTAACCAGATTGTATTATAGTTTTATTTTAACCTAAAACTATCGAGCCAAAAGCTATGTGATGATGTGCTAAGTGGCCTTCTTAAGCAACAAGAACAGCTTGAATTTCTTGTTAAGCGTAGTATTCAACCAAAATACAGTTCTACTAAAACCTTTTAGTGGAAATTCGTCCCAACTTTTTTATTACCGTAAACATTTATAATGCACTATCAGTTGCTAAGACGAAAAGATAGATTTAACTGAATAATATAAAAATATATAAGTGTATAATAAAATCACCAACAATTATCACTAACCAGGTGAAGTCAGCTCTGACATTTTTCGCTGCTCTTTGCTCATTGTGATTACCTAATTTACAATTTCGTTCACAATTTAGTGATTCCTATGAATAAAAATCCATCATATAAATTCTTCTTTTTTTTAAGTCAGCGGATTTCAATGAGTTTTTATTGTATTTGCTTCAAAGGTTATAATGTACTAATATTTATTTATATATTTTTTCAATTTAAATTATGTTAGACTTCTATGCCGTGGTAATATTACAAGAAAGACAGCAGCGTTCACAACACACAAATCAGTCAGCGGTTGGCAAGTAAGCGAAAACAGCCAGCGCTTACTTTTGCTGACCGCGTCAAATGCTTAAACCGACGCAAAGAAATATTTCAACAACTCTAACCAAATTTATATCATTACTAACCAACAATTTTTATTCAACTGCCTTTAATATTATTTCGACTTACTTTCCTTAATAAACCTTAGTTCATCAATGAACAGAAATCACTCTGGGGCCATACAAAAAATTCAATGCCCAACAATAAAGAAAAATCTAATCCGAATTTTATTTGACACAATTGAACGCCTATCCAGCAAAAAAATGAATATTTTGCCAAAGGCAAATCACCCGTGACTGAGCAATAACCAAGCCAATTTAACTAAATTTACCCGACCGGCTTATCTCGCTATTAAGAAAGTACAGATACACAGATACACATTGCGCCTGAGATATAAAATATGCGCAAAGAAATATTCTATTTTCTTCTAGTGACGCCCACAAAAGTGACACCAAAATCAAATTAGATTTTACGAAAATGAAAAGCAACCAAGTCGGTATCAAGTAATATAAAAGGAAGAAGAGCATTGACAATGCTCGTTTTTTCGTTGAGAATGAGAAAAAAATTATCTGAAACGTGACAGGAATTGTATGCGGGCAGCAAATTACTTTTGCAATGCAATGGCAACATTTTCATACGCTGTTCTTCTATTCGTTTTCATTCACTTTGCCATATTAGTGCTCATGTATATGATATACCACAGTCACGCACACCCACACAGAGGAACTGATTAGATTTGTAGTTATTTGCATGATGACTTTGTATATTATTTTAAATAGAATTCGACTTTAAATGGAAATTAGTCCTGTTCGTAGCTCTTCTTTTTGCAATTACGTAATTGGTTCTATTTTTCTTGTCTCGGAAGCTTTTTAGGCAAACAAACAACGAACAAAATGTCCCCGGTTTCTATGTCGTGTCTAACACTTTGCTTCGACACTGTCACTCAAAATGAATTTTTCCGGTTTCAGTGTACCGAAAATTTATAAAAACACCAATGTCGCACACCTCAAAAATTATAAGCGGTGACATGCGTTTCACTCATTCAATTAAAACCACGTCCTTTTTCCTTTTTTCCGGTTTGAACATCCTTCGAAACATTTTTCCTGAGCCCCAACGGCGTTGAAATGTTAAACAAAATGGATTTTTGCTGTTGTCAAAGTCTGGTCGTGCAATGCCGCTGGAGAAAGAGCAAGAAGAACAAATGTGATGGTAATGCATAGAAGGCTTATGCGCTACGAGTATGCATGCAAATGAAGACTCAGCAAAGACAACGTCGGTTCGATTCTAAGCATATCACATGGCATATTTTTTGGTTTAATGCTGAAAAAGTCAGACTGAGCTTTTAAGCTATTAAATCCAACATTTAAAGATATATGGAGTCTCATCGCAGAGATCCAAAACATATAAAAATTTATAGAAGCAAACACAAAATTCCCAGGTATGGTTTAACCGACCTATTTATTATCAAAATTGGGATTAAATATTATGGAAATTCTCATAAAAAAGGTCATGACAAAAGAGCATGGTTTGTCGAGGTTTAGATCCGAGCGTCATTAGTCAATAATAATGTACCATGTTTATAAAACTCGCTCAGCCCATGTAGGGCATTAGAAGAAAAAATTTGCGATATTTTTGACAAGCAGTCTGGCGCAGGAAGCGAGAACACATGACAAGTCACATTACATGGCACGAGTGGGCTCGACTCGTCTCGTTGCAACCTCAACTCCCAAACTTCGGAACGCATTAATTATGAGAAGTTTGCTAAACAAATATTTGGCAACAAAATTTTAATGGTTGCGGAAGGTGCCACCCAGAGTTATGGTAAGCATCCATAACACGCTATGATACTGCGATTTGGAGTTACAGTTAAGGTTACAGATACTGTGACGGCGTCATCCGCATCATCAACATCATTATTATCATCATAGTCATCATCAACATCATAATCTGAATGTGTGCTTAAGCTGTTAAATAAAATAAACTGTTTGCTTTATTATTGTTCTAGCAGTTTTAACTCTACTCTGACTAACTAAGTGGGTACCTCACTAATTCACAGAACTCGTACTCGCTAAGTTGCACCTACAACAATGAGCAACACGAACAACAAACAATTCACAGCGTTTTAATAACGTCTCGTTGCACTTGTTTGCTTTACAACAAACACAACAAGCACATGTTCAAGTGCTAGTAACAATAACATTTGCGTGGCTGAAAGGATAAATGAATTTAATGCAGAGCTTGTTCTTGTTTAACTGCTCGTTATAGCTTAATGCATGAACAGCGCACTTAACCTAATTGCCAGAGGTTTGAGCGCTTTAAAATGTTCCTGATTTAAAATATTTCTTTAAAAAGGGACTGTATAAAAAATAGGTGGGCAAGATAAAGTGCACTCATATTAGTATTACACATACACTACACTACACTACAAATACTAACATTTTATGCTTACACATGACTAGAAGATATACTCGAATACATAAGATTTATTGAAGCTCAAGATAGTTCTTTTTTTCTAAATATTCAACAAACCTCTTTTGATACCGACAGATAAATTGGTTCACTCACCTAAAAAACTCGATTAAACTCAATTTGAAGACTCCAGTTTATAACTAATAAATTTATTGTATAAATGATTTTTGTCAACAATGCTAAAATGGCTTCACACAAATATTTTATACATATATATAATAGCCCCGAGGTACCACTCGACCACAACAAACACTTTAACTCTTTGAAAACCCCAAACCAAGTAGCCAAAGTCAGAGTCGAAGCTGCAGCTGAAAACGAACTGCCATAATGGGAAGCACATAAGATTCATGGCTTGTTAAATTTCTCTTCAGGGACAAATAATGGTAAACCAAAAAAAAATAAGTAAATAAGACAATAAATATATTACAATATTTGCATATTTTCTGTTATGAGAATAAGCTATCAAATAGCCAGAAAAATGTTTGCTTGTTAGTTTTTTGTTGTATTATAATCACTTTTGTTGGCCCGTTGTTGTTTTTTTGCCTGCACTGGCAAAGGGCCGTGGTTTAAGATTGAATGAATGAACAGACAATAGCATGACTTTTCTAATTACCCATGAGACTTGGGTATTGCATAATTTTAGGGATTTGAATTTTCTACACTTTCGCAGAGTATAATGGAAAGAGTTGAAAGTTTTACTCTTATCTAACCCAAACACTGTCGAATATGTTTAGACCGAAGAAAAATCTACGCTTTGCCAGATATAGTATACTCACATATAAATGTTAGATCGACAAAGAACGAAGGCTACTGCATGGTATCCGTTTGTCGATCTAAAAGTTGATCAGGCACTGAGCATTAGTTATGCTGAACTTAAACCAATCTAACCCAACCAAACCCAACCTGAAGACCACGTTAATTGTGAAAGCTCTCCTTAGTGGGACTATTCAGGTTTTTCTAACATTCTAAACCAAACGTGGTAACAAATAATGTTTTAACAAACTATCCCGGCCTTAAATTAAAAAGTACTTTTGAATAATACTAATCATAATGATATATAATAATATTATAATATTATAATAAATGTAAATATTTAAATTTGTGTATCAAAATATTTAAAGGGCTGAAGTGTACCATGCTCTAAAAAAAGTCTAGGTCCCTTGAACTCAACAATACATGAGTGTGTTTATGAACCATAAAGTATGCGTTGTTTTTTCTTTTTTTTTGTATTTATTTGCCATTTTCCTTTCGATATGATCAACTCGAAATTCAGAGGCATGAAAAACGTTTCGTCATTTTTTATTGCATACTTAAAAGAGCGTGTGCCCGTACTTTTCACCCTTTTCAACACGCTTGACTTCTTCATTTCCATGACTGCCTTTGAAGACGCATCTGCGTTTTTATAGGTTGTATGGGTGTAGTTGAACAACTCGTGGCTCGTGGAAGCATAAGTCGGTTGCAATTAAATTACGCCTAGTAACTTCATAAGGACGCTAATGTATTTGTTTGACATATAAACGCAGACATCCCCACATTTGTATTTATATATTGATAAGGCAAACCCAATATAACAATGTACAAAAGAAATTGGAGCTTCGATTTTATTATTTTTTTGTCATATTTCGGTTGAAAGATTCACTTCATATAAGAGCTTTATAAATGGAAATACATTTCACCCACACAGCAGAGAAATGTTTACCCTCCTCACTCAGCGTCTTCGCAACTGAAATTCAACACACAATAAACGTTTCCCATTTCCCACAAATATATCGAGAAAACCCGTAATACGCTTACGTCCAATTCAATTAAATTCAACAAAATAAGATATTTTGCATTACCTGAGCAAATTTGCGCAACCTTTGTCAAACAGAAAACTTGAACATTTCTGTCCAACTCTGACATGCGACAGGTTATCAGCTGCGCCAGCGAGATGGGTTAATACGCTTAATAAACAACCGTACCGGCAACGAGTGTAGAAATATCACTACAAAATCCGGTAGCAGTAAATGAAAAGAGTCTGAGCTGCTATGAAAATGAGAGCTACTATGGTATCGAAATGCCCAAAAGCCAGTAAAATGTACCCGCTTGTCTTGTAGACAAATTAATTAAGTTAAGTGAATCCATACATTCGAGCCACGTCTTATCTGCGAACATAAAGTTAAATAAACAAGCTGCTTGCATACTTTTATGCGCACAGGTTCAGTTTTATACTTTGCCAATAAAGTCAACTTGTATTAGCAATGAAAATGAAGTACACAACGCAGTTTAAGTTAAGACAGACGAAGAAACATGTCACTGAGTTGTTAGAAGTTGAAATTACTTGCGACAAGAAACATCTGGTATGTTCAGCTGGTATATTGTGAGAGGCAACGTTTTGGACTATACAAGGGAGGTGTTTAGTATTAACATAAAGAAAGAGATTAAAGCTCCCCTTTTTCTAATGTCCAGTTATATTAAACGATCCACTTAGGTCAAATATCTAGACTCATCGAACAATAAAACTCAAGAAAGTTTACAAGGCCATGTGCGGTTACTACTCTATACAGTTTTATCAGAAAATCGGCAGCAAGTAGTACACTGAAAGTTAAAACTGAATTCTGTAACGCCTTTTAGAGGCACTGACCAACCTAGGATACTACGTGAAATTCCAGGCAATATGATCCTAGCCAGAAAAGATTGCTTGGTTTATTGGTCTTTTTCCTAGAGTAGGAACTTGGCAACACAGATCCTAAAATTCTTGACAAATGATTTACTGATGCTATTAGTACCCAATCGTTTACTCTTTATTTTAGATTCAATAATCAATTGCGCTATTAGATTGATAAAACGTATATCAATCACATTATATCTGACATATGTTATATTCACTTCGGAAGGAATACTAATTTGAGTCCATTGAAAATATAACTTCGAGAACACAGAAAATTTGCAACCTAACAATGCACATTTTCTTGGATATTTATACAAAACAAAACCTTCCATAGTACTATACCTTTTATAATAGTGTACTACTAAATATCTTTATCATCAGTTCATATACCTCTATATTCTGCGAAACAGCGTAATGCTGTTCTATGTTATCAACGTCTTGCATGCCGTTTTCCACACAATGTACGATGTAACACGAAAACTTCTCAACAATAAAATTCAATTAGCACAACCTTTCTGCACCCTCGAAATTGTCTAAACCGAAAGGATATCTCCGACCACCAACGAGCCTGTGACAAAACTTGCGCCACTAACGCATGCCAACACGTACTGACGTGAAGACGTTCTGATTCTTGTTGTTGTCATCAACACAACTTCTATTGCCCGAAATAAATGTCAATTTGTAATAATCAAGCATTTTGACTTGTCCCGAAACTTGAGTTGACTTGCCGTCAAACTTTGAGAGGCAAGCGAAACTTCCACTTATTGCTGTCGTCAATAGTCGGTGCAGCCAGCGCAGGAGCCATTGCCAACATGCGCACTTCATTCGCAAGACATTGGCAGCATAATCAATTATGCGTCTGCAAAGCGTCCAACGCTATTATTCCCCACCACCTTAAAGGGACATTCCACTACATGTGATGTTTATCTGGTTGTTTTTGTTGTCCTTGTAAACTTGGCAATTTATTTTGCACCGGAAACGCCAACATAAATCAAGCTAATTTCTCCTGGGATTTTAGAATTGTACGAGTTTAGCCAACAATCGTCCGCAACTTCATGGATAACTTCGCATACCTTTCTTTGTATACCAGTGCATGTTCGTAAGTGTCGGCTGGTGCCGGTATCAGCACAATGATAAGTCCCTCAAACGCAGACTATTTTACTCACCGAGTGATGCCTTTTATTCGTATTTTGGCCATGAATAGCGCTTCAAATTGAATTTGCCAAGCTAATATATAATTCTATGCGTATTGTGCGCTTAATTGTTAAAGGGATGACAACCGGCATTTTAAGGCTCATAGCTACAAAAAATTATTTTTAAAGAATTGAGTGTTTTCTTTAAAATTTAATGCAAATGATTCCAATGTGGAAGGCAAATACAGCATAGACATGTGATTGGAGCCATTTTTCTCACCATGCGCGGTTTTGTGAATTTCAAAATGGCACCACAATGAGAAAAAGAATTACTTACACCTCAAGTGTAAGCAAGAATTTTTAAATCAAAATTGATCACTAGGGAGAGACATTTCAACCATGATTTGTACTTTGCGCTTAGACTACTTTTATGAGAGTCTTTTCGAGACAATGTAAGCTTATAGTTACTTAATTTCCCTTTCTGTATCTTCGTTTAGACCCTTATTTTCTACTAACAGAATTGACATTACGTCGTGTACGTCATATGCAACAGCACTGCATGTTAGATAGCAGTTGTATTTACCATGATAGCGCACCAGACAAGCTGTAGATTATTTGGCTGTAATTAAATATCTACGCGTGTTGTAAACTGACAAAGAGGGCCATTGGGAATCTTGAATATTACAGAGATTTTGGCTTATAAGAGTTTTTGTTTTGTTTTTAGAAGTGTAAAGTTTTGCAAACTATAATTTGAAAGTCGTAACCGATATATTTGATACAAATTCACATATGACTTTTTTGCAAAACAATTGAAACTTTTATACATTGAGAAACCGGTTTACGATCAGCCAATTATAACTGAAGTATTAGATTAAATATCTCATATGTGATATTATGGGTAAGTATTGGAAATGTTTGTTAGTTAAACAATAATCAAATTCTAAATTCTTTCTAATAGTTCGCATAATCACTAATTTATATAGAAATATATTTCTTAAATATAAGCATTACTTCTGTTTCTTTTGGAAGGAATGGAAGTTAATGCAATTACTATTTTTGGACATTCGTTAAAAGTTAGACATTAGTATGGAGCATGAAGTTATATTTTCTAATAGCACATAATAGTTGAAGGGTAGTAAAAACAGTACATCAGAGGCACTGTAATTCACTGAAATTCTTACCAAGCAACGTCAGAATTTGGCAACTGTGCGTACGAGTAATCGTGAAGCATCATGTCACTCATACGCAGAGTTACATAACTTTTTAAGAGAACGTTTTTTGTTTGTTTTCAAGAATGTCATGTAGGATTTTTTAAATAAAAACACAGCCGAAAAGTATGACTGACAAAAATATGCAGGTGTAAAAAAATTTCAGCTGACAACATGTCATACAAAAAAATTTTTTTGTTTGTGTATGGCTGCATGCCTTGTAAATTGACAAGCAAATAGCGCGTATTTCAAATATTTGTTTATCTTAACATCCAATAATTACAGTGCTTTTGCTGCATCAGCATGACGTCTGAAAACCTTAAAAAACGCTTAAATTGTCAATGGAAGCAATTTGAAGCACAACTAATCTACAGGTCGAAATACTTGAAAAGAAATTAGCGAAGAGACAAAAGTGTGTAATGCTTTTCGCAAGGCCACAAAGCAAACACGAGTTTACACTAAAAAGTACGGTTACTGAGCCATAGGGTATGCTATGGGAAAAAAACAACTAAGAAACAGGTGAGTGAGCGAGAGAACTTAAGGTGGTAAACAGCGAAAACAATTTAAATATTACACGGCTGCTGATGGTGCAACGGAAACATGTATTACTCAGTTTGGTATCACATACACACATGTACACGTACAACAAATACAAGCAAAGCTACGAAAGCGTAAATCAACAAGGAAGCACATACGATGAGCAATATAACAAACCTCATCCATCAACAGGCGCAAAACCAGCAGTATCAACAAAATGCTTACCTTCTCTTTAATATTTTATCCTTCACCCTCTATTCTATATTGGCACTTCCGCATGGAATTTTCCAAAAGTTTCGCGCTTTGCATGCACCTTAATTTTCGCACACCTTATCGTACCGGTAGGTTCCTATTTATTTTATTTTTTTTTCTTATTTAATTTGCCGGAACAATTTCCTCACTCTAAGCTTATTTTCCACACACGCGACTCAGGCGTCTTTTGTATTTCAGTTTATTGTCTACTTTTAAGCGCATTAAATTCAAAGTCTGGAAAGTTGCTTAAGAATTAGCATAACATTAAGCTCACCTAAATAAATTTCCAGGAAATGTGTGGATTTCCAATCTGACGCTAGCTACGCCAAACCATTGGTCAAATTATAACACCAACTAAGCTCAGCTAAGTGCCACATACTGTCTGCTATTCACTAAAACAACTCACTCCTTTACTAGGCCAACAATATGTAATTTGGATGTTGTCCGCGTACTACTGAGCTGGGTTGTAGCAAGAGAATTGACCAAAGATGACATAGCTATGCAAACTAAAGATATGACATACCTACGAGTATTTCAAACCTTATTTAGTAGATGCATTGAAACTTTCACCGGCTGGTATCTAGCAAATTAATCAATTGAATAATCTTAAAAGGCACAAAACTTATACAAATAAAATAAAGTAAAAACTTTCCTCCTGTTTAGCCAATACTGAACCGAAATCCTGGTCCTTGGAATAGTTCTCGCGTAATAGTTTGCAATAATAAATAATAATGCAGTTAATACCGCAGCTGTAAAAAAATCACAAGTTGGTGACCATTAAATACTTCTTCTTCAATCATACCGTAATGTCTTCCTTTATGTTGCCAAGTTAAAGCATACAGTATCCAATATTCCCAATATTTTACTCTTTGGATGGTTACGAGGTTTGTGAAGGAGGCATCGGGATATTTTTGATCAGCTTAACGTGGAAAGTTTATTTTCTGAATCTAAAGAGCTAAAATTTCCCATACACTAGGCGGAACCGAAAATTAACTACATAGTTAATTTCATATTCCTACGCAAATATCATATTAGTCCTCATGAGTTTATAAATGGGTCAACAAAATTTTTTTTCTCATATATCTTCAGCTAAAGGACAGTCAACAAATTTTCATAATTAAAACTAGGTGATCACAGTTTAAGCTTACATACACTGACAGCTCAAAGGATGTAACACGAAAATTGAAAAAGAGTTTTCATCAAATAATCAGCTTTACTAAAAGCTTAAGGGCACATTTGCATGATTAATGAAACGACCGACACGAAGTGAAACTTATAAGCTATAATACCACATACACATATATACCAAACCATATATTATATCAACATGCCAGATATACAAAAACAAACACTTGGACGAATTAACGAAGACTCCCAAAAACGTTGACAACGACGATGATGTTGACGATGATAATGGTGATAATGCTAACCAGTCACATAAACCTGTCACTGTACACACACAGGGACTAAGAACATTCGGGGTGCACAATGCGCTTGTAGACCGTTTATTAAAATCATAAATCTGCATTAAGTTTATAGAACATGCAGAAGCAAAGCACGGATTGTCTGCGTGGCAAACTCACTTGCTACAAAGTTGGACGTAGAAAAAAAATTTAACAACATGTGGACAGAAAAAGGAGTTTAAATAGCTCAACGCGCTTTTGTCGCATTTACAACATTTTTCATTTTTAGCGCAGCGTCTCCTTTTTCTATATGCACCTTTTAATAAACTGCCGCGGCAATCTTTCGGGCTTTGGCGTTTTTAGTGCAAAAAGAAAAGAAAAAAGAAATCTGTATAATGGCACACCCACAGCTGCCCACATTTTACATGTGCGCACCTCTAGCCTACCACGAACGTAACTCATTTTCCATGTGGATTCCATTTGTGTGTGGTGTCCTTTTCTTCTACTAGGTTTTTTCAGCCTCATCACTTTTTTTACAGGTATGTGAAGGATGCAAAAATCTGCTAGAATGATTAAGGAATTATTTCATACCTTTTCACATTTATTTCTCTTTTTTTTTTTTGTGGGGTACCATTTTAATAATTTTAAGTTATCTTTGCACTGCCCATAATTAAACTATAGCAAAGTAATTCAACACATTACTTGTCCCTTATCCATTCTCCCTGTCTCATTACCTTTCACTTAGCCTTTGGATTAAACGACAGCGTTATTGGTATTGGAAAAGTGGCTAAAAGTGAACAATTCGGTAACCGTATAACCCATCGATCGACATAAAACAGGACATGTGTCAGTGTTGCGAATGAAGCGACAAGCAGCAGGTTAAGCAAAGTAGTGAATTGCATAATAAATATTTTGTTCAGCTTTTCTCAGCTCCTAAGTCACCATAAAAAATATTTTTACTTCAAAACTATTCCTACTACTCCCACTCGTACTATTTGCAGTACTCCAATTGACGCAGGCACATTTACATTCAGCAATCCATTTGGTATTATAATACAGGACCAAAACCATTTAATCCAAATGCTCCAAAGTTTTAAATCCAAAATGCTGTAAAATAATTAAATACAATTATCAGGCCGAAAAATATTTTGATGACTTTCAAAGCTTTATAAGTACAAACTAGTCAGAGTTTTATAATTGTAAGAAGATCAACAGAGGTATGTTATAGGTCAAATATGATGATAAGCCTTTGTTTTTATGACAGTTCTCCAATAAATCGACTTATCAATTTACAGGTCGTATGTACATTTGGAACGATAATTTTATAAGAACTTCATCTTTATGTGCAGGCTATATGCTTCAATTATGAAGTTTTCACAGTTTCTGTTTATATATCTAAAAGTTTTTCAGATAAGAATTTAAATTTGACGTGGGTCAAATGGTGCTAACTTTGTTAGTGATGGGATCTGGTTCCCACAACTGTGAAGCGTGTGGTAAGCAAAACATTTTAAAAATTTTTAGCTTTCAACCTCAAAAACTGAGGGTCCACGTTAGTTTATATGAAAATAAACGGAGAGTTGGAGACGACTACATATATTTTCTAAGACCTCAACTGTCTTTCTGTTATGAGACAAAATTTATAATGCTTTTTCATCATTTGTAGCCTTCTAATGATTCCAAATTTAATGGAGACATTTTCCTTTAGTTAACGTATTCTATCTTTTAGAATGCAAGGGTACTTTTAAGCCTCTTAGAAGCTTAAATTTTCAGCAGATAACAATTATTACCCTTGTGGAAAAGCAATTTACGTATGCAGTACCAAAGCAAGTCATGCATAGCTTAATTATAGCATCTGCAAGTTGTGGTCGACAGCCAGAAATTATTCGAGAGCGTGTCATTGTGCAATTTCCATAAAATACAACAAAAAAAGACACACAACCAAAGCCGTACAATGGTAAAGAATCTTGACATGCATTTCTGGAATGTTTAAGATTGTATGACGAAGGCGAGTTTCAAACGAAGAATTTTTAACAAACAAAAAAAAAGGAGATATTGTTGCCAAGTTACTAAATTGATAAGCATATACATAAATATGCAGTGTACATTCGAGTGTACTTTGTAAATGTACACTATATTAAAATCGCATTATGTCAGCCTGAGTTGACAATTATTCCGCTCAAGGCAAAGTCAACCCAAAGCAGAAACTCATGAAAGGGCAAGCTCCACTCAACTGGCCCAAGGCATACGATGAAGTTGAAATTGAAGCTGTAGCATTGTGTGTTGTAACTTTTAACTGCTGCAGCGAGCATTAACCTCAACAGAAATTAACCTCCTGGTATACGGTGTACCAAACAGGCAATGGCGTGCCACAGAACTGAACCACTTACTCTTACAGTAAGGGGTTAAATGCAATGTGGGTGTCATTAAAAGTAAGCTTTTAGCGTAGTGTCTAGATCCCGCAAAGTTTCGAATTTGCAGTTGCAGTTGTGGTTTACAATTATCATATATATATACGTACGTTAGTGATTCCAACACATCAACAGAAGCCAAACGATATGGTTAAGAGGAAGCAAGTTGAAAGGTCATAGGATGCTACAGTTGTAGTTTGAAATTACTATTATACTTTTGAAATTGTATTAATTTAAGAAATCAAAACCAATCATTAAAAATACTATTAATGCAACAGGATTATTATTTATTTTTTCATATTAATTTGATGCTTAGATTTTATTAAATTTATCTTTAACTTGATAATAGACTCATGTTAAAGATTAAAATACTCATAGGAGTATATGAGCGGTTTTTATAAATAAAGAAGAAATCAAGTAGGTTTTGTACGAGACTGCAATCTGTCGCAGCATATTCGCCGTTATGAATGTGACGCTTGAATTTTTCCATCACCAAGACATATCCAAAATCATTTCATAGCATTGAACATATTTGAGGTTCAAAGAAACACTTGATTTCATTGCTAATCATATAAATATATTATGTTAATATACTAGAGGGTACCCTGCGCGTTGCTGTATATTTGCATGCTCCCCTAATTGGGTGTTGAATCCCGGCACCGCATGTGAGTTCTAGTTAACGATGAAAATTACACAAAAACTTGCGCCAATTTTGTTAAAATATATATTCGGAATTTCATACCGATCGGTTAACTCAGTCAAGCGTGATACCCAAGCATAGAAACAAACAAAAAATAAATGTACAAAATACAACTTGTTGTGTATGTAAGATAATATTTCTAGAACCAGAAATCTGTACTACTACCTTTTTCTTAGTCAAGTCAACTCTATTAAGAAAGTGGTCAAAAGCATGTCTGATTTCCTTACCACCAGGCATTTTAAATTAAGGACATCAGAGAAATGCTTAGAACACTATAACTCCGTTCAAGCGTGAGCACCTAACCACTAATAACATATTAACATAGCATAGAAATAAAAAAAAAACAAATATACTCGTATGTACAGGGTTTTTAAATAAGGACGTCCCAACTTTAAAATACTGCCTTCTGGCAACCCTATAACTCTTTTAAAATCTGATTTCAAAAAATACTCATTGGACTTGTCAATTTCATCATAGTCTGGCCGCTATCTATACGAAAGACATATTTTCTCAACAAGACGGTGTCACACCAGTCACGAAATAATCGATCTGTTGCGTAAACACTTTCCGAATAGATTGATCTCACTAAAGGGCGGTGTCAATTGGCCGCCGAGATCGTATGATTTAACGCCGTTAGATTTTTTTCCTTTGGGGATATTTGAAGTCGCTCGTCTATGCCAACCATTCAAGATATCAAGAACAGCATTCGCGCCGAAATTCAGACCGTGTCGCTGGAATTATGCTAATATCAATACAATTAAATGCTAGTACGACATCTAACTCATATATGTAGTCGCTTGTCCATTAGTGTAACTTCAAAGTGGAATATGGAAATATCGCTTAATGTGTGTAAATTGGAATTTATAGGCTTAAAGCATACAGCATAACCTTGCCTTAAAGCTTTCGATTTCATCATTACCACACCTTTGAACTTTGCAAGTAACCCTGAAACAATTTTTCAACACTCACTTTCATTAAATGACAACACTTCCAAATTACATTACTTACACACTTTCCATGCATTTCGCAAAATGTACGCAAAATGAACGCTTTCACATTTTCAATCCTATTAAAGTATCAGACAATCTAATCACAAAGCACGACAAATAGAAGCAAATTTTGCCAAGCCAGTTGTTGTGCACGCTGCTGTCACTCGTCATTGGCGTGTGATTGTTGGTTGGTGACTTGCTTGCTTTGCTTTGCTTGTTGATGCCTTTGCTGACATTGCAAAAACGTTCATCTTCGCCACAGTGACCCATCACCACTCCACTTGCAACACACTGACAACGCATTATAATGCCGAACCATGTCTGCTGCTTCTGCTAAAATTGGAGTTTGAGTCAAACACTCTCAATTTGTGGTAGTTCCAGGTCCAACCGCTCACACCCTCAATAAAATTTCATTCAACATTCAACTCATTTTAATTTGAATACACTTAAGTGTTGCGGTGGTACAGGACATAGCCTCATAAGCCGCACACACACACACACACACACACACACCGCACACGTGTTCTCATTCGTTGGCTGATCCCAGTTCCTACCTGCGGTTTGGCCACCGTCATTGCTAGTATGCCTGCCTTGATGACAACCATGATGACAATTTCAATTGAAAATCACTTGAAGTTTAATTTGATTGCGCTGGCTGTACCAACAACAATGCGACACGCGACCAACCGAAATCCCAGCCAATGCTTAACAAGCAGCCAAATGTTGCCAGGTGGTTGAAGTTTGAATTTTCTGTGTCGATGTTTCTAAAAGACGAAAAAAACTTCATGACGAGCTGAATTTAATCACATTTGACAAACATTAATATTGATGAACAGTTGTACCAGGTTTTTGCATAATTTTTGTTTCATTAGACTCTCTTATAAAAGCTTCTAGAACAATAAGGAATGAGTGAGATGGGGGTATCTCAATGCTCTTTCATTACAGCGAGCAATCCAAGCAATTTCAATAATTCTTCCTCTTTTGTATATATATTTCAGCAATACTACAAGCATATTAGAATAATACAGAATAATTGCTTTATTTTAGGTAGCTCATAACAAATAACAAGATAAGTGAACAGATTGCTTGGATGGTGGTTGAATTTCTCACATGTCAGAGCATGAGGGGACTGCTAATATTTTATAGTTGAAAGGAGACCATCTATTCACAATCTGTCAAAGCCTTGCTGTAATAAAAACTTTAAAAAAAAAATTTAATTCATAAATAAATAAGCCAAGACATTTTCTTTACCATCCTTTTACGTCTAAACCATACAACCGATTTTCATAAAAAATGTACTATTCGATAGGTTTTCAATTGCAGATTGTCACAATATACTTTTTATTAAATTTGTTAAGTATTGTGAACATAAAAATAGTTAAAAGTTGTCACACACACAACTACAATAAACTCTCACACATACCACGGCAGTATAATTCACCAGTCCCTTTGGAACCACCAACTCTAGTTCCAACTCTATTCCATTTACATGCATTCAACTGGTGAATATAACATGGAGATGTCATCGGTAGAGGTTAATTGTCACCGCTTGCAGTACCGTTCACCAGTTACTTCACTAGTGAATAGGAGAAAAATGAGACCAGTTACTTCGCTAGTGAATATTTGGATGTTCTCTAGGTGGGTGAAATAAATAATAAATAAATTTTCTCCCCTCCTTATGAAGCAGTCTTGCAGTCTATTCTACGGATCATGTTGCAATTATTACATTTTTTACTTCCTTGTTCGCTCCTTTAAGGAGCTTATGGGGCCTCCACAACCTTATCCAATTTTTCCGAATATCCAAGACTTGTGGTGGTTACATAAATCGAATGGTTTCTCTCTGATATGCTGTATGATTAGAGACTGATGCTATCAGTCGTTGCTAATGAGAATACCATCCAGCGTAGCTTAACGCAGCTTAACGCATGTGGTTACTAAGTGACATAGTACAATTCAATATTTCGATTGATTCTGCTTAAATTTCAACCGCTGGGCGAACACTATTATAAATTAAATAACCAAATTTATACTATTCAAACTGAATGAAATGTCAAAAATTTTGCCAACTCTTGGATTCAACCCCAAATACCAAAAAGTATATTTTGCTACCGCAAAGTTCTTTGAAATGCTACAATCCTACTGTCGCTTATACTTAGCAATATTTGCTCTACCTCGCCAACACTGTTTTCACTTGCAAACGTTGCAATACTCGTATAAACAAGTTCCAAAATAACTAGCTAAATGACCACAGGCGCCTTGAATTACTGCAAAACTCTACAATAAAAGAAGTTCTCGGGAAAAAATCAAAAAAACTTATTTCTTTAACTTTTATTTTCGCTTTATACCGACAACAAGAACGACAACTACAACATTTAGCATTTTTACCTAACAAAAATATCTGCTAAAAAAGAAAAATTTCATTACTTGATTATTTCAATTGCAATGCAAAGGAAGCACAAAGGCTCAGACTACAAAAGAAAGCATTGTAAAGTAACTCAAGTTGAAGATGAAAGAAAATAAAAAGTAGCAGAAATTAGATTTTCATTATTTACAGCATATTTCTGGGTGCAAAAGATTAAAAACAAAAAGGAAGCGAAACAATTTTTTTTTCTTACAAAAAATCTTTTAATCCGTACGTAGGGACATACTCGTAGTATAGCTTTCAAGACAAACAACCAACAAAAGAAAATTTCAGCCAGCATGGCGTATGAGTAATGTCAACGCAACGGGGAAACCAGGCAAACCAGGCAAACCAGGCAGAAGTAAGTCTATAAAAGTCTACGCAGCATTAGCAAGCATGACCCTCAGGCTATGAAATTAATTAAATTAACTCAAGTAAAATGTGACGGCAGACACCAACCACTCATACCCATGCAGTCTGACTTTGGGCACAGACATCAATGGGACCGGGTTACACATACTCATATCGCAGTGTCGGCCGCTAAGCATCAAAGTACTTAGCTTTGCAGCGTTGCAGCTTGCGGCACTCGGCGGCATTATTGTCTGTCACAACAGCAGCCTTTGACAATCAGACATCAGTCAGTCTCTCTATATGTCTGATTGTCAGTCACTCAGTTGAACGGCTAACCAATGAATGGAATTTCATCAGTTGACTTTGTTTCTAGAGTAGATCAACAAATCAATGGATTTCTCTATGACTTTCCACTTAGCAGTAACACGCAAAATCTCTTTGCATTTATTTACTACTCTATCTATTTCTACTTTTTCAAGATTTTTGTACGGAAATCAGTATGCAATACTACGCGTGTTTATTATCTTTATATTAAGCGAGCATTGAAATTAGATCGCTTCCCAAAAAAATTACAGATAATGGAACAAAATGTATTTCGTGTCTCACATAATTTAGGTTCTTGGTACAGAAATCACCATTGACAATGAAATATTTTATTGAATACTCTGAATACCGAACTAAACTTACTACAAGTAACGCTGCATTCAATATAATCTTATGATTTATTCTTGCATGGAGTGTATGGAGCTAAAAGGAGAGTATGTAAAACAAAAATATCTTTCTTTATAAAAGTCGTTGTCTTAGAGATCCAACCTCGTAGTTCGGCCCTTCGTTCACTTCCTGATTGGCAACGTGCTGTGATGCAGGCTGGCCCCCTGATAATCTTACTTCGTTATAAGCCTAATTAAATATTTAGCTTGTTGGTTTTTCCTGCTTTCGCTTTTTGTACTTTTTTATTTTCGTGTTATTCAAACGCCTCACTCTCGCTGTTTTAATCCTCGTGTGTTCAATTTCGTTTGCTTTCTCTGTTAATTGAATAACGTAGATAGTGCGATAACAACAAAAGGTTGCCCTCGGTCTTGTTTCTATTTTATCCGCTTTTGGTTAGTCCAATGGCTCAAGTATCACATTAAGCTAAGGGTTAATTGAATAATAGACGACACGTTATATTACTGCTGATAGAGGTGGCATTGTTTGGATCGTAGCAACTCAAAGCAAAGTGCAAAATACAAAGCCCAATACAAGGGTTAAGGAAATCCTCGTTAAACTGACAACTGAGTTGAAGAGTAATTGACAGATTGGGAGTTTAAGACAAAGATTAGTTTTTAAGTTGGAAATCGAATATATGCATATCCAGATTTTACTTCGATCTCGACTAGAGATGTTCAGTCTGATTCACTGAACGTTTAAAGAACTAAGAACGAAATTATGTATACACTTTAGAAATAGAAATAAATTAAACACCCAGTTTTTGCATAGATATCCTAATAATTCCTTGTCATTCTCTTAAAACTCCAAAACGATTGCGTTTAAACAACTCAAGTTATTCAGTCATATTTCTTAGTATATTTTGTTCTGTGGTCACAAAATTAGTTTCAACAGGTTGTTTCAATATTTTGTAAATTTTGATTAGTTTGGTATAGAAAATATATAAATTTCTATGAGTCAAATCTCAACCAAATTTTTATCAGAGAATTCTGTATTGTTATATATTAAAAAGTCGCTCTTCAATACAAAATCTCTTATTTTTCCATCGCTTCTAAAAATATAGCAGAAAATTATATATCTAAACTAACACTTCAATATGCACACCGACTTAGAAGTTCCAGCTAGAGCCAGAAGAAATAAGGCATATAATCTTTAAAGTGTAAAGAAGAACCACAGCCAGGAGATCTCTCCATAAGGTAGGCAAGGTAGGCAAATGGTCTGGCCTTGTAGGTGGAAGAGGAAGTTTTACTTTGAAAGTTGAGCATTTCAAATAAGAAGAGAATTAGAACATGAGTCCAATCACTGTTACTATGTGGCTTCTTGGTCAGCAATAACTAGCCACTAAATCCTAAGCCGGGATATGTATAAGATAAATATTATCTACTAGCAGGGACCCGGCGCGTTGCTGCCTTCGCGTGCGTCTTACTCTTCGGATGTTTCAGCAGCTCTGCGCTCTGTCTACTGTTGCGATTTTCTCGTTGATCTTCCAGTGTTTGACTTTTTGGGTGGCATTTCGTATTCTTCATGTTTTTGATTTTTATATTCATTCGAATATTGGAACATTTCGACTTTGTACAGTTTGAGCGGCACTGCCAGCAAACTCAATTCTCAGAGGCTACTTTTTTGTGTTTTATTTGCATCTATACAGTTTGAGAAGCATCTGAAAATTGAGTTGTCACCAAACATAACCACAAACATGCTCCATGATGACATTTACCAAATGTACCAATTTTCATGGTGCTCGGTCAAACGTTGTCGAATTACATAGGGACAAACAGACAGACAAACAAACTTATATATATATATATATGTAGATAAGGCTAGTTCGGTATAATTCCAATATATGTATAATATATTGGATATATTACATAAAGATTTTTATGCTTTTTTTATAAATATAAGACTAAAGCCTGACTAGCCACGCAGCTAAAATAAGCTACTACTTTTCAACTATATCAACACTGAATTAAATAAATTTAAATAAATTTAAATTAAAAATAGCTACAATAAATCTAATTACAGACTCTGGCAAATGGCAAAAACAAAAGCACAGACAGCAACAACAGAGACAAGAATGAGCGCTGAGCAAGCATATTTCAACACTATACAACATAACAGTAGCATATTACCTACACCAACCCTAAAGCTAAATGACATCAAGTCAGCTTGACACACGCCAGACAATGAATAACGGAGGCTGAAGATGAAGACAGTCTAGTCTAACCAACCATCTAGCCAAGGCAGCCAGCCAGCCAGTCAACGCGATAGACAGTCAAGTAGTTAGACAAGAGATGAGTCCAGCGAAACAGCGAAGCTGATGATATCTGCCACCAACGTACTAGAAACATCGCGCAATTTGTTTTAATCAACGAGAAGTTTGTACAGAACATTTCTCCGCAACGCCTTTTTACACGTTGTCTGTTTTATGCACTTACGTCTAGAAACGTGCCTAATGCCACCACCACGACTGTAGCGGCTACTCGATGTCTGTGGCTCTGGCCACGACTACCACCCTCTGCAGCGGTTTTGGGTTGCAGACAAATGTCAGTCAGAGTTTTGGCTGCGGGTGGTTAATCTGACGTCCAGTCTGGCAAGCAAGATTTCACTTGCAGCGCTTCTCTGCATTCGAGAAATTCGAAATCCTTTAATAGTTTAATTTCACTCGTTCGTTGAAGAAGAAAATAAAAATAAAATCACTCATACCGAGCGTTGTCTCACTGCAATTTTGTAATTTTATACGAACACAAGTGAAGTAGCGAAGTACTGCAGCATTGGCTCTGCGTTAAACAAATTGTTTATAATGAACTCAAATACTTCGCATAGCAAAGACGGTGATTGAAAGCGCACATAGCAATCATATTGTATTTTCGCTTCGCGGCCAGTCTACCAACTTAATTGCATAGCAACGAAAATCAATGAAAATACCAATGATAGAATGATAAAGAAAGTAAAGAAGACCAACCAGAAATGACAAGAAATTCGAATAAATTCGATTAACTTTAATACATGTTTCAGCGAGACTATAAGTAAAGGCATGCTCTGCACTTGAAAAGAAAAAAAGAAAACTAAAGAAATAGGCGGCCCAAATGACACATTACAAATTGTGCAATAAATGAAAATTCCAAAGGAAACAACAGCAATAATTTATCACAGCCAAATGCCGCTCAACTGGTCCCAATGAAACACAATGCTGATATATCACAAGTTTGGCAGGACAGTTTCCACAATCACTGTGAGCTTTGCCATTATAGTTGTCATCGAAACCGCACACAGAAGGGAAGAAGAAATACATATACTTATTTATTTATCTTTTTTGTTTTTGAAGTCACAAATAAATCACACACAATAAATAAAAAATCAGCCATAACAAATATATCACCAAAATGTTTGGTATGAGTCAACCTTTTGGCTCTTTTTAGCACAAAGGCCAAGAAAATGAGCAAAGCTATAAAGGAAGAGGAAATATATGTTAGTTGCCACCCAGACAATAAAGTAAATTGAATTTCAAACAAACGTGTCAGAGTACAAATATCTCAGCAAAACAACAAACAAAAAAAAACAAATAAAAAGAAAAAAGAGAAAAAAAATTTATCAAGCTAAATGTCAACAACAAATCGAGTCCTCATAGCACCACACTAGATATCACTCATGCCATAGAATTTTTGTTAGATGCCATTGACATCTCTGTTGATGAAAAAATAGCAACAGAAGCTGCAAAAATGTCAAAGCTAAAATTAGAAATCAAATTAATATGTAGACAAGTCAGGTGACAGATTGATTGAATTGAGTGTTGCTGAACTGAGCTCAGTAGAGTTGAGATGAGTCGAGTTCAAGTGAAGTGCTGATGATTGAGTTAGCTGTCTGCTGTTATGTGTGATGAAAGAGGTTAGATTTTAATGAAATCAAGAGATCATCAAATACGGATACCAAAAATGTATTTCATGAAAGTGTTTCTCTTGTGATGCTTGTGAAATATCTTGCAAAAAATTAGAATACGACTACAGTCGAAACAACAACGAAATAAAAACAAATTATTCGTTCATTCAGAGCATTTCGATTCCTAACTGACTTATAGACTTATATAAAATGCAATGTAGACGCATTATCACATCTTGCCATACGCTGTAATATACGAATTTCCACTCTATCCCCGGCACCCTACTACCTACCTACTATCTAGCCTACCCTTAAATGTTGAGTACTTTGGTAAAGCCTTGATTTCATTATTTTTCACGTTAAAAAACCATCACCCAAATGAGTACAATGTCACTTACCGCCCTATTCTGTGCACTCTATCAAATGAATAGATATATTTTGAATGATTTTGATATATTTTGATTGGCAGTAAGCGACAAAACATTTTTATGGGATTTTTTGGGAGATTTTGCTTATTTCGAAAAGCTCTTAACTCTATCTAATGCCGATGTTTTAACACCTCCTCATCAGGTCATGTCAAAATATTTCGCACACTATTAACACACTGACGAAATGAATAACAACGTGATTTGCTCTCTTTTAGCAAAATTTTTGGAAGTTGAAGGAAATTTGTATAATAGAAGTGTCTTAAAATCATTGCGTGATAATAGTGATCCATTTTCAATATCGCCCAATTATTTTGAAAGAAAATATCGACTCTCTAAAAAATTGTGCAACCTATTGATAGAGCAATTGATGCCGCGGGATAATGAAAAATGCTGAGCGTGTGGGACCTCTTATAGCATTAAACTCCTTTGCGAGCTGTTCACACAATTGTTGCATCGCCCGTGGCGCCACCGGGCTATTTTCTCCGGCTAGCTGCCCCGGATATTCTTTACAGAACGCCACAAACCAGGAAAGCTAAAAAATGTATAAAAATTTATATTAATGTTATTATATATTTATTTACAAATACTCACATTTGTTTGGCGTCCATTCTGAAGAAAACGCATAAAAAATACCAAACTCTCCTCTATGGTATGGTATTTTTTGGACTATTACGAAAAACAGCTTTTTTTAATAGTGAAGCTTTCCATATACGCCAGAATAACAAACATGACAAAAGCTTCTAACTATTCCATTAATATGAATTTTATAGATAGAGTGCACAGAGTAGGGCGGTTAGTAACCACATTTGTTAATGTAATTTAACAAAATGCAAGCTTTGAGAGTTTGTGAGAATTTATTGTAGTTGTGTGTGACAACTTTTAACTATTTTTCCACCTACAATATCTAAGTTTATTAAAAATGTATGAAATGGTAATTGTATGAAAAAGTGTTACATTTTTAAAAAAAAATTGTTTTATAGGGTAGGCATAAAAGGATGGTAAAGCAAATGTGTTGCCCTATTTATATATATAGATTTTTAGTGGCTTCATCAAGATTGAAGGCGTCATTGAAAAAAAATCTCTGCTTTGAATAACTCGACAAAACTCGACAAAAATTGTAAGAACTATTCAATGAGTTAATACCAAACTATCAAATAAAACTCTTTTTAATGAAACACCATCAATGATGTATTTAAATTGTACTTATTGATAAATCACGTACACACAAATTGCTGTAAACATAATATAGAATAAGCTTATCAGAAGAACTACATATATAAAGCAAACGAAAAAGCGATCTTACTAATACAATAGGTTCTGCATCAAACAGTTTTAAATACCAATATGAAACCCATTGAGAACGCATCACATCGTATTTGCTAACGCATGCAAAAGAAGTTGTTGTCGTAGTGGAAGACTAGTTTGATAAGTACTTTATGTCTACGTCAGTAAGACAAAAATGACATTTGCATCAACTCGACTCGACTTAAGACTCATCAACTTATCACAGGCAGACAAATGATACATGTTCCCATCATAAACAAGCTTCATGCACACACACACAGACAAGGAGTGTTTGCTTCCATCGCCACTTTAACTCAGTTAACTACGAATAAACAGACAACTGCAAACTCAGTCTTTGGAAGACCAATGAAACTGTCAGCTTTAGCTGCTTATTATTTATCACAAACCTGAAAGCAAGTAAACACACAACACAAACATATTTTGCTACAACAACTTCTCTTCTGTTTTTTAGTCCCTTCGTCAAGTCTTGGATACTTTATTTCGCATGTATCTGTATGTGACGTTACTGTTTTGCTACTTCGTTTTCCCAAGTGCAATGAATCAAAAGCAAAAGGACACAAAAACATTCTTGAAGGAATCTCTAAACAGTTATAAGTGGAGAAAATGATTTATTAGCACGCATGGCGAGCAGGCGTTTGTGTCTGCTGTTGTCCCCTCTGTCGTGGCATCAGCACAGACTAGCGTTAGTGTCATTGTCGCTTGTGACCATTATTAGTTGTTGAGAAAAAAGGTACAAGTTTATATACAAACACCAATACCAATGCTAAGAAATCATACTGAAAATGGATGTGAAAAAATTGTAAAGCAGTACGACTATGCCCTGTTGATGAGCTTGTCCAACAAAAGGGATAACACGTGCAAGTAGGTGCTGAAATCACAGTTAGCTCTGACAATTCTTAGCTTCCTTTCACAAGCAAAATTAAACTGACAGAGATAAATGAGGCGAGTTGTTTGTTAAAAATGTGTTCGACATGAACTTGTGCAGGCGTTAACCCGATGTATTCCGGGATAGTTGACATGGTGGTTTCAAAGAAAAGGTTGCAGAAAGAGATGGGAACGTACTGGTGTATACAAAATGATTTAGCTTAGCAGCTTCACCAGATGTTGACCCAATAATTCAAGTAAAGAACAGATAATTTAAAGTTCAATCACGCTGCTGATACAAAAATTTTCTCTTATATAATAATTTAGGTCCTATCCTAATTGAATTAATTAACATAATGATGTAAGGCCTGTATAAGTTTCGATACTTGGGTTGACAGCTCCTCTAACGGTACTAACGAAAACATATCATCTATGTGGAAATTGTACATTTTTACGAACCGCCATACGCATACGCCAAATTAGTGAATGCTGTTATCGTAATAACACTGGAAAAAGAGAATAGATCAGAGAATCGGTCTCGTAGAGATATTATGGCTGAATTGGACATATCGTATGCCCGTAGATAATGAATCGGAAAAAATACTTGCCAACGATCTGGCAGAAAAGAGTTTTCAGCTACAAGATTAAAGTGAAATGAAGAACAGAATTATTATTATACAAAAATTATGAAGAAGAACTGACGTTTTCAGACCTTTCAACCTTATCTAATCGCCTAAAAGGGGTATTGTGTGCTACTTACTTCATTTAACATTTGAAAAATTTGCATACTTTTAGGCATCTTTATAAATTATTTTCTTCCATTCTCACACCAAATGTGCTACAACATGTCTAGATAAAGTTAGCCTAAACTTTCTTAGCAGTGCACCCATTAAAATGTAGACACTTTAACCCAAAAATCTTCAAATGAAACAAGAATTCGTTGTCTACTTTCAAGCTGCTATAAAAATGTTTACTATTAAAAAACTTTACAAACACATATACAAAATTAAAATACAGAGAAAAGTTTGGGCAACACTTCGAACACGTTTTTCGCACATAGTCAAAGAAGAAGTAGACGACAAATTCTCCGAAAACACGTCGTATGCGTAACTTTTTACTGTTTATACCCACAAATACTCATATACGACTACAACACTATAGAATAAAGTAATTAACAGACATGTGTGAACGTGCGACGTGTTGTCAAAGTTTCGACAACACTTTCCTCTGACCTTTTCACTTTTTTCTCCATGTTAATTAAAAGTGTGGTAGACAACCACGCTTCTTGAATATTTTAAGAGACTGCAAATTGAACAATAAAATAATTTGTATAATTAAAGTAATTAAACCGTTGCCATTAACAGTGACATTGCACGATGTGTGACCGCGATTGTAGGAGCCTAAAAGCATGCAATGTCATTGTTCTGTCGACGCCACGAACAACGATATGGCATAATAAAAGGCAGGAAGTCATTTTACGTTAATGCAAGAACAAAAGGCGTTGTTGAAGTCAGAAACAATGAAATAAAAAAATTATAAAAAAATGCAAATAATCAAACAATTTCACGCAGTATTTCTGTAGCCAGACTATGAAAAAATTCATTGAGCAAAACTGAGAACCCCATAGAATGGCTGGCCGTTAAAATAACGAACGATAATTAATGGAATGACCATATAAAACGGAAAAATTCAAACAATTCACGAGCATCGTAGTAAAGAATGGACGTGTTCTGCCCTGAAGGACAGACGCTGGTAATTTTTTCCATTGAGTCTTTGTGTGGGCGGCGACCCCTTGTGAGTATGTTTAAAAGCCGGAAATGCATTGCTTCACGCGCAATTTCATATTGAAATGTATTGTAAAATGTGATTTAATTTTTATGTCTACTGAGAAGATGCACAAAAATTTGCCTACAAAATGGGTTCTTGACTTATTTCTAGCCGCCAGTAAATACATATATCAATTAAAGACTTTTAAAGTACACCCTCCACGATACTACATTTGAGCTTGACTGTCATAAGTAATGAAGACTTTCCTTTGGTCATTTCAGTTGTTTTTTTCTCCTCTGCAAAAATTGATGAAAATGTGGTAACGGGAAACGTAGACGACGATGCTGTTCTGATGTCTGCAAATGGTTTTTTCTTATAATTGCCGAGAAATTCCAGAGGAAATCGCAGACGAAATGAAAAATGAGTTGAAGCAATTCATTTATCAAGCCAGCACAAAGCACACTGCGAACTCAGCGTATTGAAGTTTGGAGAAGCAAAAGGAGGAGGAAAATGGTCAATGCCGGAAATGCGACACGTTGAAGTTCATTTTAACGTTTCCGGTTACCACAAAAAATTAATTTCATTAATGAGCAAGCCAACGTGCTGAGATGGCGACAAGGCGACTTGTACAAAGGCAAAGCCGGCAGTGGCAGTCAGTTGTTAGTGTGGCTTTTAAATGCTACACCAACGATTACAACCAGCGATTTGACCACCTCCACCAACTGTTTTTTCACGGGATCTGCGCAAAGCGCACATTAAAAAAGAAAGAAGAAAAAGCTAAAAACAGTTTTTCCAACTTTTCAAATCACATAAAAAAACCATCAAAAAGTTTTTCACTTTTCTTTTTACATTTTTAAAACACTTTCATATTCGAATGTACTCCACCTGCTGCTGTAATGTTTGCTTTATGTTCTTGTCTCGTAGCTGTACTCGTACTTCACATCATTCTTGGGCTTGGCGGGGTTATTAATCTTTTTTCCAAATTTGTATACATATTTCATCTGTATGCTTCCTCTCATTCTTTTCCTCATGCTTTTTCTCATTTTCCATCTTCTTTTGACACTTCTTCTCTTAATTATTCTTCTTTATTTTACTCATACTCCTCATGCTATTTTTCATACTTCTTCATCGTGTTTCTACTCATTTCTCCTTTATAGCTTCAGCTTGTAATTTTCGCTTAAGCGCGGCCAACTGTACCAAGAACTCATCACGATGCTCACGACGTGTTGCTAACTGATCGCGTGGCACCAACGCCTCTGCTTCCATTGAAATCTTTTTCAAAGTGGCACCAGGTTGCATTTCTGGTATTGGTCCATAAGTCTGACTTACAGCATAGATTTCACCGCCAAAACGCTCAAAATAATCTTTGACACCATCAGCATTTAAATGCGCCGTTTCTAGTGGACCAAGCAGAGCGTAACGCAGGCCCAAGCCCTCTGTCATAACGCGATCAACATCGGAAACACTGAGTATACCATTTTCGACCAGACGCCACACCTCATTCAATATTGCGTACTGTATACGATTTGTTGCAAAACCCTCTATCTGCCGTTTGAGCATTACAGGCTTTTGACCGATCTCAAGCATTAGTGCGTGCGTACGTTCGGCGACTTCCGAGCGCGTCCACGGTGAAGGCACGATCTCAACAAGTGGTATGTAGTAAGGTGGATTCAACGGATGTGCAACAAGCATCTGACATTGCAATGAAGTACGTTTAATTAGCTCCTTTTTTCACATAAGTAATCTCAATAAAAACTTACTTGTTCCTTATGCTGCAAGCCTTCGGTAAAGAGCGATGGCATAAAAGTGCTTGTCGAACTTGCCACTACTGTTGAAACACCATCGAGCAATTCATCTAATTGTTTATACAGACTATGCTTTAATGCAATACGTTCCGGTATACATTCCTGTATGTAGAAGGCATCCTTTACGAGCTCCTCGAGTTTCGTCGTCGCTGTAATGCAGGCCAATTGAGCTTCCGGCGTCAGCTTACCACGCAATCTACCCTGCTTTGACAACCGCCGTATTTCTTGCTCAATCTCGTTCAGCGCCCCGCTAATCTGCTCGGGTATTATGTCATAAAGCATCACCTGATAACCCACAGAGGCAAAAAGCAATGACCAGGCGCGTCCGATCAGGCCACTACCCACAATACCAATTTTTCTTGAAGGTATGCTCATCTTGCGGTGTTATAGAAAGTTAAACTGAAACTGGAAAAAGTCGACAACCCAAAAAGTTTATAAACTAAAATAAAATATTCAGTGACAGAATTTATGGCTTTATCTTGAATTTGCTTGTGAATGTTTATTCAATTATCGCCTTTCTCGCTATCAGTTTTGCGCTCGGACTCACAGTTCATTGCAGTCAATTGCTTTACTAGCAATTAAATCCAAATTAATACAATTGAATGCTTCACAGTTTAATGATTAAAATAAATTAAAACAAATAGTAAAAAGCAAATATATAAAAAATAATATGCATATAAATAAGAGAACACGCCTGATAATGGCTTCAGTATATGGAGTGACGTGATGAAAAAATATTGTGAATTTTTCTGGTCCCTTCACTCTGAAGTGCCATAACTGGTCGGCAACACACTTAATTTAGTTTGATGCTTCTGACAAAAATTTATTACAAAGAAAATTTAATGTATAAAATAAATCAATTTTAAAATTGTACAATGATATAGACAAGAATGCGGCATAGACGTCTAGTAGGAGGAGGTACCTAAATCACTATTTTCTTATGTGTACATCAATTCAGCAAGCAGTTTGTCGCATTTCGTAAACAAATTCGGCTTTTAGAACAACCAACACCAGATCAAAAGGATACAAAAGAAAGGCCTACAGTAGGCTTTATGATTAAAAAAAAAGTATTTTTGAGAATATATAACAAAATGTATCGGTATAATCAGCCAATGCCTTCTTTATAATTCTAATATTCTTCAAAAAATTCGGCGATCAAACAACATGTTACCCGATTCTCCACTTTACATATTGCAACATAATGAGGTGATATTAAATTTAGCCAGAAAGAGCTTTCCTTAAGGCAGAAAACGCCTTAAAAATTACATATATAGCCTCTATTAGAGTTTACAGAGTATATAAAGATAGATACAGTGTTGAGCCGTTAATTAATAAAGTGAAACTCAACTCTACTGATATGAATGGTATAAATGTCAAGGGGAGAAAACCGACTTCAACGTCCTATTCAACTCATATTATGACAGTGGGTAGTTTTTTATATTTAATGTTTATTTTGTACCTTAATAATAACTTGAAAAATTAAATAAACAAAATATACTTCATAACAATGTGGATTTCACCCTGAATCTACTACGAACACTCTAGTAAAATTTATAACATCTTAACATAATTCTCTTTTTCAAGCTGCTTAATAACTATGGCTTAGTGATATAAAATAACATTGGTTCTGTGTAACGATAAAATTGAAAAAACATTAAATTGCTAACTCTATTGGATAAAAGATATGGGGAAACGTATGTGAATGGGAGAGAGTATTAGGCTATACGGAGGGCCACCAAAGTCCACGGGTCATACTTCAGTAACATTTAACGGATTACTCTTTTGTTGCAGGAGGTCTGAAGCAACGGCTTTGATATACGTTCGTCTGTGTAGGTGATCGGTAGACATGGTTTTGCATAAAATCTTTTCTGTCCAACAGCAGGAAAGCCTCTGATGGCACGAAGCCTGTTCTTAAGGTTTTTTTGTTAATTTTCTGATCCTCTCCATGTAAGAAGGTGAGGAGAACCATATGGAACATGCATACGAAATATATGTCCTAATGAGCGATTGGTACATTAAAATCTTAACCCTTTTAATTTTGTTGCGACTATTGAACAATTTTTGCTAACAAAAGAAGACCTTCATTGTCTTAATCAGTTGCTCATTTATATGATTATTAATGTATAAGATCTAACTAGATGCATTCCTAGATACTTGGCTGTGCTTATTATAGGTAGTAGTTTGTTAGTTGTTCCAGAGAATATTCTAAATTTTTTTCTGTTTTCCCTGATGTTGAAGTTGGATTTATTTACTGAGTGATGAAACAACAAGGTTTCACATTTGCAGATTGCATTAATATTTTCTATTGGTTTTCCTGGTTCAGTGGATAATAGTTAGCACAAATGACACAGTCGGCGGGCTTCGTGCTCATCTTTGAACTTGCTTGCATTTTTGGATAGCCCTTCCAGATATTTACGTTACGTTTATAGACCTCCTGCACTATTGTCGGTACACTTAGTTCATTGTGTAGTATATCGTTGCTGTCGAACCATGGCGCTTTTGTTATTATGTTATTATAATATAATATTATTACTATAACCGTTGGATGATCGATATGTTGGTTTCTAACGCTAAGGCGTCAAATACCGTATGTCCATATGGCCACAGAACAACTGAATGTGTTCTATGTCCTTATAAATCATTCTGCACTTTATACAGAGGTAAACCAAAGTTTTAATAAGTTACAAACTTTTTACACATGTAAAATATAAATGAAGATAACTTGCAGCTAATAAGTATCAAAATTTCACTGAATTATTGTGGGGAAAAAATATTTTGTAAATTTTGTACATTTTCATACAATTTTTATTTTCGCGTATGCACCGTAAAACAGACAGCAGAGCCTAAATATTACACTTCACATTATAAATAACATTATAAATAACAAGAAACGTATGAACGAAGGGGTTGAGACGAGTCAGAATGAAAGAGACTGGAAAAGAAATAGGTGTTAAATTGAGTGGAAGAGAGAGTAGAGTTCTGTCGAGTCGAGTCATGGATATAACGTAAAGACAGTCAAACTCATATGTAAACCGCATTAATCATACGCCCATTTTGACATTCCCACTTTCATTTCCAATTTTGTCATAAAGCATCACGAACAAATTTATAAGAAAACACAATGGAGAAATTATGTACACAAATGAACTCTATATTTTTTTAAACAAACAAGAAGTATATCGAAGCACATTTTGTGGAGCACAGTTTCATTTATTAATAAAAGCTGTTACAGCAATTAATCAAAGTGAGAGCGTAAAAAGAATAAAGGAAATAAAACACAGCAGCTGTTGATTTCGTCCGACCAGCAACAATTTCAAGTGTACATTTCAATAATTCCTCAACTTTCGTTACCATATCAGCTTAGCTTGCACTGGCTTTTAAAATAATAGTCAACAGTTTAAATATACAAGCGTGATTGTGTCAACTTACAGCAATTCCAATAAACATAATCCGCAACAAAAAAGAAGAAGTTAAAACGAGGTTTGTAATACGAATAATATCGACACAAAAGTACGCACAAAAGTAGACTACAAAAAGGTATTTCACACAATGCTTTCTTAACTTTCGCTTAAGCAAACCCACGTCTGCTCTGTAGGAGTTTTAAGTTAGCTAAAATCTAGCTCAAAAAAATATTACGAGCTTTACCTAAAGCTAAACTTTTCGTAGTGTTTTTATTACCAGAAAAACTCGCTGGCTAAAAACACGTTTTGTCCACCTTTTGTGCAAACATTTCTGCACAAATCGTTTGCTCTTTTTCTATGTGTATGCATTCGAGTGTCGAAAAGTTTCAAAACTCACCGGGCACTGAAAAAAAATGTGAACGGAATTGCCAAGACAAAGCCAGAGTCAGAGCAATATAAAGTACGGCATAGTACGGCAAACAGCAGTGGAACCAGACGATTTGAAAGTCATTAGTCGGAGTAGGGATGAAATAAGTTCCTCTACGACTTCAACTCACGATTTGAATTGTCAAATCAAGTTTATTTATGTTCTTAAAATGTCAAATATAAAATGTCGATTTTTATGTTTGAAGTTGCAGGATTTTTTTTTTGTGCAAAGTTTGACAAAGTCATGTTTCGCATATTAATTGAGAGTATTTCTCGTCTATTAAATTGAGTTACCCAACAAATGTTTAACTGCCAAAAATTTTTAAATGTGTTTTAAGTTGTTTCAATATTACAGATTATCCTTGAAAATCATATGGTTATTTTAGAGAAGTTGTTATGCTTTTCACACTCTAAGAATTTAGCAAAATACTTATACGAGTTGATCTGAAATATTAAATGACGGTCTAAATCTCAGCTCAACAGGTTCAAATATAAAAAGCTCGTATTTAAAGAACTATAATTTGAACCCTGTGGTTTGTATGGAAGGTAATCCTTATAATGATCGGCTCCGACCGGTTCCAACAAATGTTGGTGATTAGATAAATAGTACTGGCATAAAGTATTTTATGACAAACTGAGCCCCTTAGAGCATCTTGTGTTCGCTGTACTTCCTTCACTTTCCTCTTCTCTGGCAGTAGCTTGCCTCCTTGAATTAGTAGTTTGTTTACTAAGACTATATTTTTTTGGATGATTCTCAAAAATACTGGTAATAATAAATAATTATATTTTGACAATGGACAAATTTCTCCTTTGCTTTTTTAAAAATATCGTATTATATATATATAAAATATGTATTTTTTTCATAAATAAGCGTGATCGTACTCTTTCCCTTTTTTAAAATGTTTTTCAATGTTTTTTTAAATCTAATTATTTTTATTTCATACCTATCAATTTTGTGCCCTTATTATGTACATTTAAAAAAATAAATACCTAAATTGGAGGAAAATTACGGACAGCAGAGGGAAACAAACGGATTATAACACTTTTTTTCTATATAGACAGTTTGAGGGTCATGCTTTGACGGTATCCAAAAGGAAATAAAATCAACTTTCAAATACATTTGCCGGTACGACACGGCAAGTGCTATGCAACCCTTAGTTAAATAAGTATTAAGATTCAACCAGATTAATGAAGACGTATTTAGCTCCGAAGAGCTATTGTATTCATAAGTATTTCAAACAAAAATAATTTTTTTTTATAATTAGTTATTTAAATAAGGTGGCTCGCATATGTTCCACAATTCTCCGCTGCCGACAAATATATCTACGTAAACAGCAGACTACGTACAAAATTCCAAACTCTTTAGCTAAAAAATTGTGGGAAAAGCTTACATATAACCTACGTACGAAGTGTTTTCGACGGTTTCAGAATTTTCTTCTTTTTTTTTTTGTCATCACCAATGTAGGCCTCATATCGAAATAGCTTTTGATACGAAGAGTATTACAAAGTCGGCATAGCGGATTTACGGTTTTCCTTCGATTATTTTTACTACAATGTTGGATAATTCCTGTGGTTTTGATAGTAATCGAAATAATTTCTTATTGAAAACATATCGTGTTAACCTAATAAAAACTATTTTGAAAAGTCTTATCTAAATTTTGCATGTTCAATAAAACTCATATAAATTAAATTCTCAACAAGTTACGAGTATTTTATAATGCAATTTCCAACCACAATTGAAATTACCCAATCCAGAAAAACACCAAAAAAGAAATCCACCTGGAAAACCACTGAAACTGGTGCTGGTGAAGGTTGTAAGTAAAGTAAAATCCTAAAAGACGAGAATAGCGAATCACTAACAAATTGCATGTCAATGGTGGTTGAATGTCAAAGGTGCTTTTTTCCCCACAGCAAAAAGTAGAAAAAGGAAAAGCAAATTGCAAAACATCGAAATCAATTAATTTTATTGCATTTTTTAGTTGGATACAACAATGAATTGTCATTTATCGAAACAAACTATTGTATTTGCCAAGCAAGCAAGCGCTGACAAAGCCCGCATTTAAACCGTAACCGAAACCAAACGCTTCTTCCGATTCCGATTTGTTCACAAACACACAAACACACCCACGAATAGATCACAGAGCGGAAAGAGAAAAACCAATGCCCAAATAATGAAAACCAGTTTTACGGTTTGATGACAGCGAGTGACAGCGCAAAAGTACAAAGGATTAAAAAGGAAATCCAATCCAAAAGCTTTAGCGTTACAACTGTGCGAGTTGAAGTTTTTCGCCATTTTGTCGGTCCATTTTTTGTTTTTTTTGCACTTGCCTTATTTTAGTCACGTATTTGGCGCTTTATGCCGTGTAAAATTCATCACACATTTAAAACTCCAAGCTGATGCTGCATACGTGATTTAAAAGGGGGAATTTATTTTAACATGACATTGCATACTTTTAGGCAGCAAACTTCTAGATCTAATTATTTTATTCGAAACATTTAAATTTGATTTAGCAAAAACGATAAGTTTTTCAACAGCATCTGTGGTACATTATTTAAGAATGCAGACAACGTTCTGCGAATAGCGAACTAAGCCAACGTTCATTTCACAGCACAACTTTGCTAACCGCAGCATGTAGAACTTGCTACTTATGTCATAGCCGCATGTAGCAACTCAGATGTTGCAGGCAGATAGCGCATTGTTTCCACACCACAGCCATAGCAGTTTGACAGCCAACGAACTGAGAAGCATCATCGACACCAATTTCAACCGCTGCTGCAGGTGTGTCCGTGCACCTTGATGAGCAAAATGACGCTCCACACTTGGCGCTTGTCACTGTTTGGTGGTGAGAGTTGCACTCCTGAAATCAACGTTCTCAACGTTGTGCTTTATACAAAATGGTGTCGCCGTAACAGACAAATTCAGGTTTTCATCTAAGAAGTCACTATGAAAGACATTTTTTGTTAGCTTTCAAGTCAGGTGAATGCTTAATAAATAAGCAAGGTTGTTTGAATAGCAGTTTTATAATTTATCAGAGAACTACAAAAGCAGTGCGAAATTTGGGCTATCCAAATGAGCAAAGATGACAAGGCACAGGGTGGAGTGTAATATAATGCCCTGTGCCTTAAACTAGGATGGGTTTTATATGAAAAAACAAAATCCATTTATCGAACAAAATAAGAAACAATATTTGTCAACTTAAACTTGTAAGTAAATGCATATAATAATAAATAATCCTCGATCTTTCTTTTTATCACATCATTGCCTTTTATATGGTGGGGCAGTAGGCATTTTGTTCTTATGTAAAGAAGAAAACATTAGAAAAATGTATTCGTTATATAATGAACAGACGACGAATGTCTGGATTTTCTTTATGGAGATTGTCTACGGTCCAATGAAATCCAATTCCACATTTGCAAGTGAAAGGTAGCAACTCATCGGGTACCTGCCGATGAGTTATGGCACGATGGCACGAAAGGCACAAAACGGAAATTGTAAAAGAAATTCATTTTATCTCTAACAAAAAATTCCTTTAAACTTTAACTGCCCTTTAACATATGGGGCAGTATTAAGAGACCGAGAACACAAGGGACAGATGATAAGAAAACTGAAATTCAGAATTTAATAACGACTAGCCGACCTTTAATTGATTGTTTAAAGTTTTAGAAACTGCACACGAGTCCACAATACGAATGAATTCAAGATGATCACAATAATAAGGAGAGAAGGGAAAGAAGATCCAGTTAGGTGGGCAATGAATTCTTTAGACCAAGACTGGTTTTAATTGAATGAATGAATGAATGAACATTCCAATATGAAAATATTTAAAATAAAGTAAAAAGCCTATAACTATATCTGCTATATAGGTCTAGCCACCCAATTAATAATTGAGTAACGTCATTAAAACAATTGAAAACTTAAGTCAGCCAAATCTATACTAAAAAAAGGCATACAAAGCCAACACAAATCCCCGTGGCCAAACCAACTTATACCAAACTTTTTGGCAACAATTAGCGCACCAGGAAAAAAAAACACATCAAGCCAATTCTATTCAAACCAAATCAATCTAAAAGTAGAATCACAATGACTGCCATCGCCTGCTCA
Source organism: Cacoxenus indagator (assembly GCA_035041755.1). Classification (NCBI taxonomy): domain Eukaryota; kingdom Metazoa; phylum Arthropoda; class Insecta; order Diptera; family Drosophilidae; genus Cacoxenus; species Cacoxenus indagator. The sequence goes on from JAWNKX010000240.1 coordinate 1,834,777, forward strand.
TTCCAACCTTCCGATTTCCTATTTGCTATTAGCGCAGTTGTCAAAGTGCCTGTCAACGAACTTTTCAACACTCGCCGAGATAACCAGAGGTGAAATCACTGTGAAGAACGGACATAAAAACAAAAAAAAAAAGATTTGAAAGAAACCATAGATGGAAGTCATGGCACACCGAGCCATAAAGTGTCATGACGCCAAGAAAATCGCGTGACTGTCAACAAATAAAGAGAGATAGAACTTGGCCTGGCTCAACACCCACTCAGTAAACTAACGGTAAAGTGGTGTTGAAAAATGTATAGGTATTAAAGAACTGCTGAAAAGAAATTTGGTTGGCTCGCAGCCCAATTTAATAGTTTTTCAATACGAAAATCAAAATAAATTTACGCAAAATGCTCTTTTGGCTGCTGCCGATCCCACGTAGCGAAATTGGAGTTGCTCTGTTTGGCCACCAGCACTTAATTTTAGCCACAAGCAAAAGTTTTCTTTAGAATTCCAATACTGCGACTGCTGGTAGTTCCTTCTTTTTTTTTTTTTTTTTTGACAAAGTTAACTTTGGCAGCCCCATTTCTCTTTTTATCACAGTAGACCATGCATATCACCAGCACATATCACGAGACTGTGCTGTGCTGTGCTGTGCTGTAACGCGACTGCTGCTTCTACTTCCACTTCTTCAAGTGCAAGATTGCAGACTAAAGTCAAAGGACTAAAATTCAGCAGGAAAATTCTGTTTGTTTTTGTTTTTGTTTTTCGATTCATTCGAAGAGTCTTCGACTTTGTTCGATTGGCGGTTGCCGACAACTTCCGGTTTTGATTTTGTCGGCTCTTTCATCTTTAATGTTTGCTGCTCACTTCGGCTACTTGTATGACCAAGTCTTGTTCATCGTTGCGGTCCTTTGTAAGTGAGTAGTAAATAACTTCAGCCGAAGGGAAATGAAAAATTTTCAATTGAATTCATTTGATTGCAATGCAAAAAGTTCCACACAATGACGCAAAGATAGCACAACCGTAGAAAGTACTCCACGTCACCACTTCACAACTTTTAAACTTTGACTGCCATCTTTGATTCGGCCTCTTCGACCTTTACGATATCGTCGTACTTCTTATATTTTTCGTTCTTCTCAACGTCATCTCGAACGAACTCGGATATAAACTTGTGGACAGCACAGGTCGCTTTTTGCTTATCTTAATTGCAATTTATTTTCGGGCCTTGCTTACTTTTCACTTGACCAGAATTGAGCAATGGGCTTAATGCCAACAAAAGTATTGGAAAAAGAAGAAAGGACATTAACTCCGACTATGAAGAATTTTTTATACTCTTTACACTGCAAACAAGGGTTTCTCTGAAAACTATATATCCCAGTTATAATAGGACGTCAAAAAATTAAACTAAGATTGGGGTCTCTACAACGGAATTAGAGGCTCCTAGGGCACTGAGTGCTCATAATGTACCCTGTGCTTTAAACCCAATCCTCCATTGAGGAAGAAGTCAGTAATGAAATAACCCCTTCTAAGTTTGCATACAATGTGTAAATGGGCCATAACTCATCTGTATAATGTATATGCGAGAATTCACATTACATTAGGACAACTATCGAACTCGGGACTTTGCGATTGCAAAGTCGGCGCTTATTCTACTGGTCCATGCCGAAGTTAATTGTTGCGTTGAGAAATATCTACTTAGCCTTTGAAGTTTTTTCCTTCAAATTTACAATTCGCAAATTTTGTTGCATTTGCATTTTTTTACATTTTGAAAGCCACATGCTCCTATTTTGCCGATTGAACTAAAATTTGGTACACACCTTTGGTTATGAAGATAATATTTGTTAACTTTGTCCTCACTAGGTTCATCAGGAACACACACGATTCTCCTAAAATTTCAGCATTTATCTATATGGGCCTTAGAGCTTGTCTGAAGTTCACGACGATATATGTATATAGAAAACAAAAAGGGTTAGGTAATAAAAAGTGTCCAAATTTCAGTTCTACTTCAAAATAACAAATGGATTTTTGTCATAGAAGCCAAACGATCCAATATTACTATGTTGTTGCAATTTTAAAGATTTGTATCTGGCTTGAAGTCTACCCAAATTCCGATACAACATATCTCAAAAAATAATTTTTTTTATAAGAACTTGGAGAAATTCAACTTTATCTTATATCTGTGTTATATATATATATATATATATATATATATATATATATACTCTTTGTACATATATTTGCGGAAGTAGTATCCGAGTGTTGCTCCATGTAACTGCCGACCAGAAACACATGTGAATGAACACATTCATTCAGAAGTACGACGCAAGGGATGCGTGTACTTTGTTGCACAGACATATGTAAATATGATTACAAAGACAAATGCTTCTGAATGAATGTGTTCATTCACATGTGTTTCTGGTCGGCAGTTACATGGAGCAACACTCGGATACTACTTCCGCTCTTATGAACGCCAACACAGAATGATAAATGAGTGTTACCCGTAACGCTTGGAAAAGGAGGCTGCTCAACTGCCATGACAAATAACAAGAACAACAACAACAGAAACTCTTCTTACAAAAATATATAAAAAAATATATAGAGTGCAACATGCCCCAAGTGCCTGGCAAGAGAAACAGGCAAAAGTGAATTGGCGTAAACTTAAAACAGGGCGCCAAAGGACCCTGAGCGGAGAGAACATTTATAGAAAAAGAGCACAGCCTTTGTTGTTGCTATAGCGGAGTACAAGTCGGTACAGTAGTCGGTAATAGTTGAATTATTCTTATATTTATATTAAGTTTTTTCCATTTGCCTTACAAACATAATATTTAGGTTAAGGTCTTTAAATAATTGTATTAATTCATTTCTTAGTTTTGAATCTCATAGCTTAACTAATACTATATAAAAACAAATTGCAATTTGTAAACTGTAATAAGATTTATTTGGTTAAATAAAGAATTGAAACAATTAGGGTTCTTACTAAAAGTCTTAAATGCCTTTGGAATCTTAGTGCCTATTATACCATCCGGGGAGGCTAACTAAAAGTGTAGCTAAGCGCTAATTCCTGCCAACCATACACTGGATCGGAGTTTCAGCAAGTGTCGGATGAGTTACTACCTGCGATTTTCGAAGCGACGTACGACCCGCATTTAACTGGGCGCAGTTTCCGACTACAATCTATTGTCCTACAAGCCATACTCGTAGCATGTGTCCTTCATTTATGGTTTGCATAATCAAAACTCCATTACGTCATAGCTTCTTCTCTCTCTGTTAAACAACCATTTCAGTGCCCTAATTTATTTATTATTTTATTTCAATATATGACGAAATATACGTGCCATTTGCCCAACAACTGTTTCGACCATAATGAAGACCTTGGAACAATTGGAAAGACCATCCAACTTACGAGGCGTAGCGTTGAAATTCTTCGCGTTGATGGCTATCGTATTGCAAAAATCAAGACAAGAAGAAGAGAGTACTAATTTTTTATTTGAGAAGAATATTGTTTGTTATTTTCTTTGATTGAATTCCTTGAGTTGTTATTTTTTACTGTTCTCCAATTCACGTATTTCATATTACCAACGCGCGACGAGTAAAGCTCAAGTAAACTTTTTATTATATTTACCAACACTGAAGGCAATGATAACAGCTGGTCCATTACTAAAAATAAAAACAGATGATCAACAAAATTGTTTGACTGAAATGTAAGAAGAAGACGAGTCATTAGCGCCAAACAAAAGGAAAACGTTAGGAAATGTTCGCGAAAATGAAGTTAATTTTGGTTATATTATATTACTGTAAGTACTTTCACAAATAAAAGTAACTGTAAATCTTTCAATAAGTCCGAACTGTTTTTCACACGCTTAGCTTTGCTCACACACTGCACAATGGCAGTGGAAATCTCAGGATTTTCGACCCTAATGCAATTTGTTGGACTCACAGGACGTAACAAAACAGTTGATAATGATTTACTCGTACCACTTGGGGAATTGGGTCAATCGCGTGGCCAGAGCTACTACAATTATGAGGATATAGCATTACAATGGCATCACAACCATTGCGGACTTGATGACCACTACATTTTGCATATACTGCGCGCAGGGCCCAACGAGCCTGCACAAAAGCCACCGATTATGGTCAAATGCCTGCAAGATGAAGCCAAAGAAAATGTTACCAAGTACGACACGACGCTACTGATGATGCACACTGCCAAAGAGATTGCGTCGCTGCTAAAACCCATTGGAAATGCTACAAAACGCCATGAGCCCGGTAGCTGTGTGCTGATAATTTTCTGCACGGCAAGTAGTCTGGGGTGCGCCATGATTGCACCGGTTGCCAATATGTTGCCGCATTTCTTTCCCACGCTGCGCATGGCATACATAGATGCATTCAAATTTCCCCAGTACAATGCTGATTTCGGCATTGTAGGATTGCCCACACTTATGCTCTTTCACCAAGGTCGCGCCGTTGTTAAGTATTATGCCGACGAGCTGACATACACGTCGTTTGTAACACGTCATACAGGCATTAAACCAATAAAACCAAGGCTTGCCTCGGAGGATGTTAAAGGACCATTGCCAATGGAACCCATCGATATGCCGGATTACTATCTACTCCTCGCCTGGGTTTTCATTATACTCTGTGCAATGAATCATCTCCGCCGAACAACGTGGTGGAAACAGATAGTCGAAATGGCGCAACGCAATTGGCGCGAGTCGGAGGAGACTCAAATGGAAATGAATGACTAAGCACTACTTGTGCTAAATGTAGTTATTTATATGAGTATCGGTTTAAATTAAAGCCATAGCTTAGTTATAACTCGAAATTACATTCAAAAAAGACCTGCGATGATTCTCTTACTCAACTACATTAAGGTAGAGTGATCTTTTTCTTTTCCAACTTGGCCTTATAGAATCGATAGCAACTGCGGGTAGGGATATCTGATAAGACGCATACGGTGATTGGTCAGCCACCTCAGGCTGTGGGCTATTATGAGCCCTGATTGGCGCTTAATAAAAAAAACATCAGGTAAAATGCAATAGGTAAAATATCAAAGAATTCTATGCCTTAATTATGGATTGTATTGTATCGTTGGCCGCGGTGGTAGAAGCGCCGCCGTTTTTATTTAATTCTCAATAACCATCAGCGGAACATTTGCTTTTTGTTTCTTGTAATTGCCAGGCGACTGTGCAGAATACTCCGGGCTTACACTAGTTCTATTGGCATCCAGTTAAGCGTAATTTTTATGATGTGATGCTTAGAGATGAGATCAGCGAATATGGAAGATTCTTCTATCATTCTGCAAAATTTATAATTTTACCTAAATCAAGAAAATAAATTTTAAAATTCTTTTTCCAATTATCTAAATTTTTATTTGAATTCATTTTCTTTTTTAACTTGAATTGAACAAAATTTGCTTACTTTTTTTAATCCTTAATTGGAATCTGATATAGAGATAAATATACCTGCGCCCGTAAAATAACACACATTTATTATTACTTTGATTCTTCAGTTGCTTGTTGAAAGAAAATTTGAAAAGTTGCATAAAACTATATCTTAATAATGAGAATGATAAATCGTTGGCGCGTAGCTGGTTAACGAGCGATTTGCTTCTTATTTAAATTTGTTATCTTTAGACATTAAACATGTTTGGTTTGTTTTATTTTGTATATATATATTCTTTTTTAATTCTCTTTAAAATAGCGCACAAAACTCAAATGAGGCATTTCTTTATTTTTATTGTTATAATTTGTAAGTTGCAAACTATGGAATTTCGTTTCAATGGACGTAAATAAAAATCGGATCAATTCTTTTCAAAAGGGTTCGAAAACCGCTCTTAGAAATGAATATTCGTTTTTCATATAGGTCATATAAGGGCGTTCTGTAGAGGGGTTTTTGTCTAAAAAGTGCGAATTCAAAGGATTGTATGGTTCTAAACTTTTAAAGAACAAGGGAGTGCCACCCAATAGTGTTTGCTTTGTCCTATGTGACGTTGATAATGCTGTTCCTTTTGGTTATGGCTGCCATTTTTCAGAAATGTAACTCATAACAATAAAATTCATAACTAAAATAATAGAAGCTTCTTAAATGGTGAAAAGAATTTTGTGGCTGCGTCGACCGATGAAGTTGCAAGAAGTTTCTATTTTCGACTTTTTTTTGCCGTGTGCAGCTGCACCTTCTTTTCCTGTGATGATGTTGCGGCCGGTGGCGTTGGAATTTGTACACCCTGTAGATGGAACGGATCCTTCTGTTGCTGGTTTTGAACTTTAGCAGCGCGCTGCTGACGACGTACAGCGACAGCATTGTTGTAGGGATGATGTAGATTATGAGCAGCGCTGTGGAAGCAATAGAACAAATTTTGGAGAAAATTAATAATTTATTCCAGACAATTATTTGCATTATTAAATATGGAAATTAACATTCAAACAAATCGAGAGCGCCAATTGGTAAACAATAAAATATACAACTTCAAATAAAAATTAAGTCGTAAATGTACAATAAAAAGTGTGATGAGAGTAGTGTACAGGGAAGTGTATGCAGTTCGGATGAGCGTTGATGATAGTTTTAATAGAGGCACTGAAGTATATAATTTTATTTCCATAGATAACACAGAGAATAGAGAGCTGGAGAATTATAAAATCATTTTTATACTATTTATTCGAAGAATGTCACCATAACTCTGCCAAGAATTTTGAATGAGGCTTCGGAGATCCCATACAGTATTGACAGAAGCTTATAGTTTAATAGTTGATCGGTTCCCAAACTAATCGCACCTTTGTCCTGGAACTGTTGCAAGAAAACATTCTCTTCTCTGGCTAAGGATTGTCCCCTCGTTTATACAGTGCTCCCCACTTGGACTTTATTTATTATTAGACAAATATGCATCAAAGAACCTAGCATTGATATTAGCATATTATTAAGTGAGACCGCCTTCGATTCTTATGCTATTGGAGAAGTGTATCAGAAAGAACAAGTAACAATTATCCCAAATCGTTTTTCTAGAGCCGATATTTTGCTTGAAAGTTTGTCAGAACCGGCTGAACCCCATTACTGGGTGGGATAACCCCCTTACAAGCTAAAGGATTAGCATCAAGTGGTAGTATGGAAAAGTTTTTAGTTCTTTTTAGACATATTGTGCTATTAACACAACAGAAATATAAACAACACTTAATATATATACAAATCAACACGAAAAACTAGAAATTCATTACAGTACTTCAAGACTATAGACAAGTTTTTCACACCCAAGAGGTAAATTCGAATTTCAAGCGTGAAGTGGTAGAAGTGAGTTTTTTGTTGTTGATGAGTGAAATTAAGTAAAAACTTATATTAGAAAATAGGAGTGATGATTATTTTATGATTTCTGTTGATGAAAGTTGCCTATAATTTTTTTACAAACTGCGCGCCTGCATTTAGTCCTTTTGTATTCGTTACTTGATACAGTGTCATCGCAGCTGATAGTAACGCTAGCGAGAAAGCGCGCGTGAAGAGTTTGCAGCAACGCCGATATTAAATAAAGAAGCCAGTTAAGGACGTAAGCCAATTTAACGTCCAAAAGCAACCAAGACAAGCAGAGTGCCGTCGTAACGATGAAATCGATTTTATTCGCCGTGTACAGCAAACAACAACAGCGTAACGAAAGTCTAAAGCGCAAACATTGAACAGCGATGACACAGACCGATCGATAGAACCTTAATCTATATAACTTTAAAATGAAATTTATCGCTGTAATTTCTCGCCGACGTTACGCCGATATAGATTAAGCTATCAATAAAAGGGAATTATCCTTTGTTGAAGTAGAAGACAGAAGAATTGTCGCTGCTACAAGCGTGTCCAAAATAATGTGTCCGAGGTAAAACGTATTACAAATGGATTTGAACGTACTAAGTAAAATTGTGTCACATCGAATACAACATACGCCTTATGATCCTTATGTCTCTAAAAACAGCAACAACAACGTAACGCTTATCGTACAAACTCGAAGTGGTCCAAATGTTCGGTAATATAAAACGTAATTAACGTATTTACAGTCAAAATGAGCATAACTGAAAAGTTTCGCAATTAACGATGAGTGGCATTCATGTTGGATAATAAGTGAGGCGTAGGTATTTTTTCTATCTTATTGATCTCATAGTGTTCGGAATAGTTTTGTATGTAAAATAGTATAAAGTAGTAGGAGAGCGCAGACAATTTGCCTTATTTTGCGTAGGAACAATACAAATTAGTTGTATCTATGTAATTTATGTAGTTATAGGTTACATTTCTTACACGTAGAACCCCGTTGCTTGGCAGAAGGGCGGTCAGGTATTACACGGTTGGTTGATAATTATAGCAGTGCTGTACTATTAGTAGCTTGGAATACGTTGATTAGATCGCAGCGTTGTAGTTGGGCATGTAGACGTTATGATGACTTTGAGAACGAAGGCGTAGGTGACGCTATTAAACGTGACAGCAAGGACGATAAGGATAGTGACGAGATGAGGCTTTTACATTACGGCGTTACGAAGTTAATTACATGCGCGACTTTCTTTGTAAATCTCTTTATAATAGTGTGATGTAATAATATAATTTAACCGCTTTCGTTACTTCCTTGATTATCGTTACACATATATATATATCATCCTTTCTTTATTTATTTTTCCACATTTTATTTTTTATTATTATTTTTAATCGTTTAATGTTTCGCAACACTTTTATTTTATTTATTATATATTTTTTATTATATTATATATATATATATTTTTTTTGCTGTAATTTATTTGCGATAAAATCGTTGATTATACAAACGCCAATCTCTGTATAAGTGGGAATACGAATGTTAAGACGATAGTTGTTAATATATAATATACGAGTATATATAGAGACTAAAATATATAGGAAATACAAATTTCATTGATATGGCTGATTTGAGTAGTAGACGAAAAAAAAACGAAGCGTTGTAATTCCTTTGTTAGCCGAAAATTAATGTGAAATGCAAAAGTTAAATTTCCTTCGATTGAAGGCTTTTAGAAAATTAGTGAAATAATAACATTTTTCTTTGGTCAATTGAAAAAAGTTGAAGTTTGGGAGAAACGTCGAAAAAGCGTCAAATACGAAGCATATATTTTGGCAATGCGTTGTCGTAATTGCGTAGATTTTTGTTGATAATTTACTGAGATCGTTGGTGTTCAAAATAAAACTGTATATATTCAGTCTTTGATTTTTTGTTTGATTTTTATCAAAGCACAAACCTTGGCGCTGTTGTAATGCTGTTTATTGAAGGTGTCGGGGTCGTAGCTAGTGGCGAGGATGACGGTGAACGCAGCGGTCTACGTGGTGTGGCAAGATGAGTACGATAGTGATGAACGCGACGTGCTGGACCATCCACAAAGTTGTTGTTTGAGCGCGAAGTGTTGCCCTTAACGATATGATCGTTATTAGTGTTGGGTGATGCTGCAATTGACGATGACGGAGACAGCAACGATGGAGTTGACGGCAAGACGCTTTGACTTGTTGTTGTTGTTGTTGTTGTTGCTGTTGATGCGGCACTAATGTGACGACATATATAACATATACATATATATAGGTATATATAAAAAAGAATCAAGTCGGCATAAATTTAATTTCTGAGTATCTAATTGGTAGAAGTGATAGTTTTGGATAGATTTATAGAATTCATTTTATATGCAAACATTATCGTAGCGCAGGGGCAACATCGGCTGATTGGTCTATTTCGAAGGGGGTCGGCCATATTTTTTGCAAATTTCTACTTATTCCAAGTGTGTTATGTGTGATTTTTGCATGAATTTGGAAAAATTGTGTGTTATATTAAATATATAATTGGATTAATCTAAAAATAAAAATGGAAATGAAAAACAAATACAACAGAAGATATACAGAGTTGAAGGTATAACACAAATTTACTAATTATTTTTGCCGCCTACCTCCGTGTTGTCTTACTTTCATTAAATTATTAAGCTTTCCTCGCTGATATTTCTTTAATTTTTTAATATTATTGGTTACAAGTAATGCGGTCTGTGATTATTTTGGTAGTAGAGGAATGCGTATTTGGATTCATTGACTTTGAGTTAACGAATTAAATTCAACTATGTTTGTAAGCTGGGCTTCTTGCGATCGATTTTAGTTTGTTTAGTGTTAAACTTATTTATGCGAAATCCTCATTCTTTTAAGATTGCATTCTTGCGATATCAATTTTCTTTTAATAATTATATCTGCAAGTAAATACAAACATTTGTTTAAGTCAGGATAAGTGTTAACCAAGAGAAATTTAGTTATTACGAAAAATTTTACGTTACAGCCAACAAGAGTTATTAATAAATATTCCTGGTGATAGTAAGGTACAAAAGTAATTTTTTGAGATTAATTAATACAAATGAAGAGTTAGATTTTAAGGGACTAAAGCTTAGGAGAAGCTTAAGGCTGTTAAAAATGCCAGTTCAGACTTTCTTGTAGTTATTTTCGAGTATTGACAAAGGGATAATCTCTTTATAAAGACCAACCCAAACTCAGGCGACTGCACACATACGCACCCATGCCAATAACACATCACTTCATATTTACTTACATTCTCACATACACTCAAACAACCACACTGTTGCTATTTCTAGTAATCCTTCGCTGTTGCTACTGCTAATGCCGCGGTGAACTCACCTGTTGTGTTGTGAAGTTGCTGGTGCCGATGGCGGTGCAGGCAAATAGCGTTGAACTGAAAGTGGACCGTTAGCGGCAGCCTCCTCCTCATCGCTGTCTTCCACTGGCTCAATTGTCACTGTGGATGAGCTACCAGTCGGTGGTGCAGCGCAAATGCCACGTGTCAAGTGTGCATTGGTGCCAGCAATACCACGTGTTGCTCTGGTGCTGAACTCGTGATCAAATTGCTCGGCTTCTTCCTCATCAAGGTTTATGAATTCCTGACGTTCCTCCAATTGACCTGAACGTAAATCTTGTTCTTTTTCGATGATGTGTGCACGGTCACCAATGTGATGACCGATAGCCATTTTCTTAACGCCCGAACGTGAGTCTTGCACAGATTTGCGCGTTTCACGCACGCCGCCGGGTCCGGTTTTTGTGCTGCTTGTTGCCTGATAGTACTGAGGACGACCATCAGGACCGGACGACATAGAAATCACCGAACTGGAGCAGAACGAACCGCTTCCATTTGGTGAGCCCATATCTAATATTAATAATAGATTTATGAGAAAAAAAACATATTTTTTAAATTAATTTCTTTTTTTATGTGAATTGTTCATCTTTGTGATAGTTACCTGCAGCTAAAAGTCGATTCATATTCGGCATAGCGGGAAATGATGGAAAGAAACCACCCAAGCCCATAGGCTGATTACGTTCCATTAGAGCATTGTGCTGGAAGCCGCTATCGAAATGCGAAATCATATTGAAGGGATCCGGCATCACTGAGTTCATCAGACGATTCATCGAACGCATCTGCATATTCAATGCATTCATGTGGCTACTGCAAAAGGACGAATTTCAGCGAGAAATTGTGATTTTTTTTACAAAACTTTTTTTTTTTATAGTTCTTCTCATTGCTTACTTAAACGGCTCACCAGAATTCGCAAGTGCATTCGATTTTCTATTCATTGTTCTTTGTACCAATGATTTCATTCAAAAATCTATATGTTTTTGTATATTTATTTATTTGTACAGAAACATTCAAACAGGCATTAGGACAGAATGTGTTAGTTGACTGTTCTGCGAGCTTGACACAAAAAATAGCATACTAGTATTGAAATTCAGGAATTTTCGATAAGCATGCCCCCTCTGATCGACCAAAACACAATGTGAAAATTCGAATTTGAAAAAAAAAATCTAAATTATAATTACCTTATGGCAGAAAACAAAATTAAACCGGGAATGTTCTGGTAACCCTATATCCCGACCCTATGAACCTAACACGACACGAGTGATCATTCTAGAAAGGGACACGGAAAATACGCAACAAATGCATTTATTCGATTCGTCCTAAGCCATCAATCGATTTGTTGCAAGTGGCTATGCTGCTGCGCTGTCACAGTTGACCGTCGCTGCCGCAAATCACGCATTACTGTTAATTGCACCAAAGCATGTGAATTTCTTTGTGTGCGTGTGTATGAATGTGCAAGTATGTGGCACAACTACACAAGCAGCGCTGCCAGCGTCAGCGTTAGGACGCCTCCGCCGCCGGAGCACCCCACATATTTCAAAAACTGTGGCAGCAAATATTTGTTTATTGATATTTTCATATGCCTATATTTTTATTATTTTTCTCCTCTTCCTTTGAACACAGAGTGCACACAACTTCTACGCATTTTTCAATCCATTTTCACGAAATTTCCACGCCCCAAGTACAAGTTGTATATGTATATGAAAAATGCTACTTACGTCATAATGTCATCATCGAATTCGCCCATTGATAAACCGAACATTTTTAATTAATTGTTTACTTTTTCACTGATTTCTTGTCTTCTTGTTAGGTTTCCGTTTATTGTAATAATTAACAAACGTTTTACTTCGTTTTTCCACTTCTTCAATGCTTGATGAATACTGTCTTAATGGCGATGCCAGGTTGTAGAAAATTTTCGAAGATTTTTGTATTACAGTATAATCAGTGTTGGCAGCATATGAAGGGCTGCCAACGTGATTAAAATTTAAATATCGTTAGAGACCCAGCACTTTATTTACAATAATATCTCCTTTTTTACATTTAAGTATAAACATTTAAACTAAATATATTAGACTGTTTTTGAAGTGAATGGAATACCAAGAGATTCGAGGAAAATAAGTAACCCCAAAGTGATCTGTTATGCATACTAGTGAGAAATATATCATCACATGTGTGAAAACTATGAATATTCATAGATATTTCCAACAGCCGGCCTTAGAGTTCGAACCAAAATTCGAGGGTGGCGACGGTTCTGACATGGAGTTGGCTAATTGATACCAATGTCGGAAGGACATACTGTGTAGCAGATGCCTAGAATTTGTCAATTTGCTCAACTTTATAAGCGGTCTGAGTTGGCTTCAACCCATCCGGACATCCAAATTCAGCCAATGTTTTCAGCTAGCGAATTTTAGGACGGGGCGACACCCAGTATCTCATATTTAGGCCACCACTTTCAGTTTCTTCGAGCATGAAGAGTATTACGATGTCAGCATGAACGATATCAACCTTTTTTCTGATTATTTGTTTTGTACGACTAATGTGCTTATCGCTGCACAAATGTTTTTCTTTCTGTTTTAAGTTTGATAAAAGCTGTTGTTGATTTTAAAATTGATTTACATGAGAGTCTTCCCTATACTGCATTAAAAAATGAATTTTATTATATATAACTATTTCAAAGACATATGTAGTTGTATGAATTAAATCCTCTCAACCAACCAAGAGCGCAAGTTAGGCACACTGGAGTAGACACCCGGGTAACCAGCACGGCCACAACCTGCACCCCAAGAGACAATACCAGCCAGCTTTCCATTCACCAGCAACGGACCACCTGAATCGCCTTGACAAGCATCACGACCGCCTTCCGGCACACCAGCACAAATCATGCGGTCCGTAATATTATAAGGCACAAACTTCTCGGCGCAATCGTCATTGTCAACAATAGGCACCGTCACCTCCTGCAGCACGCTAGAAGTACTGCCGCCCTCAACGAGTGTACCCCAACCCGTAATCGTGGCCTTTTCGCCAGCTAGTGGCACTGCGCTGGCCAATTCAACAGGCTTCACTGTTGCGCTGTAGGTCAGGGCCTCTCTAAGTGTTATCACAGCGACGTCATAGTCATTTGTATTACCATCGTAGAGCTCATGACGTTCAACGCTGGCAGCGCTAGCCGTCTTGCCACCGCTTAAGGTAGTACTGCCATAAACGATGCCATAGTAACCACCCAATTTCGGACGGATGCAGTGAGCCGCGGTGACAACTTTGTTGGGTGCCACCAAACTGCCGCCACAAAGCGTGCTGCCAAACAGTGTTACGCCCACTTGATGTGGATGCACAGTAATGTTCGTATATGAACCTCCAACAATTCGACCGCTGTACGATATCGGGGGCAAAACATGACCGATAGCGCTAGTGGCAAATAAAACGACACAAAATCCAAGTAAAAACATTTTCGCTCTGAGTCCGCTGGAATCGATCTAAATCCATTTTGCGTTCTTGGCTGGATTTTATACCGAACGATCGCCATAGTCATTGTCGTAAATCTTGTCGGTTGTTATTTTAACTTTATTGCCAGTTTTATTACAATAACATAATGATTAATTTAATTCCAAGAACAAAAGACGTTAATTTGGTTCGAACGATAGAGGTTACTGTAGCCTAATGGTACATTAATTTGAAGTAAATTGTTTTGCGTAACGTAGCGGCTAATCAGAGCCTCTGTTAAGCTTTGAGAAATAATGTATGCCTACCATATGACCCGTAACCTAAATATATCATTAACATATATCTATATCAATATTCATTCTGGAACATACAGTGTGGATGATCGATGCCGAGCAGTGTAGTTTTTTTTGTACAGGGCAGCGTGAAAAAATTGTGTGTTTTAGGTTCAGGGCATCGATTGAGCATGTACTTACATCACCGGTCTATTACCTAAATTATATACGGCACCGCTTGGTCCTCAATCCACTACATATACATATATGCTGTGCATTAAAGTTTAATAACCCAAGGTAAACCAGCCATTTCTTTATGTGCATTATAAATTTTTGGGTAGCTTTCAGACAGAACTCACTAAAAGGAATATTACCAATAATTAAATTAATAGCTTTATGATATGGTGTGGCTATCATAAAAGTATTTGACTTGGCCCAGTGAAAAACCGAACTTGAGAGCAGTTTTATTACTACTTAATACTTTTATTACAGATTCATAAAGAACTTGTATGTTAAGAATCAGACTTTAACTTTTTTAGATTGATTAGAACAACTTTCGATCCGAGCACTACAAATTATAATATGTATTCAGTCCCAACAGACAGTTTAAAAAACATCACTAAAATCTTCAACTTATCCCGATTTACAAAACTTTTCTTTGTTCATAAAAAAAAAATTATATAAAATCACAGAAATTTTACAACCTGATACAAAAACATATAGCTTAGTTTTGAAATTATTTAGTTTACTTTTCGATAAACAATGGACAAAGGTTCCATACAGTTTATACAGTTATATCTTTCACAGTTATAACAGTTATATCATGCTTTACGGTTATCGCCGCTGACAATCTGTATCAAATTTTTATAATCATTGATTTTTATCAAACTTTTTGGCTTTTTTTGGCTATGAACGCCATATTACAAACGTATTTTTATGTAAAATTTTAATCTCAAGTGGCCAATTTCTTTTAATAAATATATGATAAGGCTGTTAAAAACAGAGAAAGTACGTCAGTTCAGACTACTGCAAGCTCTACTATTGCAATCGAAGGCTGTTAAAAACAGAGAAAGTACGACAGTTCAGACTACTGCAGGCTCTACTATTGCAATCGATAAATCTAGAAAATAGCCAAAAATATTTCCGCCGATAGCTAACATGCAAAAAAGCCATTACTATTTAGATACACACGGAAAGATATTATACACCAATACGATGACCTATTTCTCAATGGGGGAATGGATTTAAGGCACAGGCTACATTCCTCCCTGTGTCCTTAGGACGAACGAATATATATATATATATATATATATATATATATATTCGTTCAAATTCAAATTCAAAATGAATTTGAATAAGTGGTTTGAATGGATGTTATTCCGCCCGGTGAGCAGATCCCACCGGTTCATGCCAAATTAATGGACAAGTTTATGAGGAATATGTGATTTTATCTCCAATAGCAAAGCCAAAGTAGTATTTTCAGTCGGCAAGCACTGTGAAATACGGTTCTAGAAACGCGCCCGCTGTTTATGCCTACTCAATTCACTTCAACAGATTGTATTATTTTTCCAAACCAACAAAAACAACTAAAGATTATGTTAGGTCCAGATTTATGGTTCATGAATCTAAAGATATCACCACATTTGTACCGGATTTATGAATCATGAGCCTGAAGATATACACCAACTTGTTATCTGGCAATAACTCAACAGTTCATGACGGACTTTATTTATACAAAAGTGAAGTCAAGATGAAAAAGTCAACAGTGTGCAAAAAAAAGTCAAGTATAAGATGAAAAAAATATAGTCAGCTTATTTAACTCGCCCTTATTTGCAAAATATATAATAACATAATTATTTTTTGGCTTGTCTTATACTGTCTTATACTGCCTTGGCCTTTTTTATATATGCTGAAACAAATATCCCCCGGGAACGGAATAAATTTGAAATTTACGAAATTTGTATTCGTTCTTGTTTCGCTGTGATACAAGGGCACAAGAGGTACTTCTGAATAAAATTTTCAGTCGCTAGTCATGCAAAGGTATTTTTCACCATACCTTTTTTCTGCAGGCAATACATTGTCCTACTACACATATTTTTCGACGATTTTTACTCGCAAACTTACAATAAGTAATAAATAAATATATTTACAAATACACACAAATAACGAACGATAAAGCAAAAATAGTGTACAAATTCCACTTCTCAACGCAACACAACAGTGTTGTTAAGAACCTGCAATCATCGCACTCGCTGCCTTAAGCACTAGTTTTGTATTTTTCGTCATCTTTCCCGCCAATATCGTGCGCGAATTCACGAAAAATCAGTCAGTGTATACAAAAGTGATTTTAAGGAGGAGAACAAAAAGGATAAGAAAGATAACAATAATTTCAAAGTTATGAGCAACAGAGTGGAGAAAGCAACGACTGCAAGTAAAAAAGTTGAAGACGGCATTGCATCAAATCCTAAATGTTCGAGTGCGGAAAAAACAAGCGCAAAAAAGTTGGTGCAAGCGCGTCTACCCTTCAAAATTATCGCGTCAGCCACAGGTGAGTCTGACGATGGTGCAGCCGAAGTCACGGAGAAGCGCAAACGTAAATTATCTTATGAAAACGAAATCAACACAGCTGAGCTCGAAGCTGCGGAAAATTGTAAGGAAAATATGGAGGTGATGGTCACAAAGAAAGTCAAAACCGCTGCTAACGTCAACGATATTGTTGACATAGATGATAGTGATGATAATCAACAAGCAGCAGTGGAGGAAAGTAAAGAAGATCAGTCCATTAAACGAACTCCGAAACATGCAGCAAAGGAAATACAAAGCAGCGGCAGAGCGAACGTCAATCCTAAGGAAAGTGAAATCGTCGTGGCAAGTAATGAAAGTGAGGTCAAAGGCAAAGAAACTTCAAAAGTGGCTATGAACGTAGCAGACAATAAATTCGAAGAGACCAAAAAAACTCCAAATCATCGAACGCAAAAAGATAACGCTGCTTCAACCAAGAGTAGTGCAGCTACAACACCGCAAACACGCAAAGACAAAAATGCAGCGCCAAAAATGAATAATGATGAAGAAAAGAATAGGCAGAACAAGCGAAGGAAATCGCTGAGGAACTATACAAAAGCAACAGTGCCAGCAACAGGTAAGTACGAAGCACCGAACACAGATTCAAGCGATGGCGTAGAAGCCATCGAATCTTCAATCAAACCACATAAGCGTTTAAAAGTAACCGAAGCCGATGATAAGACTGGAGAGGTGGCGAAAAATGCTGAACCTACCGAAACTTATTCGATAGCTTCATCCAGTGATGACGACGATGTTGATGATGAGGAGAAGGATGTGAAGACAACGAACACAGGAACACCAAAACTTGAAGTGCCCAAGAGCAATGATTCGGAGGCAGCAGAAAATGCGAACGAATCAATGACAAAAGTTGGTAAAAACCTCACGCCAAAGCAACAAAAGTTGTTTGAACAGCGTCGCAAGGCACGTGAGGAGAAGGAGCTCAAACTACAGCAGGAGCGAGAGCTAAAACAACAGGAGAAGGAGCAGCGCGAGTTGGTCAAGAAACGTGAACGGGAACAACGCGATGAACAGCGGCGTAAAGAGCGGGAAGAGAGGGAGGAGCAGCGACGTAAAGAACGCGAAGAAAAGGAGGAACAGCGTCGTAAAGAACGTGAAGAGAAGGATGAACAGCGACGTAAGGAACGTGAGGAAAAGGATGAACAAAAACGTTTAGAACGTGAGGAAAAGGAGCGCAAACGTGTAACCGAGCAGGAGGCCAAGAACGAGGAAAAACGAAAAAAGGACCAAGAGAAAGAGGAGGCCGAACTGAAGAAGAAACGCGCCGCGGAAGCTTTTACGAAATTCTTTGTACAGAAGTCAGTCTCGCGTGTCTCGATTAGCGGCGAGCAATTGGAAGATGGGATTGAGGCTAAACAATTAGCCTTCCAGCCGTTTCAAGTGAAAGGCGATATGAAATTGGCTCCCGTCAAACGTAAAACGATTAGTACGGAAGCGATCAGTAGGCTGGATAGCTATTTGCTGCAGCATAGCGAGCCATCAAGTGAGGAATTGGATAAAGAGTTGCCACTATCAGCGTTGTACCTCAGCGAATTGCGTGCAGGAAAAATCACTCCCAGCAAATGGTCACCACGGCCGTTAACAGAAACCGTTGACGATTATATACAGATTGTGGGTGAGTTTTCGTCAGAAGTCTCCTATGGGTTGTTTAAATTTAATGTCCACTCATTTAATGTCCAACAGAGGATGATCTGGCCCGTGTTGGCCAAGTGATTGATGATGAACAAAAACCAGCGGTTGAACATTGGCGGGCAAAATTCTTCAAGTTCGATGAAAATCGTCGGCCGCCCTATTATGGCACTTGGCGCAAGAAGACAACTTGTATTAGTGCGCGGCGACCCTTCGCACAAGATACGGTAATTAGCATTGCTAGCGACCTTACCAAAATTTATCTTAACTCCTTTTCTCATTCGCAGCAATCCTTGGACTACGAAGTCGACTCAGATTTGGAATGGGAGGAAGAGGAACCGGGCGAGTCGTTGGACGGCTCAGGCGATGAAAAAGACAAAGAATCGGAGGACGATGACTACGAAGTGGACAACGAGTGGTTCGTGCCGCACGGCCATTTGAGCGATGAGGAACTACAGAATGATGAAGAATTCGATGATGGCAATACTCGCGAAGCTCAAAAGGCCAAATTGCAAATCCTCCAACAGGAATTTGCACAGGAGATGCGCAAGGAAACGAAGAAGATTAAACCGCGACTTATTGGGTGCATTTGGGTCGATGCGAATGGCAATAAGCCAGTGGATTGTCCAAATATTATTTGGGAAACACTCAATAAACGCGCATTGCTCTGTGCTGGACCCATCACATTGACGGAACCGAAAATAGAGCCGCTCAAAATTGAATCTAACTCCCCGCCAGTCGAAAAAGTGAAGCCTATCGTGCTAACAACAGATTTGCAAAAGGCGCTCATACGCCTCATGCATGGCAACCGGCATTCGAGAAACTTCTTGATCAATGAATTCCTCGCCTATCTGGCTGCACATGTAGAAGCCATTAAAGCCGGTGAGGCTACGCTGCCGTCGAAGGCAATGCTGCGCGAACGAATCGATGAATTCGCCGAATGGAAGGTCTTAGAACTCTCGGAGCTCAAAAACACAGCAACAACAACAACGAGCAATATCATGAACAGCACCAAAAAACTTAAGAAACCCAAAAAGATGCTTTGCTGGATTGTGTCTGACGAAGTGCTGAAACGTTTAGAGTTGGCCGACCTGGCGATTAAGAATACTTGGAATTATGTAACGCCACCGAAGTGGACAAGAAACACTGAAACAAAGAGGGAAGACAAGACGCCGGATTTGAAAGAATGCGAAGACAGCGAAGTGAATAAAAGCGAAGTAAGGAAAGCAGAAAAAGCGAAAAAGTGTAAACCAGTTGGCATTACAAAGTTCACGAAGTTGCTAACGCCGGATGAGCGTAAAAAACTAACAACGAAGGAATGCACCGACTCTCGCACGACCAGCTCAAGCACTTCCACACCTGTTCGTATGAACCAAACAAAAAAACGCGTGCCCTTATTAATGTCTGTGCCGCGTGGCGAGAAAATTCCTACGGCCGCTAAAAACGCGCTCATCAACCAATTCCTCAAAAAAGGTACGGCGACGCCATTGCCGGTTATCATTGACAATGTGTCCACGACGAAGCCTGTGATCCAGCAAACGTCCCCCTCTGTGACGGACGATGACGACATTATCATGATAGACTAAACTCGGTGACTGTCTTTATTATATGTCCTTATAGCTTACGTAAGAAAGATTTTTTTAACAAACGCACCATTAATAAATCATATTTTGTGCAATATTTGTATTTATTTATAACTTGCTTCTTTCGCTCGACTCTGAATAGATGAATAGCCGTCCAGTGTAATCGAAGGGTAATTGACTGACTTACTTAAATCGAACGAACGAGTGGCAGGTGCATTCAATCATTTCGCACATCATTAGTGGCGGTGCTCGTGCTGAAGAAGGGAGTTCGCGTCAGAGCCCTACACAAAGTGATTAAAACCGCAATCGGATGCATGATTTGGTTGAGCTGACACTTAATGCGCTACTTTGCGGTTGCAGCTACATTTAGACAACAAGTTTGAGCATTCTCCATCTGCCACTGTTTACTGTTAGTAAGCGAACCAATTAAGTACGCACTGGCCTAAATACGGTATTACGGCACGTTAGTTATTGTATAGTCAATCGAGGCATTGCCGGAATGTGTGAACAGCACAATGTCAAGTAGATTAAGAATGTGTATAGAAATAGGTATAGTATAGGGGAGAGATGGGCGTACACTGATGTGGGACGGCCATCGAGACCGATATTACCATGGCTCCGACATGGTGTAGAAAGAAACCAATCTCGCTGACATAAACAGGCATCAGTGACTTTGCCTCCTCCTAGGATTGGGATTTTTCTGGGATGGATTCCAGGTAGGATACGGTAATTGTTATTGTTTTAGAAGAATTTCCATATGGGGTTGAAAAATTTAATATTGTCGGTTCACACGGTAATCAAACCAACGCAGCCATTGATGACCAAGAATACCTAAAACTTTGATACGGTGCTCACGCTGGAGTACAGATTATACAAATTTCAGCAAAATTAATAATAATGTAAATACATAAAATAATGTACCACACAATGCACACCGTAGCGCAACACAGATTATCCTCAATTGTTGCCATACAAATGCAAAATGACAAGTCAACCAAAGCCAATTAAAACAATCAGTCCCAATCATCGTACGGTGGTTGTGAATGACAATCGCAGTGAATGACGGACTATTGACCACCCCAACTAAGGCCCACTACACTTACACGCATAGCGTCCGAAGGCGCTAATCTTTGATATAGACTGTCATCGACGGCGTTCGGCGTTCACGTTAACGTTAAGCGGCGGCTCTCAGATCAATAAACCTGGCGATTGCGGCCAACGCCACCGCTGCCATTGCGCACCACTGAAATGAAATTGTTAAATAAAGTTGAGATGACGACTCGTCTCACAGAAAGTTATGTCAGTCAGTGATTGGCGTTCAAACGGTAAAAAACGCGGCGTGCATATGTCACGCAATGCAAAAGTGCAACAGAAACTACTACTGACGGAAGCACAAACAACAACATAAGCTGCCGAAAAAAGGTTTCGTTAACAGCGTCGTGAGATTAACCAAGACCGCCTGTTAAACCATTAAACGATAAACTTATCGGCGTTAAAGCGCCTTTTGTTTTTTGCAACGGTGCACAGGTGTTGTTAAAAACAACTGCAAAACAGGAAACGAAGATAGTTAATTATAATTGTACAAAGTGCCCAATAAGTGGAAATCAGATTGCAAAATCAAAATTGCGGCCACTGTCAGTCTCAATAACAGTAAATCCACTAACGAAAAGAAAATAGTTGCAGCTCGAATATCGGCAGGAGAGGTAAGGTAAAGCATCTTACATAGGACAAACTTCCGCCATGTCCGCGCCAATGTCGCTACTTCATGTACGTCCTTTAAAGCCAAAGCTACAGGAGATTGCCATAAATGAACTGAACGAGGTGCCTCATCGCGTAGACGAGGATATCGAAACATTGCGCCAGTGGGTGCTAAAGCTGCCGCACTTACGCGCTTGTACCGATAAACAGTTGTTGGTTGCGTTTCTGCGCGGCAGCAAATTCAGTTTCGAGAAGGCAAAACAGAAGATCGATCGTTTCTATACGCTACAAGGAGCCATACCGGAGGTCTTCAATGACCATCGCGTTGTTGACGATCCAATGACACTGGATATTATACGCATGGGGTGAGTATTAAGATGCAAGTACAAAATAAAATTCGTCAAATGAGCTTAAGGTGATAACCGGAACGCGCTTACGATTCGATAATTGGGAAGAAAGAATGTGTCGCGCGCATCGCTATAGCAGAGCCAATATGAGTATATGACAAGAAAATTAAATAATCAGAGTGAATTTGAGTATAGGTGGAAAGAAAAGCCTAAAAAGCTGACTGCAATTTAAATTTGGTTAGATTAGAGTTAGCACTCTGGCCAATAAGCTACAATTCGGGTACCCCGCGGTTCGTTCACTTTTTCTTAACTTCTTATAGACTTTCAAATGTCAAAACCCGCCTAGAGTTAAACTCAGCTACTACCGATAGGATGTGTAGAAATTCGGCTTCATTGTTTCGCCCTCTTCTTTGTAGAAGCAACTCATTGTGTATAACCTACATACCCACTAATATCTTCATTTGAGTAAGAGAATATGTGTTTCAAAAGGAACTACCAGTAGCTATTATACAATACTCTAGAAATTGCAACTAACGAGAGGTAACGATGCTCCTCGTCCTCTAGTTATCTTAACTAAATAAAATATGAGAATATATCGTATATCTATCAATTTATAAATTTATGAATATGTATATATATATTGAACTAATCAATTAACATAGTGCTTTTTCCAATTCCAGTGTAATTTTGCGCATACCACTCGCCGAGGATGACACTGGCCCATGTGTCACTATCATACGTGCCGGTTCGTATGATACGAATAAATATAAGTTCCAGGACATCATACGCGTTGGTTCCATGTTTGGTGAGATTATGATGTTCGAAGACGATAATGCCACTGTCAGTGGTTATTTGGAGATTATGGATATGACTGGAGTTACAGCAACGCATTTGTTTGCTCTACAACCAGATTTGTTGCGTAAATTCTCCGTCTATGCGGATGAGGCTATGCCTACGCGTCAGAAGGGCATACATTTTATTAATGTGCCAAATGCCTTTGAAAAGGGCTTCAATACGTTACGCTCGTTCTTTCCAGCAAAGATTAAGAAAAGAGTAAGTTTCGAAATACACAATTTGGAATGGAGAGTTCGTTAAATGCGTTGCTTACTGTTACTTTAGATCTCCGTTAGTTCCGATCCGGCGGCAATATTCGAGCGCGTACCACGCGAGTATTTGCCCGTGGAATACGGTGGCACTAATGGCACTATGAAAGACATAACAAAACGCATGGAGGAAAAGGTGATGGACTATCGTAAATACTTTTTAGAAGCACTTGAATATGGCGCAGAGGAAAAGCTACGCGAAAGCGGCAATACCTTCAACTATAAAAGCTATTTTGGCATTGATGGTTCATTTAGAAAGTTGGATATTGATTAAAGACACGATCGGCTTAGGGAAATGTGTTCTTAGGTTAGTGAATGTGTACTTAGTTAACCATGGTATATTGTTGTTATATATTGAATTTCAAAGGTCTATTGCACTTTAGACAAGTTCTTATACCAGGCACTTGCTAACGTTTAGCAACAAGCTTTATCTTATCTTTGAAAATTATATAAAATACTGATATTTTTAAAAACTAAATTATAAAATCGAAATCTAAAATTGATTGTTTCTATACCCAGCGCGCAAAGTATCCAGAACTCTATACAGGTCTTAATGGGAGTAAGTGATGAGGTAGGTTAGTGGAGTAGAAGTGTGGAATTTTGTAACTTCCAACACCACCGAACGGTAATGGCCCGCACATTGGTATTATGCGTGTGGTCATCTATGATCTATATGTGTACCGCATGGAGGATATCAATCGTGCTAGTCTGCTCATGAGCCATATTACGCTCTGTGAAGATGACTATGCAATAATTAATGATGTAATGCCATGCTAATTTTCTACAACTATCTCCGAGTTATGCCAAAAAAATTACCGAGAAGACGCTGCCGTCACGGCTCAAGGCAAACCATTTCTATAACATACCCGGTGGTTTGGTTTGCATTTTCAATGTCTTCAAGCCAATGAGAAATTACAGTCAGACCAACGCGGAGGGAGAACCTGTTCGGTTTGGAAGGCTCGTTTAGGAAGTTAGATGTAGACTGAATAATATCCAATTATATATGTATGTACGTGTAATGTTGAACACTAAACTCAAAGGGTTAGTAGGATAGGTTATTATCAAATCAGTTTATGATTTCAGAAATTTCTTTATCAAAACAACGCGACTGAAGTCTGATAGCGTCGTTGATATTCAATCAATAATAAGTATTGCCAATAGAATGGAACGCTCAATTTAGTCTGCCTGAGCGTGTCAGTAGTATTACACCTCCTAGCACTTAGAGAACAAAATGGCACTGCAAATTCGACCACTCAGCGCTGAACTACAAGAGGCAGCCAAAACGCAGGTCTTCGAGGTGCCCGAACGCATTGAAGCGGATTTGAAGGCACTGAAGACATGGATCGCACAGCAGCCACACCTGAAGGCGCGTACGAATGATCAGTTTTTGATTGCATTTTTACGTGGTTGTAAATACAGTTTGGAGCGCGTCAAGTCAAAGTTGGATCGGTACTATACCCTGCGCTCAAAGTACCCGGACTTGTTCACGACTTACGATGTTCAGAATGCGCGTTTTCGTGAGATTCTCAGATTGGGGTGAGTTAAGATATGCCCGCAGATATGGTGCAATATATGTATTTTCGAAATTCATCCTGTTTTCATACAGCGCGTACCTTGTGCTACCCACTCCACTCAATGGAAATGGACCACGTTTGGCGATGATGCGCAGTTCGCATTACAAACCGGAAAAGCATGGCATTACGGAAATTATGCGATTGATGAATGCTATTCATGAGATCATGTTCATAGAAGATGACGCTATAATCTACGGTTGCGCTTTCATTATGGACATGAAAGATGCCACGGCAGCGCACCTTTTCCAGATAACGCCAAGTTCAGCAAAAAAGCTTACCGTATTCTCCGAGGAAGCTATTCCCCTGAGACCAAAAGCTTCACATTTCATCAACACGATCGCCGGATTTGAGCAGGTCTTTAATATGTTCAAACCAATGATGTCAAAGAAGCAACAAGACAGAGTATGTGTTCCTAAATTATGCCTAAATTATGGTTATCACCCAATTTCTTTCCTTTACATATAACATCGCAGCTCTATGTGCACGGGAATAAAATGGAATCGCTGACTACGCATATACCTCTCAAATATCTGCCCAAGGAGTATGGTGGCGAAAATGGCACAACAGAAGAGATCATCGCCTACTGGGAGAGGAAATTTGATGAGTACAGCGATTACTTCAAGGAGAATGCCAACTATGGTACAGACGAGAAACTGCGTCCCGGCAATCCTATTGATTTCGATGGACTTTTCGGCATCGAGGGTTCTTTTAGGAAACTAAATGTGGATTAAACGAAAGGCATTGCTAAATTAATTCAATGCGCTATGTATTCAAATGTAGTTGAGGTACATTTATAACGTCATAAAAAGCGATTAACAGACCAAGGTCGTAAGAGAGTAACTAACCTTTAAAAAAAAATGGCAAAAAGCCCCATAAACAAAACAACAAAAACAAAAAGAGTTTTAATTTATCTCTATTTAAGACTGTAATTTGTGCTGCAAAACGTTAGTTGTGACTGCCATTTGTCTACCCTACAAAGTAACATAATTGCAATAAACCACACATCGAAACGGTGAATATACTGGCATAAGAAATGTTTTTGTGATCCGGACTATATGCGGTGTTGTTATTTGCCTGGTCACCGTCTATATAGTCTTGATTTCTATTTGCTCTTGGTCTATATGCGATCTTCATCTACGGTGTTCCCTCTGGTATACGAATCCAAAGTAATTAATAGAAAGAATGGACCCAAAATTGAAATTTTCATTTAAATTTCATATAATCTTTGATCCTAGTCCCCTACGATTCGTACTTGAATTCATCAATATCAAAAGTTAGCTTATCAAATTATATACAGCGACAGTTATAAATATAAATATAAAAACCTACTTCTAAAGTGCACCACTTACCAAATCAACTCGCACACTTCGATTTGCCTGTACAAGCAACGCCACCAACTCAGCCAAAGACACTTATTTCCCGATCGTTTTTGTCAGAAACAATGTCCAATTTGCGACCATTACCGCCGGATCTACAACAAGTGGCCATAGCTGAGCTAAATGAGGTGCCCGAACGGCTTGTTGCTGATCTCGAGGCGCTACGCACTTGGATTGCACAGACGCCATACTTAAGATCACGAACCGATGATCAGTTTTTAGTTGCCTTTTTGCGCGGCTGCAAATTCAGCTTGGAGAAGGCAAAGTCCAAGTTGGAGAAGTACTATACACTGAAAACGAGATATCCGCATTTTTATACCATACGTGATGTTAACGATGCACGTTTGCTGGAGCTGATTAGCCTTGCGTGAGTATGTTGTTGGCATTGCCACATAGAGTTATATTTTAACTATTCCCAATCAGTGTTGGTTTTCCACTGCCCATGCCCCTGCATGGTAATGGGCCGCGCATATTGTATGTGCGCCCTGGTTGCTATGATGTCGCAAAGTTCAACTATGACGACATTATAGCTCTTTCCTCTGGTATGCATGCCTTGACACTGATCAGCGATGACTATGCCATGGTGAACGGAACTGTTGTCATAGTTGACTTCGAACGGATTAGCGCAGCGCATATACTCCAAATTACGCCCACAGTGATGAAGCGCATGTCCGCATTCTCCGAGGAAGCATTGCCGCTACGCGAGCGAGCCATGCACTTGATCAACACATCAGCGACAGTTGAGAAGGCCTTCAATCTGATCAAGCCATTGATGCCGGCTAAACAACAGGAAAGGGTATGTCAAATTAAATAAATTCACCCAAATTTAATATAGAAACCATGAACAACATCTTTAACTTCCAGATCTACGTGCACAGCAACAGTTTGGAATCGCTATATGAACATGTGCCAATTACGTATTTACCCAAAGATTTGGGTGGCGAAAATGGCTCCGTTGCAGAGGGCCGTGACGAAATGGCTAAGACATTTGCCCTGTATAGCCCCTATCTTAAGGAAGAACTTAACTATGGCATCGATGAGAAACTACGGCCGCCTGGGACGTCTGTGGATGATGACACTATCTTTGGTCCTGAAGGCTCCTTCCGAAAGTTGAATGTGGATTAGCTCATTTTCTTTACAACTACAATATTTTGGCCAATTTTATTTTATTTCCTGCTTAAAAATATATAAAAATACAGAGAGACGATGTAACACGTGCAAATCTTGTATAATATTCCGATTCATGAAAAAAAAAATTTGAAGTTACGAGTTCTTCTGAACTACACGGGTGATAACGCTTTTTACTTCCGTGTAGTTATCGAGCGCGTATTGACCATTCTCGCGACCATGTCCCGACATTTTGTAGCCGCCGAAAGGCGTCTGAGCGCTCAGCGAGTTGTAGGTGTTCACCCAAACTGTGCCAGCGCGCAGACCTTGTACCAAGTAGTTAATTTTATCGACATCCTTGGAAAAGACAGCTGCGGCTAGACCATATTCAGAGTTGTTGGCACGCTCGATGACCTCATCGAGTTTCTTGAAACGGATCAATTGCTGAACTGGACCAAAGATCTCCTCACGCGCAATGGTCATGTCATCCTTGACATCAGCGAACACAGTCGGCTGCACGAAGTAGCCTGGCAGACCTTGTGGGCGACTGCCGCCAGCAACAAGCTTAGCGCCTTGTTGCTTGCCCGTGTTGATGAGACCCAAAATCTTCTCCATTTGCTCTTGATTGACCTGAGGACCCTGCTCAGTGTTTAAATCGAAGGGATTTCCAAGAGTACGTTTTTTCGCACGCTCAGCACTGCGTTCAACGAACTCATCGTATATCCTATCCTCAATAAATGTACGCGAACCAGCACAGCAACACTGACCCATATTAAAGAACAAACCAAAATGCGAAGTTTCTACGGCGTGATCCAAATCCGAATCAGCTAAAACAATATTAGGCGATTTGCCTCCCAACTCAAGCGTAACACGCTTCAAATTGGTTTTGGCCGAGGCCAACTGTATCAATTTGCCAACATCAGTTGAACCGGTGAAGGCGACCTTATCAACATCATTGTGATTAGCAAGTGAAGCCCCAGCCTCACCGAAACCCGGCAGCACATTAACCACACCGTTTGGAAAACCAGCTTCCTTCACCAACTGAGCAATGTACAAAGCCGTTAAGCTGGTCTGCTCAGCGGGTTTCAGTACAATCGTATTGCCAGTAGCGAGAGCAGGTCCAAATTTCCAGGCCAACATCAAAATTGGAAAATTCCAGGGAATAATCTGTGCACAAACGCCAACTGGTTCATGGCGTGTGTAGGCGAGGAAATCACCATCCATAGGTATAGTCTTGCCGTGGGCTTTATCAGCCCAGCCAGCATAGTAACGCAGGTTTCTAATGGCCAACGGCAGATCAACGCTATAGGCAACGCTATAAGGCTTACCATTGTCTAGTGTCTCGAGGCTCTGTGTGGGGTGTATTTCAAAATGAATGTTTAGTAATTGTTAAATTATTAAGTTTACAAATCATACTCACAGCCAAGTAAACCTGATCACGTTCTAACAGATCAGCCAAACGATATATAAGGCGTCCGCGCTCCGACGCATCCATACGGCGCCAGGGTGAGCCCAGCCTGTGTGTAATGTACAATTTTTAGTTTACTTTTTAAAGCAACAATATAAACCTACTTGAATGCATCTCGAGCTGCTTTCACTGCAATGTCGACATCCTCTTTACCGGCACATTCTATCTCCGCAATTGTCTGCTCTGTAGTCGGATTAGTCGTTGGAAAGGTTTTTCCCGATTTGCTTTTATGCCATTCGTTGTTGATGAAAAGCTACCAAAGGAACGTCATAAATTGTCATATTTAAAGAGTTCGAATTCATCTTGGCAAGGAGAATATGTAAAAGGATAAGCCGCACAATAAACTAGCTGAAATCAGACGTTTCTTAACTTATTCATGGTACTACTTATTTGTAATATAAATAACCCTTTGCTAGAACCCTCAGACGTTATGGTATCAAAAAGCCTAATTACTGGAGCTGTCATTGACCTTTACTTGACCTACCTCTATTGAAATTAATTCAGCCTACCTCTGTTAACAACATAGAGCAAAGTTTTTACACTTTATTTGATAAATCATTGGATACAGTTTTATTAATAAACCGATCATCGCTACGAAAGCTGAGAAATTTTTTGCTTATTAATATGAGATAAGGCGGACCCGACCGGCTTGTTGGTTGCGCGCTTGCGACGAACTTATGTATGTATGCATGTACCATACATATGTATGTAAGTTTTCTTTTTTGTTTGTCATTCTCTTTTTCGCTTGATGATCGTGATTAGGCAAAAAAGTGTTTTAAATTATGAATTGTTGAAATTTAAGCATTTTGTTTTCCTAACTTTTTTATTTTAATATACCGTACAGACTGCGGGTTGGATAGACATATAGAGAGGGATCTGTTATGAAATACTGTTTTCTTATCAAACTTTTTTTTCAATTCAACTACAATCAAAAAGTAGCAACCACAAGCAAATATGCTAAAATTTTCGCAGGGAGGCGCGTGTAAACCAAAACAAAGAGAAGCAAAGCAAAATTAAAAAAATGCGGCGCCGGTCGACGTTGACTGTTTTGGTTCGTGTTGTTGGTCGTAAGGTTTGACAGTTCATTTTGATGTTTTTATTGGTGTTATTGCTCAGTTTTAATGCTTTTTTGCCATTTGTATACTCTTATCAATTGAGTGTTTTACTTGCGTGCTGCTCGCCCACAAAAGCAAATAAAAAAAAAAGTCATTTAACATCAAAGCGCAACAGGCAAATTCAGAAACCACAACAATAATCACAAAGGCAGTTGCACACACACATGCAGAGGGCTGCAGTGACGCTAATCAAGGTCAAACAAAATCTTGATTAGATCAGATTTAATCTAGCCGCATTTGATCCTTATCCGTATCACTCTTCCGAACAAAGTTAATAAGTATTGTAAAGCTGTTTTAATTAATAAATTATGTATTATGACATGTCTTCACTTACACCTGTGTAAAGTACATCCGGCTGTGTCTGCGGCTTTGGTACCGCCGCTGCAGCGGAGTAGTTGGCAACAGCTGCCACCGCATTCTTTAATTGCACGCGCAAAAAGGCACTTGGTTTCAAAACACGCAACATCTTTCGAATCACTTCCTTTTTATTTAAATAACAAAAAAAGGATATTTTCTGCTGAAAAATTCAAATGTATCTTTCTCCGACTACAAGGAATTTAGCAAATTGCACCGCAGAAGTTCCAAGCGAAACTAATCGAATAACGGGACAGAATTGAATAGCGAAAACTCATTGTGAAGAAGAAAGCGCAAAAAGTGTTTCGCAGCTGGTGTTCGATAAAGCCGGTGAGTACGAATGAAAGAGCGAGAGCTTGAATATGTACAACAAAAGTAGAGAGCTTTTATGTATTTCCATTTGGATTTTTCTAGCTATTTTGAAAAGTAACGATATAATGTCGGGGCTGTTCATAAC
Source organism: Cacoxenus indagator (assembly GCA_035041755.1). Taxonomy (NCBI): domain Eukaryota; kingdom Metazoa; phylum Arthropoda; class Insecta; order Diptera; family Drosophilidae; genus Cacoxenus; species Cacoxenus indagator. The sequence continues at coordinate 1,865,517 of JAWNKX010000240.1, forward strand.
GAAAAAGTTTTAATGGTAAACTTTTGTGTTCTTGTGCAGGAACCAGCAGAATGTAGGTATTTAAACTCGTCTGTTATTTTTCTATTTACTACCCCATTTAATTAATGCATGTATTTAATTATCTTTGATTGTGAACATAGAATTAACATGGTAATAACGGATGGGATCATGTTTAATATCACAGTCCTTATTTATATCTTTATTTAATCAATTTTATGACTTTTCTGTTAAGTAAATCACAAGTAATCATAGGGCTAGAAATATATAGGGCCTCTGAGGACATATAAAATTGCAACTCTTTGGCAATTGTTGGAGCATGGGGTCTTTGACTTGTTGGAAGATATAGTTTCAGGAACACTTTCCCTTAATAAATAATTTTATTTCAATCGTTTCTTTGTATATGATCTAAAATTTAGAGTAATACTCAAGGGCCTATTATAAAATTATATAAAAGCCTAGCAAATTTTCTTTTTATTAGATTTGTAAAATTTTCCGGGCAATGTCAATAAATCGGAAAACATTACAACACGTCAATTTTCACTAGATGCCCCAAGCAAAACGATGAGCAAACTATTTTGCGTACTAAAATTCAAGAGATATCAAGTCAGATATCGTTTGGGCTCATTAATGGTGATAAGCGGTAAAAATTATTCATTATCACGTTTGGCTTATGGAAAGCAACATGTTCTCGACTAATGACAAATACTAATTGAAACGTAGCAGGCCAAGTAAGGAACAGTAGGAAGCCTGGTATAATATATTACACTAAAGGTTGAAGTCCAGTTGTGCCAAGTTTCATGTTCACATCCTCTACTATTTTTCTCCATCCATTAAAAGGGCGCTATAACATGAGCGACTCCTCTCCTAATTAATCTATTTTAATCTTTGATATTATGGCAGGATGAGGTGCACACGTCTTTCAATATAAAAGTCTTTCGCTAGACGCGTTCATGACATGGACCTATCAGCAAGCATAAAGCCAAGCTCTTGGCCGTTCTAACGCTCTTTTGACGTTCATTATGCTAATGTCTGTTACTGCCACTCCATGACGTCACGAACAAATGAACACAGAACGGCAGAAAACTCATAAAAAATGTAATAATGCCTTGCGAAAAATAAAGTACAATAGATAGTGGTACAACACCTCTGTGCATGATTGCTTCAACAACGCATTCATTATATTATTGTATATGTACTTGATCCAGAGTTGGTAACGAGGCGAGTACAAATTTAACAGTCGTCGAATGGAGCTGGTTGAGACAACAGTTACGCGCCCACAGTCAAAAAAAGCGTTCACGGTTGCCGATTTGAAAAAGTTTAGGAAAACGAGTGTCTCGAAAATAAATTAAATTAGTGCCAAGAGTGATTCATTCATTTGTATACTTAGTATATAAATAGACTTTACAAAGAAATAAATTAAAAAAAAAAAAAATCAATTTAAAGTGAGTTCGCAAAGCCCCCACGAAACGATCAAGTTCAATTGAGAGCAAACTTTCACCTTCTCTTGTCGTGTTTTCATTGTTATCGTTACAACAACAAAATAGATTATGTACATATATCTACATTAAATAGTATGTACGACTATTACATATATGGTACATAAGAGTAACTTATCAATTTGTGCTCTTATCTCTATTGAACATTGAATAGCAGTCATTGATAGAACGTTTTGGCTACGGGTTTTTGTCACTGGTAGCTGAAATATATCGATCGATCCATTCGGCAGTTGGTTCTTTTCTATTGGCTCCAACAGACTTAAATGATTCAGTTTCAAAGTGTTATATATTGATAACAGTAGCAAGTTCAAGTGCTCCGAGTGGTTTTAATTGAGTAGTTTCAATTGGGGCAGATTTTGTCTTAATTGATTTACTCAGAAAGTTAGTAATTGGTGGCCAATATCTAAATTATAGAATTTCGTAAAAATTCATTCATACAATATTGTAGTAACATTAAAACTCTTTGGAAAAACACATACGTTAGCTGAATATTGCTTTTGGGGATAAGATCTCCCTTAAAAATTAATATTTCGCTTTTTGGATCGCCTCTTAATCGAGCCCAAATTTCTCAGTGACAAAAATAAGTAAAAGTTTTGAATTACGATCTTGAGCGAACTATTTTTACGAAAGAAGTAAACATTGAGCACTAGTTACCTTTTCTCCGGATGTAAACGTAAATTTGCCTTTAGGGAAATCAAATGGCCCATTGCCGTCAGCCTACGTATGAAAGTACAGGCCAAGTCTAACATAGCAGATGAAAATTGGACTCATTCTCATGTTGATTTTTGTGACGTTGCGTGTACAATTCAAACCTTCCTCCCATGTTCTATTTACTGTAAGCTCTATATATAGAATAAACATACCATCCTGAAAGAGTCCCAAAGAATTTGAAAAAAACTTTTATCTCAGCTTTATGAATCAGGTAACTTTAGTTCTTGTCCGCCTCCAAAATGTCTGCTTTATTTCGTCGAAGAAAATCCGAACTTCTTGGGACACAGTTCCATTCATACTTTGCCCAAGAACGCCCATCAAAAGGCTAATCTTATCAAAGCGACAGCCGTATTGGCGAATCAAATACAATATTTGGCTAACAAAATTCGGCCAGGTGCATCTCCTGCGCCATGGAGATCGAGTTGCCGATAAGAATGTCAACGTAGAATTAGTAAATTTTACGCTAATCTAATCTAGAGTTTTTAGCAGGTAGGTGCACACCTGTTCGGGCAGTGACAACAGAAATAGAAACAGTGTGAACCAATTAGCGCGACTATGAAAAGAGAAAACACAGTTAAATAATAACAAATCAAAAACAGTTTGCTTATCTTCACTTATAGTCAAACGAACCTATTCATCGTCATCGCCATCGCCCCAGTTATAACTATAAAGTATTATCGTGGTTCAGATACGACATACAGATAGAATACGAGTACAAGGGAATCATGCCGAACATACGACCGCTGAGTGAGCAGCTCGAGAAACGCGCACAAGCAGAGCTTGGCGAGGTGCCCGATCGCATTGATGAGGATATAGCGTGTTTACGCGACTGGATCTCAAAACAGCCACATCTCAATGCTCGTACCGATGATCAGTTTTTGGTTGCCTTTCTGCGCGGCTGCAAATATAGCCTGGAGAAGACGAAACAAAAGCTGGATAGTTTCTATGCGATGCGGGCTGCTGTACCAGAATTGTACAAGAATCGTTACGTCTGCGATAAGCAGTTGAACATACTCAGAACGGGGTGAGTGCGCGTTGAGCAGGCTTATGCCATTGCTAACATGAGACTTATAGCTGCCTGCTGCGATTGCCTAAACCGCTGCAAGAGGATGGACCACGCATACATGTCTCACGTTTTGGGCAATACGACTCAAGTAAATACAACATACATGAGGTTATGCAGGTCAGCACAATGATGGGAGAGATACAGATACTCGAAGATGATAATGCAATGATTATGGGTTTCGTTGAGATATTTGACTTGAAAGGCATTGGCACCGGACACATGTTTCAATTCGATCCAATGTTCGTCAAGAAACTTGCTGTCCTGGGTGACAAGGCATGGCCATATCGGCCTAAGGGTTTCCACTTTGTGAATATGCCCTCGGGCACCGAGAAGATTTTGTCGATTGCAAAGAGTTTGATGAGCGAAAAGATCAGAAATCGGGTGAGATGGCAGTTGCTAAGATAAGAAAGTGAGATAATGAATTATGATAACGCTAAATTTTCTTTATAGTTCCACATGCATTCCAAACTAGATACACTTTATCAGTACGTACCAAAAGAGTGCCTACCAGCGGAGTATGGTGGCAGCAACGGCACCGTTCAAGACGTGGTCGATACGTGGGAGAAGAAATTGCTTGCTTATAAATCCTATTTTGAAGAGGATGCACGGTATGGCACAAATGAGAAACTGAGACGAGGAAGACCTGTGAACTCTGAATCCCTGTTCGGTACTGATGGCTCATTCAGAAAGCTCGACATTGATTGAATTTAGTTCTAAGCGGTTTAATAAGACAGAAAAATATCAGCCTACAAAAAAATAATAAACGAAACACAAGAACTTTGCAATAACCAACAAAAGGGTTAGACGATGATTTTCCTTGGTAGTGGAATACAAAATTAAACGCAGCCTAAATCTTTGCCTGAATAGCTGTCTTTTTGTGCATCAATTGGCTCGCGGTTTCGTAGTATGGATTGGCGGCAGCACGCACGCGTTCCAACCACTTTGCAACTTTCGGAAAATGTTTTGCATCAACATTATATTTGCAAAACTCTGTAAGATCAAAGTGGATTAGCGAAATTCCTTTAAATAACAAAATTCGACTCACTTGTCTGATCAATCTCACAAGCGCCAAATAAATCGGCCACCGTCAATTGCTTGCCAACAAGAAATTCATCTTTGGCCAACCAAATGCGTTCAACTAACTCCAAATTGCTATTGATCTCCTTCAGCATTTTGTTCTCCTGTTCGGCTGTCAGTTTGGGCCCCATACCATAGGTGGGCAGCAGCCAACCTTTGCGAAAGTAGGAGCCACAACTAGCACGCAACGTTAAATGTTGCCATTCGAGAAATTCATCAACACGTGCGCGCGCCCTCAACTCTTTGGGGTACAATGCCGTACTGAATTGACCTTTATCCGCGAGATAACTACAAAAAAATTGCGCAAATCAAGTAGAAAGTTTAAAGAATAAATCTTGACATACGTACCGCAAAATCGCCACACTCTCAGCCAAATGAAAATCATCATCGACAATGCAAGGCACCTTTTGAAAACGATTGATTTGCTTAAACTCATCGGTTAATTGTTCACCTGTGATAGAGCACATTATTCAAGTAACATTTTTAATTTCCATTAATTGCTTTTCTGTGCGGTTTGCCGATCTTACGTTTACGCAGCGCGACTGGGTATTCCTCAAAGGGCGTCTTGCTCAGCTTCAAAGCAATCCAAAGCGCGCGTGAAGGTTGCGATAGAAAGTCGTAGTATAACTTGATAGCTTTCGACATATTTGGCTTTCATAAAATAAAAGGTAAATAAATGCACGACTACTCCACCACAAAAAAAACTATTCACGAAACAACAACCAAACAGCTGATCATAATGCTGAAAGCCCAGCTGTTGTTCATGTTTATAGTGAAGGGGCACCATCCACAGGCACTGATGCTTTGCAACCCTGCCAGCCTAGTTGAATGTTGCTTTAAACTTTTGCTCTCTATTATCTTAATATTATATTTGTTATTTAACACATTTTTTTTTATAAATAACTGTTTACTAGATTTTGTGTCACCTATTGCATCAAAGATAATAAAATGAATACACAAATGCAACCCTGCACGTAAAACACGGCGCCCTTTTTGAATTTATAAAATATTTTCATCTTTATTCTTTCGATAACTCAATAACTAATGGCGCATGTACTTTGTACCCTTGAAAACGCTATCAATTATCATTACGAATTGGCTAAGTTTCAATTAACAGAAAAAACACATCAATTCTTTATTTGGCGTATAATTTTGTTGGTGTTGTACTTATTTAGTTTATCTCATTTACCATTTAAACAAATGTTGGTTTTTGTTTTTAATTCATTTAAAGCATTCAACATTGCCCATACTGTTGTATTTAGTTGTGTGTGTTAGCACAAATTACAATATATAGGAATATAATACAAATTATAAAATTAAAAAAACCACAGCACTTAAACCAAAATGTACCAAAAATATTTTGCTTATATAAAATTATAATGAAAGGGGTCAAAACAGTGTTACATGAAATATGTGTATGGATATATATATATATTCTTCTTCAATATGAGTTTCCACTTTCCGGTAATTTTTGTTTTTTACTAACAACACTTTAATACATTTAAATTTTGTGCATTAATAAACTTTTTTTGAACCAGATTTGTATGTAACTTTTATTTCATATATATCTATATAAAATATCGAACTTTCTTCTTTTTTTGTGTGACTTTATTATGTGTGTCTATAGATGAATGTGTGTGTGTGTGTGTGTGTGTTTGTTTGTTAACTAACTAAAGAGGCTTCTCCAGTTATATCGCCGAAAGTCAAAATTAATCTAAATTCAATTTACGGAAAGATGCCAGGGTCGCAACGCCGCTCAATGGCGGCTCCGGCGCTGACGGTGATGCAAGGGAAGCGGCTTGCAATTTTTCATCGCAGCCGTAGTTGTGCTCCTCCAGGAAGTATTGTGTATAGGTAATCAATTGTTTTTCAAATTCGTTGACCGCCTCGGTGAGCGTGCCATTTTCACCGCCAAGCTCAGCAGGCAGATACTCCTTGCCAATGGTCTTTTGCAGGGAGTCCAAATTCGGGTGTATATGAAGCTGAAAGATGGAAAAGCACGGTAGGGTGTGAGTTAACATGTCCGAGCGCGCGCGCGCCCGCAATTGTCTGTGTGTTTGTGTGTGTGTGTGTATACAGTGACATTGCCAAGCGATAAAAATTGTTGAGACTCATATATTTGGAAAACAGTGTTACTTATAGCTCATAAAATTGCTATGCGACGATAAACTATAGATTAGTGTGAGATATAAGCTCAATAAAACCGGGGAAATCGAGGTCGTTTTTTCGTATAGCATAGAAACGGGAAAGGCTAGTTTGGCTAGTAGATGATGAGGTTTTTGTTGTTATCAAGCTGCATGCAGGAAGCCAAATTCGCTAAATTTTCTTGAATGCCCCAGACCGCCACTCAATTTTTAGAATTATATTGTATATGGACTACAACTCTGGGTTTATTTGAACGTATTTATCAGTTCTTCCAGACAGAGAATAGGTTTTATGTAGTCTTAACTGTTAATCCATGAAATTCCACAAGTAGCTGTCGCCCAAAAGCGAACCCCTTTTGAGAAAACCCAGAAAACCATGAGACCCATTGATGACTCCTTTGAAACTCCTACAAGAACTTACAAACCACTTCGAAATTCAATTTCTTTTCACTGTCCCCTATTTATGAAACGACATACTCCTCTATACTATATATACGATCGCAATGCCACAGGTTCTCACTGATTACATATTCTTTACGGCGGCTACTTGCTCGTACCACTCAACCGACTCACCAGTTCCTTCTGCTTCATGACATTTCGTATAAGGCCTAAAACGAATTGTGTCTCTCTCGAGGCATTCACAATGTGTGTAGCAACTAAATTCGTGGGTATGCCATGCTCCAAAAAGGCGTTCATGCGTCGAAACAAGCTTGGATCGAATTGTAGTAACAATGAATATGGTATTTTTGTGAAATCGATAATTTCGACAACTCCGGCGATATTCCAATTATCATCGGTATTTAGCTCAATTTCAGCACGGAAGCAATGAAAGCGGAAGAAATCGGTAACGCTGAATTTGGAAGTATCAATGCGACCCATGCGTGTGTAGTGTATACGCGGTCCGCCAGGCCCAATCGGATTCGGAAGTGTGGCAAATATGCTAAAAACAAAAAAAAAATTACAATTATTATTTGAAAGTACGCTCTTAACACGCAATTGACGAAATAATGAACTCACCCAGTGCGCGCCAACTCAAGCAACTTCTCATCCACTGTCTGGCATTTGAGCAAATCCTTCTCCTTCGATTTGTATGTGTAATAAAAGCAAATACGGTTTTTCGCCGCCTCGAGATCCCAATGGCAGAAACGTAGAAATGGGACCAAAAACTGATCATCGGTTCGCGCATTCAAATATGACTGCTTTTTTATCCATACTCGTAACTCTTCGATTTGCGCATCGCGGGTTGCGCTGTTCTCATTCAGTTGCGTGCGTGCCACCTCTGACAGCTCTGGTACGAGTTTTCGTAGTTTGCCCATTTTGTTGTTGTTGTGGTTTTTCGGTTATTTCCCCGTTTGCTGTTACTGTGGACCTGGCTGACTTACTGGTTTTTCTTTAAACCGTTAATGTTTACCAAAAATTTTGTACAAATCTGTTTGGGGAGGGCCGGAAAGTTTGTTTTTTTATTGCAAATTTTTTATTAAATTCATTTTAAACAATTTTGACTTATTACAAAAATTCAATGTGCTATTTATATATATATATATATATTTTTTTTTTTAATCTACAGTTTGTTGCCGCCCGCACGATTTCAACTTTGCGAATGTTCAAATATCGCTTCGCTTCGTTTGGTTCACCCCTGGTGGTTGCGCTATAATTTTTTCTTTGCTATTATTTCGATATTGATATATTTTTTATTATGTGCATGTGTTTTTGTATGCGTACTAGTTTGTATATTTTTATTTTAGATATTTCGTTTTTGTTGTATTTCGCGAGCCGTTTGCGATAAGATACTCTTATCCGACGCTATATGCCATTGCAATGGCTACGTATGTTCTGGTACTCTGAGTATATAATCAAAATGGATGTCAAACTCTTTTTCGTTATTATCGCTTATTGAAATTGTAATCATCATTTTCCCCAAACCCCAACCTCATCACAGTTTTAATGTTTTTTTGTTGTTGTTGATTTAATGCTCACTGATTTAATAGCTTTGCGTGCGTCTGTTCGGTTTTTTTTTTATTTAATTTTTTGTTGTTGTAAATTATGGATCGGGTGTGGGTATTTCGATGAGCACATCTGGCAAATGAAATCAAATACGATGGAGGCTCTTTGATTCGAGACTTTTTCGCTGCATCTTCAAATGTTTTTCCAATTAAACAAATTTGAGCTATAAATGGGTGCCGGTGGGAGCGAGTGAGTGGCATATGAATGAGAAAGCTATTCCGTACTTTGATTATGCTTTAAAGAGTCTCGTCGAATTCTCAAACAATCTGGAACTCTACTGAGGAAACAACGTTAGTAAAAATATTACTCAAAGAAAAAACTCTCCAAATGTGCTACGGTACATTTAATGGATTGCTTTATGTATGCTTTATGTATTTTTATAATTTGGTGAGAAATACAGTTCGTAAGTGAAATTTCGATCCAATGCGGTTTAAGTTCGAACGTGCAACAGGTGTGTCTAATAGGAGTTTCACTGTTTCACTGTATTAAAACAATCAAAATAAGTGTCGTTCGTTAGTCAATCTGAGGATTCTAGCTATGTGCTGTGCTAATCTCTCAGAGATAAGCGGTTCAGATCTCAACCAATGATATGCCTTTTCTTTGTTCCGACGTTGATAATAAATACTTTTTCTGACGAAGTAATTCGTAACAACGACTCAGCGAGCGGTGTAGGAGGGGATTATTTACAACAAAAAGAAATGCTTGCACTTTGGGACATTCTGAGTTATAATCCACAAAATTCCACACCTTTGCAAATTTTCTTTATTCCTAATTGCTTATGTTAAAAAAAAATAATAATAATATAAAAACAACATACTGGCAGCAGACTAATCGCCACTTATCAGACAAACTATTCGATTAACGTAACCAACACAAGTCTCGAATATTCATAAGATGGAAGAGCCTTTGGCAGCCCTCCCAAGAGTGAACAAGAAAACAAAGTGTCACAAATTTTAAACAAAGTCGGAACAACCATTTTAGTTTACTTAATATTACGGCTTTAAAATTAATTAGCTCTTAAGAAGACAATTAAAATCTAGAATACGGAACTAAAAAATGCACACGACTCACGTATACTCGTGTCTGTCCAAGTCAACTAACTAAGCGAACTATTTTAAGATCTTTAAAGAAAGAACTGTTGCTTTGGTTTAAGACCTTCGTTTTACCCATAAGAAATAATTCGAATTGAACTTGGAAGTTATACTGGTATTGATTGGACCTTGAAAACGAAATTTTTGAACCTCGCTCGAAACAGCTAATTTTGAATGCAACTGCACTCATAGATAAGTGACGATAGTCACATTTTGTTTGATTTTTTCAGTTCTACTTGTACAAATTGGAACTAATCTAATCAGAGCGGAAACTCTGTAGATTGTAAACTGTAATTGGCAAAGTTTTTGACCAAATGAAATGGCCAGCTCCACAGCAGGCACACCTTAAGACATGATGCGATGCAGCCTAAAGAAGACGAAATATAAGTTGGATCACTTCTAAACAAAACAATCATTCTTACACAAAATGGCACGGACAAACATTTCGTGACGTTGAGTCGGTTAAGGGAGCATCACAATGAAGAAGGATTATATTTGATTGTATCTGCGACTGTCACAACCGCTTGGCGTATGCGATCCATTCAAATAACTCATAACTCAACAACTGTGCTAAATTCGTTTAGAAATAATTCCCAACACTTACGTATAGATTTCTTTCGCTATCAATGTATGCTGCGCAATTGGCAGATCATTGAAGATAACCATGTGATGCGCGGTTACATGGAGTTCATCAATCTGGTTCATTTCAGTTTGAGTTTTTCTCACAAATTGATCTTATCGATCGATTAAGAAGATGTTTTTCACTCACTTTGCGAGTCTCTATGGAAGTTATATTTATGCTATATATATATAGTATTTACAGTTAATAGCAAGAAATGGCAAGAAATCGAAATCCATGCGTTTGAATGCTCTATTAAATGCTCAAAAGACGCTCAATTGCATCAGAGCGTGTGTATCAACACGAATGGATTTATTTGACTTAAGAAAAAAAAAAAAATAAAAATAAAAATATTTATGCACTCTACAAACTCACACCGCGCGATCTCTGCACCGTCAGTATGGCGGCACTATTGGTTCAGTCTATGAGTTCCAAGTGAAAACTGTTAGCTTTCAATATCTATTTCGCTGACGAAAGACGCGTAGAAGAGATGCGTTCCAGCAAAAAGGTCAGTCCGGATGCAAACTTTATAGATGCAATGCGTTCAGAACTTTGCACAGTTGCCAATGTGGAGGTGATTACAATAATTTTCAACTGATTTTCGCAATACTTAAAACATTTGAGCATAAAAACCGGTTGTTTGGATTTCTCGCACTTGCTGAAAAATGCTTAATACACAAATTGCGCGACGTTCACGCCAACTGCAAGAATAGTTTTAGCACATAGCACACGATCGTGTGTCTATGGTCAATAGTCACTGACTGTCGATCGCGATGTCAACACGCCAAATCTTGCCCGCCACGCTCGCTGCGAAAGCGGCTGCGGAGCTGAACGAAAGACCCGCGGAGCACGCTCACTATTTGAGCACCTTGCGGGCATGGCTAACGCAGCAATGCAGCTTTAAGTCGCGCTCAGACGATGCTTTTCTAATCGCCTTTTTACGTGCCGCAAAATTCAGCTTGGAGAATACGAAAGTGCGTCTCGAGAGTTTCTATCGATATCGCGCCTCATTACCGGAACTCTTTGGTATACGTGATATCAATGATCCAAAGCTAGAGCTAATTGCCAAATCTGGGTAAGTGGCAGTGTTAAAGAGGATGGCAAAATAGACGAGTACGTTGAACCGATATTATCACGAATTAGAAAAATAAAGAGAAACGATTTAAAATGCTAGGCCGGAATGTAGTTTGGAATGTCCCGCCCGTTTATTGCTAACTATCGATCGACTGTGATTCAACTTGTGTTTGATGGTTATTGAGCGCAGAGAATCCGCTGAATTTTTGCAAAAATAGTTAAACGAGTGAATTTCTTAAGCTCGTCAAGCACTACATTTTGTGTAAAAATACCACCATCTATTATAACCACCTGTGGAAACTGTACATGGCTTGATAATGTCTCAATGGCAAAAAGAGTACAAACACCAGCGAACCCTACAATAATATCAAACCCAACAACAAATAGTGTGCCGAACTAAGATGGTAGTATTATGGAGTAGCCATTGATTGCATGATCAATTAGGAATGAAAAAATACCCAATACGGACGATTTTTGAGCCGTTTCTCACCTATGGATGATCCACGAAGCCATCACAATACAGCAGCAATCAAGCAGTAGTCAAAATAATGAGCCCCACCAAAAGCCCAACAAATTCAAACCTACATTATTTAGTTAACATATATTAATAAATTAATTTCCCTGAAAGGAAATAGTAATTAATATTATTATATTATATATTACGTATACCTTTGATTTTGAAAGAAAATCGACCGCAAAATAATGAGGGTATGTAGTTGCACCACAGATTTAATCTTCAGCGAGTAATGCGTGTATTTATAATGAAGGATGAACTCATCACAGAAACCAATACCTACTACGAGTGCCCCGACAAATCATATTTAAAAGAGATACAAAAATTGATATAAAATAGATAAGAAAAAATTGCCTTAACATATTATCAAAAATTTTATTATACAAACACTAGGAGACCTGAAACTATCACCTTCGAATCGTTTTCAAATTTTATAGAAATTAATATAAAATTGGCTCTTCATAAAATTTCAGTATATAACATTAATTCGAAATTAAGTGGAACTCTCAAATGAAATCAATATCAATATCTTGCTTACGAGTATACACAAATTCTTACTTTTAGCGCCCTGGTCTATCTACCCGAAACAATTGGCGAAGACGGCGCACGCGTAATTATGCTACGACCCGAGTACTACGACATGACGAAGCACAATACAACCGATGTTTTCCGCATACTCTTTCTTGCCGTAGACCTGTTGCTCTATGAGGATTATCACGTACAAGTTGCTGGCTATGTGATCATTATAGATCTCGCTAATGTCTCTAAGGCAGTTTGGGCAGATTTTAATCTAGGTTTATCACTGAAACTTATTGAGATATTTAATAAGCATATTTTTCCGGCCCGCTTTAAGGGCCTGCATATAATTAATACACCCGGCTTTTTTGAGAAGCTCTACATGCTGTTCAAGGGCGCCATTGGTGAGAAACTTAGAGATCGGGTAAGTATGGAGGATAATCGATTTAAGTGGTAAATCTATACAAATGTTTCTATATTTCTAGTTCATTGTGCATGGCCATAATGAAGCGGCTTTGGATAACTATATACCACGTACAATTTTGCCCAAGGAATATGGTGGTCAATATGACATTGCCAAAATACAGGCCGATGTCTACAAGCGTATTATGACAAAAGGCGATATTTTGACAGCAGAAGCTGAATATGGCCTAATAGATATGGATATGAAGTCGCCACTTACGTCATACGAAACCGGTTTCGGCCTCAATGGTTCATTTAGGAGGTTGAACATAGATTAGGGTTCCAAATTACATACAATTTATATAAATAAAGCACTTTTTATTACTGTCCGTAAAAGCTTCTAAATTACTTATCAGTTAGTGACGGTTTGACATTTGACAAAACAATTAGATCTGTGTAACATGAATACTCCAATGGATAATGTGGCTTGGCTTATCAGTGACTAAGTGAATTTATATCAACTTGTGATAATTTATACAGACAGGTGCACAGATTTTACTAGGAAAGCAGAACATAACAGAACAGAAGAGAAATCAGTGCATTTTTTGAGGTACAACGAAAGCATACAAACGACTTTGCAAGAACACATTCAAGAATGTCGGATCCAAATGATGTAAGATCGGTTTTTAAGGAGCTTACAAATAAACAATTTCAATTAAATTCAATGCAATGAAAAGTTCGATTTCAGCATATGGGATTTCCCCGAAGAGCGCATTTGGTTGCGTGTCGCTGCTGGTGAAATGGTTTGGAAGATATGCACTTTTGTGCCGCTCATAGTTTTTGGTTTGTGTGGCAATTGGATTATCATATATCTGATTGCCACGAATGGTTCGCTACGCACGCCAACCAATTTGATTATTGCCAATATGGCCGTTGCAGACTTCCTGACACTGCTCATTTGTCCGGCCATGTTTATGATCACCAATTTCTATCAGAACTATCAACTTGGCTCGGTGGGTTGTAAAATGGAGGGTTTTCTCGTCGTGCTCTTTCTCGTTACAGCGGTCCTGAATCTTTCAGCCGTGAGTTATGATCGTCTGACGGCAATTGTGTTGCCAACAGAGACCCGCCTTACTAATCGTGGCGCTAAGTTTGTCACAGTCTTCACCTGGCTAGCGGGCGTTTGTTTTGCTCTGCCATTGACTTTGTATCGCAATTACAAGGTGCGCATCTGGAAGAACTTTACTGAGAGCTATTGCAAGGAGAACACAACAATTTTGCCGAAGTATTGGTATGTGCTTATAACGATTATGGTGTGGTTACCATTGGGCATTATGCTAATCTGCTACTCGGCCATATTTTATAAGGTCAGTTTAAATAGAACAAATTAAGATCAACCTATTTATAATCCACTATATATACAGCTCGATCGCTATGAACGCCGCGTACTTAAACGCGAACATCCGCTTAAGGTAAACTACAAGAAAAGCGTTGCCAAGATGCTCTTCATTGTTGTGATTGTCTTCGTTACGCTTCGTTTGCCCTTCACCATACTCGTGGTACTGCGCGATGAGTTCTCCACTTCGGATACCACCGTGGACAATGGCGTCCAACTGTTCGGCTACATCGCACAGTATTTAATGTTTCTGAATGCGGCTGTAAATCCAGTCATCTATGGCTTTACCAACGATAACTTTCGGCGCGCTTACGCGCAGTCCAACTTCTGTTGTTATTCCAAAAAATTGGTCACGGTAAGTAATGTTACCTGCTTACCTTCCAATATTTGATAGTAGCGCACTTTTAGCACAACGAAACACGTCCAACATCGCGAAAACCTCACACTTGCTGTTATTGCAAGTATGTAAAGAAAGTAGAGCCACAACTACAAGTTAAACAGCAGACTAAGCCGAGTCCCATGCCTACGTTGTCGGATCGCTTGCGGCCGAGCTTAACCAAAACTACAGCAAGTTTTTCGAAAACGACAGATATGCTAGAACAAAAATCAACTTACAATTTCTATGCGGATGAAGAAGGTGCTACGATAGATAGCATTGCCGAGGGTTACATTTAAATTTTGTAAAGTAATACAGAATAAATTTACTTTCGAAAATGCACACAAAACAAACGCGATCCACACTCGACCACCAGCTGTTCTGGTTCACCACGGACCAAATAGCATAAAATATATATGAATAAGTTCTCTCTGTGTGGCACACACATACTTATCATTCTCTCACTCAATCTATTCCGCTTATTTTTCTCTGGCACTGTTGCGCTAGAGTTAGGCAACACTTTAGCAAGCCCCGTTACTTTTCGTGTTCGCATTTGATGTCTGCCAAAAGAAAATGTGTCCTTTAGTGTTTTTGGTAATTTTTGTAAATATCGCGTTTAAAGCACATACTTTCGATGTGAAGTTTAAGGAAAATTACAATGTGCACAGGCACGAATTCGATGCGCATATCTTTAAACGCGAACTCACGCAATTATTCGATAAAGGCAAGATTTAAGTTTGTGCATACAAAAAGTTGGGTTAAGGACGATTTAAAGCGAAACTTTTAGTAAAACTATTTATTGCAACACTTAATTTAGAAATTGTTTTACAAAAAATACAGCTCATGCTAAACCAAACAACTCCTTTTTCATGTAAGCCGATTTGTGTATCTCCAGGAATTTAATGAACTGCGACATATTTATAACGCAAGCCCCACTCTGTTCGTCAGTGCTAAAGCACTGCTCCTCGAAGCCATGGAATCGGCGCCATTCCTCCAACTTTGTTCGTGATTTACGTGTGGGCTCTATCTTGCAAATGCTTATCTTTTGCCAACGTAATGCACGCACATCGCGCCAGAACATTTGCACATTGGCGGTTTCACCTTCTACGCAGATGATGCCAGGCTTGCCCACCTTCATGAAGCCACTTAGTTCCAGTTTATGCGCTAGCTTCACAATCTCTTGACGCTTTGCTTTCGATTTAATGTGATGCGTGTATATCCAAAGGCGTTGACAGTCGACAATTGTTGATTCTTCGACATCAATGGCCGCCGCACCAGCGGGTTGTGCACGTTCGCTTACACCGCTTTCCATGAGTACTTCGAATTGTTGTTGCAACCAGGTGAGAACCTGAAAGACGTAAGCCTCCTGCTTATCCATGCTGGCAATATAACGTTCAGTCTCGCCTTTTAAGTAAAGTTCTTTTGCTTTGCTAAGCAATGGTGTGTGTAAGGAGACAATCGCATGTTCGTACAAAGGATACAAATGTGGCAGTTCAATGCGCATATCCAACTTGACCTGCTTCTGGTCAACGAGCACAGTCATCTTAATGATGTACTCCAAGTGTGATCCCAATATGTTGAGAGCATCAATTGATGGCGCAGCGAGAAAGTCATTGAAATCGCTAACGACGCTTGCATCGAATATTTGAAACTCGCCAGGTGCACAGTATATCGATGAAAGCAGATCCATCTCAATGAGTTGCTTGCCTAGGCAATCAATGTAGACCTGTAGTTGCGGGATGTTTGACATGATGGTGGAAGTCAACGGTGGCAGCACACGGCTCGACTCTGGAGGAGAGTTGTTTGGTTTAGTTAGTGGCATTGTTGTTGTTCTTGTTGGTATTGGAAGAAGATGTTTCAGAAAATAAACTATCAAAACGAAGTCAAAGGAGTATCTATCACAAGTATAATTCAATTAAATTTCTTATAGCTTCTTACAGCTTTAATGGCATAAAGAAAGTTGAATCGGTACCGGTCCTCTTTCCCCTGGACATTTGCATACTCAACCTCGAAGGCGTTAAATATGCAACGGCACTGCACAAGCACAAGGATGGTATCAGACATTTTGCCATATTCAAGCATGAGGTAAGTGAACAGACATATAATACAATTACGTGCAATAACAAAAAATGTAATTGTGTTCACACACCCACGTATCCACATAGTCACCCAACTATCAACAACTTCTCGATCTGCCCACACCACTAGCCATCACCCTTGATTGTGTGGCATACGCGGGCCGCGGTTATGTTGCACTTGCCTATAATCAAACTCAGCCCATTGAACGCGCACGTGAAGGTTCACCAGTCTACCAAATCTCGTCAGAGGAAGGCGTGCGCACTGTACAGTATTTTGGCGCCACAAATCTGCGTGCCATGTATCTACGCGTCAGTGGCAATGAACTGACCCTGCTACAGACCTTCGAGTCATCGAAGGCGACACCCAATCTAAACTGTCCTTTCTTCAGATGGTCTGGTACTTCATTTAATCGTGTGGGTCGCATACCGTGTAGCAATGCGCGCCGCCTCGAACCATTTACCATTGACTATGAGCACTATGTGGCCGTGGCCAATTATGCGAATGAGTATGGTCGCACTGCAGTGCACTCGGAGATCTACAAATACAATGTAAATCAAAACCGATTTATACTCTTCCAACGTATTCGAACAAGTGGTGCAGTCGATGTGAAATATTTTAGTGTGCCTCAGGATGAAGTGAGACGGTTTCATTTTCTCATTTTTGGCAATTCGGTTGCGAAAAAGGATATGATGAGTGATGATGGCAAGGGGAGTTCAGATGCTGACTCTGTATTCTATGTCTATGATAAAGGGCAATTTGTGCCCTACCAAAGCTTGTCTTTTTATGCAGTGGAGCGCTTCTTGCCTGTGCAGGTTTTTGACTGTAGTGGTTTGTGTAAATTTATGAAAATTAAAGAGTTCTCGTTTTAGAGCGATGATCCTGAGAAATTTCTATTGCTTGTGGCTTGCAATAAGCAGGACATAAAGATCTATAATATGAACGATTGGAAGTTCGAAGAGTCAAAAGTGCAATTCACAGAAGGCGCATTGAGTAAGGGAGTGGTAAGAATGCGCACCTATGTGGAACACGAGCAGACCTATTTAGGTTGGTATAGTGAACTAAATTTAGCTCTCTCTCTCTCTCTCTCTAAGACTTATTTGTCCTTTCTTTAAGTGATCGCCAATGAACTTATGGCTGATAATGAGACGAATATCTTTCTGCCCATTTATAAGCAAGAAGAGCACGCGAATGCTCTACGTCAACAGATTATCGAATGGGCTGCCAGAGAGAACGAACGCCTAAACGCCATTGATGTGGTAAAACTACAGGAAGCCGTAGAGCAAAAATTAACTAAAATGGACACACGACAGCCACCAAGGGAAGATTTGGCAGATGCAGAGATAAAGCGTTTGGAAACGGAATCGGTGTGTAGTCATTCAAATAAAGTCAATTAGCCCTGAGGTATACACACAATTTAATAAATTCAAATTTCCAGTTCGTTTCGTCACGTCTTAATCTGCACACGAACTATTGGGAGGGCTTGAGTTATGCCAAACGCGCCTTGGATGTCATAGAACGAGAGTTGATCAAGCATCAAGAACAAAGCGAAAAACGCGTTCCACGCTCAACTCATGCCAGGGCTGTAGTTGAGCAACACGAATTCGAGGAAATCAATGTGGACTCGCTTACTGTGCGTGGAGAGCTAAAGGCGCAGCGTATCAATGGCATCGATCGAGAAGAGCCAATATTTGAGAAGATTAAAGCAGCAAAAGTTTTTGTGGAGCGGAACTTTGAAATGCCACGTGCAGAGACTGCGGAAGTGTTACATGTGGAGCAACTACAAATCGAAGGCACGCTGATGGGCTACACGTGGCGTGAGCTCGTCAATGATACATTGAAACGTAGTGGCCTGCAATTCATCAAATCGCCGGTGGTCATAAAAAATGTAGAAGCAGAAGCTGTTGTCGTCACGAGCAGTGAAGTCAATGGAGAGCATTTATCCCAGTTGATACCAATCACAGGTGGTGATTATATTGTACAACAGGATGTGCAATTTGCCGCGCCGGTCCAAGCGAAAGAATTAAGAATTAACGAGCGTTTAAACAATATACACGTCTACAAGCAACAGTTCGATGTACTGCTCAAGCACGCCAATTGGACGCAGGTCATTGAGGGTGCAAAGCGGTTTGAGAATATCAAAGTGCTAGGCCCGATTACGGTGGCGGTAAGTGGACTGAGACATTAATGAGTCTGCATACATTCTTCAATACCCACTTCTCATAGTGTTTATCTCATAATTCCCTTTTAGAAAAACATTAATATACATTTCTCATCTATAACAGGGTCAACTTCTAGGAGAGCAACTCCGTGCCAGGTCACCCATGCAGGTGATACACCACAATTTTCACTTGCAAGGCGACTACACAATCAATGGTGATGTCTGGATAGGTAAACTTCTAAGAAGTTTGGACATAATTGAGAATAAAACGAATCGCAGTTTGGTGGACACACTTGCCAATGCCATAAATCTTACGGAGCGATTGGAAAATGTCAATTTAAAATTTCGCCAACCGCTAAAGGCAAACAACACGCAGTTGAGCTTTGTGAATGCTCAGGATATGCAGGACTTGATCAAACTCAATCTTGACGAAATACAAATTGTCGAGGGCAATAAGACATTCAAACATGATTTCATTCTGCGTCACGGTTTCAGTGATGTTAAACAACTCAATGGCATAGATGTGGAGCAATTACCAAGCAAATTGCTGCTTAAGGATGAGAACCAAACAGTTCGAGTACCACTGCATGTAGGCAAAGTCATTGCCAAGGGTTTGCAGGCAAAGCAGATTAAATTGAATTCGCGTAATATGCACGCCTATCTAAGGCACACAAGCGTGCAACACATCAATGGAGCCCTACATGTGGACAAATTGAGTATAAACGATTTAAAAGTAAATCACTTAAATGCCAATGGCGGACTATTTGGACATGACTTAAGCCTTATCTATCAGCAAAAATCATTAAATGCGCCCAATTCGGCGTTGCTCTTTCAGCCGGGTCGGAAATTCCATGGTTCGATTTATGTGCAGAATCTATGGCTCAATGGCACACTGAATGCGGTCACCGTTGAGGATTTGGAGCTTTCACTGCGGCAGTTGGACGGTAATATAAAATATGTGGGCGAATTTATTTTCAAGAATGAGATGCGCTTTGCTGGGTTGACCTTTGAACATAACTTGAATGGCATGGGAGCCGAGGAGTTTGGAAGCAGTTGGTTACAACGCGATGGCGCCCAGGCCTTTACAGCACCGCAAACACTGCCCGGCTTCGAGTGTACGCAGGATTTAAAGCTTTTGGGTAAGCTAAATAGTGAAGCATTGTCAAGTTTCCAAGAGAACACCTATCGCATTGACCGAGATGAGCAATTGCAATCTGCAATATTTGGTGAGTGTTGGTGTTTAGAGAAGACAGAATTAGAGAAAATCTTGTAACTTAAACATTTACATAGAGAATCCCATTGATGTGGTGGGCACGTTAAATAGTGCATATATTAATGGTCTCAAAGTGCCCGATGATATGTTGGTAGCTACGGCAGCAATCCCAATGGCAACAGGCTCATGGAAACCCCACACTTTAAGTGTGCCGCTACTGGTGCACGGTGATCTCCACGTGCGTGGAAGCATATGCAACACGAGCAGTGTGAATACGTACAATTTACGGTCGCTTCAAAGTTACCTCAGCGGCTATGGTTATGATACACTCCACTTAGAGCATGTAACTTTTATGGAGGCACCCGAATTCAGCACCTTGAACCGACATGACTTACGGCAAACACTGGATCATATTTGGTTGGCCAATGAAAATGTAGAACTTCAAGGGGCAAGCAACATGGCGTCGGAAGTACAGTTCCAGAAAATTGACCTGATGGCGGCAAATTTCGAGGGCTTATTGGACTTTGAGGTTAGAAGAATTTTTGTGATGTTTTTGTTATACAAAGAGTTTATTTCAAATTGTTTGCTGCTGTTGCTGTTGTACTACATTTTCGTTAGGGTAACACAATTAACCATGTGGATTTGACGAATCTCAAGCAAAAATACTTCAGTCTGACGAGCGAACAGCGAATTTCTACGGCACTGCACTTTGTGAATGACATCACACTCACGTCACAACAGCAATTTGAAACGGCAGAAATACAACTAAGTGGAGCACTTGTTGACAATGGCGGGAGGTGAGTGGAGGATACGGGTAGTGAGGAAAGCGATTGCGTTAGTCCGTTTGAGCGGGGTATACATAGTTGTGTATGTATGTGGGTGCGAATGTGTTTGTTTGAGTTCGTGACAGGCGAGAAAAGGAGGAAAACCAGTACAACAACAACTTTTTTGTACAAAATCGTTAACTTTCACTTATAAACAAGAATCAGCTGTTCCGCGCTTAATAACAAAAGCAAGTGAAATCGGTTTCTTTTACATCTCTACTTTCTTTTGTGCTTTTGCTCATTTTCTATCGTTTCTTTTCGTTTGCCATCGTGCGTCGTACGTTTTGCATACGTTGCACAAACACACGAACGCGCGCATGCAAAGCGATACACAAAAACATAAATGCACTGCATACACTAATAATTAATTTTACCGTATTTACTAATATTATTATTTTTTGGTTACCTTAACCTTAATGTTGTCAAACTATTTAAATGCACTAATTTTGGAAGCGTACACGAAAAACCTGAACAAGCTCAGAAAATGCGCACACACGGGCAATGAGAGAAAACTAAACTGAGTATTACCTTGCAAGAGTGACCGTTTGTATACATTATGTGCACATTGAGAGGTGATGGACAGGTCCCCTGTACGGACTTGACGTAGTTTGATGCGTATGAAATTAATGCACATGACCAACTTTTAAAAAAATGTTTTCAGTAATCTCACCGCTTTCGATTTCAATGATTTCGTTGCGCACACATTGAAAACCGCTGGCCCACATCATATAACTGGACAGTGGCATATGCGTGCTGCAACCGTAATAGCCGCATTATTCAATGTGCGTATTAATGGCTTAAATTTAGCCCAAGATGTGCTTCTTATGGAGAGGGGAGCGGCTGGCAAAGCTAAGCCGACCGTAATAACCGGTGAGAAGCATATCAGCAATGCGGCCATAAAGAAGCTCTATGCAGCACCACTTAGTAACGTTGCTGGTGTACCAGTAGCACGTTGGATCAACGAGGCTGTATACATCTATGAGAATCACACCATACGCGGCACGACCACATTGGAGAGTGTTAATCTGTACAATGATTTACGTGTGCATGGCATGGTTAATGGACAACGCGTTGACGCTGAAAATTTACTGTTGCGCGATCGTGTGCAGTTCATCCGCGGTGATCTCATTGTACAAAATTCCTCGCCATCGACGAAAAGCATTCTAACGCATAACGTGGAGGATTTGAGGGTGGAATATGTGAATGGTTTACCAGTGCTGCAGCTGCTCGAGCATCAGGCGCTCGATCGCCCGAATTTACATATTGCAAGTCATTTGGTCTTTAAGCAGCCACTGGCCGTGAACAACTATCAAGTGGGTGTTGAGGAATTTAGCGCTCCGGGTGTCTTCAAATGGAAGCGTGGTATATCGAATGATGCTAACGCTCTTGAAGTTGACAACGAACAACACTACAACGTGGCTGATGAAGCGTCCAGAATAGCGGTGATTACGGGTTAGTTGAATCGATAGTTGTGCGCGTGACCCTTTAATTAATACTCTTCATGACCACATACAGCTCCCCACGCCAAGATATCGCACTTTGCACTACGCCAGACCTTACCTTTGGCTGTAAGGAGGATTGTGCCACTGACACTAAAACAGGATCGGGAATTGTTGGATGTTGTAGCTTTATTTCAACGATCACCTGCCAATGAAACGCAAGATATTTTGGAGTTCTATGTTTGGCAGGAGAATGTAGGCATATTTGTGCGCAATACAAGTAAGTGGTAGATTAAGGATACATATTTGTACATAGTTTGTAGTAGTAGTAGTAGAAATTCCCACCGGTAGCTCTCGTCCAAACAGTCTGCCCCCACGCTGCGTCCTCCCTAATCCCTTTTGGAGATGTTGCGAGACACTATCGGGTGTCTTGGATTTCTCTCTTGCGCATTTTTTAAAGACTCTTCTTGCTGCTTTAGTAGCTCCCATTTCTTCCATTCACTAAAACCCATGCAAAGCGGCCGCCTCTTATTAAAACACTTTATTCGGATGAATTGCTTAACTCTCTACTTGTGTTGTTTAAGCATATTATTATTTAACGTGTATTGTATGTTGAGTCATTTTGTTGAATTGTCGAAATTTATCGTTTATAAGTTATATAAATATAAAAATTATCCCATGGTCATCCGAGGAAAGGAATTTGAAAATATACAATTTTAATCGGCATTGAAGACTACACAGTGTCTCAAAAACCACACAATTAACATAATAAAAGAGACAAACTTAAGCTAAACGCTTTCCTGCGCTCTACTTGTCATTTATGTTTATATCGCTATATCAGTTTCCTAATCCTCCAGTTCCTCGCTCTGCGCATCAAGTATGGCGCGTATAATTGAAATCTCCATTTTGGCCGCGTTGCGGGTGGACAAACGATTCATGACATTGGCGACGTATAAGCCAAGCGCCTCATGACGCGTTGATATGCAGAGATTCTTGAAGAATGTTGGTGGCAGCGAATTGTCGAAGTTACCCAGATTGATGACTTCGGTTTGGCCCGATTTTGATTTGCCGACATCGCCACTGACCAAAGTGGTTGTGGTAGTGGTGCCGTTGATGCCACTGGCATCGAAAATTATGTCACCACTGTTGAAATTAATGTCCTGCAACTTCGGTGAAAATCCATTGGTCGATGTGGATGCCACAGTGGCAGCAGTCGAGGATGTTCCACCATCGCCGATGCCGCCCCCACCGTTGGCGATATCCGCGCGTGTTACAGTTGCGCCGGCGGCTGGTACTGTGATAATATTAATGCCTGGTGGTGGTGTGTATGCAGACGCTTCACGCTCCTTCTTCAGCTGCATCAATTGGGTAGTGGTGGTGGTA
This sequence comes from Cacoxenus indagator, assembly GCA_035041755.1. Classification (NCBI taxonomy): domain Eukaryota; kingdom Metazoa; phylum Arthropoda; class Insecta; order Diptera; family Drosophilidae; genus Cacoxenus; species Cacoxenus indagator. The sequence continues at coordinate 1,889,099 of JAWNKX010000240.1, forward strand.
TGCACGATGGCGCTTGACGTTTTCGCGCTTGACTTATCACTCGAAACGCCGATATTGGACTTCTTTTGCGATTGACTGCTGGGCATATCCTCGGATAACTTACGCTTCACCGAATCGGGTAGTTGAATCGTGTTGCGTTGCTGTTGTTTGTTGCTTAATAAATTTGATGCGCCACCCAAAATCTTACCGGTGCTACCTATTGTCGCTTTCTTTAATGTAATACCCTTCTTTTGGAGAGCGGCGGCAGTAACGACATTGGCTGATATAGGTTGTGTCCCACGTGCCAACGAATTTAGTACCTTCTTTTCATCACTTTGCACCGCCGTTGGTCGTGGTGTGCCGACAATTGCCTTCACATAGGATGGTTTCTTATCATCCTTATCTGGCGAGCCGAAAGAACTGTGAATTGATTTCGACGGACTTTCGCTATCCGAAACAGACCCCGTTGAATTTGTCATTCCCTTTTGTATGTAACCACCTGATGTGGCACCATCTTCTTCGTCGTCTTCTTCAGGTTCTTGCACCTCGAGCATTTCGTACTCTTCAACTTCTTCCATGGGCAAGGACTCCCTGAAAGTGAGCCAAAACACAAATTTAGTGTTGGTGTTGCTGTTTTTATAGCGGAGTGATAACTCCCTCCTGGAAAATTTGTGTGATATTCAGTAATAATATACTCTATGTTGTGGTGCCTAACAGTGACAGGGAGGATCAGTCTTAGGGAACTAAGAGTATTTCCGTATTATATACGGTCGCAATGCATTTTTCTTTTTTTATGCACCCATACCACCACCGAATGTTTACTGTACTTACTCTTCCTCCTTAATGGCTACAGTACTAGGCTTCTCCTCAACTGTTTGTTGGTGTATTTGTTGCATCAGCCCGAACAGCTTCCAAGCGGAGTTTCCCTTTACCTTTTCCTGTTCATATTTTTTTTGCAGCACTTTGAAAATCGAACGCGATTCGTGTACCGAGAGTTTATTATTACGGCCGACGCGGGCCCAAGCGTCGTCGATTTCCCTTTTTGTGACGCTGCCCGCATTGCACGGATACAGTACACGCTCTTTGGCTATGTTTTCCAAAATTTTGTCCAACTGTATGGGCATGTTTGTTCTGGATTTTGTGTGCGCGCTTTTTTTTATAACTTTTCACTTAATTTAATATCCACAAATACACAAAAAAGAACTTTCCTCAGACTTTTCACCAACAACGAAAGACGACGCTTTGCTAAATGATGCCGCACCGCTGCGTTCGCGAAAAACTAGCTAAGAGGCGCTCATGTGCGAACGGGCAGGAAGTATAACGATATAGCGGGCTCTGCCGGTAAAAGTAGAAATGCGCAGATGGCATTCTAAACAGAAAATCTATGTTTGACCTTTTTGTATTTATGTATTTTCAAACTAATACTCGTTTCAATTATTAGCGATCGGTCGCCCTTATCGATGAAGAACGTTTTAATTTAGACTGTCCCCAGTTGCCTCAAAAATCTAGGATCTGTATTATAAAAGATTAGTAACTTTTTATATATATTTAATCCTCTTTAATTGCTTAAAAGTCCAGTTTTCAACGAAAGCATATATTTCCCTTAGTGGGTATTTTCATTTGAGCAAGATAAAGTGCCTTATTTTAGGAACCTTAAAGAATCTTTTATATTCAAGTAATACAGCAATCAATCAATGCACTTCGCATACTCAATGCGCGCAACTTGCGAGTTGTTGCGATTTGTTACTGTAAACGGAAACTGTGACATGCCAACACATGCGGCCGCATAATTGCCTAATTTATCAATGACTACCAAACCGCCAGTAAATGAGCGATTGCGCTTCAAAATTCGCTTCATAGCAGTATTCGCTGCTTCCTGAGGAAGCTTGCCACTGCGCATAGCCTCTACTGCCAGTAGTGAGGGTAGGAATCGCATCATGATGTCACCATCGCCGGTGGCTACGGCAGCGCCCACATCATTATCGGCATAAGCGCCCGCACCTGGTATGGGCGAATCACCCACACGTCCAGGAATCTTATGGCGAGCTCCATTTGTTGAGGTAGCCGTGTGTATCTGCCGCCTCCTATCAATGGCGATCATGCCAATGGTATCGTGATTTCCGCCACCAATACCATACGAGAAGCGCGAGTCCTGTGCTTTTTTAAAGCGTTGCATAAACGACTTCGCTTTTGGCTTGTACGGTCCACATGTTTTACTAGGATCCGGAATCACATTGTACCAGAAATTCGGTTGACATTTGCCCTCACGCCATAATTGCCAAATCTCTAACGATGAATTCGTTGTCAGTGTTTCCTCTTCGAAGCCCATTGCAATAGCAAACTCTGTTGCCGCATCGCCTACGAGCAACGTGTGCCTCGTATGCTCCATAACGCTGCGTGCAACACGCGCAGCATCCTTAATCCGACGTAATCCTGCTACGGCTCCGATTTCCATTGTCGCGCCATCCATAACCATTGCATCGAGTGTCGTTTCCCCAGACTCATCTGGTGAGCCGCCATAACCGACAGTGCCGTCACACTGTGTGCGCTCACACAAAGAGCAACCCTCAACGACAGCGTCGAGTGTTTTCTGGCAACTATCCTCACTGTCAACGGTGGAATTGAGTATGTGCCAAGCATGAGCGTTGGCCTTACGAAATTTCCATGTGTTAATAACAACAGGCAGAAGAAGTGCATTATTTACAGTGTTTGGCGCAGTGGCCGCCTTATGTTCCTTGGTTTTTTTTAATATTGGCTTTTTGGGGCTGGTTTCTATAACATTTTTAGCTGAAGTCTCCTGTTTGGTGTTTGTTGTTTTCTTGTCTGCTGCTTCATTGTTCCCTGTGGCCTTGCACGACGTGATGGCCACACACAGCGCAACAGCAAGAACGATTATTAACCTTCGAGACATTCTGCTGTTGAAAAATTTTTTTTTTCCTTTTATCGCAACGTCCTTATTATTATTATTATTTGTACCAAACCGATCAGCTGCGCTCATAAAATGCGACTGAAGGCGCTTACGTCGCTTATCAGCAACCCTCAACAATGGCGGGCACACTGAACTCTATCTAGCTCCGGACAGTCTACTTTCATGTTTTATTTTTGCAGCATTCGACTGGTTACCACAACATTACGACCTACTCCTACTACTACTCGGTAAGCATGCCGCACGGAGCTCACAACATTTTGCAGATTTGATCGAAACGCCCGGCGTGCAGAGCATGCTTGAAATCAAACGCGAGCAAAATGCTGATATGATGTGCATGTCTCTAGCCAATGAAGACTGCTTTGCCATCTTCGGTGGGCAAACACGTGAGGTGGCTATTTATTGCATTAGACCAAATAGTGGAGCTTACGTTGCAGCGCGTATTGCACGCGGAGGTGTTAAACAAATATTAGCTCTTGGCAGGGACATGATCGTACTACACTATGATGTAGATGGGCTTGACGAGTCTGTCTTGGAGTTCTGGTCTACAGCTACTCACGATTTGAAATTGCTACAAATTTTGCGACTGCCACGTGCTCAACAAATCGCCACCACCATGCATGAAGGACGATTCTACTTAGCTGCAGTTTGTGGTGCGCATAAGCTTAGCCTAGTCAAAGGCAATGTAGAGATTTATAGGTAAGTTTTGAGTGATATCACAGAAGGCCAGTAAACTATTAAATTGTACTAAACCAACAGCACCGATCTGAATGCTATCAACTTCCAACTGACTCAAACGCTTGACGAACCCGCGCCGCTGCAAGTTGAGTTTGTCACCATCCCTGATGCTGATGAGCTGCTCTTAAATCTGCTCAGCGACGATGTGGAGCCATTTAAAGTCTACCAATATCAAGGCATAATGGGCTTCCAGGAATTTATCGATGCAACAACATTGCCCAAAGCAAAGGCGCTACAAACGCTAAACTTCAAGGCATCCAGTACGCCTTTGGTCGCGTTAATTGCCGATGAGGCGCTTTACTTCGTCGTGATCACAATCGAAAGGCTCTAGAAAGGAACAACACGTACTTGCTTGCTTGTTAGATTAAAAAATTGCACTGCACTCTATTTGAAAAATGGGATCGTTTTATTTCACTCAACACGACGATTTAAAAGTAAACCTATTCTTTTGTTTGTATGTTATATGAAAATCCTAGTTGCCTCAATCGTCGTTGGATTCAACATTTTCGGTTTGCAAATTTTTGAATGTTGGAACGGGCACGAATGTCACCAATGTGTACAGCTTGTTGGGTGAATCCTCGTCGTCGTTGCGTCGGCGTGCCAATCGCACACGGACGCGGAATGGCGTCGATCTGTATTTCGGGTATAAATTTGTGTAGGTACTTGGCATCAATCAATCAGTGATCCAACTCACCTGATACCCTTAGACCAAATATGCTTGTTCAAGCGCGTATCGATCCTTACATCGGTTGTTCCCATCTCACGTTCAGCGAATTTGCGTATCTCCTTGATGGCGCGAGGTGCACGCTTCTTGAAACCGATGTTGTGTACACGCTTAGCCAAATGGATGGTGCACTCGCGTGTGACCACTTCATTGATCGCCGATTTATTGCGTTTCTCACCCTTAGTCTTGGCCATTGTTTTATGGTTGCTAATGAACGCGTTTATTGCTATTCCAGATCCTGAATTGGCAAGAACGAAATAATATATGTTGTAAATAAAGTGCACAGGTAAGTCGAAAATTATGTTTTAGCATAAGGGCCATTTTGTCTGATATTCTGTACTTTAAGTAATAAATGTTTGTACATATTTAGAGCATAAAAAACGCTTCTTTAAATTCAAAACAATTTCTTGCACTATTGTTGGCATAACAAACGATGTTTTTAGATTTAAAACAAATAATTGCAGAAAAAACCAACCTATCGGAAATGAAAGCTTGACGTAAAAGAAATGAGAAAATGTCAAACGCTGATGACGGTGAATGGCAAATGCAGATGGCGCTTTACAGTGTGTAAACAGATAGTGTTGTTTAAATTGACATTTGATCAGTTCATAAAGTAAGAAGAAGCAGAAGGTGCAATTAGAAATTATAAGGCTTGCTGTTACCCGTAGTGTTTAACCAGCAATCTTGTAATATAGAAACTCTAGGGCAACCCGAACCTGCCATTACTATATGCACGATTCTGTTTTCGAGGATTGGTTAGTGATTAGCGGGAGGTACTTTCAAGAGAACACCTTTTGCCTTACCAAGTGGCCTTCAGCTCCTTGGTGTTACTAATAAGTATATTGATAAGGGAAGAAGTTGAAGAAGTTGTTTGTAAAAAATTTGCAAAACAAAAGAAACGGAGGGAATGTTTCAAACTGCTTGTAAGTTTTTTAATATTATGTTTAGATTTCTCTGTATTAATTTCGATTCGGCGAGTTCTACTACTCATGCTGTATAGTCTTTTAATTATGAACAATTTATCTAATAAATATTTAATAATTGTTTTATTTTCGACTTCTTATTTTTCTTCAGTATCTCTACTGACCGTTGGCTTGCTCTGGGGTGGCACAAATCCCTTTATACGTCTGGGCAGCAAAGGTATTGAAAAAATTGACACCGGCAGCAAGTGGCGGGATCTTTGGCTGGAGTTGCACACAATTGGCTCGCGGCTGCATTATTGGTTGCCATTTGTAATGAATCAAGCGGGCAGCGCTTTGTATGTATGGACACTGCAAACAGCGAGTATAACGATCGCTGTGCCCGTAGCCAACTCCTCGAGCTTTATGTTCACTGCGATTACGGGTTATCTGTTAGGCGAGGAAGTGCCGGGTAAAAGTACGTCTCGTGTCGTTAATTATGAAACATGTCATTAATCACACCCCTTTTTCTTCATATATCCGGACAGATGTCATCATTGGAACAATGATGGTCTGCATTGGTAGTACACTCCTAATTTACGACAAACTGGAGCAAGAGGCAAACGGAGAACTGTAAATTAGATTCTAAACAAACAAACTGGAACTCTACAAACCAACAACCGATTAATTTATTAATGCATATAATGCATACAACAAGGTTAACTGTTTACTGTTTAATATTCTTTAATCTAAAGAGCATTGTGTACAGTATCAACCAGTACCTCCATGCTCTTGATTGGTGTCTGCGGTGTGATACCATGACCCAAATTGGCAATGTAGCGTGTCTTTCCGAATTTGTGCACCATTTCAGTTGTGACATTGCGCAGCTCATCTGGCGGTTTGTACATGTCCTGTGGGTCGAGATTGCCCTGCAACGTTACATTTGAGCCGACTTGTTCGCGCGCCTCCAGTGGATCGACCGTCCAATCAATGCTGAGCACATCATAACCAAGTTCGGCTTGCTCCTTTAGCGAGTGACCAGCACCCTTTGCGAAGAGTGTCTGTATGATGGGTTTAATGTGTAGAAATAAAAAGTCATCGAACAAATTTAAAATGCACAAACTATAAAAATCTATTACTTACAATTGGCACTAAAGGTATTGCTCGTTTATTCAAGCGGTCTGTCAACTCGACGCGTATGCGTCTCAAATACGGCATTGACCACTTCAAGAACTCGTCTTTATTCATATACTCTGCTGATGATTCGAATACTTGCAACATTTGTGCACCCGCTTTCACTTGCATCTCCAGATAATCGATAATCACATCGGCTAGTAGGTTCAGCAGCAACATTGCCTCTTCGGGATATTTCTCGATAAATGTCTTTGTCTCAGACATTGTTTTGCTGCCACCACCCTCGATCATATAACCCATCAGTGTCCAGGGTGCGCCTGTGAAGCCAATAAGTGGCACGCGACCTTCCAATTTGTAGCGCATCATCGTAATGGCATCACCCACATAAGTAAGGCGATCCACTGCCCCATCCGGCGTCAGACGTTTTAGGTCCTCTGGTGTGCGTATGGGGTTTGGTATGACAGGCCCCTACAAAATTACTTTTTATATTTATGCTTTTTTATTCTTTACTTAACACCCAACTCACCACCCCAGCGTGCATCTCCACCGCGATGCCCAGCGCTTGTGGTATGACGAGTATATCGGAGAAGATAATCGAAGCATCCAAGTCGAAACGACGCAATGGCTGCATGGTCACCTCGCATGCCAGTTCTGGTGTACGGCAAACTGTGAAGAAATCGTGTAGTTTACGAAGCTCCTGGAATTCCGGCAAGTAGCGCCCAGCTTGGCGCATCACCCAAACCGGTACCCGATCGACGACCTCTCCGCGCGCCGCTCGCAACAAATTGTCATTTTTCAAAGCCGGAAACGGCTGCGGATTTGAAGTGTTTAAGTTGAACAGCGTTAATAAGCAAATCGCTATACAAAGGTCGTTTAGTTGGGGCATGGTTTTTACTTTTATAGAATTAGATTTTTTGTACTTTTCTTTGTGATGTAATTTTGTGATTGGATGACTTTTTCGCCTACTCGCTGCTCTTGTCACTCACCACTGTATCTTTCATTGTGTTTTGGTTAATTTCTACAAATTACTACTTCTTTTCGTTGTTTACTTGAAATTTTCCTTGAATTCGCTGGGATGGAATTTCGTTATTACTACTATTCTTTACAACTTTTCTTAAGTGCGGCTTACACGTTCAAATTGTATGCTGATTCACTGGTATTTTACTTATTTGCGAGTCTTGAGGTGTGTAATATCCATAATTTACCATATAACAATCTATGATTTTAAAAAAGTGTTCGGCTTTGGTGAAAAATCCTGCCTTTACCATTAATAGTTCACCAAGAACTGACCTTTCTTAATTCGCTATTATTGGGGAGTTTTTAGAGTAGTCGGTTCGAGCCACTCACCTCAGCATATCTGTAAGAGACAAAAAAATAGCCATTACAAACGGTCAATTTTCCTGAGATTTCAGCTCTCATATAATTTCCGGAAAAACTGTCCAAACATGGCGTCTTATCATATCAGAACAGCCGCAAACCAACTTTTTATATCAACCAGTATCAACGGTTTGAAGAATTCTATTGTCCGTCATCTAAAAATTTAATTTCCTAAACCCCTGAGTACAAAGAAAATAAGAAAGAAAGAATATTCGGTCGAGTTATTATGACTGTATTCTTTGCAAATCATTAAGATCTCATCACCTCCCCACATTATCAAAAATATTAAAACAATATAACTTTAAGTTGTTCATATTCAAAAGAATTTGTGAAATCCTTATCCAGTTAATTGGTAATTACTTTTATTTTTAGTACTTATATAAAGTTTTATTTTGAAAATTAAAGATCGCAAAAATCATTAAATGAAAAATATAATCGTGTAGACTACCTCATTACATTTTCAACTAAACAAATACACCTCTCACTCGCACAGCTCGAATGAAACGCATTCTATTCAGAACGATGCATTCGTGTCACAACAACAAACAAGTCAAGGAGCATTCCAACAGAACAACGGACAACAGACAATTCTTAGGTACGTATTTGAAGCTAAGATGGTGTGTAATCAATTTAATACGACCATTCCAGTTACCAGTAACAAATAATATAAAAAGGGATGGCTGATGAGCAACCAAATCTTCTTGCGGGTCATCCGCCTGCAGGTGAGTTTGTTTTTTTCGTTTGTCACGTTGTAAACAATTTTTTTTGTTGTTAAAATTTACACCGGCTACTAGATGTTTTTCATCAAATTAGACAAATGGTGTGAATTGAAAAAAAAAACAACAACTATTTGGATTGAATACTATACGTAGTGCAATGACAAGGGAAATCATCATTCGTCAACAAACTGCGCAGTTTTCTCCAAAAAATATTGTACGTACATGCGTGTTGGTGTGTTTGGTGTGTGTGTGCGTTTGCGTGTATATATTTGTTCCACAGTGATGACGTCGACAATATTGCTGGGCGATAATCTTGATAGGTGACCCTTGCAATTATCGTTCTGCATACAGAATGTGGTGTGGTGAATATTGATTGGGACACTGATAGTCGTCTGGTCGTTTCGATACAAAGATCTGTCCATTTATCCATCTCCCAAATTTAGTCGGTTCAACCGACGCAGTGGAGACAATTCCTCGGTTGACCTTTATACAGGTCATCCTAATTAGGTGTTCGGCAGCAACTAGTGCTCTAGTAGTGGTCACGCAGGAATCCTCATTGGAATACATTGCATTGCGATCTGTACTCAAACGGGTTATATGAACATAGAATTCAGTTTTGATGTTTATAATGGAGCGGTAACACATTACTTGCTGAACGATCTATAACCGTAACGAGTACTGCTGGAATTTGTCAGAGTAAATGTATAGATAGGCACTTTTATTTGTCGCAGTGACAGCTTCCTTTTGTTGTTCTTCCACACTGGTTCTGTCAGAAATCAGTCGTAATGTTGCCCATCTCTATTAACTTATTTTATTCTAGTTAAGGCTGGTGGTATGCGCATTGTGCAACATAAAGTGTCCAACTCTGAGCGTGCCCCAAAGGATGCTGAAGACTGCACTGGTCTGACGGTAAGTCTTTTGTTCATTTGTTGGTAAGCTTTAATCAATTGAAGTTTTGCGTCTCTTTAACAACCTTCAGCAACCGATTGCGGTGAATGCATCGTCGGTGAGTGGTGCACCCGTCAAAGGTAACAGTGATTATACGCCACAGGCAGCGCAGGTAGCACATTCACCCAAACCACCAGTACCTGTGCCACATAAGCCGCAAATACACATTCAACAACCACGCAAATGAGCTGCCCACATAGTGGGTGGCGTTCAGCTGGTGTGATGCGACCAATTTGCATTCCTACTTTGTATAACTACATACTTTGATCATTGTATTTGCTTTTTTAATCTGTAATACTTTGTTGTGTTTGACATCCTACTAATTGAGCCTTAAAGTGCGAGTATTAACGTAGTTCTTTTATCGTTTGTTCCAAGTAACATTTTTTGCTATTGAATACAATTTTTGTATACGTCGTCAAATAAACAACGTTTTTTAATATTCTATGCATTCACAGTCGTGAGGAAATGAAAGCAAAAAAACACGGTTTCCTTAGCAATCAGGGAAAGGAGTGCAGTTAAAAAAACACTACAACAGCACTATGTGTGTATTATAGCCTCCGATATGATGTTTCCGTTACGACACCAGCCATATAAACATTTTTATACAATCTTACCTACACTACAAATAACACTACCAATTGTAATTTTATGATAATACTTTATTCGTCATTGATTTTGTGTCCAATTAAATTTTTTTCGTGGAATTCAAGATCCAATTGCGCAGAACCGCTACATCAGTATAGACACCCGGATAGTTACCATAGGCGCAACCGAAGCCCCATGAAACAACGCCGACCAAATAACGACTGGAAATGAGGGGTCCGCCGGAATCAAATTGGCATGCATCTTTGCCCGGTGCCGCTGCACATAACATCGTTGACTCTATGAGCTTGCCGTAGCCGTATATCGGCGAAGAGCATTCACTTCGCCCGACAATTTTTAAGTCGACATATTGCAAGGTCGTCGTCAGCTCATTGTTACCATACTCGCGCACTCCCCAACCTGTGACAACAGCCGCTGCACCATCCTCGGGTGTCGTCATCGCCAAAGCGATTGGTTTAATGCTCAGTCCATAGGTGAGCGGCGTTGCCAGGCGCACGAGCGCGATATCATTAACCATGCTTAAGTAGTTGTAGGCTTCGTGCACTTCTTTCTCAGCTGCCTGCACTAGGCTACCACCGCGATCGTAGTAAGAAGAGCCTGCCCGAATCTTGATCTGGCTTACCGAAGCTCTCGCTACACAATGGGCGGCTGTGATGATGGTCGTCTCGTCGTAAACGCTGCCACCACAGACATGCGTACCGCTCACCTGAATGGATACCTGCCACGGATAGCTTCCGATAGCGGTATTTGCGCCGCCCACAATACGACCATGTTGTGGTGGTAAAATCGAGGCGGCGACAATCGATGTTAGAGCAATGAGCGTGATTACTTTCACAAACATGACGCGATTTGACGGTGCACATCATTTTATTCAGCGTTTTTATATTACGAAGACGTCTACTGTTTTGTTGTCTTATCTGAGATGTGTCGAAAGAAATTAAATTCCTTATCTCAATTGGTAGTTTTAATAATATATGTATCGATGTTTCTAATTTGCAGTTAGATGGCATGAGTTGAGGTTCATTACGTTTTCAGTCATGCGTTGGGAGTGTTTCGCAGGTTTGACGTTATTCATTTCGGCATTTCCTTAGGATCTCCTTTCGGATATAGGATATTGCAACGTTGTGTTGTAGGAGTGCCAGCAGATATTGAATTTTTGATCAGTGAACAACTTTCTGGCAGCGTTGCGGTACAAGCACCACTCCAGCTTTGGGTGCTTGTACCACATGATATACAATAACTTTTATTTTCGAACGGAAGTCAGTAAGTCATAAATATTGTATAGGGAGTATAAATCACTCTATATTAAGTGTTTTACAATGGGATTGATAACCTAAGCTATTTGATACGCGATCAATATATGTATATTGTTTGCGTTGTTAGAAAAACACTACTTGCTAACTCATTAATGTAGAGTTGAGGCCATGAAACGCAGATAGGTGATAGCTTCGCATGATACACGCTTGCATATTGTCACAATTAGCTTGACGCATATGATTACTAAGTGTAGAATATTATACTGCAAGACCATATTATGACCACCGCATAACGTACGTTGCATATACTTACGCACCACATACGATAAGTCAATTCTGATAATGCATGCTCAGTAATATTTGAATAACAGACTTATCCATGTACATTTAAATAAATTGCATTTAACCCCTTTTTATTGTCACTATTGTGGTTGAATTTTATATTCTACACAACAACTAAATCGATATATATTTTGTCGATTGAGGTACCTTAGTACACATATGTATATACGTTTGAAAATAAAGTTACATTATATAGTATTGTTTCCGCCAGACTAACTGAAACTAGTTTTTGTTACCATAGTAATCCCTCTAACATTTGTCTGCCTTCAAATATTCGTGTAAATTTCAACAGCGTCGAATAAAGAAATCGACTACAAATATGGCAGATTCGGCAAAAATAACACCCGAGGAGTTGTGTCGACTCCATCAGGAGTGTTTGGAACGTATTCGGGAGGCCGAAGTTTACAATTTGCGAAATGACGCTAAGTTACGCGCGGTTAACACGACCAAAAGCTATGATGAATTTAAGTGGGTATCCAAACTGATTGAATTTTAAGGTGTTTAAGAATAATATATCTTGCAGGGACATTGTTGATGCCGCACACTTGCGTCCAATAACGAAGCAGGACAAGAACAACGCGAAGACTAAAAATCGGCTCTGGAATTCCGCAGCGCGTGAATATTAGAACGATTGCGATCATTGTTAAAAATAACTCACCGTCATATAAATTAATAAATGGTAGCAGTAGTTAATCTAATCAACATGGATTTCAATTATCTGATATAATGCACTTTAGTTAATCATGTCCTTTCACTTGTGTTGCTCATTCGAGTTTAACTTTTGTTTGTCAGGTAACGCTTCGTTTATTCAAATCCATTTACAATAACAACTTAGACGGAGCCAGCAGCTGCGATCACCCAGGCACGGAGATCGGCAACGTTGGCGTAGACACCAGGGTAATTGGCATGAGCACAACCATAGCCCCAGGATACAACACCGACCAAAACTCCACCGGAGACCAATGGACCACCAGAGTCCCCTTGACAGGCATCCTTCTTTGAAGCGTAGGCACAGATCATGGTGCTCCTGATCCCGTTGCCGTAGCCATAAGCGCTGGAGGCGCACTGCGGCTGGCTGACCATTTCCAAGTCCACGTACAACAGTTCCGATGAAATTGAGCCGCCACTGGAGGTGGTACCCCAACCGGACACGACAGCTGGAGCACCGTCAGAGGGTGTAGACGACGCTAAATCGATCGATTTGATGGCTGGGCCGAAGCTGAGGGGCGTAGAGAGACGAATGACGGCGATGTCGTTGATCATGGTGCTGGCATTGTAGCCCTCGTGCTTCTTGAATGCGGCAACAGAGACAAGAGTACCACCAGATGACCAGTAAGTGGAGCCAGCGCGCACTTTCAACATGGAAGCCGAAACGAATTGCAGGCAGTGCGCTGCAGTAACAATTATGTTGGCCGAGAAGATGGAACCTCCGCACGAGTGGCCGCCAAACCGCTGAAGCGAGACTTGCCATGGATAGCTGCTGATGGTTGTCGCGGTGCCGCCAACAATGCGACCATCCAACTGTGGAAGCAGACCCTCAGGAACGGCAGCGCCCAGAGCACAGGCCACAGCGGACAACAAGAGTACGAACTTGAACATATTGTTACTACAATGAGTAGACCTTGTCTTGGGACTTACTTTTATACCTAAAGTTTAAAAGTGATAGTGGGAATTTATCAATACGGAGGCTTAACGTCGGCCATTATCATGGGCTGGTCTTCATTGTCATCGTATCGAACGATTTTGTATCGCCGTCGATGTGATTTATCAGGTCCGTTTGTGAAGTGCGACGTGACAAGTTTTAGCCTGATCTAAAAATACGCAGACACTACTTACAGCTAATCATTGCATACGTAAATAACGTACTAACAAGTAATATTCACCTTTTTTGCTACTCCCGTACTCGATTATTTTAATTAACTCGGTCGTTGGTGTCTGTATCACTATCAGCAAGACCACTTGGAATAAAAAGCCGCTGACACTGTTGTCTCTGGCTTGGGGCACTACCGAATCGGCCTTTTATCTACCTGTTCTTAATGAAAAGTTTGTACACAAAGTGAGGGCAAGGACTATAGATGTATGTTAAGATTAAGGATTTCAAGATGTGTTGCTGCTGTGGCCGATAAAAGTGGCCTGACAAGTCCACTCCGACTCTAGCGATTCTAGGCACTACAAGATTCTGGCAAGAAAACTCAAGCCTGATCTATGTCAGATTGATTCTGGTAGCCCATTGGTCGTAAATGGTAATTTGCCTATCATCGTACCATGAGGTATTGCCTGTTCGAATCCGCTTTATCCAGGCGTTGCGGCACTACGAACCTGACTGATTAATGCTGCGAAAGATTTTAGAAAATGTCTTTTCAAGCAACCTTACAAAATTCTACTACATAGTACTTTTACGCAGTCTAAGTGTATGCAGACATATGTCATTATTATTTTTGTTATAAAAATTGTGATATGCATGTTAAGTATTATAAAAAATGGAAGTACTCAAATCTGAAAGAGGTTTGTTTAGATTTAATGATTTTGATTTTAATGTCGACTCATGACTATTAATTATTATATTGTTAATTATTTTATTCCACTTAAAGACAATCACTTTACACTTGAATCTAATGGCTGAAATATTGCATACATACAGACGGACATACGTTCATGCACAACTACTCGGCGGGTTGAAATACTCCAGAATAGTTCTTGGTGCCTCCGCTGCCTTCTTTACAAGCTAGAATGGTAAAGCTGTCATACTATTCACAGAATGTAAAGAATGTAGATCCTATATAATCAATTTAAATAATAGTATAGAATAGATGAAGGGTGTAATGTATTGTTCCTATAGCATTTACTTCTAAATCAATGCAGGTAGGTAGTGAGCCAGTACGGGTTTCCAAAGCCCATGTAGTTATTGGCACTTAGTATAAAATTGCATGGAAAAAAAGGGCTAGTGAAATATAGAGTACAAAAAACTACACTGCATTTTTATCTCAAAACGAATGAAACATTTTTAATGCCAGTATTATTTACTGGAGCTATCTAAAAACACTTCTGGGTCGTTGAAAGACATGTCGAATGATTGCTTTACGTAACAGAACTTCTGTTCCACTGAAAGGGTGTCTGCTTAATATTGGCGCATTAGCAAACGTTGAAATCCCATTAAGAGATAAGTAAGTATGTAACTCGTAACTTTTATAATTAAATTTAAACAAAGAAAAAACAAAACAAAAGTATATAGCCTAAGGTCATTGGCCGAATATAATATGTTTTGGGGATGGCTACCAAACATATTTCAGTTTCAAACTAATACTCATGGCTTTATATGGGGCTATACGGTAGTTGGCGTTATTCCTTAGATGACACTCCCATTACCAAGAACTAGTAGCGGCGATTAGCTTGCCCACTCTATCAAACAAAAACCATTCAATTGATGTAACCAGCACAAGGATTGGATATTCCAAAAATGAAGTGGCTTGTGGAGGCTCAATGCTTCCTAGAGCAGTTAATCAGGAAAAAAGGTGAAAGTTCTACTGATCCTACCCTCTTACGCGTAAGACTTTCCTGAGTTAAGGTGTCAGATTCTCATACATTCACTGACTTATTGAACCGACCTTGTACTAACAAAATTATGGCAACTGTTGTCATTAGTCAATCAATATGATAGTTGTATTGCCGATGATCCATATAAAACCCCCATATACCAGACATTTGTCGTTTAGTAACTATCGGTATTATTTACAGCTCCATTACTCTACTTATATCGTTTCTGTACTACCTATGTACTACCAAGCGGTGACACCTTCATAAATCTTCTCGAAGGTGGGGGTCGCATCGTGGGAGGTGTGCATTCAACGATAGAGGCGCATCCCTATCAGGTCTGATTGCAGACGCGTCATGGCCAACACCTCTGTGGTGGTTCGATTATAAGTCCCACAATTGTGGTGACTGCGGCACATTGTCTGAAGTCTTCTAAAGTATCGGCGATACGTGTAAGCCTCGGATCGACTCTCTTATAATAAAGGTGGTGAAGTTGTCAAGGTTTCAGCTTTGGTATACAATGAGCGATGCAAAGGGGTGACAATGCTTGGTGACGTTGGCCTGATTAAGCTAAGGAGGAGTGTTGTTGAAATGAGATCTATACGCTATATAAAATTGGCCGAATTAACACCTCCAACAGGCTCCTCTGCCATTGTCACTGGTTGGGGTGCGAGGTGTTACCGTTTCTGCAATTCGCTTCCTTAAACCTTACAGGCAGTTGAAATGAATGTTATTCGTCGTCGAAACTGTGCTTTATCCGCTTATAAGCACGGAAATGCTATTAAAGAAACCATGGTCTGCGCTTATGGTTTGAAGAGGGAATGGCAAATAATCAATTAGTGGGCATAGTTTCGTGGGGCTCTGGTTGTGGCTTGCAGGATTTTCTAGGCGTTTACGCCGAAGTGGCTTCATTGAGGGATTGGATTCAGAAGAAAGTAGCTGCTCTGTCCTAAAAGTGGGAAGTTCTGTAACACACGTAAAGTTAGTCAAATAATGTAGTTCTGTCTTTTAGAACAACGGGTATTAAGCCAGAAAACTGAAATTTGTCAATTTATTAGTTTAATCCATAATTTTAGTCATTGGATCGGTAATTTTAATAAAGTAATCTCCGAATCCAAGAATGATTTTGACATTCGGTAGTCCTAAGATCAACTCTACTGATATTTCAGTTCAATAAAAGAATGGTGTATATGCGAGAACATCACTTTGGTTTTGATCTGTTGGTTTTCATGGAGGTTACCCCTTCTAGTGATGATTTATTTTAGCTTTCGATATTTTAGCTTCAAAGCTCAAACACTGAGGGTGGCGCTTGCATACCCACAGGCAGTCATCTATTCAAGATAATCAAGAATATATGAGTATAGATATGGTGTTTAAGGTCCTTTTGATAGCTGCTGTTTTGTGTTACAAAGTTCATGACAAATCTGACTGATCGAGTATAATAAAGCCAAGGACCTGAGGTAGCCTCTGCTTTTAAGTTCATTGACTTACCCCTATTGGCCATTCAACAGACTGCAGTGATAACCGATAAAGCTCATAATATGAAGTCTGAAAAATATGTAATCTTAGTGAATTACTCCCCCATTATGCTTATCGTACCATTCATCGCAGTTTTTTATCAACATTTTTGTAGAGCGATTACCGGTGGCCTATAAAGACGGAAATTTCAATGTTAGTTGAATGAAATGTTTCGCTAAACACAGTCCGACCATTTAGTGTCCGAGAAATGCTGAAGAAATCGTGACGTGAAAATGTTAAAAAAAAAAATCGTTTTAATTGTACTATTCGCATTGCTAGTGCTGGTTCAGGGTGCTGTCTCGGCACTGCAAGAACAGGCTATTATCAAGCTTGAGCCACGAATAGTCGGCGGCAGTCGCGTCTCCATTTTGCGTCATCCTTATCAGGTCTCATTGCGTCGGCGTATAAGCGTAGGCTCCCTCTACAAGCACTTCTGCGGTGGCAGCCTGTTGGATAATCGCACCGTGCTAACTGCTGCACACTGTGTCAAAAATAGTGCGGCAAGTGATTTCCTTGTTGTTGCAGGCACAGATTTTCGCGCCGCTTCCGATGGCGTTGTAACGCGCGTTTCGAAGATCGTGCCGCATGAGCAGTACAATTCCTCCATAACGGATAACGACATAGCGTTGATGTTTTTGGATCCACCATTGGCGTTGAACAATCAAACAATTGCGACGGCTCCATTGGCCGTGGTTGATCCTGCCGATGGTACTTTGGCAACAGTAACCGGCTGGGGCACTACTGAGGAGAACGGCTTCGCCTCAAACTGGCTGCTGCAAGCCCAGTTGCCGATTGTGGAAAATGAACGTTGCCAGCATTCATACACATGGCGTCCCATTACAGCGAGCATGATATGTGCTGGATTATCGTCTGGTGGTCGTGATACTTGTCAAGGCGATTCGGGTGGTCCGTTAGTGGTTAACGACCATCTGACGGGTATTGTGTCCTGGGGTCTGGGTTGTGCGCGTGCCGGTTATCCTGGCGTATATACACGTGTCTCCTACTTTAGCTCCTGGATTGCTCAGGTACGCGCAGCGAACAAGGCTTGATTCGAAAAAGTAGAACCTTTCAATGACACAGCTAGTACTATGGGTCAGAATAATGACGCCAAATTAATTTGTCGTAATCTGACGGCAGCAGTAATGGCAATAATAAATCGAATTGATAACTTATATTTATAACCATAAGTATTACCGAATAATAAAGCGGCTGATCAGCAAATTCGATTATCACTTAGTCAATGTATAACCCTTTACTGGTGCAGGAAGTTCTCTTGGCCGTTGTCAGTTTCGTGCGTAATGCTATGTCATATTATCCATCCTGGTGTTGGGATGTTTTTTCATCCCTACGCTGACCTTTTCTGGTGTAAATACCTGAGACGTTGAGATAAGCATCAAAACGTGCAATACGAGGTGTATTCAAAAAATAAGGTGACTTTTTATTTTTCACGAAAAATATTTATTTATTTTGTCCTATTTTGTTCCTTTCAAAGTATTACTACTCAGATATAATACGCTTGTTTCAATCCTCGAATCACTTCTGATATGACCTTTAGATCTTCTAGCGATGCCGTGGAAGAACCTCCGTTATTTCAAGTTTCTTTTTATTTTGGGAATAGGAAAAATTTCCAGGTGGTTAACTCCAATGAATACGGTAGATGAAGCATGCTTAAGGTTAGGTTGTTGCCCAAAAAATCAAAAGTGAGACTCATGGCTTCATCGTGTTCGTACAGGGCATCACTAAGCATAAAGACTACAATCCTGAGAAGCATTTCGTTGACATGGCACTGCTTCCTTTCACGGTTTCTTTACCTTTGAATAATTTCACTACCAAAGCTATTTACCACCGGCGATTGGGGTATAATTACCCCAGTTATTGGCTTAACAAGTATCAACTCTGAAAGCATCGATGTTGTCTGCAAAGTTGACCCTGGCGGTTATCTGGTTATACGTAATCAGCTTTTGCGTGACGTGGTTGAGACCAAGCTGGAGAGCGCATAGTATCTAATTGTGAGGTGCTTCACTCATTTTAATAAATGTAGACCTTCAGGATTACATACTTTGTTTTAATCAAAAAACTAAAAATTTTTCTTGCATACTTTTGGGTCAGGACATGTGGTTCGCTTGAAAGCAAGCACGTTGAACTTGTTCTTTTGATAAGCGTGTGTGTGTGTCGCCTACCTATCTGTGATCTAGTAATTATAAAGGCCATGAAAATATAATTGTAAACCTAAATAATTGTTTACCTAAATGAACAGTCATCCATACTGTATAGTCCGAAGCAAAACTAATATATATTGAATTGGACTCAACAGTGACTAACGCAAATGAGATATAGATTGTGAAGAATAGTGCGCACATAAAGAGAAGTTCCAGTGGGGGTGCTGAATAAGTTTTTAGATCTGTGCACACGATGTTTTTATTTATTTATTGTGAGTGCTTTGATCGACTTAATTGGCCTCTGGCAATGAAGGCCGGTGAGAAGCAAATGCAAAGAATTGTAATATAATCGGTTGTTCTGCCTGAAAACATCGATGAAGCGATCGCAATTATGAGGTTGAGACATAATAAGGTATTAGATTTGTTCTTGTTGCTCAAGATATAAAGTGGCGGTGCTTCAAACGACGTATAATACTATCGTTAAAGTTGACGTATGGCTTAAACGCAATCAAAAGTCTATTGATAATGAAGGGGAGCATTTTGAATAAAACAATATAATAATAAAATAATATAAGAGGTCTCAAAAACTTAGTTAGCACCTCTCTGATTTTCTTGACCAAAGTAAAAAATAATTAATAAGTACTGCACAATACAATACAATAAACTACAATATTAATAGCTCTTAGCTCAGTTTGAAGTGTTAAGTACATGTGAGTTTGTGATTATCACGGTATTTTTGGTGTTAAATTTATTGCAATTGTATTGAAATTTAAAGGCTGGTTGATAAAACTTTTAATCAACTTAACTGTCCGATTATTAAACATTTTGTTGCCAGTCAGTCGCGTTCTAGTGCGGTGGTATTACGTGGTTCAGTCATGCTCCGTATGCAGTGCTGTATTATCCTGTTCGCGACCTTTTCAGGTCTAATATGGGCCCATCCTGCAGCACACAGCAGCGAACCACGCATTGTGGGTGGCCATGAGGCTGATATAAGCACTTACGCCCATCAGATTTCTCTGCGCTACAAGAATCTTCTCTACCCGAATAATTTCTATACTCATTTTTGTGGTGGTTCAATCATTGCTAAGGATTGGGTTGTGACGGCAGCGCATTGTATCATCGCCAAAGTGCCGAGTCAGCTAAAAGTGGTTGCAGGCACGAATTATAGACGTGAAACGAATGGAGTTATTGTACCCGTACAGGAGATAATCATGCATGAAGACTTTAATCCATCTAATTTTAATAATGATATTGCACTGCTCCGATTGGCGGCGCCGCTGCCTTTAAATAATTTCACCATCAAAGCCATTCACCTGGGTGACTACACACCATTGGATGGCACAATTTCTACAGTAACTGGTTGGGGTACTACATCATCCGGAGGCCCCGCATCAGACAAGCTTCGCGCGGTTGAAGTCCCAATTATTACAAACGAATTGTGTAAGCAGGACTACGGAGAGGACTTAATTACAGACTCAATGCTTTGCGCTGGCGTGCGTGGCATGGGAGGTATGGATGCTTGCCAAGGAGACTCCGGTGGCCCCCTGATTATACGAGATCAGCTTTTTGGTATTGTGTCTTGGGGTT
Source organism: Cacoxenus indagator (assembly GCA_035041755.1). Classification (NCBI taxonomy): domain Eukaryota; kingdom Metazoa; phylum Arthropoda; class Insecta; order Diptera; family Drosophilidae; genus Cacoxenus; species Cacoxenus indagator. The sequence continues at coordinate 1,909,539 of JAWNKX010000240.1, forward strand.
ATTCCTGTGCTTTGCCAAGTCATCCGGGTGTATATGCGAGTGTACCTCATCTTTTGCCGTGGTTAAAAACTAAATTGGAGGGCGCCTAGGATTTAAGTAAAACGTTAGTGAGAAGTAAAACAAAAATGTGAAGCCATTTTAATTTCTGTGACTCCATGTGTTATGCAATAAACTAAGACTCGTCATTATTATTTAACAACATGACTTGGTGAAACATTCTTGGGTCTATCTTTTACAGTAGCACTCTTGTGAAAGCATCAAACTATATTTTTACAACAAAATTTACTGATATTCGCCATTGATCGATGTGCTTATTATCTGTAGACCATTTTCTGAGTGGTCGCAGCGACAAAGACTCAAATCAGAATAATGGCGACTAATTTAACTGTAGGTAGAATGAAAGCCATTGATAGCATTGAGAAAGCAAACAATCGACGCTTCTTTTGTCATTCTGTGCATTGCTTTAGCTACAAATGGGATGTTCATTTCTTTCGAATAAATTATATTATGAAATAAAACAGCTAGGAGAGACCTTATTGCAAAATAAAATTATATTTTACCTCAGGATAATAGGCCAGGGAGCGCTCTGCTGTGTTATGCTGACTGCTTCATCGAAGCCAGTCTTACATCTCTCCAGGCTCTTCATTCAGTTCACCAAATGGACAGAAATGACAAGCGCAAGACTCGATGTAATATGTATATAATAATGTAATAAATAATGCAAATGCCTAATAAGTTCGTCGAGAGTGGCTGCTGTGTTGATGACTTTGGTAGATCGTTATGCAGAGTGGTATTAAATATAATTATTTAATTTGTATAGCATACTTTATAGGTTAAATGGCTGATGACAACTATTAAAGAAATTGGCAAAATAATCTACTTGAGATAAGAGCTCTCAGTTTTAGAAACGATAGTTGGATTCATTATGACACCGGCTGATTGGACTTGGATTTACTAGGTTCTATAGATAACCATTTGAGTTAGATACATGTGTTAACAAAAATTCCATTTACACTTGGGAACATGCGAGGAAAAATAACTCGACAAGTCACTTGAAAATTATATTTATTTTATTATATCTATTATGCTTGTTCAGTTTTGAATATAGTCCTAGGTTCAGGAATTTTTTTTCTATTAGAAGTCTTACAATAATGTTAGAATTGAGAATGTTAGAAGTATCTATGCATTTTTTTTCAAGTATAATTTGTCTAAAGAAATTGATATCTTTCACTATGTGTATTGCATACTTAACTAGTGTAACTCCCTACTTTCTAATTTTTCATATCAGTGTATAATCTTATGTCCGGGTTTATAGCGCTTATAAAAGCCTTATCAAGAAAGCGACTGTTCCTAACCATTGTAGCGTATCAAATTAATTATTCGCGCCAACTTGAAACGATTGCCTACAAGTTAGTTGTTCTTAGTAACGGTCGGCGTTCATTCGTGATTTAAACAGTTACCGGAATGTATCGGGCACTACTTACGACATTAGTTGTTCTTACAAGCTTGCTCCAGCCGGCGGTCAGTACGAGTAACGAGCCACGCGTTATCGGTGGCACTGAAGTGGCTGTGGCTCGCCATCCTTACATCGTATCCATACGCTATAGAGCTGATGAGGCCGACGCTTATATTCACGAGTGTGGCGGTGTGATTTACTCAGAGCGTTCTGTCATTACGGGCGCACAGTGCGTTAAGGGGCTAATCGAAACCGATAGACTGCTTATTGTTGCTGGGGCAAAGACACGTACGGGTGCCGATGGCTTGCTTTATCCAGCCGTAAAACGCATATATCATCCCAATTATAATGCATATACTGTCGACTATGATATTGGCCTGCTCATTGTGGATGTGCCTTTTGATCTGTGGCACTTCGAGACACGAGCAATCACTATACACGAGTCAAGGCCTGCGCCAAATCGTACAGCCACAGTAGCCGGTTGGGGATACCAAGCGGAGGGTGGACCTTCAGCGAATGTGCTTCAAGAGACCCAAGTGCCTATCGTCAGCAATGAGCAATGCTATCGCATATATGGCGAGAGTGAGGTTACGGACCGCATGATCTGTGCGGGTGATTTGACCCATGGTGGACGTGATGTCTGCCAGGGCGACACAGGAGGACCACTGGTTGTCGATGGTCAACTCGTGGGTCTGGTCTCGTGGGGACGCGGTTGTGCGCGTGTTGGTTACCCCTCAGTCTATACCTATGTGCCAGCACTGAAGCAGTGGATCGATGAAACGATTGCAGCGAATTTATAGACCAAATAAATTATTCCATACAAGAAGCTTCTGTTTCAATGTTATCGCGGCTTTCAAGTGTTGTTATAGGGCAATAAATAACAGTATTATCGCACCTAGACCCTGGATTAGGCCAAGTTCAAACAAACAAAAAAAGTTGTTAATTACATATTTTTATTGTAGAAAAACCATTTAAAATCGCGCCGCAGTTTGGACAATCCAATCGCGCAACTCTGGCACGGAAGCATACACTCCGGGATAGTTTTGACGTGCGCAGCCAACACCCCAAGACACAATGCCTATGAGTTTATTGTCGTACACTAGTGGACCGCCGGAATCACCTTGGCAAGCGTCTTTGCCACCCTCATCGACAGAAGCACAGATCATGCGACTTGTCAATAGCACAGAATAGGAGTTCCTACATTGGGAGTTATCACGAATCAACACATCGACTTTTTGTAGCTCATTGGGTAGATTGCCGCCTTCGACGAGTGTGCCCCATCCGGTAACGGTGACTGGTGTGCCGGCTGAGGGGCGCACACTGGCCAAAGCAATCGGTTGTACATAATTGTTGAATTTGAATTCTCCATTGAGCAGCAGAATCGCTACGTCGTAGTCGTTGTTCAGTGTCTTGTAGTTCTCATGGATGATGAATTTATTAACTTGCAGTTCCTGGTGCTTTTGGTTCAAGTACGACGATCCCGCGACAATGGTCAATAGGGATGCATCTTCAAGGCCATACACACAATGCGCAGCACTGACGATAAGGTTGGCACTGTAAATGCTGCCACCGCAACGATGGTTGCCCTTATACTGCATCGAAATCTGATGTGGATATTGACGTATGTCGGCCGCTTCGCCGCCCACAATGCGTCCATCTGGCATTGGCACTTCCGATCTATAGAGTGGAGTCACATTGGCGCTTATAGCGGCGGCCAACAGCACGACTACCAAGGTGGCGAATAACTTGCGAAACATTTTCGTATGCTGATACGTATGTCCGAGCTGCTACTTTTATACTCTCGACTTGAACCGATTTATCAGATTCTTATCAAACAATCATAAATTAGAGCTTTGATTCGTGGATTTCGCGGCTATAAAACTGCGTAGATAAAAATTGTAAATCTTCGACGGATTTCACAGCATTGCCTTGGTCAAAGCCTTGTCTGGAGTTTACTTGGAACACTTCATTTTTCATATTTCATTGGTTTTTCATTATTTAATTGTTTGCTTTTATGCATTTATTTAATAAAGTCTAAGGCTTAACTACAAAAGTTACACCGAATAAGCCTAAAGTTTGGTGTTGATCCGGAACAACAACATACATCGATTCGGACTTGGAGTTAGTACTTACCTCTTACCTCTTTTTGAAAAAAGTTGTGAATTCTTTAATGGTGTTCTACGTTGGCAAATGCCCATTAGTTCATATGTATTGTAGTTAGAATAGTTCAGGAATATCCGTGTAGAGGTGAACAAAATTGTGTCTATTGTATTTAACTACAATAGAAAGTGATGGCTGGCCAATGTACATGGAATGAATACCGATTTTATACCGTTGTTTAATAACTCCATGTCGCGTTCAGAATATGCCATAGAACCAATACCCCACAACTTTTGGTAACTTCTTATATCTGGGTATTCGGTTATATTTTAACTCAATATTATCTACGCCAAATCATAATTATACTTATTATTATACTCCAGTCTCCGGATCACAAAGTGCACAACGTTTGGAAAGAAACTGCAGAGTAAAATTCTATAGTCATAGAATTTACAAAGTTTAGCGAAATAAAAAAATAATATTAAATAATAATAATATTAAAACTATTTATTATATTATATATTAAAATGAATTAGACTAAATCGAAGTCCGGCGATGCTAGTCACACAAACCCCGTTTTTAACTGACACCCATCAAATAACTTTTGAAATTTTTAACCAACTAATAAAATGAAGGACATTATTAGAAAATATTGCACATAAGCTAAGATTTAAAAAATAAAGCCTTATCGAAATTACTTAAAACTATTGTACAATCAATCAATGTAACCGGCTTAGTACAATCCCGACGGGAGATCGGTGACCTTTGAGCCCTGCGTGTAGGAACGCGTGCGCTTTGAGATCGGCTGATTGTTGGTCATTGCAATGGTGATTTGATTGCTGGAGTGACTGCCACTAGCGTCAGCATTCGTGTTTAGCCGCAATGCGGGATTACTACCAAAGTAGATTTGCTGATTGCTGCGTGACTTTTCGCGCCCGATGTTCGCCTCGTTTAGCGCTTCGTGTGAGGCGGAGCTTGCGAAAGCAGCTTCGAGGCGTTCGACATTCTTGGTGACCCGTCGCGCTTGCAAAGCCGCTGTTAAATCCGGCTTCGGATATTTCTGTGGTGTGTTCATGCCGGTCATAAAGAAGACACCATTGAAATGTTGCGCTGGTGGCAAACGCTTTGTAACAGCTTCCTTGGCACTGACACAAGCAGTTTCAGCACTCTCACCAACACCATCGCCAATGCTGATATAACTCGCTCGTTTAGTGTTCGTTGAATTTTTAATGTTTCCATTCTCATTTAAGCTGTTACGCAATGCGTTCATGGTGGGATCTTCATCGTTCTGTCGTGCATTCATTATAACATCGAGCAGTTCACGATTGGTGCTTGCATTGCAGGCGGTAGTAAGTGCATTCGCTTCGGGAATGTCTGACGATTCGATGGTATAGTGTTTGTCTGTTTCTGGCATATCATAGTCCGGATCATCGAAAAATGAGTTTAGCGCAGTGACGCGTTCCATAACATCACGATCAGTTTGATTTCGCAGCAGTAGCATTCCAAATTCGGAGCCATCAAGATCCGAACTGCCCAGATGAGGTACTAGGTGCGCTATTGAGCGTGATTTGCGTGGTGGTTGTGGCACAATATTTACGGGCACAATTTCCTTTTCCACACGCTTCGGTTCATCACTGCCGGCGCCAATACCGTTGGCAACGCTGCTCTTTGAAATTTGTTTTTCCGCTTCGTTGACAATGTTATCTAGCTCCTCAATTACATCCTCAATAGTAGCATCGTCTTCATTATCGACAGATTTATTTGTAGTCTTCTTTTTGTGCTTTGTCTGTTTATTCTGTGGAAGCACCAATATTGGCACTGGGCTTAAGGAGGGACCAGTCTCGGAGCTACTAATACCCTCATCCTCATGCTCGGATGAGTCTTGTTTGCTGTTAAGCAGGTTTGTGGTGCCTGTTTTGGGTGGCACTTGACGGGGCAGAGCGATAGGTTGATTTTCCACTGATTTAAACCCGTTTTCATGCTGTGCGCCCTGCAAGCGGAAGATTTCTCGTTGCAAATCAGCGCAGCGCTCCTGTAGGCGGCGTTCCATGGAAGTGAGCACGGTTTTCTCTTCGTGTAGGATTTGCACGCGTCGCTCGAGTATAACCATTTGGCTGCGTACACGATCAGCATCTCGTGCTTGATTAATCATTTTATCCACATCGACAAAGAGCTCACTGAAACGTTTGATCTCAGTGCGGAGAGAATCCAGCCAGGGTGATGACGAAGAAATCGTCTGTATGAAGAGGTTTAAGACCACTAATAAAAAAAGTAGTTACAAAACTTACCCTAACCAAAGTTGTCGGCTCAAAGCCAGCCTGGAATAGCTCCGCTTGCAAATAGAGACGTTGTTGCAAATTGACTGCGCTCTCCAGAAATGTGTTAATAAATCTATAATAGATAAGAAGTAGCTTCTCTTCAAGAACTCAGTGATCATTCATATTGAACTTACTTAACACCCGCACACTGCAACTCACCGGAGCCACCACCACTGTTCAGCATTCCAATAAGCAGACGAAAACGCACAGGTTCACTGCAACGCAAGCGCAAAGTTGACATCGCCTCCGAAATGGCTGAGTGCCCCGCGGCCACAACTTTCTGTGAACCATGACCAAACGCCTGCTTATCGCAAGAAGCCGATAACAACTGCAGCGCCAAAATGCGTGCACGTATGCCTTGACCAGTAGCCGACGAGGCGAGAGGCATTAGGCCTACTGGTGTGCTGCCCAAACGTGCTGTGGCTTCCACTGAACGTGAACAGCAAATACTCAGGCATTGCCTTAAGTTGTAGATTATTAGAGTTAGTATTACTTTCTTGATTCGGGATACCTTTTACTTACAAACAAGCCAATTCATCGAGCAATGCGCGCCTTTGATACGTCTGCAAATTCCGTGGCATGGACGCGTTTCCATTGGCCGCCAATGCCGGCAGTGGCGCATTGCTTGCTTGCGCCAGTTGTATGGCGCGCAACACCTCCAACAATAGACTGACGCCATCGGATGGCGTGGCCACAAATTCCTGCACAAAACTGTATCGTGAGAGATAATTATATTTTGTTTGAATTCATAAAGAGTGTTTTTATATCAATCACCTTGGAAATGAGACACGCAGGTCTGCCCGTAATTTGGTCAGCAAGTCTGTAATGGAAGCAAACTGACGCAATGTCATTTCACTGTCACTTTCTGGCGGAGCTGGTATAGGGCTTCTAAATAATTCAGTGCATTATTTTTATTCTTATATTTAGAAAATTGACAAAATTAACTCACTTGTATTCCGAGTGCTTTGTCGGTAATGTGGCCGCCTTGACTTGCACCTCCTTGCTAATTGATACATCTGCGCTGGTATCGTATATCGTACGAGGCGCTTTCCCTGCTGCAGCATTATGTCGTTTGCCAAATTTCTTTAGTGCTTGCACGTAATCCTCTGGATTGTAAACTGGAGGTCTTTGATTCTCCTAAAAAGTATGAAACACAATTTGAATGTCAACATATTAACAGAACAGCTGATTTTTAACTGTAATGTTACTGCAACCCTGTCATTCGCTATATAAAAATGTGCCATTAGACAATGGCAATTCTAAAATCCCGTTAGTTTTTCATATACTTTAGTTCGTCTGTGGCTCGTTTTGTTTGATGCCTAATTTTGTATAAATAGTTTAAATTATAAACATTTACGATAACTCACCTTATTGAAAACCGCGTGGGGCCAACTCTGCTCGGAGCTGGTCATTTTGTATGATGCCATTGAACCGTTCAGACTGTTACTGCCGCAATTGCTCTTGTGCGTTATTGAGGATGCGGCACCACCACCGCTGCTGTTGCCACCAACTGCGCAGCCACCACCGCCACCCAGCTTAGGTGAGTTTCGACAAATGCTCGGCGCCATTTGGGATTTCGGACGTTGCTGATCTTGTTGATGATTATGATTATGTTGATGACGGCGATGATCGCGTTGTTGGCTACTCCCGTGTTGATAATAAGCGGAAAAGTCACTATATAAAAAGAGACATAATTGAAATGAGTAATTAATTAAACATGTTGGTTGATTTTTCTATTTAATTTTTCGCTCGTTTGACTATGTTAATAAGCAAAATGCCATAAGCATGAATCAAATTCAATGTATACATTTTCGAATCCTGTTCGGACGTACCGCGAAAAAATACCGCCAACGATTTTGCGCAGCATTTCCAGTGATATTTCTTTTATTTTATTTTTCGTCTCAACAACAGGGGAAAATCGCAATAAGTTGGACTGCTATATATGTAAGCGTCAATGCTTCGTCTGATCGAGCGTCCTCGACCAACGCACAACTTTTTTTTTTCGATGAGACACCCTTACGCTTTGGTCTGTATTGCGTCTGCTTGTCTACCTCGAACTGTCTTCATTTGAATTGCTGCATCGTATATTCGCGTATTATTTGATTTTTCATTTAGTTAATAAAAATGAAACATTTGCGTTTATATAAAAGAAAAACAAAAAAACTGAAGGCGTCGTCGCACAGCTTACACTTTCACTGGCATTTCTCTACAGCATCAGCTCAATCGTTTGGTCGATGTAGGGTGTCTGTTCATTTGTTGCTATCTTATTCATTGGCTTTATGCGTTCACAATACCGTTAGAAGTGCGTCTTACCGGTTTCTTAAAATTTAAATCATTTCGACTTCATTATTGTTATACGACAAGCTTTGGCTAAACGTTCGATTTCGTTCCTTCATTCTTTGAAGTGGCGTTCGTTATTCTGTCTACGATTTGCTGATTCTTTTAATTATGCTGAATGGTTTGATGACACTTTACCTGATATCAATTTAATATGGTACCTATTATGGACTTTCGAAATATACATCAGGTCATAGGAAGTCACTTAAAGCAGACGACTGAATAGCAAAAGATGTGAAACTTTTTCAACTTTACCACAGCTTCTGCGTAAAACTAGTTGAACGGCAGGTATTTCTGTTACATAGTAGCTTATTACAATACGGTAATCCTTTTCTGGTGTAGTAGACTAAGATTGTTTCTCAAAGTGTGACTTTATGTAACTACATGGTTTTGGATAATGGCAAAAACTGAGATTATACATTTACTATATTAAAGGTTAACGATTATTTTAACCAAGTGAGGTCTTTAAGCAATTATGAATTTTTCTTGACATTGTACAAAAGTCAATATTACATCAGAAAAGAAGTGGTCTTTCGAACTGAAAAGTATCTAACCCAACTAAGAAAAAGAAAGATCCACATCATATCTTCTTAATTCTCATCTTCTACAATATCCATCACAAAACTTTCATGCGATCAAAATTTTATATTGCATACATACATATAAGTAGACAAACAGAATTGAGAAATAAAACGAAAAACTTTTTTTAATGGGTGCACCATAAGTGCAAAAACGTGTTCCAACTCTTACTGCTATTGAAAAAAGTGAATACAAGAAAGTAATGAGCAATCCGGAGATGTAGAAAATTGGAAAAATATTAATAATTAATTCGCAAACGTATGGTAAAAGTTTAGAAAACAATTAGGATTTTGAAAAGATACAAGCGAAAATGGTATTGTTAATGTGTAATGCCTTTAAAGCATGTTAGCATTTGCCAAAGAAATGTTAACTGTTTTAGCTCTGTGATACACAACAGTCTGTAACGTAAGTTCTTCAAGTTAGGCTATTTGCAACTGTCCGACAACAGTCCTCGATAGTATAGTGGTTAGTATCCCCGCCTGTCACGCGGGAGACCGGGGTTCAATTCCCCGTCGGGGAGTAGTAGCTATTATGTTTATTTTTTCTTTAAAGACATTTACAATAAACAAATTTGGTGCTGTATCTTACAATTAACGGCAATCGTCATCACTTTATTAAACGTAAAGAGACAGCAGGTGAGTGGAAGTTTTTGAATGCTATTCAAGGTTGCTGTTGTATTTGCAATATATTGCCTTTCTCAACTATTGCTGGAGTAACTACGTAATATTGTTTAGTGTACGTCAATCAAGTTCCCAAAGACCGACACCTACAAATTGACCGCATGTATATATAAATATGTACGAGTATATATGTAATTCAATTAAAAACTCAATTTCACAAAATCAGTCTTTTAACAAGTATTAATAGAAAAAAAAATAAAAAAAAATAAATACATAAAATAAAGAAAAAGACTGGTTAGCCTCAAAATGTGTATAAATATCTCATTGTTTTTAACGTCTAATAAAGAAGTTTCGGTACTCTTATTCTTTGAAATTATGAACACCAAAAGTACTTAATACATAGTTACTCATTTCTTCCAGTGTAGGAATAACAAAAAAATGAATAAATCAGTGAATAAATATAATAAAATTGAAAAGAATTGTTGATCAGGCATTTTTTCATTAGAAAGTTCTTGCTATTTAAAATACAATAAAAATCTAACCCGATTACTGCTCTCAAGTACTTATAACATTCGATGTTGTAGAATTTGGCATCTAATTCGGACGATTTAGCTTTGACATGAGTTGCAATTGTTAGAATCTCATTGGCTATTTGCCCGAATTGCCTAGCTATCTTTCGCATGAGAGTTCGCCTTTATAGGCGCCTTAATAGGAATTCTGAAATTGTAGATTTATTGTAAGACATTTTGTAAATAGAAATGGTTTGATTGAAGATGATAATTTTGGTGATAATTATTTTCCACGATCCAGCGAAAAAGCGATGATTAATTGCGCTCAACGAACGTTCTCGCTTTCGAAAATACTACACCAAGGTGGTGTGGCAAATTACCTGTTAATCATAGCACTCAATTTTTAACAACCTCACCTTTGACTTTTAAGTAAATCTAAAAGGTATCCACTTATAAATCGATAATAATCAATAATATTGATTAGTGGTAACAAACAAAAAATACCATCTATAAATATCCGAATTTCCGAAAACAACTGATAACGTTCTCTCAAAATTTTCATTATAAAAGCCCTACAACAGAAACTTGTCATCAGTTTAATTTGAAATCAAAACCGTTAACGATGAAGGCTTTCACTACTTTGCTCGTTGCTCTGGCTTTGGTCGTGCCCGCTTTAGGTCGCACTATGGATAGATGCTCCTTGGCCAAGGAGATGTCTGCCTTGGGTGTGCCACGTGATCAACTTGCACGTTGGACTTGTATTGCTGAACATGAGAGTGACTACCGCACCGAGGTTGTAGGACCTGCGAACTCTGATGGCTCCCACGACTACGGTATATTCCAAATCAACAGCCGTTACTGGTGCCAGCCTGATAATGGTGATTCCTCCTCCAACGGATGCGACATAAGCTGCAATGAGCTGCTGACTGATGACATCACCAACTCCGTACATTGCGCCCAAAAAGTTCAAAGCGAGCAGGGTTGGGAGTCCTGGACTACCTGGCACTACTGCAGCGGTAATCTACCTCCCATTGACTGCTAAATTTCTATTGTTTTGATACAACAATATAAAGAAATATTTGATTATAACGATGTTGTGACTTATTTTCTTTTAACGTTGGACATATGGACAATTATCACGCATTTCCTTTATAAGACGCTATGGTATGTTTGGCGTTTGCCTTTGGGGCTTATTTCTGCTGTTCTCTTTGTGTTGGGTTTGTCATCGTCATTTACACGCCTAGACTACGCTCGAAGTCAAGCCCATGCTTAAGTACATGCCCAACGCCCTCGGTGTTGGTGTTGGTGCTGGTGCCAATGTCATCACTGTCGCCCCGTCTTACGTGTGAACCATTATACCTTAAGCACAATTATGAGTAATATGACTTTATGTGCGAGTGCGCCTGCCTTGACTATTAAATCAAGTCGCCGTCACACGTATGCTGTAATTTTCTGCATATGTTCGGTATACCTATCAGCATTGTTTGACTGGCGTTTCCGAACAGGTTCAATGAACATGGCCACTGTGTGTGGGTGTACATATTCCTTATAATATGTTAATGTGCGCTTAATTAGCATATTCGTAGTTATCTACATTTTTTTCAGATGTAATAAAGTTCATAGTTAATATTTTGTGTTTGTTTGGTGGTGTGAACTTTTAGTCATAAATTGTTAATGACTTTAGCCCTTGACATTTGCGTACGTAAGTAGAAACTGTCAAGTCTATATTCGATGATAATTGTTTTTCTGTTAAAGATGAATAATTTTTACCCAACAAATAAGTCTAAGCTGATGCCTCTGACATCTCACGCTTTTGTAACATCATCAACATTTAATGTGATACCTAGAGATGAGTAGGCGTTCTTTAAGAAATCAAGACATCAAAAATTAAATCATCGTATTGAAATGATGCATTCCAGTATATTACTGCATGATACCCATTGTCTTGAACCTACCGAAAGGGGTTGGCTACCAACCCATTAATGTTTGACGATGAAAGTAGGTGGCGGTGGTGGTTTAATTCTTTTTTTAAGATCGGCAGCGTTATCAGATGGGAGCCATAGCAGAGGACTCATGCCGACGAAGCGGCGACGATGGCATTATCTGGTGTTGAAGTTTTCTTGTGGATTTCCGTCGCGCGACTTAGATCATCCACGGAAATATCCATCTCGAAATCATCTGAGTCATTGCTGAGTGATAAAAATTGATTTGCGGCGAAACACGATTTTCTCGGGTGCCGCTGGTATTATATGTCGTTTGATAATTCAGGGGCTTTTTGAATAAAATATATTTATTTCTCAAGATAGCCTCCAAATTCTTTATCCCTTCCAAATAAAAGGTTTCTTAAGGTCTTCAAAATATTCGCTTGTTTCAGTGATGACCTCTTCATTCACCCCAAATCTCTGACCGTCGCAACATCCAACACTGCTCTCGTATAATCTATTGCTTTTTTGGTTTGCTTTTTATTAACTTTTCTTAGCCAAACATGTGTTTGCCATACACCGTCCCCTCAATGGATCTTGCGTAATCAAATAAATTTAATGTAAAACACAAACTTTACCACGTCTACTATAAAAATAAAAAATAAAAATATTAAATTACCTACAATTTCTTTCTTCCCTCGTAATTATTTTTTAATGTGTACAGTGAAATGTTTTAAACATTGCTCGCTATCTGCCACAACTCAAAGCAACTCACACTCGCAATGCGTTTCATTGTTTGTAATCCATTTGCTTGACTCGAAATTCTCATCATTTGAACTTTTTACGACTTTGCCTTCATACCTTTTGCATGTGCCTTGCGACTTTGTTACATTTTTGACACGTTTTCAGTGCAATCAAATGCCAACATTAACGCTTGACTCCGACTCATTGAAATAAACGACCTCCAACTGGTATCACACTGGGGTCGTTATGAAACAATTTCACATTATTTGGTACTAAATTTGTTTTCGATTTTTAATATTTATTGTACAGAGTGTAAAAACGGATTTTAAAACGATTGGACGAAAATAAGTTTTGTGAAAATTAAATTTGTAGCCCAATTTTCAGCACCCCAACAATTAGGACATTCTTATAAATGTTACCGATAATCAACGTTAAATAGTAAACTAAAAATTTATTAAGGCGTTTCAAAGAACTACTATACCTATCTTACGTGAATGACTATACTAACAGTTTTGTTCTGCTAGATAGTGAGTTACTCATATTATTGGAAATCCGAGCCAAGCGACGAGTAAAATCTAACAATAATTTATTATAATGAGATTTTTTTGACCTCATCTCTTTCAAATGTTCTCATCATTAATGTGTCGAAACATTCCTCTAATTGCTCTAATTTTTGATACCGGAGACTCAGCATTTAGCAGCAAAAATCGCCATTGTAACGGTGCATAATCCATTTCAGGCATATTCAAAGTCATTTATTTCAAACATCCTGCCTTGTCAACGACCAATATGCACAACAAAAACTTTGTGATAAAACTTTCCATTAAAATTTCACATCACATCGCAGGAACTTATTGACAGGCAGGCAAGGCAGGCTCTGGCCTCTTCGATGGTGACTACATCAGATAAATGTGTGACAATTTTTCAAAAGCCTAAGTGGAGGAACCTCAGCCGTAAGAGCTGACTTCATTTCGCACTGGGACAACTTGTTATACAAACGACAAATCACTTAGTTTGTTGTTGTCGCCGATCGGGCGAGTGTGACGGGTATTTGAAACCTGCCAACACAGTCCACTTTAGAGTGATCGATTCGATCGTCATATGAAGTGTTTGCACACGCTTTGATTTTTTTAAAAATCGCAATCATGTTGCAATAACATTTAATAGATTTCTTTCATTTTTTACACCATTGCGTTTTTATTTGCAATTTTGTTGTTGCGTTTACAAGCTTTGCACACCATGCTCAGCTGGTAAACACTGTCATAACGAACATTTCGTTATGTGAGGCCGTAATATGAAATTTCACTTTTAAGACCAATTGTAGATGTCTTACGACGACTTGTAGCCAATGTTTTTGATTTTTGCCTTTGTTATTGTGTGGCTTCAAGTTGTTATCGTGAGTAATTCGTTTATCGTCTAATGACGTCGCAGTGGCGCTACAAATGGTTTGAAATTGATTTAAAATTGAACATTTAATTGTATTATTTCTGATTTAAATAGCATTAGCATAACGGTCAAACTATATAAAAATATCATCACGGTGAATTTAGAATCTTGAATCTAGTGTGGATTCGCGATTGAGATTATAATTTGTAAATTCGAACTTAGCATTATAAATGTAGCTACTTTCAAACTTAACCAAAAACTAAACCTTCTGTTAGTTCTTAAATATTGTATTGTATTTGTAAATATATTTTTCTGAACACTATAACACTGACGTATGGCAAATGTTTGTTAATCAGCTCGCTTATTTAGGGATACAAACAACAGTTTGATTTTCTTATAGGTTGGCCAGTAGGCTGAATGTATCAATGTGTTGTTGGAAATACTACTACAATGGATACAGATGCATAGAAATAAAGTCACGGCTTAAAGGACTCGTCTCTCGGAGCTGATCAAGGATAGATGTACATACTTTTATACTTTCTAGGGTTTGTGATGTCTTCTTTACTGTGTTACAAATTTCATGACAAAGTTACTAAATATTATTATTTACTGCCTGACGACACTGTAGACTCTTTGGAATTCTGAATTCGATTTCAATCTGACAACGTGCCAAACTAACGACCAAAATTGATTTATCTTCTCTTTATTGATTACATAATTGCTTCTAGTAATTAGTTTCATAAGTGTTGAAATTATAACTTAATTAGCTGACCATACCAAAACCAACACTAAATACGAACATATGAAACAAATTGAAATAAAATACATTTTAAACTACAAAAACAAATCAAAAAAAAAAAAACAAAAAAAACAGCTATTAACTTTTACGGCAATACAAATCAACATTCGCAGCTCAAATCATTTAAGTCAAAGCAAGTTGGGAGCCGTTATGTCTGTATGTATTTTTTTATTGAGATTTCTTTGCAATAAGAGATAAGAGATACAATTAAAAAGTAACGAAAGAAGATTGAATGCAGAAAAACAAAATCCAACAAATATGAGAAAAATGTCGCATGCGACTTAAAAGTAATTCACAGGGGAAGTTGATTTTGGTAACATCGGAGCCAATATAGTTAAGTGACTTATATAAGACAGTTTGAGCTATGCTGGTTGAAGTATCTCTAACTTATATAAGGTTATGGCATTTTAATTTCACTTTGAGATTTTTTAAATAAAAATATAATAACCAAAAACGAAAAAC
Source organism: Cacoxenus indagator (assembly GCA_035041755.1). Lineage (NCBI taxonomy): Eukaryota > Metazoa > Arthropoda > Insecta > Diptera > Drosophilidae > Cacoxenus > Cacoxenus indagator. The sequence goes on from JAWNKX010000240.1 coordinate 1,924,771, forward strand.
GTTTTTGAATTAAGGAGATTGAATCATAAAGAATTTTTATTTTGATTGATAAGGTTGTTGTTAATAAGTCTCTGCCATAGCAACAGTTTATTTAAAAAAAAAAAAAGATAAGATTTGGATCTGCCTCTTCAACGTTCCTCGATAGTATAGTGGTTAGTATCCCCGCCTGTCACGCGGGAGACCGGGGTTCAATTCCCCGTCGGGGAGAACGAAATGCTGCCTTATTATATTTTCAGGTTTTATTTTGAGTGTGCTTCCAGTGCCGATGCCACAGAAACTGTTTTGCCAAACATCATTCGACCTAATGTTTTTCTTTGCCATATATGACTTCGTATAAGGGTGTATGTGCATGCTTTTCCAAAATTTGCTGATTTTACGGCTGATTCCGAAAAATTTAAATTGAAGTTGAATTGAAGTTTGTGAGAAATGCCGTATAGACTATTTGATTATTAAAATGGTATAATCCAAAAAATAAAGTAAAAAACACCCTAAAAAGTCCCAAGTATCTTTTTCTCTTTTACTATTTTCGGCCGGTTTTTTTGATAGGCTTTGAGCACTTTCTCGTATATTTCGACTTGCTATCCTCACAGATAATATTTTTCAAAAATATAGTAGTGCTTAAGGTTAGAGCCGTGAACTGCTTAACCTAAACGTGTAACGTCGGACCTTCAACTGTTCTTTGATTAAATAATGCGAAGTCATTTCCAATTTTTTCGACGGAAATTCTGACAAAACATTAGCGATTTGACAACAGAATTAGTGATATAACCAGATGAAAATTCTTTACATTTCTCAAGATCAACTTAGTTATATGAATTTAGCAAAAAACAAAAAACTATCAACATTTCGCAGGTAAAAACTTGAGACGCTGCCAAAACGTACCAGCTTCGTTGGCGTTTCGGCGGAAGTCAAAACAGTTGTCATTTGAGTGCTTATCTCATGACATATTTTCAGCAGAGTGTTTAGTGTTACACGAGGCCAACTTGACTAGGTGAGAGTATTGCTAAACGAGCAATATTTTCAGATGCTGTCAGTGATTAGAGTGTCATGAGGTAAGACAAGAAATCTGACAAAACTTATGATAATTCTTCTTTTTTCGCCTTATTTTTCTCACACGCCCAGCTTGTCTGAGTGAGGCCAAAGAAGGCAAAAAGGTGACTACGAATGAAGAAAAGAGGGCATTACAGTATAACTACTCTTTTATTATGCTAATTTCTCTGTGACTATTGTTACGAGTCCCAAATCTTTCCCACTGTCCGAGCCGTTAAGTTTTTGTATCTGTTGATACTGTATCTGTACTGCTTTTGACAGTTTACGTCACGCTTGATGATTTTCTTGGCAGAAGCAATCAGCAAAATAGATTTTTATCACTTGTAAGAAAGCCGCATTATAAACTCTCACAGACTTTTGTCGCATTGTGTTGAGAATAATTATTGTAATTCGTTGATGTTGGAGTTGATGAAGTCTTAGCTTATGGCAATACTTCAACTCTCAATATCTCTTGGCCATCTTAATTTTTTTCTGTACACAGTTTAGTGGGCGTACTACTAGAAATTATGTTCATCTCTACCGATGATCATAACTTTTCATTGAGATTTTTTATGGCTAGTTTTGCCATAAGTTGTTACTGGTGAAGACAAGTGCCTTAAGTTGTGAAATTTAATTTATCCAGTGAGCTACAATTAGTAGAAAGTGTTTTGTTGTTGGTTTCGAACATCACCTTTGTACTTTCAATGGTAATAATTTCCATTGGAATAGGCAATTTCATTATATTTTGACTTGTTTATGTTCATTATGATGTTGCGTATGTTTCGGGTTGGGCTGTGACGTTTGACGAGTGTTTAAGCTTAAGGCAGCATCTGAGTTTTGTAAATAAAAAGCTCTTTTGACAATTCGATTTTAACTATAATTTGTGAAAAAAGGCTTTGAACCGATACGAAATTTTCCACTTGAGTCAATTCAAATACAATAAAAGAAAATTAATTGTAAGAGTGAATACAAAGAGTGAATAGCTCCAATGATTGTGATTACTTTAAAGAACTGATAAGGACTGTTTCTCTTTTCACCGTCAATTGACCGTTTGCTCATATAACCATCATATAAACGTACTTGATACGTGACTGATGACATTTAGCTATAAAAAATTTAATTTTTGCTGTATTCAGCATTAGTTCTTTATATTCCGTTCATTGTGCACAGTAGGTTAAAGGCCAGCAGGGTTGGTCTTTATAGTCGGACTTGGCATTACTGCAGCGACATTCTGTCTAACTTTGCTTCTTAACAGGAATCTGTAGGGTAGTAAAGGTCTAGGGTTCAAATTGCAGCACCAAATATGATAACATACGACTAACATTTACCTGGAGGAGTTTCAAGTTTTTTATGTAAAGGCAAAGCCTTTTATGTTTATTGAAATTGATACTAATCTTGGTCATTGAACAATTTTTTCAATTGTCAACATCTCTAGTAATCGGTGTCAATTCAACAATTCTTAATATGGTAATTCAATCTAGTTTATTATTTTAAGGCCTTCACTCACCTGAAATGTACAAGAATCAGAACATAAATTAATAATTAACTTAATACAAAAATATTATCGCTCCATAAAATCCAATAATAAACGATCGGCATCAGTAATAATGTCATATTTGGAAGGAGCTTATTTAAATATTACCGCATAATTGCATTACAAGATGTAAATCTTAAAAAAAATGTAGATTAGTTCTATTGTACAACTTCAGCACACCTACTAGAAGGCTTAAGTTTGAGCACATTCGTTCGTTAGAATAGAATCGCCAGGCTAGAAATTCATAAATGCAGGTAATGACTGACGCGACTCACTAACAATTGGTAGAGTAAAGTAAGTGAATATGCGTACTCTGTAAAAGCCGGAAATGTAAAGAGTCGACTCTCTTTTCTATTGTCAGTAATTAATGGTTTCGAATGTACATAACGTAAGAAAAGAATAACGTGTGCATCCTAAAGGTTTTCTGGAACTGAGTTTGCCGTTGAGTTAAGTAGAGTAAAGTGCCTGATGTTGGCGATGTGGTCGTTTCTATTGTCATTCTCATTGACAAGTCAAGAATGATGACGATGACAAGTCAAAATCATGTTAAATTAACCAACTGGAACAACTTGTCTTGAGCTGTGTTCAGTTGAGTCGAGCTGAATAGAGTGGTTTCTGTTGTGGTCTTCATGGATCTATGGAGTTGTCATAAACGGTCTTTGTTATTCTGTATTTTTTTTATTTTTATGTGCCTCAACTGAGCTTGCAACTCTGTGTGCAAATTTAAATAGCGGTTAAGCTTTTGATTTTGTTATGGTTGGCAGTTGCTTTGAAGAAATGCGCCTTTAGTCTTGTGTTTCTGATCAAGGTGACTGGCGTTAGTTGATCTCAGAACACATACTTGTATAGTCAAAAAAGTGTCCAGTAATACATACTAACTTAAAAGATCTGTTGTTTTTCTCTTAGATTGGCAGCAACGATTTTTCATAGCGCACGATTATATTCGTCAATTTTAAGTTCCATAAAGTACTCAGAAATCAATAATATCTGTTGCATGTTTAATTTATACCGATTAAAATCGAGCTAATTGAAGGCATAACTTTATTGAATTACGGTATAGTAAAGTTTCTATGATGATGATTTCCATGATTAAAAAGTCTCAACGAATAACTTCGAGCAAATAATTTTGTGAATAAATATATAATATATATTATACGAGACGTGTTCAAAAAATAAGAATTTTATCATGAAATTTGTATGTAATACAGTGAAAGGAACGTTCAAGCCGTAATTCGGTAGCATGACGAGGTGAAATGATTTGTCCATATCTGTTTGCCACTCTGTATGAATCTACTTCTAGCCTTAATGCTTTTGACCTCAAATTTTTTTCATATGGAAATTTTTCTTGGAAACAGTCGGAACCGACCATATTTACAATTTGAGTTCTCATTAGAGAAACTTTCTTGTTTTGAAAGGTATATAGCTGACATACCGAGTTTAAGATGCCAGGTATAAATTTTCAGATTGATAGGGTTGCTTTTAGCCCCACTTGATGTCTAAGAATCAAACTGAAGTTCTTATGAGCAAAGAAAACTGAATGAAACTTGAGCACGCTTTATTGCAGTTCACATAAAAATAAGTAAAATAAAGTACCCTCACTTAATACAAATACTTCTATCAGTAAATCTATCTAAACTAGTTGTCTAGGCAGATTGCACTTTAACTCTATAATAATGTTTATTTGACAACCCTTGAGCAATAAATAAGGCAACCAATCAAACAGTCTTGAAACTAAACAAATTACACTACTCGTAGTTGAAGTGGCTCGTGGGTCTCTTACGTCAATTTCAAATTCGATGCCTTAAAAAAAGCGAACACATGCAAACGTCTGTGCTACTTGAGTGGTCGATCAATGAGCCTTGTGCTATTTTGGTACTACACGCGCCCTAAGCTGTCATAGCATTACGTTTAGCGTAACCCAACCTCAATGTTGTACGTGATTATTTTATGGAACGTTGCATTTGGTGGTCGGACCTGCCAACCGGGAAATCATAAAATGCTTGCTTAACTGGAAGAAGTACTCATAAAAAGACAAAAATAATTATAATAGATGATTACACGTAGAGAAGTTAAAGAAGTTGTTCTTCGCAGCTGCGTATGCGTTTGAGCGTGTCCATGCAGTCAGAACCTTCTTTGCGTTCTTTAAACGAACCACGTCAAATCATTCAACTTTGACAATGTGCTGGGGCGGCGCTCTCGTCGTGGTTAAGGCACCCTTTGCATGCGCAAAGAGGTCTCGACATTAGCATTTTGTCTGTGGGGGCAATGCCTTGAGGCTTCTAATTTATGACCTTTCGCAAATCATAGATAATTGTAAGCAACTACTTCAACTTGGGAATTACTCCTAACATTGTCCACCGGGTTTTTTGCGCTCACTTTACGCTAGAATACGCAGAGCGGAACTGCCATGTTCAAAAACATTAAAAAGCCATATGAGAATACTGCTTCTTTTTGACTTTCTTGGTCGACTTCTGCGTGACCAACGTTCAACAGGTTGCATAATTTTTATTGAAAGGAAGCCACATCTTGTACTTGTGGTTCGAACAGGAAGTACAGAACTCATGTGAAAAGCAGATTTGAATTTAGATTGTAAATTAATGTGTCTTTGATGCAAATATATTTTAATGCGCTAGTGGTGTGTATGGTGTTTACCATCGCACCCTTTGAAGTTGAAAAAATTGCAAGGCTTGCAGTAGCCCTGGAAGGGCTGAGTTTGCGCTGAAAAAAAATCGTGCTGAAACCAAGTGATTTAAACAGATACCATGTTTTCATAAATTTAAGTGTTTTGCAAGTTATAACAAACGTTTTTCTTTTCAGAAGATCCATACAAAAAGTAATGTTTTTTAATACAATAAATAAGTTATATAAATATTTACTTGGTCTAACTTAGCTAGATTTTCTTTCAAGACCGATTTGTTAATTATTGTATGACTGACTATATGACTTACTATGACTTACTATAATTTTGACTTAAAAATGTTCTAAAAACCTAAACGATATCCACGATTTTGCTTATTATATCTTCAGTTGAAAAACAGTACGAAATATTACTAATATTTTTACCTTCCATGAACGTCAAATCACTAAAAGGTCCGATGTTCGTCTGCTTTCATCAGGTTTTCATCAGATTTACGAAACTTATTTTTTAAGTGCACGTTCCACTTGTCGAAGAAGTCTATTGTAGAATTCACATCGAAGACACGCATTTCTTGCGGAAGTGTGATTTTTTCATAACCTTTTACTCATTTCTACATAATTTTTCCTGTCATTGCTTAAGAATTTTCCACAAGCTAAACTGAGCTGTGCTAATTTAGAGCAGATTAAAGAAGGAAAGAGGTGCTAAGTGAGTTAGACTTGCTGCTGGTCGACGATATCGTGACTGTCGGTTACATTAAGAATTCATTGACCGGTTCAAGTCATTGGCCTTAAAAGAACCATCATCAGTATGTGTGCTACAACTGGCATTTGAGCGCGGTGCCAGTATTTCTTCGCTTTCTCGAGGCATTTGTCTTAAGTCAAGTGTAGTCACGGTCAGTTTTAGGGCTGACATTTAGAATTTTCTTTGCGACGCCTGTTACTCCAGCTAAGCGCAGCCCAGTCCAGTTCAGTCGGTCTGTCAAAATCAGACAATTCCTCACAACCAAACCAAATTATCAAGCATGAAACGAACCGAGTTTGTACCCTTTCACGGCGTCGTCATCATCAACGTCATCATCATCATCATCATCGTGATCGACGCCGTTGTTGTTGTTTTGCAGACAAGAACTTTAATTGAATAAGTTAGATTCTTTGTTATTTTCTTTTCTTTACTTTTTCTTTGTCTGCATGTCTGTTTTATGCTTTGTTTCTGATTTTTCTTTTGTTAGAAAGTTATGCCTATTTCTCTATACCGTTATACAATAATTGATCTAGAGTTCTGTATCGTTCGGTTTTCTGTCTTCTGTTATATCTTTCGTTGTTGAACTCTTTCAACTGCGATTTAGACTGAACTATTTTGGAATTCACTGATCGATTGCTATTCAATAACTCGTCAATGGTGATTTTTATTCTTTGACTATCTCAGTGTAAATTACCAAAAATTTGTTTCTCTTAGCATTATTTTATTTTTTCATCAGTTTTTGTAAAACCTTGGGTTTTTGCTTCTTTTGACGTTTTAGTTGAACCTGAGCTCAATCTGAGCTTGAGCTTGTATTTATGATTTATGCTTGAAATATAAGTTTGCTCAAGATGTAAAAGTATCCTGTTAAATAAGATTTTAGGGCATTTTCAATGAGTGAACACCAGATACCAGATATTAATAAAAAGAAATACATAAATTGAACTCAAATAAGAATGTATACAAACGAGGAACTATGGTTGGGTCAATAAATCAGTGATTTTTGTATTGTTCACGTCTTTTTTTTTCAAATGCAGCACTCCTCGCATTTACTGCAATCTATCGATAGATTACTATAAAACTTTGAAGAAGTTGTGTCATTTAGTCTGTGTGTAGAGGCCATTGACAGCGGACAATTTCATGAACGTTGATAAATTCTGTGCTTTGTACCATCAAGTTCAACGGCGAAAACGTGTTTTACCGAATTTCGTTGTAGTCTTACAGGGTCCACTTACAAAATGTCTGCGAACTTTTTATGTTTGAGCGTGCAATGATATTACAATATTGATTTTAATTACATATTTATATTTAAGTGGTCACGTTCATGGGTTTGTAAGTGGCTTTATGATACATATTATGAACATAGAGTCTTTTAAAGTTTGTGTAGGTGGATCTAATGTAAAATATGTTTAAGTGAAATAAAACTTTTTTTTTGCTGAAGAAACTATTATATAAAATTGTATGAAATCTGTAACGCTAATACTAACTCTATACTAAACCGTGTTTAATATTTTTTTTTTAAACAACACATTTGCGCTATTGAAGATACTGGCATACTTATTTTTTTGATTTTTTTAGGTTATTGCAAATCCACTGCAAGACCACGCACAACGAGTGTACATCCTGAAAAATAAGAATGCTTTGCTTACACCTTGCTGTTTTGTGTGAATTGTGCGTTGCTGAAGAATAAGCTCCTCGCACCTAAGACCCTTACCAAAGTTGAAAAGCAGTTTTAATTCAATTCAAAATAGTTGAATGAAATCAAAAACAGAAATACGTATTAATTCATTAAAGATATTTATCTACAACATTTTAACCAGCGGAAAGAGTTAATATCTTTGACCTTCAAACCTGAGCTTTAAGCAGTCATTTTAAAGCAAAAAAAATCATAATTTTGTTTATTATTTTAATTGCTATGAATTTCTTTAGCCGTTATTATTAATAACTTCATTTTTGACATTAATCTTCTTTCTTTGGGAGTCGCAAACAATTGGCATTGTTATTGTTGTCTTGTCACGATTGCCATTCCATACGCACCACACGGTGTATGACTACGCTTGCGAACAGATATAAATGTTATACCATTGAGCCGTTGTTGTCTTGTTCGCCTGAGAGTTTTACTAGTTGTAGTTGTTGTTGTCACTGTCAGTGATCTTGTCAGTTGTTTGTCACTTTGCTTGCAGTGCATTTGACACAAATTTGTACGAAGACCACGGAGTAAATTTATGTAGCGTCAAATTTAATTTTGTCTTAAATATTGTAGTCGGTGGCCCGCAAAGTATATTGTGAGTGCAGCTGAAGATTGTTGTTATAGCAGATCTTGAATCATTGATAGTGATATGAGCTGGAACGTTGTGGTGGATTGGATTTCGAAATATTTCCTCATTCAACTTTTGAAAGCGTCGGCCTAACTAAGTATAAATTTCTAGAGTAAAAAAAAAGTCACAGTATTGGCATTCGCAAGATATTCAAATCTAAACATTGCTTTTCTTTTAAATCGCAAAATACGTCATTGGTGTTGTCAAAATCAAGTTTATTAAAAGTGAAAGCTCAATAAATTTGACTCATATATTCATAGCGCCACCCACTTTGCTTTTCATAATCAACAAAACAGTTAAAGCTGATTATAAAAACTAATTAACTTTTCGCGTTCAGTTGTAGTCACGTACTTCGGTTGTGAAGAGTCTTAATAACAATAATTGATAATTTCATCTGCAACTATTATTTTGTCACCAGTTACTACATTCAAGACCCTTCCAAGCATAACTAATGTGCGTATTTAATACAATTTGTACAACGAATTAAAAGCAAACTTTTCTCAACTTTACCTAAACCATTATCCATTTTCTCATGTATTATTCATGTTGTGCTACTTCATTATTGACCCCCAACTCTTAACTCTTAACCTTGCTGTCACAGCTTTCTCCAGCAAAAGCATATTAAAAGCGAGAGCCCATCGACATCGGCACCTCCAATCATTGCTAACAAACTACTTACAACCCATTTGACCTTTCGGCAACATTGAACATGTTTGCCAATGTAATTGAATTGGATTCGTTGAAAAGCAGCCTTAAACATTGCTTTATGTCTTTAACCCACTTCAATTATTGCATAAATTATGCATACAGTAGCAAAAGCAGCCTCAAGCTACTAAAGACTTAAAAAAATTGAGTTCTGAGTTGTGTTCGCGGTCAGGCTTGATCGATCAACGCAGTCGTTGGTTCAAGTTCAACTAAGCCTTGAATAAATAATTTCGTGGAAATTGCAATTTTAACGCAAATGTTAAAATCTTTAGCGCGTTTGTTTTTCATGCTTTATTGGCCTTTCCAATTTTTTTTCTCTTTTTTTTGCGCAACTAACTCGCTTTACAGTAGCCATAATGAACGTACAGTACGCCTTCGGGGCGGCATAGATAACTGTGAAAAAATCAACATCTCAGGCAACACTTGACACAGCAGTTACCTTCGAGTTAAAGTTGCTCTTGGTGATTTTTTTTCTTATTAGTGTTTCTTTTTTTCAAATATCAAAATCTGTTGTTGTGCGCCTTCAGTTTGGCTTAATTCGCCAGGCCATGTGTCAGTTAACGACAAATTTGCTTTCTACTGAAGCGTAAAATTCTTTGTGTTTGAACTGCATTTGTTCAGTCGATGGATGAAAGTTTATTATGTACATAAATGACTAAATAAAAAATTTTCAGGGACAGGGCGATGCTGGTTACCATAACTTCACTAAGAAAGCTATAGACTATTCTTAAAGATTTACAATTACATTTATCTTCGTATCATTAGAGACTACTGAAACTGAAAGTATACTATTAAAAACTTTTTGAAATTATAAACTTAAAATTTGAGTTCAGGTATCAGGATCAGGTAATTTTATTTCTTATAATTTTTAAATTTATTCTCCATTTCGTTTATTATATAAAAAATATCTTTTGTAAAATCAATTAAAAATTCCGCCATCAATTAAATTTATCAATAAGTAGTCTTGTTTGAATGTAGGGATTACTATGCTGAATTTTGGATCTATTTATGGGTTAGTTTTACTTTGGCAACCAGTATCTCAAGTGATTCGTGTAGTTGGGTGCTGTCTCTGGGGACACTTCATCACCTACGACAACCGTAAGATATTCAACGAATTTTACGGCGACGTCCATTTGTGTTTTGATGATTAGTGGACAGTCCATCGAGTAGACATGGTTTCAGAGATAAGCTCTGAAATAGTCAACGACACAATTCTCCCTGATCTCCGAAATGAAGTGCGCGAAGTAACTAAGATAGGTTTTTGGCATCGAGTCGTTACAGTTGATTGGCATTGAACAAATTTTTATAAGCCAGAGACTAAACGGTATACAAAATAATATAATGTTTGCGATTGAATCTGCTTTGAAGAAGAACAAAAACAGTGATATATGCCAGGTTATGTTCAAAATTTTTTGGGATTCAAAGATAACAGTCGTCATTGACTTTTATAGAAAGAATGAATGATCAATATCAGTATAGTTATTGAACTGATACGTTAAGAAATTAAAAGAGATACGACCATATTCTGCTAAAAAGAAATGCTGTTGCATCACTATAACGTACCAGCAGATTCATCTGATGCATCTAATGCTTAAGGAAGTTGATTTTGAATTGCCTAACCACAAAGGCTGCCTCATTCACTTTTCATTTCGTTGTACCTCTGCTGCTCCAAAACTTAATTGTGTCATCTAACAGTGAAACTAATAAATGTTTAAATAAATAAAAATAAAAACCATTGCATAAATGTATCTGCCTTATTTATACCTTGCGCAGCTATTTATATTTGCATAATTCATGTGGTAAGCGCAGAAACTAGCACAGATTCTAAATTTGTATTGTATATATTATTTTTGTAAATAAATATATAATTTGAATAGGAAACGTACGTAGAGTTTGTAAAAAGCGGAATCTCAGCAGAAGTTGTCCATTTTTCTAACATTGCTTAACAGTCCTCGATAGTATAGTGGTTAGTATCCCCGCCTGTCACGCGGGAGACCGGGGTTCAATTCCCCGTCGGGGAGGAGTTCGGATTTTTAAGATTGTGATATCTTTTTAATTTTTTTATTATTTATTTATTATTTTATTTATTTATTTTTTATTTTATTTATTATTTTAACATTTTCTAAGACACGAGTCACACTTCAGCTGAAAAGCACTGTTGAACTTCCCATCACTGATTCCATGCTTTGCGCTCTGACGTTTCTGAAGATACGAGATTAGTATAGCGAACGACCTTAAAATATTGCAGTGGTTCTCCGCCCAGCATTGACTCCTGCGTAAGGTGGAATCCTTTTTGTAACTTTTTACAACTTTTTGTAACCTCTTCATCGGATTTTCTAAACCGTTAACCTTTTGACACTCTGCTTTAGATGTTACTCAAAAAAAGATGTTTTCTATTTTGATGAAATAAAATGAAACTTGGCCACAGCCGTGTCAAAGAGAGAAAAGAAGTCAACCATACATAAAAAAGAATTAGAAGCCTGACGCTTTCTAATTTCTCACACAAATTCCGAAAGTTTCGCTTAAATAAAATATTTCTACGATTTTATTTTGTGCAAAGCAACCAATTTTCTAATTAATCAAGACATTTTGAGTTTACCTCAACAATTTTTTTTATTTGTGGCGACAATAAAAAATTTGTCAAACCAAACCAAAAAAATGACAAAGTTAATTCATTAGCCGCTCTCACTTTTCATTGTGCGCCAAAAACACCAACCAGAAGCACCAATAAATCTCTGCGAAAAAATTTGTTTTTAAATATATATAAAAGAAGCCGGGTAAAACTAGATTTTTGGCAAACAAAAAAAGTCAAACGTTACAGGCCATTGCCTTGCCGTCTTACTGGTCGAGTCAAGTTTTGGCTTGTGCCGCTCTAAACGTGACCAAAGTCGTGGAACGCAGACCAGTTACAGCTGAAAAAAGTACGAGTATCAGAAAATGCCGCTACGCACTTGTTTACCACATTTAACGCGCGTAGATACGTGCAACATGAACTGAAATTCTAAGCCGAAATTGGATTTGAAACATGTTTTTATAGTCTTCTTTTTTCTGCTTATCCGTCTTTTTCTTGGTATTACTTGCAATTTTTTTCTTTGCTACTTTAGATTAGTAACAATTTGTAAAAGTTATTGAGAATTTGGTGTTGTTTGTATGCTTGTTGGCCAAATTTAGGAAGTTCATGCGCGCACTAAAAAAGATATACTCATACACCAAGGTTAAGTCGAACAGCATGTATTGCGCTTGAGGCTTTAATTAAAATTGCTCATATGTCATGTGCGCTTGTGTTCAAATCTGCAATTTGTATACACTACACAGCAAGAAGTTTGTTAACATTAATTAGGATGTTTGATAGTCAGTTATCGACGAGCATACAAGTATGTGTGATATATCAGTAAAGCTAAGAAAGACCAAAGTTTATTTAATTTACTTTTTTTTATATGATTTTTTTTTTAAATTTATTATTCTAATTATTATCTATCGTTACTAGTCATAACTTATTCCGGTGATTTCGATTCACACGAATACAAGTCAGTCATTTATTCTTTATCTATTGACTCCACATTTTAATCTATTTTAATCTATTTTTTATTGTTAAATAAAATGTTACGTCACCGAAAACTAACGAGTACATTACCGAACATAGAAGATAATCGTAAAGCTCTAGGGTGCAGCTCTGTATATAAAATGTTGTAAGCAGTCTTCACTTACTCTGTGAGTCTCTTGATATTGATTAGAAATTCTTTCACAAATAAACTCCTCTCTTCTGTGTGAAAAGTGAAAGCTACGTTGTTTTGCCAAATTCTAACACAAAAACTGTGCCAAATTATTAATAATTCCAAAATGAATTTTTAGAGCCTTCAAAGCTCTAAAGGTGCATTATTTTTCTTTTTGGTATAGTCTGTCTGAATAACTAGATGAAGTGTATTTACACTTCGTGTTGAGCGAGGAAGTTTTAATTTGTTTTAAAACCCTTTTTTGTACAATTGAAAGCGAATGTTATGGAATTCTATGCCCCGGAGAATTCTATGGCTTGGAGCATGTTAGCTGTTTATTGTTTTGGCACAGTAAATTTTTTAAAGTTGACATTAGCTTTAACTTAGCCCACTTCGTGGGGGTTTCACAAACGTTTCTTTTCTTTTTTGATTTCTCATACGAGAACCAAGTTGAACTCGATCTCGTACCGCCATTTGTTGTTAACAAATTATGACTAATCGTGGCCACCGTTAAAATATTTGCCCTTGGTACACGTCTGATGACCAATGATGTCGATAAATCATAAGACGTATTTCGTCGAAAAAAAAAAGAAACGAAGACAATAAACGGAAAGCAGACACATGTGGGTTGACTTGACTTGTTGAAGTGATTAAAACAAAAGTTTCGCGCCAGGAAATCGTGGAAAATAAATCACAATACTATGAACATTTTTATTAGAAACAATATAAAATGCTTATGAACATGCATAAAGCAAAAAATAATCAGTTAATCAAATAAATGAAAACCATGCAAACAAGTCGCAAAACCAGACGGATGATTAATTGTTTCTCGGCTTCAAACGAAGTACAACTTGGCATTTCACATTATAACCGTTAAATACTTAGTGTATCCAAAACGCTTAGCTTAGAAGAAAAGTAAAAAGAAAAGGTGACAAGTGAAAATTTGCAGCCGACAAAGTCAAAGTGTCAGACGAAACTTAATTCAAATGAGGATGACGACTTAATAACCAGAAATGTAAGTCAGAGAAGTGGTCAGTTGACATTTGTAACCATGTCGAAAAAAGTGAAAATTTCCGCATGCAAATGGTGTGGCAAAGGTTAAGACGCTAGTCTATGATTTATGTTGGAGTTATGTGGTCTGATTCGTGCTCTGGACGCCAATCAAGCAGTGAGCCAATTCGAGACCCTCACCATACTTGAATACTTAAGACAATAATACAAGTATTATTATTTGGCGACGTACGCAAAAACCCACAAAATGGCAAATTAAAGCTTTTTAGTTTCGAATTCGGAGAAATGTTGGAAGCTACAGTGATTGTTGGAAGGCAGTGAAGATAAAAAAAGCAAAAAATGAGCGAAATGTCAATTATGAAAGACGCTCTTAGCGAATTTTGTAAAAACACGACTTTTTTTTGTTGAACCCATTAGCTGTGATTGATTAGTCATGCGCAGATTTGAAGATAGATTTTAAAATTAAAGATCGAATGAAGTTGGAACAATGATGAATCAAAGTTGAATGGTGTAATCGTATCAAAGATACAAGAGGTATGCAAATTGAATTAAAGTCGTAGTAAATCTAAAGGAAGTGTGTTCCCATATTTCTCTTGTGTGGTGGTAATAAAGTAATGAAGCGCAGCCCCTAACTATAGAGCTGTACTGACGGGATATTGATTTATGGGTAACCCTGCCAAAGATATGCACTTTTCCAAACACAATCGTAGCTGCATAGAAGTTGTCGAAAGAAAATTTCGTCTGCAAATGTCTGGCTTAGGCAGGGCTAGGAAGGACACTAGGGCTAGGAAATTGGAATTGCAATTCCTCAAAATTTTGCCTTTGGGAATTTAGATATTAAGATAGTATTACAGTGCTACGTGGTAAGAACATTGGAACATTATTGCTATTGGAACCTAGCTAATGTAACTAAATTGGGATCAACGTCAGACGTTTAATTAATAAACTAAAAATCGAATCGTGTTCTGCTCTACTTTGTCTATAAAGGCCAGCCAAACCCTACACTCTTGTGTTGCCAATACAACAAAAAAATTGTAACCCTTTAAACCGCGTTTGCAGTTTACGTTGCCTAATCATTAGGAGCAAATCGAGAAATGCCAAATTTTAAATTAAGTTAATTCGAATTTAATTTAAGACTTACTTCAAGCAGTTAACTAATAGGTGGAAGATAAAAAAAAATAACAAAGTTAGCAACGTTTTGGTAGTTTCGAGTGTTGCATTGCCTGAGTAACTGAGTTCGAGCTACATTTGAGTATATCAAAAAGTAGAACAGGTTGTAGCGCAGTTAAAATCAAATTATGGCATGCCCAAAAGATTTTTGGGCGTTGAAAACTTTCTTCACCAAAATCGTATAATTTTCATTCTCTCACCTGTCTGTCTACCTCTCTGACCGTTATTGCGTTTTTAATGGTCAGCTTCAGTGTATTTCGCCTAACTTACTACACTTTAGCCGCCCGCAACGCTTTTCTAGCTGTGCCATTTTTTCAAGCGTTGCGTTTCAGCGGCGTCTTAAATTATTTATTAACAATTGTTAAATCAGACCGGAACATCTAGTTGTATTTAGTTTTTTGTAACAAAGAAACAATTTTTATTTCATTGCTATTTCTTAGCTTTATTTTAAACCATGTGCCGCCAACGTTGCCGGGCTTTACTTTATATCAGTTCGTTGCGCATGCGCAGACCCCACGATGCCTCAAACGTAGTCTTGGTTTGTGTGCGCCATGGGTTGTGTGTGTGACGCGTTTGTTAGTTGTTTGTGTGGAGTTTTTTCCTCCAACTTAAGCCGCTCAGCGTGAGCTGTCAAAATGGTTTTCACTGCCAATTTTTTTGTTTCTTATTTTTTATTCTCGCATTTTTCTCAGTTGTTTTTTTTTATAAAATTACTATACTTTATACGCCAGTTTTATGATTTTCTTTTAATAAGAGTTGAATACACTGGCATTATGATAAAAACCTACGGAGAGGGAGAAAAAAATCTTAATTTAATTATTTTGGCTCTATTTTATTGAATTTTCGACTTGGCGCTACAGGCTACAGGTTTTCACTTCTAAGCGGAGCTGAACCATGGACTGGAATTAACCATTTATTGAATTTAAAATTAGTATTGATTAAATAATATTTTTATTTAAACTATGAAGTATGAAATGCATCTTTTTTCGTATAATTTTTGTTTGTGGGTTGGATAGGCACGAGTTTCAAAATGAAATAAATCAGTATGCTTGGCTCATCAAAAACGGCAATGAAAACTATTTAAAGCACAGTGAATTACTTATTGCCCGACTTCTTGATACCGCCACCGACAAGTGGTCCCTTTTTGGCGGCTTTCTGCTTAGCAGCCTCAAGCGCCTTCTGCTGCTCCTTTTGCTTCTCCTTGAAAGCTATTTCATCCTCGCCCATCTCCTTGTTACTCTTCTTGGGTGCTTTTAGCGTTTTCTTCTTACCACCCTCGCGTCCAGACATTTTTATCAACTTGGCAATTTTCCAAATCTTTTTTGCTTTCCAAAATTGGTCGATATTTTTTAACTATCTGAATCCACACCAGAGCCTACTTAAAAGCGAATGATTTCTATGAATTTACTTTACAAAGTTTTTTCTCTCTGAATTTTAAAAACATTGTTTTTCATCAGTACTGGATATGTTAGGCAAAGGCAAATAATTTGAAAGTTGAAATATGTCTGAACCCTGCACCTGAATATAAGCAACAGAATTTCTTTGTCGCTTATAGTATAAAAATCTATTATTATTTGTGCATTGTATACGAATAGCTACTATATAGTGGCATAAGAAATCGGATACAATTCAAGTATTTAAAACAACAAATCACTTATAACGACATCGGTTACAACATCTAACTAGCTATAATGACTGACTTGAGCGAATAATCAACTGTTGTTGTTGGCCCAAATCATTTCAATGGCCCAAATGACTGTCAATGGCCGCCTCTTGTACACGAAGTCCACCTAAGGTGTAATGATCTATGCATTGCGCTCAGAAGTTACATAGCCAACCGACTTGGTCTGCTTGGTCTACCTGGTACTACTGCAGCAGTTCCCATCATTGATCTCATCTTCTAAAATATTTGATGACTATTCATGTGTTGATTACTCATAATTCTGTTTGAGTTGAGTTCTTTAATAGTTCATTTTGAATAATGACCAATTGTCTATAGAGCAATCCGTATGTTTCTATTTTTTCACTGTGTCATGCCATCGAATATTTTAAACTATTAAATTTGTGATTACCTAATGCAAGCAGCGATGACGGCTTATATCAAACAACTGCTACTTCTTCCTCTTTAATTATGCTATAAATCACGACTTACCTTCAAAAGTGGCCTAAATCTGATTCGGCTTGTGGCTTTACACTTCGTACGGTTGAGCTTCTTTCGCCGCTCGTGTTTTTCTTCCTTGATTAGTCGTTTTTTTTTTTCCTTTTCGCAGATTTAGTTTAACAGTGCAAATTGGCACATGCTGCCAGCGCCAAAAACAACAACAACAACAAGTGACAATTACAATGACTATCACTGTGCACTCTGAGATGTGGCCAACTGGTGGCGCGTCCAGCGAACACAAAATTGTGGCACAAATTTAAATTGGGCCACAAATGAATGTTCTTAAAACGTTGAACGAAGCTAGGAGTGTTCAAAAGGGTGAAGAAGGCTATTCGCTAAGCCTCTCTTTCACTTTTTTGTTGTTGTGCATCCGCTGTTTATACGTGATGGTTTGTTATTGTTGCATTTTGCGTGCACTTGACACAGACACGTTCACACTTTAACACACACAAATACACGCACAAAGATGCATAGATACTTATACTGTCAAAGAAGAAGAAGCAGCATCTCTTGCTGCACTTGTCTCTGTTATTGTTGATGCAGTTGTTCTCAATGTTGTTGCTGCTGGTGATGATGATATTGATGATGCTGCAACCAAACCGCTCTGCAATAGTAACAGAAGCAGGCGATACGATGAAAAAAGGTGTACTCGTTTTACCGTTAGAATGCAACAATCGAACGAACGAACGTACGAACGAACGGACGAAGACGCAGTCCGGTTTCGTGGTTGTGGTATTTTTGTTGTTCTTTTTATTGTTGATGTTAGCTTCACTAAGAATCGCGTAATCAATGCGCACGTTTATGACATTACCATCGTCTTTGCCGTCGCTTGCTTTAGATACTTTCAGCTTGATAAAACTTGCCACATGCTACTGCCGCATAGCAGCGCCACAGCGTAATCAGTTAGACGCGACGGGAAGCCAAGCTAAGCTGTTCTAAGCCGTTTGCTTGCTGTCTCGCTTTTTGGCCTATATTATAAAAATTCTTTTTATAATCTCTTCAGGTTTGTCGATTTTTGAATATCGTTTAGTTCATTATTTTCTTTTATTTTGCTTTGTATCGATCTTTTGTAGAAGGTTCGCTTTTGTTTATGTTCTTTTGTGTCTTAACATATTCTTGTTAGACAATTCAAAAAAAAACTGTTCTGCACATACACTAAGAAAAGTAAACACACTATTTAAGCCAAGTTTCAAGACCGACACGTCCGTTGAGCACAAACGCACGACTCAAAATGTTACATTTTCTTTTTGCACAACCAGCAAATGAGTTGAAGTCACTCGATTTTTAAACTTGGCTTAAAGCTATGCCACAAAATGTTAATTAACAGTAGCTGCAGTGAATATTCTGTTAACATATTTTTGCTGCATGTTGCTATATAAATGCTTAATATTTGGGTATAGTACAACTCTTTCACAAACTGCCCCTTGTGTTATAAAGGTGTCTAAAATTCAACCGGCTCTACCTTCTGCAGGCCACCAGGGATTTGTTACCACAGTTTGTTTTTGTACTTGTCAGAACGCTCCCAGCTATTTTCAGGAGGAATCGCTTCGATTCTCTCACTTCTTTTGTCAACAGTATCCTGTTTAAAAACTTAAATCCTGAAAAAGCTTATGTTTTCAATCAATGTATAAAAAACTTAAAGCATAAAATAAATAAGAATCGTGAATATTAATACACAAGATTTCATAAAAAAATAAGCCTTGTAACATGTTTAGGGAAATTATATTGTTTTCTTTTAGAAAAACTTCGGATTTGTGTGCTAATAAATAATACGGGAGTGTGTCTTCAAAGGAGACATCGATATACAGTATCATTTGAGCAAGCTGCTTAATTGTTTGGCGATTTCGTAGCTTAATCTGGACGACTTCTTACGCTACTTCATAGCCATGGACGAAACATAGATCCATCGCAACATATCAGAAAGCAATCAATCCTACCTTCTTTTTTGTTTTTCGCTTCCCAAAAAGAAATTAATACTCTCAATTTGGGATATAATTCATCTTAGTTATTTTATATATTTTCTTTGATTTATTGATAGTAAAAAATATACGTGTTTGTATTGAGTCATGTAAATTATCATAGCCTTTCAATTAAAAGGAGCTTATTTATAGCTGACAAGTGTCGAATGTCGTTCAATTAAGCCCGAGATGTTGTGTTATTCTTGTATATGTTGCCATTGTCAATCAGGTAAATAGCAAAATAGGCAAGTAGTAAAATAGCACATTTTCATTTATGACTAAATAAAATATTTTAATTAAGAAAAACAGAAAAACACAGAATGAAAACCAGTGCTTTTCAAATTGTTGCCGCGCAGCATCGCTATTCAAACGTAAGTTGAGTTGTACGTCAACAAAAGCAGTGCTTCTGTCACTGCAAGCAGTGCTTTTACCATTTCAAGCAGTGCGTAGGTTAGCCAGTGGTCTTTTATAATGCAGCGTGCAAACGTTACGTTTAAAAGATATGATGGGCGGTTATATTATCTATATATTAATTCAGGGGCATGATTTTTGTAATACCATTTTACCCTACTTAACGTCAATATGTTTTAATGAAAATTATATGGTTGGAAAGGTATTGTTCTCAAGCTGTGCTTAGGATACTTTTTATGCAAATATATTTATGGTAAAGCAGGAAAAAACAGGTGAGACAATTGAACGTTAATATCAAGTGTTGAAAAACTGCTTGCTCTACTGCGAACCGCGTTATCATTATCAGAAGTGATTTGTGACAGAGCCAGCGACTTTAATAGGGTTCTTGGGAAAGCGCAACTTCAGATAAATGCACATTCTGTATCGCATGGGTTCACGTGCGACTCAAACTCTAATGTGTAGACGGCAAGAATCGAAGTCAGAAATCGAATATTTTATACATTATGTGTATGTATTACTAATATTATTAATATTTATATATTAATACAGAGACTCGACTTTTGTAGTAGCTTTTGTATTCTGTATTCATGCGTGCGGTCGAATTTCGACCACTCGGCGATACTAGTATGTTATAATACTATTCTCTGCGTGAAGAGTACAAAAAACAAATTTTACGCACCTTTGCCACAACGAAATTGTTGGCGCGCCCACGGATTCCAAAGAATCAACTTCATCTGCAATAGAGTTATAAACATTCTGCGTCTCATCGTAACAATAACTGCAAGTGCAACATGAATATTGCGAACAGTACGAGGAGGCATCGATATCGTCCAAATCGGTTATGGTAATAGTGCAATCGTCATCATTGCAACTACTCTTGCATTGCAGCGTAGATTCGTCACCACTTTGTGTATTTTTCTTCTTATGTAGATTCTTTAATTTCTTTGTGTTATGTGGAGACTTTGTTGGAGTGACTGTGCGGCGACTGGAATGTTCCAAGCAGAAACGGAAACTAATAAGAGTTTTTCTTATAACTTCAAATACCTAACAAATACCTCTTGCTTTTCGTATCCATAGTGTCTACGACCACATTCCATGTGCGATGTATCAAATATAGTAGAAAAAGCATACGAGAAGTTTCGCCGTTGTTTTGTGTTGTAGCCTCTCGAGTTCCCTTGCCAGCTCTTCCACCTGTTGCGCCCTTTGAACCCAAGCCGCTCGTCGAATGTCTGTCCGCCGTGGCGCCTCTGTTGTTGTTGCCGCGCTGCTGTTTGCTACGCGCGTGCAAGTTTACATCTTGGCTGCGACGCGCAGGCAGAGTTTTGGAGCGATAAGGGTCGCCGGCATAATACGACTCATTATGGTGCTTATAACGTTTGCGTGTGTTCGTCGTCGAGTTGTGGCAGGATATGCCAGTTACCGCAGAAGCCGGATTTGCTTGTCTGTTTCCCATTTTTATTATGCTGAAATGAATTAAGAAATGGAATCAATTAAATAGAATTTAACAAAATATTGTGTAAAGCACATTATGTAGAAACTAGTAAAAGAGTTAAGAATAAAACTTAAATAAAAATTTGTTATATTTTATAATATACTAGCAGATACCCGGCGCGTTGCTGCCCCTTGGCATGCTGTTGTCCATGCTTTCTGCCGGTAAGTTGTCAATTGGATTTTTGAATAACTTTATTAATCTCAGCGCCGCGGGTTGTCTATATTAGTTAGTGAAGTCTGCAGTCCTTCCTTAAGGCAACACAAGTACACCTCTAAAATTTCAGTCTGTGCCATGTAGCGGCACAGAAAAAAATGTTAGGCATTTTGTAAAAATACTTTATGCAGATTTTCCGAGTGAGTTGAATTTCTGATTCGGGGTACGCACACTGAACCGCAATAAAAACATGGATAAACAAAGCATGAATAAATAAATAACAATGAAATAACGTACGCAACTTTTTTTGCTTGGTCTTGCAGTGGTTATGCAAAAACTGAATCCCAAAAACAAAACAAAAAAAAAGTAAGTATGCCAGTTTATTCTACAGAGCAAGTTTGTTGTTAAAAAAAAATTGTTTTTTAAAACGGTCCAGTACATTTTGCGTTAAAGCGTTACATACAACTCCCCTATAATCAATTATCAATTTTATATAATTGTATAGATTGTTGAAGTAATTAAGTGACGTTCCCATAGTCAAAGTTCCCTGTGGTTTAGTACTGCAAAGCAGATGAATGCCATTTTAAGTAATCCTTAGAATCTATTCAATGTCGTCAATAAAAAAGTAGCCAATGAAGATATCAAAGAACCTTTCACTTACCCACTATGCACTATAAACGCATCTAAACACTTTTCGCCTAGGCATTCAAGCCCAGGTTTTGTGTTTAGCTAATGATAGCTAATGATACTCATGAAGATCATTATAAAAATGATCTTCATCATCATTATCATAATGATAAAGATGAAACTAATGTTGCGCATGCGCGGTCAACCAGCTGCTTTGGTTAAATGCTTCGCTAAACACTCAACGCGCAGCAAATGGCAATGCAACGCAGCTTGAAGCTGCTGCTCCACTATGGTAAGTTGGATATGGACGCACGCTTTTTTGGTCCGAATTTATGAAAGAAGGGGGTACGAAATCGGTTACTTCAAATGTTTAGATAATATTTTTTCTATTTTTGCTCTAATTTTAATGTTTGATTACTTAATTTTAGGCTTTCCCAAAGTCGTTGCGCTAATGGTCATACATAAAGGAAAACTGGCACTCTTTTTATCAGAATATGTCTCTAAATGGGTCAAGATTGTTAAATGCTTTACAGTTTTCTTGCTGCATACGCTGCTTATCCGCCAATTATATTGTTTAGCACAGCAGGATCTTAAACTCAGAGCTGCGACTGAATGTAGTGGCTCGGCAGCACAGCAGGAGTAGCTGAAATTGCTTTACCGGCTTGCAACTTTTTGCATGCTCTTATTATTTATGCTTTTCTTTGAATTTGTTTGCAATTTTTCTTAGCCATTCCCCAGTCTGTTGCCACGTTTAATTGATTTAAAGTAGCACATTCTATCAAGCCCATTTCTTTCTCTCTACGATTCAAATTCTTTCACAGCTTCAGTGCTCAGATTCGTTTCGGCATGTTATGCGCTTGATGGTATCATGTCAATTACAGGATTTGCTTACTTTACTGCCGCATTAATTAATCTCGATACTCTTTTTATAGGTGTTATTATAGTCAATGAATATTTGTGTCGCGGTTATATAACAGCAGTAAATATTGCTTTGGAAGCGGTTGCCACTGAAAGTGGGTGAGTGAATCTGAATCCTGCACTGTGTTGGGTTTTACTATTGCACGCAGGTCTACTACAGCGTTTCTTTGCCTCGAATACGCAAGTTTTAGGTTTAAGTTAGTTTTGCATTTTTGTACTTGTTAGTAATGCATGATCTCTGGATGGAACTAAGATTTATACCTAGGGCTCGGTAAAAATCGAGGCTCTTCTGTTCTTCTGTTATAATATTTGAGACCCGATAGATTGCTCCGGGTGGACTCAATTCATATTCGTATCTATATATATAAAAAAGGATGTTTGTTTGTCTGTCTGTCTGTCTGTTTGATCGATCACCATGAAAATTAATACATTTGGTAGATGTCATCATGGAGTAATTATGTGGCTAAGTTTGATGCAAAAAAATAGTCGAATTCGCTAAATATGAAGACCAACTCAATTTTCAGATGCTTCTCAAACTGTATGCATACAAATAAAACACAAAACAAAGTAGCTAGCTACTCAAGCTGCACAAAGTCGAAATATTCAAATATTCGAATGAAAATAAAAATCGAAAAAATGAAGAGTACGAAATGCCACCCAAAAAGTCAAACACTGAAAGATCAACGAGAAAATCGCATACAGAGCGTAGAAGGCAGTAACGCACCGGAGCCCTGCTAGTACGTATATAATATAAAAAAGGCACCGAATTCTAATTGCCTTTTTATAGACTCTTCTCTGTTCTATTATTGTATGTGACCCTGGTTTGCCATATTTAAATTAGTTGTTCCCCACGCACCCACTCAGTGTTAATGATTTAATTAATTTGTTTCTTAGGAAAAACAAAGTGTGCCGGGCCTAGCTAGTAGCTTCGTAAATGACCCTCAAATATTGTTATATCAAACCAAATTTAAAAAATAATACGTTTATTGGATTATAGTACGCAACTAACACATTGAATGTATCCATCATCATTATCAACCCTATGTTAATTTTATGAAGGATAAAAATGCTATGGCGAAGAGCCAGAATAAACCCATTCCCTAAGCATACCAGAAAAAGAGCACAGAAATTGTAGGCAACCAGCTTAGGCTCATGCAATCACGACACTTTAAGTCGATTGAAATTTTCAGTATATGCTATGGGGGAGTGACTTAGTACGACAATAAATTATTGTACGCTATTATTATACGTCATATAAATATTTTAAGTATATAAGTATCTATCTTTTTAAGGCAGTTAAAAGAAATGATTCAAATATATTAAAGCAGTGCGTTGTTAAACTTCGAAAATTTATTGCAATTTGTAAGGTTATTGTTAAAAAATTGATTATTATTTTAACTTTAGTTAGACATGTTATAGATCTGCAATCCTAAGTGCAATCCTCAGTGATCACTCCATGTATTTCTCCTAAGTTTTGCTAAATATTCGCGGCTCTCAATGAATGAATGTACAAGCGCACAATGACTTTTCATCAAACTTCGTGTAACGAAAGCGATTGTATTTCTAATTACTTTTTATGAATCTCTTAATTTTGCATGGCGGCAAAATCAATGCTATCGCGGCAAATGGTTATGGTTGACCAATGGGAGCCAACGACAACGAGTAATTGACACGTAATAAACACGCCAAAAACAAAAAAAAAAGGCCATGAAAATACACACGCAAAGTACAAAAACATAATTGTTTTTGCAACAAAAACGAAACAAGTTTTTTACTTGATTGTGAATTGAGCTGTGTAAACGTTTTGAATGAGTTGAGATTAAAAAGAAAACTGCAACTGCGAATATTCAAATTTCACTTTGCATGTTTGAAATGCACCAAAAAAAATTAAAATAAAAAGAAAATTATGATATTAAGCGCTCTTTGTGTATTTACTCGAATCACTCAAGGAAACAGAATGTGCCGTTTAAAGGTGGCTGCAACAATGTTGGCTACGGTAGTGAAATCAACTGTGACTACATCTGACGGTACGGCGATATTTAGCTGGCTGTGTGGTGCTTTAATTTGAGACACTCATGAATTGAAAGCCGAATTGAATTGAAGTCGTAACTCAGCGAAGACGTCCTAATGAGGAAAATCGGTGACCAGTTTGAATAATTATCGCAGCACATTAACTCAACACGTCGACTAATTCAGTGACAATTTACATCAGCGCCTTTGTGTAATTGGGCCTCTTTAAAATGCAATCCATGAAGTCAAAAGATATGCGATCAGACAAGCCGACAATTTGTGAAAATTTTCAACCAGTTTTGGCTAAGAAAAAGTAAACGCCAGTCAAGTCAAGAGACTTCTAGGCAAGCCCCTCTTAGCACTGCATGCGCTGTAATAGTGGGAAATCGTTTACAAATACTCTGTTATTTGATTACAACAACATCGAACAATCTACAGATGCAACGAGCTAAACAAGAGAGCATGTGGAAAGTAGAATTAGGTCAAGTTGCTCTACAAACTTGTTGCTGCAATGAGGTTAGTGAATGAGTTCGTCGAGGCAGTTTGATATATAGAAAGATACTCACAGTGTAACGCACTGCGATTGCATGAATAAACATCATCGCCTTCCGCGAGCGATTCACATAGAAAGGGGGGAACAAGACACCACCTGAAAATTAGAAAATTCAATTCAGATTTGAGGCACGATCTGCACTAGTTTGACAAGATAAAATTATCTATAGTCTGTTTGATGGATTATGTGCGTTTCTCAATATTCCGCCCGTCACTCGCTTGTGTCGCATAAATATGATCTCTCTAGGCGAATGCTTACATTAAATCAGTGCACTTGAGCTTTGGACCCTGTACCAGTTCTATCTGAGTGTCTGCTAATGTAATTTTGTGACAGGCGTGCTTGCGTTTGGTTTTGGCGTCAACATGGCTTTAGTTATGTAAGTCATAGCCATAATTTATTGCTGCGCTGCATGCCACACGGTGAGAGTTGTGAATTGCATTAACAGCTGACAGTACAGATAATGGCAATAGATTAGCAGGCGATACTTCAATTGAACGTGCACATCGAGTCTACAAATAATTTGGATTATTTGCAAACGTAATACGTCCACTAAGTGAATTACTTCCTTTTACTAACTCGCTGTATCACAGCACATAATATTATTTTGCAATAATAGGTTAACCGTTCGTTGCGACAAAATAAATCAGATCAAAATATTTTGTTGGTAGCGTTAAAAAGCATGTGCAACCCACAACTGCCGTTTCTTCAGTAGAGAGTCGTGAAGCTAAAAGAGCCAGTAGCTCTGTGGAGGCAGGTACTATTGTATCTATCGGTTGATGCTAGAGATCTGATGACCAATCATGAGTTTGAGAATATCACTCTAAAGGTCTATAAAAATAATGGGAATAATCTGAAACAGAGGCTGAGTAGGACAGCCAGAACCCGCACCATACTCTTTGGGATAGTACGAATATAAATAAAAGGGGTTACTTATTTTTAGTTTAGGGATACTCTCTAAAACGTCCAGCTCCATCGGCTATCTACAAAGGACAGATAGTATTGTAGTTGGGCAAGGTCGAGCGTAGAATATCTGAGTATTTTACTGCAGACACACTTCCCGGGATGTACATACAAAATAGTCTAGTCTAGTCTAGTCGATGGACGACAACTATTTCGGTAGGTAATATGTATCTGAGTTCAGATCTTATACGTCATAAGGATCCAAAAGCCTCATTCCAGCGCAGTTGTAGCAGTTGTGTGATTGACAATGATTTTTTTAGAAACCAGGATGATATTTATCACTAAAGTAGTCTAAGGTTATCTTTGTTATCTAAAACAAAGAATAGCAACAATTGGGTAGTTATGTATATCAAACTAAAAATTTCATTCTCATGATAATCATGCATTGCATTACATTACGAGTTTTTAAAAATCTATGCATCCTGATAAGAAGAACACCCACTTTTGCCCCCTATTTGACCGAGTGTGACGAACACTTCATGCCTTATCGCAAAATTAGACACGACAAAACACTTGTCAGGCGTTGAAACCAACGAAATTTCCATCTATCAAATTCACACGAATGAAAAAAATTTGTCTTTTATTAGCACACAATCGTGACCCCCAATTGTAACCTCTGGCAGATAGAGCGAGAGCTACTGAGACTGAAAACCGGCACCCGAGGCCCTAACCACACATGATTTGTTATCAGGTGCGTGCAAAGTGCTTTTGACGTCGTCACAATCCAATCGGCCTATCGACTGTCGTCGATGTAGTCGTCATTATTGAGTGAGTGAGCGAAGTGGTTTTTGTACATAAACAATGGACACTACTGCATATTGGTGTTTGTGGCATGCTTCAGATATCACGCAGATTACGCAGTTATGGCAAAGACAAACAGATAATGTAAGTATGCCTAACCAACAACTCGAGAGCTCGTATCTTATCTAGGTAAGCGAGCGTCGCTTCGAGGTAAGCAGGTAGCGAAAAAACGCAGCGTTTGTCAGTTGTTTGTGACAAGCGCGTTCGTTAGGTTGTTCGCCGTCTTTCTGTCTGTCAATCTCTTAGAACTAACAAAACGCGAAAATGAGCCACCTGAATACCGCTGGACTTCGGTTTGAAGAGAAACCCTTATATGTGCCGTCGCTAAAGGAGCTGCAGAGTGGTAAGATAACATGGAGCAGTGCATGGAATTTTGCAAAAAAAAAAGATTGACATCCATCAGAGCAACTCTTGTTGTTTCTATTTCTAATAAACTTTAACACTACTTTTCCACAGACCAGCCGGTTTTGTTTGTGTTTTGATAAAACTTGAGCTTTTTTCCGAAAGCTTTTTCCAAAAGATGCAGCGATAAAGTTTTGAGATTGTAAAGCGTAACGTTGCCATATTCTTTCCATGAAAGAATTCAAGAGCTGCTGATCATATAAGATGTTTAAATCTTTAAACCTGTGAAGGCAGTTTTCTGTTAGAATTTCAAATCACTACCTTTCACTACCTTATTCCTTGGTATAGTAGCTTTATAGTATAGATATAATATTGCCAGATTTTATACAGAAAGCTTTTAGTATCACTTCAACATGATAAGATCTTGAGGAACATTTTTATTGAATGCTACTATAGCTTTATAGTGTTATGAGATTGTAAGGCGAAGTGTTGTCCATATAGCTTTTCGTGATGAAATCTCGAGGAAAATTGTACTGTTATAAGAACATTGATTTCAATATTCACTCATATTTAGATATCCTCTGGTGCTATCTTGCAAAATTCTATAAAATTTCCCTTAGGCGCTATTTAAAATTCCCACCCACTCCAATTGAGTTCGTTTTATTAATTTTTCTTTTTCTCAATCCTTAGTAATACAGGATTCTCTAAATGCAAACTTTGAAACTGTAAATGTTACCGTGGGTGATTGTCCCGATCTAAAACAACAACAATATGGTCTTGTTGAATCTGGTAAGTTATGCACAATAGTATTCCACATTACCAACACTTACTAGCGTGAATTCCACACAGGTCTCGGTGGTTCAACCACACTACTCGAAGTCGGTGGCCCTCCATATTTGTTGCCTCTTGTGCAGCGTGACAAGCTCTACAACATCAAAGAGATCACGCGTAGAATTATACCCACTGGTAAAATACTTGCGGTCGGCGCTGGTGCTGGACCCTACCCACTACGCAACTCCAACTGTGAGGGCATCTATAATCTCTCGGTCGGTGCTGATGATACGCTCGTCAATGGTAGCTACACGGCGACGGTTCAAGGACCCCAGGAGGAGTGTGTGCTTCAACGTATACCGTCCGATGAACCACGTTGTGCTTTGTTGCTCAATCTGTTCCTCAGCAATGGTGAACCTGGTCAGGTGCTAAAAATTACTGCCAAGAAACGCACGGGTCAATTGAATTTCATTGAGACCATACGTAAAGGCTTGGCGACAAAGTATGGCGATAAGGCAGTCGGTTTGGGGGGACTCTTTCTGATCAAGAAGGGCGCAGCTCATCAACACGTTATGCGTGACTTCAGTAAGACACCCATACACACCGAGGAGGATTTAAATGAATGGTTGAAATTCTACGAAATGCCGGCCCAGTTGAATGCGGTGGGCACGTTGATCACGCATGAGCACGTAAGTGTTTTCATTGATTATTTGATTTTTCGATTGCTTGATTGGTGTTTACTTTAATAGGAATTGGATTTACGTCTGCAACACTTCCACTCGTTCTCCTTCTCCAATTGGGGTGGTCACTATCATTATGATACCACCCCTGATATTGTTGAGTACGAGGCTTATCTGAATGTGGCCGAGCGTGTTGTGCGTGTGGACAAACCCTTGGATACGCACAAAGTGGGCAGAGATTAGACAATTTTGTTGCTTAGATTTCGCCGTAAATAAGTTCATAACGGTTTCATAAGGTGCTAATAAACGAAGTTTTTTTAATTAATAAATTATCTGGCCAATTACGATAATCACACAGATTACGTCTAACTCACCAATATATCACTTCGGCAATCTTCTCAGTTCTCATTTTTAGTTCCCGTAATTACAAGTTGGAAGTTCTGCACAAAGCTTGTTGAATAGTTGCATGGCGTGTTTTTGTCTTCTGCTGGCAGCAGAAGTCTTCCTCAATTTCAGCTAATAATAATTTTATTTTTGCCATATGCAATTTTTGTCTCATTAACTGTGCAACGGCAGCTGCGCGTCTCTTTCCGCTTTCAAGGCCAATTATTATGGCTATTGTTACTCACTCGTCTTATGGCTCACAGCTACTGCTGGCATAGCATTTCACAGATTTGTATCTTAGTCGTATAACACAATGTGTATGTGCACCCACTTATTTGATTAACAAAAGTTGCCGGTAATCCAATTTGACTTTTATGATTTTCTTTACCATCATCATATGTGAAACTAGTTCCGCTTTTGCCGTATTTCGTTACATGTAACAATATCTAAGAAATATACTTTCTGATTCGTTTCACGTAATCCGATGCGATGCAAGGCAACTTTGTCAATTTGCGATTTTTTTTTCGTATCTTCAGGTGCGCGTTTGTGTTAATTATAGTGAATTTGTTCATGTGCTTGGTTACAAAAACAAAACAGTATCTTCGAATCTGGTTTTAATTACTTCGCTCGCAGGCTCGCAGCGACATTTAAGGTTGATCATTTTAACACTTGTTTAGACCAGCAGCTCCGATATACACTTAAATAATGCCACATTAAAAAAGTGAAAGAAAGTCATTGATATCTGCAACTGTGGTCATCGAACTTGGCTCAGCGATCATTTAAACGAAATTGAATTGGACAGTTTCTTTGAATGGTGATCGTACAAACCAGTTCAAATGAATTCCCTTAATAATGGCGTTGAGAGAGGAAACATTTTTTAACTAACAATAGTTTCTAATTTCTTTATGAGTGCCTGTCTTTGAAAATGATTTTTCTTCTTCACAAGTGAACATTAAAATTGCTGAAGCTGAAATAAATAGTGGATGTGAAGACTGAAGTAATATTTTTGTTAATTAATTAGGAAGGACATCTGTATTTTTAAGATGATGACTCAAAATTGATTACTAACGCAATTCTGCGGCGACTTGGAGGGAATTTTCAGCAATGCGATATATAGCTGGATCAGTTTTAGCAACATGGATGCATCACATGACTTTTTTCTTGCCGATCGTGATCAGAGATGTTTTTTCCACCAATTAGATCGAGGCTGTAGCTACTGTTTCTTAAGCTGAGTAGTTCGGCAGAAATTTAAATGAGAAATGTAGTTCGAACCTAAGCATGTATTCGAAATTCCAAGGTTTACACTTCTTCATGCACAAAGAACAGTAAAATTTTGATACAATGATTCTGATCTAGTTCCTGTTACAAATGGATTATTCAATTCAATTCTTTAGTGCCAAAAACATGCATTTATATATCTTAAACATTGATGTGTGAATTAATAAATTTTAATGATATTTTTCGACAAATTTGCTTTTGAATGACATATTCTCATAATTTTTTTCCACAACCCGACAAAGGGCAAGAAAAAATTGTAAGCAGAATTTGAAATAGCCCCACCTCTAGGGAAACCGGGCCAAGCGATTTAGACATGATTGACCTGGTTTGTTACTTGACAAATTCTCTCTTTTTTTTTTGTTCTAAAAATTTATGATTTTATGAATAGCTTTTGATATATAAAATCTTTTCATAAATTTCACCTCGATATTCGAAATGTTAGTTCACTTTCACCTGCATCTTTTAAATAAAAGACACGAGTATAATGAAGATTCCAAAAATAAAGAAAACATTTTTCATACGTCAAAATAGATCTGCATAGAAAATGTTTAAACTATATGAGATTATTAATTCGATCTAGGATTGTTGAGAAAGTTTAACACATTTTGTATTTTTCGATTTGGAAGCATACTTTAAACAATTAAACAATTAACGTTAATTGATTTTGACAGGCTTGAAATGCTTAGTTTGTTATCTTTTGGAATTGAGATAGCTCAATAATAGAGAGTTGCTCTACATTAAATTGTTAAACAAAATATCGTTGAAGTAAGCAATGGCCTGAAATGGCAATGGTCTTGTTACTGGGATGAGCAGTAGAAGAGTGCTAAATTTAGCCAAGACCAACTGAGAACCGCTATAAAGCTGAAGGTACAACTTACATAAAAGACATTTAAGAAAGTCAAAATAATGTTTGTCACTTACCTTTACTTTAACGTATCCGAATCTAAAGTTTATCTCGAACGCTTTTTTTATTTTGGAATTTTGTTTTATTAGTGGAATTTTAGGTAAATCTCTTATCTGTTTTATTTATTTATTTTTTAAAATAATTTCTTTATCTTTTAGTGGCTCTGTTCACTGTGTATAAAGTATTATCTGATTTACATATCTTTAATATGTGCTGCTTTCGTTAAGTTAATATTGTTGGGTTGGTGTAGAGAGGCTGAAGCGAAAAGACGCAAATTAGTGCGCTGTGCCGTTGAGCTGTTTAGCTTTATATCGTATGAAGTATATATTTTGAGTTAATTTGTTAAATAATCATTTTATTTTATTTAGTTATCAATATAAATATATATCTATTTTGGTTCTAAGCCAAATGAGTTCAATCGGTTTGCTAAGCAGGCCGTAAATAATTCATAATTAGCCACATTCAATCACGCATTATTCTTTTTTGTTATTTATTTTGTTTTATTTAACAATTCTGCGCATTTTTAATGCATTACAGCAAATGCATTCTTTGCGGCTTTTTGTTTTGCTTTATAATAAATATGACTATAAAAGATGCAATAAATTTCCATGCGATTTGTGTGTATATTAAAAAGCGTAACAGTTATTCTTGTTGTTGTTTTTTTTAATATTATTATTCTTGGTCTTTTTTCTTGATAAATAACTTTTTTTATTTCCTTAAAAATTAGATTTGCATACATCACTAAAACAACGCAACATCGCGCAAAAATCAAAATTTCTACTCATTTTGCAGACAAATCACGTACGAAATGTCTTGATTGATACACTTTAGTCTCACCACGAGATACAAAGATACAAAAAAGGTTGAAGTCAAATAAAAACGCAAATGTTTTTTGTCTAGGCTTTTTGCTTGCCCCCACGAAGATCAAAGACACCATTTAAAAATACAAACAAAAGAGCCGCTTGGCGTTTTATCAAACGAAACTCACTTTTTTAACTTGATCAAGTCTTTTGCCGGTTCGATGTCTTTCGTTTTTCTCTTTAGGCTTTTATCACGTCAAGTTTGCGTGCTGCACTTGCCATCAACCATGCCCACGTCGGGAGGCTGCTGTTGCTGCTAAGCATTCGCGTCTGCTTGGTTTAAGTCTACAACGAAGACTGAATCGACGACTGAATCTGAAGCGCGCTGCCGCTGTGCACCAAGCCAAGCCCAGCCGAGTTGAAGTTGAAGCCGCTGTGCTGTGCCTTTGTTGACCACAACCACGCGCTTTCCTTTGTTTTAGTGCAGTTGATTTATCATGGAGTTGTTTACAATACTATTCTTTGGATAATCAAGTGACTTGGTCAATGTACTACAATGTAAGGTGCCCACCGTTCTATGGCAGTGTGATTTAAAGCGAATTTAATGAACTTAACTACCAAACAAATTACCGCTTATACTTGTATATGAACTTCCTTTGGATGGACAGTTGAGGCTGTCTTTTGTCCGCTCAAGTGGGGTACTCTGTAAAGTTATCAAAATAATCAGCATTTTAAAAAAACCGTATATTTATTTATTTTATAAGATATGGCTAATAGGATTTCATGGCTCGATATGGAAAAGGTTGCTGAGATACTTCCCTGCTATCTACAAATAGCAAGTGATAAGATAGTGCAAGTTCACAGAGTAGTTTAATAGGGTGGTAGACGATGATCTGAGTCGCATATATTATAGTTTAGTGACTTATTTACTAATATAAATACCTAATTTTCTAATATATAAAACATATTAATATATCTGCCGTTTGGACTCGGCGTAAAATTGTAGATCCCTTCCATTCGTCCCAAAAATTGAAAACCCACACAAAGCGAATGGTTGCGAGAAGCTAGGCCTTGGGTCCCATAGACCTGTCGCGCCAAAATATTATTATTATTATTATATCTGCCCATAGTAGGATCAAAACAAACTAAGCTTGGCAACTTTCTGCCGACCTAAAAAGCTACATCAGTGAAACCTAGACTCTTTTATTTTATATTCCTCTCAAAACTCTAATCGAGATGAGGAGTGCCTCGGTAGGCTAGTGAAAGTATAGTATGGCTGCCACATCTGAGGACGCGATTCGAACACCACTGGAGGCGGGGTCATGGTCAATACCTACAACCTCCAGTAGATGATGTTGTTCTTTGGTGACGTCATCCCATCACCAAGCGCTGGTAGCCGCAGGCTAATCATGCACCATATCAAACAAATCATTCGATTATCACAACGTAACCAACACAAGCCACAGATATTGAAAAAATTAAAGAGTCTTAGTCTCTCTTGAACAGCGAACAAGGAAATAAATAATTCAGATGTGATCAAGAGTATGAAGTAAACATTGAAATAATTCAACGATTTCGATACAGTAGACATACTTGTAGTTGCATAGTGGAGTCTAATCAAAGAATGCTGTCAAATCAATAACAATTATTTTTATAATTATTCCTTTTTTATTTTAGCCTGTTCAACTGATTAAGCTATAAACCTCAATTAAGTTGCCAGACTACTGTATGGAGTCGATAGAAATGGATATGGAGTAGATAGACTAAACTATTAAAAAATATTGATTAACAAATTGCAAAGCTTCTTTGCTAAAAAGGCCTGTAGCCTATATCATGGTATATATATCATGGCGACTTGTCTAAACGTGTGCGCATTGTATTTTATTTGAATTGACTTAAATGGTAAGTTCAACTGAAGTCAATTATAGTGTCTTTAAAAGCGAGTAAAATTGAGAAAAAGAAAAAAAAAACAGGCCAACAACAACAGAACTGAATTGAATTCAAGGCCACTTTGTATTTTAATCTCTTTGCAATTGCAATTTTATGCGCTGCGCATGTGCTCTCATCCAACTTGTATCTTGTATCTGAGGCCTTACGGGTATCTGCAACAGAATCATGCGCGACTTGAAATGTTGTCGCCGAGATCATCGTCGTTTTCGTCGTAGTCGTCGTAAGGCAAGAACATCAACCTCGGCCTAAAGCCCAAACCTGTTGCTCGCGATGGTGATGTTCCTGATGCTATCAATGCTAGAGACGGCGAAGATTATCAATGAACTTGAATGCAGCATGTCTGAATAATGATGTCAGAGCTGAGAGAAATTCAAAACATGACAAACTTCAACTCGAACAAGCCTCCGACAATCAATCGAGATTACACTGGCGGCATAACGAGCATCGCTGATTTCCACTCACACTGAGACGAATGGGCTGAGTCTTCGTTGTGTGGTGCCTCAACCAAGTAGGTCAGTGGGATCAATGCGTTCTTGTGTAGAATTTATGTTTTGATCGTTTAATGATCTTGTCTAATTACAAGCTACAAATAATCGTTTTGATAGCAACAACGCTCTCGAATTTCCAGTTGGAGGAGTTCACTTAGAGGCGTCAGTTGCATCGAATTCTTTGTTTTTGGTTGTGAGGCCTTTTTAAAGCTCGTATGTGTGACGGACAGGCCGACACGCATTGGTGACAATTAAATGTGTCACTTCCTTTTTTGCTCGATTCTCGTTCTTCTTGTTATTCGGTCTATTGTCGCTGTACGCTCATCAATCAATGTTCTGTTGAGTGTGTTCCAAATCTCTTTTTATGGTCTATACTAACGTCGAAGTCTTTGATAAGGAAGCAGTTGTGGCACTATATTTAATAACTTTTTTTTTTTTTTTTTAAATTAAATTATAACATTAAACGCAGTAAACTGCATAAAACATTTGTCGGATTTAAAGAATAATGATGTGACAATAAAAAAAAAAAAAGTTAGACTTATATTGTATATGTCAACTTTAGATGTGTGAAATCCACTCTAGACGATATTTTATTATTTGTGGAAAGCCTTAATGGTACTTTAAAATCAAGCCCACAGATATTTAAAATCTTGGTGTCAATTTATAGTTTATAATATAGTGTTAAAGCGCTAGCTGAGTTCTTCATTTTCTTTAGGACAGAATCAAAGCATGGAGCCACGGACGCCAACCGGCAAAACTTGAGTAAGCCAATATTAAACAATACAGTTCGCATAACATATTTGAAACAATATCCTTGAAATGAACATACTCAATTGTTCAAAGAGACAGAGAAATAATACCAAAAGCAACAACATAACGACTAAAATAAGAAATTAAAAGAAACAGTAACTTTCAGCTCTAGTGCAAATTCACAAACTTAAAAACAATAACATAAAATGTTCAATTAAACTAAAATTCGATTCAATCAAAGCAAACTTTGGCTCGTTGCTAGCCCGAATAAAATAAACTAGCCAACAACCAACCAAACAAAAGAGCAAACACACAAAAACAGTACTCGTTTTCTCTCTCTAATGAAATTTTGATCATCGGTAATCAAATTAAGTATTGTGTAATTTCAGTGTGCTTGTTTCAAGCTACAATACACACTGGTACCCACCGGACATACTCGTTGACTTTCTCACTTCCCTGTTAAACACACACACGGATGAAACCAAAGCCGATTTGCTGTTCACGAGCTATTTCATTGCAATGCATAGAAAAACCGTTTGGAAAATTGCCAACTGCCACACAGCTGACAAAATATGTTGCAAGCTTTTGGGGCGGTTAAAAATTTTTGTTTCTTATGAAATCCGTTATTGTAAAATTAAAGCTCTTTGATGTATTTTGCTATGATCATTTTCATTTGCTCGAATTTGAGATAGTTGCATTTAGCGATTATTGCATAACAGATATTTTTCACACCATTCAATTTTATCATAATTTCTAAGTGATAAGATGTGATGACTTCATAGTCTTTACCGAGCCATTTTTTGCTTGAAAAACAGGAAGCGACTATTTCCTGCTAAATCCAAAGAAATATCTATATTTATAAAAGTAAAACAAAAACATAGAAGTCGACGGAATGAACACAAAAAACATAAGCCATAGCATATCGGTGACGCGAACTCATTTTGCGTCACCAAAATAGCTCAACGCGTCTAAAGAACTTTCCAATGGCCGTTCAATCTACAGAAACTGTTGAGATTCGTTGGTTATCGTCTGACCATAGTAACATAGACTATAGAGAAAAATTCTACTTAAATACCGACGAACGATTTGAGCACAATCCTTATAACCATTTTTTAGGTCTGGTTTGATGAAATAATGTTTTATTCTTGACCAAACGTGTTCCCACATTCTTCAGTATTTTAATTCAATAGCATTCTAATTATTTCTACAAATGCAGGAAAACAATAAGTTACAATATTACTTCAGATAAGCGTGAATTTAACCTAATCCCTTATAAAAAGCACAGGATTTAAAAAAGATTTCTGTCACCGAGAATTGAAATTGCGTTGTAATTGTGTTGAAAGAGAGTTCTGGCACACACCGGATTATTGCTGTTCAACGACCAATCTTTGTCTCCTTCGCCACCATCCATGATTATGAAGCAACAACAGATCTTCTTCCCTTGGTTTATACAGCTTCTCGTAATTTCAATTTCCGATCACCTAATAGAATTCCGTGGTTACTGTACCATTTCAGTTACCTCGAGCGGACGTCCACATTGTCATTGTTGACGATTGAGTTTTTTTTTGCATGAAATATAAATTAAAATGTTAAATAATGTTATCTGCTCTCAATGGCTATCAAAGAAGAAGATGTCGAACTGCTGCTCCGATATTTGGGGTCC
This sequence comes from Cacoxenus indagator, assembly GCA_035041755.1. Classification (NCBI taxonomy): domain Eukaryota; kingdom Metazoa; phylum Arthropoda; class Insecta; order Diptera; family Drosophilidae; genus Cacoxenus; species Cacoxenus indagator. The sequence goes on from JAWNKX010000240.1 coordinate 1,961,681, forward strand.
TGGAGGACAATAAATGGCTGCGATGACCAGCATGCCTTGAGTTGTGTGAATACTGACAGAGACACTTTGAATTGAGTCAGACCGAATGGTTTCCAGCGGATGGTGGCGTAAAGATGACCGGATGAGTAAAGCGGCGCCCCCTCGCATACGGTTATCATCCGGATGATTAGCAGAATAGATTTCATATCCCTGAATTTTGAAGTATGTTCTAGTGAAGAAATGCGTTTCGGAAATGAGCATGACATCAATCAAGTTGACCGCCATGAACACTTCTAACTCATTTCTGTGATTAAGGACGCCGTCAGCGTTCCATATGGCGAGGTTCATGTGTGGTCTGCTCATTTTTTAGACAATAAGGCGGCGAGCATCTCCATCATCTTGGCCTGCATCTCAATCAGGTGACCAAATTTCTCGTTGAGACTGTCCAGGCGGGAGACCACAACCGATAATTGGTCGACCTGATCAGGAGATGAGAGTGATTGGGTATTATCTATGCTGAGCGAGGGATAATTATGACAATTCGAAACATTATTTTCCAACAGGGCGAGGGAATGCGATTTGACGTTGACTTGATGACGGAAGAGACTTTTGACGACTCTTAGGTAGAGATGTCTTGCTTGGTAACTGTTGTGGCTCGGATTGAGGTTGAATAGGTAGTTGGACTGATTTTTGCTGTTGCTGACGTAGCTTCTGCTGCTCACGTAGGAGTTTCTGTTGAGCCGGTTGGTGATACACCGATTTCTTAAATACATCAGCGTACGACACCCCGTCAACAATATTGTTAGGCACAGAATTGTGGCCAGGTATCTGATGGTGTTGAGAGGCACTTGGTGCAGGGCGTCTTGCCGGGACTCTCCTGGCAATGGCTTCCTTGTATTTAATGCAGCCTTTATAATTCGCAGTGTGCTCCTCGCCGCAAAGTGCGCATTTAGGTGGCTTATCAGGTGTTTTGGTGCAAGAAGTTGTGGCGTGAGCTTCGCCACATTTGACGCACTTAAATTGTTTGCGACAGTACCTCTTAGTATGCGAGAACTCCTGGCAGCGATGGCATTGAGGTACATCTTTGAACGGATGAGGCGGCTCGATTTTAACTATTTGACGGCAAAGCCTCGTTATATCAAAAGCCCCTTTGTTGCTGGCGTTGGGCTCAAGGTCCACAAAAAACAGGTTGAGCGGATGACCATCAGTTCTGCTTTTTGGGTTGTGCACGTTGCGTACAGAATGACCTTTGTCAGCAAGTTCTCGTTTAATGTTCTCGACGAGGGTTGAGTGGTGGAGGCCGCGAATAACAATTCTGTATGCTCTTTCATCTTTTAACTGATACGAATGGAACGTAATGTTTTGCAGCTCAAGTTGGCGTATAATACTACGATAGGCATCACTGGTGGAGGGCAGGATTCTCAGACCCTCTTTAGGAGATGCTTTCAGCATGTATGATTCGGGATCGGTTACAGTGTCAAGGTTGGCTAACAAACCGTTAATGTTTGTGATGCCGACAATGAAAATGGGTGGTGGCTTCGGAGATTTGTTATGAATCCTTGAATCAGTTCGGTTATTTATCATAGGATTTTGGGTAGTGGTCTCTGGCCGACTGGACGAAGGAGCGGTTTCAGTGGCGTTTACAGTTTCCAGAGAAGGTTTGCTCTTATTGGTACACACTTCTTCAAAAGAAAGCTCCATGTCAGAAGCGTCGGAATCGCTACTAAGTGGTGCGAATCGATTTGCATCCAAAACTTGTTTTCTGCTAACTTTTTTAATACTTGTCCGTTTTGACGAACTTGGTTTACGCTTCTTTTTTATGCAGTTACTTGATGAGGGCGACGAAAACCACTCCAACAATGGAGCACCAGCTTTGTTCGAAAAAGCAGGCATGATGTCAATGGAAGAAAGGCTATGTTTATTGATGGCTATGGCACTGTGGTCCGCCTGGTCACTCATGTAGGAGCGACCAGCAGTGCAGATCGGAGAAGACAACAAATAAGCGCTTTCCAGAGATTCCGCGGAATTAAAATATTTCTTTTTAATAATTTATTAAACAATGTTATGAAAATTTATGTAATTATATATATATATTTTTTTTTCCTTTATAACTTTACTTCACTGGTTTGACGCTAGAAGCAAAGTGATAAATTTTGATATTTAATAACGTAATGTAAATAGTAAATAACGAGAAAGAAACTTGACAACCCTTCAAATAAAAATACCCGAAAACTTTGTATTGTATAAATCAATACATAAAGAAATAGTGATTGTCCTGAACTCTAACCAAACGGACTCAAAGTAGGGGCAACGCAGTTAAATGCAAGTCTAAATGTAAAAAATATCAATATACCCTGGCTTTCAATTTAAATTTAAAACAATGCTGCAGGAACTAGACTATTCAGTCATCCTTCCGGAGCCGGAGTTTCAGATTATTAGTGAATGGTACATTGGGTTTAAGGCACAGAGTGCTCCTTATAAATATAATTTTGAATTTTCGGCGCTCAAAGCAATCGGTCTGAATGCCTTTAGCAGTGCGAGCGAGACGCAAGACACATGAACCTTATCTAAGAAATGGCAACGCTATACAAAAATTTTTGTTTTATGAAAAACAGCTGAGGGATGCGGAAATAACTACTCATCACAAATACATATTTTTTGTTTTAAAAAATTTTATTTGTTTCATAAAAGTGTAATTACAAAGAAAGGGGTAAACTATAAAATCCTAAACTACCATAAATAGAAATTCACCACATTAAGTGATCTCCAACCTCAACACAAAAGTATACTGCACTACCAACACTGACGTCTCACGATCCTCTAAATGTATTATTTATTGTAATCTTAAAGAAGATAATAACGCGTTTAATTGGCCGAAGTCGCTAATATGGTTTGCCGAAAGACGTGGCACCTTGCTTGCGTAGGGTTGATGCTCCTGGCGCTGCTAGAACCGACCGCCGGCGACAAGAAAAACAGCAAGAAGTACTCGCGTGAGGTGAATGAGCCAAGTTTTGCGAAAGTTGCCGCCGAAAAATACGACCCGGATTTCAAGAACCTTCAGCGGCCATTTCGCATGGCCAAATTGAATTTGGTTTGGGCCAAGGCGCAAAACGTGCGTATTGCCTTTATAAGAGACATTTCGCCAGCTGACTGACCCATTTCTATTTATAGCGCTTGACGGAGCCCAAATTGAAATCGTTATACATGGAACTGAAGATCCACGACAAAGAGGAAATCGCATGGAAGCAGCTGCAATCACAGCACAAAGACAAAGACGGGCTTAAAGATAATGAATTACGTCAGAAGCTGATCGGTATTATGAGTACATACGATTTGCTAGATCACTTTGAAGATACGGAGGATCGTGAGAAGATCAAGCCATATAAAGTAAGCTTCTGCCATTTTGCCCGGTTCAGGCACAATGTTAAATCATTTTCCACTTTAGAAATTTCATGATCCAGAGGATCGCCATTTGAATAAGAGCCTCTTTAAGGATAAGAAGCTGAACAGGTTGTGGGATAAAGCTGAGATTTCTGGTTTTACTGCTGAGGAATTGAAGTCACTGAAGCAGGAGTTCGAGCATCATCAGGACAAAGTCGATATTTATTATAGTCTGCTGGAGAATATCGGTGGCATAGATACAAATAAACATGAAAGTAAGTGAGGATAAGTTAAGAAATCCCAAATCATAAATGAATGATCTTTAATGTAGATGCCATAGACACGGAGGATATGGATAGCTATAATATTGTCACGGATGATACCAACGATAATGAAATCGACACACATGAAATGAACGTGAAAAAATATGAGAGTAAGATCAACTCGTTGCGTGATCATCATCGTGGTATTAAGGATCACTATGATCGTTTGGAGCGTTTGGTATCGTCGGGACCTCATAGTCAGGACTTTATTGAACCGAAAGTCCAGGGTTTGTGGCGTGTTGCGTTGTCGAGTAATTTCACAGAGAAGGAGTTGTCCTCCATCAAGACCGAGTTGCATCACTTCGAGAGTCGCTTGTTGAAGCTGCGTCATCTCCACGCTGAGCACGCTTTGCACAAAGAGAAATATAAGGTTGGTTGAGGTTGGCATGGAATCCTTATATTTTTTATATTCGTATATTTTTTCAGAATGAGAAGCATAAAGACAAGAGCAATCGTTTTGAGGACATGGAAGATCATATTAAAAAACAGACGCGCAAAGTTGAAAAGTTACAAGAGAATATTGAAAAGACAATTTTCAAACACACCGAGCTCTAGAAATTTCTTAGTGCCAAACGCTTTAAAATGATGCACCCGCAGAAATTGAGTAGGAAATAAAATCCCGTAGCATAAGTTTATTTACCAAATGTGTCACGCCCAATTCAGTGGAAAAAGCACTCAATTTATAGTAATTAGTTCAGTTATTTTCTAATTTAATAATTATTCTGCTATTGACCAATAGTTAATACCTTTAATTAGAGAACTGGCAAACATTTCGAATGATAAGTTTAGTTATTTTACTATTGCCAAATAAAGCATGGAACAAAAATTCAAATTAGCGAAAATATTCAACGAGTGAGCCGACTATAGTTTTACTTAACATAGATCCGGCAACACTGCACACACATGGAAAAAGCAAACAGCTGTTTGTTGACGACGTCATAAATTGGAAAATGACTGCTGAAACAAATGAGTCTTTTTTATTAGCATTAAAAGGTATTTTTTAAAAATTCAATTGGTTTTAGTTTTTTTTAACACTCGTACACGCTTCAAGTTATGCGCTTGACGCGCCCAACACTCGTTGGACCAACGCCAGTGATAACCTGCGAGCCTAAGGATTTGCCACAATCGAGTTTTCGTCACGCTTTGGAGTATGATGAAGGGACCACGGCAGTCGCCGGCTCAGAGACACTGGCAGCAGGCCAATTCATGCTGTTGCCACAATCCTTTGGTAATATTTATCTCGGCGAAACATTTTCCAGTTATATTTGCGTCCACAATTGCACGTCTTATGCCGTGGAAGGTGTTACTGTTAAGGCCGATTTACAGTCGAACACAACGCGCATTAATTTGCCAATGCACGAGAACAAGCAAACGCCTGCGACACTTGCACCGGATGATACGCTGGACGATGTCATTCGTTATGAGGTGAAGGAAATTGGTACTCATATGTAAGTGTTGTTGAGCATGAGCTTGGTGCAGTGTACCTTATAATGAGCTTCATTGCACAGACTTGTGTGCGAGGTGAACTATTTCACTCCCGCTGGGTTTCCACAATACTTTCGTAAGTTTTTCAAGTTCCAAGTGCTCAAGCCACTTGATGTGAAGACGAAATTCTACAATGCCGAAATGGATGAGATTTATTTGGAGGCGCAGATACAAAACATTACCTCTGGTCCTTTTTGTCTTGAGAAAGTAGAACTTGATAGCTCAGAGTACTACACAGTAACGCCGCTGAATACTTTGCCAAACGGTGAATCGGTGCTAACTTCAAAGAATATGCTTCAGCCGAACAACAGTTGCCAATTCTTGTATTGTATTAAACCAAAGCCTGAGATAGCGAAAGATATACGCGTTTTGCGTCAGGCAAACAATGTAGGTAAATTGGACATTGTCTGGCGTTCAAATCTGGGCGAGAAAGGACGGTTACAAACTAGTCAATTGCAGCGTTTGGTAAGTGAAGTAAATCATACGCTTTCAAAAGACACGGTTTTCAAATTTTGAATCTCTGCAGCCTTTTGAGTACAAGGATGTGCGGCTCGAGGTCATCGATGCTAAAAATATAGTCAAAATTGGCGAACCTTTTACATTCCAATGTCGCGTCACAAACACTGCCGAGCGTGATATGCTGCTGCATGTTAAACTGGATACGAAACTTGTGCCTGGCTGTGAATTCACTGGCGCTGCTGAGTTCACGCTCGACACACTCGAACCGGCACAGCAAACCGAATTTCCATTGACAATTTGCCCCACAAAATTGGGATTGGTGAAGATTAGTCCATTACTGTTGACCAATCAACTTACCCAGGAGCATTACAACATTGAGAAAGTCGTTGAGGTTTATGTTGTCGATACGGATTATCATGATGATGCTACATTCCAAATGCACAAGTTTGTGCGCTACGATAATGCGGCACACGCGCGTCTCGATGGGCAAACGCTGCAGCTGCAGGTTGTTTAGTGGAAAGCTTAGCGCGTGTGTGTGCCGTAAGTAGTTTAAGTAGTTCATTTTGTATTTATTTGAGAGTGAATATAGTTTGGGCATATGTTAAAAGAATTTATGTTCATTGCAGTGCATATTTACGGCCATATCCGGCGGTTAGAGTTGTAGCTTCACTAAAGCGGCCTACTTAGTGAGCAAGCATACGCTTCGTGTGTTTGCAGCTCTTTATGTGTGTTTCTGTATGTGCAGTTAAGAGGAAGCAGGAAGAGCAGCGTTGTATATATACGTCTACCACTCTCCCGTCACCCACTACATTCGGCGTAATTGCAAGGCATGCCCGTTGGTGGAGGAGTGATGGCCTAAATTAAAGCGCAAATAACCCGTAATCTATTACATGTGGAAATTGATATAGTAACGTGTATGTGTGGCAAAACCGCAAAGCTTGCTGTTGACTGACTAACTGACAGACAGAGAGACAGCCAAATGGCTTGGTGTAAAATCCACTGCTGCCCAATGCCACCGCCAACGAGTAAGCCAACATTTTTTGGTCAAACAAATAATGGCAACACATTTGTAAATGTCGGTTAAGCGCTTCTTCCGAAAGGCAACGCCATCAACAACACTCGCAGCAGCAACAGCTCAGAATATCAGCCAAATGATTATTCGAGTGTTGTGCGGCTTTGCATTTGGCTTTAATAAGTTTGTGGTTCGTTCGGCGTCTGCGAGTTGCACACTTTGCTCTTATAACCTCATCTAGCAGATGTCTAGCGTGTTACGCTGATAAATTGGGAAATGATTAACTGCGTGCGTTAGAGATTTTTGGACGTGGTAATTCACTTATTTTCATGGTTATGTTTATATTTATTAGTTATGACTTAAACAAAGGTATAGTGCAAAGTAGGACGCTAAAGTAAAGGAAAGTAAAGTGTAAACCCCCAATCCATCTCTTAGTGTTGTACTATCATTTACAGTAAAGTCTTGAAGAATACTTAAGTTCTGGAAGCCATCAAGTCATTGATAGGATTAACCTTGCCGATAGGTTTGGGAAGGGGTCGCAGGTTTAACGACCGAGCATATAGTTTACCTATTCATTTATATTAAACCGTGATACTCAAAACTACGAATAAGCAAAGGATTATGCGAGTCGTAAATAGAGAGACGCGGCTATTTGAAATATGCTAAAACTATATGTCGAACCACTTGCTTCAACAGAAACTCTTACGCTTTGGTACTGTCTAGGAAGCCATTTATACTTTCGGTTAGAGAAATTCAATCTTAAGATTAGTTGCCACACCCCAGACATCCGTAACTTTTTTGAAAGTTCGCGAACATTACTTCGATGTTAATAGTGCATTTGCCACGTTCTCAGCAAACTCATAAATTAAGGTTCCGTTAAATTATTTTTGGGGCACTACTAATAGTTATTTTGGGGCTTGAATTAATTTCGGCTACAAACTGGTGAGTAACGACAGAGGAGAAGAAAATCTTGGACGATTAGGCATGACAGGGAACCCCAACTACCTTAAAGGATTGCAGAGCATGTTCATTGTTTTACCCCGAAGACCCATTTGTTTAAGGGCTGTCTCAGTCTATGTGCCAACTCCAATTGAAGAGCAACCGGTGTATGCTTAGCTGACGCAGCTTTTGATAGTGTTTATTGTAGCTTTCGAGGCTTTCCCTTAAGACCACCTGCTCAGGGTTACCTAACCGCTTTTTCTTATGTACCCTTGTGGTTCGATGGCTTTGAGGCTCCCATAACTATGAACTGCTATGGTCCAACAAGTTGAACTGAAAGCTGAGTGAGTGGTGGTGTTTCTGATGCTTTGATTTAACCAACTCTGGAAAGGCATTTCAGTTTTTGTCTGAAAATCGAAAAAAATTTCTTAAATCGTAGCCGGACTACAATTTCAACAGTCAGCTGCCAATCACCAAACCAATGAGACGCATTTGACACACACTAGCCTTGTATGAATCAGTTGAACGGATTGGAAAAGAGAACGAGGCATCCTAAGGTCGAGCAAGTGAAGTAAAAAAGTAACAAGAATGAATCGCTGAAGGAGCAACAGCAGAAGAGGTAGCAAGCAGCGAACAGCACCTAACAACTAAAAGCACACAACAGCATAGTTGACAGACAGGCTGAGCGACAGTAGATCGCAATACCAACTAAGCGACAGCAACAAGGATAACGACAAGTTGAATTCTTGGCACAGAGCACAGTACACAACACAGACCACACGAGGAGAATCATACAGGTCGGGTGTGGCTGTCGTACGTGTGCGTCCATTCAACTGTCAAATGTAATTAATTCCAGATCATTGAACAAAAGACGTTTGTCTTATCGGCGCAGTATAATCGGATTGTGAGACACGCACACATACACACATACGCACGTGCCTTTTTCATATGTCGTAGCAATGGAAAACAAAGTGAAAATCGAAAAAATCGCAGCAGAAGAGCGACAGCAGCGCTGGGAAACCTCTAAAAGTAACGCATTCTCGTATTTGCGCTTGACTGTAGTGCGTATTGTTCTTATGAGGAGCCCCACCCCGCCACACAACCAAGGGACGTCAGTCTTCAGCTTGTGCGCTTGTGGCTGTGTGCTTGTATTTATGCGCAGGTGTTTAATAAGGAAACGGAAATTAATTTAGCTCATTAAATTACACCTTTTCATTTTGATGGCAGCGGTGACAACCAAGTCCTTGGGTTTGGTAAATAGGCCAAAGTGCGTGTTGGGTTCGTTAGTTGCCATTGGAAATGGCGACAAGTGACGGGCAATTAAAATTAATTCTTGTGATTGTGTTTGGCCGTTGTGACCAAAAAAGGCTTGTGATAGGCTACTTAGCGACAACTTTTGTGAAGTCATATTGATAATGGCGCGCAGGGAAGGGTACTTACTTTTAGGGTTGCGTACGTTTGAGTGGAAAACGGAACCATTAAATTGATTATATTGTTTTGAATGCACCAAAGATAATCATCACCAATAACAACGCACTATACTTTCGATTTGAATTAAACTTTTTTTTTTAAAATTATTTTCCTTTGACAGACTTTCGATTTCGAATTTGGCATACATATCAACGGCAAGCTGATGAAGCATAATTGATAATTGAATGGAATTTTCCGACTTTCGCGGCATAATAACGCACTGAACTTGGTTACAAACATACTCCATGATGACAACCATATATGTACCAATTTTTATGGTGTTCGGTCAAACGGTGTCGGAGTCTAGGGCATCAGACAGACAAACAGTGATTTTTATATATATAGATAAAAAATAAATGGTTTTAAAGTTATTTTAGGAAATAGATGAAAATTAATCGCCCTCTCTGATCCACGGAACTACTGAGCCTAAAATTAAAAAAAAAAAATACAGAAAATAGCTTTCGGGAAAACCCCCACAAAAAGTCTATGGTCCCAACATAATATGGCAAATTCATGTTGAAAAGTGCGGCATTTCTTGAAGTTACAAAATTGAATGAAAAACGTTTCGGTATGATTGAGTGACTTATTGAGTGAGCTTTGTATCAGTTACTTGCTTAACCAAAACACAATGAGTGCATATGAGTGGATATGATTTCATTCGATTTAGTTAAATGAGTTTTCAATCGAGTACAAAGAAAACCGAATAGATATTCGGTAATATATTCTATGTAATATATTCAACTCGCATTTGGCTAGATATTTTTTTATATTCACAGCTCGAATCATCTCTTCCCATGGCTTACCTTCACACGACTGACTAAAATAAATTTTCTTACAATTATTATGCTCTCTCCAAATTTGCCGTGATCAAAAATTTCATCCGCATGTAGTTCGATCTTTATACTTTTCATCGTAAATAAGAAAATTGTGTACGCGCCTGCACTGCATACATCGACTCATATTAAGTGACTAAATCATTCAAGCAACTCGTTTAATCACCGTACTGTTACTTCTCACTTCAATATACTTTCCATTGAGGGTAGAAGTGTAGGAGTTTATGCAGTCTACAGTCTACACCAGTGCAGAATGATATTTTTGCTGTTGGATTTTCTAACAGTTAAATTGTATGGATGTGGGAGATATTTAGCTTTACCAAGACTTTTTAATAATTTAGTGTTAATTTTGTATTAATATTTTTTTTAAATTTATACTTTTTTTTTCACACAAATTGTGTACTTCTCACAGTTATTGCTGGTCTATAATGCAACGCTTTTCTTGCTTCTCTTTATATTCGCATTCACAACTTCAGAATGAGGAGTCGTGCCGAATTATAGAAACGATTCCATTTGCTGATGCTGCAATATTTTCGCCATTTTGTTGCTGCTTTTTCTTTTTCTTTAATTTTGTTTTATTTATTTATTTTGTTTGTGGTTGTGTTTTTACAACCTCTGTTTTTTCGGGTTCTGTTCAGTTGTGCACAACTTTTTATTTCATTAAGAGGTCACTCATAAAAATAACTGTAATTTTTTAGAATTTTTTTGTAGCACTTTTCGCTTGTTCGCTCATTCATCCGTTCATTTGTTCGTTAGTTTGCAACACTGCAGTTGTGTGCTTTTTATGTCTTCTTTTTTTGTAGTTTTAAGATAAATTCGCTTGACTTGTAAGGTTAACAGTGCAAAAGGCTATAGTTTATTCTCCACTGTTCGCTTTCAACTTGCATCGCTGCATTTTCTGTCTACGCTGCACTGAGTTTATCAGTGGATTTTTTGCTCCTTAATTTTCTTTTGTGGTTTTTACTTGGTCGAGTGCCTCAGCCAGGGTTGCTTAGCATTTGTAGAGTAATGAATGATAAGTTGAAGACCTCCTTTGCCTTGTGATTTAGTGATGGATGTTAAAGTTGGTAAGCTGTACTACAAGCATTATCTGTTTTTTGGGTTTTATACTTATCTTTAAGTACACAATATAATTTACTTAAACAGTTTTCGACGTCCATATCCTATTCAATGAAAAACATTTCGCGCTCAATAATTTCTTTTCACACACCACAATATGCAAACAAATTGAATTGGAAAAGCTCCCTCAAGTCGACTACCATAAAGTGTAAATAAAATGTAAAAATGTCAGCTCACGATGCGAACCCTTTTTGCAGTGTTGCTCATGACACACAGGGGACGCACATGACTGTGCCGATAATATTCATATATGTACCATTATTATGTTGCTGCTGGCATCGACAGAGCGACATTAACAAATAAAGTCATTAAGGCATAACAGGCGTGGTTATTGAGTGCCTCAGTGAAAGGAAGGATGTCTATGGGTTGCGATGGAATAGCCTGGCATGGAAGTAGAAAAACAGAGTTGGCTGCCAAGGCGTTCGACCTGTCAGTGACACAACTAACAAGTTCATATTTAGTATGGTTTTTCTATGTGAGTCTGTGTTGCTGTGAGAGTCACTATGATATGACGTTGCGACTACCGTTTCCGCAGCGGCGTCACTGTTTCACGCAAATTCAAACGAAGCTTTCATAAACACTTTAGTATATAAAACGATGACAATCAAATTTTGATGCGATCTTCACTTCCTTCTCTTTTCCACTGCGTCCTTTATTTATTGCTGTCGTTGTTTGGCGCGTGTGCGTGCTCAAAGAAACATTTGTGTTTTCATATGAATTTAGCAAATTTTGTTTTTCTGCTATTTTAACACTTTTCAACGACTTCGTCTTGAAGAAAATAAGGAAAACAAAATAATGGACTTAACACTAAAGCTGAGCCAACCACATTCACGCTTACACTTTTCGCAGCTATTTTCACGCTCAACAACAAATTGTGTCATCATCGTCGTCTTCATTATCATCATAAGCAGCACGTAGCGCATAGATTTGGGGTCGAGGTCGAGTTGCAGCTTTGCTTGTGCGTTTGCCTGACAGTTTCATCGCCATGTCTGACAGCAAACAGATTTATGCAGGTATTATCCGTTTTGCTGTCTGAGCGATTTGCTTCTGTCTGCTTTTATATATTTTTGATAAATTAAAAAAATAAAAAGCTGAATATGTGTTCATATGTCAAAAATTTCATGACGCATCATAAAGTTGTCATTGAAAGCGTATGCAACACTCATTTTTTAACCATGTACTATTTATAGATATAAATTTTCACACTCGGAAAGGGCGTCAGTTAGACGATGCTTCTTGTTGGGTTTTGGATGTTATCAATTTATGAAAGAAGCTTGGGGTTGAAAATAAACGTCAACATATTGGTTGATTTATCGCTGGCAACAAGCATCAAATAAGTTTGTGATATTTTAATTTTGATTACATGTTTGAAAGGGTTATGGTGAAGATATATGTATAGTGGAATAGCTACATATATCAAGCAATAGCTGGCCTTAATTAAAATATTAAGGATAGTTTTTGTATTAGAAAATTATCTCATTCTTACCCATTAACTGGTAGACTCACATCCAGAACAGAAGTACGCTTAAGTACTAAGGCGAAAGTTTTAGCTTATAAAACTTACTGGATTTCTGTAAAAATATGTAAAAGGCTTCAACCAAATATGGGGCACCACTTGCATTTAAACATTAAAATATTATAGCGATTTCATTGAACGATTATGAGAAGGCTTCTTAAAGCTCGAACCATAATTGACTATTCTTTGCTCTTTGTTTGACTACTTGCAGGCACTTGAGCTAATACTCTTGGCAAAGTAGTAATCCTCCCACAGACTACTCAAATCCTGTTGGCCGCCGTGAACACTGAGTGTTTTAGAATTTTTTTGCATTCCTTTAATGGGCTATCCTTTTGGAGTATATTTTAAAATTGTGAATTATCAACATTAGAGAATAAAACTTTTATCGCATTTGCTGAACAACCTAAGAAAAATTATTTTTGATTAATAGAAAAAAATATATATACATCATATCATAATCATATAATGAACTTAATTAAAACTTGGCAACTCTCACTGTCGCAGCTGCAGTTTTAAAACCTTTTCGCATAATGTTACCAAGAGCAAGTAACAATATTGAGCCGAGTGTAAACACGCAGCCACCACATCTGTAATATCGTATAACACTGGAAACCGAAACAAGCAAACGAAATTGAAACGAAATTTAATAAAATGAGTGTCAACGAATGTTGCACAGAAGAGTGAAAGAAGAGAGAGAGAGAGAGAGATGAAATGGAAAAAACGAAAGGAAGTTGCTTTGGTAATCGTTGATGAATTTTAACACACATACACACACACTTAAAAATAAAAATAAATGTATGAAAGAAAGTAGTAAAGGAGTTGCCAACCACACGCATAAAACTGAAAACCAAGTTTTAACAACTCGGGGTTGGATAAGTCATTGAGCGCCGATTGAAAGAGGCAAAAGCAGCACTAGTTCGAGGCGGAAAAAAGCGCATCGCTGAAGATTCATTGCCAAGAAAATGGCTATTAATTATCTGTCGTCATTTTCGTGTTGCATGCGACGGTAACATTGTGTGTTTCAATGTTTTTGTCAATGTTGGCACGCAAAGTGATTAAAAGCAATGTGTACAGTGTAAAGTAAAGGAATGAAAAAAAAAAAAAAACTGGAACGGCTGAATCTTACAGTAGGTTCATGTTTGGCATTGTAATCCTTTTATGCGAATTGTACGCAAGTATACATATACAATAGCACATACATACACATACATGTGCGCATAATTAAGCACACGTACTTAAAAGGCGTCATCGCAATCCGTTGAGCTCGCCTGTAAACTCAACCCCATACGCTGTGTTCCCACAAAAACATTACACGGAGTTGCATGAATTATGAATTGAATATTTCCGCTTTTGGCAGCAGACTTCAGGGTACGAGTGCGGATTAAAAAGATACAGATTTTTTTTTACTTGAAAATAGTCTCGTATATTCTTCACGAAGTTAATGTTATTAAAACACTTTCATGAAGTTTACAGCATAGTTTAGGTAACCCCATAAAGTGTATATCAGCCCGAAGAAATAAGTCTGTTTGCCGAACTGTGGTACGCAAATTAGTACTTTTTACTTTATACTTTATCCTTTCCTTAAATTCGACAATTAGATAAATGCCAATGCATGTGTTATTTGATAATGTTACACATTGATCCACCCTAGTTCCACCAAACACAACCTTCTACGCACACTGGTAGTGCCGCCTGGGGGTCTGTTGCCTGCTGCAGTCTGCTTTCATGCCCATAAGCTCTGAAATTAGTTCACTTGTTCATTTTACATTTTAATGCCAAATAATTAAGTAATTTATTAAAATTAATATGCTCAGTCGCGAAAAACGTTGAAGCTTGGGGCGTCAAAGCAAATTGGGTGCAAAGCGCTTAATTACAGGCTGCGAATGCGCACATTTCACATGATATGGCGTAGGTTGTAGGCGTATTTCTTTCTCTGTGTGGGTGTGCCCACTCAAGTATTAAAATTAAAAGCCCCGCTTAACTTTTGCCTCCTTCATAAGTTCACTCATTCGTTGTCCTACTTAATTTTCAACGCAGTTCGTTTTTTGATGTTACGCTAAATTTTGTATGAGTTTATTTTGCCAGAGTGGCATTTGTTTTGTTTTTGTTGTCATTCCCCATTGGAACTACTTACATACTTTCAATTTAATTGATGGAAATAAAATCTTAACTCATGAAAGTCAAGCGATCAGTTATCTAGTAAACTATTTAAGAACGATAACATAGTAATGTTACTAATGTCTAGAATAATTAAATCACAGATACTATCTGAAGAGTAGGTTAGGCTAAGGCTTACGGCAGAATCCTGCCATTCTACTTAGGCCAAACGTAGGCCCCTTGTGTTGCCGTATAAACTGCGTGGACTATGCCTCAAGTGTGGTTTGAATGCCGGACCTCTGGGGTGGCGACATAGCGCACTTATGCTAAGTTACCGAGGCGTGCTGATAATCCTGGCAAGAAACGAACCTATTCTGTACCGACACGAAATCAGAAGGCGACAGTGTGAATTACGCAAGCTACTATGGACAGACATAACGCTTACCGGAAAAATGTACTAAGTTAGAAAGAAAGTACGCGAATTCGACGATAGTTTCGAACCAAAATTCACAGCAACCATCTTAAGGCTATTATAGAGATTCTCTGAAAATTTCGGCAAAATTGGTACAGCGGTTTCGGCGTCCATAACGGACAAACAAACAAAAACAAACATACGTCAGTGGGCGTGGCATTGACCCAAACAAGTGACAGTACCAGGGTACCATGTTTGGAGAGTACGTTGGCTGAGGGAGAGTTCTTTTAAAAATAAGGAATAGCATTTCGCGTATTTTTTTTTTTGGGAATCCTCTTTTTATTTTTTGTTACACCTACTTGTGTACTCTAAATTTGTTCATGTCAACTTTAAGAAGTTTTTGATTATAAAAAATTATTGAACAATTTTCAATAATTGACTTGCGATTATTCTTGATGATTTCCATTTTGATGATTATGCTTCGTCGAAGTTCAATTGACTATAAATATTTTAGACAAACTATTAAAGCCGAACAGATTGTATAAATTAAATTCAATACAAAACGCTCACAAAGAAGCTTTACAAATGCGATGAAAGTAATTCGTTGCATATTTTACGGCGCTCAAATTTACTTTTCGTTACAATAAGCCACTTGCTACTTATTGCTTCAGTGTCTATAAAATGTATCAGAGCTTTACTTCGCCGACAAACTGCTTCACCGAAAAGTTTGGCGTTTGGGAAAATAATAATAAGCAGGAAAACAATGAAGCAATGAGCAGGAGAACACTTACGAAAAGTTTAACGTAGGCGGAGGCCCTAAGCTATTAGACAATGCGCCGAAAGACAAGCAGATGACGGTAGCCATGGCACCTACGGGAGCATTTATCGGCAAGCGACAGAAAGTGAACAGTTCGAAAGTTTAACTCAAGTTCTATAAAAAAATAAAAAAAATTAGATGAAAATTTCTTTTTACGCTTTTGTTTTTATATTTTTGAGCTGTCTCGAAATTTGAGTCCGTCATTTCTTTGGTAGTTGTGAGACTTCAATAGGTGTAAGGTAAAAATGAAAATTAATATTGAATCATAATTCAATACAGAACTGCGTTAAAGAATTTGCTTTGAATTTGCATAGGTTTGAATTTATAGTATCAGAATAATCGGATCAGATATAGGAATGGTTTTGGTTAGGTTAGATTCTACATACCAAGAGAGAGATGTAATTTTATAATTAAACAAAAAAGCGATCTGTCCACTTCCTGATGATTGGAGATTCTGCCCAAAAGAAAATTTGTTGCGCAAGTGACAGAAAATTATATAATAAGTCCGCTTAAGAGGGGAGAACCTAAGAGATTTTGTAGTGTACATAAGTCATTTTACGAACACCTCACTCAAATACAACACTAATGATGGCAGGCGTCACATGCAACTGTAGTTTGCAACTTGGAATGGCGGCTGTTGCTGCGTGTAGTTTGCATCCAAGTCTGCGTCTGGATCTGAGTCCAAAGACTGTCGGTAAGCGCGAATTATAGCGTCAATTTGCAAGAAGCGAAACAGCGACGAAAGAAAACAAGACAACAACAACGACTACCGAAACAACGACCATAACGATGAGCAGTAAAACTGCAACAAGAGCAAAAACATGGCGGCTGCGTTGGCTTTCGCGTTGTCGACATCGGTTGTTACTTGCCGTGAAGGAAGCAACTGAGCGGAAACGGAAGTGAGCCGTTGAGGGAGTGCTTTGTTTTAGGTGATGGTACTGTACTGCAAAGTTAAACGAAAAACAACAGTGATGTGTTGTTATTTTCTACCATTCCATAGAATTGTTTTTGTTGCTTTTCTGCAGCTTGGCGTGTGATAATGAGCAGAACTCAGCTCAGACTCAAGTAAAACAGTGCCTGCTAAAAACGGAAGTTAAAGAAACTGACGACAAATTTGCATACAGCAGTGTTGATGATGCTGTTCTCGTTGTTGTTTTCAAGATGTTTGTTATTGTTGCCTTTTGTGTATATATATACTTTTTTTTTTGACTTGCGCTTTGCTAAGGCATCATAGTAATAGCGTTGGTTACCCATTTCATAGCCTTGTATCAGCTTCAGTTTCTCATAAACACTAAAAATAGATTTTAATTTAATTTCAAAGGAGAGACAACAACAAAATGAAACTGTTGTTAAGGGCACAGAACTGAGTAAGGGCCATATACATATTTATTTTGAAGCGTCTGCTCGGTCTTGTGCTATACCAAGCAAACTCGCAAGTCTCCTAAAGGAAGAGAACAGGAAACAATAAAAAAGAAGTAACCACAAAAAAAATCACAAAGTTGGCAACATCTGTTGCGAATATTCTGGCTATATACATACACAGCAATATATAACGCTGTTTATTAAACGGCCAAAGGCGACGAAAATTCCCGTTTCCCGTTTTTATGCTGCCATTGTGCTAGCGAGCGGAAACGGAAGTTCGGCGCACAAATAGGAGCAACATCAGACGACCACGCGAAGGCGACAAAGCTACTTACTTGGCACACAATAACAAACATGTTGTGGCATACATACATTGTTGTTATTGTTGTTGTTCTTGGTGTTGGTCTCCACAATCAGCAATTCCGCTACATATTAAAACGTAACAATATGTGGTCTCGGTTAAGTTACCAAGCCCACTCCTGCATAATTCACCGCCCGCATCGTCGAGCACACAATTCTGCTTTACTGCCTGCCTTCAAGTCATGCTTATGCTTTTTCAATCGTACTCCTCTCTCTGCCCCCTTGGTTTGCTTAATTTTCATAATTTTTGCACAATTTTCTTACGCATCGAACATTACATCGGGTGCATTCCTCCCTGTGCTCCTTACGCATCGTTTGACACATTATTTTATTTTTCGCACTTATTCCTTTACGAGGAATATTTTGCCGCGGGCAGCAAACTTTGCTCGTGGTGTTTTTGGCCACACATGTTAAATGAGCCGACCAAAAGTTTTGGCTCCAGGCGAAGGAAAATTATGCGCGCAGCTGTTTTACTGTTGGCCTAATGGTTTTTGGCATGATGCAACTTTCTGTGACGCTATATTAAAAATATTGGCTTTAATCGTTGCGTATTTATATATGTCGCTTGATTGATATGTCGGATCGATCTGAAGTGACAACATATAAAGTAGAGACTTTTGGAATGCCGCCGTCAAACAATTTTCTGAATGTAAAGTTTCATAAATGTATGAAATTCATTTCCAAATATTCACTGTGACCACAATATGTGCACTGTTTTGTCATGCGGAAAATTAAATTGAAATAAAAAGGTGGAAAATTAATAAAAAAGTCCAAATGAATGTGAAAGAACTACATGGAAAATATGCAAAAACTTCGACGCCGCCGGAAGCTGACATTTTAAAAATATTTTTCGAGCTGTAAAAATGTTTTTTTTTTTGAAATATGTTGAATATATATTTTACATTTATGAACTTTAATTTAATTTTAATAAAAATTTAACTTCGGTCTTCTCTAATAGCGCTTTGTACTTCAGTGAGTCGGCTTACAGAAAGCACACAAAGTTTGATCTAAAAAAACCATACCTTTTAGTTATAGAATTAAACAAGCAAGGTATTATGTTTCACAGCTAATACTTATACAAAATAAGATTCATTTAATATTTTATACTCGGCTTTTGGGTTGTTTTTTAGCACGGTAATAAGCCGAGAGAGCAAAGCAGAACCGAAGAGATTACAGCCATGCGCTCGGCTCGGGGAACAACGAGAAAGAAAATAGTCATGACTCACGTACGACGGTAATACTATTTATTTGTCGTATTTTAAGTTTAGTAACCAAATGCGTTAAAAGAATGTAATTTTTAATAAATCTTAATACATTTTTTTTAAATCATTGCTTCATTGTCATTATGTTTCATTTCAGAAGCTCGTAAGTGCTAAGCACACTCACATACTTTTTTATTGATATTTGATATAAAATTTATTGGAATATACCTTAAGACCACATACACAAACCTAAATTATTGATACTGACTTTGGCATACTTTAACTCATATCACAGTTCTGTTGTTATTTGGCCTTGTTTGCTTTATTTCGGAAATTGTCCGTGACGGTCAATCATCAATCCAGTGAAAACTCCAGAGCCAACTAAACGAAATTTCAAGTCGTTTCATAGTCCCAATAATTATGGCAACAGCAAACTAAAAAGTTTGTCTCAGAAACTTTTCGCAGATCCTCAAGTACAAAGTTACTCAAACACACACTACTCCTCCTTGTATTTGGCGACCCTTCCTTCTTACTTCAAACTTTATATTATATTAAAAACGCTTGACAAACGCACGCGGATTTCAATAATTTTTGCGCACGAGGAATACTGCAAAAACTTTCCTAATGATGAGCAAAACCTCTATCCACAAGACAGCAAAATGAACCCCAACTGCCGTTATCTATTTGCGACCCTAGCAAAACGGCAAGCTCAAGTAGTTTAGCGTGATTATCTAAGAGTCTGTCAGCCTATTCGAAACTGATTGATACAAACTTTTTCCTTAACTATTGCATAATAAGAAGTTGTTTTGCACAAGACATTCTTATTAGAATCATTATGCTGAAAATTGCCAAAAAGTTTTCTATTCGTTGCTTTGGAATTTTGTTTTTATGAAACTATACGAGAGATAATGATGACGTTTCATTATTGTTGGGGGTTAAAATGAGCTAAAATGGAATGAGAAGTAGTTATTTGATAAGACATGAGTCCCTTAATTGCTGCTGTTGCCTTTCTTACTGCTTGAATAAATCATTGAAAATAAGGTCAAGTAGTATTAAGATTTCAGGCAAGAATGTTTAATCTCGATGTAGTAAGGGAGTAAGAAATTAAGACTTTGGGTATCGAGTGTTTCATGAAGAGCAAACGTGTTTTGTGGCGAATTGAATGGATTTCAAGAGTGAGCAAGTGAGTGTTTTTCGGAGTTATTTCAGATTTATTTCGAATTTATTTATGAGATATTTCGTAATTAATATTCCTCAGTATTCTTTAGGTGCTCATATTAGGTTGGCTGCTTTTGAACAGCCAGTTATCGCTTTATAACTAGGCTTCCATTCATCAGTATTCGATCCGTAATGGTAGACCATTGCTTTATATACCAAAGCTAAGAAAAAACCCTGACTTATATGTGGTGTTATGGGATATACAACCTACACCCGGAACTTATGATGCTAACGCTGATTAACAAAATATAATTTATCAATTGCATATATTCAGAGAAATTCTTGAACCACGGTAATGCTCTCTTAGACGTGATATTTCTGTGTAATTGTTTTTGAATAATATTTTAGCCTCAACAAGGCGTAGACTGAAAAGGCATTATCTTTCCCTTAGAAGGAACTAATAGCCTTATCAGTCATTAAGGCTATAAGTTAGTATTAACGGCGCAATTAACATCACAATCATCATCCTAGACTTAGTCTAATTTTGTACACGTCTTTATTTATGAACAGAGAAATGTGTTGTGCAGTTTAATGCAATGAATGTTATTAATTAATTAACAAAAAAAAAAAAATAAATAAAATATTATAGCCAAGATATGTTTTTATATGGAAAAAAGTTTTTTTGACAATATAAAGTAGTCTTTGAAAGTTTATTCAAAAAATTGTAAAAAAAATTATCAGTATATACTTATATATATATATATAAAGGAATGGACATGGACCGAAAACAATCTAGGAAAAGGGAAACACTGGAACGTCTCAAGGGGGCTTCGAAAACTTCCACATCGGATTTCATAATCTTCTGCTACGATTTCTACTACAATTTGCGTAAATCGTTTAATCCGTCTGACGATATGCAAGAAATTGCCAAATTAGCATATCTGCACTGGGAGATTATGGATTACGGTGGCAAATATAAATACCGCCTTAAAGCTCATAAGAATAGACAAAAGAAAGCCCGGCGTCTACGGAATGGAAGTTGAGGGGCCGTAAATATGTTCTTCTCTTGGCAACATTTAACTTGGCGATTTATACAATTTTCCCCCGGCGTGCTTTTGGACAGCGTGACAATTGTATTAGATAATTCAAAATAAAATTTTAGCAAAATTCCACTTTCCTTTTTAATTTGGACTTTTAATTAAGTTAGAAAATGGTTTATGTAGAAGAGCAATTTCATAAAGAGAAATATTTTATTTGTCCAAACTGGAATTGAAATGTTTTAAAAGGCTATAATGGCTTTTGGTTTTGTTGGTCTGTTCGTATTTTATTTGAAATGTTTTTTTTTAACATTAATTCTATTGCAGTTGTGGCTTTGGTTTGGTTGGCTTGGTCGCATTTTATGTGAAATGATGTTTTTATTTTTTGTGTAATTATTAATTCAATTGCAGTAGTAGCTTTGTGCATAAAATGTACTTTAAAATTCTAATATATTCAGAGCTTTAAACCTGTAAGATTTTGAGTAATGTTCATTCCGCGGTCGGAGTCTGATTCGATGTTCAGAGTTCCTCATTTTGTCGGGGGTTAAGCTCAAATATATTTCAGAAAAGAACAAGCACTAGAAAGACATACTTGGCGAGCTATTGTTTTTTATTAAATACTTGCCATTATTCTGCTAACAGCTTTATAGAATTATTTCTAAAATTTTATTATTTTTCATTCTGGTAGCGTGACTATCTGAAAAAAATATCTAGCCAAGTGCGAGTTGACCTAGCCTAGGGAGAATACGTTTCTGAATATATTTCCGGTTTTCTGTATCCTCACTCGCTTACCCAAATCTAACGAAATATTAAATCATATCCATTCATTTTATTTTGGTTAAGGAAGTAACTTATACAACGCTCACTCAATAAGTCACTTAATCAAACCTAAGGGTATTTTCAATCAACTTTTTTGAGTGACTTCAAGAAAAGCTGCAAATGTTCACTTTTTAGTATGATTTAACACGACTTCTTGTTTTCCCGAAATCTATAAGTGTACATTAAATACATGAAATTCAACCATAATACAAAAGAGTTGTTTGATCCAATATTTGGTTCAGTCAACCACGAAATCCGTTGACTCCGACTCAGGGTCAATTTAACTTCAAGTGTGTTTGTTGTCTTGATTGAGTAAAAGGAAGTGAAAATTATATATATTAAAATAGTAATGATTATTAAATTTTTTACCTAATAAGAAGTAAAAAAAGACGTTCAAATCAAAATCTTTTTTAAATCACAATTTACTCTCAGCTGAACAAATTCCTTTCATGCTTTTCTAGATATCCTCTTTTTTGTTGTTGTTATTTTTCTCCCAAAATATTTATTTTCGTAACTAAGAAACTGTCGCGAAACTTCTTCGAGTCCATTATTTGACCAAATCACAGTCAAACAAGAAACAAAGAATGCGAAGCAAAAATGCTGGCTCAAACCAGTTAAGAGGACGACGCACATAGAAAAAGTTATGCTTGGCTCAAAAACATAAAAAAAATTAAATTTACCAAAGAAAACAGACTGTAGAACCAGAGTGCCAAAGAATCTAAGAGGACTTACACAGAGAAAAGATGCTGGGCTTAAGAAAACTTTGACTGCCAGCCGAAAATGAGAAACTGTGACAATGTCAAAGGGAAGCCGCGGGGTGAAGCAGTCTTCGTGCAATTAAAATAATTTACACAATGGTTACAAAACATGAAAGGAAACAAAGCAAAGCAAAGCACAGCTAAGCGGAGCAAAGTGCATAAATCCAAACCATGCCAGTCGAACTCGAGTTGAATGGAGCCAACCCAAAAGTAAATGCAAGTCCGAAAGCAACCAAAAACAAGCCACAAAAATGAAATCAAATCCTTGGCAGCCTCAAGTTGAGAACGTGGCCTTGCATGCCTGGCCAAAGAAGTGGAATGGACCACAGTTAGAGAAAGGATGCCACAGGACAAAGAATGCGAGAAAGTAAAGTTTCACTTGCAGCAAAAAATACACAAAATAAAAAAATAGACAAACAAAGAAAATCTAAACGAGACGAAATCCAATGATAAAGTTTCGTCTTCAAATGTGTTTTCACAAATAATGTAAGTCATTAACCAAGAAGCGATAGGATTAAAAGCCCAGGCAGCCGACAGACGAGGTGAGGCGACTTTTTACTTCGACAATTAAAATCACGGGGTGTGCAACGCGTTTCGTCTACAGTGCCATTGTCGCCGTCGTGCGTGGTTCGAGGGGTATGAGTTCTAAAGTCAGGCTAAGTCGTGTTAACGTGGCTTAAGTTGAAAAGTTTGCTTTAAAACGATTATCAAAGGTGAAATGGCGTACTCATCTATGCCGTGTGTCGTCGTTTCATAGAGTGCGTTGTGGGCTGACTGGGTACCTGATTCAGCTTGAAAGCAGCAGTCGAGCTAAAGGTAGGTTACAATAATGCTTGAGTCTTGTAAGTTTTGTGTTTCTACACGTGCTTATTCCGCCTCTTGCTGTGCTAAGTAAATGAAATAATGAGCAAATAATTGAGTCGAGTCGAAACTGATTTTATCAATGTATATGTACGTGTGCCTCGGTCTGTGTGAGCAAAGTTTTACAAGGTAAATTTTGATGTGTAGTTTGTTGGTAAGTGTGGTGTTTAGATAAATATGTGAGTCGAGCTGCCTGGTGGGCAATAATCGACTGTCAGAAAAGTGAGAGTTATTTAAAATTAAATTATTTATGCTTTTGCTTTTAAACAAATGAGATTAGTAAAGTAGCAAGCTCAATTTCGACTTTGTCTAAAAGACAGATGGACATGGATACTAATTTATTTATAAACATAGATTATACACATAAATAGAAAAACTTATAATATATAACCTAAATTAAGCTTAAGAGTACTAGCTACAAGGTCTTACACTCGTCTTTTTGAGAAGCAGAAATCAAAGTAATTCATGAGGTTACAATATTTTCTGAGGAATTTGCTTAAAGAAACGGAATGGGCAGGGTGGGCGGCTTCTGCCCACGAGTAGAAGTAGATGCGTGAGTTGTATATACCTCGTTCCTAGCTGGACCAATGTTGAACAAGTTCGGCGTTGGCAGAAGTCGGGCAAATGAATGGGGTGTTTCCAAAGGTTATATGCTTTGTACCAGCGGTCATATGATTGCTCACTGGTGAGTTCTTTATCATGCAGTATACTCTTGATATAATTTCGAATGTCATTCTCTATATCTGGAATGACTGTAATACATGGTGAAAAGCTTTCTTTAGCTGCGGCATAGGCGCGCTCGTGTCCATCTAAGCCTGGGTGCCCAGGAACCTAGAAAAGTTTTATTTTAGGCTGATATTTGGAAAATATGAATCGGAGTAGATGAACATAGATAGGTAGATCGATATATATGCAAGTATGGATAACTTTTTTTAAGTATAGTAAAATGACAATGGTTATTGGCTAAGTTTGAACACAAATAGATCAGGCAGCCCTGAGCACAAGACCATCTACGATGACAGCAGTCCCCTAACTGTATAAATTCCTGTTACCAACTACTATTTCCAGCAAGTTGATGATTCCCATACACTTATCTCTTGAACTATTGTACTAAGTTAGGTAAAGTGGTCAATGGGAAAAAGGAGTGATTTAAGAAAATAGCAGGCTTCAAATTGAAAGCGTATTCCCAGGGTAATCCCTTGAATATTACACAGGGACTAGGTAGAACCCATCAACGTGTCTGACCGGAGTGTTTCTTATCACCTTATCACCTGATCGCTGATTTTATTTACATGAAATGCGGTCCCAAAGAGGACTGGGTGACTTTGTCTTTTATTATGTACACGTAGCGGGATATGCAAGTTAAACTAAAGATCGGCAACAAAGCAAACCTTAAAATGAGCATCACCCGGGCAAAATCAGTCAACTTATCGAAAGTGTTGATCAGTTTAAATATCACATATTATTGGTACCTTAACACAGGTATCCAAAAGTGTGTAAATGAAGCGGGGACAGATTTTGGTGGCCCTAGTTTTTTCTAGACGGCAATTAAGTCCGTCTGATAATATTACCTAAAGCTGACATTACGAATACAATTTTATTAAAACTGTTTTCAAACATATTCTGACAATAAATATTTTACATATTTCAGATATCAGTACTTCGTCAAGCTTGGCGTATGCATACTACAAAAAGCGCCACTAAATGGGTTCCATTATACCGCGGCTTATGACGTGCAGTGCAAATATTGAACATTATCCTTTTGTTGTTGAGTAATTTAGTTTGTCGTGGCAAAGTTGTTCAACACACACCCACATAAACGCACACACATAGAGAAATTTTCAATGCTCATGGACATTTTCGAATTGTGGGTTTGTTTTGAGTTGTTTTGAAACTATTTTCTTGGCTTTCAGTGACGTCGTCGCTGTTCACGATTGTTTTGTGTTTTGTTGCTGACTGTTGTCATGGATGTTGTCAACATAACCGACGCTATTTTGCTCTCATGCTGCACCGCCCAAACGCACAAGCGTGGCACCCTTTTCACGCGTGGCATTGCTTTGCGGTTTAAATAAGTAACCGGAAACATAATTTCTGCATGCTGTGATTGTTTTGTGTTATTATTGTTGTTTTTGTATGAATGACAAATACAATTAAATTAATGTTGTATGCGTGTGTGTGCGCACATAATTCAGAAAACATCCCAGGTATACAACACACACTCACTCAACACACACGCTGAGTTTTACCTGGGCACGCCACCACTCGCTGGGTTATTGTTTATAATTTGTTGTAAATTAAATGAATTTTAAAATTTCTTAGCGCGACGGAAAAAAAAACATAAACTGTGTGAAAATATAATTAAAAACTTTTCAAAACCGCCAGCTTTATGCACAAAACCGAGAGTCTGCGTGTGAGAAAGCGACAGAGAGAGCGAGTTGGGAAACCATTTGGCGCATAAAATAATAATAATTTGCATTTGACATTTTGCCAGTGTTGAACTTTTGTCCGGTGGGCTTTTTTTAACTTTTTGTTTTTGTTTTGGGCCTGGCATTATTAAGATTCTTTATTATAGGGTTGGGCTGCAATGAAGTGTTCAGAGTTCACACTCGAAATGAGTTATTCCTAACCACAAAATAAGGTCCCTCCATTCAATCCATTTGGTACATTTATCACTGTTGTTGTAAATAACCAACAAAATAGTTATCCTTTGTTTATTTAGAGTCGCCTGGGCCTTGTTTAGTTAAATGGTTGTTGTGTTTTTGTTTTTTTTTTGTTTTTTTGTTTCTCTCAAATTGCTCACATGTTCAACAAATACGTGGCGTTGCCATTTTTGTTGCCTTCCTGATATATCAAATGAAAGGGCTTGTTGCAAGTACCTCAAAAATAGAATTTTTTTTATAATTTGAAATAAATAGTTGTAAAGTTATTTAACAAAAAACACAGTGATATCTTTGCAAAATTTTAAAGCTATAAACATTAGGACATAAAGCATTTCTATTTTTAATTTTCCTTAAAATCATTAATTAAACAAAATTTTAAAACTTCTCTTATTGACCACTGTTTTTGCCAGAAAAACAAAAACAAAAAACTTAAAAATCCATCAAGGCATCTCCTCATCAACGCTCACTTTGTTTTTTACACTCACACACTAGCGTAGACACAATATCGTCGAAGCACACAGGCACGAACCGACGCGACGCGACGCTCTAGCGCTTCTTTAGTCACCAACAAAACTAGACATATTTAAACTTTGAAAGTGCAATGAAATAATAAATTTATTCACAATTCGTTAAATAAATATGAAAGTTTTTACTCTGATGTACGTTTTAATGTAATTTTGTTAATTGTTAAAACACTTTTTAATAGCTCTATTCACATTTAAAAACTGACCTTGCGATTTAAAGAACAATCTTGGCGAGCGTCATCAGAGGACTTAATAACAATTCTATTCCTCTTTGACATTCCGTTCCTTTTAAGCATCAACATTTATCTCACTCCCACATCTTCGATTGCTGCATAAATTAGCCGTTTTAATCATGTTACCCAAGCCACAAACCTCATATTCTAATTGGAGATTACACCAGGTGTGCGTTTTCTGTACAACCAATTATCAATTACAATAAATTTAATATACTCTTCGAATACATCGCAGATTCCATAAAGTATATAGTATATGAATCAATACTTAGCTTGATAAGGCGAGTGGATTCAGACATGTCCGTATGTCGGTATGGTTACTAACTCAGCATGTATTATAGCTATTTCAGTTCCACAGTATCTACTCGCTATGGATATTTTCGATCTATTTGGAATCGGTTGCAATTCTGCCACAACTCTTCTTGGCCAGCAAACTGGCAAAACTGGAACTAGCGTTACATGGTGGAGTCGCACTACGCAGTTGGTCACGGTCACACTCCATTTTGCACTTCTCCATGCAAAATGACACCGACACTCCATCCCTTTGCACTGATGTCATTCTCTTATTTGCCCCCACCAACAGCTGCACGTTTGCTCGCAATAACTATCAACCAGCATAGACACAAACATACTAAACACAAGCAAAACGGAAATACATATAAAAAAGAAGTTAAGTTACACTCGCAGAATCAAAGAAATCAGGTATGTCCCATATAACTATGTACTGGTCACAAATGTCTCATAATTTTCTCATTTTGTTTATCATTTATTTCAGTTCCACAGTATCTACTCGCTATGGATATTTTCGATCTATTTGGAATCGGTTGCAATTCTGCCACAACTCTTCTTGGCCAGCAAACTGGCAAAACTGGAACTAGCGTTACATGGTGGAGTCGCACTACGCAGTTGGTCACGGTCACACTCCATTTTGCACTTCTCCATGCACTACGATCTGATTGCGATATTCGCGGGCATCGTACAAACCATCCTTTATTGCGATTTCTGCTATTTGTACATTACCAAAGGGAGTGTAAAAGAACATTGACTGCGCAATAACTATCAACCAGCATAGAGACAAACATACTAAACACAAGCAAAACGGAAATACATACAACATATTGGTAAGTTCAAAAGATAACTTTATCCTCTTTAACGGACTAAGGAATTTTGTTTACCATTTCAGTTCCACACAATCAAGGCGGGGTTATTTAACTACCTACTTCCGCCTGACCTCTTCCTCAATGGAGGATTGGGTTTAAGGCACAGGGTGCCTTATCTAAACACTTATATAAACACAAGTGCATATACACAGACACACACTGTCTGGACCGGACATAACGAATCCTTTATGAAATAATCTAAAATAATAAACGAGTTGATTTTAAATAAGATTGGGCAACGAGCTCATCTAGCTAAAATCCCCAAGAAACCCATTACGTGAATTTTGCCTTATTTCATAACATTTGTGATGCATTAAGAAAATCCTTGCGCACGTGTTTGCCGTTGTTATTGTCGTTGTTGTCATTGTTGTTCATGTTAATAAATGAAAAACTGTGAAGCTTCGACTTTCATTTGCATGAATTTTGTTTAATAAAATTGAAGTCATTCGGCCATTGTCCTGCTGATGTCCTGCTGTTTTCGCCCCTCAGGCTATTGTCGTGTCCCTATGGCAGCATATCCGTTTCCGTTGTGTGTGCCAGTATTGTCTTAGAAGAAAACTAAGAACGAAGATTAACAACATCAACAACAACAACAACAACTGCAACAAAGACAAATAAGAGTTTCGCCAAGAAAAGTAGCCCCGAAAAAGGAGCAAACATGCATAAATTATTTATGGTCTCAAATCGTCGGACTCAAAAAGTTTTCAATACCAAGTGTTAGTCGGCGATGCTCACAGTGAGGAGGGGCGTGTGGTGGTCATTGGACTTGACAGAGAAAATTCGTTAAGACAAACCACTTCCTGTTGCTTTGCTTTTTCTGTGTCCTGTGCGACTTGGTCAATTTCATTTTGAGGCAAACTTCGGCTAATATTTTGTTGCTTAATAAAATTTGCATATTTTCTCTGTTTCAGCTTCAGTGTTGACATTTTTCCCTTGTCTTGTTTGCGCTTATTTTGTCTCTTTTCGCCGTTCCTTTCTACTTTGCCGCCGTGTTTATTTGAGTTGTCATCAAGTTGTTTGTATTGTTGTTTGGACTTGGTGTTGTCCTGCTTCGGTTGCTGTCCTCGTTTATTCTTTGCGTATGCATGTCCCGCGTTGTGCTGACAGGCTGTTTTGACTACGGCTCTCCCACTTTTTTTTGCTGCTCTTGTTGTTGCATACGGTTGTCTCGTTCGAGATTAAAACGACTTAAGCTCAATCAAACCGTATTTATTTGTGAATTTGTTAATTTGAAACCAGTTTCAATGCTAATTTGCATTGTGTGTACATCGGACAAGAATGGAGTGGAAAATATGCAGAGCCTTGAATCAAAATCAAATCATTCAAGTGAGACGACTTAACATAAAAGTGCTTTAAAAAGTTTTACTTGTATAACCAAAGACAAAATATTTAGGCATTAAAAATATATTTTTTTGGTATTATTATTTAATTCAACAATCATTGACTTAACAGATACAAAAAAAAGTTTGCCCACAGTGGATGCTAGCCTATTGAAATGAAACCTTAGTCGGTCATGTGTATCTGGTGATCTACGCATGATTAAAAATTGAGAGCGCAGAATCTGTTTAGAGATATGAGACTGACTGACATCTAGTTACTTTGAAAGACATAATCTGAACATGACATGTGCTTTTGCTGTGTTTCACCTTGAAGCGCTATTTATTCAAACACTTTTCAGCATGTCTCGCGTGTGAATCACAATAGATTAGCGCATTCTTGACTGGTAACTGAAAGTGGAAAGCGTAAATATTTATGCTTCTATAACGATGCCTTAGTAATTGTTCCGCCTTTATGCTAACATTTTACCGGTTACTATTTTGATGTTGCCCAGTGTTCTTGTATTCGGTATTAGAGACATAAGTGTTTGTAAATTAATTCCAATCTTTAAGAAGTAAATGTGACAATATCATTCTCCAATTATCCCATAAATGTTAAACATCTGCAAATTGCGGTAAATTATAATGTTGCACAAATAGGCTGAAGTATTATTGCTTGAAGTTACTATAGATGTGTTGAAATCTATAGGTCCAAATGTATTTTAGTGAAGTGTTGCAAAATCAGTATTTGTTTTTCTCGGGCATAGAACCTACACTCATCAAATTTTCTTAATTTACACAGTTTTTTATTGTGTGCTCTACCTCAAACGAACCGCGGTACTGGTTACAATGATTTTTTTGCATTATATTGTAATTTTAAACAGAGCAGAACGATGGCAAAGTTTTTGTCAAACGGCGACAATACAAATTACAAAATAACAACTTCAAGCACACAAACAACAACGGCAACAGCAAATAAAATGAATTTAAATAAGAACGATTGCATTCGCATTGCCAAATGGTAAAAGATATCAGTCGAGTAGAGAGCTCATGCTCATAGAAGTTAGTGAAAAATACCAAACTAAAAACTCAATTAAACTGCTGAGGAGTAAAGTACAAACTTTTTCAATTAAAATGCTTTTTGAAACAAGTTTCGACACGCTGCATTCGCAGAAAGGGTGAGTGAGCCAGGCGAGTACTGTATGGATAACTAAAAAGGCCGGCACGATTTCAACAGATTGTGTATTAGTAAGCAAATCTACTAATTGTTACAGCACCTACTTTGAGTCATTCGAAATTTGTATCTTTTGAAATTTCTACTAAAATTTTATTAAACAAAAAAGAACTACAGTTATTATAGCATACTTTGCAGCGCATACTGCAGACAAAAACTTGCATGACAGCAGTAAAATGTGGCTTGCATGTAAACTTACTTCTTCGGTTGCTGCACGCCAGTCTGTCACTTTTGACACTTGACAAGTTTGCTCATTTCCGCATTGGCGTCTGCGCCGTTGGTCGCCTCGTACTGAGCCTCATCTAATGCCTGTGGCTATGCCGGTGGCGCTCGAACCGAAGCTGACCTTTCGTTTTGCCCTCTCCTCCTGGTGGGAAACAGGCTTCCTGCTTTTGATGCTCACTTGACTTTTGCTGCAACTTCAACAGCAAAGTTCTTGCCACGGTCATAATATGCATTGTGTATGTGCGTATTTGCATACCTGCTTATTACGAGCGAAATTTAGTTATTTTTTACAACCTGCCTAGTCTCATGCAGCGTCGATTTGCCTTCTTTGTTGCCACACGCAAGCCAGACAAACATTCAGAGCAGCTGCAAAAATCCTCGTCGAAGATGGCGCAACATAAGAATACAAAGAATAAGTATTAGAGGGCTGAGCATTAAGAAACAACCACGCAAACTGCCAACTTGAGTAGATAAACTTGCATGTTGACTGACATGACAGTTAGACAGCGTGAACGGAGAGACAGGCTGGCAAACAGGTTGGCAGGCAAGCCGTCCGTTATTCACCTAACCAAGGTGGCAACGGCAGTTAGTTAGGTCCTGTGAATATGTCTGTCTGTTTGCCGGTCTGTCTCTTTGTCAAACGGTCTGATTGTCTGGCTTATGCGGTATTTTATTAGAACACTATGTAAATGACTGCATGTCGTAAGCACTTTCGGTCTACTGCATTCTTTTCAACTTGTTAGGTGTGTTGGCGTTGATTATGAAGCAGCGTGCCTCATTCTAAACAACTTGTTTACTTGTTGCTAAGATAGACCTGAAACGCCTTGAGGTGTGCAAAAATCTTAATGTTTTTCAATTGCAAGTAATGCTGAAATAAATGCAAGGAACTAAGTGTAGCCTTTTCAGCGACACGTAATTGGAAGATGGATCGCAATAGCAACGAGCAACACATGAATAAAAGTGCCCCCAGTAATGATTTTAAAAATAATTCAAATGTTTATAGCGTACTTTCATGATTTTTTTAAATCATGAGTTTCGAGTGTGCAAGTGAATGGTGTAGAAATGCTTTAAGGTAGTAACTACCCTAAAAAGGGCTTAAAAACCGCTAAATTGAGACCTACGTTAGTTGACGACAGGCTAGCGTAAATTACGTTAGGTTGGAATTAGTGTTAAATTTCATGAACATAATTAAGGGTGCACTTTTCCTTTAATACCAACATCATCAGTCATATCCTAAAGTCAGGGAGTTAATCTACTCGTATTTAAATTACACCGAAGCTTAACACTTAACTCCCCGAAAGAGTTCGTATGGTTGTACCACTCCAATAAACGTTATCATAAAATGTCCCCGTCTTTGTGTATCCGAATCCAAATGATTGGATTTATCGATTAGAAAACTCAAAGTACTGTTTTACTCAAATGACTTAGAGTAAAGTGGTTTTAACACCGTACTTCTAGAATAATGTTAATACTGATATTCAAAAGATTTCTTCTGTACAAAGGCTAGGATTTCTACATTAAGTAAATTTCAACGATCAGAAATTGATCTCATTGTACAGGTATATATAGAAGTCGACTTAGATCTACGACGTATTCCTTTGAGGCTACTGCATCCAATTCAAAGGTTTCAGTACAAACTGCTACTGATGTTTGTCAGTGGACGCTGCCATCTATCGAGATCAGTTGATGCTCACAATGAAAGAGAAGATCGTTCAGTTCGTTAGCAGATATTTTGTATAGCTGAAATCACACATCAGGTATTTAAAAATTATTCTGATTGCCAACAACATTGTGCAATCTCTATGCCTGAAAAGTCAACACTCTCAGGATGGCCTGTTCCGAACACTGAAAGTGTGATGCATCCACAGCTCATCTGTCTTTCACTCAGGCGGACTTCAACTCGATTTCAACATATTCTCTATTTCCGCAGTCATCCTTCGCCATTTCCGTAACACTACCGGCCTGACAGCTATCAATCTCAAACGCCAACATTATAGAAAGCATCAACACGTAAGCGTTGCGTCGAAACTAAATATCTATTTATATTTATAGTTTTGTTGCTGGCGCATTTTTCACCCAACGAAGCACTAAAAGTGGAAAAACGGAAATGCCAACGTTTCGAGAAAAAAGGAACCAAATAACATTTAGTAAAAAATTGAAATCAATTACTTAGGCCAAACCATAAAAATACACATTGCTTGCCCTTTAGCGCATCCTTTGAGTGCTTTGCAGTTGGGCATCCTTCGTTTATATGTATAACACATCCTTAAAACATTTGAGAGCAAGAGGCCATATACAATGGCATTCGGACGCAAAAAATAAATCGAAGAAAATATTTCAATAATATTAAAAATTTATGAAACGAAATACTCCCCATAAGCCCGTGTTTCTGTTTACGGCTGTGCGCTGTGGAATAATCAATTTTCTATTCGTAATGTCGGCGGTGTGTTGGAGTGGAGAGGTGAGTAAGAAAGCCAGGAACACGCTCAAAAGTGGTATGCCGCGTAGGCTGTTTTTAAGGCCTGCGTGTGTGCTATAAATTCTTATTAAATATTTGTGGCACTCTTTTAGGTGAAGTTGCTACGAACTATGTCTTTTTCAACATGAAAATTGCGAACGTTTGTTTCCTTTGCTTCTATGTGTGCTGCGAAATTGAAAGTGAGACCCGAATAGGATACGTGGCACATTTTTCTCAAACTGATTCCAGTGCCTTCAGTTAGCATTGAAACAAGGGGACAGGACAAGGAGTCATGAAAAAAACAATCACATGCCCAAACTGGAATTGAGATAAAGCTGCTAAATGACCATGCATCCTGTTCCCCTAACACTTCACTCCAAGTTCGATGTATGATTTTGACCCGCCCACGCTGACCTCATTTGCTACGTCTGACACGAAATGCGAACTGAGCGGGTAGACAGAGGTTTTGGGGGTTGTTAACATTGCTCCGTATGCTATTAGTTTTGGATTTCTTGTTGGTTATAAATTCATTTGTTAAACTTATACTTGACAGTCGAAATATTACCAGTTCGCTGGCGCTATTTTTCTGCTGCTTAACTCGACTTGTCTCTTTGAGGACGAGGAAGATTTCCGGTTGCTATGTTTTCTCTTGGCACGCGTGTGATTCTTTGCTTCCGGCATTTATTTTTTTTCATATGTTTCTGTTTCTTTTCGCTCTTGACATGTATTTGTGCAGTTGTATCTATAAATTATAGCTACATACCATGAAGTTCATAAATTAGTCGTAATTCACTTGTTAGTTGGCGTAAATGAGTCGATTTGGCTATGAGTTAGCTATGACCAGCATTGGCGACTTCTTTGGACCTTGAACGAACTTTAATAGAATTTAGGTGAGGTTAATGAGCCTCTTATGCGAGTGTCTGATATTCTTAATTTAAGTGATTGTTGTCATACTTACCATAACAAAGTCGTCAACACAAAAAAGCTACGCCAACGATGGCGTCGAATGGTCCTGACTCATAAGAAGAATGTGGAAAGGCTGCTTTTTCAATATGCTCCTCAGTAGCAGAGCGAAGATGGTCGTTGATGGAGCTAGTAATCTAGCACGACTACATGAAATATGTCATAAAACATGGCACGAGTGCCAAACCTGACATTTCCCATATAACCAGGTAGTTATAATCCAGATTTATGTTGAGATATATTTTGTCCGGAAAACACATATGCTACTAAAATGTAGGTTGTGCCAAATTGAGGCCATGAAATTCTTGTTATCTCCGGGGTTTTATCTCGACTGTTGGTTCGATTTATTGAACTTAACAAATGGACTCTTGGTCCTTTCCACATTTCGCCGTCTGCAAAACCCACCTGAAATATATTTGTAAATGCTTTCAAATTAATTTTATGCATACCAACCTCGAATGATTGCTATTTTATATGAGTAATCAATTTAATTTAAGTTAAATTGACGCCGAAGGTGATACCCAAATATAGAACGCTTTACATTAATGGCCCATTTACAGTGTAGAAGGTTTAAGAGTGAGCTGAGTAAGTGCTCAGCGCATTCAGCTTCCTTCAGCTAATGAAATTAAATATTTAATGCGTCTGTTAGAACACCTCTAGCGCACCTTGAGTTCGTATCTATCCAGGGGCATATCGTAGGTGTGCGTATAAAGTTACAGTTGGTAAAGCCAAACGATGCGTGGCAGTAAATTCTTTAATTTCTGCTTGACTATGTGCGATTTCGTTGACTTGTAAATCGACTATTGCTCTGCAATCAAATGTAGACGAAAGTTAAAAGTCGTTAGTCAAGCGTTTTAATATTGTTCATCACTGACATCAGTTGATTGTTACTCGTCATATTCCTGGGCATTGACTGCATCGAGTAGCAACAGTTGCCATGTCAATACCAGCTTCAGCAATTACCACAGTTAACAGCAAAGTAATGCACGTGTTGTGGCTATGTTGCTGACGTTGGGCGTTGTGCCACGCCCACTTTGTATTGAATGCTCTTGATTCCGTCCAGAGCTTCACTTATTGCCATTTAACAGCATCAACATTGCGTTAAGTGTTGGCATTGTTTGAATTTTGCATTGTTCAACTACCATAAACGCTGACGATAGACTTCAAAGGCTTTTCCGCTGTCATGCGTTGTCATCCTGCGTCGTTGCTATGCGCTGCCCTCGTCATCGTCGAAAATGTTCATAATTTTGCTTTTCAAATGGTAGATGTACCAAGTGTACTTTACGAACTGAGCCGTGCTAGCTTTTGTGTGCGATGGTCGATGTTGTTTCCCATTATTGTTTGTAATTTGATAGAAGGCATACTTGCAACAACATTACCAAACCATCGCCGGTGCCTTAGCCATAGCCATTGCCA
Organism: Cacoxenus indagator; assembly: GCA_035041755.1. NCBI lineage: Eukaryota > Metazoa > Arthropoda > Insecta > Diptera > Drosophilidae > Cacoxenus > Cacoxenus indagator. Next base: position 1,997,269 of record JAWNKX010000240.1, read on the forward strand.
TTGCCGTTGTCATCAGCACTGGCAGTCGCTCATCATCCAATCATCGTCAGACGTTTAACTCTTTTAAGTGTGTAGGTATTTTGTGTATGGGTGCTTTGTTCAAATTTAATTACAGACGCGTGTCCAGGTTACGCATTCCGAAACGGCTTTGATTGTGGGTCTATTGTGGTAGGGGTAAGTAGGGTATTAGGCTGGTCTTTGCAGTTGCGCTTGGTGACTTTCAATAATTAAAGCTGATTGAATTAATTTTTTCTCCATGTATCTATTTTGGGGTTGTATGTCAATTGACAAGCTTCTTTTGGTATGTTGACATCGAAATTAAATACTTGAGCTTAAAATAATTTAAGATATCCCTAAAATGAAATTTTATCGCCCCAATTAAAATGTCTTTAAGTGTTGTACGATCTCTCATAGACTTGATGTCTCTTATTAATTTATAATATAATAGATTCAAGATTTAATGTCTAAGATACTTGAATATACCCACGCAGTCTGCTCAGGGATTGGTGTGTTAAAGTACTGTCTAGTATTAGCAACTTTAGTCAATAAGTTTGTCTTTACTTTTATTATTGTAGTTACATAGATATATATATATAGGTATAGATTAGATATATACACTTCCATTTACTAAGTGCACAGACCTTCGGACATACATATATATGTATAATCCTCTCCACTCAGTGGCACATGCTGCCTATGCGTAATTCCAAGTGTACGTCCACTCATTACATCTAGGCAAATATTTGTTGTTTATTTCAACGAAGACGAACAACTAAGCTAAACAAGCATTTAACAAAATAAAGTAGCAGACAGAACATGGCGGTGTGAAAAGTACAACTTTGGATAAGCCTGCGAGAGTTCATAAATTACAAAAGCAACGTCGGTAAAGTGAAGTATAGCGTAGTCAAGCAACTGAAAATCCCAAAACCAGCAACAGCACACAACTGTCAAGAAAAAATCGCGACAATGTCACTTAAAAGAGTCACTAAGGAGGGCAAGCCAACGTGAAGAGTTTAAACAGGCACCCATTGCAACTAAAACGAAGTAATGCAGAAGAACATTGTTTCTTACTAGTATAACAATATCAAATATGCTATGCGAGTGGTGGGAGTAAGTAAGATTAACACACAGGATTTTCGGAAAGGAAGGCTGAATTGGTGTGAGAGTGTTTCTTAGATAAGTTTTTAGGAAAGGAAATTGTATTTGAGTTAAGTTCTTTGGCATTATCGAATTTGGCCCCTACAGCCGAACACATGCTATAGAATAGCATAATAGAGCAGACTAGCGGTCAGTTGTATGACCAAAAATTGCAAGTAGTTAGTACCAAAATAAGTCCAAGAAAAAACAGCTTGTCAAGTTATTTAAGAAGTATAATATTCTTGTTTTTAGTTTAGGTGTTAGATGGCTATGATTACCAAGCTTATATTAAAGTGTAATTAAAGTGTTCGAGTTAATGTGGTTTGAACTCCTATATAGATCCAGGGCACAGCCTTCACACAATTTCGAAGTTGCATCCTGGTCATAAATCTCTCCAGAAAATTATTTGATCGCGATCTTGTAAAACTTTTTAAACAGTTTGCTTAATACAGTGTTCTAAATTTTCCTGTTGTGCCTAACAGAGGTACAATTTTGTTGTAGAGTGTTTTGTTTACTTCAGTCACCATTTCTGCTCACCGATTTTGCTTTTGCTTAACTCATTTCTATTATAATTTGCACAAGTTGACTTGTGGCCCACGAGTCTACTAAAGTATTTAACTTAGAAGAGCAGCACCTACCGAAAAGACAAACAACAAATGGAAGACAAGCCGAACGAATGCTGGAAGGTAGCCACCCAAATCGCAGTTATTTGCATATTCATTTCTTTTCGTTTGCTGCTACTCCCTTGCTGCATCTTCTAAGCCATCTTAAGACCGAAAAATGAGCAGAAACAGTAAATTTTAACAGAAAAAAACAAACACAAAAATCTTATCTCATCTTGGCGACAAAAAAGATTACAGCGGAAACAAAAGAAAACCAGGGAAAACGTACTGGGGTTGTTCGCGTTTTTATAAAGTCTCCTTTGGGGATTATCACGCCTGATTTTCATTTTTATTGTTTGCAGGAAACCTTTTAAAAAATTAAGTACCCCAAAATCTGTTCAAATATTAACAAATGAAAGCATAAATCGACGATTACATTTTTAATTGTTTGAGTTCATACTTTTTTATTGTACAAAGGCGGTTCAGTAAGAAGATGACTTTTATAGTGAATGAGGAAGATCCTCAAAATAGGTCGGAGAAGCGATAACAAAGTCGTTGGAGTGAAATCTATTTTTAAGGATTTCATACAGTTATGCTCTTTATCTTTAAATGAATGTGAAAATGGTTGAATACATTGAATTTTTATTTTATTTTCTCTTTCTTAGGTGCATGTACATTCAGAAACAACTGTGCCATCACTCTCATGGTTGTATAGATCAATTTTGACATTCTTTGACTTTGTTGCACCCGGAAAATTATATTGAATGAACTACCTCTTACTGCTGTAAGCGGTAGCCATATTGAGAAGACACGTTGCTTCTCCCTTTCCATTTAAATATGTTAAAGCAAAAACGTTGAATCCCTGTTGTTTGCTTAAAGTTTCAACTTTATATATAAAAAGGGATGTTTGTTTGTCTGCCTGTAGCTGTTTGACCGAACACCATGAAAATTGGTATATATATGGATGCCATCATAGAGAATGTGGGTGTGTGAAGTTTGCCAGTTTGCCATTGGTATGTATATCAAATTCGAAACCGAAACGCTGTCAAAGAAAATTAATAAAAAAAACTTTAACTCAAATCGAAAGTTTAGTGCGTTATTGGTGGTGATCATACGGTGCACAAAAAACAATAAAATCAATTTCGTGTATTCCAAATCCACGCAGCGCCAGGGCCCTTGCGAGTAGTAGTTTAAAGAAAGACAGATCAGTGCACTTGATGTTGCAAAATGAAATTTAATTGAAGTTAAAAATTCACCATCTTATCGACATGCCCTCGTACTAACTTTAATAGCAGTTGTTTTGTCGCTGTGATAGGAAAAAAATGTTGCATTAAACTTTGCTATAATTTAGAGGCTGCTCCGTTGAGCAGTTGTTCTTGTATTCGTGGGCGTTGGATGGGCGTATCACTTAATTATTTTATATATTTTTGTTGTTGACTTGCTGCTTTACTAAGGATTTTTTCTGCAAATTTTTTGTGCGACTTCGCTTAAGATTCTAGCTTGCCTTGGCTTTAGCGTTGTTTTTTTTTTTGGTGGAGCTTAAAGCGGGAAAATTTATTGCTGGCTTGTAATTACGTGGAAGATACTCCGAAGACAAAACGGCTTCAGTGAAGAACAACAAAAGAAAAAGGCAGCAAAGGAGCAAAAAATCTTCAGAGTGTGTTTCTAACAAATAAATCTCACGCCTAGGTGGTGCTTTATGAGTTAACTTAAGATTTAAGTTGTTTTACTTTAATGTGTGCTTTTTTTTACTTTCAACTTTATTTGTGGCACTTCAAATGCTTCGCATAATGACTACTGTGAAATATGTGGATTTCGTCTTTAGAAACTATTTAAATAAAAGTAATAAAATACGAGTAAGCTTAGCTCAATGTTAGAATACCTCAACATGCGCGCACGATTTGCCGCTTATGTCATAAATTTATCAACTCGAGTGCCACAAAAGCGATTTCACTATGACTACGTCTACTAAAAAGGGATTAAAACTTATCAGACGACAGAGCAGCCATGCATTCACAAAGCTTTTGCCTAACTCAATGCGCTGTGGCTGCAATACCAACTGTCACCACTGCTACCTCCAGCAGCATAATCAAGACCAACAATAATAACAACAACAACAACAACAACAACAATAACAAAGTAGAACGAAAACAACGAATGAAATATACGAAAAACTCATTTAACTGTCATAAAAGTTGTGCCACCCATCAAAATCAAGCCACCCACCCCTTTGTAGTTGAAAATCCACCATCCAACACAACCACAATGAAGCATACAAGTCGAACGAAATGGCAAAGTTAGGAAAAAAGAGTGCATTGGGCGCTGCTCATTGTCATTATTATCCTTAGCACAGAGATTCATTATGGGGCTTGAATATACTTTGACTGCCTTTCGCTCTCTCTCTACCACTGCGCTTAATCCTACCTTGTTAGCTAACTACGTTGTTCTAATTAGATGCCAAGGCTTTGCTTTATTTTAATGCTTGAGACTTCGTCATAAGAAAATTGCTAACAAATCCGCTTTTATTTGTTGTTGTTGTTGTTGTTATTGTTGTAAATTTTTTTGCAAAATGTGCGTATATGAATTGTAATTATTTATTTGTTGCATCATGCCCGTGCCATAAATTCACATTTCCCTTTGGGGCTTTGGGATACGTTCGCGAATATTTCATGCTTAAGTAAAAAGTAAAAGTCAAAATGTGTTGGGTTCATAATTGTCGCAAAGGTGGAGGCGAGTTTATTGTTTAGGTCGGCATAGAGACAGTCGTCAGCCAAAGAGTCAGACTAGCTCATATAACAGCGCAGCTCATATGAAATGCAATTATATACACCATTAAATTCAGACAATGTCTTTGTATGTGTCTTTGTGTGTGTGTGTCTCAGATAAGCATGTGTCCCCAAAGGATAAGCGAATACTTACTTTGCTGTTGGGGTTGGTGGAGCCAGCCTCGTCTAATGCATACACTTGCACCATGCAACATCGACGACGTCGTGTCCTTTTGTTCGACGAATACACGCATGAGCCTGTCATAATTTTCCATTAGCCTGGTTATCATTGGTGAAATGCTTTCTAGTCAAGAGTCACATTACAAACTCAAATTGCGTATCAGGCTCATTACTATTTTCTTATAATTATTTATTTATTTATTTTTATGTGTCTCGCTAAGTCATTATTGCATTTGCGCTTCGAGGGGGTCCTTAGACATCTGAGCGATGTTTCAGCATAGATAAGAGCGCTGTGGGTTGCTTAGCGGGGTGCTGCTGCTCGAATAGTGGTGTCTGGCGACAATGTCAAACTGTTTTAATGCAATAATATATATTTGTGTAATTGATGGTAATTAAAATTTTAATTTGCAGAGAAACTAATTAATAGAATTTGTGATTAGATGATGTGAAAACGGGCATAGGGATTCACTTAAAAATAAAACAGTCCACAGCCAGGGTGTTTTATTTTAGAAGGAGAGTATGTCGGCCAAATATAAAATAGGCAGGGTGAAAGAAGAAGGAAGAAGACTCTATAATTAGGGTTGCAAAGAACACCGATTCTATTGGCGTAAACACTCAATGATTGTGTGCCCACAATCTTGTCTGATGCTACCTGATTGTTTGTGGTTAAGTAATTTGATGACTAACTTGCCTTAGCGAGCGTTTATATCTATTTAGTCAAGAGTTCTTAGATGGAAGTCAGCTTTGAAGGTGCGTCTGACTGTACTATTGTATGTCGAAATACAGTACAGCCTCCGGTTTTTCTAGAATGTTGTCACCTTTCCATAATTAAAGGTCACTTCCGCAATTACGCTTAAACATAAAAAATGTAATTTAGCTTTTTACATATAATACCACCTTGAACATTGCTCCTCCGCGCACTCGCTTACACTTTTTATAGTCTAACGTCAAAAGCATTTAGGCCACGCTAATAAATAATTTTATGTTCATTGCTTTTCTTTTTTCGGCATTACGCTCCAGCAATAATTTCGATTATGATTATTCCTGTTTCAGCTAATTGTGTTGAGAAGGGTTAAGGCTCAAGACCCACTGCCAACTCAGACCTTTCCGCTTCTACTTTTACGTCTGCGCTTGGGTTGGTCAACGGATAAATTAAAATGAAATTAAATAGCCTGGAAATGGGCATCGTAAAAAGTTGGCGCTCGGTCAGCACGCGGCCAGTTGAGGAGCTGCCACGAGCTGCAGCTGGCGCTGCCAGTAGGCAAACAAAAATAATGCGCGTAGTAATTATTATTTTATTATTAAGCATTTCATTTTGAGGCGGAAATACATAAAAAAGTTATTAAGTTCGAGTGCGTACAAATTGCGAAAGTGATAAAGGCTTAGGTGTTCCGAGCCCTCTAAAGAAGTGTGGGGTAGCAATATTTGAGGTGGAGCAGAAAACGTGAAGTTGGGAGAAAGACAAAAAACTAACGAAGTGAAAAGGTAGAAAAATTAAAAGTTGACTAAGTGCGAGATGGCTCAGTTTGATTTTAAGTACGTGCAGCCCACTTGGCTGATTTTCTATGGCTTAGAAACAAAGCAGGGTAATACCATAGGAGGGACACTGGATTCAAAGGCTGAGTAAAGAGAGAATTGAGTTAGAAAGTAGAAGATAAGATGCTTTTACTTTGAGAAATTGCCGACGAATTTGCCTTTGGCAAACTGATGCGTGATTGTGAAGCGATAAGGAGGGAAGCGTGGCCTACATAGAATATAAAGAGAAAAAAAAATGTTTAATTAAATTAAATTGTGGAATCACCTAATTAAACTAACCTAAATAAAGTAATAAAGTAAAGTGAGTGTTGGCACTTTGACAGTGGTCAAAATGCTAAAGTTGCCACATCAATACCATTCTCTGGGAAATTTTAGGATTCGGACTGAAGAAAGGGTTTAAACTTGTAATGGCACATTTCTTTCAGTGCACTGGAAATATTTTTCACATAGTTGCAAATAAAAAAAACACCTACGGGAACAATCTACATATAAAAGAAGAAGGATATTTTTTTGCTTATGTAAATAAGTCACACAGGCTAAAGTAGGTCAGTTGGACTCTAAGATTTGCGGCACAGAAATTAATTTAATCTAGTGACTTGGCCAGGTATTTAAGTTTTGGTAAATGATCGAAAATCCATTCAATGCTTAAATTGAATGGAAATTATCCCACAGCTTAAAAAAAAGAAGAAATTAACTCATTTAAAAAGCGTCAATTGGAACTGAACACCATCCTTTTCTGATACGCTATACACTTGTCTTCGTTTCATCGTTAAGACTCAATGGATACCAAATTAGCTGCCGCCTTTCAGACCAAATTTAAGAAGTAAAGGAAAACTAAAAAAAAAATAAATGTAGTCCATTCTTTCTGAGGCCATCAAATGCATTGCGCAGGCGATACTCTCAATAAGGTGTCGCAATTATTTCGATTCATTTAATTTCCGTTTTTAATGATCGCCGCCACCGTCATGGCCGTCATCAATGAAAACTGTACGCGGCAAAATCCAATTCCGGACATTGGGAAATAAACCGAGAAAATTATAACGGTTAGCGAACGGATGAACGAGTAAGCGCGAGGGTGTATGAAAAACCAGGCAAATGAACAAAGTGAAAAAAGTCGAATAATTTGAGCGCAACGGAAATCAATTTTCAGCGCCAGTTGAGAGTGCCACAGATGCAAATGATTTTGTGCCTCGGTGAATGTGCCGCACGCCCACGAACCGCGTTCAGGCCAACTTACTTCAATGCCCGCCCATACAAAATTGAAACATTAACTTTAACGCACGTACATACGCATAAAAGTCGCTTTTGCTGTGCAACGTTGCGCAAAATAAAAAGGATGACAAAAAGGGATTCGCAAAACAAAAAACTAAAATAAAAACAGAAAAACTTACTTAGCAACAAAAGAAATTCCAAAGGCATTCCGGTTTATAAATGAGTGAGCGAGTGGCGCTGGGCAATGGACGTTGGGTTTAGCGGCCAGCGACAAACTTAGTTAATGTCCCGACATTACATTTAATGAGGCAGCAGTCGCAGCGACATCGACAGAGTTGCACTGATATACGCGCCGCGGCGTCGTTGAAATTTCAAAGCAATTACGAATTTTCCACATTTTCAATTAAAATTTTGAACGCATGAATTTTATTGCGATTCAGTGTTTTCCCCTTTTTTCGCTTTTTTTTTTTAGCTAAGAGCTAAGAGTGCTTCAAAAGCGCAGTGAGCGCTTTGATTATAAAATGCATTTTTAGCCAGAGTTGCCATTGTGCGCTCAAAACTAGTCGTAGTTAAAATTAAAGAATCCATTTTTTTCTTCTGCATTCATTATTTTTTCTCCAACTTATGTCATTGTCGTAATTTTTGTTAAGTGTTTTCAGTCACAAGTGGTGCGCTAGAGAAAGAAAAACGGAAACGGAAGTGCGGCAGCGCCGAGTGAGAGATGAAAAGCGCTGGCGCTTGAGAAAGAGTAAGCGAAGTGGCGGAAAGGCTTGAAGAAAATTAAAAAGTTACACAATGATGCCGCCCTGCCTGGCCTGGGCTGGCCTGGCGTTAGTTTTTTCTGAATTAAGTATGCACTCGGGTATAATTAAAGTAATTAGATTTAAAGGCAGTCTTGCAAAGCGTACCATATAATGAACAGTATGTGCCACGAAATAGTTGCGAGTTAAGCTGCGCATATATACTATGCTCGTAGGAAATCTTCTCAAAATGCCGATAGCAAATTGTCATTAATTTTATTTGTGTGTGTGTGTGTGTGTGTGTGTTGCAGTTAAATGAAGGCTTGAGATAAGTCGTACAATAGCTTAAAAACTTAAGCGTGTTTTTCGATGAGTTGACGTCGGCTGATTATTTTTAATTTTTTACTTTGCTTTGTTGCCCAAATGTATGTACAAATTTCGCTTAAAGCTAGCGCTATATAACAGCTTATACAGCGAATATATCTTATTGAGTACTTGTGCAACTTAAATATTTACAAATGTAAATTTCCATTCTAATGGAATGGATTATAAGTATAGGCTATATAGTTAAGGAGAAATCGCAGAAAAACCTTTTACACATTGACTGATTGATAGCAATGTTAGTCTTAACTAACTAGCGTACCTATTAGCTTTTTATTCTTATTGAGATAATAGTTCCCCATTAGAACTCAGAGCTAATCAGAGAGATAGAGCTACAAGCTCTATCGGTCTGTTAAAATGTTAAAATGTAGTAGGTGACAACTTTATTCAACTATAAATTCGCCATGATTCTCATAGTGTTTTTTCCTACCTATTTTCGGAAAGAACTCATATTGAATGCTTCTTAAAGGTTCATTTCCTAAAAATAACAGCCAAGCGCTGCTTAATGCAATAGTTAATGTCAAAGTAACCAAGGCAAGTAAATAAAGCACTCAGACGATGACTCCTAATGCAAGTTTTTTGCAAGCTTTACGCATTTAAATGCAACATGATAGCAGGAGCAATAGTAGCGATAGTAAAAAGAATAAAAAGAAGCAATATTAAAAATAACAGCCTCAACAACAACAACAAGTACAACAAAATCCACTACAGATGAGGAACGTTCACATAAGAAGGTGCTCAACGCAAAGGATAACAATGCCAGGACAAATTACATTGTAATGAGTTGCACGTGATTTGAATATGCAGCATACACACAGAAACGCTACAAAGTAAGTATTTGAAATGTGTGTGTGGCTGTGTGGGTATTTGTGTGTGTGTGGTGTTGGTGAACTATTATAATATGCGAAGACGCGGCATATATGGGAAAAGTTTGCGCACCTAAAGCCAAGGCAAGCGAACCGATCAATGCAACTAAGTGATGCGTTGCCACGCTGCCACTGCCACAATCACTGCCACTTTTCCTCTTCCACTGGTCCCGATACAGTTAAAGCGATACCTTTGATGCCGCTGTATATGCATATTAAACGCTGCCAATGGCAACCGGAAGCTGTTGCATAAGTTGGCGTTGGCAAGCAGCAGCCATCATTTTACGCTGTCTGGCAACGCGTCTCTAAGTTTGACATTAATGTGTAGACGTTTACGTTGTTATTTCCTCCTTCGTCCTCCTTCTCCTATCTCTTCGCCACTCTCTGCGTCGACGATGACGCCTACGTGTGTCGTTGGCTTCTGCCGTACCTATAAAAATAAGTTTAAAGCTGTTTTAACGCGCACAATTTGTACACCTACCTATACCTACCTATGGCCCAGTGTAGGTATGGGTAAGCTTTGGTGCGCGACAGATGGGCGTTAACAAAGAGTAGTGAGGCTGAGCGTTCTAGGCGTAACACTTTTTGGTTTTTTTTTTTTTTTTTCAATTATGTCCTCTTCTTGGCAGGCTTTTTAGGTGCCTGCTGCGGCTGACGTTACAGACACTCCCACATAATTTTTGGCACACTATGAGCACTTCAAAATGTCATTGTCATGCCAAGATAGGCGACTTTTAGGCGCGCCAAGAAGGAAACGAAGTAGGCTTTAAAATAAATTGCATTTGTACTGCACTCTGCTTTTTGGCTGTAACTTTATAGTTATAAAATTTAGGTAAAGAGATGCTTGATCGGTCACAGCATTTCCTTGCTCCTAAAGCAACTATGGGTTATGGACTGTGAGAATAGTTTTGACAGACTGCCTAGTGGCTGTTAATATGTAAATTATACAATTTAGAATGATTATCCAAAAATGTTGTTTATATAGAGAAAATATACCAACACACCAAATTCAGATTATGGATTGGCACTGATATATTCGATAAGTTTTAGACTCAGTGCAGGAGAAAAGGTTGTTTATTTATTTTCATCGCTTTTATTTACATAATTTTAAGACTATATATATTTGTGTATATCTAAATTCAGTAATGTTTTTTTGCTCTTTTGCATCTACGTTTTGTTTATCCTGCAAACGTCATCGTTTCACACGACTGTCTACGAAGCAGCGGTCAACCGTACTATTTGTGCATAATAGCATTTGTACCGGTTGTCCATTTTAGGTTTGCTGCTACTTGGGATTATGCATACAGTATGTGTCGTGCAGTGGTAATTGTGAATGATGAAGGCCAGGCGACTTCCTTTGTATTTTTGGAAAAGTGTGCACATGTAGATTATACCGTAATCAGGTAATCTATGGAGAAATGGACGTGATAGTATTATACAATTTTTAGTAAAGTCTTGAGATTGGGAGGCTTGCGTTTACTCGGACTTCTTGTTTTTGAAGCGAGATCTAAACATAATGAAAAATATAAGATACTTAGTAAAAAGCTTATACTAGGAAATTATATTATCGTGAATATAATAGGATATCTTAGTTACATTATGGAGAAATGGACGTGATAGTATTATACAATTTTTAGTAAAGTCTTGAGATTGGGAGGCTTGCGTTTACTCGGACTTCTTGTTTTTGAAGCGAGATCTAAACATAATGAAAAATATAAGATACTTAGTAAAAAGCTTATACTAGGAAATTATATTATCGTGAATATAATAGGATATCTTAGTTACATTACACAATACGCGCGCCCAACGCCGCGCTGGTTCACAGAGGAAGCAATTATTCCACGTGCACGCCCACGGCCACGACGACGCCCCAGTAAATTGGAGATCGGCAATTGATCTTTTTTTTGCAATTTCGTGGTTTCGTCCTCGGATGATGTCATTTGACATTTATCGCTATTCTTAAAGTTCAGATCCTTTAAGCCGGCACCCTCACTCTCACTCTCACTTGATGCATTGTTGTCCGAGGTTGCATGTGCATTTCCCACAGCTGACGCTGGCACGTGACGACCTGGTAGCAATTCTATGTCCAAATCGTTACATAAAAACTGACTTAAGGCGTATGCAAAACGAATGACTCTACTTTGAGCGCAGTAGTTGGGTCTGTCATTTTGTTCGTGAAACTTGAAAATTATAACGCCGTTGGATTAATGATATTCTTATTTGATAATTAATACTCACATCACAAGCGATGCCCGGAGTATACTCGAAAGAATTAAGTACAAATTCAAATTGATAATCAGTGATTATCTTCGCAATTGGTGGTTCAATGCCGGCTAATCGACAAGTGGCACACTTCATTTCGAAAAATAATTGTTGAATAGAGGAAACCACAATTTCCGGTTGATTGGTAGTGAATTGTTTGAGATACTTCAAACACAATTCATTAATATTCATGTGATCTTCAAAGGTATATAGTGTGGGCAATTGGTGTTCATTGCCCAATAACTGCACAATTTTAATATACACAGCACCTAAGTCCTTAGCGCCCATAGCTTTCGGCGGCACTGGCAACAGGTGAGTAGTTAAAGAATACGACTGACCTTCATATGCTAATCCTTTTACTCCAGCACCCGGATTCAACAGTTTACTATATAAATTAGTACATCCGCTCTGCAATGAGTACTCACACAAGGCTACCTCAGCGGGGACATACAGACAGCTATCGATAGTCTTATAGAAGTAATTAAACATTACCAAATAAAGTTTCCTGTTCCTTAGTTCTGTGTTGCTTAAGGGTGTAAGTACTGTGTTCTTAATGTTTCGGTCAACTAAGATTCTGGAACTTTTGATGTCATCCTGCTCACGCTGTGCCTGTAATATCGGTAAAGTAGAACAATTGAGAGAGAGAGAGAGAGAGAGAGAGAGAGAGAGACAGCTGCACATTGTATACATATTACATACCTTGGCATTTGCTTTATTGGCTCGTTCTTCATACGGTTCGCGTTCAACAGCGTTTTCTTTGCCCCAAATATTGCGAGCCTGCATGTTGGCGTTTCCTTGTAAATTTGTGGCGAATGATAATTGGCTTTGGTTTGTAAGACGTTGGTATTGGAGGATTAGTAGAACGCAATTTTTTTATGTTTATGCTACCAGGTTTGTGACTCTTAAGAGAAAATTTCAACGACTGTTCTTTACAAGCCTTCTCTGTTGCCTACTAGACGATTTTGTTGTTTCTTAAAATTGATACTATAATCAACTTGGCTGTAAAAAAAAAAAAAAAAAAAGAAAACATAAAAAGTAGAATTAGACTTAAAGTTTTAAGTTGAAACTAAACTAGAATCCACACTAGTACTTATTGTACGAGTATGAAAAGGAACTAATCATTTGACCACGAGTAGAGACAGCCGTAAGCTACTATTGTCCGTTTATGAAAATAAGCATCGAACTACCGTTGGTGTTGTGTACCCAGAATGAACAGTTGAATAAGAAAGTCTATTTAATATCAAGTATACCCCACACATGTTGTCCCATTTCCACGCCGCGCTTCGATCTTCGTATTTTTCATTTTCAGCGCGCTGCTGTCAACGACAACACATGCAATGATGAAATAAATAAAAAGTATTTTACTTGCAAACGCTTATCTGTTTGGCTGCTTGTCCTGTTGTTCACTTCGTTTTCGCGTATCCTTGCTGTTCTTGTTGCTTTACGAGTGTCGTCGTTGTCTGCGTCGACGTCAGTGTCGCTTTCTTTTTGTTTTCACGGCTTGTGGTGTACTGACGAGGCGGCTTATTAAGCAGCACGACTTAATTGCTAGACATGTTAAATACTCGTTTGCAACGAGCGAGCGTCAATTGGCGACGGCTAACTTGGCGACCGGAAGTGCCAGCGACAGTGACAGCGGCAGTGACAGCGATAGCGAAACAACAACAATAGCGAACGACAAAGACGCCAAAGATGCCAACGACTCAAGTCTAGTTAAGCAGTGTGCGATGGTAAAGTGAAATACACCCGACTCGTTACTAATTATATACGCTTCGTGGCTGCCACTGTGCACAGTAGTGGCGCCGACAATGGCGGCCACCTTTTAGTTTCGCCCACACCAATACCAATGCCAACAGTACCAGTGCCATTGAGCTTCGCTTAATTAAAAATTGACAACGCGTTGTCGCATCGCCTCGCATCCCATCGCGGCGTGTCGGCGCGCATCTGATTAAAGTCTTGTAGCTCCGTAGCGCCTGTTTATATGCTACACGTATTTTAATGTATTTGCTAAACTTTTTTGGCGCATCGCTTCCAAGACAAGTCGAATTACTTGGTCTTACTGCGCGTTTCGTGCGCTCTGACCAAAGCTACTTGATTTGTTGGCACTTTTGTACCGTTCTCTCACTTTTGTATATTTTCACCGATCGCAACTGCTTAATTAGCTGCTATAATGCACGAAAATGGCATTACGTGCCCGACATTTTAATTTACTGAATAATTTCTCTGATGACTCCCACCACACCCTTTCATTCGATGACTTCGCTTTCATTGACTTTTAATGTTTTTTTTATAAGTTAATTCCTGTCTGATTGGACTTTTTCGTAGACCGTGCTAATATCTACAACTCACATACAAAACCCTGTGGCTCTCTTACATTTTGTTGGTCGTGGGCGTTAACGTTGGCTTTTGGCAAAGCTTAGTTCATAACTCATTTATTTTGTGAGTCGTAGGCAAGCCACAGTGGCTATCCATTCAGTTTTCAAAGGCTGAAAGTGAGTCTTATGCTTTGAATGCTTTGAATAAAAAAAATATCAGCAAAACTTTTCAAAAGTCAATAAATCGATGTTAAGTGTGCTCACATGCTATACAAATTATTTTACTCGACTGTTATTTTCTCCTGTCAAGATTTCTAATCTAAACATTTTATATAAGTAAAGTAAGGTAAGTAAAGGTCTTCAAAGTCTCCAATTTTTTCATCATTTTACTGGTAATTACCACAAAAATTAGTTTGACAAGGACAGGTGGTCCGGTCCAACCGATATGATTTTCAATTGCATACAATGTGGCGCTTTGCCTCGTCAGCAATAAAATATACCCCACCAAATAAAGAGCAGTTTTTAGGGCTTCTTTAAGCATACATAAATTATTGGAAGAAATGATAATTCCTCAGAAAAGTTCAGTTTTCAATGAAGTTAAGCGAAGTGCGAAATCAATTAAAATATATGTTGAGATAAACCATTTGTTTTTTAATAAAATTTTTGAGATTTTCTTCTCTATTGAAGAACAATTTTATCGAATGAAAAATTCGTTCTGTACGGCTACTACCTTCTGTCACTGTTGAGGAAACTTGGAGTTATTATTACATCAAAATGCAATACCTTTTGTACTTTCTGTTTCAAATAAAACGAAAACAGACGTATCGCCGAGAAGATCCAGATCCAATTATCGCATATAAATTCAAACTGGCCTTTTTTAAGAAAGGAGCAGTACTATCTAGAATTAATGAAACGATGCCGAACGAAGAAGACACGGCACCGGTTGGCTAAGAAAACAGAGTATTGTTTGCCCACGATACAAAACAGAAGTTACATCTTCAATTCCAACAGGGCTACTTATTTATCGATCCAAAAGTACAGTTTTACAGCCTCTTCCTCTACTTTAACTAACTCTACCATCTCAACTCATCTCAAATTGTGTGTGGAGAATGCCGGCGAGGCTCGAAGCGTGGATTATTTGTAGTTTATTAGTTGCATAACCAAGGCAACTAACTTGACTCGTCAACATTTGCGATAACAAACAACAGCCTTGGTGGATATAATTACAAATTGACTTTTGGCAAAATTGCAGTAGCGCGTAAAAAGTCAAGCAGATAAAGAGAAGGGAAGACTTTTGTTACTGTAGCAGACATAAGACATAAACAAAGCTGTCGAAGAGAAGTTGCAGAAGAATGTCGCTTCAGCCAGACCAAAAAGGGAAAGGGATAACTTTTAACAAATCCGTTCTTTGACTATTTTACAGAAGAAGACATTTGACTTATTTTGCGATTATTTGTAGCAAATTAATTTCATTCCAGTCATGGCAACGCACAAAAGTATGCAACACAAAAACACATGCACCCAGAGTTTCGCACCAAGTAAGCCAGCATAGTAAATTGGAATATCATAGAAAGTAACGGCAAAGAAAAAGCCTTTGGTGTAGGCGGTAGGGGTAGTGAATGAACAGTACTGCGAGTAATTTCGAGTCGGACCGTGCAAGTGCATACATAAAGGATCTTGTGGCAAGGAAGGGGTTTGCACAATGACTGGCGCCACTGAGCGTTCAAAAGTTTTTCGACAAGTTTTCGTTGTCTGCTTATTTATAAACAAGGTAATACACTCGATATTAAGAGTGCCAAGCCAAGCGCACGTAGAACTGGTAGTTGAATCCAATGCGTTTTCGTGGTGGTCGTTGTCATCGTCATCGTTGCCGTCTTATCTTTGTCCTTGTTGAATGGCTTCGCTGCACGCAGTTTGCCTCCGCCGCCAGCGCCGTTGCTGTTGCTATGGCTGCTACTTCTACACGACACATCATGATGTATGTACAAGATAAGTTGCGAGTGCGAGTGTGTTTGCTGTTTGGTTGATTATACTTTGAAAACTTAACAATTTAACAAGTTAATTCAGTGGCGTCACATCTGGGAAAGGAGAAGCATAGAACTACAGCAGCCAATAGCAGAAGGACATCGTGCCCAATCATCGCAACTTCAAAGTAGCCAAAAGAAAACTTTGAGTCAAATTGAGTTCCATCCATACAAGTTTGGCTTGCATTCATATGAAGTCAGTCAATGTCGGGTTTCACTACGTGCGGTACAACTACTACTTTACAAAATAGTTCTAAAAGTCCCACTCGTCGTCTCACCAGCTCCGTAGGTTCCAATCTATACAACGTGAAGTATGGGTACTATGCAGTTTCGCGGAGATACCTTAGACTGAAAGACTTGCTGCTTCAATGTAAAGCAGCAGCTCAAAGATTCCTTTTGCTGCTTTACAAAGGCCAAAACGTCAAAGTCATTTTGCAAAAATGCGGCAAACAAATTGAGACTTTAGGTGCACTTTTTTCCATGGTCGAGCTCCACATTTTCCAATCAATTTGTAGCCATTTAATCAAATAAGAAAATTGCGTTTCTTTTCGTTACACGAGCAACCTCTTTTCTTATTGTTGTTGTTGTGCTTGTTGTACGTAACACAATCAAATATTAAAATCTTGAAAATTGCGCAGTGTGTGATTTATGTATGCAGGCCGCGCAGGCGAACCACAGAATTCAATGCGGGCAGCAACAAAATGGCCAAAGCGGAAACCACACACTGGTACTGGGATACTAACATGTGAATGAGCACGCACCTTCACATTACAGCAGGCTTACAAATAATAAATTCAATGCACAAAGCCTAGTGACGAGAGGTTGACTGTAATCTCATGACCAGGACCGTCGGCCCGTCGTTGGTCGACATGTGAAGTCGTCGCTTGGCGCTTCGTATCCACTTTTCTGCTAATAAGCGTGGCACATTGTATTGTAGTTTACAAGTAGACAAGTATTGAGTTATAACACTTTTTTTTTAAATAAGAAAGGTGCTGCCGATTGTTTATGCCGTGGGACGTAAGCACCTCTTACCTATAAAATACTCTTACGTACCAGCTGATAAACGCCGTTCACTTTCTCTGGTATAACCCGCAATTCTTTGTCCCAAGAGGCCCGGAAGAGCTATGAACACCAAGCTCAAAGAGGAAAACTATTTATGAGAAAAAAAAGACACACATTTATAATACATACGATAACATAGGATACATTTGTTTGTGTGCATGTGTATGTAATTGCTCGCAACCCTTTTTTAATAAAATAACAAGACGCGTTATTAATTTACGCTTTTGTTGTATGAGTATACTCCGTATTCTAGCTGATTTGTAGTCTTGCTGAAGCCAAAGCGGCATTGCCCGCTGGGCTTTGTTTGCGAAGTCGTGCGTTTTGATTAGTTTTGCTCAATGCTTAAGTGAATACAAAGAATGAGCTATGAATTTTTGAATCAGTACACAATAACAAATTGCAGACTTTATTTTTCTTTAAGAAACTTCCTTGAAGTAAAGCAATAAACCCAACCCAACTGGTGCAAATTTTTAAACAACTCTTCTTCTTTACTTTTCTTCTTCAATTTTTAACACAATTACGCACATTTTCACTTTATTGAGGATACTTGTTAAATACAATTATAAAGTTAGTAAGTATATGTGTGATTCGGTATGCATTTATGGTGTACAGCACTGTGGCATTGCAGCCTCAACTGTTTCAAAGGTTTCCATCAAACTAAACCTTCTGGTGACCGTTTTCGTCATCGATCTAGATCAAAGGTGCTTATACAAAGAAGTGGACTGGTTACCAGGTGCTTAGATTGTGCTTACTGACATGAGGGTATCATTTAAAATCTCTCGTCACTATGATATATAAAAAGCATATGTTCATGATCGCTGAGTTTTAACAAATAAAAAAGGTTTACCTTAGTATATACAAAATAATTATACAATTTGGTGCCTTCCATACTAAAGTTCAAGTTCTTCTTTGCTCATAGTTTAATGTATTCAGCTGAAATTCGGAAACCCCTAATTTTATGTCCACAAGCTCAAACCACGATATCCTTGTTGAGTATGTACCTATTTGTTTTGTGAAGCATCCAATTTAGAATTAGCTCAAGTACAAAAAAAAAAATCTGCTAATTCGGAGACCGTATAACGTCTGCAAAACGTCTGTCGAACTGCAAAATCCTCAAGCTTAATAAGCTGAAATCTTTTTTGGTGCTGAATGGAAAGTAGTTAGCGTTATTTCTTGTTTAAGATAATAGAAAAGGAGATTACAACTCCGTATAATTTTTGATTGTTAAATGTAAGACAAATGGTTTTGCTTAAACAAATAAAGTAGGTTTATATAAGTCAAAGTTCATTGTACGCTACCCGACAACAAAGTTTTACAAAATTACGAGAATGGAGTCCCCAAAGCACACCTGCTCGGGTACACATTTCATATGCCGTGCCTCATTTTAATTTTACAAAATTATAAAAAGCAGGCAAAACGACATACAAGAAGCGGTCCTTACGACAGTTTTATCGCATTATCCTGTGGGAAATTTACATGCACACATACTAATGTAGCCATATACATGCATTCATTATCACCCCGACACTTGTTTCAACATCAAATTTGAGACATTCTTTTAATTCTTTTTTCGCTGTTTTTATTATTTTTTCGACGCCATTTTGTAGCACAAAAGTAGTTGCTTAAAGTGCAATTACTGACGAGGCTGGCAGCCTTTGCGCTGCTCTGCTCTGCTTCGCTTTACTTATTTATTTATTTCTTAATTTTATTTTCATTATTTCTCTTTGTTTTGTTGTGTGTAGTTGCACATACGCCGTGCAGTACGCGTTGGGTTGGAGAGCATTGAGGTAGGAGATCGTATTATTTTGTTTCTTCATGTGAAGACATGTGCATTCTGCTGCGAGCTAAATGGCAGCTATAAGCATAATAACAACAACGACAACAACAACAACAACAACAACGAAAACAGGAGTAAACGCAAACATTCACATATGTGTGTGTTTGTGTGTTCTCACGCCGTTGTTGTGTCTAATAAGCAAGTTGAAAACATTGCCATAATTATGTTACGAGAATGTAATTTTTGTTAATAGGGTTTGAGTGTGTATGTTTACATGTACGTGGCATGGCCTTTGTACCGTTAAAATCTGTACTATACTCTTACTTGTATGCGCCTTATAAATTTGTGAAATTTGCTGCCTTCGCTTGCCATTTGGCACTTGTCGACATTTTTTATGCTCATCATCGCTGCAGGGGCTTAAGCTTGTGTTTGTGTTTCTTTATGGATAATTCATGAGAATATTCACAATACATTAACATTGATAGTGGACAGATAGTAGATAGAAACAGTTGGAAGATTGTTGTAACATTATGTGGTATCTCTTTGTGCTGCACTAAGAAACTTCAACGAGCAACTTCTTGCAACTTTGAAGGTTTGAATTTCCAACAATTGTAGGAGTGAAATCGTCTTCGGGTTACGTTTCGCATCCTAAAAGTACTTATCAATAACGCTTCGAACCACAATATATGGAAAAGCTTGTATCTATTTCTTCACGTTGCGATATGATCTTATGTATAACTAAGGAGGGAAGTCGCAGTTAAACATAATAAATACAAAATATACCCGTACTATATAGTTACTCTATATAAATTAACAAAAAATTATTTAAAAAATGTCAGCCCCTTAATACATAAGATAAGACAGTTGGGCAAAGGAACAGTCGGCCAGACATATAAAACCACAATTCCAATAAATACTTTGTGATGTCTCTGATGTCACATTTTCTGTGGTACTACAAATTTCATGACAAAGTCAAAACTCTACTCAAATATTGTTAAAAATTTAAATCGGAAAGAATGAAACAGAAAATCCCAAACAAATTTAGAACGCAAAAAAAGGAAAGTTGTTAAAAAAGCAATTTTTAATTTTTTGATAGATTCACTCACATTAGCAGTACAGGTGCCAAGAGAAATAACAGAAAAAAGGTTAACATTCCGAGCACCATCATCACCACCGTCACCAGGAGAACACTTCTAGTATTTATAACCAATTCTTTAACACGGTCGCTCAGGGCAGAGTATTCAATTCAATTGTGCTCACCCGAAAAAAAGACAGGCGATATCATGGCGATCATGTTTGTCATATTCTTGTTTATGGACGCATTGCGAATTACTTGCTCCCATTTAAAAATCACGTAACGAAAATTAGCCGTATGCTTGATCAATAATGTTTATTCAATAGTGTAATGACATCCTTTGCTGCCGTCGTATAAATACCATGCTTGCAATCTTAGATTTAACGTTAAATTATACATGGTGTGAGTTTTGCCAGAGCCGGTATAACCGTAGAAGAGGCATTTATGATTTTCGACAAATTTTTGCCAGAACGAATCAAATGTGAATTTAAAAAGGGATAGTTGGGTAAAATGAGATTATTAGCTAGATGCCTTGAACTAAGGTCTAACCAAGCAATAGAAACCAAAAACAAAATGTGTTTGACCGCCAAAATGTGTAACCACTGTACTGTCTTCTGCCACCAGGAAATGTTCAACATCGGTTTGTTGGCTTAGTTACTCTGTAAGTCAGTTATTCGCGTTTAATAGCTACTTAACTCGTTACCTTTTCTTATCCTATTCTCATCGCCATTTCCAGGCGCTCCTGTGTCGAGGCACTCGTGTCGCAACTGTTGACAGTACTTGAGATCATTTAGTAATGTCATCTGTCAGCCACGCTTATAAATCAAAATCAAAGCCATACTGCGCGCAGCATAGGGCAAACAAAGAAATGCTTGTGCGCCTTGCAGTATGCTATAAAAAGTAAAACCCGCAAAAAAGCAGCAATGCGAAAAGTACAGTTTCCAAGGCGAACTTTTAACGTTGCAGCACTTTTTTGTACGCAGACGTTGAACTCGTTTGCATTTCGCATAACATGTGTCCTGCGTATGTGCTGTTGAGCTCGTTGTTGACCGCCGTGTTGTTGACCACTCAGTATGTACAGTGGAATTAATTTTTTTCTTTACTACTCTAGACTTGATGGAATGTTTGTATCCGCTCGTTTTGACATTGCTAAAATGTTTGCTTTGGCAAATGTCAACGTCAGGCGGCCTGGTGCTTTTTTGTCCTATTTTTCGTGCTTCTTGCGCTCCGAGTGGCAGCTGACTTAACCATAAATAAAGTCTTCGGTGCAAAAAATGTGCGCTCTTGTTGAACAGTAAGGTCGTTGCTTTGCGCCTAATGGTACACAACACAAAGTAGAGAACCAACTTGAAGACTGCGAAGCGACAGAAGTTAAGGTACGCAAACTTCTCAAAATCTGCATTCTCAATAAAACAAATGCTAATTAAGCTAATTTTTGGTTTCTTTGTAATTAATTCATGCATCTGATATACACTTTTTGCCACGACTGTTGTTATTGTTTCTGTTATTGTGTTCTTTATTGGTCTCAATTTCATGCATCACGTTACAATTTTTTATCGTTCTCATTTCGCCGGCATTTTTCGTACTTCATGCTCGGCTGCATCAAAGCGTGGCCGCAGCAGTTGACAAGAATCATAAAAATAATTGCCAACAGCAAGTTAACAAGCTTAAGGTTGTCTGTAACACCCCTCGACACACCGATCGAGTAATCAACCACTCGACCAACTGACAAAGTTGGGCGCTGCCAGTCATTGAACATGTAAATAAAACGCAAAATTGTCGACATTTGTTGGCTTTGCACCAAAACCAGGCAACTTGACAGCTTTGACCAGCTTCTGCCAACATTTCCGGGGTTTTTTTAGTTTTTTTTCTTTATTGTATCTGCTTCTACATTGCATTTAATTTTAATGTTTAACTTTAGTTGTCTCTTCGTATTTTTGTCTGTTTTATGTGGTTTAATTGTGACTTGAAGGCTGTGAAGGGGATTGAAGATGGTAGATGATTTTTGGTGTATCAGGAGCGAATTAAGGCTCACATGAGGCATGGTAGTTAGGAAACGCAGGAAGATAGACGGGGCACCGAAGCAATTAACATATGAGTATATAAAAGCAAAACAAAATTTGAGTTCGGTCCATGACTTTAAATAGGTTCTATATGAACTTGAATTATACACTCTTCATATGGTCATATGGTCTAAGGTATACTGAAATAAAATCTGCTTTTAGTTTGTCTGTCCAAAAATTAATAATTCTTTTTACTACAAGAACTTGTATTTGACTGTTAAGCTAGTGTTAAACCTATTGGCTGTTGTGATGGCATCCAGCCGATGCCGATGAATGTGGTAAAAAAAAAGTTCGTTCAATCAACTCGACTGTTCAAAAACTGAACCAATAGTTTGTATACCCATGCACAGACAGGCTTGTTTTTTTTTTGATAAGAAATATAAACTAATACACTTTTTGAACCTTGGAGTCGCTTTCGTTGATTACATTATAGTACTTTCCCTTCTATAATGAGGGGTTTTGGTGGACCAATATGACAACGAAATTAAACCATTAAAATGAATGCATGGAAAAAAGAGTCGTTCAGAAAAGTATTAAGAGTAAATATTATATACATAAATGGATCAAATCTTAGTATGGAGCGCTTTAACAAAATAGCTGCCATTGAGAAATATCCGATAATCACCGCCCGATATTTTTCTCAAGGTAAAATAAAATGTATACCGTAAATCAGTAAATTTCTCAAATCGAAACCTTGGTAAAGGAAAATTCATAAACTATACCAAACTATTTATTTGTTATATACAGGATATATAAAATAAATGATTATAAGAGAGTAAATTCAAAAAATAAATAAGTAAAAAGAATACAGTATAAGAAAATAAACAAAAGCAAACAGAAAGAACACAAACAAGAAAGTACAAAAATGTTCTTCACTGCTCTTGAACCGACCCTGGCTGGTGTTGGGGTCAGCTTTTGCTGATGTTGATTGCCTTATTTAAACCCAGTTGGCTTAATTGGTTTATATAATTAGCTTGAGCTGAAGTGCCATTTAACCTGGTTAATGAGCATTTGCCTTCCTTTTTTTATCATATTGTTGCTTGGGCTCTCTACAACTGGACGGTAAAAAAAGATAAGCGAACCCACCGAGGAACGACAATGAATTTATGCGTACAGAAATGCCCAAAAAGTTCCATATAATTACGTTGTAAGAACACTGAAATGGTATTTTTGGATGACACATAGAAAGACATTCTTCTCGACGAGAGTTGCACATTGGGAAATATCACGTATACCACAAGCACGCAATGCTCATCAAATCAACGACATACAACATGAACATAGTGGTATACAGATGCTTCAAATACCAAATCAAATGCAGTTTGCCAATATGTCCGCCACAACAAAAAATCAAATCCCTTCACTTCCTTCCAGAGCCAAGGGGACACGTCAAGGAAGAAAAGCGCAGCGCAATCTAACTAGAATATGCAACCGAGGGAGCGAGCGTCCGCATAGAACTGAAAGGAACTGAGCGAAGGACTTAGTCAAGTTAAGAGCCAATTTCCGCAAAGCCGAACAGACAAAAAACAAAAGGAACTGTGAAGCAGGTGAAGAATACGAGTATACTGAATGGGGCAAAAAGTGATGAGTATCCTGGAAACTGGCACAGTTAACTAAGCCTTAGTGCTGGCATAGAGTTTGGTGGTTGGCGTCTGAAATAGAAAAATTACGAAAACACAAAGTTGAATATTCGCAGAATTAAGGTGAGAGGGAAGTGGTTATGGCAGTATGCACATACCAACAAAACAGTCGGAACCATAGACAGGCACACAAGTAGACAGACAAATGAACAAGGCAGTGAGGCCAAGTGGATAACATAACCATTCTTCGAGTCGACTCAGTTTGGTGTTGGACGACGCAGCTTGGCTCGACTTGAATTGGTTTAGCTTGGGTTGCATGCATCAATTTGCAAGTTTTATGTCAGGCAGGAAGAAACAATGTGTGAGAAAGAAGTGTTTGGTAACAAACAAAAAAAAAAAAAAAATACCCTGAGCTACAACAAGCAAAAAGGAACAAGCAAAAGTGCAGAAATTGAAATGTCAAAAGGGCCCCAAAGATTTATTGCTCAACACTGACAAGGCGCTTGCAAGCGAGGTGTGGAGGCATGAAGAGTAGCAAGCGTAGGCTGAGTCCAACGAGTTACGCCCATTTTTGATTACAACAAACAAACAATCAAACGAAGAAAGGTACAAGGAAGCAAATAAAATGCAATGCGCACGACTCGAAGGAGCTGCAACCGGAGTGGCATAAAGGCATGCAACCCCGATTCCCGTAAGGCATTATTTTCTTGACTTCTCCATTGCAGTTGTCGTGTATAGGTGCTGTGCACTCGATTTGCTATGCTGTGCTTAGGTACCACCAGCAAGCATGGCAAGCAAAATGCTACCGACGCTTATCTTCAGAGCTATGCCTGTCTGTCTGTGTGTCTGATTGCATAGTTATGTCTGTGAGTGTGGCATAAAACAAATGGTCAACGTTGCACTGTTCTCAGCTACATTTTCTTTAGATGCCAGGCCAGCAGTTGCGGAAATTCGAATAAACTGATGAACTTTGCTGTTTGCAAAAATCGTAAAGTAGGAAATTGGTAGACAAGCACGCACGCACACTGGCATACACATGTACAATGAGTCACTCACCGACACTAGTTGCACTTGACACGCACACCTTGGCAGTCAATGCTGTCTCACCTACAATGCTGTTGCCGCTGAAAACGCATCGCCCTTAAGTCTTTTCCTTTTACTCTTATTTTGTTCTGCTTAACTCCAGCATTTTCGATTTTTCATCGGTTGCTGTAGAGCACAGGATATGAAGTTCGATTTGGCGTAAATCCTTCGCAAATGAACGAGATGCATTGTGGTGAGTTCGTTTACTTCTCGCCGTCTTCATTGTTGGCAAACACAAAAAGAGTTGGCAGGATTTTCGGACATTTTGCTGTCTGCACTTCGTTCTGGTGCACTAAATTGGTTTGTGGCATGAACGGTGTTTAAGGATATTTTCCTGAGGCCCAATTTTTTTTCAAAAATTGAAAAATTTATAGCTTTTGATAAATGATGAACATTTCCTTTCGGACAGGAGATTTGTATTGTTTTATGTAGAGTAGGTTAAGGGTTTGGGGCCAACTGAGATTAGATAGAATAGAAATATAGAGGCGGATTTTTACTTACATACTATACTTTATTGGTAATTAAAAATGCACTACAGAATGTAAGTAGGATGATTTAGCATGTTGCTGCTTTAGATTTGTAAATTTTATGTTTTATAATTTGTCTCTGTTTTTATAATACCCTGTGAAATGAGTTATTTTTGCTAGGGTAATTATTAAGGGTTTCGAGAAAGTACTGTACTGTCTTAAACTTGTTGAATAGTAGTTTTCGGTTTTTAACAAAAAGCCAGTAGGCTTAAATTCTTTTATGGCAGTCGTTGGTTCTATTAGCAGGAATTTCTATACGACTCTGTGGCATAAGCTAGGGAAGAGAGAGACCTAGGATGGACTTATTTGCGTCTCGCTTGGTCAACACTGAATTATAGTTGTTATTTATATCTAAAATATATTGCAAGATGAGCAGACGGGCATCCAATGCAGATATTTTATTTGAATGGAAATGGTTTAGACTAATATATATGGTAAAATATTAAAAAATATATCTTTGAGATAATGCTAACTACTTTCATAGCGCATTGTCCACCATAAGCTTTACATACTAATTGGAATGACAGTAGCAATATCAAGTATGAGACGTAATGCAAACAAGGCATTCTACCAAACGTCCACTCAATTATTATACTTTTCACACTATCCTATGTCAATTAGACAACAGGAACCGCATAAAGAAAAAAAAGATATATCTTTTTACTCAGCTCCACGAGACGAGTATTTTTAATTGGTTTTCTACTTATTTTCAATTTGAATATTAATAATTTGAGTAGCATTTATTCCGTATTCAGTAAAAGTTCATTTCGATAAGTTTTGCTGTTGTCGATGCTCTAATCAGCAAGACTTCAATGAGTGTAATTTCATTTTCTAAGAAATCATTTAAAACCAAACTTTAACAATTAATGCACAGCAAATGCGCAATCGACCAACTCAGACAACTTAATGTGAAAAGAAAGTGAATTATCGTACCTTTTGTGACGATCTCGATGACGACGACGACGACGACGACGACGACTACGAGGACAAAAGGCAAATAATTACACACTCAGCGAACAAACAAACTTTCACTTTTCCACATTTTCCGGCAACGACAATGAAGCCAATTTCAACTGCACGGTCTTTTGCAGACAAATAGTCAAACAGTCAGTCAGGGTGGGCGTGAACCCTGTCAAGACAGGTAAAACTGTTGGCTGGTGGTTGGTGATTAGAGAACCGGATCGTCGTTCATAAAGCAATGGTAGTCTCTGCGAACAGGTATGGGACTTGTGGACTCAGCCACAAAGTTGCAGCAAACTTCTATCGCTGATTGACGCGATTGTTGAAATTTCGACGTTGCGGCCGGAGTTGTGAAAGTCGATTGTTCACGTGGCTAAGCGGATTATGTGTGCAAATGTTTAACGGTTGCGGTTGGTTTTCATATATTTTGGTTGACGTGGGGGCGTCTGACAAAAAAATCTAGCATAATACTAACTAAATACTTTGAGAGGCGTTGCCCTTTGAGCCTGATACATACCCAGGAGATTTGCTTATATTAAATTAGACAATTTGGGCTTCATTTGTAGCGAATGTGATGAATGCTACGCTAAAAAACCGAACACACAACTCTGCCGAAATTCGTGAAAAGCCGTAATAAAATGAACTAAGAACCGGGTTCTCTTGTTTTTGTTCAAGAATTTCGCTTATACTTTTTTATCTTATTTAAGTTTGGAAATGTTTTGCAATACTTTTTAATTTACATTATATGCTTTTCCCCTTTTCCTCTGAGACCCCCCGCCACCACGCGGCTTTTTTGTATGCTATACGTTTTTCATTTTTTATGTTCCCACTGCTTTTAGTGTAACAAAAAAAGATTTATGATTCTGTTCGCTAACAGTTGAAAGCTCCCAGATAAGGTGCTAAGAGTTTTTTAGTCTCAATGCTGTCAGTGCGTCTTACAAAAGTTTTCAATTAGGAAAAAAGTACATAAGTCCCAGCAGTGTTGACCACAAGCATTGTGACCCATTTTGAAGTTTTTATTTCATATATTTGGCACACCACCAGGCACCAAAGAAGGACCAACTTCAAACACAAACATTTCAATTACAATTTTCGTAAGCCGCACAAAACGCAGTTTTCGTGGCGTGCCAATAACGACCAAACTTGACTTGCACTCAATTCAAGTCAAGCAGCCAAATCGACTCGATTCGAATTGAGTCGAAGTTGGTTGCAAAGACACCTCAAAACGAGCCACAAAAGTGCTTTAGTATGTTCTAAAAAGTTTTGCTACTTCACTCGTGGTCTACACTATTTTTGCTTCCTTTTGAACGTTTATTAAAAAATTCCAAACTAACAACACCAAATAAAAGACGGAGAAGAATAAGCGAAATCTCAATACGCCACCTAACGACAAATCGAGCGCGTCGGTCTGATGCGCTACAAACAAGACAAAAAATGGAGAGAGGAGAAACAAAATAAACAAGTACAAAAACGGAACAAAAAAAAAAGCAAAAAAAAAAAAAACAAATGAAGAAAGGAAAAAAGAAACAGGACACGCATACCTGACTTGAAAATTGCTAAAATGCTGAGCGTTTAGCGCTTGTGAAAGGAGGAGAGTAAGTAGTTTATTGTCAGTAAAAAAGGTGCTTTGCTAAAAGGGGAAGAGAAGTCGTTGTGTTGCAAACTGAACTTGTCACAAAAGAATTTCTTTGCCATCTACTTGGAATTTGTCGTTATGCAAGGCGTACTCATACACACGCACACGCGCACACATGCACATTAACGATAAAAGGTCCTTGCAGAGACCAGCGACTATACTCACATGCTTCAACTTCACTGTTCTCAAAACTTTTCTACACTCAATATTGCCCTTCGACTCTTATACATACACACACATACTCTTCGCCCCCTTTTTTGCTCTGCTGTGTAGCAAATGAAAACTAACTGGAATTCAATAAAAATTCGAGGCTCCTTTCGTAAGCTGGAGTGAAGAATTCTTGGATAAAATACTGTAAAACGACAACAGGACGTCAGGCAGTGCAAAGAAATCGTAGTATATTGGCGTGCCTCGGCCCCACACTCTATCTCCCTCCCACTCGTTGTGCCCTTGTGTATGTGTGCTGACATTTGAAAGTTAGTTACTGGCTATAAAAATATATTTTAAAAATTCTTTTGTCAAACGTTCTCTGAGAAGCGCGCATGAACTCGAACGTATTTGCTATTCGACTTTATAGAAATAAAAAAAATAATAATAAAAAGTAAAAAACCAAAATTGAAAGAATAAACTTTCCCAGGCGTTGACAAGTTAAGGATGTTAGGTTTGAGTGAATAAAGGAGGAACTTAGCGAGTGACAATCTTCAAACAGTTCAGATGACATGAATATCAGTCAACACTTGTTTAGAGAGCCCTTCTGCCATTCTCATAAAGCAGTTCACTGTCAATATCTGGACTCAAGACGCGACCTTTCACATGATTTCACGTCTCATCTAGGCCCATTTGAGGCAAATGAGTGGACGGCACATGCAGCGAACATAAATTGTGTTAGAAGCTCAATCATAGCTTTCTCTTTGCGCTTTCATCTGGAACGAAATCCCAATAAATAAGGTGTTTATTCTTCTGAACTTTATGGTCTACAAAGAATCTCTATAGTTAGTATCCTACGTTATTAAAAATAATGAAATAGGCGATGCATTAGTCAGAATGAGTGGTATGACTGTCTCCTTTGTAGGCAGAGATACATGTCCTAAACAGGCCGGGATTTTCGTTCCAGGAAAAAATGAGAAGTGTTATGAAGATGAAGTAGTTGGTGATAGGCGACTCTTCCATTTTGAGCAGTGGCCCTGTACGTGCATGACATCATGCACAGCGATCATTAGGTAAAGAATATAAATATTCGTAATTGAACAGGATATTTCAAAGATAATATTGTTTTTAGTACTCAATGAAAAAGTCCGGGTGACTGTAGGTGAACGAAATAAAATTTTATAGAAAACTAATGGATCGAAGAGGTGATCCACCCTGTTTAATAAGTGTTTACAAAACCCCATTTTAATTGACCGTCATTTCATTTGCCTTCTCACTTCACCTAATCGAAACTTTTTTGCAGCGTCACGCAAAAACATTCACAGCTAATTTGGCCGCGCAATTCAGTAAACGGCCATTAAAAAACTTCGCTAATAAGAAATAATTTCTACAAAATTGTGAACTGCCAGAACACAGGAACAGAGCACTGCAGACCAAGCCAGGGGGACCAAAATGAACGAGCAACGGACCAACAATTTTAAAAACAAAAATTTCAAACTACATAAAATGTGTGCGGGTGTTTTGTTGCATTAAAATAGAAACTTTGCAGCCATATTCTCAGATACACTGGCGCACACACATACACACGCACAATCAAAACACATAAAATGATTACTTTGTGCGTTCGCAACATCCGCAACTGCCGTTGGACACAATTTCGAGAGCGGCCCACATGCATCGCTAAAAGCCCCGGTAGCATCCTAAACAATCACAATTTATTTGTTGTTAATTTTTTTATTGTTTTTTTTATTTTTTATTAGCAGTGCAACAAAGCAGGAAAAAATAGAGTAGAGAAGAATGGTGGAGAATAGAGAAGAAAAAACTTTTGCTCGATTTTGTGTACGCGTTGCGAGTGAAAAACTGC
Source organism: Cacoxenus indagator (assembly GCA_035041755.1). Taxonomy (NCBI): domain Eukaryota; kingdom Metazoa; phylum Arthropoda; class Insecta; order Diptera; family Drosophilidae; genus Cacoxenus; species Cacoxenus indagator. Next base: position 2,027,063 of record JAWNKX010000240.1, read on the forward strand.
GAAAATTTTGGTAATGAACTCAGCATTTTAATCGCTTAATTGTTTTCGCCTTGTTGCTTTTATGCTTTATGTGTGTTTTTGTTGTTGTTGTTTAGCAATAAATTTCTAAGTAGGTTTATCTTCGGCTTGAGTAGTTGCTTTATGACTTAATTACGTAAATGCGTTTATACAATATAAATTTTGTGCACGGTCTTGCACAGTGCGAAATAAAAATTATATGAGTGGAAATTATTGCGTGCGCCCACAACTGAGTTGTGGTATTTGTTTTGCGGCTGCATGTGGACATAAATGTGGGCGGGATAAAGTCTTTGAAGTTTCAGGGGATAAATTGTTTTTATATTATTTATTTATTTTATTTATTTTGTTATGACCCAACTTTTACGTATATCTAACTTTCCGCGAAGCATTTCTTAAGAGAAGGTTTTCCATATTATCCATCGGTTCTATAGGAAGCATACATACACATACAGGACATTGTTTCTGGAGTAAGTACATATGGGATTTATAGCACGTTCATTACCTTGTTGGCAATTTGAATTCAATTCAATTCTGTCTAATATTTTTTTAATTTTTTATGCATTTTTCGTTTTCACATCGTGCTAAAAAGCCACGGTTTGCAGTTTCCCAAATTCCATGTTAACTACGTTAGTGCTCGAGGTAGGTCAGCTTTTTCCATGCTTCCCAGTACATTTTTGTCTCTGGTAAATATTCCTCTTTGATGTTATTGTTTGACTTGATTTTGACGGTTTAAGTAATTGAATTTGGTTTTATTAATTATCTACCCGGGTCCTTACTATGGATTGTTGTTTTGAGGTCTCACTTACAAAATGTCTATCACGATTTTATATAGTTAGAATTAAAGCTATTCCATCTGTTATATTCTCATTATTCCTATGGGTCATGGCATATATAATTATGTTAGCACAGCGCTATATGACAGTACGAAAGCGAAGAGCCTATATCGAATGACCTCGTTGACATTGTTATGTTGATGAGGTTCGTTCCAAAAGCAGTCGTTTGTCTGGAGAGAGGTCTACATACAATTAGCAGTAAGTATGTAGCGTTATACTTAGCCAATACTTGAGGCCCACGGCACAATACGGCCAAGCCACTTTAGCATGCCAAGCGCCCATTGAGTTTAGCTGCGTTTGTTTTGCCTATCTACTGGTGGTAGTTTAATATAGCTTGGTTTGAATTTCTGCGCGCACTTTGACCACTCAGCCCACGCCCGTTCCCACTTCAGTCCCCGCCTCCGTTTAACTATGCATTCACCTTGACGCGGGTAATCAACGCCTTTCAACACATAATTTTTTGTGTTAACTTTTTGATGAATGTCAAAACATTTTTCGCCTTACGTTTCAACATTTATTTTTCAATGCTTATTTCGCATGTCATTTTTTTCTATTATTTTCATTTCGTCTCTGTTCGCATTTTTTATGATTATTCTTATTATTTAACCCCGGTCTTTTTATTCATTCATTTCATTTCTGTTTTGCGTTTTGGATTTTGCCATAACTTTTTTGCTTTAAATTTATTCATTATTTTCGCGTTGCATGCTTTTGGGCGTTTTGTCATAACCAAGTCGGTGTATTTGGGCATTTTACTCTTATTTTCAGTTTCCTTTGTTGTATTGTATTCTAAGGTTTTTTTTTGTCTTTGTTATAGCGGGTAAATGGTGGAAAATTTGTGGGCGTTTCGTGTCTACTTGTTTCAAGTTTTGATTGATTGTTTTGACGTTTTGGGTCGGGCATAGGATGTGTATATCTTACTATGTGCTTTCTTTCACGCTTGAACCCTGGGAACTTTGGCTTCATCACTTGTTATACGTTTCTTCGCTTTTAATTGAATTCAGATATTTTGTCAAATGCGCCTAAAACTAGACTAATGGTTTTATGAATGGTTTTAAGTTATCTTCCATACTTTTTTTCATATGCAAAATGTTTAAAATAGGTCTTTATTCGGCCTATACCCTTCTTGATATACTTACACTGGAAACTTTGAAGAAATATCAAAGTAAGAAAAACACAAACCAAAAAAAAAACAACAACACAAATAACAACTGATATATAAAAAGTATTTCTGTATTCACGTCAACGTTCGTGTCTGGCGGCCATAATTAAAGTCGTGCTTTCATTAACTTATTTTTCAGTTTTCTTCGCTTCTTACGTTTGAAACAAGAATTTATTCAGCATTTTCCTTCATTTTGTTAGTAATTCTCTTTGCCAGTAGCAGTGGCGAAACTTGCTATGCTGGCGACAACATTCCGTGTGGAATTTGCGATTAGAGTTGACCAGGCCCGGTCCAGTTGAGTCCAATTCAGTCTTTGTTGTTTAACAATGTGTGAATGTGTGCTGTCGTTGTCGCGTCGACATTAAATCGCAACAGATTCACGTAGACAAAAACACACACGTTATCCTTTGCACCTTCACACACACAAGCACACCACCAACATTGCCAGTGAGCTTGACCATTGCAGCTTTTGACTAAATTAAAGACTTCATGTGACTAAAGCAAAAAAACAAAAGAAGCGACCACAACAAAAAAGTGCCAAAATCGTGGCAGCCTCAGCGTGTATGGGAGGATGACTAATTGCTGTGCCTTGCTTGCTGCTTTCGTTGTCCTTGCTCAACTGTCTGACTGTTTGGCTGTCTGTCTGTCTGTCGTCTGGCTGTCAGTCTTACCCCTTACTTTTTCATGCCCAACTCTCACGCGTTACTCCCACCCAGCCAAACGGTTTTGTATGCGTACGCGGTTGTGTTTTTAATTATTTCATTGCATTTATTTTTTTCCTTTGCAATTTCCTCTGCTCTGTGGCAAATTTTTAATTGCGTTAATTGTGGAAAATTGTGGTGATTCCCTGGAGTAGGGATGGACGTCATAAACTGCTGATAAAAAACCAAGAAAGACGGGTGAGAAATATAACTGCTCGGATTGTTATTACTTTAGAACTGATAATGAGTATATAAACAAACAAAAATGTAAACAAAAATGTGTAATAGACCCGGCTATGCCGGAATTTAAAGTAAGATATTTATGCCATAATTTTCTGTGGAATTCACAATATTTTGGTACTGGCCACCGGGCACTTGTAACCGTAAGTGCGTGCTTTCGGCATGCAGTTTCTATGTGGCGTTGGATGTATTCTTTGATGCTCATTTTTCTTTCTGAACTTTGCTTGTTGCTATTTGCCATTGCGTGATACAATTAAGAAAACTAAACTACTTATTGATTGATTCTGGACTTGCCTTAATAACACTTGCCTTGTGAACACTAATTTTTCGCCCACCGCACTCGACTGAGCAATGTCTTTTATTTATTGAGACATAACCATATTTTTCAAGTTTTCTGCCGCGTGCTACAAATAGTTTTATTGTTGAAATTAATGACTGAATATTGTATTTGATTTTTGGAGTCAAAGAAATGCAGAATGCTGTGGAATAGAAATTGAATTTTTTGTCTATATGACAAAGTCAAAAGTTAAAATTTTTGTTATGCGGGATAGATAGCCTAAGAGTTTCAACTTTGCAAAACAAAACTAAAAAAAAAAATCTGTTAAGAAATGATAATATTTTCAGCATATTTTCAAATCAATCCACCTAAATATCGGTTTAAGAAAAACCGTTGTGCCGACACTGATTTTTATAATTACATTTTCCAATAAATCTAGTAAAATTAACTACAAGTAAACATCGGCTTTGATCGAACTTTTCCATACACAACGAGTTAAATTATATAAGCCATTGCATGCGCAAAGTGGGCGTGCATATATAACCGCCTACAAAGGAAAAAAGAAACAAGAATGCTTCCGAGCCACTCAATCAGCTGAAGAAATACAGCACGACAATAAAATTCTGGCGCATTTACATTATTTTTTTGTATGTCCGTCTCTTTAATTATTCAACCACACACGAAAACACGAGTAGACCATACAATGGGCGTGGCCTGCTTACATAAGCGGGGCGTAAGCGCGAACAATTAAAGTAATTATCATTTGATGTGTCACAAATGCAAACGAAATAGAAACGCAAAACGAGGCAAAACGGAAATGGAGCAAAAATGTGGTGCGCCCCTTGTGCCTTTGGGGCGCACTTCATTCAAATGGCCGCAAAATGGCGAACGAAACTAGTGGAAACTGATTACTGCATGCGCTTAAGTGTGTGTGTATGCGTTAGTATGTGTGCGGCAAGTTGCATGCCAAAGTTTGCGTGGCATAATAAGTTATGGTTGAGCATTAATTAGGCTGCGGTTTTTGCCATGAGTGCAACGAAAGTTGTAAATTTTGCTTGTGAAACTTGTGCATGTGTCGACCATTCGTCCTTTCCTTCTAACATCCTTTCAGGCGTCTATACGTCTCAGTGTCGAAAGCAGCATGTTGGGTTGTTGCGTTGCACATGCATTGTATGTTGCATAAACTTATTAAATGCTTACTTTATGCGCCTATAAGTAGACAACAGTGTCCAAGTTGTGCAGCTTTACTGCATGCGTGTGTATTCGCGAACATGTTTTTGTGTGTGTGTGTGTGTGTGTCCGTGTCTGTGTATGTGCATTTTGCTTTTCCCTTATGCCAGCCCACAAATTATTACAGTGCTTTGCCTCGTTAATAGTGGGCCCTGCGGTTAGGCAACTCCGTTGGGAACGGCTGTATTTGGCTGCCGTTAAGTTGGCATCTCAGCACACACGCTTGCCTACACTTCTGATTGATTAATAAATTTAAAATGCATTTAACGCCTGAACAATTTCTCGCGCATAATATTATTTCGGTCTCGCTTACAGCTGTCATTTTGAGTGAGCTGACATTTGGTTGCTTGTTTTTTGTAGCAATTCATATGCGTCTTTCTGTTAGCCTCCCTGCCTGTCTGATTTCCTGTCAGTTATTTTATTCCGCATGTTAGCCGTATGTTTCCCCCTCTGTCTTGCTGTGTATTTGTTTGCCATTTACACATGCTTTTGTCTGATATTTACAAAATAGTTCACAAAACCCTCATCATTTCAGATAATATAAAGTTGGACAAAAAAAATTTGACTTTCCAAAAAATTACTAAATTAAATTCAACAATTTTCTATTTAACGCTAGCGTGTGACATAGCGTGTGAAATTCCATTTTTACTTGCCGTCTCTTTAAAGTCTTTTTTATGAACACTCAATGATGGTACACAACTACGTTTTTTTCTCAGAGATAGACAGACAGATAGACAGACATAAATCTTATTTTTCTACTGGTTCTTCATAAATTCTATATCACATCTAGACACTCGCGACTCAGGAAAAGTGACCGAATAACCGCGCCGCACCTCACAAGGCCAATGAACATCCTGCTAATGGCAACAATGCGATTAAGATGAAACGAGTATATGATAGACAATAGAGGGTTGCCTACGTCCAATAGGGTACCGAACATATTTTCGGTTTTCTTTGTACTCTATTAAAAAATTAACATAACTAGTAACTGATAAAACCCTCACTCATTATTGAAGCACTAGTTCATACCTAACGATTTTCACCCACCTTTTTTTAATGTGACTTCAAGAAATGCTCTAAATTTTCACATTTTGGTATGATTTAACACGTTATAGTATATCGGACAACTTAATCGGTTCAATAGATTCGGAGCAAATTAACTGTAAAAGTGAGACAGACATAAACACTACTGATCCTATAATGGTAGCCTTTTCCACTCAAATGTACGGAACCATAAAAAAGTGGAGAAAGTGGTAACGCAGTTCAAATGTTTGAGAAACTTAATTCAATGGCACTGTGGCTAGAGCGGTGGGATGTTCCATAAAAGCTCCGCGGACACATAGACTTATACCTAATTTGCTGGTACGGACACATCGACGACATGGGGAACCAAATTAAAACCTGGCTCAGTTTCTATCAGGTCAGGGAGAGTACAGGAAATGTCACTACAAATTCAAACACGTCATCAGACCACTGGACGCTGTACTTAGACCCTCATATGAATATCCCGAAATCAAAGAATATTATAAAACGTAGGATCAACTGATAGCTGGGACGAAATAGCTAATTTCGACACCCAGGCTCACCAAGATCTAAGGAGATATCAACATGGTAGACGTGAAACTTCGGAGCCTACTTAATGCAACCCTTTCCCGTGAAGTAATATGTAATAACAGGTAGGCGCTTGAAGCAGGAGCTCTATGTAGGCATAGTTCCAGTGGGGCTATGTGAATGAGCCGGTGTATCGTGCTGGCGAAGAGTACGGGCAACTACTTTCTATAAAGTTTGCTCCCTCCCTGAAGCATCCTAAAAAATTAAATGAAAAAATTGGAAATTTGCAGAACACATCAATGAAGTCAGAGGAAGAACTGCGAATTATGCACTAACTTTATGTACTGACTTTACATCGACTTTATAGAAATTCGATTAATGTTAGAAAGCGAGATCGAAAGGTGCAAAAAACTTTCTTTTTAATAAAATCTAATTTAATGAATCGGTTTCGAGTGTCAGTTAGCAGTTAGCACTTTACTGATCGAATCTGTCCTCTGCCTTGTTTTATGTATAGTTTCCAACGTTGTCAGTATGTTATAAGTCGTCGCATTTGGTCTTGCCACCAACAGTTTAAATTACAAATATGAATTTCAAATAAGATAAAGTATGTATACTTACATTTTCTGTATATTAACACACTTGTCGCGTTATACTTTCTTCGATGTGCAAAACGAACTATGAGACAACTGCAAAACTGAAAAAACCAGAAAAAAAAACGCTAACGACGTAATTAGCAATTTGTTCTTTCACTCCATAAAACAACACTTTTAATTATTTTATACCAACTTTTTAGCGTTGGGTTTAATGTTTAGTTTAAGTTAAGTTGAGGAATTTACACAAATGAAGAAAAATTCAACACAGCTTAATCAGCCAAAGTCACAAAAGCAACAAATTAGTAGAGATGAATGACGTTTCACTTACGGTGTTTTTTTTTTCACTGCTAATAAAAAATCGTAAATCGGAACTGATATCGGATTTTCGATAAATTACAAAATCACTCATCACTAGGGTTGACGTTAATTTAAATAAAAATCGTCAGGTCCCAACAGAGCTTGATCAGGGTCAACTTTCTTACTTTTCTACCTGCGCTAGTTTAAGCGCTTGCACCAGAGAGAACTTATTCATATGAATGAATACTGTTTGGATTGCACACTGGAATTGATCGAGAACCGATCGCCGATCGCCGACGTAGCTGTTAATTCCAATATCCACCGCGACAAACAGAGCACAATGCAGAACAGACCACATGTAAGTTTGCATTACCACATAACTAACCAAGTCGATGTGTAATAAAGATTTCAATTACTACTTTTTTTGCCGCCAATTGGAGATCAGCTCTGTTTAATGTTTCCTGTGCTAATGCCATCGCTCGGAAGCGGAACGCAACCTTAAAGTCAAGGGGTACAGTTTAGGGACAGTAATACCGCGCTCTCGCAAGCCCAAATTGCAGCGCGTATTGTACTTAGTTGTCATTTATTAAACCTTTCAGGCAAACAAGAGAAGTGGCTACCGTTCATAACCAATTGCGGGCAGTCCAGTCAAAGATGCAGTTTCAGTAATAAGGTACAACTAGTACGACTTCAGAGATTTCTCAAAGGCACTGGACGCTGTACTTAGACCCTCATATGAATATCCCGAAATCAAAGAATATTATAAAACGTAGGATCAACTGATAGCTGGGACGAAATAGCTAATTTCGACACCCAGGCTCACCAAGATCTAAGGAGATATCAACATGGTAGACGTGAAACTTCGGAGCCTACTTAATGCAACCCTTTCCCGTGAAGTAATATGTAATAACAGGTAGGCGCTTGAAGCAGGAGCTCTATGTAGGCATAGTTCCAGTGGGGCTATGTGAATGAGCCGGTGTATCGTGCTGGCGAAGAGTACGGGCAACTACTTTCTATAAAGTTTGCTCCCTCCCTGAAGCATCCTAAAAAATTAAATGAAAAAATTGGAAATTTGCAGAACACATCAATGAAGTCAGAGGAAGAACTGCGAATTATGCACTAACTTTATGTACTGACTTTACATCGACTTTATAGAAATTCGATTAATGTTAGAAAGCGAGATCGAAAGGTGCAAAAAACTTTCTTTTTAATAAAATCTAATTTAATGAATCGGTTTCGAGTGTCAGTTAGCAGTTAGCACTTTACTGATCGAATCTGTCCTCTGCCTTGTTTTATGTATAGTTTCCAACGTTGTCAGTATGTTATAAGTCGTCGCATTTGGTCTTGCCACCAACAGTTTAAATTACAAATATGAATTTCAAATAAGATAAAGTATGTATACTTACATTTTCTGTATATTAACACACTTGTCGCGTTATACTTTCTTCGATGTGCAAAACGAACTATGAGACAACTGCAAAACTGAAAAAACCAGAAAAAAAAACGCTAACGACGTAATTAGCAATTTGTTCTTTCACTCCATAAAACAACACTTTTAATTATTTTATACCAACTTTTTAGCGTTGGGTTTAATGTTTAGTTTAAGTTAAGTTGAGGAATTTACACAAATGAAGAAAAATTCAACACAGCTTAATCAGCCAAAGTCACAAAAGCAACAAATTAGTAGAGATGAATGACGTTTCACTTACGGTGTTTTTTTTTTCACTGCTAATAAAAAATCGTAAATCGGAACTGATATCGGATTTTCGATAAATTACAAAATCACTCATCACTAGGGTTGACGTTAATTTAAATAAAAATCGTCAGGTCCCAACAGAGCTTGATCAGGGTCAACTTTCTTACTTTTCTACCTGCGCTAGTTTAAGCGCTTGCACCAGAGAGAACTTATTCATATGAATGAATACTGTTTGGATTGCACACTGGAATTGATCGAGAACCGATCGCCGATCGCCGACGTAGCTGTTAATTCCAATATCCACCGCGACAAACAGAGCACAATGCAGAACAGACCACATGTAAGTTTGCATTACCACATAACTAACCAAGTCGATGTGTAATAAAGATTTCAATTACTACTTTTTTTGCCGCCAATTGGAGATCAGCTCTGTTTAATGTTTCCTGTGCTAATGCCATCGCTCGGAAGCGGAACGCAACCTTAAAGTCAAGGGGTACAGTTTAGGGACAGTAATACCGCGCTCTCGCAAGCCCAAATTGCAGCGCGTATTGTACTTAGTTGTCATTTATTAAACCTTTCAGGCAAACAAGAGAAGTGGCTACCGTTCATAACCAATTGCGGGCAGTCCAGTCAAAGATGCAGTTTCAGTAATAAGGTACAACTAGTACGACTTCAGAGATTTCTCAAAGGCACGGTGAGCGGAATGCAGTCGGAACGTTGAGAATGCTATGATATATAATCATGTCTTTGAAACCTAAGCTCAGATAAGAGCCGATTATACGACCGAACAATTTCGGTTCCGTCATCAGATTAGCTTCGGCACAGAACTACTGCGCTACGTTAGCTGCTACCGAGTATCCAGGCCCGGCAGTTCGCGTTCAGCCCGTGTGTGTACTTAATCAACTAAAATAAAACAAAAAAAGAAACAAATATCTGTGCGACTAATAAAAATGCGCCACAAGTTGTTTTATATACATATTTATTTTATTGTAATTATTTTTTGCTTAAAGCAAAAACTGCACTACTCTTCGAGATTCCAGCCGTGAGCATTGCATTGTACAAATAATGCTCGCGGCTCTTCCACACATAATCGTTTCTGCAATCCTGAAATTTTTCAGAGACATTTTCTGCCCCATCATACCACTGGCTCCGTAGTTTTGACTATGGTAAGTTAAACTTAACGAAAATTATTTTTAAAAAGTTTTACAGTTTGTGTATGTGGCGGAAAAAAAATCGAATGAATTATTCTTTTGCTGTTAGATCATTGGAAACAATTCTGAGACAAACAGATATTTGCTCAGTTTGCGTGATGTCTGAAGTCTCATCGACTATTATTGTAAAAAAAAGCTTCTTTTCTAATTTGGTCCATGATCTCAGATAAAACAGTAGTATCCACTAGTTCTAAAATTTTACTTTGATTATTATGATGCAGCCATCAGTAACCTGTTCTTAGCAACCACGATCTCAGTCTCGTCTTCTACTCGAGCTTTTAAAATCGCAGTGAAGTTAGAATTTGCCTCGTTGTCGTCACCTCTCATTGGCATAAAAGGGTATTAAACAGTTTCATTAATGTTGTTCGGTTGTCCAACATTTGTTTTAGGATTCATAACGCTTCGGTGCAATTAACATGGAAAGTTGCAGTAGAAGTTTTTTAGTTTTCGCTTAAGAGATACATATGTACACACATTATATATAACACACATTTCCAGAAATCGCACTTTTTAATTTTTTCACTCCTCTTCGGGCCGGAGCTGTGTTGCCCATCTCAAGCGTTGTATCCGAAGACGCTTGACCAGACTCATGTCGCCATACAGCCCGTAAAGTTCGTTGTTGAATCTTCTCCTCCAGATGCCATCAACGCAAACAGGACCTAAAATCGAATCGCGTATAACCGAAGCAAAAAACCGCTGTTCATGAATCGGAATTGAAAAACTGAAGTGCAATGTGAATAGGGCATTATTCAGTAGAAAAATTAGTTTTCATAACCGTCTTTCCCAATAGAAGCACACCTTTTGACTCTCTGGCAGCATCGTCATTGCTCTTAACATTTTTGCCTTATTAAAAATCTATCCATCGCTAAGTGGCACAAACACGTTTAATTTTCGATTTGTCTTTGTAAAGAGACACAGCCACAGTTAAAATCAGTCTAGGTTAAGAAGTGATTTGTGATCGTTTATCGATTATTGGCGACATCCTCAAATTTCAATTATGAAATTTTTACAGCACTGTGCAACTTTGAATAATTTTTTTTTTGTAATATGAAAAAAATATTTCTAAACACTACATAGTTTAAATGAATAAATATAATCAATTAATATTTTTTGAAACCATTTGCCGTGTGGATAATTACCCCACCCATAACATTTCTGGGTGGGTGTAACTACCCACCATACCCACATTATCTGCCGGGCCAGCGAGTACCCAAATGATCCCCCGACTTGAGCGACTTGAACCTGGAATGGGAAACATATCGCTTATCGTCTGGCGGCAGGGAAGTTAACTTATCGACATTCGACAACTGGGTGTTTAATATTGCCGAGTGTGCCGCCACGTACTTACCACGTACCATGTTCTCGCTATGATGCGCGAAGTTCCTATGGTGTGAAGGACGCGAACATACCAAGGGATCGAGTGATAATTCACAGCGTTGTTCTCAACGTGGTCAGGAACAACGCTTCAATTCGTCTAATGGGAGTACCAAATGTAGACGATAGAGAAAAAAGAAAAAAACAAAGATAAGCGCGACTTGAAACAACTGGTGGATAACGTAATGTGTTAACATTCCTTTATGACGACGATGGATGTTAAAGGCCCCAAAACTACGTTTGGGCAAATATGATTATCGGTGTAGGGCCGCGTTTGTGCACTTGCAGCGCCGCTTGCGCTAAGTCAATTCCATTTTGATATATTTGTGATTACTCAAAAGTTAATTTTTTATTTTATCTTTGTCTTAACAATGGAAATAACTTTTTATTTAAACTTTTTATTTGCAACTTCTATAAAATTACGCACTGAAATATCTATGAATAATTATAAAACGGTGTATATTATATATTAGCGGCACGCCCCGACTTCGCTAGAGTTGTATTCATAACTGAGCGCACTCACTGTCTTCGCAAACTTTCCGCTTAGTTTGAGAGCCTCACGTTCGCTTATTTCTACGTGCTACGATGGTAGATCTTGTTATGGTTCAGGTGAGATCGGTTGTCAGTGGGTTAGGGTGCGTCAGCAGTTTTCTTTGGTATCGAGTGCTGGAAGAGTTAATTATCTCCAGAACCGTCGCCATCTTGTGGTCTCTGTTCCGTGTGGTGGTGCAGCCGTACAACGGGGCGCCCGTTATTCTCCTGAATACCTTGTTTTGGCGTGCCAGCAAACTTCTAGTAATGAAAACGAGATTAGTGCTTGGCATCGAAAATGAAATAAAACCTTTCAAATACATTTGCCGGTACGAAGCGTGCACCACCTCCTCTAAGTTAATTGTACTATATCTACTTTTTTTCGCGCAAGTGCAAGCAATAAGTTGACAGTTTTATCGCAATGACTTGAACAAGCAAACAAATATTATTTTATATATATATAAATCTATTTAAATAAATAAAAAATAAGCAAAAAGTAAAATTTAAATAAAAAGTAAAATGTTAAGTAAAATATAATTACACTCGTGAATTAATTTAAAATTTAATAAAAGTATTTCCCATACCGGGAATCGAACCCGGGCCTTCTGGGTGAAAGCCAGATATCCTAGCCACTAGACCATATGGGACGTCAAAACACGATGCGCTAAACTAGTGTCTTAGATGTTATACTGCATGGGAAAATTTGCACTGCATTTGTTGTCTTGAGTCATAGAATCACCACACTGCAACATTTACTGTAATCAACTAACACGAAGTATACGAAATAATAAACAACAATTGCACGCAACACAGAAAACAAAATCAACGAGGGCAGCAAAACAAGAAAGAACAACAAGAAACAGCAAAGGTCCCACCGATAGTTTTTGAAAAAATCAAAACCGCGTCGCTTACTCCACCATTCGCCAATCAATGGGCAAAACGCATACGTCGGAAACTTACGATGAAAAGGAAAAAAAACAACAACAACGGCACGCAGCATAGAAAGAACAACAACGAGGGCAGCGACGCAGAAAAACAACATCAATTTTCGCATTGAAATTTATTGAAAAACGAAATCAAAGCGGCGCCATCTGCCGCCCGCTATACATCAAAGTTAGCGCTAGCTATCGAGTGGTGTAATTAAATTTTGGATGTGAATGATAGATATGTAGCTACTATATAGCAACACTTACGTATTCACGTCAAAAGAATTTTCATATCTGCTTGTATTGTACCAGATTAATATTCTTTTCGTTCATATAAATTGGTTATAGTGTTAGTACGTAGTACATATATATAAACATGCACAATCATTTTTATATATATTTATTAAATTTTAATCACATTGCATTGTTTTAATTACCTCGAAAACGAAAAAAACTGAAAACCTTAAAGCGCGCCGATCGTGAATCGGTATTAAAAGTTCCCATACCGGGAATCGAACCCGGGCCTTCCGGGTGAGAGCCGGATATCCTAACCACTAGACAATATGGGATTTATCAAAATTTAAACCAAGCAGGTATATGAAAGTAAAAGCTAAATTAAATAAAATGAAAATGAGATAATTATCTTTATTTCAACGACATTGTTAAAACGACATAAACACAAAACAAAAGATGTTGCATGAAGAAATCACAAACAAAGTCCGAAACCACGCAGCTGTTAAATAACGTCATAGGTTTGGAAAAGTGGTGGTTGGCTGTTGTGTATATCTAAACAGCCTTTTATGTGAGAGGAATGTAATTTTTATAATAATAGAAAGTATAAGAAATTAAAGAAAAAATATATAGAATGAAAATAAACAACTAAAAATAATGAAAAGCTTGACTCCCCGACGGGGAATTGAACCCCGGTCTCCCGCGTGACAGGCGGGGATACTAACCACTATACTATCGAGGACTGTTGTTGGGATGGTGTTAAATAACCAATATAAGCTAATTGCATACATTGCTGTATAAAAACTACCTACCACTTAATCGAGTGTTGGTCGATAGTCGTTTCTTCTTTTATTTATTTATTTTTTTATAGATTTTTATTTTATATTTTATAGATCTACAAGTAGCCTCGGCAAACCTAAATAGAAATAAATATAAAAGTAGTCCTCAAACAAAAATTTTTGTGCAATGTACTTTTTTGCACTAACCATACAGCCTGCAACGTCCATTCTTTCCCGTTGACAGTGTTGAATTAAAATTGACTAATTATAATTATATAATTATTATACATGATTTCTCTCTCTCTCTCCCTCACCTTCACTCACTATTTGTCACTTATATATCCCTAATTTCACTCTAAAAGATCGGGGTGAGCAGGTCAGGAAAACTGAAAGACTCTTTTCAAGACACTTTTGAGACTCTAATTTCGGCTTTATTATTGTCGTAGAGTTCTTGAGGCAACCTTCAAGCTAATTTCCATGCATATTCGAGTTTTCGAGACAACGAAAAGGGGTCTTTCGACAACCTTTTGTCAACCTTTTGTCATAAATTCGTGTTCAATTTCGTTGGTTGACTGTTTATTAATCTCTTCATCTGCTAGGTTTATATCGCCCGAGTTGTACTTCTTCAGCCATTTGCGATAATTCCTTCGATTTTTGAATTGCGGGGCAGGTATTTTGTAAGGCAAGAAATATGTGTATGTATATTATTGTCTTGAACCAATAACTTTTCCAAACAGTACTGAATTAAGAAATTGGTATCAGATTAAATGGGATATTGAAAAAATGCTCTATCGAAGTGACTGATAATTTTTAAAATATATTTGAAATACTGATATACCACTCTATATGGCTGCGAAATAGTCAAAATTAGCCTATAAGTCGGAGAAACACTACAATGGCCAAATTGGAGAATTACAGCGTAATTGTTCCACAATATCCAGCTTTGCCCTCTTCCTCTTTCTCTACAATGTATGGTGTAGCAAATTTAGGCTCAGGCCTTCTAAAAATGAGGTATACATTGCCCCTTTGTTTTTCAAAAATTTAATTATTCAAACTCTCTTAATGCTCTTATCGAATTTTCGCTAAAGCCAAAATGAGTGAATGAAACCTAAACTTTTTAGTAATGTAAAATTTAATTTCCGCTCAAACCACTCACATCCGGGAAAACACAAAAAACATAACAGCATCGTCAATTCTTGCCTCACTTCCCTCGACTAACAACCATCGCCTTGAATTTTCTTCTCCTACTTTTTTGCTCATTAATTCATTTCCATTTAATGCCAAAGTTATTTTTCGTTACAAATTGACAAGTCGTAAAGCAAAGCGCTGAGTGGGTTACCCATTTTCGATTTTATATTTCTACGCGCCACTTACCATACTTCGAATTATTCTTCATGTTGTCGTTATAGTCGCATTCCAAATCAAATAGATGGCGTCAATTGTGCAAGAAATTGTCTGCAAAAATCGTCAATCAGTCAGGCGCGAATTCTATATCAGCGACAGCTACAAGAATGAGTACCGTCATACAACGCTCTGAAGCAAGTTAACCAATGAGCCACCACCACGGCAGCTGCAACATCGATCACAAATTCAGCTTAGCAAAGTAACAACATTTTCTTTTACAAAAGAATATTTGACATCCGTGAAATGATTTTTAGATTGGCGTGTGCCATTTTGTTTACTATAGCCACTACAACGGTTAACGGTAGTTGGCACAGTTGCCCTTGTACCGTGCGGAACGAACAAAGGGAAACATTTCTTTAGACTTACAAAGCGTTGCATCGCGTCAAGTAAAAGTTTCATACTGTCTCGCCTTTTTTAGACTTCGGCCGGATGGGTTGTCATTCAGTTGTATGTTTTGGTTGTTGTTTGTATATTACCCTTCAGCTGCACTCGCCCCAATCGATTATTATTTTCTTTTTTTTTCGTTTATAAGAAATGCAACTCTGCGTTGACTTTCGGTAATAAAGTTGCACGATAACTTTGAAGTTTTATTTTGTCGTGCATACATTTTTTCATTTCCTTTTGTACTTGTTGGCCGGAAGTTGCAGCTGTGGACATTGTTAAAATAGTTTGCGCTTTGGTTGAGTGCCTGAAACTCTTCTTGTGAGTTTGAACGTTAACGAAGGAAACTAATTTGAACACAAGTGGTGAGATTTAGTAGTACACTCATATTGAAGTTATTCGGAGTACAACAAACCTGCAGGCTTACAAAGCGACTACTCTTAAACTCTTTAGATAAATAATTTTATTGTGATTTCATCTAACCTGCTTAACGGAAAAATGACTGCACCTGATCATAAAGCTGCTGAATAATAATAACCACCCTCATCTACCACTTTACGCCACCTCTTTAACTACTAACCGTTATTATGCTTGTCCGGCTCAAATGCGTCATTATAATTTCTTAAGTGCACGTGATGTTCGACGTGTAATACTCTAAAAATAAACTCACACATTTACAATCCTTGAATTTTTACAACAAACGCGCCGAAAAAGTATATGACAAAAAGTTTAAAGGAAATAAATAAGTTAATGAAAATGGATGAATATGGACACTGTTTGGCCAACATTACATTTTGTTGAAAAAAAAAAAAAAAAACTGTAGAAAGCAATGTACGCAAAAGCAAGGTAACGTTTTTCCGATAAACCCGCTTAAAGGCTAATTAAACTAATTCTGATACTACTAACAAATTAGCTGCTTCTGTACATTTCAAGACCCTTACTAACCCTAAGTCCCATGAATAAAACATTGGGATAGCGTCCACTTTTTTTTGCAGTTTCATTTTCTTTTCTTTAGAATGTTTTTGCCTTTGAAAGTTTTCTTACGCCTGAACCCTCACAAAGAGAAAGCTATTCAGGGTGAAATGGCAAACAACTTCCATTGAAATTCTATTAAGTCTTACATCACAAAACATTTTTCGGCTTCGCTTTTGTCGACAACATAAATAAATTAATATTTTGTTAGCTTGTAAATAAAAATTATTAAATAAAAATTTGTACTATACAAGGTAAAACGAAAAATGTTTGAAATAAGCTCGGCTCTTTTATAAGGATGACAAGATGGGCGGATGTTTCTGATGTCTCCTTTACGTTGGTGCTACAAACTTGCATAGCAAAGTTAAAACTCTACGCAAATAATGGTAAATATTTAAAATGCAAACAATGAACTACATTTGTATCTTTATTCTTCCAAGTAGGCTTGGACAGTAAACTGTGATTTTATCAAAATTAGTAACGCTACGCGCGTTATTGTAAAATGTTACACCGTTCGGAAAGTCAAAATTTAGAACGCAAAAAAGAAAAGTTGTAAAAAATGCGGTTTAAAATTTTTTAATAGAGCCAGTACCGGTACAAGAGAAATACCAGAAAAAAGTTAACATTCCGAGCACTATCATTACCACCGTCACCAGGAGGAAACTTCAAGTATTTATGACCAATTCCTTAACACAGTCGCTAAGTGCAGAGTATTCAATGTGTGAGCACCCCAAAAAAAAGCTAGGCGATACCAATGCGATCATGTTGGTCATGATTAAATTACTTGCCCATTTGAAGTGGCGAAATGGAAACTTGCCGTATGTTTGAGCAATGATGTTTACTTAATAGCGCAAATACATCCTTTGCTACTATCGCATAAATACCATGCTTGCAATCTTGGATTCACCGTTCTATTAGCTGTTATCAGAGCCGTAGCCAATGCTACTTTCGAATCGAAGAGGTATTTATGATTTTCAACAAATTTTTTGCCAGCTCGATCCTGGACAATCATCATATTCTTGCCGAGGACCGAAATAACGTATATTTCTTAACGTCCAAACTCTTTGCGGCCGAGCAGTCGCTTGTGAACACCGTTATGTAATAATCTAACTATTGGACATCGTTTAATGGATTAAATGCACATGTCTTTCGGTATTCACGTATCATACGTGCTATTTCCAAACTTGAAAGACCGTTTTTTGAATCTATATCAATGAGACATTCATTTTAATTTCAGCTTGACAATGCAGGACTAGATTAAGAAATAATTTCGTCTACAATAGCATCTATATTTGCGATTTATCTCGTGATACTCACACCTATAGCTGATTTCGCAACTTCATTTCTCTTTGATACAAGGGCACACTTTTCAATCTAAAATACGATTGCCTTTATTCTGGTCTGGCCATTGTACCGTTTTGGCTACGTTTCTGCTGTTAATCTTGGTTCTAGTGCTTCGTTGTGCTTAACTATTTTTATGTATGTATCATTGACGTTTTATTTTGTATTTATATAATATTATTATTTCGTATATAAAATGCAACAGAAATTAATAAAAAAAATTCTCCACCTACGTGATTCAAGTGTGCTAAAGCGTTTTTATTTCATTAACCAACCAAGTGTCATCAAACCAAAGGCCAACAAATACGCTGTCAAAGTGAAGGTAACTCGTGCCAAGTTGAGCTGAGGCCAAGCTTAATGAATCTGTTTATTCTGGCTAATTATATAAGACGCCCCAACGAACGAGGACCATGTTCACCATGAACTTTTGACTCTTCCACCTTTAAACCATTTTTTTTTTACTGCAGTTCAGCTCTGCTTAACGCGCGTCAATTTGACTCAACCCGATTTGCTTTTCCTGCCTCTTTCTTTTGGCGCAACGCTTCTGTTTTGCTTCCTGGCTTTCTCGCTTTTGCGAAATTAATGCCGCAAATTCTAATTAATTGCGCAGGTGTTGTTGTCTTGGATAAGCTTAATTGAATTTTTGGCTCAAAATAATACCGCGTAGGGCCACTGATGCAAAATAGTCTGAGTAAAATGAAGAAAAAGCAGAAAAAATTCGTATTCCTGAAATTAATTAGGCTAATTATGCAAGCGGAATTCGACTTGAATTGCCTGGCGCCACTTTGTTTTATCATATTTCAATGAGCAACTAATTATATATATTTTGTTCATGCATTCCTTTGACTGACTGTTTTCAACCAACGCCAGCCTCAGATTGAAAACAAAAAATGTTAACCGCATTTTTATTTTCATTTGACTTCTGATCATGATGCATCTGAGGTTTACTATATTATACTATTTGACCTTCTTAAAATGCGTGATCTATTAGTTAAGACCTCCATCATTCCGTTCAAGATAAATATACTCATATATCTGAACTCTATGAACGTCATCCGGGAGAAGTGCACATGAAATAAAAAAACGTTGACTTCAGCTATAAAGAATACTGAATATAAATATAAATAAATATCTATTAATCCAAGGAGATTCGGTTTGTAATTTCTTTATTTTGAATTCACCGATGAGTTCATATGGGAGCATATGATACAGTAAGCCAGGCCCAAAGCTGTGGTGAAAAATCAATTTGATATTTAACAAGATTAAATTGAATAAATCTCAAAATGTGTTAAAGATTGCCTAAGAAGGTTTTTCGGACAAGTGGGTTATTCATATTACTGATATGGATTTAATCACAAATTTCAATGCATTTCATTGCTATCACCGATTTTTATTGATTATCTAACGTTTTTGTACTTACGAGTATATTTCTTCCATTGTCGATGATTTCGTTTACGGATAACAATTTCGCAAAAAACTACTCGGGTTCCCAAATGTCGTTTAGCCTCTCCATAAAGATTATAGAAAGATACTGTTTTAGAAGATTTGTCCGACCAAGACACACGTGCACCTAAGGAGTCCTAAGATATCCCTCTGACCATTGCTTATGAGGAAAAATACACTTGGGATTTCAGGCCCTATCATGGCATGCAAGTATGAAGGTTATTCAATTCATCTTTCAACGTTGGTTACACCTTGATAGTGGGTTTTTATCAAATTGTTATGAACATTTTTAGAAACCCCGAAAATTGAATCTGTTCATTTGATCCGATTTTGTGAGTTCCATTCCAGTCTTATCATAAATTCGTTGTTCGTGACTTTGCTGTGCTAGTCGCAACTCTGCTCGAAAAGTTGTAGTCCTTTGTTATGCCATAAATTTAACAACCAAAAATGTAGTGGTAAAGGTGCGGCAGACAGACGTCTGCATTGAAGAAGCCTGTTGACAGTTGGCATTGTAAATTTATTACTATTTATTTGATATTTATTTGTCTTAATGCCACTAAAAAAATGAAAAACAATAAAGGCGAAAACGGTAATAATGCGCGAACAAGTCGTCAACGACAGCGACATCGGTGACAAAGGATAATGTTATGAGTGCCTGGCTTTGTATATGTAACTGTGAATATGTGTGTGTGCGCCTTGCACGTGTTAAGGCACACTTTGTGTAGGTTATGAATCATCGATGCTGTCAACAGTTTCATTTCCGAGTACGACCTCCTCGCTTGCAGTGCCAAATGCTACGAGTATTAAACTATGAAGTTCAATATTGAGTTAAAGTTAAAATATCACTAGCACACAAATACATGCTCACACAGCTATATGAATAAATAAATTTGGCAATAAGTTTGTCAATATATAAATTTATATAAGAATGGTTTCTTTATTTTTTTATTTTGTGTTTTATATGACATAATTTAGTTCGGCTTTCGCCTATTTTTACTTTTGCACGCATGGCGCTAAAAAATACGTTTCTTTTTATTCGTAACATTAAATAGAAATATTTACGACTTGACATGAAAATAAAAATAATAAACTACATGGTAATGACGCGAGCGAAAACGGTAAAATGTGTTAATGAGGCGTTAATTGGCGCATAAAGTCAGCGTGTGTGGTCCGATGTGTTAATAGGGGTTAAACTTGGTTGGCATGGAGTGGGTATATACTGGATCAATACAGGTGAAATTTGATCACAGCGTATATTCTTCTCAGTTTGGAGCTGAAGAGAATAACACGGCTTAGTGTATTGCAGGGGTTTACGGGTTTGTAAGTTTCACCAATGTTTGCTTATGTTCGTTCTTAACCTCTTTCAGAACGAGAAAGTCTACAAGTGTTACGTTTTCGCATAATCATTGCAAAAATACAGTGCGAATTCGGACTTTTTTGACTTTACTATTGTCAAAGAGTTCATGGCAGTTCAAAGTTTTGTTAAACGATGAATGATGGTTGAATCGTCCACTTTAAAGTTATCAAACTTTCGTTCTAATCAATAGCTGCTAAAGACTCGCCGAAGGCCACAAATTGCTCTCAGTAGTTTCCCCATAAACATTAATTACTTCCTGCTTATAGACCCCCGACAATCACTGCCAAGCGTTATTTCATTCATCAATACATCGGTGCTCAAAATGGTGTAAATTTACCGAAGTCTATTTAAACGAACTAATCGAACCGTTGTCTTAACGTTCGATACAGCCAAGTATTATACCATAAAATACAATAATTAATAGATATTGTATGTAATGAATGTAATGAAATAATTTATTGATGAAATTATATTTATTTTCATGATACTTATTCCTTGACATTAAACGCAGTAAATTGCATGATGCAATAGTATGATTAAAAGAAGAATGACGTCAGTATATTACTATTTGTATACTATAGTTTTATTGTATATATCTATTTTTATTTATTTATTTCTTTTCAAAAATCACTATTATTCAACTATCTGCAAGTTTAATAAACGAAAATCACTTTGAAATAAGCAGTGATGTAGAAAAACTTTATATTATAAATCATGGAGCTTTAAATATGGGGAAAGAATGAGTCATACGAAGTTAAGTTGGAAGTTGGGAGCAAACTATCACTTTAGTCAAACTATTCAAGTTCACTATTTTGCACCATATAAGTTAGTTCCAGAAGAACCTACCCACAGCCGGATACTGTGTCTGGTATTTCGACTAACAGCCCCTCATTGTGAGAGAGCTTGTCTTCAGAGCGCATGCCAGTTTAACCTACGAAACCATAAAATTTAGCCCGGATGAGGTGAGATTATGAAATAAATGATGAGTTGTGTTAAACTTTCTGCCAACAACTAAGTGTTTTAATATTTATGAGTTTTTACATTTATTGTCACAGTTTTTTCCGTTGTGTTGAATTATTATTAAGCATTTCTCACTTCCTTGCATTGCCCAAAAGTTGTTTATGGCCAACCGCAACATTTTAACGCATTTAATGCACTGGAAAAATGGTACCTATTTAGTTGTTACCATTAGAGATGATTTATTTTATTCAGTCAAAATACTACTACGATAAAAATTATGACATCACAAATTTGAATTATACAGTGAAATTTTTGAAGAGTACGTTTTCGCAAATGTGGCTGGCATAATAAATCACATGCAATAAAATGACAAACAAGTACATGAAACACTGACAAATTATTAAATTACAAGGACAAACAATTAAAACAAATAATCACGTGAACACAAGCACCAACACACACACATGAACAATGAAAATGATATTATTTATACGCACCTGTGTGCGGCAGACAAATGTGCCATCATTGAGAGCGGAAGACAGAGAACAGTGGTGCCAAACAGAACAGAGAAGCGTGCGGCAAAATGGCGGCTGAGACCGAATGTTGCTGTCAGTACAGTTTCGAAGTCATAAATTACCATAAATATGTAAACTTTAACTTGATGCAATGTATAAAGCGGAAACGGGGTACCCGGGGGTTGAGTGTCTCCTTGTTTGCGGCCCCATGTTTGCATCCCACAGTGCGGTAACGCTTTGGTTTGAAATGTCAGCTTAAAAACAAGAACAAGCAACCTGGCAAGCATGCAAGCAAACGCAACAACTACACTGGAGGTCTTTGTACCTAACCTGTGTATGGGTGTATATATGTCTATATCTTGTTTTCTTGTTATTGCTGTAAAGGTACGCATGTGGTGTGGTGTAACAATATGTGCACAGCCAGTCTGAGTTGGCCTCATAACTTGTTTCCACAAATTGTGAGTTTTCTTGTGAAAAGAGTCATTCTCATCCTTGTCGTTGTCCTCGACTTCCTCGTGGTCCTCGTCCTCGTTGTTGTCGGCATTGCCGTTGCCTTCATCAACATCATCGTTCTCTTCATGGACGTCTCAAGAGATTCCTAATTAAGTTGCATATTTATAGTTCGCTTAAAGTGTCATTGAATTTCATTTAGTGACAAATCGCCGTGGCTTGACTTTGAAGTACTGCTCAGCACCGAGGTTAGATATAGCTTTTTGTCAGAGAATTCTTAAGAAAGCCTATCAGAACCTAGCACTTCAGAGAATACTCGTAGTTACTGTTTCATATAGCGGAGACGCCACTTTCGAATATGCAGATTTTTTGTATGTGTACGCTTTATTCATCACCCTTAATATCATAATGGATATTCTCAAAATAGTACCACTAAAGTGTGATATAAGAGAGTTTTAAAAACTATTATCTGAACTTCACAGTATTAAACCAGTTTCTTTACTTGAAAGATTTGGGAACAGATAGATTTGGGGCCAAATCTTTTAAAAGTAAGGGTTATTTTTGACTTGCTCATAATTTCAAACTATTAAAAAAAGCAAAGTTAAGTTATTTATTTATTTACAAGCTTAACTCAATTGAATTTGGAGAGAGCAAGCAGCTATGGCTTCCAATTTCTTCTTTTATATTAAATTGTTCAGGTTGCAGGAGTTGATTAGGCAGGTCAACATTTATGGCATTGATTTTGATACGAGACGAAGATAGATTGGTTCCAAATTAATGGGTTCTAGTTATGGTTTTAGACACTTATCGAGTAGGTGTTTGATTGATCAACTAGTAGCACATATTAGAAGGGTGATCAATTTCCTTGCGTGGGTTAGATGGAAAAAAACTTTGACAAGATATACCATTCTGCAAATAATCTCATCTAACTCCAATAAATAAATATAGAAACAGGCTATAATAATTTTTGTAGAAACAACGCATTCCTGAGCCTGGAAGCCCTCTAATAGCACTGCAACCTTTCATTAGCAATAAAACTTTAGCAGCAAAAGTTTAAAATATCCCCCAGCTTAGAATGCATTCTACACTAACTGTTTGGTCTGCAAGATAGAAGAGAGGTTAACAACAATAAAATTGAAAACTTATCTTAATGAACTTCTTAAACTACCCCTTCCCTAAAAAATTGAACACACTAATTTTAACAATGCGAACTTATTCGAACATAACGAAATAATAGATGCATCATAATTAAAAGTTAAACTGTTCATTTTTTCAACTGCAATTGCATATTTTATGAATATAATTCGAATTAAGCCTAAATTGAATGTGTCATTGTTTTGTCGCCATTGCTGTAAATCTTAATTTTCTGCACATTAATTAATGCACTTTGCATGAGTGCGTTTGTTAAGTAATCGCATTACGGCATTTCGCAATGTTATGCTCCCATTTAATTATTATTAATTGCTATTTTGCATGTAATTTCATTAGAATCTCGCACTGAGCTCATTTGCATTCTTCATTTGTGAGGTCCAAAATGAAGTTCAAATCGCCCACCTATGTGAGTTCATTAACTTCTGATTTACTCGGAATAGAATTGTTTTTGTTATTATTACAAAGTTATTTTATAATTTTATGCGTGTGCCGCTTTGCATTTCATTAACATAGATGAAGGTTTGTTGGGTTGTTTGCTTGTTGCCAAATATTTCGTTAATATTCGTCTCCAGTAGAAAGAGAAGTTAACAAGAACAACATTTTTCGGTTTAAACTTTGCATTCAAGATTTTTTTAAAGATTTTTGGGTACTCATCGTACGAAACGTGAACATGATATATGCCCATCAAGATAAAATAATAGCAACAAAGTTAAAAGGCAGAAAACAAGGCAGTAAAAGCCGGTAAAAAGCGTTCTCGGCGGGTCTGTTGTGTGAAACGAACTGGTTTGTTTGCTTGGCTTTAACGCTTGGCTGAGACGTGGAAAGTTTTCGAACCAATCGAGACATGTCAGCATTTGTATTGGCGGACTGGAAGTGAAGAAAGCCAGTTATAACAAGCAGCAAAGTTGAAGCGTGAAGAGACTGTCGAATTAAAAAAGTAGTTTATCATGCTGAACTTGATTTTGCTTTGTATTATTACAATTATCTACTGCTAGAATTTTACCACCAAGTATTGCATAATCATGTCATAATGACGAATCTCAGTGTCAAATTTGAGTTCATATTGAGTTCGGGTCTTCAGCTCCATTACAAAGAGTAATTTAGTATTTAATTTAATTTTGCTCAGAATAGCCTGGTTATCTAATATCTTACTACCAGTGCAATTTTGCATAAATCACAAAGTTTCGTGATTAACTATAGTCAAAAATATACTGCAAGTATAACCATAATAAAACTCTAACTTTGGCATCTTTAGTCTGTTTGGGTACCATCCTTTGTGATTCAACCCTAATGGATTGTATATATGGCTCAACTTAAAACTTTGTTATTTACACCAATTCTTAAGACACTCAGTACGAGATGCATTGCTTCTATAAATTCCAACAATTTGTTGGGTAGTAGTAGAGATCAGTAACTAGAAGCTGTACCTAAAATTAGATTACATGAAATGTAAAATTTTTGTGCTCGTATTGAGGAAAATAAAGCTAAAAATCAGATACCCAGATTATATACTACCATACAATAACACAAAACTCCATTATTATACTGATGATGGTAGTATAGACTCTGTATTATCCCATTATACTGCATATAAGAATAATGCATATATATATATTTTTTTTTACACCTTTTCATATATTGTACTAAGAAGCAATTAAGCAAAACGAATCTTACATCATACACTCGTATACACCAATTGAGATGAAATTACCACACTAAAAATTGAAGAGAGGCTAGTCATAAAATAAAAAATTTAATAACCCTCTGATCAATAATTTGGAAAACAGAACGTTATATCGCTAAAGACAGGTTGGTAGAGCAACAGACCTTTGTCATGAAGAATGTACTGCTAATATAAGGAAGGAAACCCCTTGTTTTGTTTTCTTGTTCACTCCACTAGGGAGCACAGGACCTCCCACCAGTCTCTTCAAGGAATAACAATGCCACATATTGTAAGTTGGAGGCATCGACCCATGACCATAAATCAAGCATACAGTGTGGTTTAAACCGCGGCCTCTGCGGCCCCATAAAGTTTATATACTATTTATCAGCTCGCCCAGATGAGCTGTTATAGCCATACCCTCCACCTGTCTGTATTACGCTAACTAGGTAAAAAATTAATTATTCACACGAAATCTTTTTTTTAATAGGCCACTTTTGATAGTACACATTTATGCTAAACTTCTTCCCAATTACCGAAACAATCTTTGATGTGAAGGTACCCTACACTATTGTGGTTATTATTTTTTTGTTTGATGTTCCGAGTTTTGTTTGTTTTGTTCCGAGTTCTATGGCTCTTTCTTTAGTTTTGCCACTTAAAATAAGAATTCAATTAATTTTCACACAATTCAATATTCAACCTTAAATTCATAATGAGCAAAAACTTTGGAACCTCCAAATTATTACAAAAAAGGAGCGAAACTGCACTTTGTTCGCATGAAATCAATCAATTTAAAACTCACAAAAAAGTGAGCAATTTATTGTTTTTATTTATTCATTTAATTGTTTTTATTTCATTTTATTTGAAATGCTAATGTTTAAAAGCGTTAATTGCCGCCGCGACGATATCGCAGCCGCAATTCAGCAGTTAGCTTTGATGAACGTGAACGGTCTACGATATCGCCGGCAGAACCGGCGCTATGACATTAAACAATGACAATGACTGCCGACGTTGCCCTGAAAAAAAATAATAAGAAAAATTGGCAGAAAGAATCAGAAAGAAAATGGAACAGTCAAGCAGGCAGAGTGAGAGAAAGAGAGAGAGAGAGAGAAGGTGAAGCGGCACACGCCATTGTTAAGAACCAGTTTCAACACAGCTGCTCCGAGGCATTGCTGTTCTTCGATGTATAACAGCAAAGCCCAAATGGAAAACTTTTGTGGGTGAGCCACGGATTTCTGTAAAGCACTTCTTATTTTGCATAGTGAAATCGTTTTATTGATAAATATCACGTATGATCTACATCTGTTCTGTAATTTAGAATTACGAGTTTCACCTGTAATTAATTGTATGAGGGGTATAATCTATACTCGAAATTAATGAATGAGTCGTGAAACAAGGAAATAAAAAATATAATCACAATGTTTATGTTATTGCAAACGTATCACATTATATTATATAATTGCGAGCTAATTTCAATGTCCATAAAATTGCAGGCACTCAAGAAAAAAGTCGTTGGAATTACGTTCAGAATCACCAGCATAATTTTTGAAGAAGTGTAGGAGACCTGAAACTGCCTCTTAAGAAATCTTCACAAGTTTCAGAGTCTGTTATTGACTTTAGGGTACAAACTTCAAATAGTTATTTTGCTTTTAAATCTTTTTTGAATTTAAATTTGGA
Organism: Cacoxenus indagator; assembly: GCA_035041755.1. Lineage (NCBI taxonomy): Eukaryota > Metazoa > Arthropoda > Insecta > Diptera > Drosophilidae > Cacoxenus > Cacoxenus indagator. Next base: position 2,054,022 of record JAWNKX010000240.1, read on the forward strand.
TGTATAAACAAAAGTTTTAAGAAATGGTCCGGTAAACAAACACACACACAAATTCAGCGAAAAGAGCGAACAAAAAAATTTGTTATTTTAATTTTGTTTATAAGCCGCGCTTCGCTTGTTATTGTCATTATTGTTGATTGGGGTCTGATTTAAAAATAAAAAATAAAAACTCCGAACTGAATCATATAAAAGCGCACTCAACGCCGAACTTGAAATCAGTTTCCGAGCCGAAGTCACAGCAAAAACTTGAGTAAAAATGAAGTCCGCATTCGCACTAGTTTTCATCGCTTTGATCGTCTTTGTAGCGGCTGATGTAAGTTCTTGACAATTAAACCGTGGTAGATAATTCTAGCAATGACTTTATCATCAACAACAAATCTGTTGCCATTTTACAGCCTATCCAACTGAGCGATGAGCAAAAGGAGAAGGCACGCGCCCACGCAGCTGTTTGCATTGAACGGGAGGGCGTCACTAAGGAACAGGCGCAAGCCTTGCGTCAAGGCGACTTTTCCAACGTCGATGGCAAAGTGAAATGCTTCGCGAACTGTTTCCTGGAGCAGTCTGGACTCTTTGTTGATGGTCAAGTACAGGAGAAGGTTGTCACCGAGAAGCTGGGTGCCATTGTCGGTGAGGAAGCCGTTAAGGAAGTGCAGACCAAGTGTAACGGCTTGAAGGGCGCTGATAAGTGCGACACCGCCTTCCAACTGTACCAGTGCTACTATCAGCAGAAGGCCGCTTTGTAATTGTGGCCACGTTAGTGATAATGCAGCGAAAAGTATTACAAATGTCTCGAATTCGGTTTTTTGTATTTGAGGTTGATTTCGGTCTTGAATAAACTAGAAATTTGTTAAAAGAGTTTTTGAGTGTCCTTCAATGTTTCCCCCATAACGGTATCGCACAATTTTTTTTCTCGTTAAAGCATAGTGTGGGAAAAATAAGATCGCGAATTGCATTACAAAAGGGATCAGATCCAGATCACCAGTTCATCATTAAAAGAATAAAACGCACTGAATTTTAACCTTCCTTATCACTTGGTACTTAAGAAAAGAAATATAACTCATTATTAATAAAAATAACAGTTTGCGCAGCATTGGTTTAACCCTTGTGTACACACAGATGTCGGCTTAGCCCAGCACTACAGTCTCAAAACGACTGGGCACTGGATTAACCGAAGTTGAACTCCCCTTTTGTTGCAGTTTTGTTTGCACTTCCAATTAAAAGCTGCGTTTTCACTTGCGTTCTCTGACTGCGCATATCCTGGCAACAGCCTTATTTTACTGTTGTCGTTGTTATTGTTGTTGCCGTTTGGTTGTATAACCTTCTGCATTTTTAAGTGCATTTTGATTGAGTCCTGTTGACATTTCGATTGTAAACTGTTTGGTTTTCATTAGCGTCGGTATTGTGTTGACTTTGAATTCGCCGTCGACATCCTCGTCATCGGCGTCTCCTTTTCTTTGACAAACTTTTGTCTTGTGCAGTGAAAATCCTTTTTCCAGCTTCCCCGTTTTGTTTGTTTGGTTGTTTAAAACGAACTTTGAGTTTATCGAGTGGAAATTTAACATGACGAAGTATTTTGTTTCGTTTTGTACTTCAGTAATTTTTAATGAGCGTAACTTGTTCAAATCGAGCATTTTCTTTCGCTTGTTGTATTTCTAAATGGTATGGCAGTTTCGTGGCATACAATTTTAATGGAATTTATATCGTTGGACGAAATTGTAGTAAAAGGTAGTAGAAGCTAAGATTGAAGACACGTTTGATTAAAAGGAATCATAATATTTCTCAGAAAACATTTATTAACTCAAGAGTGACATGGAATAAAATCATCGTTGAGCCTCGTAGCGTGCTTACCAAATAACCAATCCCATGTGAAGATAATTTCGACGTTTTTGAAGCTTGCAACTCCTTTCTCGATTTTAAAGCAAAATTTCCAGTTATCATAAACCGAAAATAACATCTTGCTAATGAACTGAGACATTTTTAGCATACACTTAACACATGTACAAACAAAAAGAAAGTCCGGAAAAAACTTATAAAATTCGAATGAAAGCAACTTGAACTGGCTAAACCAAATATGTCAAAATTGAAAGACGGCATAATAAATATTCCAGCCCCATGAGAAAAGGGAGTAAGAGAATCAGTCGTACAGACAAGCCAGCCGGCGTTGGAGGAGCAGAAAATGCCATAAATTACTAATGCACTTAAAACCTAAACGAAATTGTCATTTTACCGACTTCATTCAGAGCTCCAAAGATCTGAAATGAGATGTGAACAACGGGAGAAAAGAGCAAGGACTGACATGGTCTGAAAAGCCATGAAAAACTTTAAATTGTTATCGAACACAATTGTTGCCAATTTTCATTTGCTGTGGCGTAGACAGAAGAGGGTAAGAGTGAGCAGAAGACAGGTTGAGTTTTGAGAGTTGTTTGTGATGAAGTTGGAGTGGTGGGTCAAATAGGTGAGAACTAAATACAACGTATGCAAATCGAATTTGAGTGGCCAAGCTATGAAACTCTCTCTCTCTCTCTCTCTCTCTGTGTCTGGATGTATGAATGGGTGTATTCGAGGAAGTTTTCCATAACAAAGAAATCCCAAAGGAATTTCCATAGCTAAATGAGAAAGTTTTTTTCGTTTGGCAATGTTGCAAAACGACGGGGAAGAAAACTGTCCAAAATATTAATAGAAGTGCTGTCACTTGCCTGCCAATGTTTGCACTGCACCAGGGGAGCCGAGCAGCGAATTTAAGTATGCACGCTTTAAAAGCCAAAATCCAATTAACAAATCATTAAACTTTTATTAAATATGTGGTGGTCAAAATCACACGCACATATTGTAAATAAAGAGCTGATGCTTCCGCGTGGTTGTTTTTGATACTTCGGTTCTGCTATAGTCTGTACTTTCTTCGGTTTCCTCAATTTGTTTTCCTTTTTTATTTTTATTTAGAATTTTTTTTTTCAGTATATATCAGAAGCAGCTTATGCAAACACATCCGCGTTCATTTGCCGCACTGAACGCAAGCGGATGGACGAACGAAGAGACATTCAATGGGAAACGAGCAGACGGTCTGCGAACTGTCATTTCTGTTGATTCGTTTCGCACGCAAAAGCATTTTGAGTGCGAAAATTGCTTTTGGGATTTGTTTGGTTGCATGCATACATCAGAATGTATGTACTCGTATGTCTCTGCGAGTTTCTGTACGAGTATTTGTTGGAAAATACTGTATGGGGTAGGCTGGTAGTTCATCGAGTGCATTGCCACAAAACCAGGTTGAAGGTGTGCTCGGTTGTACAATATGTAAGTAAGTGAACTCTTTGGTCACATTCGCGGCTGAAATTGCGATTTCCCTATGGCAGCTGAAATCGCGTGCGTTTTTGCTGCCTTCAATACGAGTATTAGAAGAAACATATAAGCTGGCTGTGATTAAAATGGCTCACTTGTTTCTTTACTTGGCTGTGGCTCCTTCTTTTTTAAATCACTTGGGTTCATAAAAAAAGAGATATGTTTGAAGTGGGTAAAATATAGTCAAATACTCACTTAAGATCTCAAATCAATACGAAATTGGTTTCGCTTTAGATTACTTAACCGAACGTTAGCGCAAACAATTTTTTTGAAAACAATCCGACCCTAATCCCGATTCAAAAAATTAGTTTACAGAAAAATTATCTTCCGCCAAGAAACTTTAAAAACATTATTTACTTATGCTTTCTTTCAGATGACAGTCCTTTAATAATTTCCTGACGTTTTATTTAAAGTTCCTATTGTATAATCTTTAGTATGACTACGACTTCGCGAATGCCGTTTTTCCACATGTTTACATATGATAACTCTGGACTGAAACAGTCCACTTGTGAAATGGAATGACATGAAACTTGCTAAAAAATGGCAGATGCATACTGCGGAGCGTAGAGCCAGTCTTATTTGTTTTTAATTCACTTAAACTAACGTGTGCACGACGACGGAACCCACAAGAGATCATCACCACCAGAGCTAGAACCTCGAAGAGTATGGTAGATAGCAATTGTCAAAATGTTTGTGTTGATGAGATGGAGTTGCTTAGCTTAGCTCGGTAGTAGGCAAAACAGGATTTTTTTTTTGTTTAGTTTGTTTTCGTCTTTTGTCACTTGGCAAATATGGTTGAAAACTTGTAAAGTTCTGCTGCTCCTTACTTGTTAAATATGCATTTTTAATTGGTTTTAGCGCATGTTGTTTGAATATGGGCAAGTTGTGGCAGCATAAAACTTGAAAAACGTACATGCGAGTATGCATTCAGTAAACATTTGCACAAAAGAAACTTCAGAGACGAATGCGAAAATTACAATTGTCAAATGAGCAATACGAGTACAGCAGCATCAGTAACAAGGTAACAAAGTCATTAACTTAATGGAGGAACACAATATGTGTGTATTGAAAGATCTAGTTGCAACATCAAAGGCGATTGTTATCAAGCCAACCAAGCAACCACACAAAGTCAAAGACAAAATCAGACGCAAAACCCAAAACCAAATTGTGGTCCACAACAAATTGAATTACATTAATGTGGCAAGGCGGAAGTTAAAAGAGAAGAAGGCGACGGCGCTACCATTGTACCATTGTATTTCACATGACAAAAAAAACATTCACTCAGTCAGTCAATCGTGGTCTTGTGTACGTGTGGGGTAGCCTTTTCTGTTAACCTCTATAATGTACTAGTTGGCTTCTTGTCTAATACACAAGAGTGTGTAAGGTCTGAAGGTTTTTTTCTGACAGCCTTTCAAAGAATCAGGCCCCTTGCCACAAATAAACCAAAGAATCATGCCATGAATGGCACGCTCTCATTGCAATAGTTTTGTAAGCGAAACTGACAAACGGAAGTGACAAAATGAATTATACAAACCAGCGTCCTTCTTCTTTTAATTTTTTTTGTTTGTTTCTTTGTTTGTTTTGTCTTTGGACTTCGACTTGCTGTTTGTCTCAAGCAAAACTAATATGATTGTCTTCGTCGCAGTCGGTGAGCAAACAAGCGAACGAGCAAGCGAGTGAGCATTTTCAATTTCGTGCTACAACTCGAGCGGAAATGACAAAGTCAGTTGTCGCAGCAGTGGGACTGGACGGAAATGGTGGTGCTTTGAAAGTAAGAACTCATCTGGGCGACATCCTGTTTGACAGCGGTGTTGGCCGCGTCAACGCTGCTAAGTCAGCAGCAGCATACAGCCCATGAGTAAGTAAGTATTCACTGTATGTCACTTTTAGGCGCTTTGATAGTTTGTTTTTTCCGGTTATGGCCGATAGCATTTTGTCTGCCTATTGTCTAGCCAATTTTAGAAGAGATTTTTTTTTTGGATATCTATCTTATTTGATTGGGTTTTAGGGTCTGGCGGTGTTACTGACTGAAAACAGCTTGATAAAGGAAATACTCTTTAATACACAAAGAACTAAATTTATATTATATCAATTTTATAATGCAGGTGATTTAAGTGAAGACTGGTCATTGTACGAGTACAATAGGCAAAACAAGTGCAACGCCGTGTTATCTAAAAAATACAATATCTATATTTGTAGCGATTAATTTCCGATTCTTTTAAACATGTGCGCCAATTAATTTTTCATCTACAATTCTCGTATGCCATTGATTAAACTATATTTCAAATTCAAACCGAATTCAAATCGATATTCAATATATTCTATAGAATATGGTTTTGCTTGCCTGCGTGCTCTATTGTCTGCAATGTTGCCATTCAATGGAATAATCGAAACAGATCAAAACAATTTTGTGCGATTTCGATAATTGCATTTTAATTACTGCACAATTTTAGTCTTTTTCATGCGATCTTTTGTTTAACCATAACAAATGAACAAACAAATAGCAAAAAATGTTATTTATGTAAATAAATAACGAAATAGCTATATTTATCGAAATTATTCAAAATGAAAAAAAAGAAAGAGAAAATAATGCGTCAACTGGCGTTTTGTGCGCACTCGTGCGTAGTCGCATTGAACTTCAGGGCGATGATTGGGATTGGCACGATGGAGTTAATGTGGCCGATACATTCCTTGTATTCACATTTAGATTTATCTAATATATGCAGCCCCATATGGCTAGTAAGTAAGGAATAGAACGTCATAATGTTTGAAAGGCAAACCTGTCTATTATTTTAATCCAACTACCTCCATTTTTCCTAAATTGATTGTTCTGCGGACGAGTATCTCTGTTAAACTATTCACGCGTACACTTTGGTCATGATGACTTAATTAATGAATACAATTAATTTATTGAACACTGAGCCTACCTCAAAATCCACACAGTGTCACTCATTCGACTCAAAATCAACATCAACCACTGTCACTCTCAAATCTACCCAAAACCCTTCTTATTTGGAACTCCTCCTTTCGACGAGTTCTCAAGGTGTATTCGTAATTTTTCAAAACATAAATATTATCGCTATTTTCATTATTTTCACAGCTGCTTGCATTGCTTTGACTTGATAATTAATATACAGATTGAAATAATATTTTCTATAAACTTTAAGTGAGAGTGGCAAAGTGCAAGTCGAAGGAGGAAATGATTGTGTTGGTTATAGGAATGACTAGATGTGCATAAAATTAAAACGTGTAGAAAAATGAATCGGCTTTGATATAGAATATATAATATATATTATTATACGTAAGAGCAATTGCACAAATTACTGCAATTAAAATTAGTTTAAAATAGCGAATCCATAATTAGTGCTTTGAATTTTGGTGCTATAAAAGGTGCATGATTTGGGGGACGATAAAATTAGTTTAGGAAAACATTTTTGCGCACGGTGTCAGTCAATTCATCACATTTTCGGGAGAACCTGCAAGCTTTCAAGCAGCAGCAAAATAACGGGATCAAAGCCGAACAACAAAAAAATCTCCATGTCGCCAATGAAACTCTTTCATTTCAGTCTGCTAAGTAACTTCGAGTAGGTAACAGTACGATACAGTGTTCTTGTCGTTGTCTGTATGAGCATTTGGGCCAGCTCAGGTATGATGAGACAGTTGAGGATATTTTTAGAACACAAGTTAAGAACGTTATGCAAAGCAGATTATAGATTAAAGAGTGAATGAATCTGAATGACTAAAGGTGATGTAACCATCTGAAGGTAATCAAGACTGAGCAACACATACGCAAGTCTCTCTATCATGCAGGCACCGCATTTGATAACATCGTGTTTAATACTGGTGACGAATGAGATCAAGGCAAATACTAATAGCAGTAATAGGCTAACTCTTCTAGCCCCCATAAGATACATAGAGCAACTGTAAGCTATTATCTAAATTATTTGTATTTTCTCCTTTTTTTGATGCTAGAGCCGAAGTTAAATACATTTCATTGCCACACGATTACTAGTTTGTATAGCTTCCACACAAACAATCGGTTTAATTCTAAATAATATCAGAAAGAAGAGTATAAGATTATTGGATGAAAACAAATCTCTCATAACTTATCACACTCAGTGCTTCGTCGGTTATTACACAATTTTTTTACGTCAAAAAGTCGGTGAAGCGAAATATTTGAATTCAGAGATGAATTCAATGCTTTCCCAGCATAAATTAAAAATTATAATAATTGCCTTATTATAATATATTGGCAATTAAATTCAAACCACCATACAGTCAGAACGAAATTTGATAGTCAGAATGAGGTGGAAAATTTGTGTTAATTGCTTAATTAGCCCAATTAAAAAGTATTTAAGCTATTTATTTTTATCTATTTGAGGCGATGCATAAGTTGATAAAAAAAATCAGTAAACTGCCAAGCAAAGGCCCGGCCCACTTTATCATTTTGTCTCATACTTTATTTCTTCGCGGTAAATGCATCCATAAGTCGGCATGCATCTAAGGTTGAAAGCGATATATTTTTTGACATTCCTGTTTCACTAACAAACAAGCTCGAATTGCCGAAGCATCACAACCTTCAAGCAATCCTGCATAAATGAGTGAAAGCTGACAAGTAATTACTGATGGCAACGACAAGTACAACACGAATCCTTTGCAGAGCATGAAGTACTAATGCGCGTGTGTGTACAAGAAAATTATATAATATTGAACGACGATAACGAAATATCTGTATAATCGATTGAACAACCATCAGCATAAGATTTAGAAAATTCATTTGAATTGCGGCAATACCAAGATTGCCGATAATTTGGCGTTGCAATCTGTTGTTACCAAAAGGTGAAAATGTAAGTTTTGTTTTCAAGCAAAAACAAATTGAGTTTTCGTTTGCAATTCTAATATGAATATTTACAAGAACTATCAGTAAAATTTCGTCGTGGTTGTAGTTCTCGCCTACTTCTCTCACACACAAGCAGAGGCTATTTTGTTTTAATGGCATTACAACGGCACATTTCCGGTTATTTGCTTGCTCACTTCCGACAAAAAGCATTTAATCAGTTTAATCAACTTATTTGCTACATGTATTAATGCGTTTATAATCAGCGTTGTTGGCCGCGTGAAAGCGCAACACACGGGCTCAGTCTCATAATACCCCATAATGCATAATTATGCAGCGTTGCCATGTCCGTGAAGCCGCTTTACAGCACTGGTTGGCCGTAAGCCAATTGTTGGCCAGCGCGTGACCTAGTTAAGCACCAATACTGCTGCTAAGACCACCCGACGAGCTTGAGCACGTGTATTGGCACTGTAACCCGGGACGGGCTCTATAACTGCGGCATATGATGAAGCGGTGCAAAGAGCTGCAACAAAACGGCAAAAATCATTATCAACGACTTAAAACCGTTTCAGGTTGTAATAGCGCCGAAGGCAAATTTCATTATTCGCTGCGCCATTGTTGTGCATTTTATATTAATTATTCATGACCACTAATTAATTAATAACAATTTGGCGTTTCAAAATGTTCCTGCAGCAGCTGTGCATTTGCAAGTGACAGTTAATGTCTATGTGTATGTGTATGTGTGTGTGTGTGTGTGTGTGTATTATTATTTATCATTCATCATGATTATTTTTGCACTCTGAGCATTTATTGATTAAAATTATAATGAGAACAATGATAACAACAACAATAATAGCAATTACAACATAAAAGATAACAAAAACACTACAATGTGAACAGCGGACATGAGCGAATAGAATAGGCAGATGCTGATCATGGCTCATACAGGGTGTAAAATACAAATGAATTAGGGAATAAAGTGAAAATCAAAGATACAAAAAGAGCAGTATACAAAATGTGCACAATTAGATAATATAGAAGGAGTCATCACTAATATTTACACAACACTTGTCCCGCTTCTTGAAGTTTTCAAGAATAACCCGAGTCACGAGATTAAAAACGCACGCATGCAATCAAAAATGAGTTTCCATTATATTAATATAAGTTGGACTATATAATCAATTAATATTTATCTAATAAATCAATCTATATTAGGCGTGCGCCGGAAGGGAATACACTTTTGGTATTGTAAATAAAGTGTAACACAAATAACATTTTTTAATATTTAGTGCAAATTATCTTAGTTAACATTAAAGTAAGTAACTGAAATTTCGTTTAAAGTTGTATACTCGTATATGCAATAGTGGATAATGGTGTTTTAGGGCACCTTTCTCAAAATTATTGGTACAAATTTCTCAGATTTAAAAAAAATATGGAAACATTAATCATACCAAGTGTGTGCAACCTCATTTACATCAGAAGCAATTATTGCTTATAGTGCACTAAAAATCTCTAAAAATTTGTCGCTGCACGTAATTGGAAGCGGGCCTGATAGACGTAAAGACATCCGTCGATATGGCGCCTTGTGTGAAATCGATAACGTGTGTGATTGCATTGTCACATCGGCTTAAAAGGTAATTCAATTAAGCCCAATTGGTTTAACTTGGTCGAAGTGCACGTTGCGCTGCAGCCATATCACCCATAACAATGCATATTCAATGTGTTTGCTTTTTAAATATGAGCATTTTTTTTCAGGGCATTGCTTTTTTGCACTAAAACGGTTTGTGCAATTAACGCAAACTGAATTTCGTTAAAATTGTTTTTCAATTAAGTGGCACAGTGTGATTACTTCAGTGAACATGAACGTTTATGGCGTGTTTAAGTGCATATTTGATGGTATTTTTATGCAATTTTTTTATTATACGGACTGCACTCAAATGATGCTAAAAGTTTATCGTGCTTTAAGTATTGTAGTAGGCAAGTACAGTTTGACATAGAAGTGAAATTGCGTGACACAGAGAGCTATTGTAATTGGGCTGTGTTCATAAGTACTAATTGGACAATAATAGTGTATGGCTCAAATGTTGCGTAACATTCGTTAAATGGCTTATGGACTGTGACAAGGATTTTGACCGACTGCCTAGTGGCTGTTAAATATGTAAAGTCTAAATACGGCACTCCAGTTGTTCTGCGACATCTACTCTTTGTTTTTTCTGCAAACGTCATAGTTTCTCAGGATTGTCTACGAAGCAGCGGTCAACCGTACCCAGTGAATTGCAGATCGACAATTGATCTATTTTTGCAGTTCAGTTGGATTTTTGCAGTTGGATGATGACATTTGACATTTATCGCTATTCTTACAGTTGAGATCCTTTAAGATCCTTAAGGCGCTGGCACATGACGACCTGGTTAGCAATTCGATGTCCAAATCTTTACATAAATACTGACTCAAGGCATATGTAAAACGAATGACACTACATTGAGAGCAGTAAATCTTTCTATCAATATTTTCCAGTCTTTGACAAACTCTGTAAAAACATCACACTTCGCTTAGGGGCACGTTGGCGTTCCCTTGTATATTGTCGGCGAATGTATTGTAGATAATTGGCTTTGGTTTGTAAGACGTTGATATTGTAAGACAAGTAGAACGCAATTTTTTAATGCTACCAGTTTTGTGGCTCTTATGAGAAAATTTTAGCGACTGTTCCTTACAAGCCTTCTCTGAGGGTAAAGTTAAGCCAACACTTCAAATCAGATATAGTTAAATGAAACCACAACGAAAAATGCTATATAATAGTAAAAAAAGGGAGCGGGAATTAACAGGCAATTGGGCGATAAATCAATATGTCATGATTAAAAATTTGTAAACTTGTGCAATAGACTATAGTACGATTCATGCATTTTGGTATCATCGCACTATTCCACTAACACAAAATGATACTCAGTACTCCAATGGGTTTACAAGTAGTCGTGAAACACTACTTTATAAGTTGTGTAGGAAACTACCACTGGTGGATACTAAAAAGAAGAGGAATCCACACATATAATCAACCTTTGCAGCTTTATCAGCTTTAGTTCATCAAGCCATCAAATTGTCAGGTTACGACCTCTCTTAAATTTTATTTGCCTTATATTTTACGGAAGTCATCAGGTATCTCAAGATGAAAATCTGGCTGCTCGAGTATTCTAGAACCTTAGAAATAATAAAGCTCTGCAATATTGCGTTTCGAAACAGTTTTTATATTATTATTATTATTTTTTTTTATGAGACGGTCAAACAAAAAACCAATGAGCACAACCAAGTTCAAGTCAATCACATTACTCCTATCCAAATTTTAAATTTACTACCACTTATGCTGAAGCCAATGTAAGCTTGGCATTCTCATAGCACTCGTACAATTTGTAGGCGGTCTCACAGTTGTTTTCACCACTCAAAGTGTTGCACTTCTCAACGACTGTGCGTGTCTTCTCCTCACCAATGATGCTGCCAAGCTTCCCGAGCACCACGCTCTCCTGCACAACACCTCCCTTGAGGGCGCCAACCTTCTCAAAGAAACAGTTTGCAAAGCACTTCATTTTATCGCTTGGTTCAGCGAAGTTCCTAGCCTTGATCTTTGCGGTTTCCTCTTCACTGAGATCCAACTCCTTGGCGCAGGCTTCGCCATATTTCTTGGCTTGAGCTTTTTGTTCCATATTCAACTCCAACGACTGATGGGGCAAGTACAATTTTATACATCGAATATTTAGAGTTCTACTCCCAAATCAACTTACATTTGCAGCAGCGACAGCCAGAAGTGAAAGACAGGTGAAGGCAATGAAAGCTTTCATATTGCAAAGACTTGAATTTATTGGTGATATTCACTTGTGTAAAACTGAAATCGTAATGTAAGTCAACGAGAATTTGATGCTCTTTTTATAGGCGGCGTTTGCTTTTTGGACCTTTTATTATTTTTGGCAATATATACGGGGCAAATGAATATTGAAGTACTCTACAAAGGCGACCCCAGGTACCAAACCTACTAAGTACCAAATCTCGCCGGCTGACCGTGCGGCCTGTGAGCTGTCAATAAAATCAGACCAAACTTGTACCAGTTTTTTCGTTCTCTTTTTTTTTTATTTATTTATTATTTTCTAATTACTTTATTCATTTCGTTTATTCTACTTTGGAGAGCGCCTCAGGCCGGTTCAATGATCGGCACAACGGGTGGCTTAACTTGATTTCTCTTGATGTGAAAGACGAAATTCAATTTCAACACTTCATTATTAAAAGAATAGACAACAACTGTTTTAGCTGTTTGCTGTATGTGCTTGTCCCATTTTTTTATTTAATATTAATTACTTGAGGTTGATAAGCAAAAACAACTGCAAAAAAGCCTAAAGAACTTCCAAAATCGAGCACATTTTCTACTTAACCAAGTAAGCTTGGCATGAAATACTAAATTATTAAATTAAAAATTAATTCAATTCAGTAGAAAATTCAAAATTTAAAAAAGACAAAAAAGAAATAGCAACTTTCAAATTAAACGTAGACCTGGAACAACTTCATTCGATATGTTCACCACAGATATGCAACGTTTGTGCAACTACTACGCCATGCATTCGACCAAGCCTTTGGATCTCTTCCTGAGCAACTGTTATCTGAAACTGCGAGAGCGCTGCATGGATAGCCTCATGAGTGTGTCGGCAATTGTGCGTTTGGCTAAGAAGAAATGGGATCGTCTGAGTGATCGTCGCAAGTTCTTCTATGTGCTATGGGCCAACAAGAACAAATATCGCTTGCAGGACGTGCATAAAGTTCAGAAGAAGAAGTTGAAGATGAAAAAGAGGGCTTTTTAAGTGTTATTAATGAAATATTCCGGATGGTTATTGAAATGTTATAACGATTTGTTATGAAACGTTTTAGGGGTCGTTATGGCATATATAAATAAAAGCAATGTTAAATATATCACTGAAAATTTTGATCTATATGATGTCTTTTTTTAAAGTGGGCATTGTTCACTGTGTTATTTTGTTACACTTCACGGATAATAGGAAGAAATACACTACAATAAGAAAAAATCATAATACTTAACTTTTTATATTCAAACCGCTTTTGAAACCAGCCCCACCTGATTTTCGTAAGCGGCGTCGGCATAAACCTAGCACTGAAACAAATCGACAGCCTCCCCATCGTAGGCCCACATAGGATTTTACCGACCATTTCTACCCCATGTAGATGCTAAGCATATTCAAGTACGCACCAAACCTCCAAAAAGAAAGAGAAATTTAATCCTTGCCAACTATTTTAGAAAGATTATGGAATGATTATTATTAAAGATAGCCAATTGTATTGCACTGAGAAGCAAATATTAATAATGGTTTGTCGCAAATAGAACAATGTTTCCCCACGTATTCGAATGCATTACTATTTACCTTGGAGTTGCTGCAACTATTCATAAATTACCGGTAAACATGGAAAATGTGTCAGACAAATAGACTATATGATCTTCAAATTTTGACGAGTTCGAAGTAGAGATTCATTGGAATTTCAATGTCAACAGATCATCAAGTCTCAGCACAACCACAACTTTTGCAGATTTCACAGCAAACTTTACACAACACTCGAAGAGTTGAAAGTTAATTCTATCAAGCTGAGTCACACAGAAGTCGAATAAAACTTTTTAGTTGCGTTTCATGAGTTGCGTTCGAATCCTATTATTTCAGCGTAGTTGTAATCTTATTATCCGCGAGATGACAGCAAAATGACATTTAGAAAATTTCACGCTGCGCCAAATGGAAAATAAAACCAAAAAGCAAAAAAAAAAAAGTGGCAGCAGCAGTAAAAACAAACTTCTCACAAATCCTTGGCAGCAGAATTACAATGGAGAAGGAGGAGTCGCACTGGCATTCTGGTTGTTGCCTGCGTCGTTTCTTTTTTTCTCGCCTTTCTTCTTTTTCCTTTTGTTTTTTTTTTTTTTATTGCCAACTTTGGTTTTCTCCTGCTGTTGGCTTTTTAATTTCAGCCACTGACGTTTGTTTGTCTGCTGTCAAAATCCAAAAGCAGTTGAAATGTTTTCCTACCAACGCATTTCGTTATAAAAATAATAATGAAAAATTTATTTTTTTATTTGCTAAACCGCTATGGGTGTGTGAGTTCGGTTGTCTGATCTGAGAAAATAATAAACCTAAGCTCACTTTAGCTTTTGTCAATTCTTATGAAATCCTTGCGTGGTAATCACATTCCAATTTCTTATCACTTTCGCACTTTTTCGTGTATTTCAAATGTGTTCTTAGTGCCAACACAGTCGAAAGGCAAAGTCAAAGTCAAAACAGGATTCCGAGAAAAAGTTCAAAATAACATCAAAATTCATTCAAAACTTTACCAACCTGTGTGTCTATGTATGAGTATGGATACGTATGTGCATAGCATTCGCATGTCATATTTGACAGCTTTGAAAAACTTTTTTTTGTCAATTTTTCTCTCTGTTCTCTATCTTCCTCGCGTGGTTCTGTTGCAATCAGATTAACATTGATTTTTGATTTGCAAGTGCAAAGTTTAATTGACGTGTTCGTACTTATTGTATTTGCATAAAAATGTAATTATATTTTGATTACTAAGAATTCATTTTTTTGTTATTATTATTTACAAATATTTTTCATTTTACTGTTATTGTAGAACAACTTCAATTAAGTTTAAAGAAGAAGATAAGATGCATAATAAAGTAGTGAAGAGTGAACTTCTATAAGTGTGATTGGTGGTTAACATAATTACAATGATCTCTTCGCAAGGTCGACTGGATACAGTCTGCGGCGTCTTCTTCTCCTACGCGTCCTGAGAAGGCGTTTAGCTAGTCGATTTGGGTGATGTTTGAGACACTCTAAATACGCCGCAGCTTGTTGGTTAAGGACATCTCCAATTTTGGGAACATTTAAATCCCTTTCAAGGTTCTCTATTCGCATATACCAAGGGCCGCCAGAGAGTTTGCGGAGGACCATCCTGAAGTACACTAAGAACTTAAATTATATGAGTGAAATGAAACCTTTATAGGATCACTCGTATGTCTCTCTGTCCACATTAACAGCCCATTTGCTCCGTACCTACAGGATCGATTAAGTTTGTGTGATATATGAAATGAAAGAGCTTTCTGCAAGGGTTTTAAATAAATTTTCCTTATCATTTTAAAATAAATAAATTTTAAGTTATTTAGGAAAATATATAAAAATTTAGCCTGAAGGCCTTCGTTGCTCTGGCTATAAAAGTATTGTAATTTAGGATTAATTCTAAGCTACAGTAAAAAAATAAATAAATAATAAATAAATAATAATATAAAAATTTACTATTTACCATCCCCCAATCCACAAAACTACTGGGCCTACAATTGTCAAAAAATAAAGAAAAAACTACAGAAATTAGTTCTTTACTTATAGATTTCGGGTACACCTACAATAAGTCTATGGTCTGAACATGACTTTGGAAATCATACTACATTTGTACTTATCACTTTGAATAAACATTGAAGTCACTCAAAAAAATTGAGAAAAATGGTTTGAGTGACTTGTTAGAGCTATTCACCATGCTATTTCACCACGAAAAATTGTCTTCGATGAACCGCACCAAGATACAGGAAAACAATAAAATGTAATGTTATATTATTTTAAATCATATTAAATTGAAACACAGAATGAGCAAATCAGCCAAGAAGTCAAGTTAACTCAGATATTAAATACGGGGTTATATAAATAAAAAAAACAAAGCAACGCAAGCAATAATACCCAAATTAGACTGAACCCAAGCAAAGTACGAACTCTGCTCGTATGCATACATCATTTGTTACGATTTGTAGAAGCTTTCTTAACGAGTATTTGATGATCCCGCCTGGATTTAAGCATTAAGATCTATAGTGGCATCAACAATAACAACAACAGCAGCGCCATAGAAAGGCGAATGGCGCCAAAGTCACAGTCAAAATCAGTCAGACGGGGAGACGAAAAAAAGCAAACAGAGCTCAGTAATACACTTAACGAGTGCTGTACTCGCGTCGTGTAAGGATAATGCGCAGAGTTGTTTTCATCTCATTTACATTTTATTTATATTCTTTTTTGTCTAGCGAATAAAGAGAAATATGCGAGGAGAAGTGGAGGGAATTCCGAAATAAAAATTATAAAATTTTCCACATGCACAGATTACAGCAAGGACAATAATATGTTTCGGTTGGGCCATGCGCACGTGTGCCAGAATAAGTTGAAGTGTGCAACATGCTGCAACAACCAATGGCAACAGAATGGCAACTGTGGCAAGTAAAATACTCTCGGTAACTGTTGCATGAACAACAGAAAAGGACATTCGTTCAATGTCAGGGCGCGTGCTAAATGTAGAATATGGAATTCTACACATTCCCATTCTCCTCCTCATCCTCATCTCCTTCCAATACTCGTGCCTTTTGCCCGTTCACCACATTTTGGGCATCTGGCATCGTCATCATCTCATTGCAGGCGACATAATTGCGTCAAATGTGTTTGCAAAAAGTGGTTTGCTCTGTCCCTTCGGCACTGTTGCGGCGTGCGTCGTGTTGCTGTGTGGCATATCGTCATCAGTGTGAAGTTATTTGTTTGCAGCTACAATATTTTAAGTCTGGCTTTTTCGTTTTGTTTTGCCATTTCCTGTTTTTGCTTCTCAGATTACACCTTTTGCACTGCTATTCATGCAGTCGAGCTTCCCTCGTGTTTTGCATGCTGTTGCTCCTCGTCGTTGACTGGCCTCTCTCAGACTCTTATTTAATACATTAGCTCCACTGCTTGCTCGGCAACCCGGATCAAGTTATTTTGGCAGTTAAGCTCCTGGGAACTTGCAGACTTTCCTCGTATGTACATCCTACCCAGCTTTACTTAGTAATGTTTTATAAAACTGAGCATTGCACTCATCTGAAAGACACATCGTTTAAAAATACATTTCATTTAGGCAATACAGATTTCGGTTTGGTTGAATAGCACTGGGTAGGTGGCAGCCATTTGACCAAACGGTTGTGAGACAAGTAGAAGATTGAATAACTTTTGCAAACATTTAGAGTACCGTATGCTTTAAGCTCTGCTTTTAACATTTTCTACATTTGACATATCCTCTGTACATGAAACTCCTTAAACGCCAGCTAATATGTAACAAAACCTAATCAAGATAACCAAATTCCATCAAAACGAATGAAAGCAATAAGCAAAACAAATGACAGACTGGAATTTTTGCATAGAAATTGTTTACAAAACAAATGTGAAGAAAAGTATTCCCACTAAGCGAGGTGGTGGCGTAAGGATAAAACAACAGAAATGAAAGAAAGGAGACGCATACACACACACAACTGTAGTTCGACTTACTCGCACTTCATTTAACAAACGAAATTGTTTTTCAATAATTTTCAAGACGAAGCAGAACCAGAACTGGAGATGGATATAAGAAAATTTACATACGCTAACACGAGAAGGAATGAAAAGAAAGTGGTGTGTGGTGTGTGAGAGTGCAGGCTATATAGAAAAAGTCGCAAGAAGTCCTGCAAACGGTAATTAAATTTACATAATTGAAGCACAAGCGGTTGATGAATATATATGTATGTGTGTGTGTGTTCATGTGTGAGTGTGTGAATGACAAATGCGCCGCAGATTGCCAATGGAAAATGGATCTTTCGACAATAACACGTCTACGGCGCACCAAAAGCACATTTAATATTAATGTAATGGAAAAAATGCAGCCATTTGTGATTCTCAAATGGGCAAATCCATACACACACACACACAAGCACACTCTCGCACATAGAAATGCAGATACAATACAAACAAATCGTACAATTTTTTGTTGCATACTTCGATAGGTTTAATTGTATTGAATTAAATTGTAAGTATGAGTGTATACACGTGTATGTGTGTAAGGCTAGCACGTATTCACTGAAAGCACAGAAAAGCATATAGGAATGAATGAGTGCTTCATCGTCCTCGTCCTTCATTGTTTTTATCATTCATAGAAAACAGGGAAGTATTTGATATCAATCAAATCAAATGATCAATTTTACTTTGCTTGTGAGTATATAAATATATTTGTTATAGATATAAAATCAAATGGCGCATTGATCTAGCCCTATTGACATTAAATGTAATTTCAAAAAAGGTTTCTTAACTTAATAAACTCTTACTAACTCACTTCAAAGATTAATCCACTTCTTAAAAGAGTCCAGTCTAAGATAAGAGCTCACTCTTTCGTTAATGTAGAATATTTTTAAGTAGCAACGATATTAATCTTAAGCATCATGCATGACAATAGAGCTTCAACCCTCTTATAAGCTCGCTTTTGAACACCTTTAAAAAATATTTCACCACACAATCATAAATAACCTCAGCTGTCCGACACTTGACACTTGACATCAAACAAGCCTGCAGACCGGAATGCAAACATTCAAATATTTGCAACACAATAAAAACCCCACTTGGAACACGCAAAGTCACATGTAACTATGCCTGAATGCATACAAAATAGGATACAACATGTAAAGTAAAAAAGTAGCCATCTCTGATAAGAAAATTAACATTTACATACAAGTTGTGTCTTGTTTTGGAACTTTCAAAGGCGACTTGTTAAAACGTCAAAAAGTAGAGGGACAACTTCAGTAGAACTCCTGTAAAAATACTTCAGTTGACAGCCATAAAATGTGTATGGAGAATGAGTATTTTAAACCCAATTGCACCCGTACTCAAACTTCCTATTATAAGGAACACTGGAGCAAATCGAATGATTTTTTTTCTTTATGCAATCCTGAAGTATGCTTACTATAGAGGTTGGTTAATATAAAATTTTTTTGTGTAAGCTGCTAACGTAGACATTAGTAAAATAATATAAAATGAATGTTAAAACTCTACCAACCGTAGCCGAAATGAATTGCATGAGGAAGTCAGGTATAACTGTAATTTTTTAGCTAAATCAATCGTATCAGCATCATTGACCAGTATTAACATTTTATCAACGTACGTGGTCAAAACCATGATGACATCAACGGCATATAGAGCATATACAGAACAGGTCCAAAAACGCTACTCCATGACTTGCACGAAAACCACTCGGTGAAGCAAATAATTCCTTATTAAAAGAAAGACATCACACATACAGGTACATGTCTAAAGATCAATACGGTATTGAAGGATAGATAGTAAGTGAGAATTGTCAAATATTTAATTTAATTTCAATTTTCAATTTATGTAGTTTGGCATTGTGACAACGACGTGTGTACTTAATTTGTTCAGCATATCAATAAACCGACAAGTTGACAAAACAAAGTCTGAAATAAAAGAAAATGTAGCCAACACAAACGACTTAGAAAAACAGTGCTCAGCTCATATTAAAAAGTGACGCTGACAACTGTGCGCTTTAACTGCTTAAGCGAAGACAGTGCGCAAAAGCCGCAGGACATCGACAACGACAACAACATCGCAGATGGCGACAAGAATAAACTGGGCGGTTCTGGCATTCAAGGAATGAATGAGTTTATATGCTCAACACCACAAAACCCCAAATCGACTTTGAGACAAGCCTAAAAGGAAATCAACCAGCTCCAAAGACGCGACAAGGTTCACAAAATAACAAGCAGAGCAGCACTCCGTTTTTCTGCCTCACTGCTTGGCTTGCCTTGCGTATAATAAAATAACTACCCTAAACTGATAAAAATCGTACAAGGAAAACCGGAAAAAAGTGTCGCCAAACAAGACAAAGTACAAAGTCAAAAAGGACTCTCTCATGCCTTTTCTTTATGTCTTTGTCACTGTGCTCACAATCACCGACTCCGCTGGCACTGACAAGGAGTTGTAATTTAAAGGCGATCACCGTCAGCGCAGCCGCTGCCGCTGCTGCCACATGACACATGTCGCTGAAAGCATTGCCCGCGATTATTTATGCAATGTTCAGTTGGATTTATGGTGCAGCATAGTTGATTTACTATTGGTTCGTCTTGGATTGATAGTTTTCGTTAATGTAATTAAAATATGTCGACAACTGGACAAAATTCTAACCACGTCTTCAAATGAAAATATAGGATTTGTATTTTTCGACTAGAATAGAGATTTTCCACAATGAATGTGTAAAGAAATGCGGCTTCGAAAAATGGAACAGTTGTGGCACAATGGAGCCTTGACTATACGGACACTTTGAGACATTACACTGACAGCGTAGTCGGACTCGACAAGAGAGAAACAAAAGTGTAAAACATGAAAAATTAAAAACAGACGCCAGTGAAGCCAAACGCACCGATTCACAGCCAAGACAAACATCGACATCATGAAAACAGAATCGACAGATTTAGAAAACTAAGGATACCAGCGAGTTTAGCAAACAGACAGAGAATCAGCCAGTGGGACAATACGAAATTCAGTAGACGTGAAGACATGCTGCGTCATACGGTGTGTGTGCGCGTGTGTTCAGGATACGCATCAATATTTCTGGAATGAAATTCCGAAGATGAAGAGGACATACGAATACGCGAATTGCTTGAATCGAAAGAAAATCGAAATAGCAAACTGACAAGAGAATAGAAGAACAAGAGCGATTTTTTTACCTCGCCAATGTCGCTGTTGTAATACTCTTCTTTTGAAAGATCCATAAAACTCTAGGATTTGGCATTATTAAAATGAAGCAAACAAAATATTTATTCATTCAATTTTTTAGGATGTGCTCCACTGAAATGTGAGTTCAACACTTAAGCAAAAAAATAAAGTATTCAATCAAGAAGGTGAATTTTATTCATAGCCTATATAAGTGGCCCTTATATAAAGTCTTCTGAAACTTCAGCTCGATAGGTCAAAAAAAAAGTAAATAAATTACTTAATTACATATAAAATCTGGAAAGTGAGTTATGGATGTGTTTGGATACTGCCCTTTCTAGAATTCGAATACTGCCGGCACAGTATCTATTACTTTCAAAATTTCAGGTTTCTACCTGAAAAACTTGGTAACTAGCTTGCATCCCAGTACGAGATATCCGGTAATCTGTTGAGTTTTTCTAGCTAAAAAGTATAGAACACCTAACCTATATATCTGCGAGGTGCGTGTCATTTCTAGTTTTATAAAACATCAGAGTTGTTTACGTAATTCAACGTGTTGAATTGGGTGCCAGAAAATCACATTTGTATGTTTATATACTATGGGAAACATCCGAAGGAAAAAGAAAAACTACACGCGAAGTGTTTCTCACAATCTTTAAAAGTTATCGAGTCGTTGCTGATGATGAAGCGTATATATTTTGAGACTCCTAAATGAAATGGCATGACTTTCACCAGGGTTCAAACTTTTTGGTGGGGTCAGAAAGTTGTGGTTTATTTAGAGCTTCAGAAATCTTGTTAACAGAAATGCCACCATCATATAAAGCAAAGCCCGTAATTATAAAAGGTACTCCCCTTAAGCTATTACACGCTTTTGAATCTCAACAGTAACGAAACCACTCAGCCAACCAAATAGCGCTGATCATATAATACTTCGACTTATATGTATAACACACATTATAAACACTTCAAATAAGCATAACAGATAAAGGAGAAAGCAAAAAATCTGCATAAATTCAAAAGCACATTAAAGGATTGTTTTATTCAAATTTGCCAAAACAAATCACTGCAAGTGGGCGCTCGCTTACCGCGCCACCACAAAACAACTCGAGAAAGTAATGCGGCACACGGCGCCAGAGCTGCCATGAATACCAAGTTACAGAGGCCAGTCACTGCTCTAACCAAAGGTCTTGGCTAAAGCCAAAGACGAATAGAAAGAAAGGCGTTTGGTGGGCGTTAGTCTGACCTAACCTGAAGCTGTGCTCTCACATGAGCGCCAAATAAGCAGATAAAAACGAAGGAAGTGGGCATTGATATAGGATTGAAAAAAAAAAAACGAAAAATGGCATAAAGGAAATGTTTTCATTGCGAATTGAATTTGCGTGCATTTTGCATAAATTTATGGTTATTGAAAATTTCCCTATTTTTCTTCGTGCTGCTCCTTCACTAGCAGGCGGAAACACAAAGCGGAAGCCGCCGGAAGCGTCGTTTAAACTACACTTGGCCGCCAAAAAACGGCGACTGCCAAAAACAGTTATGGATTTCGGGCGCCAGCAGTGACGTTGGATCGAGTCGATTCGGTGTACTTCAAATTATTGCACAGAATTTGATTGCAATGAATCACTTTGCGAATTCGTGAATTTTCTCAGATTTCCCTTCCACACTCAAACAAAGCCAAATCCAAAGCCACGGCAAATGCCACAAAAAACTTTGAAAAGGATGATTTGTTTTATTTTTTCCCCGAAATTTATTATTTTTCGAACTATGTTTCATATTTGCTACAAATGGTTGGGACTAATAAAAACTAAAACTGAACACATTTGAATTACACAAGTTGAATAAAACATCCCTTTCTCTGTTTTTGTCTTGTCGTTGTTTTTTTTTTTTTTTTGTTGGTTACACGTTTGCGTTATTGAATTGAAAATAACCCTCAAATTTCTCTAAATTTCAGTATGAGAAACACAACCCAGAACGAAACCAAATTAATGAAGTGTTGGCATTCGGCTGGGTGGTGCTTCTGCAGAGATTCTGCTTTGTACACTTATGGCTCCATAAGGATGGTAACCAAACCAAAATTGTTTTCCTTATCATAAATAGAGAAATTCTCAAAAACACCATTGTCTGCACTAGTCTGCAGCAATTCATTGTCGTCCGATTCTTCATACTCCCCGACTTCGATCAAATTAGCACGCGCTTCTTCTTTGTCTTCTTCGCCATGGTCATGTTCATTGTTTTCAAGTCCCATGTTGCTGCATTTTTTAACACTAACATTTTTGATCATGACGTCACCACTACCAGCGGTGAAACGTTGGCAAAAGTCGCACTGAAACTCATTACAGATTGGTAACACAAGAGCATCGTCAATGGCACTGTCGTCTACTTTATGAAGTCTAATATCAGTATTACAACCATCACCGCTGCCACCACCGTCAACACCATAGACAGCTTCAACATCACCACCACCAACAGAATCGCCTCCGATGCAAAGCCCACCAAATTCAGCCACATAAACGTCGTTGTCTTCGACATAATCAAAGTTACAATTGTAGACCAGCTCCCTTTCGCCGTAGTTGCGACGGTAATCCGCCTGAAAGTATCGATGACCATCGCACAGATGACGCCACAGCACACTGGCGTTCTTGAATGTCTCCGGGCAAGTGTAACAGCGGAAGCTACACTTGCTCGAGACGTCGGGCAGCTCACAAGGCAGCAGAACCTCGCTGGTACGCTCATCCGGCGTGCTAAGATCCTCATCTGTTGCGCCGATCTTCGAGTTGCTTCTGTTGGTACTTGTTGACGATGTGGTGCATAAGTCCATCGTTATTGGTGTCGATGAACCAGTATCCATGCTAGCCGGTGTTGCTTTATCAATTGATGTCAATATAGCCTGATCCGAAATTCCATCCTCGCTCTCGGCCGTTGGTGAAAAGACTTCAGCAATCGGGTCCGTATTGCTCGTACACGGTGATTTCTCGCCCTCTTTCTTTAAACTGTTCCCAATATAACCCTCTGTTTTATCCGCACAGTCGCCCTCCTCTTCGGACTTTACCATGTAGACGGCGTTTGTATTCTCGCTTTCGACACCCAACTCCTTGCTGACGACAACACGGTTCGTGTTACTGTGACCATCAACGTCAACTTTGTTGTTGTCGTCGTTGATTGAACTCACGATTTTCGGTACTTTTGGGTGGTTCTTATTTTTAATAAGTTTTCGAAAATTACAGATTTTTTTCAAAGACGTTTTGTATAATTTGGAAAACATAGTTCTAGGAATATAGAAATGTATAACTAGAATGTACAGCAAACAAAAAGCTTGCCATACAAAACCGAATTTTTCATTCGTTTGACATTCATAACTTATTTTTCTCTATAAATAAAACGTAGTCTCCTATGTTATTCATCCCATTTCCATAAAAAAATATGGTGAGTTGATGTGCGCATAACTGCTTAAGATGTCTGTAAACAGATTAACGTAAAATAAGCACACACAAATACATATGACTCTTCAAAGTGGTGTAATAAGGATGTGGGGGT
Source organism: Cacoxenus indagator (assembly GCA_035041755.1). Lineage (NCBI taxonomy): Eukaryota > Metazoa > Arthropoda > Insecta > Diptera > Drosophilidae > Cacoxenus > Cacoxenus indagator. Next base: position 2,078,272 of record JAWNKX010000240.1, read on the forward strand.
AAAAGAGATAGAGGAACCCAATACTAGAACTCATAACTATCCTTTTTTATAGGTGTTTAAGTACTCTTCAATCTATAAAAAACCGGGACTGCATCGGAAACCCCACCATTTATAACTTAAATCAAATCACTATTAATGCTCGGCTCTAGTTGAAGAGTACAAGAAAAAGTGGGCACTGCTACCGATGTAGCTCTCTTATGTCCTATACCGTTACTGTGACAACAAAGCAGGAGACACTTGAATAATATCTAATCACAACAGATAACCCAAGCATGTTTGAATACGACAATGATATTGAAGTTGGGGTAATTGCGGAACTACGCCTATTGCGTCAGAATGTTGCATCAGAAAGCAAAATGCAAACAGCACGGTATATTTTCACACAAGTTCCTCAATATCAACAGACATCTTAGAAATTCCCCTGAAAACTATGCTATCACTCCCATCCTCATAGGGTTTCGGGCATATGGTAGTGGCACGTCCGCTTCAACATGCCCAATGGCTACCTTCAAAGAAATGTTGATCGATAGCCTTGTCGTTACTAGTGGGTTAAATATATTTCAAGGATACATATGAATTCCCACGAATAATACGAATTTTACGACTTCAATTAACCAACATTCGTGGCAGAGACATTGAGAAACTGCGAACGTGTTTCTATCCTCCACACTATCAACATTATACACGTGCATCAATATGTTACATATGAGATACAGAAGGGTGATGACCAGAACAAGGTAATTACTTTCCAAAATATTTATTTTGTCAAACAATTTATTAAAAAAGTCTAAAATCTTAATAAGCTACATTTTGAATAATATAAGATAGGAAAGAAAAACGCACTCTTGCAAAAGAGCGCCCAGAAGTATGTCTTTTAGTTAAGCAAGCATTTCCATTTCCGCTTTCTCATTACTTTGCATTACCCAATGACATACATAGATACGCACATGCACACGCACACACACTCAAGCGTAAAGTATATTTTTCAAAGGCAAATAATGCGCTTAAATACAAATTAGAGGCAATTATTCCAAGTATTTGTGTGTGTGTGTGTGTCTGGAACACGAGCTCATTAAAAATGCACAGACAACGATAACAACAACGCTGACAAAGAAGGCAGGCAAACATGTACACCACAAGTGTAGCGCATCTAATATGCAAAATTAAGCGTCAAGTTTATATCCTGTCACACATCCTGCGAACTAGACAAGGCACCAGCTAAACAGTCGCTGCCGGAGCCACTAAACTCGACAGTGTCTTCAACACGCGAGAGCCACATCACCATCAAAACAAAAACTCTATTATCAAGATAATCATTATGATGTGAATAACGATCATTGTTTGCTTCCTGTAGTGTGTGCGCGCACATGAAGAACGTCGACTTGAAAAACTTTCTGAAGAGGTCATTATGCGGCATAAAGTGTTTGGCCTCAACACAACTCAACTCAACCTAATCCAACCCAAGCAGCCCACATTTCGCAGGCTGAATCCACTGTTTGTTTTCACATAACACATACATTACCGCCTCTACATTACACGATTTAGCCAGTTATGCAGGCATTCTTTCATTTTTGTTTGTTGCCTACTTTTGTGCACTTTGCATGCATCAAGCAGAAGACTGTTCATCTCATCATGACTGCCGTAGTGCGCCACCGCATGCTACAAATGTCTTTGTGTCCTTGCTTTCTTCCTCCAATTTTTATCCTTTTTTTTTTTGTAATCTCTCATTCACAGGCTTTGGATTTTGCTAGGCCAGTTGATGTTGTAGCTGCCTAAGTCTGTCTAGACGTAATTTTTCACATTGTTATGTAATAACTTTTTGCTGCTACACATTTATACAAAAATAAAATCCTTTTTGCGCGTATTCAGCACCTCAACTTTTCGCCTCCTTGCTCAGCTCAGCTCAGCTTGTTTCCTGGCCCTTCACGCTGCTTACTTGTGGAGCGCGTTGAGTGCAACATAAGCCGGATTTGTGCGCTTTGTTTAATTATTAAGCACATTTAATTACAGTAAACAGAAGTTGGAGTTTTCGTAGTCGTAGTCGTAGTCATAGTAGCAGCTAAGACGCGTTGAGTAACAGCTGTCAGTGTTACATACACAAAGGCACCACCACAAGCCTTTGAACTGCACTTGTGTGCATAGAGCAATGTGCTTAGCACTAAGGCTTTGATTTGTTTTGTTTAAATTTGGCAGCTTATGAATTCAAGCCCATTTAGAAAGAATGTAGCATATTTGCAGTCTTTTACATCATAATTTCCGACAAATTTACTCGTATGATTTTCATTGTCAATAGTCGATTGTCAAAAAAAGCGCATCGACAACTGCTTCTTATGTTGCGCTTGTGTGTATGTGAGGATATCCTCTTCCTGTCTGACTTGCTTCTGAAATTTAATATTGCACATTAAAGGAATGTGCGAGGCTTGCTATGCGAACGACCACATGAGTTTCGATGTTAGTGCCCTATGGCAACAGGATTTGCAGTTCACTGATCAAATAGCAACAAAATGAAATTTTCAAGTGTGTTCACGAACGATTTGGACGGGGAAGAAAGTTAAGTGGACGATAAATGTTTGTGGTTTCACCCGAAAAATGCACAAACAGGGTTCTCGAACATGAGTAGCGAAATATTGATAACATTAATGAAGTGTGCGCGAATAAGCTGCCCGAAAATATTTTTTTTTTTTTTTTTTTTAAATTAAATTATAACATTAAACGCAGTAAACTGCATAAAACATTTGTCGGATTTAAAAAATAATGACGTGACAATAAAAATAAAAAATTAGACTTATACTAACTTAATTAATTATAGAAGGCTGTATCCTTCTTCAATCAACTCAGCCCGAAAATATGCAATGAAAATTATATGAGTTTTGTTAAGTTGTGTGGGTTGTGGCAACAAGGAAATCAGACTCGAAATTTCAAAATTGTAGTTGTGTTTTATTGTGGTAAAAGCGACGCGAATCTAAAAAGGGGTATATGCTAATGAAATACTTTTTGCTAATGATATGTGCAATAAGGTTATAGTGGGCTAACTAGAGTAGTCAACGGAGCCAACTTTTTTAATCGAAGCTTCTTTTAGGTGTATGGTATATACTCGTATAACACAATCTGTGTTTTGAGGATTTTTTTCCTAGATTGTCGTACAGTAGTTTAAGGCTACTACATCCGCCAAGTTTACTCAATTATCTAAAATTGCTCCCTGTGACTTATCCATTAATGCTTATCCTGTTTAACATGCCAAAAATGTACTAACTACTGTTCGCTGCTTTTTTGATTAGTAGCGTTGTAAATTTCTTGTAAGTTACTAGGGTATGCCAAAGTTCGATGCCACAACACGATATGAGATTGAGTATGTATGCGTATTTGTACAAAATAATTTTGTGTGTAGTGGGTGTTTTCAATTGCGACCACTTCGCCGCACCATTTTCTTCTTTTTAATCTGGCGTTTTTTATGTTTTCGAGTAATTTGCGATGTAGAGTCAAGTCCAAATATTACACTTTTTTTATTTTATTTGTAACAGTTTGATTTATTAAAACATTGAGACAGTGACATGGTGCTAAAATTGATATTAATGATCCATCTGGCGACAAAGGTCTCCATTAGTTTAGATGGTATTTCAAATGTTCCAGAATAGCCATAATATCTCGTCATTAACTGGTGTAACCTGAGAAGAGTGCACAGGAATGACCTTTGGGCACTACCTGCTTTAATACTAAAAACTTTAAAATTATCGTTTTTGACTTTGATAAATACTGATAAAATATGTAAAAGTAGCTATTGAACTCGTATAAATTATCTCATAGTTCTGGTAGCGCAGTTTCTGGGAATCACTTCTCTCCCTTGAGAGAAACTTCAAACTTATAACAATAAAAAAAATTGTCTTAAGTCGCACACTTCATCCTAAGTGTCAGTTGCAAAAGGATCTATAAATTATTACTATCTTAGATACTGTGATTTTTCATAATTTGAACTATTGTTGTAGAATGCCCTGTAAGCTTTGTCTAAAATGGCACACAGCGAATGTGCACTCAAACTGAACCACAATTTCGTTGTCAAAGCTTCAAATTCTCTGTCCTTGTTCATGTGAATTGTTTGCGAATTATTGGAAAAGAGTCGTTCTATTATTTCCACATTATTACGCATTTCATTGTCGTCCTTATCGTGTTTTTATTGAGGATGTGGTTTTGATATTTTGTTATTTGATACTTTGCCTCTACGTGCATGAATTGTAACATGATTTTCATTCGATTTGTTATACTTCCTGGTACTATTTGCCGGTGTTTTCATATGTATTGTAAAAAAAAAGAAGATATTTCTTTTTTTGTAAATTATTTTAAAATATTTGAATGCGTTTTGGGTTTAAATCTGGTTAAATAGTAGCAGTTCATTCTTATTGCATTTAAACATCCCGAGTTGGAGAAGTAGTATACAATACGCAAGTAATTCTAAATCGACTAAGCTCCGATAAAAAATGTCAATATATGCACAACCACCACAGAAAATTCCAAAGCAAACGACGACCAGATATTTTCAATATATACACTGAAGTGACTTGTACTACAATAATTCCAATTAAGCCAAATATTAATTAAACCAATGTGTTAAGATAAAGTTTGGTGATGAATTATGAGCAAAAAAAATAAAGTTGACACCACAAAAAAGTTGAACAAAAACAAATAAAAGGACACGGCATACAACTGACAAGTGACAACATTTACTAAATGAAGTATCACTACTAGGGAAGGAAGGGTATGAAAACAATAAAAACAAACTAACATAAATTACGAAGAACAACGCGAACACAACAGGAAAGGAAAACATGCATTGCAGCCAACGCAAAAAACTTACACACAAAAAATCGATACCAAAAGGAAGCATACTTACAGGCCAAATGTAGGCACACGCAAAATAAGTACGACAACAAAACGGTTATAAGAAAGGTTATGCGACAGTCGAAAAAAAGTTGACATACATAGAACAAGTAGCCACAAAACAAAACAAAAAATGTAATTGGCGGCGAATAACAAGCCAGGGCAAAGACCGAGAATAATGTGTGAGTGAATCAGATGAGCAGACGACATACAGAACACCAGCTCAAATTAGTTTTGTGGTCATCAGTGCATGACTAAGGACCAAAATGACGTTGATAACGTGACGTTCTTTTTGAAAACCCCTTAGTGTTAATAAAAATGTTCTTATTGAAGGTAAGGTACATAAACTGTATCAAATTTTGTTGGGATACCTAGTTGGCTATTTCCAGCAATTACGCATCAATTAATTTATATTACGAAGATAACAATTGTCAAGACAAGTGTAAGCAGGCAGTCGCCACATTACACTTCAACGCCTGAAAGCACACTAAGAGCGACGAGCTCAACAACCACTTGTGAAAATTTGTATGAATGCGAACTCGACAATTTTCACTCAAGAGAGTCGCGCTCTCAGTAATTCTCCTTCTCTATTGCTCTCGCGGTCTCTCACGCCTTTTAGTACCAAAAATTACCGCTACGTTTGGCAATGGCGCTGCTATACAAGTTTTTGAACTCTTTCAAAGAACACAAGAGAGCGGTTGCCAAACCAGCTGATAAACTCGAAACTGGTCTAACGAGATACTCTTGCAATCCCATTTTCTCTTCTATCATCAAATCCATTTGCTTCCTTTGTGTCCTTTCGTTTTCTCTTTTTATTTAATCGGTTTTTGGTTACGATTTACTTTGCCTTAGTCATCCTGATGACGGGACCTTAGGACATCACTTTTGCTCATCTGCCTTCGCGATTTCCTCATTCGTTACCGGCATGTCGTCATTAGTTTCAAACGCTCTCAGTTCAATAAAATTTTTGCCAGCTGTTCGTTTGCTATGCTATCCAATTTTTATCCTATTTTTCCTAGTTGTATCTTATTACCTTACGAATTATATCTTCAATTCAGTTTTCAGTTCAGTTTTTTTTTATTTTTTATTTTTTTCAATACAACAGTTTTATCGTACTACTAATGCATAATTTGACCAGTTATTGTGCCGAAAACCCATTTTTCGAAAGTGTTCAAAATAACATAATTCCACAGTCATTACATTAAAAATTTCAAGCATTCAAGCATAGAGTTGCATACCAGAAATGCTGATTAAAAGTAGTCCTGCCCAAATAATAGCTATCAAACACACCTGTTGTTGGAAGAAGGAAAGAAATTGTTAAAAGTATGTTTTCATCAATGATTTGCATGTGCTTTAAAACTTGAGAAAAAAAGGGCTAGTTGTGATAGAATCTGATAATTGTGGTTCCTACTGTGTGTTGGTATACTTAAACTGCACAAAACTAAAGTGCTCTCTTCATAGTGGTGTGTTAATATGAATCATCTCAAAAAATAGCTTTGTAAATTAAACTAAAATTTATAAAGCGCTAAAAAATTTCGACACCACTTGGCAGCTATAACGTTTTTTTTTAATTTTAATTTAATCAATTCTCATTTCGATAAACTTTATTGCAATGTGCAATTTTGCGCACTTTCCTCGCAATTTCATTTTTTAAGACTTAACCTCACTTTCAACAAAGCGGACTTGTTTGTTACATAGAAAAAATCAATGGGTCGAATTGAACAAAAAGTTGCGATTTTCGAGTGTTTTAAAACAGGTTCAAACAAAAGCACATGTGATTCATATTTGGCAGAAAAATCAGATAATTTTGTTATAAATTGTCATCGAAATGACAAAAAATAGAAGTTATCTGGAGCTGTTAAAAAAGAAAACGTAGGCTGCCTGGCTCAATGGAAAAACAATCTTAGATATTTAAAAAAAAAAACGCTTGTACGTCCTGCTCAACTGCTAGAAATAGAAGGAAACAAGCTGCAAATAAATTAATTTCTGAGAGAAATAATATGCGTTTATTGCTAGATAAAACTTTAAGTATATTGTAATTAAAGAATTTACCTTAAAAGTTGTATTCAAAACTCATACTTTGATGATATTGGCTCCAAATGAAATCCTTTGCTAAACTATTGCCATATGAAAAATGTTATACCTGTTGGGCATGCATTACTTTTTTATGGATTACTACTTTTTTAATTACCGCTTTAAGTTACAATGCTTTTCTTAAACATAGGCTATTGAATTATGTAAAATGCTATACCTAAAGATTACGCATTAATTTTTAATTGAAATTTTCAAGTAAAAAATTGGATAGCATTTATCGACCCATTCTTTTTAAGGGCAGGTATTCGTGCCACGCCCACTTTATCCCAGAACATTGTCTATGGGTATGTAGAACCTAGCGAAAAAAGCCTTAGCGAAATATATTACTTTTTCTTTAATTTATTAGTTTATGCCACAAAAAGTGGTCAAATTACCCATAGTGAAATGTCCAAAATGAAATGATAAAATTCCAATACCTCATTAAAAACGTAGCCAGCTTTTGGGCTTGCTTTTTTACTTTACGTATAAAAAGTAGTAGTATGCTTTTTACGATCAACTTGTAAGTTTGCAATTTTGAATCGAATGGAAAATGTGAGCTCAACCAGGAGGTTTTACATCAAGTTGTAATCATATGAAGCTTGCTCCATAAGAACGGAAAAACTAGTGGACTGAAAACTTGTCGCTGCTTTCTTTTCTTCTTCGCTGCTTTCTCAGTGTCCCCCCCAAAGTTCAAACTCACTTGTTGAAAACGCTGATAATGCAACACTCAGCACTGTGCATTGGAGTGTAACAACAAGCAGCGCAGCTAAAACAAGCAACTAATTAAAATTTAATTACTGAACAGCTGCTCCAGTAACTGTGTGTAAAACTTGACAGCAAATAGCAAATTGCATCTATAGAGGGTTCCCAACCACGCATTATTTCACATGCAATTTCTCATCGATGAGGCTAACTAGTTCTCAATAATTCACTCCTTGTGCTTGATCCCTCTGGCTGCTGTGAGAAACTTGACAAGTGACATGACATGCGATAACGGGAATGCCAAGGAACGCGTAAACACTCATTATAAAATGTCTATTATAAACTTTGTGCTGTCAATTCAGCTACAATTTTACACAAGCCAAGCCATACACGTCTAAGCATGCTGCCAATTACAAGTTCGATTCTGCTAATAATCTCCTTAAAGTTCATCTTTAAGTGTATCGCCTAGACTTTCCTTCATAGTCTACCTTTATACCTTCCCCTATGTGTGTCTGTTTCTGTGTGATTTTGTTTTCGCTGTTTGTGTTTAACGGTATTTCCCACCTTGTATAGGGTTAGCAGAGTGCATGAATAAGGAGTTACTCGGGCAGAATTTATGACATATGACAGAACATATGAATTGTGCGGTTATTGGCCATTTTGGCGTCTCTGGTTATAAATTTAAGCAGCTACATGCTTAATTTCCATTGTGCAAAATCCTCCTTTAACCGGTAAACTATGCTTAATTATCGTGAAATTAATTGCGAATCTCTTCATTAGTTAAAGTAGGTTTTAATATAGCAAGAAAGAAGTATTAGCAATGTCGCTATCATTCCCAGAGAAATCCGTCTACCTTCACTGAAGCGGGAGTAATGCCCAAATTTAAGCTCTAAAAGTAGGTATCATGGCTACAACTACGCACTATAAAAGCAACCAAATTGCATCAGAAGCCAAACAATTGCACTGTCGTCGTTATAACGTGAGGAAAGCCTTTTAGATTTATTATTTTGAAATGTTTCTATTGAAAAATCACCATCACCGACGCTTAAGATTTGTCTGCGTCCAAGGCCTCAGACACCAGGGATGTCAGCATCATGAACCACGGCACAACGTCTGTTATGGACAGCCAAACCCTTATCATGGACTACCCAATCGCTTTTGTCACAAAGCGCCACACCAAAACCATCGTCCTCACGAACGCTAATAACCCTATGGATATTATTATTGCGCTACTCATATTGGTGGTCCTTTGGACATCGCTATCCCAGTCCACGCGGATGTTAAAGCGAATCAGAGGAAAACCAAAGGCTTTTTGATATGATTAGAGATTCTATGTATAAAAGAAAATAAATAAATGAAAACTAGGCAATACATATATATAGATATATAGATCTAACTTATTTAAATTATGCTTTATATATTTTGACAAAATAGTTGATATAATTTCAAGACTGTCAGGACAACATTTAAGGATGTCATTTTCTTTTGAAAGCGATATTTGTCGGAAGAAACAAAACCGAAATTATCTAAACTTTTGTGTGTGTATTTTTTTAATTTGAATATAGTCATTTTTCAAAGGTTCCCTTGGGCCCCATTTACGCTACTGTCGGTCGGCATTGGCACTAATAAATATTTATAGCACTGCAAGCTGATTCAGTGTACTAAAACACATAGCCTATATATGTATTTTGGATTTTCCTTATTACGCATGCGATTTTTAGTACAATATGTACTTAGTAGAGTAAACAATGCACGATAAGATAAGAACGCTATTGCCCACTTCTACAAATAAATCTTTATCTAGTGTCGATCGAAGAAGAGTTGACAATATATGTAAGTAGTTTCACCTTAAACTTAACAGTATAACCTGAGTACTGAAACAAGTTAATTAGATTACAGTTGCTAATATTCTATATTGATTTTTGAGTTGTTAAAATATAATTCAAAATGCCACCATTGCCGCCAGATCATCATCATGGACCACAGTATCACGGACCACCACATCATGGAACTCCGCATTATCTTGGCCCACCACACCACCATGGACCTCCGCATCGCCATGGCCCGCCACACCATTATGATGCAACACACCACGGGACACCACATCATGGACCTACGCATCACGGACCCCCACACCACCGACCACTACACAATTGCCTTTCACATCATGGACCACCACAGCATAGAACCCCACACCAACAATATTAATCAGCACCGAAGTAATTAGTTATTGTTGCAGCACAAGTTTTTTGGGTATTGGTTTTATAGTCAGATTTGTAAACCGCTTCTTAAAGATAAACATAACAAATATTTCTTATAATCACTAAATCCATAAAGTGAGTGGCAAAAGTAAAACAACACATACAATTAACGCTCGCAGTTTGTAATCTTTATGACTTACCACAATTCTTTCGCTTTAGCTTCGAGTATATTATTCACATCCTAGCATACTGACATTTATTATAGTGCTGGCCGGCAAGATATATTCTGTCAATAAAATTATTAGTGGCTAAAATGGATGCACCTGACCAGAGCGAAAAGTTTTACGATTCACGATTAATGATTCCACAATGTACAAACAAACAGCTTAATGAACACTGCAAAGTCAAAGCTGGAAAGACGAATTACATCGAATCAAATAATACCTGTTGTTGCATTATAATTTAGCACTTTCAATAGTTTATAAAAAATTGATAGTAGATACTAGACACCCTTATTAAAAGTAATGTAGAAAAATTCCACTGCCTTACAGTTTATAAAATAGTACAGGTGCGGTAACCGAGTGTTCTTGAGATAGAGGTAACGGATTTGGTCCACCATGAGGTGGTCCGTCATGGCCGTGACCACCCGGTCCATGCCCATGTTCTCCTGGAGGTGGCATGCTGCGCTTAATGTGCTGTTCGATGGACTTACGTTTCTTTCGTTGTTTAGGTCGTCTCATTTGAGACTAAACTGACAGTCAAAATGGTCGGCGATATTTCAAGTAAACTAGTTGTTTTGACAGTAAAAAATGAACGAAAATCTGTACTCGCACTCGTGTCTAATTGCTACGATTTTAGGCTAAATTTGATTGTGATTTCTTCTTATTTGGTTAGCGATTATTTTTAGAATTTGTTGCATTCGTGTCAATTATACACAGATAAACTTTTTATTTAATTATTTTGAACTATCACATAGGGGAACACCTAAATTCGTTACCTCATTGAAATTCAAATCAAAATTCACATTCACAAATTGGAGTGGATGAAATTGCAATTATCGTCAAAAAGTGTTGTTATGGTTATAAACAATTTCTGTATAAATGTCTACTTAAGGCTTAGCGCGATCAAGCACACTCTCTATATGCGATAGTTGATCACGTCATCTGTTTTTAAATTTTGGTTAGAGAACCCAGACACTCGTCTTTGCAGATGATAGATAGATCTGTCTATCAACACTTTTATAACCTTCGCAATAACATTTTCAAGAATAGTTTGTTGTCATCTCACAATTAACTAAGCATATGTAAGCTGCCTAAAGAAAGAAATGCAGCGCAAATCATCTATTTTCAGTACTGTAATTTATTTATTACATTTCAGCCCTTATATATTAGTATAAGAGTATCTCATATGTGACGATCTCCCAAACGCATGAATCAATCTGCCTTTTTTATCCCGGTAAAACCCCATGACTTTAAATATAAACTACACCCAACTACTCAAACAAACTTAAGCACAAAGCGATCGAAAAGGAATAGGGGGATCGAGTACAAATCTTAATCAACTCCATACCTCGGTGCCGTTAAAAAAGGATAACCCTTTAGTAAATTCAATTTAAGTCGATACTGTAAGCATATTAACTGGAAATGAACTTAAAAAAAATTTCGAAAAATAGCAAAAAGTTCCAACCTTAAAGCAGACCAAAAGGATATACACACATTCGTAGGCAAACTTACACATGCAAAACCATTTTTAAGCCAATTTGTATATGAAAAGTTGCTCGCGTTCGAGCGATTATCGCGCGCACCAAGTGAAGTGAATTGAGTTGGCGGCTGCCACTGGCAACACCTACACTTCAGAGATTCGTTCTGTTGTTGTTGTGTTGTTGTTTGTTTATTTTGTACTGCTACTCTTGTTGTTGTTGTTGCTGTGTGCCATTTGGGCCATTTAACGCTTAAGTGTTTGTGTGAAAACATATAATTTTTCGCCTTCTTCTTCAGCTTTTTTCCCCCCGTCATACTTGTCGGTATTGCCCGTCAAGCTTTTATTTTGGCTTAAAAGGCTTATGATTGAAAAAAAAAATCGCCATTATCGCGCCATTTCACAGCCACTCACACCATTGTTGAGCTCATTGTGTTTATGTGTGTATATGTATGTATATGTGTTTAAAATTCACGCAAAGTTCCTTTAGCATGCAATCGCCAACGATATTGATGATGATGATGATTACGATGATGGCGTTTGGGATGATGACGATGATGATATGTTTGGTGGTAGTAGAGTCAAAGCTGCCAAACTCATTTCTACCTTTTACCCCTGTGTAACCCACAAAAGAAACAAGTAGTGAAAAACGCATAAATAAAGTCAAATAATACGCGACAATGCGCACAAATTTGCCGCTAAATATAGTCGACTTAAGGCCGCGTTGTGCTTACGCCATTTCGTGTGAGGGTCGATTGAGTGATTCATCAGTAATGCAGTGATCTAAGAACAACTAGCTCATAGGAAAATTAGTTTCCTGTTTAATAACGCTTACTCTAAACTGAGCATATGATCTAGAATCTTTATTGCATTTTCTTTGCTTTGTATTTTCACATCGTTTTTCAATAACAAACCATTTCACGACAAAGACCTGAACTTCTGTAAACCTCCTCGAGCAGAAGTTGCAGATGACAGCTTTTATGATGAATCAGGCAAACAATTACAGCGTGCCCTCAACACCTGAAATATTAATTGGTTTCCTAGCGATTACTCACAGTCTTGAAAATGAAACTCTTTTGTGGAAACCGATCTGTACTTCACCTTACTTATTGAGATTCTCCAAGGATATTTGTATAGCAAAAGACGTCTGAAAAGTTCCATACTATAGCTAGATAAGCTAGAAGTCGCAATCGTTGACTAATCAAAAGACACTTGACACTGAACTTCTCAAGCAACTCTCGTTGTGCCGTGTTTACTATGTAGTTTAGTGCGTACGCGCGTGTGTGTGATTTTGCGGTTGAAATTTATTATACTGTAGATTTATGGCAGTGTTGAGTTGCGCGTGTTTAGCTTAGCATGCAAAGCCGTGCAACATTCGCGAGACCACTCAGCCGGGCGTGCTTGCCTTCTGTCACACAGTAGTCTAAGGACATTTCTATATTGCCGTTCGTCACTCCTTTTAGCCGTTCAATTGCGACGGTCTGCGCCTCTATGGTGCTTATTCGTTCTTATAATACGACATACGCATACTTTTTATTGTCGATGGGTGTGTGTATGTGAGTGGCACTTAAGGATTATCCTTAATTTTCGAGCTGAGTGATTTTTAAGTGATTTGCATTTTGTTATGGTTCCCACACTAACTTCCTTCTCCACTGCACTATGCGCAAGGCGACTTGATTTGGGCTCATTCTGTCAGAATTGGTTTTGTGCTAATTTGCGCAACTCTTTTTAAGGTGTAAACCTTTTATACCGTCACGCATTTGTAATACAAGCTAACTGCCGACGACTTTGGGCGTGGCTGTCGTTTTCAGTTTTAACTCGAACGAAACGCGCTCAGAAAGGAATTCTTCATGCCCCTAAGAGGTGGTCGAATATGCTTAGTATATCTAAAAATCAAATGTTCAACTGGGACCTTGCACAACTGAAAGTATGTCAAGTCAAAAGTTGAACAAGTCATAGTTCGAAAAGTTAGAGAGTTCCTAAATTCTTTACTGTCAGAGAATGTAAAGTAATTGGAAATTTGAGCGATTAAGAAAGGAAAAGTTAGGATAGGATGAACCGTCACAGTCTACCTTTTTTTCCATTAAGTGCCACTTGAGAGCTACCAAATGTTCGATGACAATTATACTGGTAAAGCACATAAATCAAATTTATGACTTTAGTTTGGGCTTATGTATAAAGGCAAGCCTCGTTACCTGTGACCACTTAATATAAACTGCTAAGCTTTCCGTCTGATATTTGAAGTATAAAATATGTGTGTGTACTTTTTGTATGTCATTCAGATTTCGAGCAAGCAAGATATTGACTTGGCTTATAAGTTGTTTATCATGCATCACAAGTAATATTGAATTCAAGCCCAAATCATTGTAGTTCGTCCTTGATCTTCGTATTTTTTGACATCTAAAGCACTTGCACATTATTGTCATCTTTAGAAAACAACAACTTTCCAAATCTTTGTCCACCAATCCACCACAAAATTCTGTCTCTGTTTTATTGGCTTTCAAATCAACTGAAAATGAAGAATTTTCCACACAACAACAAAAAATACTTAGTTGCTCTCACTTGATATGTGTCGCTCAATTCTAACATTTTATAATTTCATATGGAAATCAAATATTTAGCATTTAAACGAAATTTCTAATTTCAAATCAAATTGCGCTTCGATACAAAAACATCAATACCACAACAAATAATACAATTTTTATGCATAAAAGAACAGTAAATAAATTAAAATTTTGTCACATGCTGAGGTAACACTTTTCCATTATCAATGCGATAAAAGCAATTTCATTTTCATTATCGAAGAGGAAGATTTGCACAATTGGAATTCACATGCAGCGAGCCAATGTGAAACTGAAACCGCTTGCATTATGAAACTAAATATTTTTGATTTCATTTAGTACCATTGCAAGCAATGTTTTCACAATTTACATTTTTATACTTCTACATATGTGTGTAGCATCAGGCATGCACAGAGAATATGTTGAGGGGTACGAAAGTTGAACCCACCACATTTGGTGTAGCTTTTCAATAGAGATTTTGTCAAGTGACCCCAGTACCTAGGAATAATATGGGATAGAAGTAGCTTGACTTAATATTAAACATATTAAACTATATAGTATTGCCTTCAATTCCAATCTTCATTTGAATCTAAGCCTCTATATAGGTTAAAGCTTTATAGTAAAGGCGTAAATATACAGTAGTTGACTCCAGATCGCGACTATACCAGATAAAATTGGGAAATTGGAAACACGCCATTGCATTCCATTGCACATATCCTTTCTATTTCCATTAAAATAAATAGCATGGAAAACTAACGGCGTCTAACGCATTTTGAATTACAGTTTGTTGCAGAGGGCAGCGAATTTATTGCTTCAAAGCAGAATATTATAAAAACATTTCCCTTATATATGCAGCTATTTAAACAGTTCATCATTTAACATTATCAACGGTCGTGAAATCTCAAGCTTTCTAATATGAGTATGGCCATAATAGACGCAAAGACTACTTCGAAAAGATAAAAAGGGCGTAAACCGCAAACAATTGTGTCCTCATACTACGACGCGCAATGAAAAAAGAAGTAGCGGCAACAGGATAATAATAATGGGAGCAAGAAGCAAAAAATATGTGAAAATTATGTCGGAAATAGGCAGAACAAAACAACGGCCACACAAGGATATGAAATTTGAATATCATTATTTTGCATAATATTTGCGTGTTTAGGCATGGAGCGAAGGCCTGGATAAATATGTTAATTTTTATGACTATGCAAAGTTCCTGAAAAAATTTTCTTGCTGAAAAAATTTCAAAAGAAATGGTCAACACAGATTGGCTTTTTGCGGTTGATAAAAATATTTATATGTCGGGCAAGTATGTCAGTTACTTTTTAAATTACTCGAGTCGTGCCTTTCAATGGAACACTGTCTATAGGCTACGGTAAAATTTGAAGCATGATGCGTCATTCTGCTTGTGTTTGATAGCCATTGAGAGCAGATAACATTATTTAACATTTTAATTTATATTTCACGCAAAAAAAAACTCAATCGTCAACAATGACAATGTGGACGTCCGCTCGAGGTAACTGAAATGGTACAGTAACCACGAAATTCTGTTAGGTGATCGGAAATTAAAATTACAAGAAGCTGTATAAGCCAAGGGAAGATCTTTTACGTTGCTTTATAACCATGGATGGTGGCGAAGGTGACAAAGATTGGTCGTTGAACAGCAATAATCCGGTGTGTGCCAGAACTCTCTTTCAACACAATTACAACGCAATTTCAATTCTCGGTGACAGAGATCTTTTTTAAATCCTCTGCTTTTTATAAGGGATTAGGTTAAATTCACGCTTATCTGAAGTAATATTGTAACTTATTGTTTTCCTGCATTTGTAGAAATAATTAGAATGCTATTGAATTAAAATACTGAAGAATGTGGGAACACGTTTGGTCAAGAATAAAACATTATTTCATCAAACCAGACCTAAAAAATGGTTATAAGGATTGTGCTCAAATCGTTCGTCGGTATTTAAGTAGAATTTTTCTCTATAGTCTATGTTACTATGGTCAGACGACAACCAACGAATCTCAACAGTTTCTGTAGATTGAACGGCCATTGGAAAGTTCTTTAGACGCGTTGAGCTATTTTGGTGACGCAAAATAAGTTCGCGTCACCGATATGCTATGGCTTATGTTTTTTGTGTTCATTCCGTCGACTTCTATGTTTTTGTTTTACTTTTATAAATATAGATATTTCTTTGGATTTAGCAGGAAATAGTCGCTTCCTGTTTTTCAAGCACAAAATGGCTCGGTAAAGACTATGAAGTCATCACATCTTATCACTTAGAAATTATGATAAAATTGAATGGTGTGAAAAATATCTGTTATGCAATAATCGCTAAATGCAACTATCTCAAATTCGAGCAACTGAAAATGATCATAGCAAAATACATCAAAGAGCTTTAATTTTACAATAACGGATTTCATAAGAAACAAAAATTTTTAACCGCCCCAAAAGCTTGCAACATATTTTGTCAGCTCTGTGGCAGTTGGCAATTTTCCAAACGGTTTTTCTATGCATTGCAATGAAATAGCTCGTGAACAGCAAATCGGCTTTGGTTTCATCCGTGTGTGTGTTTAAGAGGGAAGTGAGAAAGTCAACGAGTATGTCCGGTGGGTACCAGTGTGTATTGTAGCTTGAAACAAGCACACTGAAATTACACAATACTTAATTTGATTACCGATGATCAAAATTTCGTTAGAGAGAGAAAACGAGTACTGTTTTTGTGTGTTTGCTCTTTTGTTTGGTTGGTTGTTGGCTAGTTTATTTTATTCGGGCTAGCAACAAGCCAAAGTTTGCTTTGATTGAATCGAATTTTAGTTTAATTGAACATTGTTTTGCACTAGAGCTGAAAGTTACTGTTTCTTTTAATTTCTTATTTTAGTCGTTATGTTGTTGCTTTTGGTATTATTTCTCTGTCTCTTTGAACAATTGAGTATGTTCATTTCAAGGATATTGTTTCAAATATGTTATGCGAACTGTATTGTTTAATTGCTTACTCAAGTTTTGCCGGTTGGCGTCCGTGGCTCCATGCTTTGATTCTGTCCTAAAGAAAATGAAGAACTCCGCTAGCGCTTCAACACTATATTATAAACTATAAATTGACACCAAGATTTTAAATATCTGTATGCTTGATTTTAAAGTACCATTAAGGTTTTCCACGAATAATAAAATATCGTCTAGAGTGGATTTCACACATCTAAATTTGACATATACAATACAAATTACTTTATTTGGATGTCACACTTGCGTTAAACCAAATCATATTTTTTTAATATTTTGTGTGCAGTCTCCGTTAATGTTCTTTCTATTACTTAAAAAGTTTTTAGTAGCCAATCTTCACAAAACAAATTTGACAAGTTCATAGTTTCATAACTATTGTTTTGGTTGACACGACTTTTGACGAACTTTAAAAGTTCTGCTTTTCCATCACATAAAAAAAGGACCCTGTGAAATAGCAGTAAAAATTTATTATTGAAAAAATTTAACTTTCATGACGAGTGTGTGAATTTCTTTACTCTATGAATTCAACAATTTTCGATGAATGAATTCTTGAATTGCCATGACCAGATTTTATTGTTGTATATATCATATTATAGCACAATACAAATGCTTAAGAACTTACACTTGCCACTGAGCAAGTGTACGACTTTCTCCACCTTGATATACAAGTTGAAATAAATTAGTCAAAGAGTATCAAATAGCGTTGTACAACATAATACTGAATTGTACAAATCGTCCTTTCAATTGCATACTCGGGATATGTTAGAAAGTTCACCACCATTGAACACATCTAATTCAAGACGTACATAATTTTCCTTCCCATGACCAAGTCTAGGCTTTCCAGGCCAAATAATCGCTTGCACCAATGATGACCACATTACAATTGTTGGGGTTGGTTGAATATGTCTAACTTATTTACATTCTCATGACCGAATTGTATTGTTCTACATAATAATACTGAATTGTACAAATCGTCCTTTCAATTGCATACTCGGGATATGTTAGAAAGTTCACCACCATTGAACACATCTAATTCAAGACGTACATAATTTTCCTTCCCATGACCAAGTCTAGGCTTTCAAGGCCAAATAATCGTTTGCACCAATGATGACCACATTACAATTGTTGGGGTTGGTTGAATATGTCTAACTTATTTACATTCTCATGACCGAATTGTATTGTTCTACATAATAATACTGAATTGTACAAATCGTCCTTTCAATTGCATACTCGGGATATGTTAGAAAGTTCACCACCATTGAACACATCTAATTCAAGACGTACATAATTTTCCTTCCCATGACCAAGTCTAGGCTTTCAAGGCCAAATAATCGCTTGCACCAATGATGACCACATTACAATTGTTGGGGTTGGTTGAATATGTCTAACTTATTTACATTCTCATGACCGAATTGTATTGTTCTACATAATAATACTGAATTGTACAAATCGTCCTTTCAATTGCATACTCGGGATATGTTAGAAAGTTCACCACCATTGAACACATCTAATTCAAGACGTACATAATTTTCCTTCCTATGACCAAGTCTAGTCTTTCAAGACCAAATATTCGCTTGCACCAATGATGACCACATTACAATTGTTGGGGTTGGTTGAATATGTCTAACTTATTTACATTCTCATGACCGAATTGTACTATTCTAAATAATAATACTGAATTGTACAAATCGTCCTTTCAATTGCATACTCGGGATATGTTAGGAAGTTCACCACCATTGAACACATCTAATTCAAGACGTACATAATTTTCCTTCCCATGACCAAGTCTAGTCTTTCAACACCAAATATTCGCTTGCACCAATGATGACCACATTACAATTGTTGGGGTTGGTTGAATATGTCTAACTTATTTACATTCTCATGACCGAATTGTATTGTTCTACATAATAATACTGAATTGTACAAATCGTCCTTTCAATTGCATACTCGGGATATGTTAGAAAGTTCACCACCATTGAACACATCTAATTCAAGACGTACATAATTTTCCTTCCCATGACCAAGTCTAGGCTTTCCAGGCCAAATAATCGCTTGCACCAATGATGACCACATTACAATTGTTGGGGTTGGTTGAATATGTCTAACTTATTTACATTCTCATGACCGAATTGTACTATTCTAAATAATAATACTGAATTGTACAAATCGTCCTTTCAATTGCATACTCGGGATATGTTAGGAAGTTCACCACCATTGAACACATCTAATTCAAGACGTACATAATTTTCCTTCCCATGACCAAGTCTAGGCTTTCAAGGCCAAATAATCGTTTGCACCAATGATGACCACATTACAATTGTTGGGGTTGGTTGAATATGTCTAACTTATTTACATTCTCATGACCGAATTGTATTGTTCTACATAATAATACTGAATTGTACAAATCGTCCTTTCAATTGCATACTCGGGATATGTTAGAAAGTTCACCACCATTGAACACATCTAATTCAAGACGTACATAATTTTCCTTCCCATGACCAAGTCTAGGCTTTCCAGGCCAAATAATCGCTTGCACCAATGATGACCACATTACAATTGTTGGGGTTGGTTGAATATGTCTAACTTATTTACATTCTCATGACCGAATTGTATTGTTCTACATAATAATACTGAATTGTACAAATCGTCCTTTCAATTGCATACTCGGGATATGTTAGAAAGTTCACCACCATTGAACACATCTAATTCAAGACGTACATAATTTTCCTTCCCATGACCAAGTCTAGGCTTTCAAGGCCAAATAATCGTTTGCACCAATGATGACCACATTACAATTGTTGGGGTTGGTTGAATATGTCTAACTTATTTACATTCTCATGACCGAATTGTATTGTTCTACATAATAATACTGAATTGTACAAATCGTCCTTTCAATTGCATACTCGGGATATGTTAGAAAGTTCACCACCATTGAACACATCTAATTCAAGACGTACATAATTTTCCTTCCCATGACCAAGTCTAGGCTTTCAAGACCAAATAATCGCTTGCACCAATGATGACCACATTACAATTGTTGGGGTTGGTTGAATATGTCTAACTTATTTACATTCTCATGACCGAATTGTATTGTTCTACATAATAATACTGAATTGTACAAATCGTCCTTTCAATTGCATACTCGGGATATGTTAGAAAGTTCACCACCATTGAACACATCTAATTCAAGACGTACATAATTTTCCTTCCTATGACCAAGTCTAGTCTTTCAAGACCAAATATTCGCTTGCACCAATGATGACCACATTACAATTGTTGGGGTTGGTTGAATATGTCTAACTTATTTACATTCTCATGACCGAATTGTATTGTTCTACATAATAATACTGAATTGTACAAATCGTCCTTTCAATTGCATACTCGGGATATGTTAGAAAGTTCACCACCATTGAACACATCTAATTCAAGACGTACATAATTTTCCTTCCTATGACCAAGTCTAGTCTTTCAAGACCAAATATTCGCTTGCACCAATGATGACCACATTACAATTGTTGGGGTTGGTTGAATATGTCTAACTTATTTACATTCTCATGACCGAATTGTATTGTTCTACATAATAATACTGAATTGTACAAATCGTCCTTTCAATTGCATACTCGGGATATGTTAGAAAGTTCACCACCATTGAACACATCTAATTCAAGACGTACATAATTTTCCTTCCTATGACCAAGTCTAGTCTTTCAAGACCAAATATTCGCTTGCACCAATGATGACCACATTACAATTGTTGGGGTTGGTTGAATATGTCTAACTTATTTACATTCTCATGACCGAATTGTATTGTTCTACATAATAATACTGAATTGTACAAATCGTCCTTTCAATTGCATACTCGGGATATGTTAGAAAGTTCACCACCATTGAACACATCTAATTCAAGACGTACATAATTTTCCTTCCTATGACCAAGTCTAGTCTTTCAAGACCAAATATTCGCTTGCACCAATGATGACCACATTACAATTGTTGGGGTTGGTTGAATATGTCTAACTTATTTACATTCTCATGACCGAATTGTATTGTTCTACATAATAATACTGAATTGTACAAATCGTCCTTTCAATTGCATACTCGGGATATGTTAGAAAGTTCACCACCATTGAACACATCTAATTCAAGACGTACATAATTTTCCTTCCCATGACCAAGTCTAGGCTTTCCAGGCCAAATAATCGCTTGCACCAATGATGACCACATTACAATTGTTGGGGTTGGTTGAATATGTCTAACTTATTTACATTCTCATGACCGAATTGTATTGTTCTACATAATAATACTGAATTGTACAAATCGTCCTTTCAATTGCATACTCGGGATATGTTAGAAAGTTCACCACCATTGAACACATCTAATTCAAGACGTACATAATTTTCCTTCCTATGACCAAGTCTAGTCTTTCAAGACCAAATATTCGCTTGCACCAATGATGACCACATTACAATTGTTGGGGTTGGTTGAATATGTCTAACTTATTTACATTCTCATGACCGAATTGTATTGTTCTACATAATAATACTGAATTGTACAAATCGTCCTTTCAATTGCATACTCGGGATATGTTAGAAAGTTCACCACCATTGAACACATCTAATTCAAGACGTACATAATTTTCCTTCCCATGACCAAGTCTAGGCTTTCCAGGCCAAATAATCGCTTGCACCAATGATGACCACATTACAATTGTTGGGGTTGGTTGAATATGTCTAACTTATTTACATTCTCATGACCGAATTGTATTGTTCTACATAATAATACTGAATTGTACAAATCGTCCTTTCAATTGCATACTCGGGATATGTTAGAAAGTTCACCACCATTGAACACATCTAATTCAAGACGTACATAATTTTCCTTCCCATGACCAAGTCTAGTCTTTCAAGACCAAATATTCGCTTGCACCAATGATGACCACATTACAATTGTTGGGGTTGGTTGAATATGTCTAACTTATTTACATTCTCATGACCGAATTGTACTATTCTAAATAATAATACTGAATTGTACAAATCGTCCTTTCAATTGCATACTCGGGATATGTTAGAAAGTTCACCACCATTGAACACATTTAATTCAAGACGTACATAATTTTCCGAGCCATGACCAAGTCTAGTTTTTCAACACCAAATAATCGCTTGCACCAATGATGACCACATTACAATTGTTGGGGTTGGTTGAATATGTCTAAAATTTATACATTCACATGACGGAATTGTATCTTTGATTTACAGTTTACATTTCTCGCTTAAGGTTTCTAGAACATTTTCCAAAAGTCAGGCGCTATCAGAACCTGTTATCTTTTTGCTATTAACATCGACGAAGCAGCGCAGGCCGATGTGTTATTCTGCTAACTACTGAACTGAAGTAACGTGGCAAACATTAATGTTAGAAGGTGGAGAAAGTTAGAATTAGTTTTCTCTGGTAGAAATTTCACCACCATTGCACAGATCTGTTCCTTTTGTTCCCATGACCAATTTTAGTTTTTCAACACAAAATACTGCATTGTACCAATGTTGTCTGAATTACAATCTCCGGGGCTGGTTGAATATTGTTAAACAAATGGTGGTGGCTAAAATTTTTCCATTCACATGGCCAATGTGAATTTTGCTACACCTTAATACTAAATTGTAGAAATCGTTGTCGCAACTGCATTCTCGTGAGTGAAACGGTATTAAAATCAAAACCATTGAATAGTTAGAATTAGAATTACTTATCTGAAATCTGTATTACATTGCAATGTGTGATATTCTTTATTCTAGACATTCAACAAGCTTCTGTGAATAAATTCCTAAACAAAAACATACGCACACCACTAAGCAAATTTCTCCACCTTAAAATAAAAGTGTACAATTTTGAATAATTGTTTGTGAATTAAACAATCTTCAATGAATGACGTTTTAAATTGCCATGACCATATTTTATTGTTGTATGTCATATTATGGTACAGACAACTGCTTTAAAAGATACTCATACCCAGGGAGAACTTATTTATATTATGGTACCAGAGAGAACTTGTTTATAAATGAGTTCTGTCTGACCATACCCCTGCGCAAATTAATTAATTTCTCCACCTTGCTATAAGATTGTACAAATTTGAATAAATATGTACTGAATTCACCATGCCCGTATAAATGGCCAGTTTTCATTGGTGTAGGACATATTATTGTACGATACAATTGGTGGTGTACAACCTTATTATTCAGGCATATTTTGCTACAAGACAGTGCCTGGTCCAAATCGTTTCGATGCAGCAGAGTAGCCTATTTCTAACTATTTAATATGTCAAACAAAACACTTAAGTGTTTTTAATACAGTTTTTGGTATTTTTATGCTCCAATTTAATATTGTTAATAATTTTTCTCTATACTTATTATTTGGTCTGGTCACCTTGTGTCAAAAATTATTTATTGGTAAAAGGAATGAGGACGGTAATATCGGTATAAAAATTCCAGAATTTAACACAAGAAGCTAATAGGGAAAACGTAAGAATACAGAATATTTAAACAAACAATGCAAAAAACGCAAGTTCATTTGACGTGCTTGGTGTATGTACATTAGTTTCGAAAATAAAGTGCACACCGCCAAATGTTTTTGTTGTGCTTGGTGAAAACAAGTTATATACAAATTCAAACTAAGGCCTTTGAAAATTCTAAGTTAGTCTACGCCTAACGTTAAATTTCCGCTATTCAATATGCGTATGTATTCAGTGAATCATAAATATGCCTGGGTATATAATGTCGTTTTTGTTGTAAAATCTTCTAACTTGGCACAGTGTATGTGTGCACACCGTGTGTTCCTTGGCGATTAAACACAGCTGTTTCATTATATATATTACAGTTTATAAACTGTATTAGAAGCAAAATCTCAATCAATCAAACACATTGGTTTGTTTTAAGAAAACTTTTTTGTTTGGCATTTTACCATTTGATCAAAAGGCGTTATTCACTTTGCTTTTTAGGTCCCATTGATTCTACAAATGCGAATGTTTAAGATAGCTACGAGCGAACAAATAGTTCATAATTAAATTGTAATCTTCTGACAATGAAACTAATAATAAATGGTTACACCAATATTTATAATATTGAAGAGAAACCTACATTGATATAAATAAATTTTTTAATTTTCCTAATACAAATAATAACAATGCATGATGTCCTGATCCATAAGAGCCATCGGGCTGAGAAATTTACCCTGGGTTCAGTTAATGAATGTTATGAATGTTAATCAGGTAGTCCGAACCTTTCTTGAGAATTTGAGTAACTTTAACGCACAAAAATCATATACCACCATCATCATTTGTTTTAAGGTAAAGAAAATAATAATAATCTTCATTTAATGCATTTCACCAGTTGCTCAAAGATCATCTCTTCAACGCTGTTCACCTCAGACCCCATTCTATTTACAACCGAAAGTGATTAACACAGCTAGGAGCAAATAACATGCCGATCATTAAATTACAATCAGCCGACAATAAAATCATCGAAACCGACATAGATATTGTAAAATGTTCGGGAATGATCAAAAGGATGCTTGAGGAGTGCGACGCGAAGGTTGGTCAGCAATCCGTCATTCCTGTGCCTAAGGTTAAAGCGGCTACTCTACGACAGGTCTTGAACTGGGCAGACCATCACAAAAACGATCCGCAGCCGGAAGAAAACATTCCGATCAATAAACTTACCTACGACATATCACCGTGGGATGCTGATTTCCTCAACGTCGATAAATACACACTTTTTGCGCTAACCGAAGCAGCCAATTTAATGGATATCAAGGGCCTTTCCTATATAACTTGTAAGACTGTGGCCAATATGATCAAAGGTAAGACCACACCAGAGCTGCGTGAGATGTTACATATTCGTGATGATTTATCCACCACAAAGGCGGAGACCGAGCCTTCTGAGAAGGATCGTTTGATGCAGAAAATAGAGGCATGTGATTTAAACGATCCTGTGGGAGAAAATTAAACTACCTCAAATTGTAAAAAATTAAAAAGATTAGAACTTTTCAGAATAAAGAAAGCATTTAAACACATTCCTCTCTCATCCCGTGTCTTCAAATATTTCAATCCTATTTTGTATTCAAACCATTTTTAATTCAATCTACACGCCCCTATGGAAAAAATTTTAGGTAGGAATTATCTTCCATATAACACCAAACTATTTCAATACAGAAAATAACCATTAAAGTATGAAATTTCGTAACCAATATTCGATAAGTGGGCCAACGACCACAATGGTGCACATATTGCGTAACTGGGAAGTGGTTAAGCTATGGTGCAGTTAATTTTTTTTAAATATCTCCGCATTTTCAGTATTTAGTAGTAAGCTGTGGCATTTTGAGCCATCCATGCCAATTGAAAATATCATTAGAAATATCATATCAGTGCGCTTGGCACAATATATTCTCCACTTGCAAGTATGTGTGTGCGTGTGTTTGTGTATATATTAACCCTATATGATTTTAATTTATGGCACATGGCGCAAAAGTATTAATTCACAAGAAAATATCTCTGGCCGAGCCGAGCGTCTCTGGTGTAAGTGATGTCGAGAACTTGTGAGGCTTCGAGGCTTTGTGAGCCATCGCTCGCCTGTGTGCATACAAAGTCATATACATAGAAAGGTAAAATTGACATACTCGTCAGAGAGATTTCAGATGAACATATGTGGATATACGGCAGTCGACTGTTATGTTTCAATCAGTAATACTTCAGTAGCTTCAATGCATTTGAGAACTGCCGAACAGGTCTATATGAAGTCGCTTTGCCGATTTTTGGTCTTTGTTTGCCACTTAATAACTTGGCTTGGGCATTTTTAAGATATTTTGAAGATTTTACCATTGCTGTGTATTCTGTCGATTGCAACCTGGAGTTGGGCAAATAAATACGAACATCAACCTTTCACTTAAAAGTATAACAAGACAAAATGGATATTAAAAGTTATTTAAAGTTCTGGAGATTGAGAGAGAATAAAATATTTTTATTTTTTTTTTTAAAGCTGTAAAAGGTCAGCTATTTGTTTATATGATTTGTACAAAGCAGCCTCAGTAGCTCAGATGGCAACGTGGAATCTATATGTGAATCAACCCCATACATATTAAATAGAGACCCATTTTTGACCCGACGCTATTTTCTCTGTTATATTTATCAAATTTCTGAAGACAACATACTCGTAGAGACGGTATTAATTGTAGTAATTAATTGTAAAAAAAACTACTAATGACCCACACTGGCTTGACTGGGATGGGAGAGATGAAGTCGTGCAGAAAACATTCATTTTGTTGCTGTTGATGATACGACAGATCTGCTACATTGACACACTGCATCGCCAGTGGTAGAGATCCGTCCCACCTTCCCCATCGCAAATCATAACGTTAATGTCATACAAACCCTTCTTGATTTATCAGAGCCACCAAATACCCACAAAGGTTCGTAAGTGTGAATTCTTTGTAATATAGTTAATTGCTGCAGGGCCATCATTACAATACGCGTGTAAAGCAGAAGAGGGAAACATCTAGTTTACGTTAGGTTTCTTCTTTCCTTCTCTACTTACTCACTACGAGCAAAGTCTGCTTAGAATGGCTTAAAAATACTGATTTACGTCTTAAAAATTATTCTCTGGTTCATTAAATCATGTCCGATCGAAATTATAGCAATTTTTGTCAATCTACATACATACATGAAAGTAATTGATCAATTAAGTAGAAGAAAAAAATCTTAAATAATGTGCTGTATTTTCTTTAGGACAAAACAGTTGTGAAAATGAGACCCGCCATATTTACTTTTTTATTTTTTGTGAATGTAAGCAAGATGCAAATATATACAGTAATTTTTTAAAGGTTCATTACTGATTTGCGGCTTCGTTCCATTATTCCACGGAATCCGAAAAGTTCCAAAAGTCCTATATAATTTTTAATGTTAACTTTTCTTCTTCAGATAAAAACGATAAAAATTCTCGTGTGCAGACAACTAGATATAGTAATCTCGTATTCATATCTTCAATCAATTCTTCTATATTAAAATTTAGAAAGAAAAGTCAAGCGCAGTTAAAAATGGAAAGTTTTAGATGAAAAAGGAATTTTTTTAAAATACACAACACAGTTCTTGGTATTTTTATGTCGAAAATTATTTTACTATTTATTCCCAACATGGCCGTCTGGTAACCTTTGCATCGAAAAAACAATATCAGTAAGGAACTAGTGGACGCAGATATTACAGTTTATAAAACACGCGAGAATATAACGAAGCGACGTGGAAGGACGTGAGTATGCATAATTTAAACAAATTCAACAATGTTTGTGGTGTTTGCCTTTTAAGACAACGATGCGAAAAATGAAAATTCATTTGACGCGTTTGATGTATAGTGGTTTCGAAAATAAAGCGCACACCCCCGAAATTCTTTTGTTATGTTTGACGAAATAAAGGAATAGACAAGTGGAAGTGAATTTATTAAAAATTCTAGGAAACCCAGACTACCGATTATTATTCTGTCCTTCAAACAAATAATTCTTTGGTTTTCCATTATTATCAGCACAATTCCAGGAAAACAGACTCAATATACTAATTTAGCTGCCATTGTTGCACGTCCGTTATTCGACCCGTATGTGCCTTACTTCTTTGTTCTGTATCTATTAAATGTGCGCGGGTGCCAGGTATAGATGCGGTATATATGCTGTCAGTCCCAATTATTTTTCTTTGGCCCGACCACTTTTCAGAATAAGCAGCAATTACGTTCACTTCACAGCGGTTTTCTATAAATATTCCCCAAAACTTAAAATCGCAAAAAAAATTAGTAGCAAAATAGCTGAGCTAGTCATCACAAGAGCGCCACACATTTTAAAATTTATCGGCTTCTTTTGAGAGTAAGAAAAATAATATAAATCTTCGTTTAGAGCATTTCATCAGTTGATCGAAGAACGTCATTCAACTCTGTTCACATCAGTGATTAAAACAAAACACAAAATGCCGATCATTAAATTACAATCGTCCGACAACGAGACATTCGACACTGACGTTCAGATCGCAAAATGTTCTGGAACCATCAAAACGATGCTTGAAGACTGCGGCATGGAGGATGGCGAAAACGCCGTTGTTCCCTTACCGAATGTGAATTCGGCAATTTTGCGTAAGGTCTTGCACTGGGCAAACTACCACAAGGATGATCCACAGCCGACCGAGGACGATGAGAACAAAGAGAAACGTACCGACGACATATCATCGTGGGATGCTGATTTCCTCAAAGTCGATCAGGGAACACTTTTCGAGCTCATTTTGGCAGCTAATTACTTGGATATTAAAGGCCTTTTGGATGTCACTTGCAAGACTGTAGCTAACATGATCAAGGGCAAGACCCCGGAGGAGATACGCAAAACATTCAACATAAAGAATGATTTCACCCCCGCCGAGGAGGAACAAGTTCGAAAGGAGAACGAGTGGTGTGAAGAGAAGTAATGCTCTTCTTTATCAGCAACTTAGGGCAATATGAATTTTCCGCAAATTGTGTAAAATACAAATGTCGACGAATATTATAACAATTTAATTACTATTTGGCAGAGTAAAGTATAAATTTATAAAGTTAACCATAAGCAAAAATTTAGGGCCTAAAGTATGTAAAAGTTTCTGCTTTTAATTTCTCCTATTCAATTGCGGCGGCCAAATTAACTTTTTTTTTATTTTTCAAAATATAAATCAATGAATTATAGTTGAAGTTCACTGCACATATAATATTAAAAATGGCTGAGAAAAAGTGTAATAGCTTCTTTGTCTCATACCGATATCTTGGCATTACCGAAAGGAACGGACAATTTGTGGGACGGTTGGGTTATACGTGAGATCAAGACCGAGGAAGAAAGTAACCCAGTGGTCATGTGGCTGTTGTAAAAGGACGATATGGTAATATGATAAGGCGAGTGTGTCAATAGAGACAGCGACCGTAGAGCAAACGTGGATCCAAAGCGTCGGAGTATATATGGCTTGCTGTGGTGAGAAACAAAATGGCCAGATGGCAAGAGTGCCTCGGAAGTATGTATTGATCGTAATCAACGAAGCGAATAACTGGCGACGGCCACATTGAATTGCGTGGCAAGCGAATGCAATGGTTTTCGATTCAGAGAATTCGGGTTTCGTTTATCTAAGTGCTACAGGCAACACCATTGATAATACTTAGTGACTGTCTGATATTTTGCATGTAGTAAAAATGGTTTTCGTTTCCTTACCCACGCCTTCACTTGGCAGACCCTGAAAAATAATCTTGCTGGTTCGAATTTCACTTCTATGTGTGTAAGGTTAAGGTATAATTTTAGTTGGTTACTCGTGGTTGATGTTAATGTAAGGTAGTGCAATTAAGAGAAAATATGGCAAATTAAGCCACAGGAAGGAAGCCGCCTTTGGCATGGAGCAGGTCGTAAAAACAATATCAGTGAGCAACTAGTGAACTCAGGTATTACAGTTTATAAAACACGTGAGGATATAACGAAACGACGTGGAAGGACGTGAGAATGCATAATTTAAACAAATTGAACAATGTTTGTGGTGTTTGCCTTTTAAGACAACGATGCGAAAAATGAAAATTCATTTGACGCGTTTGATGTATAGTGGTTTCGAAAATAAAGCGCACACCTCCGAAATTCCTTTGTTATGTTTGACGAAATAAAGGGATAGACAAGTAGAAGTGAATTTATTAAAAATTCTAGGAAACCCAGACTATGGATTATTATTCTGTCCTTCAAACAAATAATTCTTTGGTTTTCCATTATTATCGGCACAGTTCCAGGAAAACAGACTCAATATAGTAATTTAGCTGCCATTGTTGCACGTCCGTTATTCGACCCGTAAGTGCCTTACTTCTTTGTCCTGTATCTCATAAATGTGCGCGGGTGCCAGGTATATATGCGGTATATATGCTGTCAGTTCCAATATTTTTTTTTGGCCCGACCACTCTTTAGAATAAGCAGCAATTACGTTCACTGCACAGCGGTTCTTCTATAAATATTCCCTAAAACTTAAAATTGCATTAGTAGCAAAAAAGCTGAGCTCGTGATCACAAGAGCACCACACAACATAATTTATCGGCTTCTTTTGAGAGTCAGAAAAATAATATAAATCTTCGTTTAGTGCATTTCATCAGTTGATCGAAGAACGTCATTCAACGCTGTTCACATCAGTGATTAAAACAAAACAGAAAATGCCGATCATTAAATTACAATCGTCCGACAACGAGACATTCGACACTGACGTTCAGATCGCAAAATGTTCTGGAACCATCAAAACGATGCTTGAAGACTGCGGCATGGAGGATGGCGAAAACACCGTTATTCCCTTACCGAATGTGAATTCTACAATTTTGCGTAAGGTCTTGCAGTGGGCAAACTACCACAAGGATGATCCACAGCCGACCGAGGACGATGAGAAGAAAGAGAAGCGTACCGACGACATATCATCGTGGGATGCTGATTTCCTCAAAGTCGATCAGGGAACACTTTTCGAGCTCATTTTGGCAGCTAATTACTTGGATATTAAAGGCCTTTTGGATGTCACTTGCGATACTGTAGCCAACATGATCAAGGGCAAGACCTCGGAGGAGATACGCAAAACATTCAACATAAAGAATGATTTTACCCACGCCTAGGAGGAACAAGTTCGAAAGGTGAACGAGTGGTGTGAAGAGAAGTAATGCTCTTCTTTATCAGCAAATTAGGGCAATATGAATTTTCCGCAAATTGTGTAAAATACAAATCTCGACGAATATTATAACAATTCAATTACTATTTGGCAGAGTAAAGTATAAATTTATAAAGTTAACCATAAGCAAAAATTTAGGGCCTAAAGTAAGTAAAAGTTTCTGCTTTTAATTTCTCCTATTCAATTGCGGCGGCCAAATTAACTTTTTTTTTATTTTTCAAAATATAAATCAATGAATTATAGTTGAAGTTCACTGCACATATAATATTAAAAATGGCTGAGAAAAAGTGTAATAGCTTCTTTGTCTCATACCGATATCTTGGCATTACCGAAAGGAACGGACAATTTGTGGGACGGTTGGGTTATACGTGAGATCAAGACCGAGGAAGAAAGTAACCCAGTGGTCATGTGGCTGTTGTAAAAGGACGATATGGTAATATGATAAGGCGAGTGTGTCAATAGAGACAGCGACCGCAGAGAAAACGTGGGTCCAAAGCGTCGGAGTATATATGGCTTGCTGTGGTGAGAAACAAAATGGCCAGATGGCAAGAGTGCCTCGGAAGTATGTATTGATCGTAATCAACGAAGCGAATAACTGGCGACGGCCACATTGAATTGCGTGGCAAGCGAATGCAATGGTTTTCGATTCAGAGAATTCGGGTTTTGTTTATCTAAGTGCTACAGGCAACACCATTTTTAATACTTAGTGACTGTTTGATATTTTGCATGTAGTAAAAATGGTTTTCGTTTCCTTACCCACGCCTTCACTTGGCAGACCCTGAAAAATAATCTTGCTGGTTCGAATTTCACTTCTATGTGTGTAAGGTTAAGGTATAATTTTAGTTGGTTACTCGTGGTTGATGTTATTGTAAGGTAGTGCAATTAAGAGAAAATATGGCAAATGAAGCCACAGGAAGGAAGCCGCCTTTGGCATGGAGCAGGTCTTAGGGGTCAGATGTTAGGGAAGTGCCGGTTAATTTATTAGAAAATTAATAGAAAAGCCACTTTGGTCTTTGCTTCACGTGACCAATAATATTAAATGCTTTAGCAAGATTTAGAGAAATAGAATTGCCCGTGCGAAAGGCTTAGGTTGGTTGACTCCCCGATGGTCTCATAGCGTTTAAGTCGTAAACGTCACTTTTTGTCAGCAACTTCAGTTCCCCGATAGTCATTGCCAGAGGCTTCGTTCGAACAAGAGTTTTACTGTGCATTTAGATCAACTGTAAATAACTTGAATTTTATAACTACGCCTCGCTCAATATTCCTGCTTCTAATTTGGCAAGTAGTTGCGGAAAAGAGAGCCTATCTCCCCTGGGATGCCTGTATAGTTATTCGGGTGATGAATAAGGTTTATAGTTTAGTTTACAGTTTATGGGAGCGTGATTCAGGTTACGACAATTAAAGAATATAGAAGTTAAGTGGATATATTTCATTGACTCTCTCTTTGGCTGTAATGTAGCAGAAGATACCGTAGGAGAAGGTAGAAGTTGGGGAGTAGTGAGCCAAGCGAACTCTGGGGCTCCTTATTTGATTTTCCTGGCAGTTGTTGACTTGTAATGTTGGAGCGGAGTACGTATGTACTAAGTCTCGCCGGATGAAATTTGTGTGATCCGTATTCTGGCAGGAGCACAGTAACTGTAGCGTGGAAATTCTTAGCCAGACCGCGTTTTTTTGGACAGTAATGACGAGTGGGAAAAATAACTCGACCCTATTACGGGGAGTAGTTTTTATATTGGGTGTTGCAGTCTTCCAAATCTTATAGTACTGCATTTGTCACAGGTTGGCAGTTCAGCGATTTGACAGCTGCGAAGTTAGGCTGCTCCGGAAAAATATCGTATTATTCCGGCCGAATTGCACATTTTCGGCTAAACGCTGAAAAGAAGTTTCACTGTGGGCGGATGAGTGACATCGATTTGCACGTAGTGCTATAGGAAATAAAAGTACGCACACATTGGCAGACTTGGCAGAAACGGCTTTGGATCCAGGCGGTTTTGCGTAGAAAAATCGTAAAAAAGTTCCCTGTGTCGGTTGAGACGGGGTGTGCGTGTGTGGTTGTGGTAGTGCTGTAACTGGGCCGACGTAAAGCCGCGCTGTCATTTGCATATTTTGGGTAGCGATTGTTCCTGGAACTGCCTCAGAATGGACGTCTACGATATAAGTGATGATCTAGTGAAGAAGCTGAATGATTGGAAACTCATTGCGGTGATATCGGGAAAGTTTAAGGAGTTCAAAGAGAACCATGGCAAGGTGAACTTTGTAGAACGGGCGCTCGTCGACTTCAAATACATTGAGAAGATATTCCTCAAAGTTCGTCTACGCGAGGACAAGTGCAATAAAAAGAGCTCCGAGTTTCGTATGCTGGGAAACGAACAGTACTTGAAGAAGCGGAAGTATTTCCATGTAAGTGACGTTAATTTAATAAAATTACTATCAATGAGTCAAGAATTGACGTTGATTTACAGGCACTCGAGCTATACAACAAGAGTATTTGCTACTCCGAGCCCGGATCCGAAAATCTCTCCATCGGCTATGCCAATCGCTCGGCGGTGCTTTTTGAGTGGAAACGCTATCGCGAGTGTCTCGCCAACATTGAGCTCGCTCGCCAGGCTAATTATCCGGCGAGACTTATACAAAAGTTGGATAAGCGGGAACGCGAGTGTCAACAACTATTGGCCACACAGCCACCGGACTTTGTTCCAATTGAGTTTAAGCTATCCTATACGCCGCATCC
Organism: Cacoxenus indagator; assembly: GCA_035041755.1. Lineage (NCBI taxonomy): Eukaryota > Metazoa > Arthropoda > Insecta > Diptera > Drosophilidae > Cacoxenus > Cacoxenus indagator. The sequence continues at coordinate 2,111,807 of JAWNKX010000240.1, forward strand.
AAAACTTCCCAACATTGCCGAGTGTCTGGAGCTGCATGAGACTTCCGGTGAAGGTCGATACATCACAACAAATCGAGAGCTTTCAGTTGGCGACATGGTCGCCATCGAGGAGCCCTTCTGCGCCTCGCTGCTGCCGCCAATGCGTTACATACGGTGTGCCACGTGTAAGCGCGAGAACCACCTAACCCTAATACCCTGCGAGAATTGCTGTTCGGCCATGTTCTGCACAACCTCGTGCCGCGACATTGCTATGGCCGGTTTTCATAAGTATGAGTGTCCGATTATCGATCTGTTGCACACCGTATTCAATAAGATCCACGGAATTGCTCTGCGCACAACCTTAAGTGCTTTGGATCTGTTTCCGAGTATACAAGAATTAATGGAGTTCTGTAATAATCCACGAAATCAAAATAAGTCCGCCTTCGACTTGTATTATTCACAGATGACGCCGCAAGAGCATTATCGCGCTATCCACGGCCTTGTGACCAATCAACAGTTGCGATCCGTATCAGATCTGTTCCAACGATCCGTCGTTTGTGCAATACTCAAGCACTTTATTATTGAGTACACACCATTGAAAGACTTCCTCGGTGGTGATGAAGGCCGAAATTTCTTTACGGAACTTTTGTTCCGTCATTTACAAACGTCACCGTCCAATATGCATGGCATCGATCTAGTCGAGCAAGTCAACGAAACAAAAGACGATCAGACTCATTCATCCGGCGCTTATGCTTTTCTCTCGCTGCTCAACCACTCATGTGCACCCAATACGCTGCGAATCTACGAGGGTACCAAGGCGTATTTGTTTGTGTTGCGTCCTATCCAGACTGGCGGAGTCCTTTACGACAACTATGGGTGAGTAACGTAGACACCAATAATAGTGCAAAATCACAAACTTTGTACTCTTTTTAGACAACACTTTGCAGTCTTTTCGAAAAAGCAACGCCTCGAAACGCTTTCCATGCAATATCGCTTCACCTGCAAGTGTGAGGCTTGCGAACGGGACTACCCCACGTTCGGGAAACTGCCACAAAAAAAGCACATACCATTCATCAACAACGAGACGGACATGAAATCGCTCACCGCCTTTAACGCTCAATTCGCTGCCGACAACTATTGGAAATATTGCGCCTTTTTAATGGAGCACGCGAATGACTATCCCTGCGACCAAATCAGCTCCGCTGAGGAATGCCTCAAGATGGCATTGCATATCATGGTGGACGCGGTTCCACTGAAAGCGAAAGATTAACAAGCGCCACTACAAGTACGCTATTTTAAGAAGCGTAGAGGTAGTCATTGTTGCCATAGTCTTATAATATTGAAGAACGTTTCTTCCTTTTGAAGAGATGATGCCAACAAAGTTGCACTCAGACTTCTCTAACTCTATTTTAACTACACTCTTCTCAACCAATCCCACATACAGCTGACACATCCGAAAACCACCCCTTCCCCCCCCTGACGAAAGAAACTATTAAAATGATTTCCCAACTGACTCGATTTTACTTCAGTACAACGGAAAACTAACGGAAGCAACTAACTTAAAAATAAGTTCTTAAGAAAAAGGAGAAAGTACTAAAGGCGAAATTGTAACACTTCAAGTCTTCGAATTTGTGACTTGAGTCACATGAGTTTTTGTAATTTTACAAGCAAAAGAGAATACATATTTTTTCAGTATATCACACTTTTTCGGACTGCCTAATATACTTCGATTTGAATTTATCTGTTCTTCTAACTATTGTGAAACCTATAACAGAACATACTACAAGGGAAATATGAGTAATAGTAAATTAATTCTTACTAATAGATAAAACCGCAGGAACAGTCCTCCTTGATGTGTCTAATTCATGCTGTTGTACAAATCGATTAAATGTTTGTTCAATCCACCGGCGCCAGTAACAGCCTCACAAGCGATGGCATCCACATTGCGATTATAGGTTGTCTGAAGCTGCACGAAATCTCCAATGCTGTGTGTTGAAGGCGTCGCTCTAAAGATATTTTCATCCAAATCGATGACTTCATCCCTCACTGACTTGCCATCATTGCCTTCTCCACCATTAACGCCAGAACCATTGGGATCCAAGTCCTCGAAGAGTATGTTGCACTGCTGCAGATTTTGTTCGAACTGCTGCTGAAATTGTTTGACATCGATTGGCTGAAGATCGTCGCCCCCAGCTGCAACCGAAGGGAGCAACGATGGTGCAATATTCAAGAACTCTGCCAGCTGATCAATGCGATTGGCTGTGGTGGTGCACTCGGTTAAATCCTCCTCTTTAGGCTGTGCTGCCAACTCAGCGTTTTTCACATAGACGTTCTCGCCAATGGTCTGCATGAAGTCTTGGTAATAAGGTGCCGATACTGGCGTCAGAAAACTACCGTCAAGGGCCTGAAAACCCAAGCGTATGAGCAATGAGATCTTGGTGTTAAAGCACTGCAGCCATGCCTTGTTTGTGCGAAAAATGATCAACTGTTGAGCCTCGCTGCACGCATTCCAAAAGTCCAGCAGCGTGTTCTTTGTGAAATCGATTAGCATGTGCCGCTTTGCATCTGGATAGAGTTTATTAATAGCATCCAAATGCCGGAAAGTTATATCTAGCAGATGATGTTTATGCCGTGAAAAGTGAAGTTGCCATTTGTAGATCATGGTCATGAGATTCCACAGTTTGCCCATGGATAAGTCGTCCATGCGCATCAGCGAACAGGTGGCAATATCATTTAGCAGGAATTTACAGTGATCCACGGTTAGCAGTTGGGCGTTTGTGTGCGTGGAGCCAATAATCAGTGAATCAATGAATTTCGGTTCCAACAGCACGGCGGTCACATCGTGTATTACTGCGTAACAAATAAGGTATTAACACACATATATTGAAAATGCTCGACTAATAATTTAGAATTCTTCAACTACTTGTTTGGTTCGAATGTAATTAGCCTCGTTTAACGGAAAATACGCAGACCCTGTCTGCAGATGGCTGAAGTTCCCAGACAACTGACAAAGAATTATCTCCTACTCACCCTTTATGGACTTCTCGGCGGTAATTTGTTGCGCCCTTAAACGCTGGTCAATCACGTACAACATTTCACAGCCCAAATTGACGAAAATGAAAACATTCGCACGCGGGCTAAGCTGTAGTGGTGGTGATGGTGGTGATGCCGGCGCTAACGTTTCTTCCAATGATGATGACATCGACGTCATTACCACAACAAGAGTCGTATTGATATTGTGTCCGTTCTCTACTAGCGAACGTCCTGCTAGTCCGAAGTGTGCACATAGAGTGTTAATTGTGCAATACGAGCGCTAAACCTTACGATAGAAGGCATAACGGCCCCTGTCGACGGGCGCGGGTTATCAGGAGAGTTATGTCATCGTCGACGGCACGCAAGCTCGGCAATATATTCACACATACATTTATTTTATTGGTTTTTTCTTGTGGTATGATTTCCATTTTTTTTTTGTTTTTTTTTTTGTTTAACTTGATTGTGCTGTAATGATACAGAGACCACAGCGCCGTTTACGGCAGCGACGTTGATGTTGTTGACCCATAATTACTATAGGGACGTAACTGTGGACCTGAATCGAATGTTATATTTGTTTGTTGTTGGACAATTAAATGGACACCCCATCATATGACAACGTTTTTTTTTGTATTGTAACATGTATGTGGCTTTCGTGGATTAGATCTTCGGTCAAACGAATGCAATCCAAAGTGAAACGGTCGCTTTCGTGGTGAATAAATAAAGAAAAAATGAACTAAAACGCAAATTTTAGCTATGTCAAAGTTTTAACACTTCACACCAAAAAGGTTCTCCGAAATGGAAAGAGCTTTATCATATCTGTGTATCATTAAACGATGACTTATTTAACTGCTGCAACTTTTGAAAACATATCGAATGAACTTAGAGTGTTCAAATTTGAAGGGTTTTTGTGAATAGAAACCAATTTAAGTTCAAATTTCACTTCGTTACATCAAGAAACAATTCTTTCTAATAATATAAAACGTAGTTTGTATGGGAGATAATCCCCCAAGTGGTTGGATACAGAGAAGAGAAAGGGAAGAGTTTGCATACAAAGAGTTGGTTAAGGATTAATATACTATAAAGTTTATAATTTATCTCCGATTCACTGAGTTACAAGCTCCATGGCAAATTCATTATACTATCCAAAAAAGGCAAGGATATATATAAAAACAATTTAAATGGCAATAGGCATGTGCAAATCATGCCCTTTGTGGACACAATATAACCAACCGTTTTTCTGGGCGGTGCAAGCAAGGAATGCTAAATGCCTTAAACAAAATATTTAAATCGGCATGTTGAAACATTGGCGAGGAAATCTACAATGTGAGCGCGTGTGTGTTCGGACCGGAAGTGCCTGCCGGACGTTGCGACCGTTGCGTGCCGTATTGCTATAGCCAATTATTTGCCTACGCCATAGTGAGTATGTGCGTGTACGTGCTTGTATTGTGAATAAGTAGGCATTTCGAAATGTTACTTTTGGAAACTTTCAAACTTAGAAATGCTTAGGAGAAATATACAACAGCGTTGCTATCCGATTCTACAATGGACCCGTCTTTACTCGCTGCCATCGCTTAATGCGAAATCCTTGCAGTATTGCAAATTTGGTGATCCTTTGAAAGTGTTGCAGTTGGTGGAGGGTACACTGATGCCGCCGACCAAAACACAAGTGCTCGTCAAAGTGCTCGCAGCGCCCGTTAATCCCTCCGATGTGAATACCATACAAGGTGGGTACTAATGTCGTCGATGTTATTGAAATTTTTTATTTTTAACCAAAAAAATAAAATAAAACCCAGGAAAATACCCAATTAAACCAAAGAAATTACCTGCAGTTGCCGGGAATGAATTCGTAGGCGAAGTGCTTTGTGTGGGTGACGAAGTGAAATCCTTGCAGCCCAGCGATCACGTGGTGACTGCTACTTCTGCGCTCGGCACATGGACAACACTAGGCGTGTATGAAGAGAAATCGTTGTTGAAAATTCCGAAGAAAATTGGACTAGCCGAAGCGGCCACACTCAGTGTGAATCCTTGCACGGCGTATCGCCTTCTGAAGGATTTCGTGAAGTTACAGCCGGGTGACACTGTCATACAGAATGGTGCAAATAGCGCCGTAGGCCAGGCGGTACACCAGTTGTGCAAGGCATGGGGAATTTGTTCAGTAGGCGTGGTGCGCAAGCGTCCGAAAGTTGACGATTTGAAGAAGCAATTAAAGTCCATTGGTGCGACGGAGATTCTGACAGAGGAAGAAGCACAGAAGACGAAAATATTCCGTGACGGTCAAATGAAGAAGCCGAAGCTGGCTTTGAACTGTGTGGGCGGCAAAAATGCATTGAACCTGGGACGCCATCTGGATAAGGAGGGTTTAATCGTCACTTACGGGGGTATGTCAATGCAACCTTTTATGGTTGGCACTGGTCCTTTGATATTCCAGAATATTCGATGTGTTGGCTTTTGGGTGACGCGTTGGATGAAAGAGAATTTCAACTCCCCAGAGCGACAAGAAATGTTTTGTGAGCTCTTCGAACTCATAGAAAATGGTTCATTGAAATCGCCCGAACATGTTATGGTGCCACTGGCTGACTTTAAAGAAGGTGCGGCGGGCGCACTAGATTTCAATAAGGGCTTCTCCAAAAAGAAGGTCATATTTAACATGACATGCTAAGCAGCCTATTTCGGATGCATTTAATCAAACTTCGGCACTGCTTGAATGGCACTTGGTTAAGAGCAAGAGACATATGTAAATCTTTTCTTCAAAAGATGAACATGGTTAATCCTACTGTCTTCAATAGGATTAACTGATTAAGGGAAAAATCAAAATTATAATGTAAAATTATGTAAAGTCTTGCAATTCTGTAAATAAAGCCTAAATTGTTGATGTTGAAATCTTTCATAATATTTTGCATTATTGCACAAGAACACTTTTGGTTTGGAATCGACCGGACGACCCTGTAAATAAGTATTGTCATTCATTTGTTTTCCATATTTTTTGATTGTCTAGTAAGAAGAAGAGATAAGAAGCAGAAGTTGTTATTTCGCATAGACGGCCGTTCATTCGGTTGAACTTTGATTTTATTGTAGACGTTTGTTTAATAGAAAAAAAAATAATGCTTGTTAAACAGGTAAACATTTTTGGCCACAAAGTGCAATGGGCGCGCACTATGTCGGTCATCGCAAAGTCTCTTAAGTACGCACAGTATGGCGAGCCACAAGATGTGCTCCACCTAGTGGAGAACAATATAGACGAACCGAAAGGCGCGCAAGTACTGGTCAAAATATTAGCAGCACCAATTAATCCTGCCGATATCAATACCATTCAAGGTACGTCCTAATGTTAGCCTGTTTACTATGAAATACTAACCTAGAGTCCATGCGCAGGCAAATATCCTGTTAAGCCAAAGTTCCCGGCCGTTGCTGGCAACGAATGTGTGGGAGAAGTCATTGCCATCGGAGATAAAGTTAAAAGTTTGCACCCTGGCGAGCGTGTTGTGCCGTTAGCAACCGGCTTAGGCACTTGGACTACATACGCAATCTACAGTGAAGAGCAGCTCATGGCCTTGTCAAAGAATGTTGGGTTGGCGGAGGCTTCAACAATTACTGTTAATCCTTGCACAGCTTACCGAATGCTTAAGGACTTTGTACAGTTGTCGCCCGGAGATACTGTCTTACAGAATGGAGCTAATAGCGCCGTTGGCCAAGCTGTGCATCAATTATGTAGGGCATGGAATATCAATTCGGTCGGCATTGTTCGTGATCGTCCTCAGATTGCAGAACTGAAGAAACAACTTAAAGAGCTCGGTGCCACCGATGTGCTTACAGAGGAGGAAATTCGCAAGACTGCAATTTTCAAAGATGGAACTCTGAAGAAGCCGAAGCTTGCATTCAATTGTGTAGGTGGTAAAAGTGCTACGGAAGTCTCACGTCATTTGGATGATTGTGGTGTGTTGGTCACCTACGGTGGAATGTCTCGTGAACCACTTACTGTCGCCACTGGACCACTTATCTTTAAAGATATCGCATTTCGTGGCTTCTGGATGACACGATGGTCTAAAGAACATTACGATTCTCCCGCACGCAAACAAATGTTTGACGAACTTTGTGTTCTCATCGAACAGGGTAAATTTGTGGCTCCAACGCACGAGATGGTGCCTTTCGAACGATTCAAGGATGCCGCCGCGGCTGCACTCAACTTCAAGGGATTTACTGGCAAAAAATTTATACTAAATATGGTATAGTGAGATCCGTTATCTAAATTGTTAACTATATGTGTATACATTTTAATGGGTGAGCCGCAAAAACCATTATAAACGATATAAAAGCAGAGCTTTACTCTTTTATTAGAGTGTACATTTTAGTCCTCAGTAACGAATCTACTACTCTCGTCCAGAAGGATGCCATATGTAAACTGAATATGGTAATAAAAATGTGTAAAAATTTGATTTCTTATAATGTATAATGTCGATTTATTTTAACTTCTCTAGTTCCCAAACATTCATAACAACAAGTACAACTGAAAGACCTGTTAGCTATTTAATATGTTAAGACTTTGCATAGAACTAAATACTATTCTTATTTAATTTTTCATATTTTTCTTAATTTCCCATTTCCACTTCATTTGAATGATACTTCAACTGCACTGTGATTGTATTCGGTGTAGTGTGATCGGATACTTGCAACAGTTGACCATCCGTCAAACCCAATTCGCCCAGCGATTGTGTCAAGTTAGCACGAGTTGCTTGCTCTATACTCTTCACAGTGGCCATGTAGAGCGTTTTGTTTTTACCATTGATAATCGTCGTCAAACCGGGGTTTTTCATTTGAAAGCGCGGCGACTCGCACAGCAATTTGATCACATCTTCGAGAGTGGTGGTATTGGGATCCTCAATGGGTACCGTTTGCGGCACATTGCTGCAGGCCAAGCAGTTTTCCAATTTTTCTGCTTCATGAGTGAACGTGTAAATGCCATCAAGATCGTTGAAATTCATGTAGTTGCACATCATATCGTAGCTGGTGGTGGCAATCTTGAATACTTCAGTGGCGCAAGTAGCGGCAATCACAGCATTGGTGCTTGCTACAGCGGGTATGATATTCTTGATTACTCCCTGTACTTTCCGGTATGTAATACCCGTGATATTATACTGATTGGCACGTTCCAAAGCCCGCTCGTAAATCCAGGAAATATGCTGGGGATCGTCGCCATCGATGGCCACACCAAATGGGTTTTCCTTTTCCCACTGTATAATCTTAACATATTCAATGCAATGCTCAGGCAGGCGTGGGGTGTTCGCAATGGTGCATAATGGGTATGTTACCTGTGGTGGATACAGATTTAAGGTGCAATCGATGCATGCCGTGCACCCGGGTAAAATAACACGTGCATTACCCTTGAAGCCTTCAGTACCACCATCAACCAGCGGTATAACAGAAGATATGTCCAGGCTGTTGTCATCTTCGTAACGCAGCATTGAAATCAGCATACCATTGATCCAGCGACGTGCAACAATCGAGTCCAAGCCACAGACAATTATATTGAACTGCGAGTAGAAAGACTCGTCAAAATCCTGGATCTTTGCAAAATGTGGAGTGACATGGCAGGTCGGTACGCGCGTATTGATGAAACGCGCCGCAACTTCTGCCTTTGAAGCGCCTATGTCCGCGCGACGAAAGAGAAACTGACGATTTAAATTGGACAATTCAATGGTGTCCATATCGATGACGTGCAGATTCCCAAAACCCATTAGAGCAAGGTTCTTCAACAGCTCACATCCCAAGCCGCCTGCACCAATTACAAGCACTTTTGCTTTAGTTTGTAGTAACTCTAGGTTGTCCGGGTTCGCAGTGAAGTCATCGCGACAAAAAGGGCCTTCTCGTTCCAACACGTGACGAAGACCGGACCAACGTTTGTTGTCCAAACCAATTGTAGAGTTCGGGGAAGTCGTTGCCATTATTAAGGCAATGAGAATTATTAGACGATCCTAAAGCTTATTCGGCATATGTGCATGCAGGTAGCTGTGAAAACAGATAACAAAAAACAGACCGATATTATGTTAACCAAATATGTAGCAGATATGAATGAGCTTTTCAGCAAGCCTTACACCTTGCAACTAGTTCTACAGCTGAGTTTTACGACTCAGTTGGTAGTAAATCACACTCATACCTATTTGTCAAAGAATTTCACAACTACAGCAAAACATTTTTAATTTATGTTTTTTTTTTTAAATTTTTATTTATAGTTTTTAACGTTTGGCTGGACTTGGTTTTGGTACTAGTCATATATATTAAAATAAAATATTAATTAAAATTTCTTTCCAAAATTATATGTATATAATACAATTAAAATAAATAGAAAAACTATAGAGAAACCATAAACAAAATAAACATAATGGTATATGTTTTCAGACATCTTTGATTTTTATAAAGATATACTGAAAAACATGATGAACGTTTTTTCTCTAGCTCAAAAATGTATACTTGTGATTGTATGTGAGATAAATGATGTTATTTTTTATCATATTACTTTTATGCTAGTTGGCAACCCTGCATTCACAAGACGACGCGCGGCAGCTGTACGAATTTGAAGCAACGGACGCGTCTGTCAAACGAGGACACGACCAGGAGAAAAAGGCAATCATTGTTTGAGGCGTTGCTTACATATTAATCAATTTTAGTTAGTGAATGTGCATATAAGTTGTAAAATTTGAAAAGTAGAGACAAGTTCAAAAAATACATTATATTGAAAACATTGTAACCACAGTGTCTGGTCGCAAAAAAAGTTAAACAACTAAAAATGCTGTCGGCTTTGGCGGCATTCGATGACATGCGTCGCTGCATGCAAGTATTGAGTGATGGCACCGCGGAGGAAGGTAAGTCTTTCAACCACATACTCATGCCACTTAATCTCGGTGATTATAAATTTGCGTTTCGGTAGAATTCCTACGCTTCTTGCGCATCGAGGAGAAGTATAGGCAAGAGTGTAGCGCATATGCACAGGAAGCTCAACGAATACAGAAGGAGCTCGACAAATCGCTAATCAAAATGGGCGACCTTGAGGGCAAATTGTTTCACGCACGGCGTATTATAGATATGGAGATAAAGGCACGCCGAGAAGCCGAACACGAGCGTGATCAGATGGAGAAGAAGATACACGCCGTTGCCGATCTTTTGCAACATGAACGCAATCTGAATAATGAGACTAGGGACAAGCTGGCGTTTCTGCACACATTGCCTCGTAAGCGGAAGTCATTAAATACGTGCCGTGAAGACAAATCGTACAATGAAATTAATTCGACGGGATCGTTATTGTCGGACTTGTCGATAACACAATCCGAAGACGATTTTCTCGACGTGCGACGTTCGAAATCATGGCTTGAACACAGACCATCGATGCCAAAGAATTCTGTGCCCTATGTAGGTAATAAGCGCTCACGCTTGAGCAATGTTGGGAATGCTGCCAATACTACATTGGGTGGTGGTGGTGGTGTTGCTGCAAGTGTAGTTGGAACGCCGGTCACTTGTGCCAGCGGTCGTCGTTCGATAGCACGACACAGTGGCGTGGGGCTTGATCAGCACACCTTGGAAGTCGCGCCAGGTGTTGAACGTTTTTGTGCAACAACAAAAGTGATAATACCACAGGATGGCAATGGTGTTATACGCGCGGAATCAACTATAGAATCAATGCCACTTCATGGTGAGCGATCCCCAAAGCTCGCAGCTATTCCAACTCTCAGCTCCAACGGAAAAATAGGTGATGGTCTTACATCGACACCAAGACGCTCAGGTTTCGCGGATGCTACAGCTCCGCCAATGACTCCGGTGGGTAAAGTGTTGACCCAAATGGCTGGTGAAGGTTCGCCAGCACAACAGCGCCCAATGATGCGCAAACATAACTTCAATCCAAAAACTTTCTTGCGCGGCGATACTTGTGCTCAATGTCAAAAACGGTAAGTTGACTTTATACCATGTACTATAGCCCAGCTAAACTCCTATTCACTCCAGCATTCGTTTTGGCGCTGTCGGCTTGCGTTGTCGTGATTGTCCAGTGCGCTGTCACGTCGACTGCCGTTATTTGCTTACGCTTAGCTGTGTGCCTCAATCGGGCACGCCTACAACCAAGGGCATGATGGGTTATCTTTCGGACTATGCGCCGAATGTAGCGCCAATGGTGCCGGCTCTGATTGTACACTGCGTCAATGAGATAGAGGCACGTGGCCTTACTGAAGTCGGCTTATACCGCGTCTCAGCGACTGAACGAGAATACAAATCGCTCAAAGAGCAATTCTTACGCGGAAAAGGCACACCACATTTGGCCAACGTAGATGTGCACGTGCTCTGCGGTTGCATTAAGGATTTCTTGCGTTCCCTACGTGAACCGCTCATACCGACTTGTCTATGGAAAGACTTTTGCAATGCCGTCCAAAATCCCAATGCCGAGGAGTCACAGAAAGCGCTCTATGAAACCATCGAAGCTATGCCGCAGCCGAACCGTGATACTTTAGCCTTTTTAATATTACACTTCCAGCGAATTGCGCTCTGCCCATCCGTAATGATGCCAGTCGATAATATCGCGCTCGTTTTTGGCCCAACTATTGTGGGCAACTCTTCACTAGAACCCGACCAGCACGCCATTTATACCGAGGTATTCACACAGAATCAAGTTATGCTGAGGCTGCTGCAAGTGCAATGCAGCTATTGGCAGCAATATCTGAAACTCGAACAATGCCATATGGGCGGTAGTGCGCGCAAGGCTAATGCCACAGCGCCGCCTGTCAAACGTGCACCAAGCACTACCAAGGATCTTTACACACTCTATGGTAGGTCATTAGTTTTTAAATCTTTCTCAGTCACTTAAAGTCTTTTGCTCTCCTTCTTTCCTAAACCACAGCTACACCACTGAAAAGTACAATGAAGAAGCGGAAATTCTACGCCACACCGCCATATAGTCAGAAGAAGTAAAACGTGTTCTAAGAAAGTGTTTTGCGAAAATGTACTTTCGTATTTGTTTGCACTACTTAATTTTGGTGTTGTTGCGCTCAAAGGCGTAGCCAAGTTTACTTAATCACTAATCATTAATTAATCAATGTTTGAATTATTCGATACTTTATTACCTCAACTGGAAAGTATTCTCTTATTTTATTTTTGATCAACTTTAGTAATCTCGAAATGAATATCATTAAACTTAGTTTGGTTTATGGGTCAATTATTTTTCGTTAGTTCTAAGTGATTTTTTAATGAAATTTTTTGTATAAAAAAGGAAAGCTCGTTGAGAAAATAGAGCGGCATAAGTAAGCAGTAAGTAAGCAGTGTTTTGTATATTATTTATCCTTCTTTACAACTCGAGCAGTTTGAAACGCTCAAACCTACGACTTCTTGATATGTTATCGATATGGGCTAAAACGGACAGGTTGCGGGAAATCGCAAATAGGCGTCTCAGATTAACAGCAAAGAGACTACTTCGATAAGATTACTCGCTCGGCTTAAAAATTGTCGATTAAGGTGGGGGAGTTCGGCAAGAGAGATGGCAGGGAGCTGGCTTATCATATCAGAGACCGAAGGATCAAAGAGCAGAATACTCCCAAATATCTATTGTTTTCTTTTTGAAATTGCGCGTCTCTTTTCTTCTCATCAAAAGCCCCTTACTAAATAGTTGTTTTTTTATGAGTGGGATATGGTTGGTGTCTTTTCACCGAATCTAGAGATTCAAGACTTTAATTTTGTTGACCACGCCTTCATCTAAGTTCACCTTATGCATCAAGAAGTTAATTTGACCAGTGTGTAAACATCTTTGAAACTTTAATTCCGTTCACTTTGAATTTCGATATTGTCGATAAGCAACTCTGTGCTTTTCCCATACAGCGTTTCTCACCTTTAGCTTAGGTTCTTTTCTCTCTTTCCATGCTCTCACAGGTCAACTACATGGCCAGAGTCAAAGAGTATTCATTTATATTCATTCAGTTCTCTCTGTACTAGGTACTCATTTAGTTCAACTGATAATTCAAAGAGTACACAAACAATAAAAATGATAACTGGTTGTGAGACCAGATTGTTGATCATGCGGAGAGTCGCGAAACATCATTCGTACTGCGGCGTTCAGAATGTGAGTATGCCTTTCGCTGTTTTTAGTTGTTGCACGTTATATATTAAATAATTTTCACATCCACAGAACTCGAGAGCTTCCATAAATTCTTAGTCACCGAAATGGCCAACATTGCAAAACTGATTGCTGGACGTGCACAGCATCTGCTTCAAATTGCTGCAAGGCAACCGCAATTGGCGACCCGCTTTAATAGCAGCGTAGGTGAGTAGTCTTATTGGCCGGGAGCAAGGGGAGAATCACAAAGTTTATGTTTTGTGCGCTTGGCGACAAGGCAAGAGTAAAGTGGACTTTGGCTCTTGCACCTGTGGGTGTGTCTGTCTTGTATTCTTTCTCTTTTGCTTTACTTATAACACATGTAAATTTGATTTTAGTTTGATTACGTAATTCGATTTAAAGAAAACACGATTCTTCTTTTATGCGCCAGCTTCGAGCGACTGGGAATTTATTAAAACTGAGATTGTTGGAGCACAGCATAATGTTGGCATGATCACCCTAAACCGTCCCAAGGCTTTGAATGCGCTCTGCAATGGCCTCATGAAGGAGGTCTCCATTGCATTGGCACAATTCGGCAAGGACAGGAAAATCGCAGCAATTGTTTTAACTGGTAGCGAGAAAGCATTCGCTGCTGGCGCCGACATCAAGGAGATGGCACCCAACACGTACTCAGAATGCATCCAGGGGAATTTCTTGAATGATTGGACCGCCGTCGCGAAGACCCAGAAACCCATCATTGCGGCGGTGAATGGTTACGCGCTCGGCGGTGGATGCGAATTGGCCATGATGTGTGACATCATCTACGCCGGTGAGAAGGCCAAATTTGGGCAGCCTGAGATCGCCTTGGGTACCATTCCTGGCGCCGGTGGCACTCAGCGTTTGACTCGTGTCGTCGGCAAATCAAAGGCCATGGAGATGTGCCTCACCGGCAACATGATTGACGCACAGGAGGCCGAAAAGCTGGGTTTGGTTAGCAAGGTGTTGCCCGCCGATCAGCTCGTTTCCGAAGCTGTGAAGTTGGGCGAAAAAATCGGTACACATTCTAGTCTGATTGTGCAGCTATGTAAGGAGGCGGTGAACACGGCGTACGAGACCACTTTGCAGGAGGGCCTGAAGTTTGAGCGTAGAACTTTCCATGCTACATTCTCGACTGTAAGTAACTGGAATGCTTTTTCAAATGGTCTTTTTTCACTACAAAAATTTTCTAATGATTTTAGGCCGATCGTAAGGAGGGCATGCAAGCTTTCGTTGAGAAACGTCCAGCCAAGTTCATCAACGAGTAGGAAAAAAGCCGGAGGGAGCTTGCTCTGATACCAGGATTGCATTTATATATTATACCTTCGCGTTGAATTATCTTTTGTATTTTTAAAAGCATTTTAATTAGTCTAGGTTTGAAAGTTTTCTACAAATAAAGAATAAAAGTACAAAAAATTGATAATGGCGTGAATATCCAATCATACAAAACATCACGTGATTCTTCAGATTATTGAGAGGTTTTCGACAGTGAAAATTTTATTTTGAGTAATTTAAAAAGGTTTTGAAACACTACCCGTAAAATTAGGGTAATATACAGAAGGTGTTACACTGGAAATTTTAAAGAAACGTTTTGTAAAACTTCACCTCCAACACTGAACAGAGTCACTGTTCCTTTCTAGGGAAAACGTTCTGCGTTACCTGGAATAATTAGACTAAAAGTATCGAAGTAAAGCAAGATGTGCAAAAACGATTAGCACCAAACGCTGCACTCAACATTACCTGCTATGGATGGTGAATTATTGGTCAGGTCACTCTACCTTATCATTTCTAAAAGAATTATATAGAAGTACCAAAAATTGCATACAAATAAATTTGTTGAGCTACGACAGATCTATACATTCCATTTGACTACTGCTCACCCACTGGCAAAGAGAAGACATTTAACGTCATCGTATAAACGTGCAAAATAGACCATCAAGCTGAATTTCACATGGCCATTCAATATAACCCTTGGCTAACTGCTCGTTTTACGCTACACCACTGTTGATATGCACACCCTCCTCATAGCAACAACGAAGTCACACGAGCTTTCGGTACAAAGCTTTTCTTCCGCACTCATTTTCACTATTTTTCACACAGTTTCCCGTTTGCATCGAAGGGAGAGCATTGGCGCTTTTTTTTTTTGAAACACATACCTGCGTAAAGGACGACGTCGACGTAATGAGCTTGTTCTACTGTCGAAGTATACACACAAGTGCCAAAGCTCAGTTCGCCATTTCAGTCGAAGAGTCCTGTGTGTGCGCTCCGAGCGTAGCAGCGGTTGCGCGAATAAATCAGTGAAAAAAATTAAAATAAAATAAAATAAAACAAAGAAAACTTCACTGACAAAAAACGAAAAAATTGGATTGTTTGAACAGTCACAATAATTATACTGTTTACCATAAATTATTTATTAAAAGAGTGCTTAGTGTTAAAGTGAAGTTGGAAATTTATTGAAAAACGCGCGGGCGTATTTCTCGTCTAATCGATTGTGCGTGTCCATGTGTCTTTGCTTTTGATGTAATAATTCTTCGATATATATATAATTCACATACACACAGGATACATACACACGGCACATAGAACCGTACGCTCCCCCAGTGTTACCCTTGCAACATTTAGAAGAAGAAGAAGACGAAGGACAAATATTTGCAATTCGTTTTTTTTTAAGCGCACATATTTCGCATTTGTGTGAGTGTTGTAGAAGCAAGAACGCTTAGAAGAATAAAATTGCTCGTATTAAGTCAAACTCGACTTAATTAAAAATCCAAATCAGCAAAATGGATGTACTCAATCAGATTTTGAATACCAACGCGGGTGGTGCATATGGCGGCGGCAAAGCGGGCGGCGCTTTCGACCCGCTGACATTCGCAATGAAACCACAAGTCGTGATTCGCGGCCTCTGCTGGGTAAGTGAAAATGTCTGACATCAAGTCGATGATGATGGTGTTGCTGATGATGAAGATTAGGATTAGATTATGAGAAAATCAATTATGAAGCGGACGCTGTGGGTGCTCAACATTGCTCGCATAGTTCTAGCACAATTCACTAGTAAAAGAAAAAAAGACACACAAATTTCTAGTTTGTATTCTTCCATGTGGGTCCTTGAAGTGTTGTCCTTCATGTTGCTGGAGCGGCATACAAGGTTATCCCAGATACAAAAACACTCCCATACAAGCAAACGGAACGTGCGCGGCAAATAAGAGGACATCGCAACCTCAAAATATGTTTGATGAATTATGTATATTTGAACCTTGAGGTTTTCAAAGCAATGGCGGCTTGCTACAAGTTTTAGATTACTCACTATGGGGCCGCTATTTCCGCTCAAGTGTGAATCCACGAATTTGGCCTATCCCTATGCCTTTTTTGAGCAATCCTACTGGAGATTTCTTCAGCCAGTTGATGCGATTGACTATATTACGAGTTTGTATTGATTTGTTAAAGAACGTCGCTTTAATTAAAAGAAACAGTCGTCTTTAGTCAACATCAGGATTGCAAAATTCGAACAAGTTTTGGAACTATAGGTGGTCAGGTTTAGGTGCCAACATGGCTCAAATAAAAGTTTGTTCTTTGTTTTACATATTTGACTACGGGTTTAGGATTCTGATAGATCTCATACCCTGGATAATGAAATAAAAAACAAATGTCATATACTGTCTTTACACCATGTTTATTTATATTGTTTTTTCCCCTCATCCGAAGAAAAATTCTCGGTGAGATTTAGGTTCGAAATATATTGGCTAATATAAAAAGTATTCTCGGTTTTTTAAAATTATTTTTAAACAAAAATTTTTGTTGGCCAATTTTTGTCGCTTTTTCTTGATTGCTTTATTCAGGCGACCGAGTTGTGAGCAATGACTGGCCGACCAGAGTGAGGTGTATGGTTGAGATTGAAAATTTCGGAACGGAATTGAGCAAACCACTTCTGGCTCCAGTTTTCACTCATAACATCTTCAGCATAAACCGCACAAATTTCGGCAGGTTTTTGCAGCGATTTTACCTTTTTTATGGTAAAAACAATATCACAGCCTATTTCTTTAAATTTATATACATATATATATATATATATATATAAAGTACAACTTTTTACACGAGCAACGAATTACACAGCTGTCTTCACAAAAAATGTTGCCTGAAATGTTACCTTTCAACCCCGTATTCGTTTGACACAATCGGATTAGTATTGCGCAATATATGGGTACCAACACAATATAAATATAAAAAACACGTATACTTTTTATATCATCTAATATTATGAATATATTATATTTGTTGCTCCTTGTACTCATTTTGTGTTTTAGTCAGGTACTAATCTTAAACGTTTCATCTATCTCATAACTACCGAAGAAATATTAATTATTCAAATGAAGCGTTAAATAAACCTTGCTGTCATCTCATTGAAGAAAAAAAGCAAAACAGAAATGTAAGATTGGAGAGAATAAGTTAGTAATAGTCCGGCGAATTGGTGAACGAATGAATTTTAAGATATGGTGGACTTATATGTATACTATACTTGTGCTACGAAATTAGCCGTGGAAGTCTGAAAATACAATTTTTGAAGTAAGACTCATTCGTCTATTCGGAATTCACTTGAATTAATGGGTTCGATTAATAGAATATTTTCCTCGTTCCATCAGTTATTGATTACATTAGCTTAAGTAATTTTAATAACACATAAATATTAAAAATCAAATAGTATTACTTTGGAATAATAAAATAATGACAATTTTTTAGCGAATTTTATATAGGGCCTGCTATTAGCTCGAACCTTAGCCGTTGTATAAAATGTTTGTTGATAAGATATAATTCAGAATATTTGAGTTAGTTACTCAAGCGAAGCCATTAAGTATTTTTTCCATCATCAGCGCTTAAAGTAAGTGCGCTGATTTCATTTGCTCTGATTTCACCCTCTCATTTCAACCCCTACGCTACTCTTTTTATGCTAGAATGTCATCCTGTGTGCAGAAACACTCAAGCTCTCAACACAACACTTTTTAATTGCTTCTCAGGGCTTTGTTTGTCTGTCTTTCTGGCTATGTGTCATGGACTCACGTTGAGTAGACTTGTCTTATTCATATACTTATGCAGCATCAACTTTGTCAACTAGTTCTCAACCCACATACTTCTTGCTTGGCTATTTCTTGTGTCATTGCGTGTATGCCATGATAGCCCACTTGCGCTTCAGTGCATGTAGTGTGCTCATCGCTAACGAGCATAAATAAACTTTTACTTTTCTTTCGACTCAGTACAACTTCTCAACTTGTCTTGCGTACTATACTATATATACACGCGTATGCTAGTATTTCAGAGTACTTTTACGTACTTGTTATATTTTCTTTCAATACTTGTTTCATTATAAATCCAAAGCTGACGCCTCGTTATGTCACGCTTCGCCTTCTGTTTCAATGTCCCGTGCTTAAATCATGCGATGCGTGCGGTAGTTATTTGTGGATTGAACTTTCTTCATACATAGAAACCAACAGAATTGCAAACCTATTTAGCGTTTCAGAATTGGGTCAGCTTGGCATTTTAGTACGCCCCCACTTTGTTCTTGAACTACCGACGTCGCTCAGCTATCTCTGTTGATCGATATAATTTACATTTCAGCTTGGGAATGGCACAAGTGCCGCTCGGACCGTGACGGAGTACTTGAAATTTTTGATTTTCGCGCCTTATTTCCTCTCGTAACTGTGAGGTGAAGAGAAAAGCTTTTGCTAGGCTTCTTGTTATTTTCATTTCACTTCCGTGTCTGCCAGTTGCTCTTTCCCACACTTCGCACAGATATATAAAAAATCGCACATTAAAAGTATGTAAATAAAAATCATGTTATGAACCCAGTCTGCCGCAACTTGGCGTTATTTCCCATGATACTCGTAAAAGCGCTTCTTCCATCAGCAACGATAAAAAGAATAGATTTTTTTTAACCTCTAAGTCATTAGCAACTAAATGCGTAAACTACACGACGCTGTACATAGCCCACTTTCTATATTTGAATTCGTCCATAACTTGTGTGGCCCCATTGTCCGACTTTATGGCCGCCTCAGTTTTGTTTGCATTGCAGAAATTCTTACAAATATTGATTCTTTCGGCCAGCTCTCCCTCAAACGTTCAAAGATTATACATTATTGTGCGCTTATGTCACGTCATGTCATTATTTATGGCGTAATTACTATTATTACTCCATTATTCTCTCTTTTTCAATACATTTTTAGGATAACGTGAGGGGTAGTTTCGAGAATATCGGTTATTCAGTACTGATAGAAAGTCGGTTTTTGGAAACTAGTTTACACCCAAAGGTTAAAAGAAAACTCTTTGTACGTGTTTTTGTGGAACATTACTCAACCTTAGATTCGTGAAGTAGAATATTAGTCGAGGAGGAAGTATAATGTAAAAAAATAAAATAAATGAAGTAATAGGAAAGGCTTAGGCACATAATTTGTACTACTGCGGTAATAGCAAAGCATGTTGATCATTGTCATTGTATATCAAAGGATGAATCCTGGAAAACCGTTGGAATTATTTCCGTTTTTATTTTGCAGCAACTTGCAGCTTGTTGATCGCTCTCACCTAAAAGATTTGTCGAAGCCCTCAAATTTATTTTTATATAGGTATTTCCGGAAAAAATATTCGCTTAATCAATCAATTCAATAATATATTATTAATATTATTACAGCTAGGAGTATCATAATAAGAACTACTAGTCACTACTAGCCAGCTTAATTGGTACGAGTATTGTTGCCGGTGTTGAGCATACGTCTTAAGAAAGATATTTCTGAACCAGTAACATCTTATTACATTTCGAATGTCACCTATTCCAGCCTAATTTATTTACACATATATTAATATAACTAAAACATCGGTTTTTCGAAACCGAAGCAACCCTTAAGTAGTCAACTAGATGAAAGAGCCTTATGGAGGCCCTATGCTCTCAAGAGAATTGAAGAAGGATTTAAAAAAAAAAAATATTTTTAGAAATAAATTACAATTTGTTAAATTTTAACTGCTTCCTTTCCCTTTTCATTAACTTGTAATGAGTCAACGAAAACTGTGAATATCACGTCAGCCAACAGTTCAAGGATAATGATGATGGTGACAAAGCAAAGCAAATGACTGGCAAACATTCTGCTCTGTCTGACTAAGCCCACAACCCCTAACCAGTCAATCACACATAGCAGTGCAGAAGTATGTTTCAAGGTTGCTAAAGCACAGATAGCCCAACAACCCAACTAGAACGTTTTTCATAGAACGTGTGTACAGCACAACAGGCAGCTAGCTATTTAGATTGTAATTATTTACACACTCTACTGTATCCTTTCAGCTCTTCTGTATAGTTGTCTTCGGTTGCATTTCCTCAGAGGGCTGGGTGGAACAGGAGGGTAAGGAAGTGTGCCTCTACAATGGCGATGCGATGGCCTGTAAGTACGGCAACACAATTGGCGTATTCGGTTTCTTGGCATCGATGGCCTTCATCGGTGGAGAGTTTTTATTTGAGCGCATGTCATCGGTGAAGAGCAGAAAACGTTACGTAATGGCGGACATGGGCTTCTCAGGTAAATTGCAATTGTCTTTGTTTATCTATATTACACGCATGAATGAAAATGTTTTTATGCTGAACTTTCAGCTTTCTGGGCGTTCTTGTACTCCATTGCTTTCGTCTATTTGTGGTCGCAATGGAGCTCGGCGCCAACGCCGCCCGGTGGCATAGGCTCTGGCAGTATGAAGACAGCCATTGTCTTCTCGTTTTTCTCGATTTTTACATGGGTATGAGTCTTTTTCATTGCACTACAATTAAATCGGAGTTTTAATTTAAATACGCCCCAAAACAGGCACTCTGCGCTCTTATGGCCTACAAGCGCTTCCTAATTGGCGCCGGTGATGAATTCACCTCGGCATTTGAGACGGACCCGGCTAACGTTGTGCATCAGCAGGCTTACGGTTATTCCATGGACAATGACACCGATCAGTACAGTGCCTCGCCTTTTGGTCAACCACAGCAGCAACAAGTTGGCATGGAGCAGCAGGGCATGGAGTATGCACAACCCACCTACTAAAAGCTGATTGTGAGGGCCGAGGCTTTCAGCTTGCTAATGGTCACTCTATTGTACTAACGAAGCAGACATTTCATTAGCAGTTTAGTAATGTAAGCCGACACTAAAAGTACACAGCGCAGTGCATCAGGTGCACCAAAACGCAGCCGATAACAACCGATAACAATACCAATATCTCGTACACCGATAATAAATGTATTTAGAGGTTCAAATTATACCGAGTTTGTACTTACGTAAGTGCTAACATAGGTATATATTACATCCAATTCTGTAGTTATTGGGAGTAATTCAGAACTTACATACTTTTAAAGCATATATACAGAAATCTAATCAAACAAACAAGAACAAGAACAACAACCAAAATACTTTCAATAGGCTTCAGCTTTATTATAAATAATAATATACAAAGCTCAAAAAGAAGAACCCCCAATAAACAGATTAATAAAAAAAAATTCAATTGTTTAAAACTTAATATCGTAAGTTAAATAACTAAGTTAAATAATTATAATGATGATGAGGTTTAGAAGGCAGTTTTGTAGTGAAATTTGTTGCAATATTGTAATGTAATGTAATGCTTTAATTGATATTATGTGCATACAGCTATCGATTGTAGTATTGTAGTAGTGGTAATTGTACAAATATCGGCGATGACTATGGCTCAGAATGTGGAGTGCACCGTTGTGGTGAAGCAAATGACAATAGCACATTTTTAGAACAATTTACACAGCATGCAAATCCTAAAGTATAATTTATATATGTATGAGCTATGTAGGCGAAAGCAAATGCACTAAAATAGGAATTTTTTACGTTATGAACTACGTATATTGTGAAACTAAGTGATTTCATATATTTTCTACCTTTTACGCCATATTTAGGAGTGCAGCGTTACATATACGAAAAAATCAGCTGTTTCGGAAAAAAAGAAGAGGAAAATATAGTCAAACATTTATTGCAAATTCTTTGTTATTGCATTCTAATGTCACCAGTATCTAGTGTCACTTACAAGTATGCTTTAGGTATTATCTTTTTGGCCATGCTCTATACTTCACTAACAATGTAAGAGTATAGTACCATAGCTTTATGTACAAAAAATGGCATAATAATCTGAGTCTCGAATTTCTAAGCCTTAATGGCGTAACTATCATTTTTTCAAATTTGCTGAGCATCTTTTTTCTATACTAGAATAGTATAAAACTGGGGAAACTTCATGAACATCCATATTTTTACAATTTAACTTGATAATGTAGCATCGATAGGGCCTGTCTTTAAGTATAGAAGTATCCCTTCATAATGGGGCATGCCACAGCTTTGGTTGCATATAGCATAGTAGTGGTTGCATATAGTGGTTGCAATAGTGCTTCTATTACTTTGCCTCGAACCTTATAAACAAGCTGCTGGTACTAGATATTTGGTGAGCAACTGATTCCTGGATTGACTTTGATGAACTTGTTTTTTGCATTATTCTTACAATTAGCTGCGTTAGGTTGACAGTATCCAGTATCTGATACCATAACTATGAGTTCAATCCACATACCAACATTTTCCACAGCTCGCAACCCTTTTATTTTAACAAGTAAACAGGTAGAACTTCAGGTGATCTTTGATTAGGTTGTTACTTATGTTTTTTAGAGTTGTATGTAGGAAATATTTTCTTCGCGACTTAAGATAAAAAGCATTTCTGAGGGATGGAATAAATGGTTACGGGAAAATGCTTACCTACATACAAAAAGGTCTTTTCTTCGTTCCAGTAAGACTTTGCTGTGTTAAATAAAAGGAATGAATTTGTTGGGTTGGACTTGAGAGTTCGCCTTTCGAACAAAGACCCAAAATCAGTTCACAGATGATTTTTTTATACAGAGTTTGGTGTATTTGTTATAATAATTCAGCTTCAAATATAAAAAATGTCATGAGACTCTTTAGACTCGAGGTGCTTATAGACATATCTTACTATATATACACACAATTCTATTGATGCTTAATTTGGGTACTTTTGAAATACGCTTTGTAACCAAAGAGCTCTCGAGCCATAGTTATTCAATAACATAAAAAAACCAATAATTCAAACGCCAAAATAAAATAAATTTATAAAATCAAATAACAACAAGAAAAAAGTAATATAACTATAAAAAATCGATTAAAGCTATACAAATTGTATAATTTCTTATTTTCGCATGTTGAATAAAATAATCAAATATGTTCACAATTATAAATGATTCTATTGACCTTTACTATAACTTTTAAGATGGATCTTGGTGGTCTGTCTGTGATGGCTCATCTGTCTATGTGACTATTAGTATTGTAATAGAGACAAACATTCTATTTTTTTGGCTTTGCCAATACTAATCATTGGAAAACTGTAACTCGATCTTTTTGGCATGCCGAATAGCACAGATTACCATGTACGAATTACTGTATTATCAGTCACTAGTCAAAGTTGTATGTCATGCAGTTGTCTAAATTAAAGTCTTTATAAGTAGACTGACAAATACGAGATTTTGCATGTTTCTTATTTGTAAAATAATATATATATAATAAATAGGGATTTAACTCCTTTTTTAAAAATTGTGCATTCCAAATCTACAGCGCCAAGTCATCTTATGATTTCAGGGCAGCCCGTGATTGCCATAGACCTTTTTAGATTTCTTAATTGAATGTCAAAATCAGTTACACAATTTATCTGGTCATAATCGTCTTTAAGAAATACTAAAAGAAGTAAAATTAAATAGCAATAGGTAATCCTGCTTAAAATTATGTCACATCGCTGTAAATTGTATTTAATTTTGAACACATGTTAAATTATTACACAGACGGCGCACTTGACAACGCTTAACATTATTGCTATGAACATGCGTTAGAAATCCCACAATTTCAAACCTTTTCGCAACAAGTGCGAAACTATAACTTATTCAAATTTCATTCCATCGAAAGTAAATAATTTTGTGAAATTGTCCAAGTCCAATATATAGAATATACGGAAAAATATACATTATGCAAAAGAAGCCGTATAATTAATTAAAACAACCGTAAACAAACATAAAAACCATTTTGTTGCATAGAGGCGCCTTTATAAAAAAAACCCTAACTAAAATTTAAAAGAACAACAAAATTTTTTATTTACCTTATGCGAGTATAGAAAATTAACCGAATTTGAATTATTAATGTGTATGTATTAAAAATGTAAACTATAATGATGAATATATATGTATGTATATGCATGCAGTAAATGTGAGTTTATAAAGGAATAAATAATATAAACAAAAAAATATAAATAAAAAAATTCAACAATAAATATACATATATAATACATAAAAAATAATATATATATCTTTAATGTGAAATTAGTTTTGACAAAGAAAGAAATACTCACAAAGAGATACAACATTGAAATTTCATTAACTTAATTGCATTAATTTGGTTAACTTCAATGAAGAACATTGTAAAAACGTAATAAATTATTTTAAAATGGTGTAAACGATTTTTCCTATGTGATATTATTGGGTGTACAGTTGAGTTGGGATGTTCTGATATACTATTACACTACAAAACGTTATTTGAATATCAAACAGAAATGTTAGTGAGGTTGTGAGAATTTTTTACTATCTAGTTAGCTTCTTTGTTTCTTACTATATATCATTATTTTTTTTTTTTGCAATATCGATCTTAACTTTGAGCTCACTTTAAACCCTATAGTCACTAACTGTGAACATTTTGAGAATTAGAAAAATTAATTAACATTATCGCTGAGCGGTTAAACATGCAAAATGTATTGTATCATTTAAGCTACAAGGTATAAGCCCTTCTATTTGGTTATCTCTGTTCTGTTGAGTTTATTTGCACTTCAATTTCTATTACTTTTTATACATTTTTTACCGCATGATTTCATTGTGCACTTAGGTTATCGTCACGAAGATTACTGAAACGGTGCATTTCGAAATCAGTCTGTTCAAAATTAGTCTTTCCTTTGTGCTCATATACGTGCAGTGTATTTGTTGCAATTATGTTGATAGCTTTTATATTAGTTCAATGACAACACACCTTACTGAGCATTGAGCTTTATGAAGAAGTTCAGCATAGCTTGAACCCAGCGATCGTGTTTTTAGCTGCTAATGACCACTTCAACAAAATGTCTATTCTCTTTAAGTTGAGAAGTTTTTAAATCCAGAATTTCAGCTTGTAATATATATTATAAAAATATTATTTATTGAAATTTTTGGTTAGTGAAAATTATTTACAAAGATTTTATAAAGATCATTTTATTTTTTTGGCACCTCATCCAAATCGCCATTCAGCCAATGCAGAAACTCCTCATGGGTCCAGTCAGTAAATTGATTTAATTTCATACCATAGGTAACTTCCCCGCGTCGAAAGCGCGCATTGTGCTCGTCGATTTTACGGAGATTGTCACAAAAGATCATGCGACGTTGAATGCTCTCTAAAGGAGATGAGTATGTCTTCTTGTATGTTGTCTAAGGAACGAAATGTTTGATTGGTGCATACGAAAAACAAGGTGAAATGTTGACTAAGCGTACCTTAAAAGACAACCAACTTGTATTACTGCACTTGAGCACGAACGCGTGAGACTCAAGCGTCCACATTGCCAGGAACACCAACAGTGCAAACGACCAGACGAATTTCATTGTGCAAGTGATTGAGATGAGCTATGAACTGTGACTGAGTACGCGTTGAATTGCGATTGCAACCAAAAAATTTAACGCTTTTGATTAAAAATTAATATGATTTATAAACAAACTCGAGTATAAAAAAACCAAAAAAAAAAACAAAATTTTCTGTTTTATTTGAACTTCAGAGTGTTAGAGAACGATGATGAGAGTGTTGTGCTAATTGATTTAGGTATGCCAACGTGTGGCTTAAATTAAAAAAAAAATAAAAAAAAATAAATCGGACAGTTAGATCTGGTTCAAACAACGTTAATCGTGCTAATAATATTTATTATATATATATATATAATATTATAATATTATAATAGTCTGAAAATTGTGCCGTGTTTGAACACACAGGGATATCAAAATACATATAGTTTGTACTTACTGCAACTCAATACTTAGATTCATGGATTTGTATGGAGACTAAACGATCGAGTAACCCTAGAGTATAATCTGTCCAAATTTCAATACGATACATTGAAAATAAAAAAAAATATGTTGCCATATTAATTGTTGGTTTGTAGGCGGTACCCCTTGATGTGAGCAGATCGGACCGGAACTGAGTATTATATATTCTTAGAAATTCATATAATTGGCGATAAATAAAACTACATAAATAAGTCTAAACAATTATACAACATATACAACAAAATATATAATACTTAAAGAGTCTATAAAACCGGATAACTGCACTCGCTCGCAATGCCGCAAAAACTGTCCTCATTGCGCAACAAGCGCATGAATCCATTTTCACCCCAGTTCTGCGAATATGAATTCTTAATAATCCAATAGTCTTTCCCATTTGCGCTGCCATAGCCAACGACAACAACCGAGTGATTAACCTCATCTTGATTGCATTCATTGTCATCGTAAATTCCGCCTATGTACTGCTCGAAGGAAATCGCCGCTGCATTCATCGAACAGGCCAACGGACCCAGCGTAGCAATGACCTCTTTCATTTTCTCCTCATCACCAGGCTTAATGCGGGCATAATCTCGAATACGTATTATGCTCTCCGAGCTGGTCTCATTCTGTATACATTGTGCATTTTCCATTTGTGTGTAAGGATACTTGTTGGCTAACGTAATACCATGGTCGCGTATATATTCAAATGCGTATTCCTGGAAACCGCCATCGCAGCCCATTGAGCCGTAGTCATCTGCACAGTCAACTAGATTTTGTTGGGAGAGCGGTATGAGTACGCCGGTGCGTCGGAAGAGGTGACCTTCGAGTGCCCCAATTGTCGCGAAAGACCAGCACGAACCACAGTCGAAGCCTTGGAATCCGGCAGGCGTCACACCACCTTTTTCCCGCCAATCGAAGGACTCGGGCAGATTGGCAACATTCGTTTTCGCTGTGACGAAGTTTGTGTGTCGTGACGTAAGGTTTCTATTGATTAGGGAAAAATAGAATAAAACAATCAAGGCAATTAGGCACTAATACTCACTCTCCCTGAAAGGTAATCTTTGAGCCAAAAAGCTTGGCGACCTCCTCACGTGTCTGATCGGCCAATGTATTGAGAGTCATTTGAAAAGTGCCCAAACCAGCCTCCGAGTGCTTGTTGGCCAAGTCGATAAACGATTTCTTGGCGGCGAATATACTTTCACGAAATGCACGCTGATTGTCATTGTAAGATTTGCCGGTTTGTTCCAGGAAATCATCAAAGTCACGAACATTGCAGAGACGCGGAAATGAGTCCAGCGCCCAAGTGGCTACGCTGAGCAAACTCAGGACGATAAACACTTCCAAATTGCGCATAATTACAATAAGCACTAAAAAATGCATGGGTAAGGATATTGTTAATAATTTTATATTTTGACGTATGACTATATAACCATACTCATTCTTATTCTTTGCACGACATAAGAATCAATTTGAAGAAAAGCGCGTGACTACCATAACTCAAATGCTTGGTGCTTTGGTGTGATCTGCACTTCTTAATTTAATGTTGTTAGGCAACACAATTATTTTTATTTGTAATTTTTAGCTTATTATATCTATATACATACATATATATACATATACAATATATTTTTTAAATAAAAATGCCTCTGAAATTGCTTTCACAATCGAATTTTCGTCAACATTTGATTAGCACGACCAAGCAAAAAACGTATTTCTTCGCATATATAATTTCATTGATAGCATTATTGATTTGCTTTTGTCTAATTTTGTTTTTTTTTTTGGGGTTTTTTATTGTGAGTTTTTGATTTCGAGGAATTGTAAATCAGTTAAAACTCTTTGTGGGTTTCGGGTATTTTTTGTTTAGTGGCTAACTCCAGCGATGATCGTTAAGAGCGAAAGTTAATTTTTCCCATTTTTTTGTCAAGTTGTATGCTGAATTATGTGTACGGGTGCCAGAATACGTGGTTGCGAAAGTAGTTTGCATTTATGGTAAACATTTCCATTTAAAGTTACATTTGGCCATAGCTCTATAAACGATCATAAAAAACACTCTGAAGATGCAGGCGAAAAGTAGAGCACAGGTACACCAAGTACAATACAGCCTTTCCGTTATAGGCAGAAATGCATTCAATGAATTTCTATTGTGAAGGTTTGTGGCAAATATCATCGATCACCCATCACAATGATCCGATTTTATACCGTAGTCATATGGTGCTTTAAATATTAAAAATGATTCTACACGTTATCCGCCTTGACCCTGATGAAGTTAAAAACAATATTCGCGGGACGCTCTTAAGGATAAATGGTTAAACGAGTTGCTGCAAATAAACTTCTCGATTGATTGCATTTAAAATTAACATCATAACTGAACAGAGTGATTTTTTTAGCACATCCAAATGGGCCCACCTTGTACATAACAATTCCCGTTTACTGTTTTACTATACGAGTATATAGCATGCAGTAAGAAAAATATTGCAAACTCTGTGAATATAAGTTGATTTTCTCGAAAATCAATAATTATGTATGAGAGAACAAACTGTGTGCAATTTTCAATGAAATTTGCATTCAAATATGTCAAACGAAGATACTTTTGCAGAGTGAATTATTTAATATTTTGTGGATTTGTTGGTACTTTATTCTTATTATGATATTCTATATTTGATAAATCATTTATCAACAAATCTTATTTACATGTGTTAAATAAACTCTTTACGGAACTAATTTTTACAGAACACAAATTTGAAAATAAATCACCTTTTTGACGCTTCAGCGTTATTTACTACACAAAAATCGACCGAATAAACAGATCGTTTTGAATGAAGCTGCGCGGCTAACTACGCTTTTGTTACACGTCCCGAGCGAACTTCGAATGGCACAAACCTTGTTTTCGGTACTCATTACACTTTTATAGATGACGACGATCAGCAAAGCTGAATGAGCAAATGGAAAAACTACAACAAACAAAAAAAAAAACAAAACCTGAAATTCCAAATGATACTCGTGTTCAACATTTAAAAATGTATCTCGAAACTGTTACTACGGTCGTCGCTTCAGCCACATTCATTAACCTCTTCACATTCTGTGAATAATATTGTAACACTCGTAGCATTATATTTTTATCATGGAGTTCGTAACACAGTGAAGGCGACACCGGAGTCCACGTAAAGCAAATATTTTGGTTAAAGGGTATTAGAGCTTCGGCATAGCCAAAGTGAACTTTTTCAGGTCTTTGTATCAAGCTTTGTGATTTGTCTATTGTCTGTCATGGATTAAAGTTTGGCAATTCGTCATTAGTCTTTACATTTCCGTCGTAGACGAATGTATTTCTCTCTCACCGAGTTGCGCCCTTACTCGTAGAGTATTCGGCGACTACATAACTGTTTCGTGCTTCAAATTCATTAAGTATCCATCGAAATGAGCCATTTCGGACAAGCATTAATCATGTGGAATGATTGAAGAGTTTTTTTCTAGCTTGTTTCGTCGATATTTGTATATAGATGATTTCTTTGTTTTTGCCTTCGCCACTATTGCTGATGCCTCATTAAAAAATGAAAGTATCTTTAGTCTCATAAATACAAATAAATAAAAAAAGAAATTATTATAACAAATATGAAAACCTGGAATTGAGGTTTTAAATCAATGTGTTACTCTGGCCCTCTAATAATGTCAGATTTTGAAAATGATTATGTCTACAAATTACTTGTAAATTGTAGGACAATAATCAACAAATCATTTTTGGCTGTGATCTTCAAGTAATCCGTAGTAGGGGGAATAAAAGTTCGCTAAGCATGAGTAGGTGTCCAGTACGTAAACGGTTGTAGCTCGATTCTCAACAATGAAGAACAAACAAAGAAATCAGTTGATATTTTCTAACATTTCTTTGAATCGTTTATGCCAGTTTAAGGATGGGACCAGCGGATTTAAGTATCAAATCATTTACTCAACTTGTATGTTTTTTAAATTACGTATCTTATTTTAAATGGCGTTGATGAACTTGCATAATACTGTTTTATTTTTATCCACTATCTATTTCTAAATTTACCACGTTCAAACAGAGGAGACAATACTTCACGCTGCCAAACCAAGTGTTAAAGGAAGACTAGCGACTTGCTTTCTCCATGGGAGCTGGACATACTAGAACAGAACATACTAGATCCACAATTCATTGAATGTATTCATAAATATATACGTATATTGTAGGTATATTGTATGTATAACAAAGGTACATATTAAAACTAAAACACCGTACTGTATTTTCTATCTCAACTCATATGGAAATATTGCATTTTTTGCCAAAGGTTTCGACGCGCTTCTAGCAATACGAATATATCCATCTTCACCCCAAGTCGTACCGAATGAGTTCTCAACCAGCCAATAATCGAGACCGGTTTGTGCATCGTTGCCGTAGCCGATTACGGTCATGAAGTGCGAACCTTTGTGCAGCTTCTTTGGCTGCTGAAAAACTCCGCTTGAGTAGTGCATAAACTCGAACGAAGTGGGATTGAATTCGACGACTACAGGATATCCAGCAGCGACATAACGCATCATTGCTGTATCATCGCCATCGGGCAGACGCACATAACTTGCCAATTCTGTGACTACCGCCGAAGTAGTCGTCGATGGTATGCACATACCAGGCGTTTTGCGCGTGTTGTTGTTGGTATAATCGGCTATCGTGTGCAGTTCCTGTTCGTGCTGTGTAAGATAGTCGAAGGCCGTTTGTGATGTTTGCGTTGTGCACCCTGTGGCACTTCCAGCGCAATCAATTAAATTCTGTGCGGAGAGCGGTTCGGGAGCCAAGTTGTTCATCTGTAGCGCTTGCATCAATTCGATAGATTTGGCAGTCGCATAAGCCCAACCGCTACTGCACACGGTACCTTGATCCTGAACCTCCGATATGAGTCCCAGCGTAGTGAGTGGATCGTACGTTGCGGGTGGATCCTGCACCGCCATCGGCTTCACTCCATGTGAAATGCCGGGCTTCATGGTTACTGGAAAAAGCGATTTAAAGTGTATCAGACGCATATCGGTGAACTGATTCTCCTTGAGGGTGAAAGTGCTACGACCGGCTGCTAGCAAACTATTATGAGACGTGATGAATTTCTTGTTGTAGTAGTGGTAGTACTGGGCATAAGACTCGGGCACATCCGAGTTTTGGTAGGTCTTATTAAATTCATCCTAAAACGAGTAAATAAAAAAAAAAACAATATAGCCTCTCTCTGTGTAAGGAATTCTCACCTTGTAGTTATTCCAATCAATCAATGCCTGACCATGATAAAAGCCCGTGACGCAGCTTCCTAGGGCGCAGGCTAACGTCAAGCCGAGGAGGTGTCTAAAGTCTAACATTATGTGCCAAACTGCTTGAAGCCGTTCCAAAACACTTCTTATTTATATTGCTGAGCATTTTGCCATCATTTAGTTTGCCATTGAAAAAGGCGTTTATGATGGCAAGTAAACATTCTCAATCGACCAAATAAAAAGCGCAAAGCTCTGAGTTGCTTTCGCAACCACCTATAATTGAGACGACTTCTAAGGCATTTCATTCTATCACAACGTGTATCTCTATTTGCGTTTCACGAAGACCTGATAAGATACACGCACTTCAGCACATGCAGAAAATATTTTATTTTTTTCTGTTACTTTGGGCTGCTTTTTTATTTATTTTCTTTGGGTGTGTTAGTCTTATTTGTGCAGTTATTAACATTTGTCAGAATTGTTATAGTGTCTATTTACAGTTAATATAACTTGTTATAGACATGCTAGATTTGAGTGTCTCTTTCATTGTTAAATTACAAATTCCACTGACCTACTTCAACATCATAAAACTTTGTGGACCATGATCTTCTTTTGCAAGTTGCTTAGAAATTTAGGCATTGAATTTGTTATAATTGACCCTATTTTTTAACCCTAATAAAAAATAATCATTAATTGGGGCAAATTTAATAACATGTAATTTTTTGTGCAATAAATAGAGTTTGAAATACATATATACAAAACACCCACGCCTTTAGAAATTTAACCACATTTTTTTATTCTGTAAATAATGTTTTTCTCGCATTACCATTAATAAAGATAGTTGTTAGCTTATCTATAATATGGTACATAGATAAGCACATTAAAATTCCCCCATACAATAGAGCAATGACGTCAACTAGGGGAATATTGTCATCGCTTCGTCTCCACTATGTCAATGTCCTATTAAATCAAATGGTATAAAGAACCAAAAATATAGTTCATTATGTATTCCACTTACCAATTGGCGGAAAAGTACAACTTTCTGCACTTTTAAAAAAGTGCATTGCAATAATGCCGACAGTTTATAAACCGCACAGCAGCAGTAAATTTTTTAGCGTGCGCCTGTATCTAATGGAAGACACGGATAATACTCATAGCCACTGCAAGAAATCTACCTAGGCTAATGCAACACAATTTTCTCCTCTCTAATAGAGAAAACAAAAACAGTTTTTGTGAAGGCGTATTCGTTCTAGACCTAATCGAATAAGATTTCCTATTAGTCTCATCAGGATCAATAATAAGTATAAATAAATGTTTAGTTATTTAATATATTGTAGCTAAAAACTTTTCGGTCCCCTGTCTAATACTTACCTCCAAATCTTGTCTGGTAAATTATATCTTGGCTACTCAATGACTCATATTGATAAAACCGATTTTACGGTCGTTTTCATTTAGCTTACCTTTATATAACATATAAACGAAAAGTATTCTCAAAACATTTTCTATATTCTTTAACGTAATATTATTTTTCACAATTTCTTTAATCTCCCCAATTAATAATAATAATGATAATAATAATTAAATATTTCAAGCTCTTCAAATACAGAAGCGATCATCGTGTCTTTGAAGGTGCGTTTTTCCACATTAGCTTGGTTTTAAAGCAGTAAAGTACTGCTCGGTGAATGCTTTTCTTTCTGCTATAAACTTTCTGGCCTATGTAGCTGTTTTTTGTCTTCTTCAGATCACATTTAGTATGGTATAAAAATAAAACACTCAGAAGAATTGTTAACGCTTCGTGGTATGTGACAAACTATGTCATTCACAAAGATCTCAACATAGCTTTTGTTAGGGATGAAATAGGCAAAATTACCAAAAAAATACATATATAGACTACGTAATGATAGCAGTGATAATGAGTTAGCCAGTAATCTTCTAAACAGCAGATCGACTGACACACGATTGAAGAGGTCTCATGTCCTGGGATCTACCTCATAGATTTTAAGTAATTAGTGTATATAATAGGTGGCCCCATTGGACACCAAATATTTCTGTGATTGTAAACTTTTATGTAAATTCACATATTGTCTCAACAGACAAATTGCAAATAAAGTATTTAAAAAAAAAAAAACAACATTTAGTATTGCATCATTTGACAGATAGCAGTTCCTTACCAAGAACACCTGTCTTAAAATATGCATACTCATTGATGACCCAGGTACCGTGTGCTCTCTTATACAGTTGCAAAACTATGAGGAATATCTATTAATAAACATTTTACGATGACTTCCTTCAGCTTATACACGAAACGCTTTAACATCTTAATTATTAAAGTATTTATCTAAAAATGCGCTATAGCTCGTAAACTAATGAGTGAGAATTTTTAACTTAATTGGTTTTTTGGTTTGTCCTCATTTATTTGGTTTTTTTAAATTTTGTTCATTTATTTATTGATTTTCCATCTACAAGCGGAGCTTTACAGACTTAAACGCTAAAAATTAACAAGTTAATTTTTTCGCTTTAGTTTCTGTGGTTTTTTCTTGTTCTCAACTGTTCTCATAATTAATATTTTTTTTAATTCAATTTTTTCAGGGTTTCCATTTACTGCAAGTTTTGTTTGTATTTATTTTTAGGTAAAGTTTTTGGTGTTCTTTCTTTCGTTAATCGAAATTTTTTTATTTTTATTTATTTATTTATTTTTTTGTGTTGGGGTACTTCAGAATTTAGTTTTGACAAAATGAAGAATGTTTTTCAGGCAAACGATTTTTAGAGTATAATTTTTGTTTGTTTGTAAAACTGCTGTTTTAATGCGTCTAATGCGTTGCTTGTTGGTGAATTTCAGTGACTTTGGATTTCTATTAACTCTTTAATTCGTAAACGAAATTTGTAAAATTAACTTAAGAAACTAAAATTCAAGGCCTTTTTTTCGCCATATGCCGCCATTTGCTATCGATCGAGTTCAGGGCCAAGCCCTCTTCGAGACCATTTGCTTGAAGATATAAATACTACGACTGACTGACTATTTTTTATGTATTGTTAACATGCACATGTACAATTAATGTATATTTATATATTTATAATTTATATAAATAACGAATTTGAATTAGTTAATTTATGCTAGAATTCATTTGACTGGTCTCTCATCATTTAATGTACTCCATCTTTTCAATTATTCCTAAAGCAAAAAGCTCAATGATATGATTTGTATGTGTTATGTGTGTGTTTGAAACTATCATGATTTGTCAATGTATCTGTGTGATTCTGTCTCGACACGCCATTATTTTTGATGTAGCATAAACTGGCAAGAAACAATGTAATTAAAAAGAAAATAATTTGTATTAAAAATGAATAAACTAATTAATTTGTGGGTGGTTGCGTTAAAATATATATTCTTATTTTTTCACTCATTTTATATAACGAAATATTTTAACGTCTTTTAAATTAATTTATTTTTTTAAACTGTAGTTTTTGAAGTAATTTATTATGACTATTATATTTTCTGTTTAGTTTTCAGACGTTTGTTAACTAAACTAAATATTCATATATTTTTTGCATTTTGCATTTTGTTTTTTGTTAAATTGTTTTTAGTTTTTTACTAATTAAATTTTCAATTTTTGTCGGCTAGTTTTGTTAGTTTTTTATTCTTAATTTTTATATAATTTTCAATATTAAAATTAGTTAATAACTACAATAATTTTTCTGTTTCATTAAATAATTCATTGTTATATTTATGCTTAATATTTAACTAAATAAATAAATATATTTATATATGTTTTCTTATTACTTTCTCAAAAATTATGATTTTTTATATAATTAGTTATTTATGTTTATTTTTATTATCATTTTTTTAAACAATAATTTTTCAATTTTGTGATTTTTTATGTGTGTCTGTGTTTTTGGAAAAAGAGTTGTATTTTTTCCGCTTTTAAATAGCTCATTTTTAATAAATATATATATATATATATATGTTTCTGTGTGCCAGTTATAGCATTATGTGTTTTTATTAGCGCACTTTTTTCTTATTTATCCAGTTTTAAGCGATCTTTAATTTGAATTTAATTATTATTATTTATTTATGTTTCATTTTCATTTGTCAAATTAAAGCACTTTTTTTTTGTTTTAGATGTAAAACGTTATAAAGATTTATATTTTTTATTCTCAAATAAGTTAAAAATCACATGCACTGGGAATGCCATCAACTTTATTCAAACATGTTTTGTATAATAAAAATTCAATAAAATCATAGCATTATTTGAAACAATTAAAATTGAAAACAGCTAAGAACTAAAAATGCTACAAAAATACTATTGGCAAGTGCCAAAAATCAAACGGTTTTTTGCTGACTTTATTATTGTACCAATTTTACTTTATATTATTTTACTTTATATTTTTCGAATTTATGTTTTAGGAAGATGCGTTTTTTATTATTTGTCAATTTTTGTTGTCTGAAGCATAAAATGGACAAAATATGTTTCATTTATTCCATTCATTTTTTATTATTTTCATTTATCCATTGTTGGTTTTTTTTCTTTGTCTTTCTTCCTTTTCAAAGCTGTTATTTGCAATTGTTGTTTATTTATTTATTTATTTTGGATGTATTTGGATGTATAAATTAATTAAATGAGTTATAAACTTTTTTCTTTTGCTACTTGGGTTTTTACTTTGGTTTACTTCTTTATTTATTTAGTTTTTCAAATGTAATATTATTTCACGCTTGAAAATGTCTGCCTTTGTTATTATTATTCTTATTATAATTTTTTTTTGGTAACTTTTTTTTCTACCTGCGAAATGATCTAGTTGCTTTATTTCGCTATTGTTAGGGCATGATTATTGTGAAAATCGTAAACGAAACATGAATTTGATATTGAACTAGACACAATCTTCAAAGTTCTGCGCACATTTTCAAATCACAAGTTAATGATAAAGAAAAACCTTCGAGGTGTTGTACATTTCCTTTTTTCTGAAACTTACACAACAACTGAATGTCAGAAATATAAGAACACGCATTTTTATGTTACGTTAATGTTTGAACTGTCTTTAAATATTGGTTTCGCTTTGTGTTTGCACCATTTCGTTTTTTTAAATTTGTTTTCGAAAACTGCACTAGAACATTTATTTGTCTTAGATGTCTCTAACTTTATTTGATCGCTGCTTCAAACTGTGTTTCAAAATATTAACCTAAGCGTCTAACCAGGCACCAAACAGCCTTCAAAACGCATACTCCAGCAAAGGGCACCCAAAATCTTATAGCTTACACGATTTTAAACACACTCTTGGATTGATTTTTGCTACGCGTAGACATTTACTGGCAGTTTTTGTTTTTTGTTTCTTTTCTTTTTCTTTTTCTTTTTTTTAGTTTTATCATAATAAGTACAGTTTTTCTTTGAGACCTAAGCGAAACGTGAACGCAGAAAAAGACTTAGCCCAAATGTAGGCGCCATAAAATTCTGGGTCTTAACACATTACATATATGTAGAGGGCACTACGAAAAAATTTCAAAACCTTAACCAAGTTTTTCGTCTTTAGATTTTAACATAATCACAATGACATTATTATTTTTCACCAAACTCTTTCGAACATTTTGTCAATAATTTTTTTTTCTTTTAAAATATATCGAATCTTTCTCCTTTCAATGATAATCTGTTAAAATGAATCTTAAAAATCAAAACGCGAAATCAAATTTAGATAATTATTTCATTGCCAACTTATGACGCCTGCATAAATTGCCTGACATTTATACTGTGAAGGTTGCTTGTAAGCAGCAGCGTGATGAGTGCTGCACCTAATGTGAAGGGTACAAAATTCTTGGTATTAGCCAGCAGCGATGGTGCGGCGTGGTTGCAAAGATCCTTTGTGCAGGAGCAGTAAATGGCCTGCACATCATGAGTGCCAGAGCGTTTTACGCATTCGCCATCAATACGGTCGTCCGGGATGTAGCCACAGCCACGTACAATACGTACTTTGCCATAGACTGCAAAATGTGTGACAAGAGAGTGACAGATAAAGAGAGCAAGTGATAAGGATATTAGTTTCTGAATGGTTGAACACGTTGCGGTGTTACTTACTCTTCTGAACGGTTTTACGGCACAACGATGGCTTGTACTTGTCCTTCAGATGTTCGAGTGGCTCCTGCTTGCTACAGTTCACTTCGCCTATAGAATATGGCTCGAAGGGATCCCCACAACGTGGATCGTATTCGCTATTACAATCATAACACATAAGGGCGGTAGTAACTGAGGAAATCAAAGAAGAGATATATTAGTTTGATATTATTCTTAACCCCAACGATCAAAGAAGAAATCGTCAAGCACGGCAACAGACACCTCATTAGATTGAAGAACTATGTCAACCACCTGGCAATCAACTTGCTGGCTTGAAAAGGCTACACTTCCTATTTCTCCCACTCTGCATTAATGATGAGTGATCAAGTCGTTCAACCTAACTATACATTTTTAAAAGTGAATAAAATTCGCTCGATATCGTCTGACGATAGTAAAATTAAGACTATTGAAAAACAATAATTTTACTAGACTTTATCATCTTTTGAAAAACAGGATAAAAAGAGATCCTGAATAGTTAGTCGACGCTGCAATATTCTACCCTTGGCTAAAAACTTGAATCTTCCGTCTTTTTTCTTGATGTAGTGTAATCATTAATAATGTATCTTGGCCAACTGAGCTTGGCAGTTGAACACTTGGGTGTGTAATGAATGAGTCAGTACTATAATGAATTATTAGGCCAAGCAAAAAGTGCTATTTCGCTCCAATAACGCACCAAAATATTCAAGTGGAATTGACAGCGGTCAAATTGTATTTATTAAAATTGAAATTAAGTCGCCGCATTTGCAAAGCAATGTAATTTAGCTCAAGCCCAAGCCCAAGTCATTAAATCGTTGCCATGGTAGTGATGTCAACTGTCAATGCGACAAAGCAATAGGACAAATTTATACCGAGAGAAAAAGTATTGCATAAGTCAGGGCGCGCTCGAACAGTTCGACTTACCTTGTATACAGCACAGAATGCCCAACAACAGCAGCGTTTTCTCCATGAATGGCGACATTTTATTATTTTGGGTTTAACGTTATATTAAATCGTACTTAAATGTTTTTAAACACTTCCTATTGGCAGTACACGTATATATAAAACGGCACAATTTTACAATTTTACAAAGAATTCTTTATTTGGGTTTATTCGTTGAGTGTTAAATCGGCATTGCTGTACTTTTGAGACAAAAGTGAAAAATATGATTATTATTAATAGAACATTTGCCGAGTGATTTTATTTCTTTTCTTTTATTTATTTATTTTTTCCTTTTTTCGGTTAATCAAACACGCGCGTTATTTTATGTAAGCGGCGGCGTAGTCGGTAGTGGCGTCTGCGACAACGGCGACGTTTGCCAAAATCGCGTTATTTGCAATTTGATTTTTGGTATTTTTAAATGCTTCCGGATGTAATGCTAATTTTTCCAATTCGAAATGCACCGATTTTTACATATAGAAATGCGAACACGAGACTAAACGGAATGGTGGAAGAGATAAACAGCTAAGCGCAACTGCATAAATTGCATAAATAAACTAGCGCAGAAAAGGCGAGCAGAAAAAAATATGTAAAAATAAAATGCAATGAACGAGAGAGACGGAAAAAATAGCAGGAGACAGAAATGAGAAGAAACCGCAACAGTTTTTCAGAGTTGCACAAGAGAATTGCACTCAAAGAACAACAATTGAACTCAGCGAGAACGGTGAGCACTGTTAAAATTGTGGAATGACCAAGGAACGTGTTGAAGTTAAATAACAACAGTCGCTCTCTTCTCGCTTTCCGTTGGGGTATTGTGTTGGGTTTAAGTGAAAGTGTGTGTGAAATATGAAAAGTGGGTGGCAGAAAACACTAAAAACGAGCATTAACTGAGGCGCTGCTCTCTCTCTATTGATGCACAAAGTTTTGATGGCTACATGGTACATTTCTCGCTCAATGAATACAACGCATGGTGAGCGCAATTGTGGCTTCAATTTTCTTACTCCTACTGCTTTCCTTTCGACTGCATTGGATTGTATTAGAGCGGACCCAGCCGACCTAATTAGTAAGATAAGTATGTGATTGTGTGTAAGTCTTCGTGTATTTGGTGTGTGCTTTAGTTTCAGTATCTTTTTTATTTTCGCTTCGTTTCAATTCCTTTGTATCGTTGTTGTTTTTGTATTTGCTTGGAGCCGCTTAAAGCACAAGCCATGTCGGTATATAACACACAAGTCGTACACATGTAAACACAAAAAACTAAGCCATTTAATTGGATCAACCAACAATTCAACATTAAAATAGCTAGTTAAAAAAAAATAAAATAAGAAAAATCAAACAAGCTATGAAAGAAGACTCATGTCAATTGTTTGTCTTCGCCGACCATCGTTCGTATTTCGATGACGTTCGATTGGGTATTCACTTACTCCATTTCGCGTTGCACTACGAATGTTTGTTGCCAAGTTAAGAATTGACGTGATCACGCTGCAACTACTTAACCACTTACGAAATTAGCAAAAGCACTTAAACATTTTTATTACGTTCAAAAAGCTAAACTGACATCGTCAAAATCATAAGACTCTTCTCTCATTGTTAATGGTTGTCGTTTCGACGCTAAAAATAGTCACACTAAATGCTAATGGTAATCAAATTAATTCCATTAGTTCTCGACCCAAAGGGAAATGCAATAATGCAGCTGTGCTGTGCGTGTGCAGTTTTCGCTCCAATATGTTGCTCTTGTGTTTTCCACCGTGATTAAAAATGATAATTTGTTACAGTCGTCCCTGGCTCGTGAAACTCGTTAGTTGATTAAAACGGCATTTGGAGTGTGCCAAACAGTAAATGGCGGAGTAACGAGCTTCTTGTTGAAATATTTGCAAATCGGATTACATTTATGTAATGAATAATTTATATACCCTGCCAATAAAGTACCCGTAGTTTGCTTTGAAGCCTTAAATGCCAATTGATACAAGTCACTTGACGACGTCGTACATAATTAGCAGGTGTAAACAGAGCGAGTTCAAAGTTGTCATCCTAATTAGGTACAATGATGCCCACTTAAGAAAAGCCAATGTACTTTTTTTAAACCTAATATAGAATACTAAATTTAATACTAATTTAACGTGTAACCAGCCCATATCTGCTTTGTCTAAAAAAAACATTATTCTAAAACACAATAGTGTGATGAATTGCCGGACAAAACCCCTTTGACCAAACATATACGACCAAACTTTTATAATCGGCTTGAAATTTCTTTTGTAAGAGAAGTTTTTTCGAGAACTATTTATTCAACTAAATTTTATTATTACAAGAAACTAAATACAACTAAAATAAAGAGGTTAATTTCCAACAATAACTGATTCGATAATAGACTGCATTAGTTACGGTTTATCTGAAGGATGTTATGTGGTATTTTAGATTAGATTGATTGGTAAACGGAGAGGCATCGCCAATGAAACGAGCCATTTGGCTAGACTATTATCTCCTATCTCCGTCTAAAGCCAATAGCTTTCTGATGAATTTTTATATATAAATATGACAAGCCCTAAAAAAAGATATTGAAACTCATAGACGTTACCTGCCAAGATGACATAATGACAAAGGTAATCGATTTTTAACTTAACCGGCCGGTAGTAGTAGCAAAAACTTTGAGTTTTTATTGAGGTTTTCAATTAAATTTGAAGTTTTGAGAAATATTGTTAATAAAAACTATATTTCACCTAATGTATAGTTGGATGTTTGAAAGTGGAGACACCCCCAACTAGCATCCCTAACCTTTACCTAACTTTACCACTTAGTAAAAGTTGCGCATACGTCACGTATGCCTTTCAACAAACAGTTGGCACACTTTAGACGAAAGAAGAAGAAAAAAAAAATATATATGTATTATTCTTTTGTTTCATAAACATAAACATTCAAGCATAGAGACGAATAGAATCTCTAGCAACCAAATAGTGAACGTGCATAATTTGTAGCATACTTTTTGGCGTGTGCCAGTGATCCACTAAACTAAAAAGCAGTAATGTATGGCAATAGAATAAAAAAAGAATAAAAAACTTTTTATACTTTATAACAAGACCACACAAACGTTGCAGTCATCGAAGGCAAGACCTAGCTAATCAATAATGTGGGTAATGGCCTGTGCAACCCCACTGAAAAAAGGCAATCGTAAAAAAAGCAATCGAAAAACGAAGAATAGGATTGAAAAATGTTATTTATCTGTAACGGTTTGCAACATCAACTTGACTTTGTTACGACACCTGACAACAGGATATTGCGAAAAAATTTCCTCGTTGGTGTTGCTGTTGCTCCACTTCTCTTCACTCTTAACTCCGCTGTTATGCTACACTCTCCTTTTGCAAATGGTACTGCGCGCGTTCTCGCTACAAAATTCAATAACTGACCTACTTAACTTTTCACAGTTTTTCTGGCGCACACGTCCAATCACGGGGATTCAAATAGTAAAACTGGAATTTTTCATGATCGTTGCGAAGATACTACTCCAATTCGCATTGTGTCTATAGTGGTGGTGTTTTTACCAGATGAGTTTGCCTGAAAAATGGTCTTATGTAATAGTTCGACAATTAGTACGGAGGCAGCTAGAAAATTGTTAATTTTCCACTGTCACCGACGTCGCAGAAACAGAAAAACTATTTTCGCCAACGCCGCCCGACGCATGCCACCCGCTTTTCATGCCTTATGTCAGTTTTATTGATTTGGCATGAAATTCGCAAAATGTCTCAATTTCATTTTCGGTTTAGCCTTTTTGGTTTTACTCGCACTTCTTCGTGAATTTATTTAAGCAAATTTTCGTGGTTGCCTTTTTTCGCTTTGGCACTCGTCAAGTTGCACAATCTTAATTACATAATTCGTATTCCGATTATGAGTGCTTTTCATTCGGTTTTGAAATTTTTTTTTTTTAAGTTTTCGAAATATTGAATTTTCCGTTATTTTCACACTTTTTTGCACAATTCTATATTTATATGTATATTTTGTTTAATATATATTTACGTAAGAGTTTTCACTTTTCTGTTGCGTTCTCGTGACGTGTGTTTGTAGGAAAAGTGATTCAAAATGGTAACTTTCGGTTCGCTCAAGCGCCCGGACACAATAAACGTTCAGAATGGTTTATTGGGCAAACATCAAAGCTCATTGCAGCAAAGGCTCAGAAGACTAACAGAGTGGAAGAGAGAGAGAAAGAGAGAGAGAAAGAGAGAGAGAGAGAGAGCGAGTAAAACCGCGCGCTCAAGTGAGTGGAATTAAACACGCTGCTCTGAACAAGGACAATCGTAGACTTGAACCGCAGTGTGTGTGTGTGTGTGTTGAATCGATTAAGAAAGAACGAGCGTGTGCTCGAAAGAGAGCTATAGCGGGTGAGAGAACGAAAATTGATGGGGAAGGTGGGTGGTCAAAAAAGAGCGTCGTACATACCAACCGACTTGTGGGCTTTCAACCGCGTTCAAATACATGTACTACTTTAACACACATACACACACACATATATATATATAAAGTTTAGGCAATAGCCGCATTTTTCGCTATTCTCTTTTGTTATAACTTTTTCTCCTCCTTAGTCCTTTTCAATATGATTACCTAATATGATTTATGTTTTTTTCCTATGCAACTTTTTCCTTTAGTAGCAAAATTTTTTGCCAACACAAATACTTCACTGTTAATTATTACAATCACAATTTTGTTCTAATTTTTTTTTTCCTTTTTATTGTTTTTAATCCTTGTTTTAGACACGTTCCTTTTTTCGCAAATTATGTTGAATTTGAAATGTCTGAAAGATTGTTGCGTGAACGCTGTCTAACGTGTGAAAAAGAATTTTCCATATTCACTTTCCCTAAGAATTCAGGTTTAAACATTTTAACATAGAATATAAATTACATTTCTTGTGTTGAACGGAATAATTGAAATGATACACTAACCTACGAACCTCAGCATTGACATGTCTTATGTATCTATTGAATGTTTTGAAACTTAATATAAAGACAGAAACAATTTATATAGTTGCTCTTATTCTCTCATGTTGCGATATAACAAGCAACACTTATGCCGAATCAATATTGATACCATTAGAAAATCGATACATTTCTGTTGGAAATTATAAACGGACAATTATATGTCCTTTTTCCAATCGCACTCAGAACCCCATAATCCGATTAGAGATAACGATTAATTGATTAATGTTAACACTTTATAAAAAGAGGCTTATTTAAAGCATTGTTAGAGGCTTATTTTGAAGCACTATAGGTATAATTAAGACTTGGCCCTGTATATTATAATATCTTTCAATAGGTTACTCACTAATTTCAACTAAGATTGATTCTCTTCCTAAACAGGAAAAATCGAACCGCTAACTATTCCAATCCTCTAAACACTTTCCAATGTCTTTAATAGACAATTGTGACCGAATTTAAGGCCAACATACCTATGTGTTCAAAAAATAAAGTGTCTTAATTTTTCTCGACAAATATTTAATTATTCATTAATGTCTATTTTGCTCCTTCAAAGTATTTCCCCGCAGATATAATACAGTTGCGCCAGCGCTTTTTTATTTCTCTTACTTGCACTCTGTTTGCAATTGTCGGCACCGACGCTGTTCCACCATGATAGAGACTAACGATTCGCCAATGCTCTTTGGCAGGCGCTGTCTGAGCTGACGAAATTACCGACGGTATTTCATTTTGGCACGCCAGCGCGGAAGGCGTGATTCTCAGCATTCACCCAGTACCCTTGATGTTGGTGCGAAATTTTCCGTTTTTAAATTATTTCAAGTTAATCTTAAAAAAGCCTGTTTTTTGACACATATGCCTAATTTCTGTCAAAATTACTCGTGTTTGATGCTTATGTATTTTTTTTAGAACGGTGAGATTTCCTGCTTACACTGCTTACAGTATTCGTGATTTTCGTGCGAAAATTTTAGTTTTTTTTTTATAAATCGAGTTGAAACGTCCACTTTGCTGGAGAATTATTTCATAAATTGTTGAAGAATCTACAAGAAACTTTTTACAATAGATAGAGTATTAAATTCTGCGTGTAAAGCACTTTTAAGCACATTTTAATTACTCATTTTTAAGAAAAAGCAGTAAAAACCGCGTAACACTTTCATAGGGTCATTTGGAAAAGGAACAAGTGAGATGAATCATTTCATTGCCAACTTTCGTTGAAATGAGCCAAAACTCAATTGCATTGTGACAGGGCGTACTAAGACTCGTATCGACGACCTCTGGGATCATAGCTCTAATGCAACTGTGGTTTATAACATTGTTGAATGTGCATCAACGTCATCGTCATCATCTTCAAATTTGAATACATCAATGAAAATTATT
The DNA here is from genome assembly GCA_035041755.1 of Cacoxenus indagator. NCBI lineage: Eukaryota > Metazoa > Arthropoda > Insecta > Diptera > Drosophilidae > Cacoxenus > Cacoxenus indagator. Next base: position 2,156,609 of record JAWNKX010000240.1, read on the forward strand.
TGGATTTTGTTTCTCTAAAAAAGACATTATGCGACCTCCAAACAATCAAATTGTGCGTTAGAATCATAGAGGATCTAGTCACTCTGATATCAAACAAAATATATGCAGATCCACATACCTACCATAATCTATCATAATCTACTTAGAATATATGCCGTTACTTTTGACGCCTAACAATGTTGCATTTATATTGAGAGGACGAGGTGATAACATTCAGACCAGATGACGGTTTACTTAGTCCACCAGACTCCTGACTGAATGAATAAATCTTTAAATAAAAATATGTTTTTTTTTTAAACATATTCTTGGTTAGAATGTTAATACGTCAGGGCTGTTTCCTCAAACATAAATTTGAACTTAGAGACTCCAGAGTACACAGAGCAGTGGTATATAGAGCTGGCCAAAATATTATAGGCTGTATTGAGAAGCTAAGGAATGTAGCATTTGCCAGAACCAATATTCCCTCCTAGTTGACCTGTGAACTTGAAATTTGAACAGACAAACGTATAAAAGATCTGTTTAAGTAAATATTAAATATTAAAAACTCAGTAACCTAGGGTTATTGAATCGTATAGCCACTATATAAATTGAACTGTAGTATGTATGTTAATCATTCCATGGACATAAGCAGAATTTTTCTCAGGAGGTGTATGAAAAGTATTATATTAAATTTTCAGACTATTCAAAGTATTTATTTTCTTCCACTTAGATTTGATTCCATGAGTAAAAACCAACGCGTTGTTTGAACGCGCCCTATGTTATTGCCAAAGGAAATTGCTAACAATGAAATTTAATGATTTTTCATCTAATTACGTAAAAAATATGTTTGAATTGACCGCCCTACCAAACCAGGGCTGCAAAAGAACACATGCAATTGCAGCCTTGTGTAGTCTCTCTTGATAGGTATACTCCATTGATTAGTGGTAAAAGAATTTGAAAAAAATAAAAATAAAAATAAAAATAAATGTATAAAAAATAGAATACGTTAATGATATAATTTTATAGTTTTGCATCATCCCACTGTTGGTCTTTACTTCATGTTTGTATAAGCAAAGCCTGAGCTACGGCATCGCCTAGCCCCATGATTAATGTTGAACTGCAATATGAATTGTGTTATTACCCAAAAGTTTCTTTGGACTGAGTTAGCAAGTTTTATGCTTCAGCTTAACCCAGCTTTTCTTGTTTTTATATAAGTATTGTACCACAATTTTTCTTTATGAATGTTCCATACAATTCTTTTTATTAGTCCATCACTAACTAAAGTATTGACTTTATGGTGGGTACACACCTTCATTCATTTTCATTTTTAATTGTTTTATACACGGGAGAGTGTGTACGCTGATTGAAGCAAATATCAAAATGCTTTTGATATTTCTGCTAGCGCAACGACTTCGGGCTCGCTAACGAAGGCATACGAAGTCGTTCGGGTCGTGTATTTCAATTTGCTTTTGGTGTTTGTGCGCGGATGTCGCAAGGTCGAAAGAAGCAACTGCTTGCACATCTTATAGTATTTGAAACAGTTGAAAAATGAAATTGAATGAAGGTGTGTACCCACCATTAAACAATGAAAGGTGACCATTCTGTATTGAGAAGGTTGTGCTTTCTGTCAAGTTTTGGTTTTATTTGACAACCTATAGGGAGTATCACACCATATTTATTTATTACGCTCCATTCGACTATATAAGACGGGTAATTACACTTGGGAAAAAGTTTTAATAAAAATTTACAACTAATGCTGTGCAAGCGAGACAGTCGCAGAAAATGTGTGGTTTATTTTAGTACGTTAATGCCATTTATTTTTAGTACATTTCTCTTATTCATTTTGCATTCTGCACTTGCCAATCGTTGCTGAATAATTTTTGGTTGTCGTTAGGTTGGTACGTGCGGTAAAAATCAATCTTGGCTGAAACTACAACGGTTGAGTGCATTTGCCGGATAACTCGTGGAAGTGAAGAAAGCTATAAGCGAAGAGTTGTTATAAAGTGGAATGAGGACAAAATAATATATATAAACTTATGGAAAAAGGGCGCCGCTAAATTAAACGAGTGTTGCACAACCGACACCATTCGCAAATAAAAAAAAAAGAAGTTATTTTAAGCGCAAGTCTTGCCACATACATAATTCCCTACAACATTTGCAGTATTGCCGCGAAGTAGCAAAAATATTCGACATAAGCAACAACAACCATAGAATAAGACATTTGTTCGTTGTGTTCGTTTAGTTTTTTGAGGTTTTTATTGTGGTTGAACTAAACGCGCGCAGAGCGTCTACCGTGAATGTCGCAGAAACTCCACCAGCACAGTACCAAACAGCAGGCTTACCAACCTATACCGACGGTGGCCATTATGGACAATCCAGACAGTATGATGAGTGCATCGGTGACGTCGCGTAACATAATCTCTGATGATGGCAGTGATCGTGCCTCCGTTGAGGGTGTCGGCCTGCCCTCCACCTATTCGTCGCAGCAGCTGATGCCGCACTCCGATTCCGACAGCGTCGAGGAAGGCACACGTTTACGTGGCGGTAGCGAAACAACAAATACCATACGAAACAGCCAGTGGTTCACTGTCGTTGTGCTTTGTTATGTCAATCTTATCAACTACATGGACCGTTTTACAATTGCGGGTGAGTTCATTAACACCATATCGCAATAGGCGGTCGTTTTATTTTTAATTTTGACCCGCATAAGTCGAAATTGACTGGCCCTTAATTCATTAGAACAAATTAATAGTAAATGGCACGCCCTATTATAAAGGGCGTGAGGTGAACCTTCGCGCACCCGTTGTATGACCCAATAAAATTTCTCCATTGCACGTTTGCTTTTCGAATTTTTCTTTTTCTACGCTGACAATTTCTGTGTCAAGTACGATGACGAGAAAAAACGTTGCTCTCTCTTGGCCACGCTCACGTTTTCAATTGACTTGGCTCTTTTCAAGTGCTCGGCCGCGTATGTGACTCGCTTTCCAACAAGAGCCGTGTTGAAAATTTGTTAAACTTGGGAAATTTAAATGCTAGTAAAAGTTGGTTTAATATCCAAAAAACTTAAAAGTTAATTTCCGCTCAAACTCAATATAATTTGGGTAGATATATCTGTCTTTTTAAAATAGTACAATATTTTTTATCTATCTATTTTTAATCAATAACTTGAGAAGTTTAACAAAACTTAAATAAACAAACGAGAATGTGACTCGTATTGAGTGCCCGTGATCACGCCATAAATTATGACAACCCGCACTCCAGGCTGCAACACCGGTTACAGACGTGTGACATGAAGAAACCTTTCCGTCACTCGATAAGCGTTGAGTGTAGCGATACCCAATGTCAACAGCAATAACAATAACAGTGACGCGCTAATTAACACGCATTTGTAAACTGAAATTTCAAAAAATCCCACATTTCGCACGTATTGAAATAATAAAATCAAAACAACTTACGTACACATCTACGAAAGGTATACGAATGAGTATTCACCTTTTACGTGTGTGCCTATTTCGCTAAGCCCATGTAGGGAAATATGTGCCAAAAATAAAAAAAAAGAATAAATAAAAAATAATATAAGATAAAAAATTAAAAATTTCATAATCGTCTCGACCAGCCCCCAAACTATAGTCGATAGTAAGGTAGCTGACTATGAGTTTATGAATCACAAATATTTCTGGCAACAACAAAAACTAATAGGAACTCTGTAAATGAATGGGACTAAAACACAGAAACAGCAACAACATCAGAAGCTGATATGGCGTGATTTTTTACAGTACTTTCAACTGCTGCGTTTCATGCCCCTCAATTTGTTACTCATTCTCCTCGCATTCTTTCTTGCACAGACTCATTCGATTTTTACGAAGCGTATGTATATATTTAGATCTTTGCAAATATTTTAACGTCATAAATTGATGATTACGTGTACTGACAATACTTTTGTCTACAAGCCTACAATAGAAAATTATACACGTATCAAGAACCAGTCTTTGCTATTCAGAAGCAATTCATTGTATCTAAAATTTGAAAACAAATGTTGTTATTTTTGTCGTAATGGGGGAAAACCTTTGTACGCTTGATATTACGACAGGAAAATCTTATGCGGGCAAACAGAGACAAGAAAAACGACCCGTATGGCTTGCGATAGATTTATGAATTAAAATGCCCAAATATCAGTTCGAGGCATCTAAAATCTTGAAATGTTATTGACGGACTTTTAGCTAAACTTTAGGAAATTCGGTTTGTAGTACTAAAAATACACCGATCACAAATTTATAAACCTGCAAGATTGCCAACTGTGATATTCAGATACGCTTAAAAACAAAGAAGGAAACCGGTCTATCTATGCACTAAAATCGTCTCTATTGAAGTGTTACTATATTTAATTGCCTAGTCTTATTATAATTATTTAATTAGAACCCAGAGAAGTGACTTGTGAAGTCTGAACCTGCACTTGAACTGTGTGCAGTCGCGAACAAATTTCGAAAACAAATAAAAAAGATCTGAAAAATATCCGCACCGGAAATAGCGTAAGAACAGCGAATGCTTTTAGAAGCGTTTATTTAAATTTAATATTTTTGGCGATTTGTCTTTGAGGCGTCGTGCCCATTTTAGTCAAATACCATTTTTTAATAAACGTTTTATTTCTTACCATATTAAGTGTATCAAACACATTGTATGCACAATTTTAGATGACAAAACGTCAAGTGCTGATATCAGTGCTTATCACTAGTGAAAGGGAAATAAATACCAACACTATCTGATTGTTATAATTACACAACTTGGGCAATTCAAGGTGAACTCGCGTAACTTTAAGCATAAGTTTGTACGCACACTGTAAAGATTACAGTGAAACGGCGGCAAATGAACATCAACTGTTTTCTTTCTCTATATTTGTTGTAATTTTCAATCTCTGCATTCATTTGTTGTTTCTGTCGGGCGAGCGATGTAGTTACGCCTTTACCACTGCTCCGTAACTTTTCCTTACTGATAAGCATAATCATGTAATGAGTAACACATGCTTATTGCATTACTATTTTACTTTAGCAGAAAACTCCCGCATTTGCCAATAAGACAAAGAAAACTCATCAACACGTGTTTTTGCCATGTCTTGTTCAAGAGTCTTTCTTCTATTTTAGTTTAGATACGCTAAGTGCCTTCTGTGGCCACTCGTTTTTTGGCATGTGCTGCATTTTGTCTAAATTTATATTTAAAAAATAAAATAAAATTAAAAACATTGAGCCAACCAACAGCAGCCTTGATGTGACTGCAAAACGTCGAATTCGGTGTTTCGCCATGTCCGACATTTTTAGTCGATTCATTTTTGGCGTATGAATATGACAAAACAAAATAAATGAAAAACATAAATAAAAAATAAATGTGCGTCAAATGGAATATCGTACAGTATGTACAATGTATGTACATATATGCATGAACATATCGTACGATACTTGGTTTGTACGTACAAGGCCCATCAATGAATCGTACGCATGAACTGCTCGCTCTTTTCTTCAAAATGACTCCAATAGTATCTTTTCACTTCGAAATAAATGAGATTGCACTTTTTTTGCAATTTATTTATTTATTTTATGTTTCACAGCACATAAAATATTTTTGAGCTACATCCAAGCGGAATCTTTCACTGTGGGGTACATAGTTCGGCATGTGACAATTAATAGAATTAGTACCAATAGAATGAACAATAATTAATTTGAATTTCAAAAACTGATTTTCGCTTCTGCGGCACACTTAAAATGCTTTCGATGAAATGCATTGTCTACAAATTCGTTGGCGCAGTCTGCTTTCAATTGCAAAGCTGATTCGCGTGGCTGTGCGAATTGCATTAAATGCCAACAACGGCAAAATTATGTTTCAAATGTGAATGTTGGTTCAAAAATCCAACAAAATAAATAGAAAAGAAAAGACACATCAGTTGTTCAACCGATTGTATTTTGTCTGTTGCTACAAGAAAAACCAAAAAAAAAAAAAAAAAACAAAACTTGGCAGTTACTTTCTCCTCAGATTGACTGTTGTGCTCTTTGGTCGTTATAAAAACGATGAATAAAAATGCATTAATATATTTTTAAAAATCGACAACTGCTGGAATGAATTTCAGGTGCATTTAAATTATGTCTATTTTATGTGTATGTCTTTTCATGTGGTAAAAGGCAACTCGTTATGACTTACATAAGAGATCACTGGAATTGGCTTCATGAGTTTTGAAGCTCCATTGTCAAAGTATTGTTAGCATGTGACACAGTTTATGTGTGTAAATGTGTAGAAAGGCACGAGTTAAGTGTATAGTGTATAAATTGTGTATAATGAAAAATTAGAACTGGTTAAAAAATAAATAAATAATAACAAATTAAAAATAAAGGAGAGGGTGGTGAGAAATATGTTGTTGAGTACGCCGAAAAAATTAATAGAACTTTATATGTAGATAGTTGAATACTTAGTAACATAGAAACATAGTATAGCCAAACTTCTTATAGCGAATCCTCGCCTGACCAAAAAGTCACTCCCTTGTACTTGAAATCAATTCGTAATAAACATAGCTTCGTTGTATAGATGTTCGGTTCGGATGTAGGGAAGTTCGAGTGTACTAAAATAAATAGACAGCGAAATGATAAAATATGTACATTTGTAGTAAAACATATTACATAGTAATATCTTATCAAACCTGGATAAGCGAGAGTTCAAGAGATGGCGATTTTTTTCTCACTTATGTAGGTTTCTCACTAATCAATGGTTTCTAGCTTATAGAGGTACAATGTTGGTCTTTCTCACTTACAGAGGTTTATAAAAAAATGAATCAACTGTATTAATATTAACATATACATATTTCTTGAAGAAATTAGTATTTTATATATTTTTACATATTTTTTACATGTTTTTCTAATTTATAAATTCCATGGAATTACTGAGTTATCAACCGTCGAATATTCAAAAAACTTTTGAAGCGTCTCTAGTGCCTTTAAAGTTGCTTGCTTCTACTTTAGCATCTAAAATCTGTAATTGGTCGGGCTTATCTTCACTGTCTTGTCCTTCAGTACAATTCGGCACCATATCGTCATCGGTGTATTCTCCGGAGGATTCTGAGACTTTATAGAATCTTCTAATGATAATTCCTCGAAATTTTAAAACGTAAACAATATAAGCTAATCGAATTAAGAAAGTCATGAAAGCAGATAAAAACTACGCTCGACTGTCGCTGATTGAGGTAGGGCAGATAGCACTTATAGAGATTGGCGAGTGAAAATTTTTACCTTGGGTTCGGTTTGAAGTCTTCAGAGTTTTTATTTTAATTGGACCGGGTAGATGGCCTGGTATGGGGATGTTTCAATTATTCATATTTACGTATATATAAAAAGTTTGTTGTTGTGTACGCAAAGTAGGCACATACTATAGTTTATAGAATCTTAAAAATTGTTCAAAGTAACGGCAATTTGTTCTATTTTGTGATCCAACTTGTAAGTAAAGTACGCACTTTTTGTTTACCATATTGGAATAGGTTGTTCTGTTATTCCCTACTACCTTTATCAATAATGAATATAGACAGCACAAATTTGTTTCCTACTTCTAACGTTTGCTGGTAAAGCTAGTAGATAATAAAATATAGATAGATAGACGTATCGCATAGATAGATGTATAGATAGAACATATAGAAGAAGTACATATTGAAGTGCAAAATTGTATTAATCGGTAATAAGATAGATCACCAATCAGCAACAGAGATAGGTGATTAGCGTGGGCAGGACAGATACTTATGTTCTTATAACTCTTGACCTCTTAGATGATAACACGACGCTAATAAGGCAACATTGTATGTTGTAGCTGTATATGTAGATAATAAAGTAAATATATTGACAATAAAGAGTGAGAAATAGCTTCGTATGTGAGTAGATGAAAAATACTTACTATTTTAGGAAACATTTACTTGTGCATTCTCAGTGCATATTTGCTGCTTCTTCCGCTTTTCTATGTCAATGACCAGATTGTCGTTTATTATGCATTTGCACATTCTGCGCGGCAAATTTTCCATTTTAACAATTGCAATGCGGCTCGGCTTTTCTGCAAATTGAATTAGACGCAGATTAAAATTCAGCGACATTCAACAATAATAAAATAACAAAGATGATGATGTTCGTTTTCTATGTAATCGTTTAAACGTTTTTGGTTACTTAACTTGTCGCAACATGGTGGCTTTTGCAAAGATTAAAGGTTGACATTTCAAAATGTTATTTTGGGAAACCCTAAAAAGTTGAAAGTCGTAAAAAATTATATATATTTTGCAAGATTTCGTTTATTTATATTTTTTAAAATAAATGTTTTCCCTTTGGACAAAAAGTTTGATTACATATGAAAATTGAAGAGAGTTATTAGCCTCTCAGAAATATACTAGCATTTAACCAAGACATGTTTGAAGCCATTGAATCGAATTTGAGTCGAAACCCCTGCTTAAATTCAATTGAGGAAAACGAGATTGATTTTTGGCTTTAAGAGAAAAATATACAAACAATATGTACATATGTACATACATACATATATTAATATTGATGAGCTCTTCTCAGTAGTTTGGGAATTTTTATAAAAATTTGTTTTAAACAAAAAAGTCTTTTATATAACATGGCAGTTTTTGATAGTCTGGATGCAAAACTATTGCAATCAGATTATAGCTTTAGCCAACCTGTTCTAGACTATTCTCGAAAACTTTCGAATTTGTGTTGTCTACGCAAGCAATTTTGTTTTGAATACGTATCGGATAACGTATAAATAAATGTATAAAAACAATTTAGTGACATTCGAACCAGATACAATTCATGTAATTCACATTTGTGGCTAAATTTTTTGAAGATCTTATTATTGTTTTTACGTTTTCGGTTGCGAGAGTTCCTTAATTCACGTAATGTTGAAGTTCGTTTGGTGTTGGATTGACACCCAGAGTGACCACTAAAGCATGCCTACGTCAGAGTGGCACATACGCAAGCATTTGTCTGACGTCGCCATACGTACGCGTAATTATGCAGAACCTTTCACTGATATGTATGTATGTATACTATACTTAATTAAACTGTAATGATTAAGTATAGGAAAAATACTCAGACGGCATAAAAAGCTATTATCATTAATTCAAGGACAACGGAGCATCGATGGCAAAACAACAACAATAACAACACAGTAAGCAATGCACGTTTTTCCTATTCATGGCGAACGATTATTGTAATGCAGCAACAACAACGACACCAACGACAACAACAACAATAATAATATCAATAAGAATACCGGTTAGTAACTGCTTATTATTTTGTCTAGAGCAGAGGGCGGATTAATAAGTCGTAATATATGTGAATTATTATTATAGCTTTGGCGTTCCTAGATGTGTTATGATGGACCCATGTTTTATTGATAGTTATAGGTGGACATTTGTCCAAAGTCTTTATATGGTTGGGTTGTGGCCAATCATGATTAAACGAAGAATTCATTTAAAATGCAAACTACTGAGCTAAATATACATACATACATATATGATATACAATAGTGTTGTTTTCGATGTAGTACCTCGATTGATCATCCAAAACGTTCGTTGATGCCCAGCGGCATTTCTCTAGCCCTTCATTGGGGAGTATTATGTTATAACTGTTTTGTAAATCAAAGTTCACAAGGTTCTCTGAACCCAAAGTGCACAGATCAGAGTGTATGTCAGCAGTGTTGCATTTGAAGTTATAACACAGTTATGACACATTGATTCACCTTTGTATCTTGTAGATGCTTGTTTGTTACATTGTATTTGTATGATTATGGCAAAGTAAAAATGTGCACGTCTTCTAAAAACAGGTTCATAAGCCTCAAAGCCACGCCGGCTGGGAGCCGGCTATTACTATCACTACACTTTCTTCTTTGCTCATTCATTTGTGTGTCTGTTTCCCTCATTGTGGTATTTAGTGCAACGTTGGCAAAACAGCTAAGCTTTTTACAACTACATATACATATATGTACATACGTATGAATGTATGCGCACTCAATGTCATAACTCCCCTCTTTTCTGTGTTTTTGCACACACGCAAATTTTTACTCACAAAATTTGCAAAATTTATTGGGGGTCTTTTGAATATTTTTTTATTTTTATCAATGTATTTTTTTTTTTAATTATTTTATGTTTTGCTTTCTTATCGCCTATTTCGCTTTCAACTGGCATTTGTGTCGTCGTCGACGTTTGGTGGTTTTGTTGTTGTTACGCTTATGCTCACGCTACCAACAATCAACATTGCCGCGTTGTTGGCCCATACGTTTGTCATTACGTCATTTGGCAAACGAACACGCGATTGGTTGAAAAATATCGTACGATAAAATTTCTTAAAAATCATGCAATGAAGCAGGGTAAAAGAAAACGGCAAAAGGCAAAGCAAAAATATGGTCGAGTGTAGATGAGTGCTGCAGACCCAAAACGGCAATCAAGAAACTACGCTCATTTACACTCATGATGCATTAACTCTCTTATTTATATGCGGATGTGTATTTTGTATGAATGTTTGTTTGTTTGTGCGGCTCTGTCGTAGCAGCCGTGTGCGGTTTAGTCATAATCGTTTTTGTTGGTGATTTATTAAGTTCTATGAGCGCGAGACTTGTTGCGCATCTGGGCCGCGCATCACGCGTTTCCCTCTCTGTCTACCTTTTCATGGTTCAAATTATGGTCGTTGGTGGGGTTGGTAATGTTATGTTTTTAACCTACTCACACGTGCTCTGATCGTTGTGTATTGATCTACAACGCTGCCATCAGCCATCAGCAATGGAAAACTGAAACTTCGTCAACGATTTCCAATTAGCGAGCATGCTATCACACTCGGTGCAAAGGCTAATCTACTCTCTTACTTTTCTCGGTGTTTATTTTAGTTTCGGCTTTTCTTTTTATTGTGTTTGAAGATGGTTTGTATAACATTATAATTGTTATCGCATCAGTTGTTTGCTTTCGTGTTTATGTTTTCACTACGAATTGGCATAAACAATCAAAATAGTTTATCCTGTATTTCAGCGAAATTCAAACGTTTCTTGAATTTATATTTTATATAGAAATTGTTTTTCTCATCAGCTTGAACCATAAACAATTATCGCCAAATTTGAAGGTCGCCTGCTTGAAGTCATCGTCAAAATTACCACTAAACATTTGGAAGACCAATAAACAATAAATGCATACATACACATGTGTGTACATAAGAAATAAATAGGTTTTAGTCATCTATTGGAGAATTTTTCTGCTGCTGACAGTATTAATTAAATGATCCATAAACCCTTAAAGTAGCTTGGATGACTTGCTAAAACAACTACTTTTCAGTTTTTCAGTACTTACACAAGTGTTTGGAAATTTTAAAATGTCTAAAATCATTTGTAGTCCAACAAAGAATTGTTCCAAGAGACTGCCGGAATCAATCTTAAGATGAGTATATAGCCCAATTTGTAGACAACTCCCGTGGAGTGTGATCTATCGTAGACGGACAAAAATGTGTTGGTAGTGGTTGTTTTGAGTAGTCGCTCCCAGCCGTGTATGGTTCATTTTTATGACTGTCTTCATTAGGGCTTATTGAAAGCTGTATAGCATATTAAAATTTGTATGTAGCATTTGCATAGCTTCCGTAGTTTTTTTTGGTTTGGTCATCCAATAGTTAATTTTAAGCTGCCATCTCGAATTTAATTTTCGTAACTGAAACAGTTAATTAATAAACGATAAATAGTAAGAATTTTTTATTTATTTTTATAATGTCATTATGAACTGCATCAAAAACTCTCACAAAGAACGAGATTTTATTTGGTTTACCTGAGATTTAATCACGTGCCGTTGAAGCCAAAAATATTTGTCTGGCGAGGTGTGTTCAATAAATAAGACGACTTTATATTTTTCTCGGGTTACGTGTTATCGATTTATGATTTTTTTATTTTATTTTGTTATTTTTGTACATGTTCTGTCCCTAACATATATTGATAGACATAAAGGTTACACGTGCTTTTCTGTTTTGACGATTCCTTCTCAATCTAAAAAAATGGTTCGGACTTTATCCTGTTTCTAAAATTAAAAAGATCCTTCAAAGGACGCAGATTTGCTACAATTTATGATATAAAGACCACATCGCTAGAAGACCTAAAGACCATATAAAAAGCGCATATCAGGAGTGCGATTTGAAAAAGCGCTGTCATAAGTTTAATATATCAAAGGGGGAATACTTTGAAGTGGACAAAATAAACATAAACACATAAAAATAAAAAGTCACCTTATTTTATGAACAACCCCGTTCATAACAATTCAACTAAAATAAAAGCGCAATTGTCACGTCTGTACTTTCAGGTGTACTGGTTGACATACAAAGTGACTTCGGCATCGGCGATGACGATGGTGGACTACTACAGACCGTCTTCGTGATTTCCTATATGCTTTTTGCGCCGCTCTTTGGCTATCTTGGGGATCGTTACTCCCGCCGTTGGATCATGGTAGTCGGTGTATTTCTGTGGTCCTCAACAACGCTGTTGGGCTCCTTCATGCACAGCTTCGGTGGGTTCATCACGTTTCGTGCATTGGTCGGCATCGGTGAGGCCTCATATAGCACAATAGCGCCAACAATAATATCGGATCTCTTTGTGAACGGTATGCGTTCAAAAATGCTGGCTTTGTTCTACTTTGCGATTCCTGTCGGTTCCGGCTTTGGGTAAGTTCAATCGTACGGCAACTATCTGGGCCAAGAAGGACCCTTGTCATTTGACACCTAATCAGTGCTAAAAAATTTAGTTTTATGAAAACTGCCCCGCCAAGAGGGATAAGTATAAGTATTATTGTAATACGAGTAGGCATGCAATTGCATATATCGAAAAGCGATAAAAATGGTTTTACAAAACTCTGCTCCCATCCGAACACAGTAAGTAACCATATACGAGGCAATAAAAGTTTTAAATAAACTGCTCAACTCAAAGAGATTTCTATTCTGTGGGCTTTCATTGTATTAGCTTGACCATAATATTGAACACCAATTGGTTCAGAGTTCACATTGTCTGACATATTCCAATCTATCAATTGGATATTTTTGCATATTCCACCGTGTGTCGCCATGAAAATCAGAGTCGCGATCTTTCGATCTGTCGTCAGTCCAATTAATGGCATGGGGATGTACAACCTACGTAACTCTAAGCTCACCTTCAATCAATATCAATGTAGCTTTAATTGAACAAATAATTACACTTAGCCTAATTGAATTCAATGCGGGTTCAATTGATGTCAAAGAAGGAAAAGTTGTCTATACATCAATTAGTTTCATCAAATCGTACGAGTTTGATTGAAATCTTCGCAGTTTAGTAATTTAAATTCTATAATTTACCAAAAACTTGACGCCGTAAACATCGAATCTATAAGAAACCGAAGCTAAATTGATACAGCTGACTGCGCGTATTGCAGTATTTGCGGTGAGACCGCAGGCCCACCCACCCACCACACCACCTGATTGGCAGCCATAAAACTGGTTGACAGACTGACTGAAAGTTTTACTAAGTGGCCTACTGCAATCTGATGTGTTATCTTTGTTTTGTATATTTGAAACCTAAACAACAATTGCACTGATTGGGTTTGAAGCCAGTCGCGTCAGGAAAATCAAGCTTAACCAAATAAATTATGACCACTGACGTGTGAATTCGTTTACTGCTTCTCCATCTCTATATAGATACATCGTGGGCTCGGAGACCGCACGCATGGCTGACAACTGGCGTTGGGCATTACGTGTGACACCGTTTATGGGCATTGTAGCTGTTTTGCTCATTATTCTCATTAAAGATCCAGAACGTGGCGAAGCCGAAGGCTCAAGTAATCTGGCGCCAACTTCCTACAAAGAGGACATCGTCGACCTGTGCAAGAATCGCTCATTTATGCTGACAACGGGAGGATTCACATGTGTGGCATTCGTTGCGGGTGCACTCTCTTGGTGGGGCCCGAAATACATTTACCTTGGCATGAGCATGCAATCGGGCAATGAAAATATAACGCTCAATGAGTAAGTATACTCGACAACCAACACATAGACACACACGATTACACAAACTCCAAAATGGCAACTACATAAATTTCAATCAATGATTGATATACATATTTAGCATATCGTACAAGTTCGGCCTTATCGCTATGTTCGCCGGCCTTATTGGTGTGCCACTCGGTTCAGTTTTGGCGCAACGTTTGCGTCCGACCATTCACAACTGCGATCCTTATATTTGTGCCGTTGGCCTACTCGTGTCGGCGCCAATGGCGTTCTTTGCACTTGTGCTGCCACAGACGAGCTCATCGCTTTGCTTATTCTTTGTTTTTGGAGCGCAAGTATCGCTTAATCTATGCTGGTCCATTGTCGCTGATATTGTCTTGGTAAGAATTGTAGTTCAACTTTGCTGTACTGTTAAGCAAAGCGCCAAGCACCAAGCACAAACGAAGTTCTAACAGTAATAACACAAACAGACAACAACAACACATACCGCCTACAACCAAAAGCAGCTTGTACGAACGCATAATACGCGAAACCTTTGGTTCCTTAAACAACAACAAAAAACACCCTCCTCAAAATTTTTAATAACTTCAACTTTCTTTTTCTTCATTTTTTTATTTTATTTTTTTTTATATTTTTTTTTCATTTTTATTTCCTGCCACATTCAATCAAAATTCTTCAATCAAAAAACGAAGTGTCGCGTTTAAATTTGGCGCAATAACAATGGTCTCGGGTATCCTGGGCGTACCGCTTGGTTCGTTCATATCACAGTTGCTGATTAAACGTTTGCCCAACGCCGATGCGTTGGTCTGCGGTTTTGGATTGCTCATCAGTGCGCCATTTATAACCGGCGCCTGTTTGATTGTGTCAAAACATAATCTGCCAACCTATGTCTTGATATTTTTAGGTCAATTGTCTTTAAATTGTAATTGGGCAGTTGTTTCGGACATTTTGCTGGTAAGAATGAATTTCAAATTAAACAAACAAAAAAAAAAAAACACAATTCATTTACTGTTATAATTAATTAATTGTTATGTAAATCACAAAGTTGCTAACTCCAAGTAAATCATAATTGCACCGAAATTTCGACACACATACACGCACTTGTATTGCTAACTGTTATATTCTTAAGTTCTAATCACCATATCCACTAACAGTGTTTGATTTAGGCCAAAGGTGAAGGTTGTTGCACAAATATGTTTGTAACACAAGAAAAAATGTTAATTTCTAATACTCCCTCCACATGTATACCCTTTAAACTGTTCCGTTAGTCCTATATTATATTATCAAAACGACTTATGTTCAACGATTGGTCACTACACATACAGCAGTTCTACATTGAGACCCAGTAAAAGTTTCTGCCTCGTTCCTGTCTTTTTAGCATACAAAAATACTACAATGCATATTAATTTAGCACATGGTTAAGGAACACCCAAGGTATAAACGGCAGCTCAGCTTAGAGGCTACGGAATTTTTGTGACAGCTATACTATCCAGTAAACACCAAGTCAAATGTTCAGGCATTCTGCGCACCTAGCAGCGTATAATCTGTGCCGACTTGTGTTTGTACCTCTCCTAATGGACGAATGCGACTAGTTTAGTTATACACATATGGATAGGCGGACGAACGGACGTGCAGAAGATTAAACTGGCATAACTAAATCTTGCATAACTAGTCCAATTAAGAATATAACGTATTTGTAGCATTAACCTTTAGCCGCCTTTTATTGAATTTCGCGGAGTGTACCTCCGGCATCTCTTTTAATATGTTCCAGAGTTAATGACAAGATTGGAATATTGTTTGCTGTGTGAATAGCACAAAATGTAATTTTCGTATTTCATCGTATTTCCCGCTAAAAATGGCAGAAGTTCGCTTTAAAGACTTTGTTTAAAGCCAATTTTCCATGCATTTTGGTATGTACCTCTCAACCACTTCCAACTTCTGTGTTTAACCTGCCTCGCTTTGGCAAAAAAATGTATCCCCTTCAACTTACTTTCTCTTTTTGCATTTCCTTTATGCAATGCTATGCAAAAACAAAAAGCACAATCATCCCCTTTGGCTGAGCAATGCCAAGCTAACCACCGCATAACAATACTCGCACTTAGCCAACTCCAATCGGGTATTTTATTACGCCCGCAGGACTGCGGACAAAGGCTGACTGGGGACTGCACTTCATAAAAGCGAACTTCCATTCAAATTACATTTTTAACTGAATTTCGCGTTGATTAAATTTTTAGATTAAGTCATGTTTGTATTAGGAAAAGATTTTGCAGTACTCATTTAATTCTGCACGTAAAGGGCAAACAATTGTTTTCACCAAGGGTTACCTACTAAGCTAAACCTTATCATCGAAATTGTCAGAGCTATTTACCATTGCTTCTAGTACTACTTCCCAGTCCCTATTGCTTAGCTCAAGCCATGACCAACCAATCACGGACAAACAAATGGGATACTAAAATTTCCATTCCCGAGCACTATAAAACACTTGTACTTCGCGCACTTGAGAATAAGTTATATAACCAGTTAAAGTAAATAAACTTTCACTTTCAAAGTGGGGATCCTACTAAATAGTTAGTTAAAATGCATTCAAGGAAGATGAGGAGAACACCGGACATATTAGAATAATAGTTTAGAAAGATTATTAGTTTGTCTTTCATATTTTCATGAAATTAACTTCAAGTTCAACAGATTTAAATAGTCTGTTAATATTGTATTACTTATCCAATCGCTTAAAAAAAAGAAAATACGTCATCACGAATTCCGCTAATAGTTCTAGAGGCCTCAAGCAACACCTCTTCATGACTTAGCGAGTTTTACGAATATCACAACGTGCGACTACAAGTTTATTTTATTTTATTTTTATTTTACCTTTTTTTTTTGTTTTGTTTTGTTCTTATTATGGCCTCCCACTAAATAAAGTTTTTTTCTATGTTCTAGACACTTTTGATGAGTTATTCTTTTTCAAATTTCATTAACTATTCTACTTAATTCGATTATTTTGTTCGTTTCTTTTTGACTGAACCAAACCCACATTCAGTTGAGAACAGTTGCGAAAACAGAAGCAACCCTTCTTTGGAGGTTATTAAAATAATAAATGCCTCAGCACTCTTATAGCCAACCTCACAATAACTTCTTGGGTAGAAAATTATTAGTCATAACTTATTATCTTACTTTTTTTTTCCTTTTGTGCAAAATTTATGTCGCTCCGCTAATCGTCACTGCTGTCATTTGCCACATATTATTTGTCTACAAATTAATTATAACAGTAAAGAAAAAATTGTGTACAAAAAAAAAAACAAAAAATTAGATATTGTTTTTTTATTTTGCACTGTAAAAAATACACCAAACGTAAAGAAAAACTCGTAAATGCAACGCAAAATGTGCTCCACAACAATTTGCCACTAGAGCAATCCAATTAAACTGCTAGAACTAGAATTAGAATTAGCCTAACTGTACCCAGGCAAAACCTGCGACGATTGCAAAATTCGTTGAGAAGCCGTTGCGTGCATTGCATGCTTTCGTGCGCGCTCGTTTAAAGTGGCGCCATCTTGTATGAGCTTTTTGCGTTGTTGTGTCTGGTTGTAGGCACATGACACTACCCGAGCACGCACAAAACATGTCACGCGCTAAAATGTTTTGTGGCTGTGCTTTTTATGTCATGGGCTCGTCGGTTCTCTTATTTATATACATATTTGTTGTTGTCTGTGGTAGTATTAACACCTGTCTGCTTGAATATGTTTTGGCGCTTTTTGCTTTGCATAGTACTCGTACCTTACTTTAAACTGTAAATTCTAATACCGTTCGCTTTCTTTTCTGCAGTACGTTGTAATACCAACACGTCGTTCCACCGCACAGGCCTTCCAAATTCTCATTGCACATATGTTCGGTGATGCTGGCAGCCCCTATCTGGTGGGCGTGGTAAGTTTAAATTAATCACTTTTACTTGGAACAATGTCTATACTAACCCTAACCCTTATCATTTTCAACAGCTCTCGGAGGTCATCAAAAAGCATCTGCGCGCACATTCAGAGAACGCAATCAATATAGAAAGTTCCGCCAATGTCCTTCAGAGTCTCTCACTAACGCTCGAAGCCTCTCATGCCAATCTCACACAGTTCGCTATCTCCACAATGGCGCCAAAAGGTTTACTTTCTGTAGATGATTCCGTAAGTATTGATTGGTCAAGGCATCGTAGAGTTTCCAATAATTTTTTTACCCACTTTCAGGAAGATACAGGCCGCATCAAATTCGAAGCACTGCAATATGCGCTCTTCTCGACCAGCTTTGTTGAAGTGTTAGGCGGCATTTTCTTCCTCATATCTGCTGCCTACATCGTTAAGGACAAACAGAAGGCGGCAGAGGCGACACGTAAGTCTCACATCCGTAGACCCGAAGTGTTTTATTTTCTTGGCTTGTCTTATTGGACATATTCTTGAATTACTAGGAGTTGCAGCTTTTATTATTTATTTTCATTCATTTATTTTACTGCTAAAGTAAAAAAATTTGCCTACAAGCCAGAGCACGGGGCCAAAAAGACAAGCGGATAAGTCTAGAGAGTACAAGCCGTACTATCCTAACAGGGTTTTTTTTTATATTTTGGTTTTTCTAATTTAATTTGATGTATTTTTTTATATTTTATTTAAAACTCTTTCAGTTCACTCGATTGATTCGAATAATAGTAAAAAAGACACCGAATCATTCGATTCGGATTGTTTAGTCATGTGCGGCGACATTGCTTTGCGCGAGCTCGCTTGAGAATTGGCTTAATTGGCTCTTCGACCTCGTTAGGCCAGCGCGACAAATTGGCTTTCAAAATGCCGCCCAACTTATGCGCTATTTTCTTGGCATTACCTCCTCTTTTTAGGTGGGTGCAAATTGAAAATTCTTTCCATAAATTTTGGTGTGCCGGCTACCTTTTTTTCAATTCATTCAATCGCTCGCTAACACACTTGTTCGCTGTTGTGTCTTCTTTCTTCCTCTCCATTAATTTGTGCCCACCACATGATTCATTGCCTTAAATACTTTCCAAGTGCCCACTAAGAATGTTTAACTCAAAAGTTGCACAACTTTGTCGGCGTTGCCATCAACAAACACATCTAACTGTTGATAGTTTTCCAAATTTGTACGTCTAACTCTCTCGTTTATTATATGTATATCCATTAATGCGTTTGTATTTTATACATTTCAATGTTTTCAGAGGAAAATCCCAGACACGCTTAATTACACACCGTGGTGGATACCGTGAATAATATGCTGCCGCCGCAGCACACTGCTCCAATACTAAAGTCATCCGATAATGCAACAACCTACATGGGAGACGTGAACAATATGACTGAATATCATTTATAGAATGTAGTTCATAAAATTAATGTTTTACTGCATGACTGCGTCGAAAGCAAAATGTTGTCAGAGTTTTAAGCACTTTGTCGCTCTCAGTTTTACATTCGTTAGTCATCGGCAGCAGACACGTATTTTTAACTGGAGTTCCTATGTTGCAAGCTTATGCACCGCAGCGTACGTCTCAACGGTTATCGAAATTATTAAGCAAAACACACTCCGTTGTTGAAAACCGTATTCTAATTTAGTGAAGAAGTTATATTTTTTAAACTAGTTTTATTTCCGCCATTGGATTCATTCTTGTGTGGTTTGTCATTTGAATATTTTATCATTTACCCGCAATATTTATAACTGCATAAGCTTCAATTAAAAGACATGTCAACCTAAAATTAGGTTAAAATAATCTCATAGCATGAATTGTAAATAGTAACCTCATGTCAGGCTAATCGTAGACAGCAATCAACTAATGTAGTAATGTAGTTAGTCTGGGTTATTGATATAGAGAAAGAACTCTACACAATAAGCAAAAATAAATAATATTGAAATCTGTAAACTAAACAATAAGTTGAATAAATTAAAGGGAAGTTAGTCAAAGATCTAATTTTATGAAATTTTCTAAGTGTAAACTAAGACTGCAAATATATTTCGATTAAAATTAACTTATTCTGGGTTTATATGCGAAAAGCAAAGAAGGAAAATATATATTTTTGTTAATAAAATTTTCAATGTGTGAAATTGTGTTCTCTAATCTATATATATAAAAAATTATGTTTGTTTGTCTGTCTGTTTGTTTGAAACAGAGAGAACTTATTCATATAGAGTTCACATTTCTCCCTTAAAAAAATGGCCGGATAGACTTTTAAGAAACGATTGACTTATGTTAAATTTTAAGCAGTTGTACAGATTTCTTGTCTGTTCAACTATGTGGCGTAAAATATTCTGTTGGTTTGCTTAAGGTAAACAAGCAAATGGACGGACTGCCGTAAAAGGGGAAAATATTATATCATTCCCACAACAATATCAATAGAATCAAAATAAAAATGGGTGACGGCAATCAAAACAACCAAAACAAAGGTGATATACAGAAATTCCTTTTCAAGTTAATTTGCGCCAAAAATTCGCGTTCAGTCAGTAGCAAAATGACGTTGCTAAACTGCGGCCTGCGCTTTTACTTCGATGTTAATAGCAGACAAATAACATAAGCCAATGTCTTCTTAAGATTTGGAAAAAGCTCCAAAAGCTCGTGAGAGAAATGGGAACTCTATATGAATTAATACTCTTTGTCTGCAACAATCGAAATAGTTCATAATAAATGTAACAACAACAACAAAAATAACAACAACAAAAATAACAACAACAACTATAGCAACAATGTTTAGATACAACAATTTGAATTCGAAAAACTGGCAGTTTTGAAATTTGTTGCAACATTTAGCACCGAAAAGCTTATATGTAGAAAAATTTCTCATTTACGTTTATTGGCGTGTCCTATGTGGGGGTTGGGGGATTGCAAGTATCATAGATAATGATATATCAAATATAATAGAATTTTTTGGAAATAGAAAAAAACATTACAAAATATTGTAGGTTGGTGGAAAAGTAGCTTCAGAAAATTTATATTGCGATATCTCTCTAATAGTTGAGCTGATCTGGGAACGCCATATAGCAATGTATAGCTGGCAGCAATATCTAAACACTATTCTTCCGTAATGAAAATAAGTGCCAAAAAATATTATTCTCGCTTATAAAAAAAAAACAATTGTGCGCTCATGGAGAGGCTACTTCAACAGAACGATCATTAGTTCCATTGTTTCCTGGATTTCGTTGCGGATATTTCGATGGAAAAGACGCACCGCAGTGTGGTCGGCCTCGGCACCGAAACATTTGACCAGAATTATTCAAAAAGCGGCGAATAAACGTTAGATACACGTAAGTACTCGTGACATGGCTAAGGATCTTGTCATCTATCAAAATAATTTAAAAGAAGGCAGCTTGTGAAAAAACTTTATACCGCACCATTTTGACAAAGAAATCTAATTATGAGCTTGCATTAATTCTGGTCAGTGATATCTAATGGTCAAAATTCGCAGTATCCGTGCAAACAGCGTACTCAGACAAAGCGCCTTCTGATTAACACTTGTTCAGATCTATGCAGCATGGCTTGGTTGATACACGCTTGCGAAATGCTGAAGAGGTACGAATATGGATCGATGAAAGAAATTTATTAACAGAATTCTTTTGCTGGGGAAAACATTGAACAGCGCAACAAGACAAGATTTTTGAAAGAATTCGGTGTTAATGTAAACAAATAGACAAGTGAAAAGTGACAGTTACAGAAAACCATTAAATTAATGCACAGTAGAGTGGTCGCGTATGTTGTTAAATTTGACGCGAGCAACATTTCAAAATATTTTCTTTTACAACTTGAAAAGTGCAATTGCAATAATTTCATTGCTTAATTGTTCTTTAATGGCAGATACATTTTTTTCATTTTAATTAATCAAAAAAATGGACACCAGCACAACTATTGCTCAGCGCCTTCATTGTATCGTGCAGACAACATTGGGCCAGGCAGGCCTCAGCGGATATTCTTCGTAACCCTGAAGGGAGTAACACTTCTTAATGTTTTTAATATTTGATTTATTTATTTTTATTTAACCATTGCAGTTTAATGAAATTCCCAATCTTGTACTATTAAAATTTATATGAATTGAATCTTGATTTACGAACAACGAGAACACAAGTCAATTTGGCAGTCTTCAAATGCCTTAAAAATTATAACACAATTATTCCGCCCTGGTTATTGTACCAATAGCTTAGGGATTTTCCCGTGCTGTATACCACTCATCGTCACTTTCAGTGCTCGAGGTATCTAAATTGTCCAAGTTAATCTTCAGATGTAGATTATTCGAGCTACGTGGCTTTGTGATGACCGCGTTTTTGACGTTGGTTTGCAGTGGATTAGCTTTGAATGTCGGCATTGGGGGCGATGTCACAGGATGTGGAGGTTTATCCCCATTTCCAAGATCTTCAAATAATTTCTTTTTCTCTGTCTCCATGCTTAATAAATCCCACTAGAGCCGTTCAACTACAAACTCGAATATTCTTACATGTAATAATTATCCAAACTGATAAGTGCGGAAAGGCTTACTAATGTTCAAATAGAAAGGCGAAGCCTACTGGGCTAAACTAGTGAAATAGTGTACACAGAGTACACAGAGTTGATTTTTTCAAAATGATATTTATCGATTCGAAAAAGCAACGGCATTTCTATAATGCGTGTATATATAAATCGTTAATTAACAGCGGAGGTACTAAGGGGCGCCTGCTAAACTTCTGAGTGCCTTGTTCCTGCACGCCTGCACTCTTCTGATGTTATAGGCGGCAGTGGCGCAACGCCAAGCAGATTCCACCACTTGCAGATTAGCTACGGATTGCTTGATCTGCTTCCTTGAGCTCTTGGTGACAGCGCGCTGTAACTACCTTTGTGTGTGCACGTCATATAAGACGTTTGCCTAGGATCAGACCGAGATATCGGATTTGATCCATATGCGGAAGATAAAAGTTGATAAACCAATTAAACATGTAGTGAGGCCCGTGTGGAAGGATTTATTTATTTATGTATTTTTTCATTTAGCTCCTTAACTAACAGGTGTTAGTGTTACGTAAAGTCAGTGCGTACCGTACTTAAATAACAGTAACAGTATAATAAACAATAAATATATTGATAAAACAGTGCACCCAGATTTTCCAGTTCAAACGGATGCAGTTATAATAAATGTAGTCTCTATTGTAGCAGACCCATTCAAATATGCACAACTGTAATGGTTTCGTATAGGCGATCAACGCAACGTACGTTAAGAAAGGAAGAACTGAACAACAAAAGTCAGTCAATGCGCAGAACTTCACCAAGTAAGACACAAAGAGCGCCTATAGCATCTGATAAATCTGCTAGTGGCTAGGCACCATTTACTGCCTGTAGTGACATCGAAATTGAGGAGGATATGGAATATTTCTCCTGTTACTGTCCCATCCAAAATGTAGACAATTTTCAATTTCTAGGTAGGGATATAACTGTATACCTAATTAACATATTAAAAACTAGGGTAAAAAAAGAGGGTAACTTTAGACCGGGTAGGAGATAATATATGTGGTTAAAAAAATGAGTATAAGCCGAGTGTTTTACCGAAAGTGTAGAAAAGATATGAGTGGACTTAGTGAACCAGTTTAAACATCCTCTATTAATACTTGGTATGAACGAAAGATGTGGAAATAATTCGGAGAAAAAAAACGTGATGGGCTTTATGGCTGCAGTGTTTTAAAAGGAAGCCTGTAAATTATTATTACTTTTATTCAGCACATACAGGGTGGAGCATATTAGATGGACCCATTTATTAAAAAAAAAAGACATGAAAGAAACTTTGAATATGTATATTGGACGCCTGGGATTACAGACAGTACCAGAAGGCAAAAATCTTTCGAGCAAACACTTTAACAAGTTTTTTGACGGCGCACTTTTAATTTTTTTAAGATTCCATAGGTTTTAATGAATAACGGAACCATTATACTTTCACTCTTGTGTCTGTCTGTTCCACTTTTACAGCGAATTTGCTCCGAATCTACTAGACCGATCAAATAAAAGGGCTTGTTTCAAGGCTCTCAAAAATATTTTTTAAATAAAAGGATTTAATGTTATTTATATTTTTATTCAATAAACTTGTTTCAAATATCTTATTTAGAATTAAAGAAATTTTCATTTTGGTCTGATTCTAAGATTTGGAGTACCATTACATTGTCCAACGAAGGTTCTGACTACAAGGAAACTCTGTTGCCTGTTGGATAAAAATTTAAGCTTTAGCAAGTATTGAAATACCGCGACAATAGTTCTTTGTTAACAAAAAAATACTATACCTTTGGAACAAAGTTTCTTTTTTGTTTAAGTTTTCCACTTCTTAAATGAATCGACTTCTATTCTACTTCTTAAATGAAAATATAATTTTGTTTTCGAAAGGAAGAAGCTAAGATTTTATCTCAGGATTAACTGAAAGCTCAGTAGATCTTATTTGAGCGTGATATAAATGAATGGTGAAATTTCATGTTCTTAGTATTACTACTTGGATTCGGTTTCAGCTTCTGATCACTTTTAATCCAAATAGTCATAAGCTCATTTTCCACTTCACACATGCGATTTTTTTATGCATGAGGAACAGGATTTTGTTATTGCAATTCCCACCACCTGGCTGGGACACTGGTAGTCAAAGACTATGAAATATACTCTGAATATGAATGTATACTCTTTGTCTGTACTAGTCAGGTGTCTGTACTAAGCTGACGTCTGTACTGGTCAGGCGTCTGTACTAGTTGGGCGTCTGTACTAGCAGGCGTCTTTACTACGCTGGCTTTGTACCAGTCAGCCGATTGCACCAGGCTGTTGTCTGTGCAAGCTAAGGAAATGTTTAAGCAATATCGTTAGGTGGTCTCTGCTATTTGCGAGTGGCACTTTGGCAATCCAATCCTAAAGTGAATTATGGTGGCTGCACATGTCATCGATCTTAAGACAATGAGTCAACCTAATTTATTTGCATATCTAAGTAAAATATGAGCAGGGTCTATAATCAGTTGTCAGTTGTACTGCCCGACCTGTAAATTTAAGATTTAATGATAAATAGATCGATTTTTAACTCGCAGTTCGCCTTTTTGAAAATATTTTGACAATACGTGGACCAAGAAGAAAGAAAATTATTATGATGTTCGTAATATTTTCTTGGTATTTCCGCTTTTCTCAAAAAGTCAAGATAGAATGCGCTTTCAAATACACACGGTCGGTCGGCACATCTGAAAAAATTAAAACAGTTCGAGCGCTGCAAACTCGTTAAAAGAGAAAAGAAGACTGCGTTTCCGAATTTGGTAGTTTTTTTTTACCATATTGGTAATTAAACTAGTTGGCTATTTGTAAATGACTAGCTTTGATTTTGCATTAAATGAACAACCTTCTCTCAAAACACATTTAAGGTTACTAAGTCCATTCTGAAGCATTTAAAACGTTTTCGGGCTTATTAATACACAGCGACTATTTTCAAATGTACAACCAAAAATTCTACCAGAACTATCGATAACAATAATCGATAATCTTAATCTATAAAAAAGCTCATCACTACATCTAATTATTTTTGTGCGAATTTCCAATTAAAACAATTAAATTATAGAAATGGTTATAATGGTTATAGTTTCACAAAAGCCGACATATAATAATAATAATAACTGCCATATATCTAAATAAAAATAAAGTGTAAGGTATTCATACAATAACAATAATGTTTCTTAGTCGCGTTTAATGAAATTGAAAGAACTAGATAAGTTTAGCGATAGTAATTAACCGTGGCAGTTTGACCTGTGCGCTTGATTCTCCAGTTTGTGGTCTTTATGTTTTTGCCCAACGTTAGGTCTTCATAACAATGATAGACGAACAACTCATTGACGAAGTGGCACATCACGGTGTCATTTTCAATCGACAGAAGTATTATTTGAACGGAAGTGCCAGCGGTGGCAAGTACGAGACGAAGGATGAAGCATGGCAGATAATCGCGATGAAACTGCACACAGATGGTGAGTTGGCGGCATTATTCACTGTCATTTAGCGTTACTAATAAAGCGTTCACCTACAGTGGAGACGTGCAAGAAGCGCTGGAAGTATCTACGCGAACGTTATGTTTCACAACGAAAACAGGGCGATCCACCGGTTTATGAGCATTTGTCGCGTCCATACTTGGAGAAGATGAAGTTTCTCGACCAGCACATTCAGCCACGTAAATCTTATCGTAATGTGACAAATTTTCTGACTTCACCGCACTCAGCGAATAGCGCGTATAGCGAATACAATATGGATTCGAAATCGAACAATTCTATGAAGAATATGGCACACTTTGGCAATACGTCGCAGCACTCGTACCAGCAGACGGATCCACAGCATGCGATGAACGCTTTAAGCAGCGCAGCGGCAGCGGCACTGGAAAGCGCCAATGGCCACGTAAAAATCGAAGCCGATCAAGTGTTTCGAGATTTTGCAGCGGCTGTAGCCTCGCAGCAATTACAGCACATCTCCCAAAGCCAAATGCAACACCAACAGGCAGCTGCTGTAGCGGCTGTGATGGCCGACCCTTCGCAAAGTTATACACAACAGTTTCGTGATGGTGTCGACAATAGCGTGGCACACGTACAGAACGGCGCTACCAGCGCTGGTGGCATAACCTCATCTTCATCATCGATGAAGTCGCCTTTGTCATCACCACTGGCTATTGTAAATGGCAGTGCCACAAGCCAGACAAATGCAACAACACAACAAGCAGTAACGCAATCCTCATCATTAAACCACGCCTCGACAGCCATGGTGGCGTCCACTTGTAATAATAATAACAACAGTAACACACACCCCATTTCAGCGCACGGATACAATGCCAATAACAACGACGATCTCGAATCGTCTACCTCCAGCAACTATCACATGAAGAAGCCGCGCGTTACTCTGAATAGTACGAGCGCAGCGACCACAAATGGCAGTAACCAACAGGACACCAACACGAACGGCATGATGTCGAATAGTGGACATAACAATCACAATAACTTTGGAGACGACACCGACGACGATTCAGATGAGAATAGCAACAATATGCTGCAAATTCAATCGCAATCTCTGCCTCAACAGGACAATCACTTCAACAATTCGGCGGGATTGCAGCGCTCTGGGCTTAACACGAATTCAATTAGTGGCAGTGGCAACAATCACATCGGCAGTCAACAACATCAACACGCCCAGAACATGTTCACATCCAATGCGGATTTCCTATTTCAGCTTTATCAACAATTGCCGCAACAAGCCTCCACATCGCAGCAGCCGAACTTCAACAAGTTCCAAACGCCACAGAGTCCAATGCATGTGCCGCAGCGTTCCTCCGAGCATTTGCTTGGTGAGCTAGTGACCACCGAACTACTGAAAATGTCCAAGGAGCGCCGAAAAAGCGTTCAAAAGCGTATTTTGGAGATTTTATTTTTTGACGATTAGCTTCTAAGGTTCTATTGCCTTTGGTTGCATTCCACAATTCGATGTTAGTTAGTAGTTGGATTAAGTCGTAGGCCGAATAACAAATTGACAAGTATTGCGGAAGGCTCTTGGCTTTTTGGTTTTAGAAAAACTACTATTAGTTTTATAAGAGCCCACCAATGCCATACATACGCGTATGTCATACATTATAAAATTTTTTGTTTGTTCTTACACTCACCCTGTATATTCACTCTAGTCATACGGTTTTCTTTGTTTTCTCTACAATTTCTTCTTTTTTTATTGCTTTTTTTTTTAAATTTGATTTTTGATACTCTAAGATTTATAGATTTAAATAAATATAAATACAATCATCTTGTATATGCAGAGTTATGGAATAGTAGTGGCCAGTTCTCGAAAAGCAGTATAATGTCTGGCAGATTGGAGAACTGGAGTAAACAGCACCTTTAGGCGCAACGTAACGAGTGCGAAAGTTCCATTTCGAGGCGCTAAAAACACTGCCGGTTGGAAAGGCAATCTACAAAGTCACAGCCTCAACTGATACCCACGCTTAGACTGAAAACTGGCAAAAGGTTCTTTACTCTCAAATCTACTTTCGACGAGACGCGATATATAAGACTAGACAATACAATTAGACTAGACTAAGGAGATGATAACAGATGCGTAAGGCAATGACTGAGAAGGCTACCACTACCTTCTCAGAGTCGCCCGTGAGTCTCCTGAGTGCCTGCAATTTTCTAAATTTGTATGGTGTAACGCCAAGCAGGTGCCACTACTTGTCGTTAGATTAGCCTCTTATTCTCTATGGAGGGCTTGTTCGAAGGGCGGAGAAGCCAATCCGACTTCCTGAGCTTCTGATAGGACCGCGCTGTCTCAATCTTTGTATGTGCACGCCATGTAAGACGCTTGTCCAGCTTGTAAGTTGTAAGTTACAACTGGACAAACGCCTTTTCTTAGGGTGAGAGTGCAGTGAGCTGATTTGGCAGCATTAATGGCTATGTTCCAGCGTTTGGCCCAGGTATGGAATTTGTCCAAGTAGCTGGACATTTTCTCCGCCGATTCGTTTGGTGAGCCGGCGTTGCAGATGATTGCCGTAGCGTCCGCATACGTGGCGTTGATCGACTGCTCGTCTCTGATTATTGGCATATCAGCCGTATATAAGGAGTAGAGGACCGGAGCCAAGACGCTCCCTTGGGGGGCAACGGCTCTCATTCGTCTGATGGTCGATTTTTAGTCCCTCACCGTTATGGAGAAGGTTCGTCCTTGCAGAAAGCTTTGCAGGGCAGGAGCGCTTTGATTTTTGCAACAGCTCATAAATCCAAACCCTATTAAAGGCTTGGTTGATGTCCAAGAATAGTGCGGAGGAATATTACTTCATCTCAAACGCAGTTAGTGTATGTTGAATGGCTCGATGCAGCTGTCCGCCGTGCCATGCTGTGACATAAAACCGAATTGATGGTCGGGAATGGCTTCCTGAACCCCGGTACTGCCTGAACCCCCGTCTGCTTTAAAATATTATTTCGAATATTTTGCTGAACGTCGGGAGCAGGATTTTTGTTGTTGTTGATGTTTTTTCAAATAGACAAAATATTGCAAACTTCTTTGCCATCTAAACAGCTATTAGAACACAGCTTGTTTGGGTACTAGGTCACAAAAATAGTCGAGTCAACGAAATAACCGACGTGGTAGTTGACGAAAGCTAGTCCGACATATATAGCTAGTCCAAGCCCTTCTCGATTTCCTATTTGGAGATTCCTGGACATAACTTCCCATGGACCATATTAACAACTTGCGCATGCGCAAAGCTTAACTGACTAAATTATAAAGAAGGGGAATACAGCTGGCCATACATGACGAACATGCCCGTGTGATTCGTTCGAGTTTGGAGGCATGTTTGTCATGTATGGCTAAAAAAAAATTCATAGATGAGTTTGACTGGGTCCATGTATTTGTATGGGCGCTGTGTGATAGCGCTGAAATAATGTCTGGAATCCGCCGAAGGCACTGCGTATGGTGATAAGGAATTCCAATCAAAAGTGCTATTTCGAATGCTATACTCGTATTATCGTGTATTATCATTAAATTCAACTATAATTAACTAAACAGCTTAACATTATACAGGAAATTGGCATTAATTTCACTAATCATTATTTGTAGCTCTTATAATGTTTGTAGTAATTATCCACCGCTGTCGGTGTGGGGCTTTCGATGTCGAAGCGCGCTGTATCGTCCAGACGTTTCGGTATAAATGCAATGTCGACGGTCCGATCGTGCGAATGATCGCATCTGCCGGTGTGCGTGTGCTTCTCAATAGAACTGCCGCCGGACTTCGAGACTTCTTTGGGATCTTTATTGCAATTACAACAGAATTTGGGTTACTCAACAAATGGGACATATTAATAAGGCCACAACTTACCGATGATGTGCTCGTGCTCTTTATCACAGGCTTTCGGACAGTAGATTATCTTCAGATCCATGGGCTGGAAGATTTTCAGCACAAGTTCCGGTACATCCTCACGTTGGCATTTTGGTGTTGTCGAGGCTACCGAAGAATTTGCATTAGTCACTGGGTTAATGTTTTCTGTATTCTTCGTGGTGTATATGTGTATGGAATTGTTTTGGATTTGCATATCCCATGCCGTGGAGCTCAATGAAAACGTTTTATTTGCGACAACATTAAGTGATGGCGTTCTAGTTGTTGTATGGATGACTTCGGATTTTTGTGGAGAGTGTGTTGGCTTTGTTGTTGTTGTGGTTTTACTGTGCTGCGTTGCAGAGTTTGTACTTTCATGTCTTACAACATCTTCGCGGGAGTTCTCTACGTTGGCTGAGTTTATCGTTGTTGTGTTGATTTGTGATTGTGTTGTTAGTGTAAGATTAACTTCTGCGAGATTAGTGTCAAAGGACTTTAAAGTTGTTGATTCGCCCAATTCAACTGAATCACTTAGGACTTCCACTTCTTCGTCACTGCCTCCAGATTCACTTTCGGCACTCAGTGAACTGTCTACGATCGCTGGTGTTGTTTGCGAAGGCAGTATTGTTGTGTGTTTGATTGAAGCTTCATTAGAATTACTAAGTTCTGCACCGTCCTCTTCACTTCCGTTGGATTCGCTTTCCGATGTTTCAGTACTACTTTCATTCATCGTAATTTGTGAGTGAGTGGATACGGTTGAAGTAGGCAACTCTTTAATGCTTGGTGGTGATTGCGTTGTACTTTCTGTATCCCCAGGTGACTCATTATGAGCCTCAACCGTTTCATCGCTTTCGCTGGACGCACTCTCGGAGTTTGGTGCGCTTTCTACACTTGTTAGAGTTGATGGTGAAGACAAGTCTGTTTTTGATTTGATCGAGGCCTCATTAGATTTACTGAGGTCTTCGACTTCCGCTTGAGTTGCAATGAACTCGCTTCCCGATGTTTCAATACTACCTGCACTTAGTGCAATTGGTGAGTGGGTGGATGTGCTTGAAGTACGCAATGATGCAGTTATTTGCGGTGCTGTTGCCGCATTTACCGCTAATTCTCTTGAAGGTGGAGGAATAGATTCTGCCGTCTTGGTGTTTATAGATCTTGAATTTCCCGAATCACTATTTTCAAGTGAATCGCTAAGAACTTCAATTTCTTCATCGCTTCCTCGGGAGTCACTTTCGGAACTTGATGTACTCTCTACAGTTGTATCAGGTGTAGCGGTGTTAGTTGATGATGAAGGCAATATTGTTGTGGATTTAGTTGAGGCTTCATTTGATTTACTTAGGTGTTGTTCAGCTTCCCTTTCAGTTTCTTCTTTTAGTACAAGTGGTGAATCAATAGATCTTATTGAATTAGCCAGATGTGTCGGTGTTTTCGATGTTGCTGTTGCAATTATCATTATCTCTTTTAAAGGTTTCACTGTGTTGGTGTTTATAGGCTGTGGAATTTCGGGATTTTCCATTTCAATTAAATCACTCAACACTTCAATTACTTCCTCACTTTCTTTGGACTCACTTTCAGAACTCGCTGGAGTATCTAAGTTCGCTAATGTTTCACTTGCTTGTGGAGATGATATTACTGTCGGCTCCGTTAAACTTTCAACCGATTCTCTCAAGCCTTGACCTGCCTCTTCACTCCTGAGGGATTTGCGTTCCGATTTTTCAGCACTAGCTTCATTAAACGTTAGTGGTGACTCAGTAAATGTTGTTGATGTAGGTAATGATATAGTATTTTGGGAAGTTATTGGATTTGCTGATAATTCACTTGATAGTGGACGTCCAGATACTGTAGATTCAGTGTTTTCAGAGTCTGAAATTTCAATTTCATTACTAAGAACTGCAACCTCTTCTCCACTTTCTACGGAGTTACTCTCGGAATTTGGTGAACTATTTAAGCCAGCTGACGTTGTTGTTTCACCTATCGGTGAAGTCAATTTGGTTGTGTGTTCGATTGGAGTTTCATTAGATTTACTGAGATCTGAATCTTCCTCTTCACTTCCAATGGATTCGCTCCTAGATGATTCAACACTACCTTCAGTCAAGTCAATTGGTGAAAAAGAGGTCGCTGTTGAAGTGGGCAATGGTGTTATTATTGTAGGTTGAATACTTGTTGATTCTCGTAAGAGTAAAACATCAGATCCTGCAGATTTAGTTTTTATAGACTCTGAAATTTTAGAATCTCCAATTTTTAGTGAGTCACTATGATCCATAATATTTTCACCACTTTCGTGGTTCGGTGAACTTTCTACAACGGCTGGTGTGGATGTAATATTTATTTGTGAAGATACGACTGTTGTTGTTTTGGATGTGCTGAGAACTTCCATTCCCTCTTCACTTCCAATGGATTCGCTTGCTGAACTTTCAACACTACCTTTATTTAATAGACTCGGTGAGTCAGTAGACGTTGTTGAAGTAGGCAATGTTGTAGTAATTGGCGGAACTCTTGTTGGATTAGTCGATAGTTTGCTTGAGGACAAAAGATTAGATTCTCTGGTATTTATAGGCTCCGATGTTTCCGTATCTCCAATTTCAATTGAATCATCAAGAACTCCAACTTCAAGGTTTTCGTCGGAGATACTTTCAGAACTTCGTAAACTGTCTACGCTCACTGATGTTGGTGTCACAGTTTCTGGTTTTGTTAATTTGATTTTACTAAGATCTAAATTTTGCTGCTCACTTCCAATGGATTCACTTTCCAAATGAGTGGATGTCATTGAAGTAGGTAATGGTGTAGTATTTGGTGCAATAGTTTTTCGAGTTGTTGTTGAATTTAATGATATCTCTCTTGATGATGAAATGTTAGATTTAACAGATTTAATGTTTATAGACTTTAAAGTTCCTGAGTGCCCAATTTCTAGTGAATCATTAGGAACCTTAACTTCTTTATCACATCCTCCACAAGCATTGTCGGAGCTTGGCGATGTGTCTACATTTGTTGGCCTTGACTTATCCATTGTTAATAAAGATAAAGTTTTGTTGGAATTAATTAAGGCTTCAATTGATTTGCTAACATCTTCAGCACTCTCTTCACCTCCAATGGATTTACTTTCTGAGGTTTCAATACTACTTTGTATTCGCTCTCCTGCAGATGTATTTGTTATTGTTGGAAGAGATAACTTGGAAGTTGTAGTCGTTATGATGTGTTTTTGTATTTGCGTTGTCGATAGAAGCGGAGGCTCTGGGAACTGACTAGACCTTGAAACGGGGCGTTCATTCATCTGAAATGTAATGGGCTCTGTGGCATGCTCAACTTTTTCATCTCTATATGCGGACTTTTTACATCCTTCAGCTACATTTTCAGAAACCGTCTGAGAACATATGCCTTTATTTTCTCGGGATTCTTTAATACCATCATTATCCGATATAGAATCATCAACGATTTCTGCAGAATCGTTATAGCTACGTTCAGGGCTTTCTATCCCTGCAATGTCACTTTCAAAACTCACAGAATTCTGTTCACGCGCATCTTCCGTTTCATTAGATTCCAAATTTGTCAAATTATCTTTTTCGTGACTATTTTTAGGTCTTGACACTGACATAGTTGTGGGTGCAGTTGTTGTTGTACTTCTAAGCGCAGTTAGTGTTGTTGTATTTGATACTTGTTTCGTAGTTTTTGGGATCGTTGTAGGTGTGGTATCTATTGCAAGTGTAGGTAAAGAGCTTGACGCTCTCGGTCTTAGAGTAGTGGATAGTATTGCAAATACAGATTGTGATGTATGAGTCGGTTGCAAGAGAGATGTAGTTCGGTTAATTTGTTTGGATAAGTTTGTATGATTAATGTTTTCAAATGTTTCATTGGTGGAATTCAAATCTGTATCATTTTCAGTAGACTCAGATTCAAAACTACTGCTCTCTTCAACACTTGATGAACGACTTATTAGAACATTGCCGTCAGTTTCAATGGGTATTACTGAAGTGTTTTGATTCAAAACAACTGGTAATAAATTTAAATTGTTAAAAATCACTTCATCTCCAAGGATTTGAACCTCATCGTCATTTTGATCTGTGACATCCTCATGTATGCATTGTTGGGGTGTGGGGCCTTTGATATGTCGTGTTCGCTTGTTACAAGTGGAGTGTGTTGTTTTGGTCTGTGTTTTAGAATCTGTAATATGTGTGGATTGTTGTTTAAGTATTATACAAATATGTGGCAATGTCTTTTTGAGTAGTTGTACTTTGGAGTATGTTTGAATTAGTTACCTTTAATTGTCACACTTGTGGATGGCTCAGTGGAAGTTGATTCCGCAGTTGTGCTTGTTGCTGAGGTTAATTTCTTCATCTCAGTTGTTGCTTTTGAGCTAATTTCAGTGGTTATAATGGGTGAACTATCTGCCGACTGGCTGTTAGATGTATCGCCAGTCGATGTACCAGAAGAAAGTTCTGTCGTCGATTCGCTTGAGGCGTTTTCTGTAGATTCTTCTGTTGATAGCTCGGATGTTTTTTCTGAAGAACTATCTTCAGTTGTCGCTGTTTGTTCGGAAGACATTGAGGAATCGTCGGTGGATGAATCAGTTACACTCTCATGAGGTAGAACACTCGCTGTGCCATCGGCAGAGGGAGTTGAGGAACTTTTAATTGCACTAACTTCGGTTGATTGGTCAGTCGTGGATTCAGTTGAAAGCTCGGATGAGCTTTCAGAGGAACTATCAGTTAATGATTCTGTAGAACTTATTTCTGTTTTACTGTCAGTAGTTAAGTCACTTGAAGTCGATTCACTAGTCGATATCTCAGCTTCTGTTGAATGCTCAGTTATCGTGGAATCGTTATCAGTTGTTGTGTCTATAGGAATTTCGGTGAGGGAAGAAGGTGTCGAAATTTCACCTATGAATTCCGTAGATGATTCTGTGAAGGTTTCTGTGAATGTTTCTGTGGATGTTTCTGTTGGTGTTTCTGTGGAGGAGTCTGTGAAGGATTCTGTAGGCGACTGTTTGGACGTTTCTGTGAATGTATCTGATTTGCTTGTGTCAGTTGATTGTGAGCTTGTTGTGTCTAAAGTTGATTGTTGTGTTGATTTGTCAGCTGAAGTTTTTGGTGATGTTTCTGTTGTAATCTCGGTCATTTTCGTACAGTCTGAGGTTGTCGTTGCCGGTGTTTGATTTTCTGCTATGTCGGTAGTAGAAGCATCACTTTTGGGGATATCTAACACTAAACTGGCGATTCCAACTTCTTCGTCAACTCTATCATCAGAATCAGTTGAATCGGTGTTATTTGCGAGCTCCGTTGTTTCATCTCCTGCTAAAATATGCATTTGTAGAGAGTTTAAAGTTTGTTAGCCGCTAAGCTCTTCACCTGTTTCACAGTTGTGATCGCCAGTGCATTGTAAGGATGTTGGTGTTGTGCTTGGTAACAATTCTGTTTGGGCTGGTGTTCTGGGGTACACACGCTCCGCTACTTGCACATAATCACATCGGACTTCACTCGGTGGTGCGCATGTTTGTGTTATGGCGTCATAGTAAGTTTCTCCGGGACATCTAACGACATTTTGAAATTAGTAAAAAGACAACTACAGAAACTGCGAAGGGTCCTACTTAAAACGAGTTTGCAAAAATACGCCATTCGGTTGCTCTTCACAGGTGTAGTACATTGAACAATCTAAATGTGAACGAAAGGTACCATTCTGCAGACACGGCTGAAACTTGTCTTCAGGCATATAAGAACCCTGGTCGGAAATCTGTGTGGCTTGGCACTGATCGCCAGGCACACATTTGCTGAGAGACGCCGAATAGATTTGGCCCATAGGGCAGCGATAGAAGTAAGCTGCTAGGTTGTCGTCGCATTGATAGTAGATTTTACAGTTGTGCGGATAGGGAAACCGACCAGGTTTTATGCACATTGGTTGCATTGGATCATATCTTGGCTGGGCTACACAATGACCGCTATGGGGATTAAAAGTCTGCGAATTGAATTTCGAAGCAACTAAGAATCACATTGAAAATATGCGCTATCAATCATACCTGGGGATTTTGGCAACGGCTGAAAATCACACAATTTGGCTGGCAGACAAAGTAGTAATCCTGTTGCGCCGGATGTGGCCTGATGCCCATGTAGTTGCCCGGACAACGATGATTCTTTGAAGTGGAGTGTGTGGCAAGTGAAGAATTAATTTTAGTTGGTAGTTAGAGTTGTAATTAGTATTGGTTTACATACATAGTCAATGCGTACTGGTAAGCCGCCACCCGGAAAAGGTCTGTAAATGCCCTGTAGACGATCGAAGTATGCGCCAGGTGAGGCAACCATCGGTGATGGTGGCGCCTACAAGGGAAAGCTTAATTTTTTCTTTGGTTTCCAATTCCTCGTGTACAAACCTGAAAACCTATTTGAGGCGGTAGCGGGTTAAACTGATCGTAGTAGCTCCTGGCATAGATCGGCTGATAAAAATTCGGTTGTGGGCTTGCATAATAATTGTATGGGTAATTTATGGATCGAGAATTCGCGGTGTGTACCAAAAGTGCGAAACTCAACGCAAACAATTTCAACAAATCAATAAATCTGCACATATTTAGGTGTGGTTGGTCCGTAAAACAATGGCTCCGATCGTTAGGCGGTTTAAACTTATTTCGGTCACTAATTTCAATTTCATTCGGTTCGTTCACTTAGCACTAGGACACTCATTTATCACTCGTCTAAACATCAATGAGTAAACACTTTTTTGCTATCCTTTAGCTAGGCTTTGGTCTCGTTGGCGCTTCCTTTCGTGCGTTTCGTGTTCCGTTTGAGTCGCGTGCGCTTTCGTTAATGTAATGCTCGTCTCTCCGCAAGCGTTTAAATGCGCTTTTGGAATTTGCGAATTTTGAAATATGAGCGTGCCAGAATGTTACATAATTCTTAATTCGGAACGCGGCCGCTTCAATATAAAGAAAGTGACACGTGATAAAATAGCAGCAAGCGAAATCGCGTAAACTAAACAAATTGAGCCACATTGATAACACTACCAGCTATGCTATATAGCCATCGAGATAAGCTTGGATTGTCTTACACAAGTTCATGACTAGAACAATGGCTTCGACTACCGGCTTGCAACAACTCTGACCAACTACAATACGATTTCCGCAAACAAAACTTGGCGCACTCTTGTGGAAATTGTTTACTGTAATCTGGTTTAACAAGTTTGAATTATGTTGTCATAGGCATGTCTTGTCTTCAGCAACAGATCACATAGGTAAACTGCATGGGACAGCAAATCTCACATCCCCACACCAAGCATGTTCTCTAGTTCTATAATACATACGAGTATTTGTGACTCATTAGAGTTTACTGCTAATGCAAACAACAACATGAAACGTGCTACAGTATTATGATAACGGATTTCCCACCAAATGTATTTACATATTTGCCTTAATTTCCTAATTTTAAAATAATTGCTTAAAAAGCATGCCTTTTTTACAAAATCTTCACGTAGTGTGGGCAATTAGTTCACAATTAATGCTTAAAGCGCAAATATTTTGGTCATAAGCACTGTGATAATATTTTTAATATTTTAATTTGACATGAATGTTTGTACAATATTTGCTTTTAGACAATAAATAAAATGAGCGATGATTCAACCACATTTCAAAATATTTTCGTGAGCAAATAATCATTTTGTGTGGTCTAGGGCAACTTAGTTGTATATGTAGCAATATCAATCATAATGTAATATTTTAATTCTATTTAAGTAAATTTATAAATATTCCTAAAAAGATTCTCAATAATAATATTAAGGACTCGAGAGCTCATCCAGAGACTTTGTCCAAATGAAGCCACTATTTATAAAATACATTTGTTTATTTAATGTAGTTGTTTTTTCAGACTTTAATATTTAAAATAAATAATAATAAAAAATAAAAATAAAATATATACTTTTTAAGTATAGGTTCAATGTTCAGTTCTTTAATGACACAATAAAAAATAAAATTAAGGAATAAATTATTAAATAAATAAGAAAAGAAGAGAAATAAGTTCTTAGATGTCACTGACCACAATTCGCTAGCTTATAATAATACAAGAGATTTTATTATTATTGTGCAAGGTGTGTTCAAAAAATATAGACTTCTTTTCTCGAAAATCTATCTATTATCTATCTATTATCTTTGAAGTATTCTCTCTCAGATATAATACACTTGTGCCAGCACTTTTCCCAATACTCGAAGCACTTCTGTTATGCGCTTTTTGGCATAGACTTTAGGTCTTCTAGCGATGCGGTCTTTATTATATCGATTGAGGCAAATCTCCATCCCTTGGAGGTTGTTTTTAATTTTGGAAACAGCAAAAAGTCACAGCATGATTACGGTTTTGTTTTTGCCCAAAAAATCAGCTGGCTCATCTATGACTGTTTGTGCCGTTATTCCGGTCGTTTTTCGTATTGCTTCACGCAAATAGTAATATTGCTTATTGAGCGTGCCACCTTCTGGCAAGAACTCACGATGCACCATGTATTTGTAATCGAAGAAAACAGTGATCAAAACCTTCACATTTAACAGAACTTGTGGTGCATTTTTGGGTCTTTTGTGTGGCCGTTGCCATTGGAATGATTGGACTTTGGTTTCGACGTCATAACCATATACTTGGTTTTTGTCACCAGTTATGACTCCGGACTGTTATTGACGACATTTAGCTAGTCGTTCACCCACTCAGTTTGCCACTTATTTCAAAACAAAATATTTGGTAATAATATTTTATAATTTTTATTTATTATGAAGCAAAAATTGTTACACTTCAAGAAATTAAAATAAATTTCTTTTAAAAAATAATATTATAGAAAAATGTTTTAAAGTATGTATATGTGTGTTATAGTTATAAATTAAAAACAAACGAAATGTAATCGATTTGTTGTTAATTAAAACATCACAGTTATAAACTGTATGAGCTCTTCCCTGTTCTTCTTCAATTGCTATTATTACGCTAAATGTGTAGTTAAAATATTTTTTCTTTATTTTTAAGTTATATATTTTTAAAAGTTAACGCATTAAACTTAACTAAGTAGCTTGATTTTAAGAATTGGAAGATTTAAAAAATATCTAGTATTTTAAGTGATTCCGCTTGGGTCATGCTTTTTTAGTATTATAGTTTTTTTTTTTATCTTCGTCGTGGTTATCGTAAGAATATCTTTTATCTCTTGAATTTCCAAGAAGTTTCAAAATTCAAGAGACAAATATTTGTGATAAGTGTGCAACATAGTCAATGCAATCATTACCTATGTACAGTTAGTGTTTGTATATAACATAATTATGCTTTAGACTTCTTGACGATCTTCAGATGCGCCTTCCATGGTCAGACTTCGCAAGGATCTGTTACGGGTTTGTAAGGGATTTTTTATTACAACAAAGTTTTTTTTTTTTTTAAGTAAAGAATTCAAGGAGGAAATAAATATTAACACAATCATTACATTTTAAGTTAGAAAACATTGAAAAAACATACGGAGTTGAACAGGCATGAATAGTTAGTTATTCAGTTTGTATGGTAGAATCTGTATCGATTCGTTCGAAAAATTTGGTTATGAAAATTATGCTAATTTATATAAATGGAAAATGACTGATAACATCAACATATGTTGGGAATGTGTGTACAAAAAAAAGAAGAAATATTAATAACAAAAATAAAATGAATAGATAAATCAAACGAATGATGTACGCCCCAAATACGAAGTTTCACCGTGAGGTTATCAGTTTACTTCGTCATCTTGTCTTATGGACGTTAATTTAACTTCAAGGGAGGCATTTCAATATTATTATTTATCAACAACCAACACATTAGTTATAGTTAAGAAAAAAGTATATAAGCGAACTTCAACGAGTTTAGTTCGGTGCAATTGTGCTGTAATTGTTTATGAACTCAAAATTGTAAGGTGTCTCATTGCAAGTATCTCCTATTCCACACATATTCCACTCGCTCTGATAAGCATTCTAGTATC
Source organism: Cacoxenus indagator (assembly GCA_035041755.1). Classification (NCBI taxonomy): domain Eukaryota; kingdom Metazoa; phylum Arthropoda; class Insecta; order Diptera; family Drosophilidae; genus Cacoxenus; species Cacoxenus indagator. The sequence continues at coordinate 2,196,336 of JAWNKX010000240.1, forward strand.
ACCGTCAGTCACACAGTCAGACATACAGTCAGCTCAATTAATTAAATGAAGCTTCGCTTCAAACAATCAGTCGAATATAAACGTTGCTGAAATAATCTATTAAAGCGGCATTCGGTTTATTTGAATTCGTGGAATAAATTCGAGACATTCACAGCGATCTACGTGTTGCAGCGAACATAGTCGCATAGTCATACTCGTATTTGTGAATAGACGCATGAAGTTGCTATAAATTCCAAAATGCATACCGCACACAAAATAAAACGTTTAATTATTTCGCTAATATTGCTGTATGTGGTGGGCGGCGTGTGGTGCGGTGAGTAACAGCTGTGTATGATAAAAGTAGCTATCGAGCTGAGAGACTGAAATTGTTCTTAACAGTTTCGGATCGGGTACCCACTTATGCGGGCGTGTGCGAAACACAGGGTGATTGGTGCACATTCAAGTGCCAAGTGGCAGGCGGACGCGGTGGCATCTGCAACAAGGCAAAGCTCTGCGTATGTCAGCCATTGTGAAATGTGTTGCAACTAACGGAGAAATGTAATAGGATACGAATAAAAAAATAAAAAAAATAAATGAATATTTACAATCAATGCGCTGTGCCGACTTACTGATGCGTAAGGAATATGAAATGATACAGTATTTATACGGTGGGTGACAAATGTATTTGAATGGACTCTACAAACCTCGAGCGTTCGAAGAGCGATGGATCGGAGTATATTGGCTCACTGGGGTCTTCGAATTGATGTGGACCGTGGGTGCTGGTGTGGCGCATGGGATTCATGACTGGCAGTTGGCACATGCGTGCTAAATTTCTGTACACAATAAATAAGTCAAGCCATGCATTTAGATATAATAAATGGTGTGCATTGTTGTTGCTGTTTTTCACATTTACCCACCCAGTGGCAAAAGTTCTATGCAGAGTGCCACCAAACATGGACACATTGGCACGAAAAGCATTGGCTCGATTGGGCGCTGTGTGTGTGTTTCCGCTGGGTATGTGCCCGATTTCCGTGAAGCGTTCGTGTGTGTGCATTGAAGAGTGGCCCAGCGAGTGTATTGGCGAGTGACGGTCGGCTATGCGATTCTTGGACATGGTCTTCCAGTAGCGTCTATAAGTAAGTTTTATTTAGAAGTTAGTGCATAGAACATTAGTACTATCGATCTACGCACCTATAAGCCAATCCGGAAACTAAGGTAATGCTGAAGAGCAAAATCATGAGCAAAATTATAGCAGTTATGAGGCCATGATACTCCGACGGTGTCATGCAGACGCTTTCAATAGGCGCAACTAATTTACGTGGATAGGATTCCTTTTCGATTTCCTCACGCGTCTCGAAAACCTAGAAGTAAACAGTACATTTGATTGTTGCTTTATCAGTTGTATAATTAAATCTACCTCGATCATTTCGCGAACTTGCTCCGGCTCCTCGACCTCTGCGATCGGCTTATCGCTGGTTTGCGTTTTATTGAAATCTCCCAATGTCGCTGTCACGGTTGTACTGTTCAGCTCGATAACCTCATCGACTAAACGCTCAGCTACAGCTGGACTTTCTGTTACCCCAACAACCTCCAACAATTCGGTTTCGGTATCATTCAATGAGCGTCTTCGTCTACCAAACGAAGGCTCTTGTCTGCCAGCCGGACCAGGACAATAGGCAGGCTGACAGCCATCGCGACAAGTTCGCACAGTTGCCTCGAACACAAGGAAATTCGATTCGGGTATTTTGAAGGCGTTGAAACGTGCCTCCAAAGTGTCGCCATCACGTAGCTTATCCAGCTCTGGGAAGACATACGGATCCACAGGACAGCCAAAGCGATCGATAAGTTGTATACTACGGCCGGAGTATGGATCGCGGGCCACCACATTTGTAGCAAATATATCGGTTACATGATTGTAACCATCCTGCGCCTCCAGACGGAATGTCAATGGATCGCCCACGGCTATAGTGGTTGTTGGCCTGCCTTGGTACAGAATGCTCAAACGGACCTTTGAACTGAGCGTGTTCTCGGCTGGTAGATACTCAATCGGTATGGGGCTGCCGGATCTGTCGGAAGTTGTGAGACTTTATACAGCAGTGAATAAAGTTGCCTAGCAAAAAATGTTCTTGAAATGTGACTACGCGAAAAACTTGCACCTTTCAAATACATTTTTCGCTTACTGAGTTTGAGGATTAGTTTGCATCTACTTAAAATTAAAGTTGCACGAGGAAAGACATCAAAATTACACTAAAAGTTTAACTTTACTATTATTGGCTACTGACTAACTACGATCGCTGTGGCAAAGAGGCGTTAAAAATGGTTGCTTTCTAAGCTAGGCAAGAAAATCTAAATGAATGCCTAAAAGTATGCTAAACATGCAAAAATGTTGCATTTTCAATACTTACCCTGCACCAATGTAGCCAGACGTAACGACAGCTTCGCCTGGGCCACGGAAAACACAAGTTAGGTTATACCGTTTGTCACGGCTTGTCTGTACGTTGTCCGAAAACTGAACTACGACGATGTTGGTCAAAGTATCGCCGTACTAGTTAAAGTGGATAATTTTTCATTATTTGTATTGCTCTCTCAATGGCTCAACTTACACGTTGCGTGCCACAATCTGGATAACCTTGAGGACCGCTTATGCGTAAAATGTTGGCTGTGCCACCATTACCACGGAAAAAACATCTATCGTAGTAGCCATAAGTGTAAATACGACCGACAAAACCTTCCGGCGTGCGTATTGTGAACTCCATGCCTTCTTCATTGCAAGTTTGTGTAACTACAGGATGGAGTATAGCTTGCTAAGATTCAACAATTACCTTGACTCAAATGCTGCACTCACCATCCATACATTCGCCATCACTGCGTCCTAGACTACGTTCATAGAAGTCGTAATTTGAGTTATCAAAAAGATTCGGATCGTGCACGTCCAATTCACGTGAATCACGATCGCTCAGTTCGCAGTTAGGCAAGTCGCGGTCTTCGTAATTTGCTGCAGCCGATTCTCTGCATATATTTATTTGTATAATACAACAATCGATCTCTTTCTTAAGCAATCTCACCTGTAGTTAAAGCTGCGACAGACAAAGTCTCTCGAATCAATGCATTCGCGTTCGCATTGTATAAGCGAGGGCACGTTAAGAGCACGTCGCACAAAATGGCGACGCATTTTGTGGCGCGCAGCGATCTGTTTGAAATTGTCACTCTCCTCACATCGTGTTACTGGTGGGCGTGGTGCTCCGCCAGCTAGACCTGCACCATAAGGCGTGGGTAGATGGGGCAAACCCAAGCCAGGTGTGGGACGATCGTCGGCAAGGGAATTCATTGGACCGGGAGCTGCACCAGGTCCGTAGGGCCGATTAAAGGGACTGTCATAACCATAGCCACCTCCTGGTGCCAGTGGACGTTTGCTAATAGGTCCATCATATTCTCTATCATAGGGGGCACCGTATCGATCACCGTATCGATCACCGTGTCGATCACCGTAACGTTCCTCATAGTCGAAGTCAAAGTAAGGAGGCGGACGATCATAGCCTGTATTTTACAACAAATGCAAATAATATTAGATGCCCTGCATTATAGTAGTAGTTAGATTACAAATAAGAGTTATCAGTTTGCTAGTTGGTTAGTATAGACTACTCACCCGGACGTCTGATGCTGCTGCTGCCCGCGAAACGATTGCCGTATTTATAAATATCGATCGGATAACGGTCTGAGCCTACGGGGAATTGGTTCGGTGATGATGCGTATTTATTGACTGGCCCTGGCGGCGCTAACGGTGCTAGTGGTGCTGGTAGATATCGCTTTGCAGAGTCCGGTTCCGGCCGGCGTGCGCTGTGTATTATATCATCCGGATAGCGACTGGCAGGCGGCGGTGGGTAACGACTTGGCGTTAGTGGTGGTGGTGGTGCACGTGTGTCTGGGTAACGTAACTCAAACGATGAGGGTCGTACGCGCCTGTCGGGAAATATACTGTCTGGTGCATCTCGGCCCGTATAGCCACCAATATGGTCACGGCTTGGCGGGTAACGTGAAGGATAGCGACTAGCGTAACGGTCTTCAGGATAACGACCACCTGTACCGTAGGGCGAATAAGGTACATCATCGCCACTTGGATAGGGGCGAGTGTGTGGCAAGTCACTTGGTAGTGTGTTGTCATTGATAGCTGGGCGCAGAGGGCGATATGGCGTGTAGCGATCACGCGACGGGTATCGGCCTTCACTTAGATATCCGCCGTATTTATCGGCATATCGGTCCCTTTCAGCGCCATATTTATCACCATATCGATCACCATAGCGATCGGGATAACGATGACGAGGCGGAAAACGTTCATCTTCTGGATTACGTTCTGCCTCTGGATAACGTTCACGTTCACCTGGATAACGCTCTGTATCACCAGGTAAACGATTGCGATCTCTGTCTAAAGGATAGCGATTATCTATTGGGTAACGGTCACGATCTCTGTCACCATAACGATCACCCGGATAATGTTCCCCAGTAGGATAACGTTCACCAACAGGATAACGCTCCCCTCCAGGATAACGTTCGTCACCAGGATAACGTTCGCCGCCAGGATAACGTTCGCCGCCAGGATAACGTTCGTCACCAGGATAACGCTCACCGCCAGGATAACGCTCGCCACCAGGATAACGCTCGCCGCCAGGATAACGATCACGATCTACGGTGTTAATACGCTTTGGTTAGTGAGTTAGCTGTCAGTATAGGTGAGGCTAGTACTTTTTGAATGCTCAAATATTTATTGTGAGTAAGTTAGTTCATTGGTGACATTATTTTGCTGCTAGCAAATGTTTTATTTGTTGGCTTACCATACTCAGCCAGTCCCGTTTCTGGGTAACGATCATATGGGCGATTATAGTCAATGCCGTCAGCGCCACTGGTAGGATAACGGCCACCATAACGATCATCGGTCTTGCTTGGTTGGCGCCAGTTGCTACCTGTATGATCGCCTGGACGTCGGCTCCCACTATCTGCACCAGAGTGCCCATCACCATCGCTGCTAATGCCAAGGACATTCACTGCAACATGAAAATGCGAAAGAAATTAAGATTTTATTGTAACTCCCAATCGTTCTCATCAACACCTCTGCCTTAACTTACACATTAGGTTTTCATAGTAATCGTAATCGGCATCATAAATAATGCGCATCCCATCCTTTTGATTGTAGCGACTAAGGCGACAAGTACGAAAACGATCGCTGTACACAGCCGATCTGCAATTTGTTGGACAAAGCGAGAAGAAATCGGTTTAGTGTGGCACTCATCGTAAAAAAAAAGAAGTTCGAAGCACACCTGCATTGGAAGCTGGTCTGGCGCAAGCATTCGTCCAAACATTCGCTCAGCGAACGGCCAGTAATTTCTGAGTGAAACTCGCCGCCAAGCCGCGAATTGCGGTAGCGTTGGAATGCCGTGTCTGGCCGTCTGCCGCTGGAGAAGAGGTGCGACGTAACAGAGTTATCTGGATAATCAGTGCTGCGTTCTGCAATGAGACGTTGGCGGTGAAATGAGTCCTAAGTGCTACGTGCCTGCACAATTAAGCAGCGAAACAGCTCATAGGACCGTGAATAGACCAGTGAGTGAACGGTAGGCAGACAGGTGTAAAACAAAGCCGGTAGCCAATTCTAAAATACTTACGATTATCAAGACACACGAGATCATAGAAGTGATGTGTCGGACTCGAACTGATGCTGATATCATCTTTCTGAGATATCGAATCCTCCTCGGACAGTATGCATTGCTTGCTTTGATCATCGAACTCCACCGAACGGCAAAAGTATCTGCAATTGTATGTGATTGCTTAATTTTAGACAAATACCACGAAATAACAAGAATTTTTTCGCAGGCAATTACTTTTCAGCGCGCAAGCACATCGTTTGGCATTCCTCCAGAGTCATGTTATTGAATATGTCGACCTCGAATGGACCACCAAGTCGTTTGTTCTCCTCCTTAACGAACACAGCGAGACCGTCGCAACGTCTTTCGGCTAGTGTTCCACGGAGTAAAGGTTGATGATTGTAGATGAATGTTACTAATGACTAGTAATTTTCATATTTACCATTCAAACATGTATTCTCCAAATAGTCAGAATTGGGATCATCCTCCATTAGCTCGGGATGTGTGCGACGTGTAAACCTACTAAGCGTGCATGAACGCATAGTCGAATCGAAATTTGCCGAACGACAGACGAAGCCAAATTCATTCAGACACTTGTCTTCACAATCCGAACGGTTTGCGGCTGTGATCTGTGTCATCGCACGATGAGATGAGTCAAAGCAAAAACCGATAAAGTTAAAGAAAATAAAATAGGAGCCGTGTTAAAATGAACAACACACCTCTTTAATGTCTGAGATGGGAAGCTTAAGTTTCTTGCGTGGATGTCGTTCGAACACATAGCGACGACTTGGACATTCTCTTTCTGGACGGCTCGCTGCAAGAGCAACAGTAACAAAAAACCCATGAAATGAATAAATTCATTATGTTGCTGTGGAAATCACGTACATGTCAGACAAATCTCATTGAAGTGCACGCTATTCGGCACCAGCATCAGGCTGCCTATGCCCTCAGGGCCCGCTTGCTCCGTTGTCAGATAGCAGAGTGATTCCTCATACTCGGAATTGCCGCCAAATGAAGTAATGCGACTGCCGGGCTGAAAATCGAAACTGGTGCAGGTGCGCACCAAATTATTGGACCCGGTGCGATCACGCAGGCAGAGGTCCTGGCACTTCTCAAGTACGCGAAAAGGTGGCGCCGTGTCACGCACAACGTCGTCATCGTAGCCCTGCAGCTGCTGATTTGGCAGTCTCTCGTATAGCACGCGGCCGAGTCCATTTTTACAAGTGGTTTGAGCTGTAATGAGCCCAAATAGCTTAATGAGTCGCTCGCTTGTTTAGCTGCTTCTGCCAATTTACCATTGAGCGCTGCACAGTTGAGGCTTAGTACAGTCAGCACAATTAAAAATCGTAGTTCTCTTTTGTACCCTAGCATGTTGCCTCTATCCTTTTGATCACGTGCAACATAAATAAATCAGCTTATCTAACAAATTGAATCGCTCAAATTTCGATGCATTATTTGTTCTGTCTCAATAACTAAAACTGTCTCATTAGTGCCTGCAAAAAGAGGAAATTAGCTCGAATGGAAACTATGCTTAAAATTACACACACAATGTACGAGTAAAAAGGTGAGACAATCATATGCAAAATAGTTATAAATTATATATTGGCGTGTCCAACGACCTCAATAATCCGGCTTCAGATAGAAATAAAATTCAAATTCAAATTAAATCCATTTCGAGCACAGTTTTAGTTTGACCATCGACCATCACCCATCATCGAGAGTTCACAATGTTCACAATGCGTAACATAAATTCTGGCGATCATCGCCACTGGATCGATCTTCAACGCCGGATGTCATTTCCGGTTTATTGTGCACGGGTGCTACAATTGAAGGCTTAGCAACCAAAAAGAGAGTATCAAGTGGAAAGAACTCTAATTTATTGTTGAAATGTCAACTCGCACTTTGAAAACTCATTTGTTCAGTTTCAGTTCACGTCAGTTCGGTTCCAGTTCGGTTCTATTCGGTTTTAGTTTGGCTTAGTATGCGCGGCATTGGCATTTGATAGCAAATTCCTTTGTTCTTTGTATGCAAAAAAAGTTTATAGCTTTCGCTACATTTATGGGGGTGTTGCATTGAAATTACGTTAACCGTTATATTTGTTCTTTTGTTAATTGTTCCCATGAGTTTTTTTAAGGAAATTTCTACATTCAAAAATATTCCGAATTATATGGTTAAGTATGGTTAACAAAGTCGTTTTGAAATCAAAAGGATTATATAGAACTCAGCTATTGGAATCCTTTAACGATTTCGTTGGCTAGTAACCGATCTATACTACTAGCAATACTGTACATTTTACCATAATCACAATATATTCACTATAAGAATTGAGCTCAAAAAGCGTAGTATAAAATATAATGCTCGATTGTTATAAAACATAAACGCATACACCTCTAACCTACAAGAAAATATCCTTTAGAACACACAACTCAAGAAGACTCACCAACAGCCTATCCTGACTTTGATCCTTTGTTTAGGTAAAGGCAACTCATCGAATATCAACCTATATATATTTATTATTGTCCTTTTAAATTAAAAAAAAAAAAAATTTAATTTAGTCAAACTAAATTGTTTTTCATTTAACATTAAATTCTGAAAATTATGGAGTCATCCTTTCCAAACAGATTGAAGCATTTATCATTTATTGGTGAACTAGAAGGCATGTTAAGGACAGTAAATGCAGAATATATTAAAGCAAAATACGGTAGCTTAGGTATTTCAACATATTAAATAAATTCGTGTCTCAGTTCAGACTGGGTTGTAATCACTCCTGATGAATCTGATGGTTAGGTCATAGGGACAAAGTTGTTAAAGTATTATATTGTCATCGGTCCTTGATAGGTGTGCAAAAATTTAGTTTAATCTGATGTGAAAAACTCGTTCAAAGATTTGGTTACAAATTACAAACATACAGTTGAAGCTTATATAAAACATGTAAATTGTAATTTTTTTTTATAAAAAAAATATTCGAGTTGACGTAAAATCCACCTAACAAAAACAATATTGGAGAATAATTTAAGGATCCTCGTATGATTTTGGATTGGTATGATTGCTGGTCACAAAAACTTTGATTATTTAAGCAACACAAGAAGGAGGCTTTTCCTCGTGACCTTGAAAACCAGACACGATTTGGTGCCAAGAATTTTTTCTAAATTAATTTTATTAATTATTTTATAATTGCAATGAATATATTTTTTAATTGCTTTATATAAAATTGCTTTTTATTTAAATTAAATTAACTTCTCTTAAACAAATTTTATGACCTTGCACTTGTTGTTATCCTTTTAAAAATTTATCATTTATAGAATTACTTTCCGTTTATTTTTTTTTTTTTTAATAATTCGACAGTTTAAATTTTGTGAAATTAATTAATTTAAAATCAATTTAATTTGTTAATTATTTTATTATTTTTTAAAATCAATTACAATTTCTTTTTAATTCAATTTGATAGAAATTCCTGCAAGGATACTTTTTAATTCAGTTTACGCACACAGCCAAATCAGCAAAGCGCACTTCGGGAGTTAACTCAACCGATCGTTGGAAAATTTCGCGACAAACTGAAAATGTTACGCGCACCGAAACTTCATAATTCCAATTGAAAATTGTACATTTGGAAAAGCGCGCAAAGCGATCACAATCAGCGGTGACAGCAACAATGTGAACGTCAACGGTGACCACAACAGCAACGCTAAAGCCAACGTCAGCAAAGAACGCAACTCCACACAAGCACAATGACAAAACACTTAATTAGATGCGCAGACAAAAGCGGCTAAATTCGATTTTTTTTCACATCTCTTTTTTTGTTATTCAAATGTAAATCAGTTCGACCAGAAAGCACAAAACTCCAACCGACCACCGCACGACTATAGCCGAGCCGTTTGGACAGCCAGACGAAGTGCTAAAGTTGGGAGTGTTTTGGCTCTTTGCGGGAGTTGCTGCTGCTGCAGCAGGTGCAATAATTCTATGCGCCCGTTACGCCTCCGAGTCAGCACTCCCAAAGCGAGCTGATCTGCACACGAAGAACGCAAATGTGTATTGGATTTTCCCCAGAAATCGCCACAGTTTGGGAAATGAATGAGAACGTTTGATGGGTGTAGTTCTCACTTGGCTTGTTGCACGACAAATGAGTAAACGCGCCGCGTGGAGTTGGTGGCCACCATTGACGAAGCTGAAGCGTTTAGCTTAGCATATGTCACAGAGTGTATATGCGGACTTGTGTGTTGGTCGTTCTGCTGATGTTGGTCACGTTTGAATAAGCCCGAGGCTATTGCTGAGCTACGGTCATTATGGATGGCAATTTTCAACAGAAATTTGTATTAAAATGCCATTGTTGTACATCAATGTTGGCGTTTGTGCAGCAGCATCAATATGACAAGCAAAGTTGGCACTCCTTCTAACTCTAGCCCAACTTAATGTTATGCACCCCTATGATACTTATAACTGTCTATGAGTCCAGCGTTTAAGTGTTAGTTGTACTTAGCTCTGAATGCTGTCGTCGGCGTTCAGTCGCCATCATAGACTCTTAACCATGGCAAAGCAACCAGCTCAATTGTGCCATGCCAAACAAAGCGGAACTTTAACCAAATAGTAAAAATAATATCAAAATTCTAGTAACTAATATATCTAATATGCATATACACTAGCCATATTAACAAAGCCGGAAGTAACTAAGTGCGTACGGACTGCCAAGCCTGCTGTAAAAAAACATTCGAACTAAAAGTTTTTGTTTGCTGTTTGGCACCAGTAAAGGTCAATTTTCTTTACTCCAATATTGAAATAATAATAATAATAATAGTAATTAGGAAAATGTCACTTATTTTGATGTTGTTTCACAAGCGAGAGCAAAAATGGTGAACTCTTTTGTTTTTTACCATCACAAATGTGTTGGCCTGCTTTTATCTGACCGTATCTATAATTTATAATTTTAAATAGTTTTAGCCCAACTATTGCATACATAAATGACAAAGTTTTCTGGCTAAACACTCGCACATACTAAGCTCAAGGGTTCAAAATAATTCCAAGCATATTTATGTAAACACAGCGCCAACTAACCTATGAACCGGCGAAGGAGCTACCCAATGGCGGATTATGCGACGACACTAAGCGCCAACAAATTTCTCTATGATTTTATTAGAAAGATAAAACTTGATTCGTTCTCGCCTTTGCGCACAACAAAGCCAAAGAGCACGATTGTATCACTTCAGAGGCGGCACCAGCAACGGCAACATTATAGTATAAAACCAACATTAGTCAATGTGAAGACGACCTCCGGCTGAGGATGCAACTCGAACGAGTGTTTATGGCCAATGCGAAGGTGGCGCACTCGTGCGCTCAACTTGTGCAGTTACCACGAGTCATTGTTTATTGGCATCGATTCGTGTAGGCAACAACAGCAGCAGCAGCAGCAGCAGCAGCAGCAGCAACTAAACAAAACCTTGAAGTGGTCAAGATCAAGATGAAGAGCGAAGCAGCGTAGTCGTAAAATCGTGACTGTTGGATTTGTGCGCAAGTTGCATACATTGTGGGAGGAGGTGGTTGCAGCACAATCAGCACACTCAGCACACTCAGTACACTTAAGTCAAGCGCACTCGTAGACAAGTGCAACGAGCATCGATAACCCTCAGCCTTTGCTTCAGTTTTAGCTGCAACTGCAATACAATGTAAGACACCTCTGGTGAGGAGATTGAAGCGTGTCGCAGCAATTACAGCCTCGCGTTTGTCAAGTGATACCTCGAACTCCATCGAACCAGATCGATGAAGTGTTCGTCGACATGCATCACTATTTATTGCGCCTTATACATACATATACTTTATTATGTCTTTGGTTGATGGTTTAGACTTCAGTTGTTCGCAGCCACAATTACTACGTGTCGTTGCACGGAAGGAAGTCAATTTGCTTTCTAAGATGCGCACAACTTGTGTTGCTGAATTTATGATGTGTGTGAAAATCTGCTACGCAGATTTATCAGACAACTCTTCGTTGTTGAAGATCAACGCCGTTTGAATAAACAAGTTTCTCAGTTTGTTGTTACCGGAAAACATTCTGATACAGTTTTCGTATGTGTGCGGAGATAGCAAGTGCGCATTAAACTATGATTTGTTTGCAAAAGAATATATATCTTTGAGACGCCCCAAAAAATGACCAGCGCTGCTGAGTGTTGTCCATATATTGTTGCATGTAAAATATTGTATCACTAGCATCGTTAAAGCGCAGCTGTTTTGAGCGTTTTTATGCCTCTGTTTATGCCTCCGCGGTACTTGTTGGGTTTTATCGTTAACGACTTTATGACACGAGAATTTGTACATGGTCGGTATGATAAGCTTGCTCGTACGCAGATACTCAGCTAGTTCGCGATCCTCTTGCGATCTAAGTGAGATAAGCAATGAACAACTGTAATACATAAAAACATATTCGTCCTTTTTTTGTCGGTACTTTATTGCAAACATGAAACTGGGCTGGCCAAACACATAAAGTAAATGAAACAAATGGCGTGAGTGTATCTTATGGTATATAAAGCTCACATTGAATAGAAGAGATAATTTTAAATACAGTTGCAACATTTTGGTTGTGTGTTTGGTAGCCATATGCGCTTGTTTAGTTAGTGTAGATATTTCAATCTCTAAGTAAAGCCATTTGCATTGAGAGCTGCATCCCCATGTACTTGCAATCCTTGAACTAATGCTGCGTTAGGCCAGTTTACTTAAATGTGCCAACTTAGCCACTGTTACAACTATGCAGATTGTAATCCCACCAATCTTAGAGGTACCATTGTAAGGTTCTTCAGAGCCTTTCTCCTCTATCTCTTTTTATAGGGCTCATTAACATATTAAACAGCAACATGTTCCATTTGTACCTATTCATTGTTAAGATTTTGACAAATCATCGAGGTTTAGAACATGTAACAACATTCTAGGATTTTATTCATACAGGGCCTCTCACCATAACAAGCTTACTTGCCTTTTTGTAAAGGAGATTTGATATTATGTATTTGCCGTTTTGTTTTGCTGTCAGTACTTATAGGTCTTATTTGTAGTTCTCGAGATCGAGACAATCAAAACATTGTGGCATCGCTTAAGCCAGACAAGAAGAAATTTGCTCAGTTAACCAATTTAAGGGTTCATGGTAATACAATAAATAAAAGCATAAGTATGTACATATGTCTGTATGTATGTATGGTCTCTATAGGCAACGTAACCGCTGCACTGATTTTGATGACATTTTTCGGGATACTCTGGAGTAGCCTGGAGAGTAATCAAGTGAAGTTTGACGTTGATTTTTTTGTTGAGTCTTATAAATCAAAATGGCTTATGAGTAATTGAGATAAAATCAAGACAACTAGTTGCAACGAATATGCTGGAATTACATTCACAAAGTTCTTTTATCTGCATTAGTGCACAAGAGCTAATCTATACGCTTTTCTATACTACGCTTCAATAAAATTTCATAACAACGCGAAAATATTTGTAATGTCATTTCCATTGTGTATGAGTACTGAATGTGCTGAATGCTTCGATGATCTAATATAGTCACGCTAAATTATGTTGATATGTGTACATACATAACAATTCGTTAAGTATTTTATTTGCAAACAGAAAAAAGTTCGATGAACTCGCGCTTGCTTTCAACGACTTAGTATTAGATCTATTCGTTTGAAGTATAATCAAATATAAAAGCTAACATTGATCACATCCGCGTACATGCTTGTTACAATTACACTTAAAGATACTAAAGATATCGGTAATAACAGGCTTGCATTCATAAAATTCGAATATTGTTGCAGGCTTTTTACTTCTACTGTCTGTCTATATGTCTGAAGCTGTGGCCATGCACTTGTATATGACGTCTTTAGGCTTAATTTCTAAGGCGTTACATGAGCGATTTTTAAATACGATTTTTAAGTGCACGTTTCGCACTTGTTATGCATTGGAAACGCCTTTCAGCGAATGCTTTGGTAGAGTTTAAGTGATTTTTTAGCTATTTTTTTCCCCAGATAGGCATCAGCTTATATTGTTAAGAAGTATTTGCGATTTTCTAAGAGTAGCCACTTTGAATTATGTTCAACGATTTTTCCTGTTCATCTTAGATCATCTGCTGATGTTCTTGACTGTACGTTTGCCGTAATATTAACAAATAAACTGCATTAGCGCAATTGCCTTATCATGAATTGTAGATAGCATTTTAATTATGTCGTAACTTCTATTTATTATATCTATTATATATTGTATAGGGGGCACTAACTGACAAACAATTTCAGTTTAAAGCTTTTAGTATGGCCGCAGCCTAATGTGCCACCGTCAAAAACCACTTAAAAGCTGCAGTGGTTCCCTTCACTTCAAACACATTTTACGGAAGTTGCTCTGGCGCCGCTTTATGAGCTTCAATTTGCTTAAATCTAAATTGCAGTGTCTTGAGCCTTTGAGCATGCACAAAATTGATTAATAAATAAATGGACACACACACACACTCACACACACACACACACGCAAAATGCACAGTTATACAAGTAAAGTCAATCGCTGTTGGCAATTTTCCTAAGATGAAACATCCTCCATTGAGAATTTAAAAATAAAGTGGCTCTAAAGTAGTCGCCATCTAATAGTTTGCAAATGAGAATTGTTAGCAGGTTTGACGATGTATTAGAATGCTCGCGGCAAATGTAATGTTACAAATATATATGTGTTTGCTAAATCAATTTATATCATATAATATTGTTGTTTACAACTTTTCTTAGTTGTGCTCAGAGCAGGCATCTGATTGGGAGATAACTGCTTCGGTCGAAATCGATTCATTTGGTAGAGTCAATGCCTAATCTGTTGAATACGTTGAGTGTTTCAGCTACGAGTCTAATTACGGGCAATGGGTAGATGACACTATGACGTCTAAGTAGGACTGATGATGATTCTTGTTAAAAATGATATTTTTTGTTCCAATTTTCACTTCTTCATAATCAGCTCATTTAGAAAATACTCGCAGATAATACAAGCAGCTGTTACATTTTGAATCAGTTTTCAGTAGTACGAAGTTCATTTGGTTCAAGCGCAACATTATAAATAAGCCCACTATTTTCAGAACCATTCGAGATACTCGAACTTCCTACAACTGTCAATACTTTAACGTAGCTGATTTGCAGAACCGAACTCACGCATTTGAACTAAGCCAGCTGAAGAGCAACATAAGCCTACATTGAACGCCCAAGCTCTTTGCAGCTTATTGCCGTCTTTTGTAATTGCAAAGCGTTGCATTTTGTTGCAATCAACCCACTTGCATAATTGACAGAGCGTCAAAATGCAGCCCACAACTACACGCTGCTCATCTAGTGGTTAACTAATAACAGGAAAAAATAATTTTAAATGCTGCCATATCATTTTCGTGCCGCACAAAGTTACAGCAGGAACTGGACACCAAGTGGAAAAATTGGAGCAGCATTAAATTTGCATACAAAGAAAAAAATGGCTAAGAAAAGTATTGGGAAGGGGGCACGAGTCATGTTGTAAAGTTCGTTTGCCTTGCAACATGGTGCAGAACGTGGAATTTATAGACGCTGTTGAGTAGAGGAAGAGCCAAATAGAAATGGATTTGCCAATAATCTGATCGCATAATGCGATTCCCAGCGCGTGCATGTTTAGACTTGTTGTTTGCTACTCGATGCTCCATCGTCGATTTTCGTTCAGTATGCGCGAAGCGTCGTGCCCGAGCCTTCATTCAATGTTGCATGTTCACTTGGTTTATTTGTTTAGTTGGGGTTTCTTGTTTGTTTGCCGTATAAAAATCAATTGTTGAGTATTGGAGAAAAGAATTGAAAAAAATGATATTGACTTAAAAGCAAAGCTTGGTGGTGCGATCAAATTGAATGCCGACTGTTTTGTAGAGGATACGAAGTTCAAAGTTATGTATTTCCAGAAAGCTTAAATTGAATTGAATTTTCTAGCAATTAAAACAAAGTTTTGAATATTGTAGCATTCGATTTATTACAATGGTTGTCGACTTTTCGTTCATGTCATTAGCTAAAGGAAGCAATCAGTTCTGAGCGTTGTTTACTCAGCGCGCCGCTTCTGTTCACAGATTGTGTATCTACGCTGCCGCAAATGAATCAAGTCAAGTAACAAGTTGTTGCACATTGCCGCTTAATTGCAAGCAGCATCAGTTAACACACCACTGTGGCACACTAAGCCAAACAACGTGCCAAAGAACTCTTAACCATCGGGAGTTTGTTGTTGTTTTAATGCTGCACTGCGCTGCGCTAAAACTTCAGCTTGGCATGCTCTCTCAACATGTCAAAATAATTGAATTATCGCTTGGCTAGCGTCTGCATTCACCTTCAACTTGTTAACAGTGAACCTGAACCTGGTCTCGTGCATTTGAAAGAATAATTGCTGCTTGTTGCACGTCCACCTCTCTCTTGCTCTCACTCGGTGTTAATACATATATAGCATAATTCAGTTGACAATTCAATTTACACTTCGAGCAACGAATTAAATAGAAAATAAAATTATAAAAAAAGCGCAAATATTTTCTTGGTCTCTCTTCATGCCTGCGTCTCAGTTGATCCATCAATAAATATTACTTTTTACAGTTAATGAAGCGAGTATTCTGACCGATTTTATATGTCGGCGTAATGCGGACGAGTTAGCCAAACTAACCGGTTGTGCGAATGGTCGATGTTATCGGTATTACTAAATGCCGTTTTAAACCGGAAATAGTGCTGCAGTCGTACACACACACATCGTTACAAATACATTGAAGTAAAATTGGTGTCTAATGCCTGAAATGCATGCACTTGAAATTTATGGTATAAATTGAATTTGGCCATTTTTGTATGCCCAGACAATGGATTGTAAAATTGTATATTTAATGTTTTCATTCTTACCAGCGGCGCGGCATAGAAAAATTTGTTGAAGTCTAATTGGCAAGCGGCAGCATAAAGGTATTTGTTGCGCCTTGTTTAGTGTTTTGTAAGTTAAATTTGTATTTTACTATTTATTTATTTTTATTTACTTTAGTTATACAATATTGGCGCGTGTCAGCGTCAAGATGTGCGACAACGCAAGAAGAAAAATTTAAATCGCTGCAAGTACGAGTAGCCTGCGCTTGTCATCGTCAAAAACTCTTTATCATTTTAATAGGCAATTTAAATTAGCATTTAATATTCATAGATTTTATAGTACATTTTTTTTATACTACAAACTTCACAGAAAAAATTTGTCATCTTTTCACGTTTTCCATTAATTGCTTTTGGCCTCCGCTTCCAGTTACCGCGTCATATTGCAACGTTTATCGGCCGAGTAACTCGAACTGTTAAAAGAAGAAAAATTCAATAATGATTTATGTGTCTACTTGGCAGCAAGCTACAAAGTAATAAACGTAAAAAAGAGGAAGAAAATACTAGTTTCTAGCGAAGTGCAAAATCAATGCATATTTCGCTTCATATGAAGCAACAAACGCAAGCGCAATGGGTTTGGGTTGGCTTTGGTCTCAGAAGCTGTTCTCGAACGAAGTCTCAAATCAATGCGCTCTGTTCACATATTTTTCAGCGTATTCCAACAGTGTTCGACGCGCCTTAGTTACAGTTTATTACCCCGAAGGCGTGTATAAATCTTATTGGAATTCGCTCATTTGACTAATTGATGGGATTGTGTGAATACTAAAAAAGTGTAATGTTTTAATTATTGTCTGATTAATGTCTTCATATCATTGTACGATTAAATGCATTGGCCATGAATGAGTTGAAGGCTAGTAAAAAAGGTATTCAACAAATTATATTGTACGGCTTAAATGAACTCAGAACAGGCACTTTGGTGTGACAATTTTAGTTTCGAACAGAATAAATCAATGATGATATTAGTTATTAGCTATAAAATTAGTAAAACTGGATGCTGTCCGGATAATATGTCATTTATTTTTATTATTATTTGACATTATTAACATTGAAACAGTCCCGAATTACACTGCCATAAAATTGGCTATTCTGAGAGATAATCTCACAATTCAATAAAACTGTGGACTCTTTTGTAGCTCCACTAAACCATAAATATCGAATAATTACAGTATCCACTTACTCATATTTGACATTTTCGACTGAATGATTCCACTTAGCGTTCATTGCACAAGAACAATAGATCAAGTAGGTGTGTGTTTATGTGCCTCTATTGAAGCGATTTTAATGCACTGTTACTAAATGAATCAGAACAAATATCATGTCACGGCTAAGCTGTCACATTCGAATCCCCACTACTGCACCTTAATGCCAGCACACCTAAATACAAAACTGCTCTCGGCACTCTCTCTGGCATGGTCTAGTATGAGAAACACTTTTCACAAGGCTCGTTTAATTAACAAATGTTGGGTGTACTTGATTTTCTTGAATAAGTACCGTATAAATTAAGCCATCAAAACTGTTTAAGTGTTAAGTTAAGAAAAAAATTTTACAATTTCACTATTTGGTAATTGCAACTGGGTGCTTCTTTAGTTTGTAAAATTTTTTACGCGATTTCGATTGGTGCTCTTAATTAAGCTTCTTGATGTGCCGACGTTTAACGGCTTGCTGAGTGCTTCATTATCCAACTAGAAGCAGTGCTGTAATCATAGAGATTCAATTAACCGGAAACAATTCTCTCTCATTTGTAATTTTCATATTTGATGATTCTATTTTGTTGCATATCACAGTCTTAAAATCGGCAGTTAAAAGTTTAATGGGCTCTAAACATACGCTTAGAACAACTGTTGCAGATAAATTCGCGGATAAACACCTTTTTAGTGTGTGCAGGTGCAGTTAAACAGTTGCTGTAAAAAGAAAGGTATGCAACTTTTGCCAAATTTGAGAAAATGTGCTCCATACTACTTATTGTAATGCAAAATTACACTGAAATCCTCAGAGTTTTGCTGTGCTATAATTTTATAGTAGGTGTAAATGTTAGTCACTTCTGAGCAGCGTTAATCAAAACATCGTCTTCCGAGTACCAAAACCTCACAACTCCAAGTATTTTTATTAACTGCCACTAGAACTTGTTATTTTTTGCAGGCTTCACTTGAAAGTCCAACGTTGCTGGTTCTCTGGAGAGCTCAACTGATAGACAGCATAATCGCAGACAAGCAATCAAGCTTGAGTTTGAAATGCAACGCATACCGCGTATCGCATATTGACTATTGACTATTGTCGACTTCCGCCATGCAGACTAAACTGACTTGACTGCTTCGGTTTGTTGGCATTGCGTAACATCTGACGCAACTTTCAAAGGCCTTTGTCAACAGCTGAAGGTCAAAGATGTGCTGTCATTCGGTTTTTTCAAGAAATCTGATGTTTTTTTTTTCCTTTAATTTTAAAAGTATTACATTTCGATTGCTAGTTGAGCAACACACGCTGAGCTTTATAGCAACTTCATTCAAGTGGTAATATTAAGACTCATAAATCTGTTAAAAAGCAAAGCGCAATCCTCTACACCGCATAGATACTTGCGCGACTGATTAAGAGTAGATAATCATACCTGTCATGCTCCCATTTCAGCGCGCCAGTTGCAGAGTCATGCAGAGTCATTCGCAAGGTTGCTGCCACACAGTTGCTGTTGTTGTTAATAACTTGCTCGGCTATGAGTCGAGTTAATCATATTGTCAAGATCTAAGCTTCGGCTGTGTGAAACGCTGCAGTTGAGTTAGTTAGCTGCAGTGGGCGAAAAATACGCAAAATATAAAACTACAATTTTCTTTGATCATCTCTCATATCCGTGTATTAATTTAATTATATATAAGGAAATCTATATAAAACAACGGCTGATAAGTTCGCAGTCTGATACAGATATTTATTTTTTTTTTTTTTAGTTTACACTAACCTTCAAAAGGCAGCTGTAAACATTTCATGACAATCTGGCAACTACTTTAAAAGTTACAGGTGTTTGAAGCAACTTTTGTTGTTTTCAAAACAATGGACAAAAAGGAATGGATAGATTGAATATGTAAATAGGCCGAGACATTCCCTTTTCGCGACGCTTTACGCCTAAACTATATATAACCGATTTGAACAAACAATATAACATTCGATAGGTTTTCATTATATTCATTATTATACACGTTTTTTAAAAATTAAATAAATTAAATAAGAACGGTTAAAAGTTGTCACACACACAACTACAATAAAATCTCACACACACGCTTCGCATGACACAAGCTTGCATATTGTCACAATTAACGCATGTGCTTACTAAGTGTAAAATGACATTGTACAAATCAATATTATGGTGATTGTATCTAAAAATCGTCCATGGCAGCACGCCAGATTTTATATTATTGACTTTAAATAAAATTCATTTCAACTAATTTGTCTACATGCACACCGCATTACATTGATTGTGCAAGTATTAAAATAAATGTGGGTTATTAAAGAGCTTTATTACAGCATCCTAGTTCAATGAGCAAGCGATGAACTTTATTGATTGCATAATTTGCCAATGTTACGTCGACGATAGCGAAAGATTGTTATTGTATGCAGATTATTTTTTATTGGTCGCAACATTTAATGCGCCATTGTTATGTTTTCGCTTTAAATACGTTAATAGATTTGTTCGTGAGTGATAGCGACTAAAAATTATATGTTTTTAATGTTAAGAACTTAAGCTACTGCCTCAGACCGGCCACACAAACTGACGCATTCTGTCAACACTGGTATTACTTGTTTGTGGGCATATCTATTAAATAAACTGTAAGACTTTATGTTTTGAGGCACCTGCAGTAATATTTAAGCATGACGGCGTTTGCCTTTGATTTTCTATTCTATTAATATTACATATCGTGTTTTTATATTTTTGTACACTCGCACATAAAAAGATATCCACAGCGATTCAGTGTCAGTGCTCGTTGGTAGATTTGTAAATGCCGTTGATCGTGTCTAGCGGCCAAAGCACTCAAACTGCAATCATAGAAATACACACTCACACAGAGGTAAATGTGTAACAAGGCTAAGATGTAAACGTCTCGTCTAAATTGCTCCATTTATAGTGCTTTGACTCGACGCGATTTGAGCGTACCGACGGCGTGCGCTAATACTTTACTGCACATGCGGCAATAGTTGCGACGCTCTACGATGCCAATAAGATGCAATGAGATGCTTGTCGCGGTGTCAAGTCAATCTGCAACTCGCTTTGTCTCTGCGTGCTTGTATATGTATATAGTATATACGTAAAGATGTGTGTGTGTGCCTTGTTGAATCACTTGCACATGTAAACACATAAAATTTAATGGCGTTCAGCTTAATCGAACGACTTAACTTAAGCGCTCAGCTTTAGAATTATTGTTCTACAGCAACGGTTAGACGAGTACGTTTCTGCTTCTTATGTATATTTGCCAATTGAGCGAAATGCAAACATTGGGCGTCATTATCGTTGCCGTTACAAGAATTTCAGTTATAGGTTAACTATAAGTTGGAAACAAGTGCCACGACGTGTACACACTAACGGCAACACTATATCGAAGACGACATTGGTAATAGTAGCAATTTAAGAAATTCCTACGATTGGCTTACTACCTCAGCTTGTACAACTAACTAACTAAATGACTCACTGACTAACTGGTTGAAATTCTGGCACTCTGACGGACTACATATTTCCGCCCGCACGTTGGCGCCCAACTTGTTGGCATTGCCATTGATCGAATTTACTGATCGGCTTTACTTGTATCAGAACTTTGTGGTCGCTATGAAGGCCATTGCAATGTTTGACGTCATCCTGACGAGCACTGCAACATTTTGTTGCAGAGCATTGCCGGACATTGACTGCAATTTGCCGCTAATTATGCGCAATCGATTCTCTTTCATGCGGGAAAACTGTTATTTCAAATCGATCAATTGGCTTTCTTAAATTTTTATTTGCTACGCACATGTGAATTTTATGATTTTGCATAAAAAATTGTGGCTAAAATTTATGATTGCCTCAAATTATCTGCGGTTGAAATATTTCCTCATTGATTTATTGCTAGCATGAAATTTTTCAATGCTCCTAAAATGCATTACACAAAGAAAAAGAAGAAATTTAGAAAAATGCTTTGCAAAAACCAAATCAGGGAAATTGACCGCATTGTTGCGCAGGCGTGTAGTTCGCTGCACCCGGTTGCGGCGAGTGCAATTTGTTGCATAAGCGGCGATGTTATCCTGACCAGGCATGTGCCGCTTGACTTTCAGAGTTTTATTGGCATGTGCTCAGTTGCGTCAACGCTCGAGGCGCCATCGCCATGAAGTGTGCCGCATATGCAAATGAGGCCGCAGTTGGTTGGCGGCTAGGCGGTTCTATGTGATTTTGTGCAATTTAAACGTTTCAGTCAGCACAGCACAGCACAGCTCGCCTTAATACTGATCGCTTTCGTTTATACTGCACAGGTGAGGAAGCATTTTGTGTTAATGGCTGCGTGTTAGAATAATTATTCTTGCATTCTTCCAATCTGTGCATAATATATCGGCTACTAGAAATTGTATACACTCGGTTTTATAGTCTACATAGTATATATAGGTTATAGCTAAGGAGCATGGGGAGGAATGTGTCTGCAAACGTGTTCCTCCACTGAGGAAGAGATATGGAAAAACCGAACAAACAGAAAAGAGTTCAGGTTATAGCTAAAAACTGATAGCGAATAAATATATTTAAACAGATTTCTTGTATTGTTAATCATTAGTTATTATTTTATATAAAATTATTTAGAAATGGTTTCTAAGTTTCTATTATCGTGGGGCTTTGACTCTTCTATCCATTGATGGCGTAGCACTTTTGGGAGTTAATTTCTCGCAAAATATTGTCCGATATTGAAAATGGATGGCTTCAACATATTTTTCTTCTCATAATTTTCATCTTCATAAGATTCGGCGATTAAATAACACAATACTGGATTCTATAGTATGATAACTGTGTATCTTCATATTTTAAGATGACCTAATCGAAAAATATTAAATTTAGACAGAGAGAACTCTATTGAAAATGCTATTCACAGCCTCTGTTAGAATTTACAGAGTATCTATTAAATTGATAGAGTGTTGAGAATAGTGCGGTAAATCACTTTAGTAAGATTAGAGACATATTACGAGTATAGTAATTTAATAAAATTCTTAAGAAAAAAACCTTTAGAAATATTTTTTTTAGTAATGAAGCTCACGTGTTGCTGTATCTCATGGTCGGTGATTCTAGTTCACATTCATATACTGATAATTTCTTTAACTAAAGACACCAATGCCTACCATCTTCGTTAATGACTCAATCAAAATTCCATTAAATACAAAGCTTATTAATATTAAATAGCTGAGGTATTAAATAATTTAGTACTGAATTATTACTACAGTAGTTTTCGCATGACTGAAACGGCATTAATGTGCCTGCAATAAGCTGTTATTAAAGCGAGCGGCGTCATAAAAGTTGTTGCGTTCTACACTAGAAGCAATCGATTCGCTGGATTGAGTGTCCATGAGAATAACGCACTATGCTTGTTGCAATTGTTACTTTTCTTCTTCCCCTTTATTTGTTTCTTTTATTGCACAAAATAAACCGATGTCCAGTAACAGTATAGACCTGTTTTGTTGGTGCGCCGTTGCTTGCTCTAATTTATACAAAATTTAGTTGTTGTTGCTGCTGCGGCCGCTGCAACAGCGCTATGTGACCGCTTCGAATTATTGCAAACTTTGTTGTTTATACTTCGTGCTGCTTGTCAGTGCAGAGATGTTGTTGCCACATCATAGAGGTGGCAATGAAACACAAAGAGCAAAAAACGAAGAAAAGAAACACAAGAAATTCGAGGTGCGCAAGATTCACCGAACTGTTAGCGTTTAATTGAAATGCATTTTGCTTGTTCAATGCCAATCAGCCTTTAACAAATGCGCCTACGTGTATGTGCTGTGGCTGTGTGTGTGCCAAGACAGACAATGCGGTAATAAAGCTGTTGCATGTGTAGCATTTTTTTGTTTTTTTCAATTTCACTGCACTGCAATATACTTTTTAGCCAAAGTTCTTTTTTTTTTGCTTTCAGAACACTTACAAGTTTATGCAATTTCGATGCTGTGTCTGCCGTTTTTTTATTTATTCCGAGTTTTTCTACTGCTCACCATACTTTGATGTCTGTATTTTGATATGAACACACAGACTGAGTTACTAACTGGGCGTAAACATACAGTTTAACTGTCTATAATGACATTGATGTATTTACAGATTTTTTCACGATTTATAACGGCATATAATTGAAGTTTTAAGTTGCTTTCATCTATACACTTCAAGACACAACTTAATCTTCAATGATTTTTTTTTTTTTGGGCCAGTTCTATTGGTTTTAGCTTATCCTAACTTTTTTCACTGCTTAGCTGAGTAGCATTCAGAATGGCTATTATAGATATTAAATTCAAAAATAATATTCAATTTCAGCTAACCCCAATCTTCGTGTACCCAATTCTAGTCTTACTTTAGACGGGGCCACTATGTCAACTTTTGATGCAGCTGCGCATCAGCTACGGGTGTCGACTTTGGTTACGCATGGTTTTAATATCCGACGCCAGGCAGCAAAATCTACAGCGTGCTTCTTTTTGGTTTAACTGAATTCGTTGTGCATAAGTAATATAATGCTACATGCAGCACGCGTAGCTTAAAAATTGCCACAAGACTAGAAATGTGCAATGTGAGATTTCCTGTTTGCCTTGTCGCGCCTGTCAATAGATGCAAAATAAATTATGAATTTTTTATTATAGAATACACGCAATTGCAATCGATAAAGCAGTAGAAGATCAAACGGCTGCCTTGGCGACAGCAGCCGCAGCAGCAGGACTGGTAAAGCAACAAGAGTTGTTCTCGCTTGAGTTGCGTAACTGTTGTAACGATTTTTCAAGCGATATTTATGATATGAGCAGGAGTAGCTCACTACGAGCACAGCAAATATGTAAGCTCAGCTGCAACAACTGCAAAAGTAGTGTTGAAATAGCAGCAGCAGCAGCAACATGTAGCAAAAGCACACTGCAGCAATCATCGTCGATTCACATTGAACGCATGTAATTCAAGGCTTCGGTGCCAACAGGTTGCAGTCTAGTTGCCTGCCTGCTTACCTGGCTGACTGGTTGGCTGCTGGCATAAGCCACTCAGAGCCTGCGTGCCACCATCAGTTCGTCCGTCCATTGGCTGGTTGAACTTGCCGTTGTTGGCGTCTATTTTCCATTTTCTCTTATGCTGCTTCTCTACTATTTTATGTAGGTTTCTTCGAGTCGGTTACATATTGCACATTGTATCGCAGAAGATTTATTGCACTGTTCGAAATATACAGCAAACGATTACCGTAAGATTTTCGCTGCGCATAACATTTAACAAGTGCATAAATAGTCAACAAGCCTGCCATGCGCCTTGTAGTGTGCTCTGTCCTGTTTTGGATAACATGCGACTGCTGTGAAGGTCATACGTAGAACCAAGATGAATTTCTATACTTGAAGCGCTTTCTCAAATATGCCCAATTGCAGATTTATCCAAGCAAAGCAATACAATCAATGCGCTGAAAAGACAGAAAAAAAATGTATGCAACTCCTTGCAATTAACCTAAAAAGAAAAAAAAAATAAACGAAAAAAAAAAATACTTTAAACCCGTGAAAAAAACCAGTTGCAATTGCTTGTGCAGCCACTGTCAAGGTTGCGACAAATTTGGTTGCACGCCGCAGCTGCTTGAAAATTGTAAATTTAGCTAGTACAGTGGGCAGTAAGAGCAACAACAACAACAACGACAACAATAAAGGCTGCATTAACAACGACAAATAGTTGCACTGTTGTGATATTTGCATAAAAAATAACCATAAAATTACAAATTGAAACTTTGTTTATTCTGCAAACTCATATCAGGTTCTGCTTCTTCTTCTTTTTTACTTTGCTAGCCACACGTTTGCATGGCTTTAGGTATTGTGCTAACAACATGCAGAGTAATGATATGATACGCCCTACGGTGTTAACGGAAATTATTCTTACAAACTTGTATTAATTGGAATTTATGGCATGCATCTGCCAACATATGGTAAGTATTGCTTTTGCTTTACTCAAGCGCGTTAAGCTTATTGATGTACGCGTATGGTATTTTGAGGAGGTAGTGTTTAATAAACTAATCAAAACTAATTTAATAAATTAGTTAATTGCAATTGATGACCGAGTACGTGACAAACGCTGTTATCAAGCTCTGATCTACCAAAAATATTTGGGTTGGTCAATTTATACCAGTTATAAGCAATGTTCTTTTGTTTGTGTTTTTAAGAAGCATAGATAGACTTGTAGATAAATATATAGATCGGTGTACTCGTAGATAGTTATGGTAGTCGATTGTGTGTAAATAGTATTCCGATTCATTGAAAAGCTAGGTGATAAAAAGGTGATAAAAGAAGATGATAAAAATTTTGATGGGTTTTTGATCAAGAAAATATATTGAATCTATATATAAATACGTGAGCACATTTTTTTTGAAATCAACCTAATGCTATTATAGACAGAACTTATTAACATGAAACTTGCATCAACGACAAGCTAGAGTGGTGTAGATGTGCACAAAATAGTTTAATTGTTAAAATATTGTGTCTTAACACTTTAAAAAGGCTTCTAAAGGAAAGTGAAATTACAACAACAAAATACATACGAGGCCAATATAACAGCGTGAAAATGCAAAGGAGTGAAGAGTGTGGGTTATGGTGAGTGTGGGCGATGGAGAGTGTGAGTAAAGAAGAGTGAACATAATAGAGTTGTGCGTAACTCGCGCTCGCAATATAACAGCTCTGTGTGGGACATTGCATTCTGTTTCTTTCTTTTACTTTATAGCAATATGTTGATGACGATCTTAATGAATTTTAACAAGGAAACATTCATAACTAAATAACCGAAAACTGGGCTAAAAACTAGTTCCCTTTAAAAATATTGGAAGACAAAAGAGGAAGTATTTTTCACTATAATATTTTACAAACAAGCCAGTTAGTCTGGCTCCATGGCAACAAATGTTAATCTTGTTACGAAAAAGTTCTACTTTCTATCAATATTATGCTCTTCTTCTGTTTTTCAAAAGCTTCTTGTTATCCTACACGAAGTCAGACCAGTCAGCTTCTTCCTATAAATGAACCAATGTTGTTCAAGATAAAGCGCAAGTCAAGAACGATCTCTGACCTTGCACTGAAGTTTAATTAGTAATCCATCTTAAAAAGTTAAAAATTTTTGTTTTAAAAATACAACTTGAAATAATCTTTCAAACCATATTGAATTTCGTATATTTTTTTTAACTCAGTTCAACCATTGCTTTGCCACTTTTCCATTGCTTTTTTATTTCTCTAAATTCCTGACAACTTCAATTTACTCAAAGGCATAATTTGCGCATAGCAAATGACCATATTCGTACGGGATCAAAAAGAGATAGTTAATTTCGCATTAACACCCATACAAGTTGTGCAGGCCTCAACTATGATAGCCTCATATTAAGATACAAGAATATTTCAACAATGGCAATTTTCCCATTTTGGGATTTTACCGTTGCGCAGACTCGCGTTCATCGACGTCATTCGCGCTATTTCGCTCAAAACTAACTGGATGCGTTTATGGTACGAGTACAAGGAGAAAATTACAGTGTCGTTTGGCACATTAGCAAGGAACCGCTGAGGTTGAGGCTGCTGTCAGATTTTTATCAGCACTTGCCACGCGTGCATCCATAGAACTCGCAAACGCGTAATACTCAAGGCGGATTTTCGTTGCGTATTTGTTGATGTAGTGTTTGTTTTTTATTATTTTTTATTAATTTTTCTTTGGCAATAGTCCAACATGGTCAACCACTATACGTCATGATTAAGTGGCAAAGCACATGGTTGCAGTGGTGCACGAGAATTTACATACAGAATGCGTTAATGCCGGTGAAGAATCTTTGTGTGAGGCCTATTAAGAAGAACCAGTCATAAATTCTGAACTTGTCTAAAGGTCAGCGTGGCGATAGTTGAATCGCCTCAATTTCGGTTATAAATAAACACTTGTCAAAATCAATAAACATTCACTCGCCGAAAAGAAGTCATCAAGGCCGCGAATAGAGCTGAAACATTACGACACTCAAAACAGATGCAGAAAAATTGTATCTACAAAAAATACATTTGTCTGGTGTGCTCAACAATTCTGTCGAACGTCTAACGACTCATTTCGCCTACAGAAATTAACGGGGGGTGAAAAAAGAAAACGCAAAAGTAGAATACAATTTGTTAGTTATTTAAGCACTATCCAGGCGAGTCGACACATTAAAGTGGAGCAGTTGTTGTGAAAGAGAGAAACACAGAGCACACACAGCAGGATGTGTTTAAAGTCGGTCGGCTTGACCAGAAGATATACGATTGAATGATGTGAAATCTTCAAACACAATAGTAATAAGCCAAATGCACAGATTCCTGTCGCTGATAGTAGAATGTTTTGAGACGTTGAAAAAATTACAAATTCCAGTCTATGTTTGCAATAGAAGTCTTTGAAATATGCTAATTTCAATACATGTACTCAATACATGTAACAGCACTCTCGTCTATCTGTAATTTAGCTGGCTGCACCGCTGCTTGGCGCGTGTTCTAATTAAGCCTGCAGGAACACAAGGCAAATGCGGCTTAGCCTATGCCACTTGATCGTGCCCGTTCCGTTCTTGACGTAATTGCAGCATGTCATAATGGATTTTGCGAAAGCATGCCAAACGTGTTTCTGGCTTTAACTAGCATATAAATATATATATATATATTTGCATATTTTAAGTTGATAAACATTTTTTTGTTTTTTTGTTAAGGATGAGAAACTAGTTGGAGTTACACTGAAAACAATGCCTTGAGTTCGTATATCAGCATTAAGATTACCCGCAAAACGCCTATCATATCCATGCTTTGATAGACTAAGTGGTACTTGTATGCCAGCTGCAACTTTTAGTAGAATAAGATTTCAGTCGCCTTTTTATTGTAATTTTCATTCAGAAGTTCGAGTTTAATCTGTGCGTCAAAAAGAGTTTCGTTTTTCTTGAAAAACATATGCGCACATACAATAGCTACTTTTATT
Source organism: Cacoxenus indagator (assembly GCA_035041755.1). Taxonomy (NCBI): domain Eukaryota; kingdom Metazoa; phylum Arthropoda; class Insecta; order Diptera; family Drosophilidae; genus Cacoxenus; species Cacoxenus indagator. The sequence goes on from JAWNKX010000240.1 coordinate 2,224,964, forward strand.
GTATTTTTTGGGATTTTTCACTGGTGATAAAACACGCGTATGGGCTCTCATTCCCATTTGTGCGAAGTTGAAAGTTCTTATAGCAAGAAATGAATGATATAGTAAGAATGCGTGAATCCGCTCACCAAATCAAATCTCACCCAAACTCTGAATTCAATGTTCAAACTTAAAATGATTGAAGTGCATATAAACAGAACGCAAACATAAAAATAAAGTCATCAATGTTTTGGCATATTAAAATTAGTTTTACAATTGTTTCTTTAAAGGCGGTGTAATAATTAATACATTTAATTTTTATTAATGAGTTTTTCTGTTACTTTTGAATAAAATATGTGCTTAATTGTGAACTAATCTTCCTTTCCCGTGTACGCATGATAGAAAGCCACCTTAAACAAGACATTAAAATTATATATTATAATCGAATGCTTGCGGTAGTTGTATATCCAGAATTATTATTTCAATAGAGGCACATATTAAAAAGAGGAAGAGTTATAAATAAAATAAATAAATAGATAAATAAAAAAATAAAAAAGTTACAAAGTATTTCTTGTGCACTGAAGACGATTTTGATTCATCACATTAATCAGTGCTTGAGTAAATATTCTAAGCCATGAATGAAAAATGAATGAAAGTCACAAACCCAACTCAGAACCATCAGAGACCTTTGCCAAACGCACATACATCATGCTGAGAATTAAGCAAAACGTTAACCAACCAGACAACAAGGCAACCATTTTACAGTTAACGTCCCGTTGTGTATTGGCCAAATGTATGTGAGTCAACAAACATTGGTGCTTTCGTATAAAGTCTTTGTGTGTAAATTACAAAAAGCAAATATTTGTTTGGCTACCTCGTCGTTTGTCCGTTTGAATCATTGTTGGCTATTTATTCGTCGCCGGTGAAGGATATTGTTGTGTTGACAGTGAGAAGCAAGTTTTGCACATTTTCGCGCCACTTTAACTTTGCAGTGGTTTGAGAAGTCAGATCCAAAATAAAGCTCATTATGCTTCTGATAAAAGCTTTTCGTTTTAACACTGTTAAAAACATTTTCCACAGTGCTTTCCTGTTAACATATTCTCCAACTGTTAGGCTGATTGTGCATACATACTCTAGAAATCTAATTAAAAATGCATCTTAAGGAAAACATTCAACGTGTAGTTTTTCATCATATTTATTTACGACATTAATCATTTTTCGCGCTAACCATATAATTCAAAACAACTTCACCTAAACCTAGTTTCTCTAATTTTTATTTTTTTATTTTTTTTATATAATTAAATTATAACATTTAATGCAGTAAACTGCATAACACATTTGTCGGATTTAAAGAATAATGACGTGTCTCTAATTTGCAAAAGCGCAAAACTAAAAAATTATCTCCGCAAATTAGCGTTTTGCCACGACGATTCAAGTCGCTATGCAAAACGGGTGAGTAGTGTATTAACTGGCCTAACATACAAGCAAAGGCATGACCTTAATTCGCAACTCTTGTTTAACTATGGGCTCAACTTTGAGTAGGGGTCAAACGTAAAAAACAAACACGTCAAAGTAGCTCGAAAATTAAGGTCAGGCTCACTGTTTTCTCTGACTATTGTGGTGTTGTTATTCGGAAGTCTTCCAGATGGACAAACGGTAAATAATGAATATTATTTGAATATTTTGCGTGCAAATATTCGTCGAAAATGGCCAGATGTGTGAAAAAACAAGTCTTGCTTTCTACACCACGATAGTGCTTCGTCGCACACATCGATGTTGGTACGCGAATTTTTGGCCAAGAACTCAACAAATATGATCGAACGTTACTTATTCATCACCACGCCCTAAGACTTTTTCTTATTTCCGAAACTTAAATTACACCTTCGGAGAAGGAGAATTCGCTGAAGTATCTGAAGGCGCTACCTACTTCAGCCTGTAAATAGTGTTTTGAAGACTGGGAGTAGCGTTGGCATATGTGCATTGCATCCGATGGGGCCTAGTTTTATTTTACATTATGTATGTGAATGCATGATACACATTTCATTAGTTTATTATTCAGCGATGCTCAAACAAAATACGCAGTCGTCATAAGAATTATTAAGCGAACAATAAAAAAAGAATAAATAACCACTTGGTGTCATGACTAATTTACCGATAAATTTGGCATTTTAATATTATTATTGGCTTGAGTGTCGATGCTCAGAGTATTTGTTAAATAATACTTTAGATAGAATGAAAGTAGACTTTTGTAAAATGTTAATATCACTTTTATATATTTAAAACCTTCAAATCGATAGTAAATCTTTCAAGAATATAACTGTACCGAAGCTTAAACAATAAGACAGAATACATTTGATCTAACAGTACTTAAGTGAGCATATTTAAATCAAGACGTTTTAGAATAAAGCAGCCACTGATACAAAGTGTATATTTTATTATTGAGCTAAAGAAAGCAAACAATAAAATTGACAAAACGAAGAATGTGAATAGGCATAAATCGAGTTTTTTTTTCTTTTTGCTGTCGGTCGTCGAACGAAATAAATATAAATATTGCCAAACGGTAAAGCGATTGAATACGTAATATAAAAACAACCAAATGTGTCACTAAACAGCGTTTATTCATTAAAGCTGAATACGAAAATTTGAATTGAAAATAAGTCACAACGTGTGATCGTTTATTATTTTTTTTTGTTGTTGTTGTATAGCTCTTCTAAAAGACATTTTTTGTTATTACTAAATCGCTCAGCAAAAGCAGTTCGTTGAACATTATACAAAATTATGCAACTGATAAGCTTGCAGAGATACACAAATATTATGAAAACCAAATGGTTTAAATTGCAGTGCAATTAAATACATTGTGGTTTTATTTCAACGCTTTGAGCGATAAATTACTAATTTATTGCATGTGCGTTTGAATATCATCTTTCAATGATGGCTTTGATGATGCGCCCCGAGTGGCTGCGGCTGTGCGCCTCAGCATCCAAATTGACCGCCGCGAGTCTTGATTATTGCTCAGATTAACTCTGCAGTTTTCCATTTGGTTTTTCTACTTTTTTGCGCACCTGAACGTGTGAATATGAGTGCGTCTTGCTTGAGAATGAACTGAAATGAACGAGTAATGATGCTTGCCACGCTGTGCAGATGTCCATTATTTCAATTAAAAGTTATTCATTCTCCACAAATTGTTTGTACACCAGTTGTATGCAGGTGTTGCTGCAATTTTAGGATTTCAAAATAAATTCTTATTTTTTTATGTAACAAAAATGATCAGGAGATGAGGTTAGCTTATGATGGCTGGTGGCTGATGGCTGATGGCTGCTGTTATAGTTGACAGACTAAACATAGACCCAATAGCTTAAGGTATGTCTTTTCTTCTAGAACGATTTTACAGCACTCAGAAACTTTAGCAACCTCATTATTTATTATCATTGTTTATTTTTTTAATTGTAGCGTGCTTTAGCATATCTTCATTCTCCTGCAGATATGTAAGAAGCTCCCACAGAAGTCATTCGTTACCATGTTGAGTTCACAATGATGAGACCTTTTAACTTATACATACGACATCGTCAATGTAATGCTGACTTATTCAAATTATTCAGGTAAGCTTTAAGGTTATAAAATTGTGCTCTCAATTGGATATTGTAGAATAGGTGTTTGAGGTTGTGCCCAGAAGACGGGGAGCGACGCCTTCTGAGGCTTTTCTCTTTGTGCTACGATTTCAGTCTCAAAAACGCTGCCATGACACGGAAGTTCGAGGGTCCTTAAGAGTCAGTTCCTCTATAAGCAAATCTTATCTTTCAGTTTTGAAACATTTGTGTAAATAGGTGAGACTGATTTTAACGACTAAAATGTCTCACGACAAGGCTTGCTGTTCATTGTGGGATTATTGAAGTATCTTTAAGACTGTTGACGGATCATACTATGCTTATCATCTGACCAAGTGTAGTTAGTTATTAAAACATGATGTTGCAGAACGCCAGATTAAGAACGAGTTTGACAGGAATGAACACCAATCAGAATACAAATACAAGCACATGGCTTAGCAGTTGAGCACGTCCAGCGCGTAATTGTAGCAGATTCCGTTGGAAAAGCTACAATTAACTGGTAGCTGCATTTTGAACTGAAATGAATGCTTCGAAGTCCATGGTGGCAATCGAAAATTTGCGGTGTATTTGTCGAATTGTAGCAATTGTTACAAGCTTCATCAGATATAAATGCCGTTTACAGTAGGAAACACACAGTTGACAAGTTAGCAGCAACAACAACAACAAGATCTTGATAAACATACACTCAAAGCAACACTCAAAGATACATTCGAAATGTCCAAACACATAGATTAAAAGTGAAAAGGCACACTTTCAACAGAAATTATTTGACGACCACATTTCAGCCGTTAGGTTCGTTTTAAGCAAATAGCAATTTACCGCTTTACCCAAAAATAAAATCAAACATTCTATTGTCAATTAAGTATGCTTTCAAATTGATCTTCGTCTTTGAGGAGTCACTATCCCCAGCGTTGTATTGAGAACCGGTCGTGGCTAAGTGGAAGCCGTAAATGCTAGTTGGTGTGGTGTAGCAGATGGTATCAAACGCTGGTAACAGATACAAAAACGCAGCGCCGTCATTATATTTGACAGAAAAACTTTATAAGGAAAACATCTTCAATTGTCCTACTGAAGAGTACAAGAAGTGTGTGAAGCCAGTTAATAAATCCAAAACATGCACCCTTTATAAATATTATATAGAATAATATTATATTAAGACTTCATAACAATTTTTTTTTACAGTTTTTTTATTTCTATCCGAAGTCATCATATTGCATTATTTGTTGTGATTAGTTTCAAATGTTTCTGCCATGTAGAATCTAACTATGCAGACATCAACTACGCAGACGACTCAACGTAAAAAAAATATATGGAGAAAAATTGCTTTGCAACATAATTTCACGAAGCTTTTACTGTACATCATCATACTTAGCTGTATTTTTAATTAAAACCAGTTTCATTTTATACACACTGCCTCAAAGTATGTACTACCGCACGAGACCAACCGACGTTGGTTGTTGCTAAGCAACAACGACAACGGGCACAGCTCAGCCACTTCCTTGGCGTCTAATGATTTCTATTAGCCGTTGATTGCGTTTGGTGACTATCCTCCTTTTACTTGTCATCAGCAAATGCGTAAACAGCAGCAAAAAAAAAATTAACAGTAGAAAAAATTCTAGCGTTTATGAAAAATTACCGTTAAATGAGCAACTCTGCTCTATTTTGGTGTTAGTTATTAAAGACAGCCGCTAATAATAAAATATTGTGTAAATTTCTCTGAAGCCAAGCAGTTGTACATGTTTGCTGTATATATCTGTATATTTTATTTGTTTTTTTTTTTTAATTGCAATTTTCTGTACTTTCTGTTTTGGTTTTGTGCATATCAGTAATCAATAGGTGTTAATGTTGATTATGTTTAACGGCTGCAATAATTTTTCAAGCTTAAAGCGGCTGTGGCAATAGAGCGAGTTCACTCACTTCGCTTTGGCAAAGATCGATGATTACAAATAAGCAATAATTATTGGATATAATTGCTTGAGGAATGCTACAACAAATAAATAAATAAATAAATCTATATATATATATAATTCGATGTATGGCTGTGTGTCTGTCGGTATGTCCGTTATAGACACCGAAACAGCTGAATCGATTTTCATGAAATTTTCAGGGAAACTCTAGAATAGCATATCGAGTAATCCTGTAAAATTTTATGCGTTAGTATACCCGGAAAGTCGCGGGGGGTGGGAGATAAATTGCAATTATTGTATGAAATCAATATTGCTTCATTAGTTTGCCTTTGAAAAATTTGTCAAATTCGAAATCGAAAGCCTGTCAAAGAAAAATAATAAAAAGAAGTTGAACTCACAAAACAGTTTCATAATTTGAAGCCGTAACGAAGAAAACATTAAAATTAAATTTAATAAATTTAATATATAAAAAATATAAATATATAAAAAAATAAAAATAAAAAAATATAAAAATAAATAAATTTATTAAATAGAAGCCGTATTAATCGTTCAATTAAATAAATAAATAAGAAAACTCCAAAATAATGCCACCAAAGAAAGCATCAATTGGAAAAAATATTCGAATCAAAGCGAAAAAGTAAAAAAAGCATTTGAAACAGAAGAATAACGAGTATCTCGGTATGGACAACAGTATGCCAAAAGACAGCAACGCGCCGAGTATCTGCCAATAAAAAAATAAAAGACAACTTCATGTCAGTATTTGAGTATGCCATTGCCTCTTGACAATGCTGCCCTTCAAAATGATTTTCTTCTGGGTTTTTTTTTTTCTTTTATATTTAAATTTTCTGTTATTAAAACAACTTAAATAATAAGTAGGGATATAGTGTTGTGTATTAAAAGAATCTATTACGGAGGTCGGCGTCATTTTAGAAGGCGCCTTGCTAGTTTATTTGAATGATTTTTTAACCTCTCTATATATTTTTTGGCCTGACGATAACCTCTTTGGTGGAACCATTATAACGACCGGTAGCTATGTCATCCTAACCCAGTTGCTAAAACGTAATCCGCAAGACATCTACCGATTGATCTACCTACGATACATGCACATATGGTCGTTTAAAGATTTGATATAATCGTAGAAAAATCTGCTTTTTATGTACAAATATGTAGATAAAATTATTACTATTGCTAGATGCATAACACACTTTTTTCTTAGTGTCTTTCTTTTTATATTTTATATTTTATTTTCATTTATTTATTTTTTGATTTTATGTAAACATGTTCTTATGAATTTTCCAGGAAAATGGCAAGCGCTGATTCACAGCAATGTACTATTTTAAATGTGGCGACAACATTTTGTAGTAAGCCTCTGCCAACTCTTATGGCGTGCGCCTGTCAAGAACGGCAGCTGCGTACATTTAAAACCCAACTTTATGTGCGATTTGCCACTGACCTCTTTGCCAAAGCCAAAGCTGCTGAACAACATGGGGCGAAGCGGTAAGAACCTTCGAATGATAATAATCCTGTAGCGTTGCACACCTTTGTCGAATGGAGTTGGCGAGTTTTCTGTGCGCATCAATCAAAATTCCTAGAGCAGGGAGTAGGGTAGTCGTTATACGCGCACAAGTGTTTGTACAAAGAGAAATTGGTATTTTCTTTTAATGTACTAATATTAAAAAAAAAAAAAAAAAATTGCAAGTACCGCATATGACAGGCAACACATAACGTATTCGATGGCCTGCCCCGCTCATCTGTAATAATGTAAGTTGGAAACTGTGAATGATTTCGCAATATGTGCAGAGACGTTCTACGGCAATTCAACTAAGCACAATTTTCTCTGATGTCAGCTAGCTTCATATGCATATACTGAGTTTGAATTGTTTGCCTAATTTGTCTTACCAGTTTTGGCTTGAAGGTGCACACATATGAGAGTTTTTCACTCTTTCAGTTAGACAGCCAGATAATCAATCATTTCGTGTGGTCCATCTGATTGGCGCATGACTCTGGGGTAGGGTTGCCTTGATGTTGCTACAATGCACAGACTCATTTATCTAACATATTTAAAATCTGTACAACATGCAATTACTCAATGTGTATAGCAAAATATTTTGTTTTCAATTAAAAAATAATTTACGTACTTTGGAGGCTGGCATATAATATTTCATAAATATCAGGGTATCAAAAGCGTTTTGTAGCACCAAGTAAACTTGCAGATTTATTTATCATCAAAAGCACCAAATATGTAGCTAATAGGTTTGTCCTCTAGAGGACCATCCACCATCTACTACAATATGACTATAAAGAAGTAACTGCCTCGATGACTTAGTCTAAGTGCACTAGGCTGCCAATCGCAGAGACCGTGGTTCAAACCCAACTGGAGGTAGGATTTATGGTCATGGGTCAATGCCTTCAACCTCCGGTAGGTTGCGTTATTTTTCCTTGGCGATGCTAGATGGCACTACCCTCACGAAGAACTGTTAGCGACAGGGTAATCTAATCACCCACCCTATCTAGTCTTGGATAATCAAATTGCAGAGACTAGTGTGAGGCCCTAGGATCCCTAGTGGAGTTAGTAAGGAGATACACTACGACTATAAAAAATAATAAGAGCCGATATATATATTTATATTTATATATTTTTTTCGCTGAAAGCAAGTACTATTAATACATTATAAAAAATGAAGCTCTTGGTTCCTTAAGAGGTATTGTGAGTAATGTATGTCATTGAAAAGCATCCCCTCCCGAAAATAATGTATTAAGCATTATTTTCGAGATTATTAATTTATTGGGAAAAGAACATCCGAACAAAATGTTCCAATTTTTAAATGCTCCTTTCTCTGTTCAACTGATACCCTAAAATACCGTATCTGGGGCTCTGAGAATCATAATGTGATAGTCGGTAAGACACATCATTTTCAAGAAATGCGCCACGTCGTAAAAGTTAACGATAAGCGACTTAATGGATTTGAGTGTTGTAAAAGTCGCGTATCGACCACTGGGTTTATGTCTTTATTTCACACTTGTTTATATACGAGTGTACTACCAAATATTTACCAAACCCGGGTAGTACAATTGTAGCTTATTAGCAGTCTTAAAGCACGTCTTGCGCCATATGAGACTCTCATGGCTCTTTATGGCTATAACTAATTCCTGCCCCATAGGATGAACACTAAAGTACCGCAGATAATAGTTTATGTGTTGCATAAGGCACTTTCTGTAAGAAATACACACGGACAAGAAATATGCCACACTTTACATGTCCAAACAAGCAGCATGCAGACAACCGTCAACAAGTCAAAAACTAAGTCAACCTCCTTATAAACATCCTCAAAGTCGGATCAGCTGACAAGGCAACGCGGGCCAAGTCAAGTCAGGGCAAATGAGTATCTACTGTGTGTGCTGGCGACTTTACGGCTTTAGTTAAAATGTATAATCATAAACTTTAAGATTGGTTGGTGCACTTGCGCGCGTACTAATAACAAGTGCCCATCATACGAGACATACTCGACGCGCACTCAAAAGCTGCAGCTATGGCGGTGGCAGTTGAGGCAGTTGCATGATTTGTGGTCTGCAACCATTTCTTAAATTCGAAAAAGATATGATTTGAGTTGCATTAGCGGTGCAGGTTGCATTCTGGCGTAGAAGATTAAAGAGTTGTTGGCGGCAAAGTCGTTTGCTTGAGTGCGTTTCCGTCTGCTAAAAAGCACGATTTAAATTTCGGCTTGTGTTTGGAGCATATAATAAATTAAAGAAGCACTTAAAAGTTGCTACACTTTTATAGTTTTTTATTGTTATTGTTTGTTTTCTTATTGGATTATAGTGTTTGGTTAGTTTGTTGTGCTCTTTTAGTTCAGATGAAATGTAATGCTGAAGCGCACATTTTGGCGCTGACTGCCCACGCCATACTGCACTTGAACACATTTTTTCAGCAATTTTATTTAATTGCATGTTCCATAGCAGCAATGCCACACTGCAGGCGACGTCAAGACCGACACCGTTGGATACACCGTTGCTCTTCACTGGCAATAAAAGCACAACATGATTGTGTTAACAACTTGCCACACAGAACAGTGGAAAAATACACTGAAAAGGCCGTGGCATGAAGTAAGCACTACCATCTCGTAGTGTTCTTGTTTTAAAGCGCAATTTTCAGTTTTGATGGATTGCGAAATTTCAGTGTCAGCCAAAGGTTAAAGGCTTAATCGCGTGCACCCGACTGCAGGCTACTTTGTGCTCTACTCTCGCATGTCATTTGAAAAGTAAGCTTTAATTAAATGCTGTAAGTGGCTTCTGTATCGGTCTACCACAGAAGTGCTCGAGTAAAAATTGTAGCCAACTAATTCTTCAAGCATTCTTTCTCTTTTGTTTGGTGCGCTCTGTGTAATTTAACAAAGATTTGTGGAAAGAAAGTTTTTCGTGGCCGCAGCGAACAAAATTCAAAAGACTTAAGCCACAAACTTTGATATTTACAAATTCTACATGCTCAATTTATAAGACATTAAAAAAAATAAATAAAAAAAATAAAAAAAAGTGGTTCATAATAAAGTAATCATTCGATGTGACAAGCCCTTTTCATGCTTCACAAAGTTGGTGCATATTAATTTTGTTGGCAAGAAACCGCGGCACGACGAACAATTGACTCGCGAGGCAAGCACCAATTGCAACAAATCGAGGCAGTCAAGTGTAGCTAAAAGCTTAGCAGTCCTAATGAATAAACAACCAATGTAGCAAAGTCAAGTTCACAGTGACAATGAAGCGTGCAACACGTGCGGTTTTTTGCTGTTCATTTCTCTTCTTTGGATTTGCTGCCATTTTTTGTCTACGCTTTCTTCGCAGTAATTTGTGGTTCGGCGCGAGCGCATTCTGAAAATTCCAACGAAATCGTTGCAGATGATTGGTATCTCTCATTCATAAGTACACAGATAAGGCCTACTTTTGACCACATCTGTTTAGTCTATAAGGTCATAATATAGCTTAAATGTAAATTGTGTCTACTTTAAAGTCTAAAATGCTTGCAAAGGCGAGATATGAATAAAAAATTTGTGATACACTTTGTCTGCATTTGGTTATAACTAAAGCCTTTTTTATATTATCATTTTTTTCCTTTTTCTTTATATTTATTTTTTGCAGACAAATGCCAACGACAATCTGTCGACGTCGTGGTTATATAAAATGAAAAAGTAAACAAACAAATAATGCAAGTATAACGATAGCATCAAATGACGCATGCAAGCGCAACACAATTTCGATCAATGATCGACGACCAGCGTTTCATTGCAGAAAAAGCAGCAGCCTCCATAAGTGTACGACGTGAGTGCCAACATGAGGACGGCTATTGAACTGGGCGCTCCAACAGGCACGTTGAAGTTCTCTGTCAAGTTGTACGCATGCAGTTTAAGATATAGAACGAGATCAAATGCAATAGATACAGATTTTAGTATGCAGTTAAGAGATATGTGCATCTTGTTATTTATTTATTTATTTATATTTTTTTTGTAAGATATTAGCCGTATGAAAACGTGCAAAGCCAAATGCACCAAATAGCAGACAAACGCGTAATCGAGCAGTGTGACATGTGACCGCAGCGCAGCGTTCGGCGATCGTTGAACGACGTTGCTGTGGCAGCCGCCATTGCCATTGCCAGCGTCAGCTCAGCAGCTGTCATGTCCTGAAATGTGTAGAATCATTTTGTTTTTTCCATATAACAAGAACAACAACATCAACAACAAAAAGAGCAGTATCGGCAAGTACTGCAACTGACCAGCGGCAAGCTGTTTGGAATTTATTCAACTTGCCGTTTTTACAGGAGGTTAATCAAAGCTTTTATGCAATGCATGGGCTACATTTTTTGTTTTGTGTTGTACAAAATAAAATAAACTAAAATAAAATAAAATAAAATAAACTAAAATAAAATAAAATATACATTAAATAAAAATATATAAAAAAACAAAATCTTGCGTGCAACTAAGTGCGCGTGTAAGAAGTGAAACTTCAATAAGCCTGAGAGATTTCCCTAAACAGTATATCGAGAAGTTTAGGGAAATAATTGGATATTGACACATTTTCAACTGTCCATATTTTACTATTTGATGTATCAAAATGAGGAGCTACATAAAGCAACACAACTCTTATGTATAAAGCGTATAATTGTTTATCCGTTTCACTTTACTTTGCATTATCGCAATTAATTTAACGTATTTGGTTACTAAGTGTAGGTAACGACAAATCAACATGACTATTCAATATGACTTGGTTCCATGAGCCGTTTGCTTGGCTGCGCTCACTTGGGATACGATTTTCTCTCTCGGTTCTCTGATTGTATCAAACAAATATTCCACAACAAATTTATACGTCTGCGGTCTATTTCTCTTATATATTTTTCTTTCATCTTTGTCGTAGAACGCTGCGTCCCGGCGTCGAAACATTGCACATTTTTACTACCAATGCGCCCTTAGAGGTTTCACTTCAAAAATAAATAAATAAATAAATCACAAATAAATGAAAGAATCCATAAATTGCTTTCTAGCACAGTTTTATATCCGCCAGTACAGATCATTGACTATTGCGTGTGTCCATTTCAATTGAATTTTTTGCACAATTATAAATCAATTAATTATTTTTTTTCAAACAAAAACGCTCTAATGCAGCGTATGGTAGATTATTTGCTGTAAATGTCTCACTTTCATAAAATTTATGTCAAAGAAGTTGACTTCGTTTTCGCCATATTGCCGTTGTTGTCACACCAGTCTCTTAGCCAGCTACTGTAATTTTACCTTTGCAGACGAGACGACACATCGTGTGTGTAGCTAATTGACAGCTTAATGATGCTCAATTGGCTGTTGCTATAACAACAACGTACTGCATGCCACTCAAGTAAACAAACACACGTCGCGCATTGTCCCATAGCCAAACACGTGCAATGATTACTCAGCACTTTGCTGACGAGAAGTTGTGCCAGCCATTTTGGCAGTAGTCGCTCTGAATACAAACGCACAAATAGACTCCTTGACTGTTGACTCTCTTATTGGTTTTGACTTAAGCAGCCATCTAAACGCATGCCTGGGGCAAAGGAGGTTTTAATAGCAGATTTAGTAGTCAATAATGTTGAGACTGCGCAGCTATTAGGTTATTACAATGGACAAGAATCAATAAGCTAAGCTGCTCATGCATTTTGTTATCTTAATGTATGAAAATCTGCTTTTAATCGAGCAAATACGCAAATATTGCAGATTTTCAGCATAAAATAGAAACCGAACATAATAAATAAATAAGTAAATAAGAAGAGGCCCGGAATTTGTGAATTGAAGCCATGCATCATCAATATCAAACGTTGAGATGTTTTTGTGTGTCATGGCAACCCGTAAAGTACGCGCCTGGCGAATATAACAAATTCGCACAGAATTTTCCGCAAACTTTGCATTTGTTTACTGTGTGCCACAAGCAAACTTTGACACGCAGACACACGCGATTTTAGTTGTATGTTGAAGCACGAGTACGACCGCTAGCTGCATGCAATATTGCCATCAAGCATATCAGCAACAATTTCAGTCGACTGCTGCAACCCAATGAGGTGTGCTTGCAGCATGTGCGTTGACCTGATCGATAGCAATGCGTCTCGGGCGCTGAACTCGTTGCATGTTTCTCGGAAAACAGAGGAGCACAACGTTTGCGCACTACTCTAATTCATGCCAGCGTTCATAGTGAGTGTATTATTGTCGCAACATCTTGACCGCCTTTGATGCCAGCTCCTTGGCAAGACAAATGCGGCACGCAAACTATAGACGAAATTCTTCTTTCTTTCTGAACTTACTACGTATCTATGTATCTACTGACAGGCATAATTGATGGCATAAACATTTCCCATAACCAACTTACTTGCCAGCTGTGATGGTGTCAATAATTCAAACAGCAAAATCATTGCGCCTCAACTGACATTAAGCTAGGCATAACCGCAAAATACTTGCCACAAGCACTGCGCGTTAACTTAATTGAAAATATAAAAATAAAAATAAAATAAAAAAGTTAAAACGAAAATTGCGATTGCGCTTTTGTGGTGAGAAACTTTAAATGTTCCATTACAAGACTAAGAACAAAAACTTGTATTACCATCAAATTGGCAGAGCGGGCAGCGCGCAGTGGCAATGCTAATTTTCAGTTCGAAAAAGTTATTGAACATATCATTTACGGCGCCATAAATCAACGCATAATTCATGTTGCGCATACGCTTTCAAATGTCTAGACCATGGAGACCATACGCAATTTCCATGTCTGGGTCGCAGATATGCTTGACTTGAGATTCTGAACGATAGATCTTTATATCAGCCGAATGCTGGACTGTCATGCATCAAGTGGACGGCGTGGCCAATTGCGCGTGTGTGTGTGCGAAAAAATCTAATCGTGTGCTACAAATCGTGTGATGGTCCCGATAATATGTTCTGACTTCGTTGCAGCTGTCTTATGGTTATGCGCTTAGTTAGAACAACGAAAAACTGAGAATCATATGTACAATAAAAACAGGAAATTGTACGGAAAAATACGAGATAAAAATGACAAGAATAAATGCTAGGCCATATTTATGCAATATTTAAAATGACATTTTTCTCTCTGCAGTTTATTGTGCTTGTTGAAAGTACTACGAGAAAGAATAGGCCAGGTCAATAAGACAATTAATTTTTGAATTTGTCGTATTGAAACTTTGCTGTCATCAATTGCGTTTATGTCTGGAGGTCATTGAAAGAACGCAAACCCAAACCAAATAGTCTTCGCTCAATGAATAATATGGATTCTCAATGGTAAAGATATGCTCTACTGAATTTCGTTGATGCCATACATACACCAGTAATTGCAATTGAAAAACAAAATAATAATAAAAAATGCACAAAAGTGCAGAAGATTGTTGGCATGTCATATGGATAATTGATTTCGATTTTGAATTATCAATTTAGCAAGGGAAGTCGTATAAGAAGGAGTATTTATTGTTTTTCATCCAGGTTTTTGGCCAGTTTTTGGTGTAAAGAAGGTTGGCGTAGGACTGTGTGGCCTAGACATAGTAGACAAATGCAAGATAATGCATATGTGGGTATTTGTCTTAGCTAAATTTCATAAATCGGCCCACAAACTGCTTCCATATTATAATATTGAAGTCTCATTATATTCGACTAAAGAGAAGACTCGCTCAACTCATATTAGATAAAAATTTGCTCTTAAGCATTAACAGCGCTTGACGCTTAACAGCAAAGCATCCCACCGAAACACCAAAGAAAGCAGCGGAAAGCAAGTAATGCCGAACGTGCCTAACAACTGTTACCGGCTAAGAGCATAATGCCGGCTCAGAGCGACGACGCATGCGTCTTAAGCGTTGCTATTCCCGATAACATTGCTTGCGTCGCTGGCGCTGTCGACGTCGCTGCATCGTAGCTCTAACAAACACTTGTCTATGGGAAAATAGCATACGAACTGTGTGACTGCGACTTCGGACGAAGTCTAGCAAGCAACAAGCTAAGCTAAACGACGAAGATGTTGCTGGCGTGTGGTTTTTACATTCGGTTACACGACGGCGACCTTGATGGACGCGAAAGCGGAAAATGCGCACTTCTGAAAAAGTGAACCAAAAAAGCGTTAAACTTGGAAATAGTTTACTTAAAAAATTGGTGAATAAATAAATAAATAAAATAAAGAATAAATAAAGTAAAATAAGAAATAAAAAAATAAAATAAAACAACTAACACTAAAAAGTACAAATTATTAAAAAGTAATATTGCTTGTTCAAAAGAAATAAATTGTTAGATTGGAAACCCACTCTAAGAAAGTACAAGTACTCAAATCTGAAAAAAGTGTTACTAATTTTTTTGACTTTCGCCGGAAGAAAAGTGTACTTGCCAACAGATGCAATAAATAAAACAATTTCTAACTGAAACTTTTTTGAACATAAGCAGCGCTAACATATTTCAGTATCAATTCAAATAGAGCAACAAAAAAAAAATCATTTGTGATAAAAAGATTATTAAAAATAAATGAGATTTAGACAGAGAAGTCACTTCCGTCAAGTTGCGTGTTTGCACGCGTTTCGCGTTCGTGTGCTAAGTCTTTAATTTGTGCATGTGAGTGCGTGTGTGTGTGCCTATCTATGTGCTACACAAAGAAATAATAAACCAACCAACCAACCAACCAGCCAACTAACTAACTAACAAAAATATAAACAAACAAAGGTACGAGTGATGCCACTAGTGAAAGCAACAACACCAACGAAAATAGCGAGATAAATTCATAAAATAAGCACAGTATTAATTATGCGAATTTTGCGATTTTAATGTGCTCCTATATATCGAATAAACAAACAAAAAAAAATAATAATAATAAATAATAGAAATATGGAAAAGTGATGCGTGCATTAAAACAACAACAACAACAATAAACACTGTGAAATAAGAACAAAAATAACATATATAAAACTTTTGTGTTTAACTAGATCACAGTTGGTATCATTGATTGATTTAAAAAAATCTCTAATTGCATTATTGCGAAACAAAATAGAATGAGTTTTACTCGATAGTCCCATATACTATATCTGCTGGTTAACTCTGCAAAATTTTTAATGCTATAAAAATTAAATTCGCTTCCCGCCGCCCACGCCAAGAAATGCATCATTAACCTTCAGCTACTTTGACCGCTCACGTAAGTAATATTTTATGTTGAATTAAAAAAAATTAACTAAATAAAATTTTGTTGCTGCAGACGCTTTTATTAATTATTTTACTTGCTTACCTTACTGACTTACCTTCCTTACCAACAGTGTTTTCACAAACGTAAAAATATTGTTTTAGTGCATTTTTATGTCAACTTTTGTGTTTTCTTCTAACAACAACAACGTTGTCTCATTTTAATGACCAACAATTTCATTTGTAAACTTATTTTACTACACATACTAAATGTTATAATTAATTAGTTGTTGTTGTTAGTTTGGGCGTGTGTTAGTTGAAGGTGTCATTGACCACAGAAAGAACGTTAACTTTCATAGAGTTACAACTCAGCGCATAGAATTCAATGACCGCTGCTATATTTTTAGCTTGTTGCAAGTGTTTCCTTAACCCAAATTTTTAAGCCACATTAGTTTATAAACTCGCTCGTATAAGCTAGAAAAACAAAGCAGCACCAAATGTAGCAGTCCAACTTAGCTTGCGACACTCAAAGTGACACTTGCTTCTCATGGTTTAATTTGTGGCTTGCAACACACTGCCAAACGAGAAGGCTTATGAAATACATTTTATGGAAGCAACCAAAAAAGCAAAAGAAAAAAAAAAAGAACAGCGCAAAACCTCAGACAAAATGAAACGAAGTAAAAGATTTACGAAAACTCAGCGGAACCCACGAGTGTAAAGAAAATTAGTGGCAAGAGGCACCTTTTGGCCTAATTTAAAGCTTGTTTGCAGCGGCAACAAAGTTGCACTTGAGCTTGATTCACTTAAGTTCATTTTTTAATTTACAAAAAGAACAAATACATAAATAAAATGTAAGAAAAGTGGAAAACTTTCAGTGAAATTAAATTTAAATTTAAATTTAGCCATTGGCGAAAGCACTTACTCAGTTGCAACAAAGTACGCCACCATCAATTAAAAACAATTTAAATAAAAAAATGTTTTTTCACCTCAAAAACAAAAATTTTGCATAAAAGTAATGCAACGGTTTTAGCTGTTTTGTATTTTTTGTATTTTTTATTTGTATTTTAAGGCTTGCTCAAGTTAAGTTAATCAGACCATTAAGTTTAGGTCAGCTTTGAAGAAAATTCGGAGAATTTACTTTTCTTATTTTTTTTTAATTTCAGTTTTTTATTTTTATTTCAATGCGTGGTTTAAATTCATATTTATCTATACTATGATTTAAATAGTTACTCTATAAAAATTGCCTTTTACCCCTCGAGGTGCTTGGAGTTCAACAACACCATCACGCTGCAGTGGTCAGCGCACTCATAATTACCAATAGAATGCAACACGTATGTGCAGCGTTAAACTTCAGCTGGCCCTTAATTTACGCGTTGTTGTTGTTGTTGTTGTTGTTGCTGTTTTTTTGTTATAATATTAGCAACAATATTCGTTCTATTATGCATTGTTGATTGCTGCTCTGTGCATGCTCACAACTTCGTGTTAATTTAAAATTATGAATAGAATATTGTTATTTTCTTGTTGTTATTGTCGCTTCTCTACACTACACTTCATGCTCAAGTTATAGTGTAAAAACTCTGTCAGGTGTAACGTCGTGGCGCACAATGTATGTGTATGCGTTTGTCTGTTTGTTTGTTGTTTGTCTGTGGAAGCTACATACCAACCAAATCATTGCTTCGCAGTTACTCGTATCTACAGCTTTGTGCAGCTTTAGTAATTTTATGAAATTTATGCGCAGATTTAGAACATGAGCACGCCATCCACAGACTGCCAGCAACAACAACAAGCAACATAACAACAGCATACACAACAACATCAAAAAACAATGAAAATAATTGCAAGCGAATAATTAATAAGCGAATCCAATGATGATTACGGTATGCCAACATATTTGAATTTTATGCAGCATAAGATGAGACGGTTATACCAAAACTTTAATACTCTGTAATATACGCAAACGTAAAAAATTGCGTTTTCTGAAGCCAAGAATCCAGACAAAGTTGTTAAGTTTCTGTGATGCGACGGATAGAGGAAGGTTTATATGAACCAAAAGTTGTAGAGTATTTAATTTCACGCGTTCTTGAATGTGATAATATGCTAATTTCGCCAAAATTTCAATAACAACACAAGCAATGCAAAGTTATATATATAAGTGAGCTAAAAAATTGTCCTTCTTGCTACACAAACAAAAAAAAAAATTAACATGCTAAAATTTAAGACAATCAAATAAAAATAATACTTTTTCTATAAATACATTTTTTGTTAATAAACTGCTCTCAACTATCGAGTTTCCTACGTCCGCTTAAAGTTAATATGCCATTAAGTTAATTTTTTTTTTTGTATGTCTTGTTTTGAAGTATCTGAAACCAACGGGAAAATCTTTAACAATTTACTCACAAAATATCTTGAAAAATACAATGGCCACCTGCCTGAGCATTTGTTTCAACACGAATGCTTTTAGAAGTGCGCATAAGTTCAAGTGGTTCATTAAATGAGACATTTATATGTGAACTTAAAGGCTATTAGCAGTTCTTAAAATTTGTTTATAGTTTTCTTCTCAAGCACTTCCTACACCTAAAAAATTTACAAATATAAAGAGCTAATAATGATTAGATAATTGTAATCGTATTATGATAAATAAAATATTGTAAGAAACCGAAAGAAAATAAAGTATAGTTATTTATGGCTAACACTCTTGAAATTGTGTATATAATAGCTGGGTGCCAGGCCAAAGAAGTTAATGATGGCCTGAAACAATTATCAGCTTTAGCTAGGCATGTCAATTATTGAAAGGAATCAGGAAGCTGACTTTTCGTCTCTGGTCACGTAACAGAAGCTTTCATGACATTTCGCGACAAATTTTTAGTAGGTCATTGTTGGATATTGTTGGCCATTGTTGGACATTGTAGGATATTGCAAGACACTTATCAATCCACAGACTAGATGTAGTCCTTCTTACAGCCATTCCATAATCACACAAAAAAGTATAATATGGTAGACGCACAGACTTCTGTTGCGATAACTTGATGAAGTTGTTGTAGTACGAATGTTAAGGAAATGTTAGTAGTAGGCCAAAATCATAAGTTCATAGTTATTAGGAGCTTGCAGGAATTCTGGTCAGTGACAAAATTTTGAATATCAGTGTAAATTGCTGGCAAACAGCTGTGTAATTGGATGGTTTTGATATTACTCAACACTAAAATTGCAGCTTTCCATTTAGTTAGACTAAGTTATTTAATGTATACTGACGCTAATCATGGATAATTCAAAATTGCACTTTCGACATTTTGCTTTTGATTCAAAGAAATCTACTGCCGAAGCACATCAAACACTTTTAGAAACTTATGGCGATGCTGCCTCGTCATATCATTGCTTTTATACAGTGTAATATTGTTTTAATGAGAGTCCACTTATTTTTACACATATTTTTTGTCATAAACAACGCCGAAAATTATATATGGATCGTTTTACTTTTTTTGGCATATGCAGATTTTATTGAGAAATTTCGCCAAATCACTTTCAAAAGTTTGACTCTACGATTTCATAACTTCATACTTTGCGAATAGTTGTATAATTTTGTCATGCCGTTTAAAACACAGTGAAGGAGATACTAGTGACCGCATAAAACAGTCCTCCATGTTCCCGAACAGCTCGACGAGTTGAGTTGTTTTAGCTCTATGCGTCTGTCTGTCTGTATTAAGCAAAGTAGTCCCGCAATTTTTAAGGTAGTGAGCTCAAATGTTATATGATATTTACTTTTTAATATAAGCCAGAGCCGATAAAACCAAAGATTCACACAAGTTCGTATTAAAAACAACTTTTTTGTGTTGTGTTGTAGGAAACTGAAATTTGAGCACTCCTAGTTTCGGGTCTATATGACGGGGTCTTAAGAATATGTCATCCCATACAAAGTCAGCAGTCTCATTTTATGTACGTTAACGGATTTCTCAGTAATCGAGACACTTTTCAGAACAATGTTATTTCCCACAATTTCGTTGTAGACACTGTTAAAAAGTTGCCGGGTGTTTCCGCACCGGGGCAACCATTTTGAATACATAAGTTTTTGGTTTTTCAAACATACAACTGAAACCTGCACAAGACCCTGTAAATTGGGAGATCATATTATTACTGGATCGTATATTAACGAGTAGTGTGTTTGTGTGTGGAGAGTAACACAACTTTGGCTTAGTGAAGTTTTCTTTTTTGTTTATATAAAAAAGCATTTGCATTTAAATTAGTTGTTTTTTTCCTTCGCTTTTTTTTTGTTTGTGGTTATCGTCGCTCAACGCTTTCTTTCTCATGTTGTAACATAAAAATGTTTTGTGTTTCTCATTTATGATTATATTTTTCATAAGTGGTAAATCAGCACTACTGACAATGGACGCTATGGGTTAAGTTAGACCACTGTCATTTAGTCTTGAATGAAAACAACAGACTTTAAAGATAACCTATAAATCATAGATAAATCGTATATTTCATACTACTCATCTGAGCATCATAATACTAGATATTCAAACGCTTTCATTAGCTTTGGAACTGAAATTGATTTGGCAATTTATTTTTATCGGTCTGCGAGTTTCTTTGAAATTTTCAACAATACGTGGGGCGAACAGAGTTGTTGATAACAACAGTCTTTACACAGTGTAAGAGCAAATTAATGTTGCCATTGTTTGCTTGCACAATGCTCAGGCTGAGCCATGTGCCACTGATAGAAGCAGTGCCATCACTGAGCTGGCGTCATCGATAAAAGTCTTGTTAAATACGTGTAAATTGGCATAAGCGACTGGTAATGATATTGCAGGCAGGCAGACGCTGCGCCAATGCACTCGACAACAACTGCGGCAATAAATAATTCAGTGGCATCGCGTTCGTCCGTTCGTTCGTTCGTTTGGCAGAAAGCATGCAAGAAGCTGCATTGGCAGTTGGCAATGTCGCCATCACAGTCGCCGACAACAATCAACGGCAGCCGACGATGAGGAAGCAAAAGCGCATGATGCGCTTTTCAATCAAGCAACTTTTCGCATCAGGAATCAGATAATTTTTAAATTACATTTATTATACATACAGCGAACTAACATAAAATAAGAGGGACGAAAAAAGTGCTGCAGCGAATTATATCACCAACAAAGTCAAAATGGAATTTGTTACATTTGCGCGTGGAGATAACTGTCGCTCCAACCCAGTGTACGCTGTCCGGTGCTGATGTTGTGCCTGCACCGTATGCTTGTTGCCAACGCCTGTGTGTGTTGCTACTCAGTAATACTAAGCAATCACCGCTTTAGCTAAGCTGCGGTCGGTAGCAACCGAAGTGGACAGCCAGTCAACTGCATATGCATGTGTTGCATATAACAGCGTATAATTAACAGCGTCAAAACAAGCAACTAACGCAACACAGAGGAAGGACAGTCTTTCTCTATTTGTGCTACTCATTTCAGAGCGTAGATAGACTTTGGTAACCGGCCCGCCAATATGCCGTTTTTGATAGATAAGCGTTTGTTGTTGTTTTGCTTGATGCTTAATCAGCGCATAATAACAACAACGCCAACTTGCTTCCAATAAAAACGCTATTAGCGTTAGCAACCAGCATGACTACTGTCAGGGTGTTAGTCGTTGTCCAGTGATTGTTGGCTTTTGATATGCGCCAACACTGGCCTAGTACCAGCCAATCTGTGAATCATGCTGAAATTTTAATTGTATGCCAAACGCTTTTGCAACTAGTTTGTCCACTACAGGTAAATATAAGCTTTGATAGCTCACTCACTAGAAACTTAATAACAGTTTGATAAAGTTCGCAAGCTCGCAAGCTCGGAATCTCGGAAGTTCACGCCTGCCATAATTGTTGGCATACCTTCTGTTACTTCATTTTACGAGCAACATGCTACCGGACATTGGCAAGCGACGTGTCCGTCAAATTGCATGAGGCAACCATTGTTCCGTTTCAGGTAATAGAAAACGAGGACACCTTCACCTTAATAGATCATCACATCTTAAATACAAAATATCGTTTTCTTCTAATAAAAACACGCTTCGCCGTTTACATGGGATGCCCGCAGCGTTAGTTAACACCGTCGTAATCATAGAAGCCCACTGGCTTCCTCAACTCATTTTCTCGTCTCACTTTCTCGCTTTCAAAGAGCCTAATGGCGTTTACAAATTCACTATTCATAATTATACTGTCTGTTTGGCGCACGCTGTGTGTGACATTTGTGATCAATAAAACTTCAACATTTTACAATGTTAACGCTTCATTCAAGAGCAAAGAGTGAACACAATGAATGCAGCACAAAAAGGCAACGGAAATATAAGAAGAAGCAGTCCGCCAAATTATTTCTTGTCGATCTGTCTATAATTGAAAGCACCTGTCAAAATTAACCGCTGTGTAGTGGAGTGGGCAGTACACAAAAAAGATTGAGACAAACAGCTTCTTCAACGAAAATTTTACTTTCAAATGGCGGGCCAACCCGCCTGTGCTGCCAACGCCGTCGTTGGTTGTCGTGGTAGTGGTTGTTATTGTTAATGCGCTTGCTGAAGCTTTTGCTCTTGTTCTGGTTATATTGTTTTGATGAGTTCCACAAAGTTAAACAGTACAGTTAGAAGCCCCAATGTATTGTGTGAAATATTTATGTAAATTTTTATTAACATTTTCCTCGTTCGCTTCAGTGTTGTCGATGTTGACTTGATAAGTTGGTGACCTGCCTTGAGTTGGTGCGGTTTATTGTACATATTAAGCAGCTGTTAAAGTGCAACATACTCGTATTAGCGGTATTTGTTTGGACATATGTTGCAGCGCATAACGGTGCCTTGTAATAAAATTTAGAAAGTCGTGCTCAGATCTCAAGTATATTCAACCACAATGGCCACACAAGTTTGGCATTAATTAGATTGTTTTATGAGCCAACTGCAAGTGTCAACTGCAACTGTTGCGACGAGCCAAATGCAACATGTGTCGCGCTTGACAGTGCCGCAGCAATGGTGGAATTGGCGTAAAATCTTCTATTGCAGGAAGAGTTTGTCTACCTTGGCGATATTTTTAGTGTACTTTAGCAATCAAACCAGTTGTAAAACGTACATTTCAAGCCACGCTAATGATGTCCGACCAACTTGGCTTAACTAAACTGACGCTGACCGTTTGATATACACGCAATGGAACAATTTTTGCTACAATGTTACTTTTAATTACGTCATTTGCTCCTAGTTGCCGTTAGTCGCATCGACTCATGAGCAAAACTAACGGCCAAGCAATGCATGCGCCGCTGTGAGGCTTTGCTGCTCCATTTATGAGACTGTCAACAACAGTTTAATTCATTATTGCAGAATTCCTGTCAGCTCCTTAAGGCAATGTTCAATGCTTCAGCTGCTTAATTTGTTGCGTTGCTTGTTGCATTTTATTGCTGCAAAATTGTTTTCAACCGAACAAAGTCTGCAGAGTCTGAACTTAATTGACGTGCGCAGTAAATGCACATGGCTGGAATTTATCTTTGGCCAACTAGTTTAGTAAGAATTGCTACTGTTTGACTGAAACAATTTCATTCGAATGCATTAAATGAGATTAAAAAAAAATCTCTCATTTCAGCTCTATCGATCGATCATACTCAGTCGTGCAAAAATTTATGACGGTAATGTGTTATAGCAGCCCATATAAAGTTACACTTAAAAGACGATCGGAGCACGCTCGGAGAATCGCAATCAGTGCAAATAGGAAGTACTTAATTGCTGGCGCAACAACCTAACGGCGCAGTAGACCTCATGCATCTACGCCTACGCAATGTTGCCGCCAACATGTTGCACACCGCTGTTGTCGCGTTTTGGTGTCTAATGGTGTTGCTATCGTCGTTGTGCATTGCGACTGCTACTGGCATTACGACGCACAATCGTGCAACAGCTGCAACGCACATCGCGCAAGATGAGCTTATTGGCCCAATATCGTTGTCAGCAAATGCAGCTGCCATTTACGCTGCGTCTGCGGCACCCATAGAATTGAGCAACGCAAAGAACATTGGGGACGATGACCATGAGAATGGCATGGGAGCTGATGATTTGATGCTAGCTAAAAGCGCCAATTTAAGGCTGGAGGATCTGCAACAAGCAAACGGACAGCTCATCAATCTGACCAGACAACATGATGGCGACTTCTTTCGTACATATGGTGAGTAAAAAATGCACGATTGTTGTGGGTGTTAACGCTTCATCGGTTGCCCCAGGGCTTGATTTTTGTATTTGTCAGCGACTACGACTTGCCGACAATTTTATTAGACATTGTTGTTGCTAATTTCTGCATTACTCGCGTGCATCTTTAATTCATTCTTTTTCTTTTCTATTTTCCATTCTGGTCTCCTATGATTTGCCATGAAAAGGCGTTACCACTTGCAATGCAGACACCTGCGTGGGCCTCTCCAGCGGCACAGCCGGTCTTATGCGTTTGGGCAGCAATCGTGGTGGTAAGTGTGTATGTCTTTAGAAATCTGCTTAACGTTATGGCCAAAACTCATGTTTATTTCTTCGCACCATAACCATAAACCTGCCTCAGGACATACCGCTGCCGTTGGTTCCTTGGCTGGAGTTAGCGGTAACGGTCAATTGGAATTGCTAACGCGGCGCTTAAAGTTGCAGCTGCAACATAGCAATGGCAATGGCGAATCTTGTGACTGCCGTTGCTTGCCATATTTGCCCACCTATCGCGAAGACTTGAGCATTTGCGTCGACGATATACACGGTGAGTAGTTACGAGCCAAGAACTCACTAGACAAGCGCAACGCAAAATCACTGCCTATACACGCGTCTATAACTAACGTCCTTTCGTCAGTCTGTCAGTTTGCCTATTTGTCTATTTGTTCATACAATATATATATACATATATTTCTTGTGTTGTTTATGAGCTTGTTTATGTCCCTTGGTAGTTTGCATGCTCATGCACAAATTGACGGCAACTGTAACTCGGCAGCCAAAAGCGATTAGCTCGTCATTTTACAAGGCGACAAGTTTATGGCATATCGCAACTTTACCTTTTCTTAAAAATAGGCACTCAATTAGGCACTAAAGGTGCTGCAGCGGACCGCTTAATTAGTGCTAAAAGCTATTTTCGTATGAACTGCAAACTCGTGGAGGCCAATTATTCGAAGCAATTGACGAAGCGCAATCAGCCTTAGAAATCATTAGGAATATTACATTTTGTACTTAACACACATAAAGTTGCAACGAATTAAATTATTACAACGTATCTAAATATATAATTAAGCGGCAAACACATTTTGTGTCTTACCTTTTTTACTTATTACCAATTGAAAGGTATACTTCTCTAGAAGTGCACTATCAATTTATTATCAAAATCGCGCCCGTGGTTTAGGTTAGAAAAGGTATTAAAAATAACTGCGTTACAACAACAATAACAACACGCAGACGTTGATGTTGTGAGCGCAGTAGAATAGGAGAAAAGAGAGAGTTGTGTGCCTCTATCGGTTATGCTCTATCGGTTGTGTGAAGCTGTGTTATTTAAGTTGTTCCATTTTCATTTCATACACAACGTGGGGTAGATAAATTTTGTATGTTTGTGCTCTCTCTGCTAACATTGTTGTATAGGTGTTGGGTTGCGCCTGAATGACTGAACAAAAACGAGTTGCCCACTAAACTGTGCCAATGAATAGTTCCTTCCTTATTGTTCTTTTTTAATCAGTTGTGTATTTTGTTTTTACAAAAAACATTGTTCACAGGAAAAAAAAAACAAATATTTTTCAACATTGCCGTCGTTTGTGCCGGCCGCGGTTTCCCTTCATCCATAATAATTTGATGAGCAGATGAATTACGAATATTTTTAGTTTATAGCAATAACGGTCTCATTTACATGAACTGTACACTGTTTTCTAATCATTAAAACCGATTCCTATGCATTGTAAATCCCTGACCTAGACCTTTAACAACACTCTAGCAACAGAACTTTCACTTAACGTTCCAATGACCAAATGGCACAGTTTCTTTTCCTTCGCCGAAAACCATCTAAATATGGTTATAATTAACTCATTTTCCCCAAGGCTATTGAAAGAATTTGGACATTGAAATAGAGACGAATAAAAAAGTCGTGAGGCGTATTCAAATTATGCCGTGAAACACTCACTCAGCGTCTAGACAGACAATGCTTTTCCATAGCAGCTACCGTTTGGCGCCGAAGAAGTATATCTTAATGAAACCGTAAAGCACCGAGTACTTTGTGATTGCTATTTTAATAAGCCATAGACGAAACACGAGGGCAACGCATCGTTGAGCAGCTTGCCACAAATCTGGCTGCGCTTTAGAAGCACTTCCTCTGACTTTCTTTTATACAATAACAAATATAATTTAATTTACTTTATAAGGCGGTGCGTTGTCTGCGAGTCAATTAAACGTACAAATCAGCAACTGTCAACAATATGACGGATTAGAGCTCTGCCCATATGCGGCAACGACCGATTGTCTATTAGGTGGACGTATCAAACGCACGCATTCTTCGACGTTTGTTCTTGTTGCACAGAAAAAGGAGTCACGCCGAAGCGGTACATGCAACATTCCACGCGTTACAGTTCAACTCAGCAACTTTGGGTTTTCATAGCTTTTTGCGACAATTCCTGATAGACCTTTTTTATTGTTATTATTATGGCATATCTATGCTAACGTGTTGTTTGCAAGCACAACAAAGTTTTTCTTTGGGTTATTCGGAATTTTGTTTGCACTTTTAATTAAGCCTCTGGACACTGCCTAGACGCGTTGCATATGCCGCGCTTGCGCCTTACTCGTATGACCAAACAACCGATTGCATTGCCAAGTTTTGGACTTTGCTGTTGCAACAAAAGCCAGCCAAACTGTGCAAGTGTAAAAAATTTAATTAAAATAGCAGAGCGGCGAAAATATAGCACTGCTGCAAAAATTTTATAATAATAGAGCCAGAGTTGGCAACACTTGTTAAAATTGATTGTTAAGGTGTACTAAATGCAAGTTAACTATTATGAAACCTGGCTGCCTCGCTTTGATTTCAAAGAATTTCAACAGTCAACATGATAAGCACGTCACTCAAATGTGCTGAGTAATTGTTGCATCTGCATGTGAATATACTCAAAGACGATGCATGCTGCATGCTGTCATAGATATGAGTTGACGCCTGTCAAGCAACCAACCGACAATCTTTTTATGAAAGACACGGAAGACGTCAATTGTTTTTGACTAATTAAAATAGATTGCAGCATCGCTATGCAAAAATACGGAGCTACAAACTAAAGTTGCCAGGAGTTGTCAAAATAGAAAACTTTTGCATTTCTTGTGTTGCACATATTTTCTTTTTCAACGACACAAACAACAAGCGAGATTTTCACATAGTTTGGTTATTTTTTCATTCATAGCGCGGCTACATATTTTAATGTAAAGGCAACACAGCGTTTCTCAGAGAAACCCTCACAAAGCCAGCAAAAATGCGGTAATAATACAAAGGCAAGCCATTTCAGGTAGCTGCAAATTTTTACACGTGTCTCACTGCCTGCAGAACAATAAATGAAAACGACAACAAATTAAAACTGAAAGTGAAGTTTACTGTGTACTTATTGCTTTGTTATAGTGGCGAAGCGGAGGATATGCAAAAAGACGAACAAAGAGCATGGAACATTTTATTATTGAACGATTTAGTAGCAAAGCATATGAAATGATATACGAGTAAAGCAAGCAACAGCCAGCGCACTTTCACTCAATGACAAACAAACAAACAAAACGCGTACGCCACAGCTTGGCAGCTGCCAAGCACAAATGAACAGTGAGATGCAAAAGCGTACAGTTCAGTTGTTGCTTATCTAAGTAAACAAGTACTTGAAAGGGCAGTGTCAAAATATTTTTGTTATTGCAACTCTTTTCAAATAATAATAATAGCATATAGCGAACTGCTCAAATATGTAGATATGCCAATTTAAGCGCGCTTCTTATTGTTGTTGCAGAATGCGCGCTGTCGCCATTTGTCAGCGGTTCATCATCGCAAAAAATACCACTGGTGGTTTTGCCGCTGCGTGGCCAAATCATACATCCGAGCAGAGAAATCAGTTTTCCTGGTAAGTAACTTGTTTCGCGCGCAAGTCTACACGTCCATACCATATTTAGCAAAGCCGCAATGCAAGCTGAAGCAATGCAATTTCATTCATTGGGTTTTCATAAAATTTTACAGCCTAACATTTCACTTTGTATCGCATTGTTTTTATTGCAGATATACGCACGCCCGTTTGCGCTGTGACTGGCGCACAATATTTGACCTCGAACGGTTGGTCCGAACTGCGCAATCCAATTGACTCCGATTATCCGTTTCGCATGTTTCGCGACGAGGGACGCACATTTTTGCAGGTGATTTTAATTTTAACGGAGCACCAAAATATAAATAAATTAATGCTTGTTTCAAATAAAAATAATCGACTGCTAAATGCTTTGCACACTTTACCGCTGGTGCAGTGGTTGCACGCACTCTTTGTCACTTTCCTCGCTCTGCGCAACAAAATATAGTAAGCTTGCTTTGCTGCATGCGGCGACGCTCTGATAATTTTGTTGTACATCGCATTTAAAAATTTGCGAAAAAATGTCGCGTGACACACATTTTGTGGCTTGAATTAGCATTGTTGTGCATATACACACAACTTGTAGACAATGTGTATGAAAGCTAATTAGAAATGAACTAACCGAAGTTTAAACTTGCAGTGGCTGGGCGAATCGGGTTTGCGTCAGCGAATGCAGGGACGTTTGATCGTGGTGCACTTGGTCTGCCGAGACATGACGGCTACATTGAACGTAACCGTGCAAGGTAAGTATTTTGAGCACGATAATTATGCATTTGTTCGTTGCGAGCCTACACAAAAATCTGTCTTCAAACATTTCTAGAGCACATAATGCCGCCGAAGAATGTCTTCTCGCCGTGTGTGGCGTTTCGCGTTAATGGTAGTCCGGTGAAGAACAAGCCCAGTAAGTGTTGCCAACATCATTTATTATTGCCACAGTAGCGTTGTTCTCTAGTTTTTGTACACGCTTATTATGCTCTTTGCTTTTCGCAGATGTGCCTTACACCACATTTCAGTCAGAGACCACAACGCCACTGTCCTCCGTCTCGGACGGCATGACGACCAAGGAGTATGTCGTGATTGGTGCTTGCAGCTTGCTGCTGGGTCTCATTTACGTGTCTTCTGTGTTTCTCTATCTGCATGTGAAGAAGCGCAAGAATCGCGATCAGAGTCATTTGCGCAATTCGCTCGATGATCTGGCCAACGAAATTAATTATCCGAAGAACGATCAGGTGACATTCGGTGCGCCGTTCAATCGTGCTGGCAGCATCTACTCGGCCGCGAGCATGGGCGGCAACTCCAACGAACCGCGTCCGCGCACCAGTATTGGCAGCCTGAAGGAGGAGATGGGCATCGTCAAGAACAACCCATTGCTGCAACATTTTCCACAGTTGGGTGAACACAATTCTGGCTTTGCCAGCGACATTTCCAACTCGAACTCGGAATGCGAGATGGATGGTGGCTTTCATGATAAATTAAAGCAGGTGCGTAGCTAGAGCTAACCAACGTGAAATAGTTTGACAGATTGTAATGCATGCAAACACGTACTCACACTCACACTCACACTCACATTTCAATACATTGGCATATAGTTGCAAACATCAGCACTGGTGCATCCACATCTGGGCATGAATGCGAATACCAATGGCAACGGTTCGCCAAAAGGTGGTCAAACAAACGTAAATGGCAATGCGAATGCCAATGGCAACGACCATGAACGTCGAGAGCCGGAAGATGTGTCAGCACAGGAGAATGAATGCCTGCCAGCCGAGAATGTGGCGATTATCGAGGACATGATGAGCGAAGAGAAACTGGAAAGTCTGCGCGCAATGGTCAACGGTACGGTGCGCAAGAAACTCTACTTCAATCCAGCCTACTTTGAGCCACATTTGCTTGTGGTAAGTGAGCAAACTTTGCTTTGGCAAATAATCAAGTCTGTAAGTTCATTGTATTTTATCGCTTGTACTGCCTCTACAGGAGCCACCGCAAGCAGCACTGGAATTTCTACAGAAGATACGTGAAGTAATTGCAATTGCCAAATACAAAATGGCAACGAAACGTTATCAACCGTCGCTCATTGTGATACCCGAGGAGGCGCCTCTCGATTCGTCCAACGCGCCCTCGAAATACAGCGCACAACTGCAGCAGCTGGCCGAGTGTGCCGCTTGTGTGAATAAACGCTGCAGTGGTCATGTGAGGAATTGCGGCGATAAGCGTAACAGCATTGAGAAGTGGTTGCAGAGTGTGCCAAGCACAGAGCCACAGTACAAATCAAAACCTAATGGAGGTTCAGGTGACGCTGCTAGCTCTGACAATCGCGAACAGGCCCCTACGAAGAACACGACAACTTCAACAAATAAGTCGGCCAAACATGCCAGCCCCAAGTCCATTATCAATAGTCCACTACGCAAGGATATCTCAGCACCAAAAGAACGGCCACCGCCACCACCTGTGGTAAAACTTTCAAACACACACCCCGAACGCACACCAACTGAAAGCTTCAAAGAGCTAACATCTGTAGACTCAAAAAAGCAAAACATTTCGACTGAGAACAACAAAGCAGTGGGTGGCACTGATTACCAACACTATTGCACAAAAATAAGTACTGGCTACACTGGGGTCAGCATTCCCGTAAAACGCAACTACGAAAGCTTCTCCGCGCATTCCGTAGCCGCAAAAATGTACGGGTTTGCGGAAACAAGCAGTGAAATCTACAACAATCCCAAGTTTGTTTTGAATGACTCACCAACTGGCTCTCAACGAAGTCACAGTTCCTCGCATCGTTCCAAGACGACCAGAAAACGTCTGGATGTGCTTGACCACTATGCGGCAGCCTCAACGCCCACCTCACTCAACTCTGGCGATCGCCAGCACTACAATATGCTGCGTAACATGCGGCAAGGCCCGGACATGATCTATGATTCATTGACGCGCGAGTTCAACTCGCGTCCATTAAGCAACGGTAGCTTTCACCTGGACATACCAACACCAGATTACGACAGCACCATGGAAAAGAAAATCAAGGACATCTACAGTGGCGGTACACAGAGTAGTGTACCTTCCGTGCCCACACCAGACTACAGCTCGCTCAGCCGCAAGTCGCTCAAACAATTACAACCAGACTCACCAATTTACAGACGAAAATCACCACAATATTTAATCGTGGACTATGAGACCGACAGCTTGGAGCGCTTAGAGGCAACCAAGCGCAAGAGTTCGCATTCGTCGTCCTCGCCTTCATCGGATGTCAGTTCGCAGCTCAGTCCGAGTCTGAGCACAGCGTTGCCACTCGAAGAGGAACTCGAAATCAGTCACACTGTGTACGATCGCATTGATGGATTTCGAAAAGAAGGCGATGCCAAGAAGAAGGTTGTCAATAAGTCCATTAGTGCTGGCGACAAGCAAAAGGAGATTGCTGCGCGCATCAAGTATGATACGCCCTTTCTCGGCAGCATGACTATCGAAGTAGAGCACGAACCGCCGTCAGATCTGGAGCGCACAGACAGCGATCAATTCGAGCCTGATACTTTAGATCGGAAGCCGAAAAAGCAGAGCTTCTGCGACGTCAATGCGTGGTCTCAACAGAATCGCCAACCGACAACAACAACAACAACGCCGACATTGAATTCAACAACAAGTAGTCATTACGATGTCACAGACTTTAGCCAGATAAACTCGTTGCCAGACTTGAGTCGGCAAGTGAGTCCGTCCCCGGCATATGGCTCTCAAAATAACTCGTTTGTATTACGGCCTAGTAACTCCTTCCGCAACCACAGTGGCAAAAGCCCAACCTATGAGAGCAGATTCAAACTTGTCACACGCAACACGCTCGAAGACGAGTCTGAAGCGCGCACAAATTTCAATCACCTGCGCGAAATCTATCAATCGCCCCTCTCACGTCAAAACAGTCAATCAAGCTGCAAATGTGGCGGGCAAGTCAGGGACTTAGGTCAAGAGGAACCAAAGAGGAACGGACATGGCCGCCTATTGACATTAGAGGCAAAGCATACTCGACGGCAACGTATGCTTGGACACTCGGAAACCCAGTCGATCATTGAAATAACGAAAGCGAACTCCAATAAGACAACCATAAAAATTTTAACACCGAAAGCGACGCGTTCAGCCGCGCCTATTAATCAAAATGCCGAATTGGCTATTTCAGAGCCTCCCGTGTACAGTAGTCGACGCTACTCGCCTTCGACTGCAAACAAAACTCGATCGCAGATTAAATTGAATGCGAGTGTACCAAAAAACTCTACAGGTTGGTGCAGTAATAACGCGGAGAAATCCAGTCAGAATTCGACACCGGTTGCACCGAAGAAACGCTCGCCGCCACCGCCGCCACCACACTTGCCAGCCAATCCGGCTTCGGTGGCGCCTTCCATAACGCTCAAGAGCCAAAAAAGCAACGACTCAAGCAACCAACCAACAAGTCCACATAAACACCGCCTACAACACTACCATAACCAGCGCCATTTTCTGCACCACAATTCGAGCACCAACAATGTCCAGGAGGATGAGACAATGAGCACGCATAGCGAGTCAACGGAGATCACTGGCGTCTCCGATACAGTCGCAAACTCCGAATTCGAGAATTCTTATAATAACACGTTATCAAGCGTTGCTAATAAAGGCGCTGAACACACCAAAAAACAAGACAGCAACAACAAATTGCAATGTCATGCGAAACAATTAGGCTCACCGACAGCATTGAAGAAGATAACTGATGCGAATGACTACGGTGCCATGTTCAACACAAAAATTAATGGCTTGCGCAATGACTACAGCCTGACCAAGTATCTCAATCGGCGAAAATCGCTAGAGTTGCGCGAGGAAGAACTGCCAAGCAGCTGCAATGAGTCCGAAGCACAATTTGAGACAAACAACAATTCAAAAAATGTTGAAACGGATCCAAATAAGATGGATGTGGTATCGATTAGTTCACGTTCAAATCGCAGCAGCAGCCGCCTGTCTGATCGTACCAAGGAAATGTATCGCATTGCCGGCGTGCCCGTGGGCATAGCTTACCCGCAACGCAGCTCGACAAACAGCGCTGGCACCACAAATAGCACAGCTCCGAATAGCGTACAGACAGTATATCGGTGCGAAATTGAGCCAGTACAACTAACTGCTGGTATGCAAATCGCTATGGGTTTAAAGGATCGCGCCAAAAAAGCGAAGGATCTCAAAAACGCTTGGCGCAAGTTCGTCAGTCTAGCAGCTTCGAAATTCAGTCCTAGCCAAAGTCCCGCGCCACCATATGAAAGCAAGAAATCATCCAGTCTTCTAGAGGTGCTAGATCGCGACGAGGGCATCTCCTCTCTGATTGACGACCAACCGCACGTCTCGACACCGAAGAGCAGCTACTCAGCGCCGGCCGTTCACAATTACTACGAACAACGATTCGGGCAGCGGCCTGCTGAAATGGATAGCGGCTATATGAGTGCTGACTCATCGGACGTCTATAAGCGCAGCTTTTACGATCGCTACAATTTCAAAATGATGACGAGTCGAGATCATATTATACGCGTAGACACAATAGAAGATAATTCCGATAACGGCAGTACAAGCACCGATCGTCGCAACGGCGAAAAGTCTGCTGATCGTCGTGGCAGCTTAGTGAATGAGAGTCATTTTGAGAATCTGGAGCATATGGCCTCACCACCAGCAAGAACCTTAGGCAACACATCTGAAGGTGATCAAAGCGATGCTGACTCCGATAAAACTTTGACCGGAACGAATGCTCAAAGTGAGCGTAGTCGCAGCGGCACCATAACTTCGTATTCCTCGGAGGATGAACACGGTCAGAGCACATGTTATGGGTCATCCGAGACGGACGGAGAACCTAATGCCGAGGACATGTGGGAATCGGGTGCCGAGAGCATCGAGACGCATTCTGTGCTGTACAAAATGGTACGGAAGAGTTAGACCTATTAATATTATTAGCTATTATTTATGTTTTACTCGTGGTTTATTATAGTTTAGTGAATTTCGCCTAGAACACTGCTCTAGTGCAATATGGGAGTGCAATAAAATGCTTACTAGTTATAGTTGCCTAAAGTCGATTATTGGTGCAATAGTTCTAGAACTCACAGCCAAAAACCTTGGTGCAATTTATTGTAGGCTACTTTATGCAAATTTTAGCCGATTTTGTTAGTTAAGTTTAGCTTATTAATTATAGACGCGAAATGTGATAAATTTCCGTTGTCTCTGGCCGGAATTGTGCAATCTATTTATAAAAAGCAATTATAGATTTTAGATAGATACTTAGAAAATATATATTTTTTAAGCATATACCCAATTAGAACAGCTATAAGTAAATAGTGCATTACTTGTGGCAGGATAGCCCTAAGGTTTCTGAATTTTTGTGTAGGTAGTAAATAATCTTAGTAAGATCTATATAAGATCTATATAAGCATATCAAATAGTTCGCTCTCAATACAAATAAAAATTTTGCGAATTGCATAAAAGCAGTCCACGTTTTCAACCACTTCAAAAACCACAAATTAGAATTCCATCAAAAAAGTCTCGGTAACATCTGAACACCTTTTCAGTATGGCCTTGGGCACCATTTTTTTATGGTCTCAGTGGTCTGAATTCTGACTTTGATTTGTGGGGGAACACTACCTACCACACTCAAGCAGCATATTTAACTCTTTCCGAAACTAAAATTGCCACTCCAAATTGAGAGTATGTAGCCCATTGATGCCATAACATTAGTTGAACGCATATGAAACAGCTACTGCAAACAAACTGGCTGGCAGATATCATTCCAACTTGTCATTTCCTATAATGAAAATTCCCAATGGAGATAAACCGAAATATGAAGATGCGTTGCTTTAGTTATTCGAAGTACATATGTGCGTGTATATATGTGGTAAAAATCATACTCAACCGAGGGATTTTCAACAATACTCTTTTAGGTCTCATTACAATGAAATATGCGTTGAATTTGCTTTAAGAAAGTGTAAAATTGCAAATGTGACGCCCATTTAGGTCATTGGTTTCTGCTATAAATAGCACATGCGCAATATTGAGACACAAACCAATGCACTTCATCATGCGATCCATATTGTTGAAAAACATTCCAAGAAAGGTCTATTATTTTCTAAGTGATTTAGCCTGAAATTTAGAATGTAGCAAAACATCGATATTATAAATGTTTCCACGTATTGTTCAAGATATTAACGAGGATTTTATTCCTACATTTTGCAAGAACAATTCATAATAGAGTATATTTCGAGGGTCCGTTGTTCAAAGATTCCGTGCCGCCATTAAGCGGGAGTCGTTGCTATAGAACATGAATAAACTTTAAGCAAAGTAAAGCCGTACATTATATTCTATTATGTTTTTGGCGTATTACTGTAATTTCAGATAAAATGAATTTTAACATGCGTCAACAGTCTCTAAAACTTCGATAACAGTAATAGCTCTTTAAGCTCTCTTTGACAATAACAGTGCTGAGTAAAGCTCTTGTGCGTTAAATTCCGCGCGATTTGAGTTTGTAAGCTCTCTCACTCGCTCTTTTTCTACTCCTCGTATACCAGAGCAGCCAGTAACGCAGATATAAAAGACCACTCAGCCCTGTTATTAAATCGGTTCGCTTCTGGTGCTTATCAGATATAGGACTGTAGTACTAGCTGCGAACAAATACAATATATGGAACATATGCAAATACGAAAGAATGCTTATTTATTTGAATTGTATTGAAAATGCATAGCCAATAAAGCTCCTTGTATTATTTTTAACTTCAGACAGAGAGACAGACACACACACTTTTTTATCTTTTAAAACTTGGTACGAGGCAAAAGGAAGAAATCAATTTTGCCACAACATAAAAAGGCAACATGTGCAAAATGAAAAAGAGTAGAAAAGAAATTAAGAAAATAAAATCAATATTTCACTTTTACTCAGTTCAAACTTTTGGGTTACAGAATTATGCCCCAACAAGTGCGTATCATTCCTTTTAACAAGGGCAGGCATGAGCCGAAACCCAAAGTTGATGTTCAATGGCTTTCTATTAGAAATACATAAATATAAATTCGCAAAAATTGTGCTTATATTTAAAATGTTGGCAATAGTTCCTTTTGTGCGGCACTTGATGGCATCGTCCTTGGCCAAGTTGTGTCCAATTGTAAATGCAAACGCAGTCAAAAACTCCGTACAAGCACAATGCATAGCGCTGGCGCCATACTTAAAATTCAATTTGATGTTTGCGTAGAGTTTGTGTTCATGCAAAAACATGACTTCGAAGAGAACTCGTTGACATGTCCTTGACATCATGAATAGGAAGAACCGACGCGTAGAATTTTTTGGCAAGTTCTCAGAAGTTCTTCTGTACGCATTGTTGTGAAACTTTGAGATTGGCATTTGTCACAAACATTGAGCTGATTTGTTGTGTGCACTGAGAGAACGTAAAAATTAGTAATAGCGAAAGAAAGAAAGAATGTCAACTTTAAAGAGAGCAATTCAAAAACCTTAGAAGTTTGAACTTTGTTTAGTATTTTGAACACGAAGAGATAAAAAAAATTAAGTTATGGTAATAAGAGTTTAACGCAACGTTCGTTATATGTGCACGCACGTGTGCACAAAAAGGACATCAAATCAGCAGAAAATTGTTTCTCATTTATTTGGTTCTGGTTGAGGGGAGTTAAGTCATTGTGTGAGTTGGGTTTGCTTCAAATCAAGTGATGCTTTAAACGTTTTTTTTTGTAGGACTTTTTTATT
Organism: Cacoxenus indagator; assembly: GCA_035041755.1. Classification (NCBI taxonomy): domain Eukaryota; kingdom Metazoa; phylum Arthropoda; class Insecta; order Diptera; family Drosophilidae; genus Cacoxenus; species Cacoxenus indagator. Next base: position 2,261,884 of record JAWNKX010000240.1, read on the forward strand.
TTTTTAGATTAAATAACACAACATTTTTGCAACTTGATTAAAACATATTATGATTTTAGGGGATTAACTATATGGTATATATACACTAGTAAGCTCATTAGAGTGAATTCTCTTCTGCCGCCAATCGTGGGAGCCGCGGCCACGCTGTTTGGATGAGATTGCAGCCTCTGATGATATCGGAACTCCTACAGTTGGCATTCCCAGGTCTTTGAGCAGGTTGGTTTGCCCTGGTTTTAACAGCCTAAATAGTGATGCGTTAAAAAGTCTATATTCTAAATGAAAAATGAATGCATGAAATTTTGTTTACTTTCTTGTCATTTTTTGTTTCTTGCTTTCGTAATTGTGTCATGCGAAATTCAAATATTGTTTGATCACACGTTGATCGCCTGTTAATATTGCATACACATAGGCGAGACATTAAATAAAAATTACTCATTCACTCATTTCTGATAAAAAATGTAGTCTAAAACAAAGGGCATCAGGGCTTCGAGCTATGATTTATGTTTTTGTAGTTTTAATGTGGATTTAATAATTGTTTATCAATTTAAATTTACCAATATTCGTATGTTCAATAATGAAATGAAATGAAAAAATTAAATTAACTTTGGCAAAGTCAAAGTTGCGATACTTTTCATTCATCATCCTATGATCTAGAGATTGGACACAAAACGATAATACAATTATGATTTGACTTATGGAATGGTCGCTGAACATACTTCACTTTAACACTCAGACATGAATTTTCACGGTAAACTTAAGTAAACTTAAGATTTTTGAAGTCCAAAAACTGACGGTCTACTTTACAGACGCACTTGGCTTAATAGACGCCTCTCGTCAAGTCCTCAACAATTCTATATAATGATCTGTCTATTTCTCTATCTATCCACGTATCTACCTTTCACTACATCTACCCCTCTCTATCGACAGTCTGTCTAGCTGTTCATATATCATTATTTACAGTTGTTTGCGTTATTTGAAGCCACTGCAAGCAAATCGAACTGTCTTTCTTTCCTACAACGCACATGCGCAATCCACTATATAAACCATGTTACTGCCGCTTGCGATCATGATTCACATAACGTTGCCTCTTACCGTCATTATCACAGCTGCTTTCCAGCTTACAGTGAGAGCATCATTCATTGAAAACCGCACAATCGAGTCGAGTATGAGTACGAGCGTTGGCGTTGTTTTTGACGTTGGCGTAAGAAGTTAATAAAGCGCGCTCATCACCTCAGCGCAGTTCTGTTGCTGTTGCAATTCAGTAAAGATGACGGACTGACTATAAAAGTGCAAAACATCAAAAATTGTAATAAAACTAAATTTGAATTGTGCAAGGAAAATAGTTTCTATCTTAGCTTTAATATTTCTCATATCTTTGAAAACAAAAAATTGAAACTTGTTGTGAAAACTTACTTAAGCCAAGACTTAAAGGTACAGTTTCAATCTAATTGTACAAAAGCAACGTCAAAAATGTAATAATTTTAAAGGGGTTGATTCTGGTGCATTTCGGCCTTTCGTGTAAATGATTTCTTGTGAAAGAGAGTGAAAGCAGTGCTGATATTCAATAGGCAGCCCAACATTCCAAAGCCATCGACAGCAAAATTTCTGGGGATTATTAGATTTGGCACTGGTCATATGCAGTCTACTCTGTACCTAGTTTTTGAAATTCTGAGAATACAATACCTAAACAATGCTGCAGGCATAGGCAAGTTTTATAAGCTACTAGACGTAAGTTAGGGCATAGTATTTTTAGACACTCTAAATTCCCTTTAATTTGCCTAATGCACCAGGTCTTTGCAATACTACTTAAAATGTCGGGATAATGAGTTGCATAAACCAGAATTTAAGCTAAAATTTTAGGTGGTGAGTATCATAAAATTTACTTTATTATTTAATGCAATTTTATATGCTTTCTATATTCGGTTTAGTTCTTATCTCGACTTTTGTATGGCTTTAATAGACTAAAAAATTACATAGTCACTTAAGAACATGGTCGCAAGTCTGATGAATATAGCTTTCTTTGGAAAGACTAAGATTGAAAAAGTAAAAAAAAAATTGCGATAGATATTAGGATAGAATTTAGGACTTTCGAAGAAGGACTTTCGTCTCCAATTTGTTAGAATAGGTGTCGCACTAAATAGGTCATGTAAATGTTTGTCTAGCTGGCACATGATATAACAAGAAAAACACGTTAAAGATAAATTTGTAACAGTCTTCATTCAATATTCACTGTTTTCCATCCTTTGAATATCCGAGCTTTTTGTTGGTTAATATAATGGAACGGTTTTTATTAATAAGGTAGGTGATTAGCCTGATGGGAACTAATGACAATGGGACCCTTTTTTAATATAAGGAAACAAAAGTAATGTGTGAAATATGCCTCGGGATATCTGTGGTATATATGGGAAATGGGATCAGAGTTAGCTCACTTAAGAACTGTGGTAGTAGCTTGTTATTAATATATCATTTTATATATTATATTACGTTAATCAGTCAGTCAACTCTTATATTTGAGGTAATCAAAAACATGTATTTGTTAGGTCTACGATGTATCCTACATTGTTATACGAACTACATCAGAAAGGTATAATACCATTCACAGTGAAGGGTATAAAAAAAAATGCATCAACTGAAACTGTATCAATTCACTACGAAAAACACCCACTTAAGCAAGGAAGAAAGCCAGTTAAATAAATGGATCAAATAAAACTCTGTCACACGCAGAGTTGAATCAACGATTTGCGAGAGCGCAGCAGACGCGAACAAACTTCCCGAAGAGCAAACGAGTAAGCGCGCAACGCTGATCGCGCGATCTCTCGCTTTGGCAGATCAGCGTTTCAGTTTGTATTCGGGTTTGTTGCACTGCGGTTCAGAAACGGAAAAGTGATATAACGCGGAATCGAGACAAGCGACAATTGAACGCTTTTGGCGATTTAAAACAACAAATTGAGTACATAAAGAAGAAAAGAACAGAAGCTACGCCTAAGCGTTTGGGACCATTGGTTCGGTCCATTGAAGCTGTCATAAAACTCAATTTGATAAAGACGCAAGAGTTAGTATAATACATCAATTATCATTAGTCATTAACGAATATGCAGTGTTTATCTGACTTTGAAACATGATTCATTTGCACAGTTGAAAAAAGTGCAGCTAATTTTATTTGTTTTTTTTTTAAGGAAATGAAAAACACGTTTTCGATTTGAAGAACGTCAGCGTCAAGTTGAAATTTGCAGAATGCGATAATTAATCAAAAATCGAATACAACAAAAATAACTTCTTAGCAGATTTGAACTTCGTTACTACTAACTAAATAATAATTAGTAAATATAAGTGGTTGCAAGTTAAAAAAATATATGATAATCGAAAATAATAAAAAAATAAATTTAAAGATAACAACAATAATAATAATAATAATAATAACAATAATAATAATAATAATAATAATAATAATAATAATAATAATAATAATAATAATAATAATAATAACAATAATAATAATAATAATAATAATATTAATAATAATAATAATAACAATAATAATAATAATAATAATAATAATAATAATAATAATATTAATAATAATAATAATAATAATAATAATAATAATAATAATAATAATAATAATAATAATAATAATAATAATAATAATAATAAAAATAATAATAATAATAATAGTAAAATAAATAAAGGTTATATATATACTGCTCAGTGACGTCATAACATAGCACAGTGTGTTTGTCTTAAGTGGCCAATTCCTTATAAGTTTAAATGGTAATCACATTTTTGCTTACCCTTACCAAAAATGGTCCTACAACCTGTAACTGTACACAAGCTAAAAACAGCACTCTGCTTGTTCGCCACTTTCGGCGCCCACGTTGCCGTCTGTATTCCACAGTTATGGCCAAACTGTTGTCGTATCAAATTAGTAATATCAACCGCGCTCTTTATGTTAACTAATTAAATGAAAATCATGCGCCCTTTTACGCCAATTGCAGACCATAAACGAAAAGTGTCTATAAACGCAACGTTTTAATTGCACAATTAGGCTTTTTATCATTAAGCCAAGACAAGCCAAGACAAGCCAAGCCAAAGCCAAAATCACACTTTGAGAATAGGTGCTGGTCTCAAAAATAAGGGTCAGCCTTTTTGGTAGAATTTTATTTAACATATTTTCAAGCAAAACGAGGAATACACAAATATTTCTTCTATGCGAATTGCTCATTAGAGTGACTCCGCCCAAATCAACGCTGATCAATTGTTCAATGTGTTTATGTACACTATACAGTGGCGTGCTCTGAAAGTACAAATTCATCTAGACTCTAGAGCTTCTTTATTTACTTTTCTTTTTGTTTGTGTATGCTTTGTTTGTTTGGTTTTGTACTTTTAGTAAATTAAGCTTTGGGTTACATAATATCCACTTCCAAGCGGTGCTTCATTTTTCGCTGAGTTGCACATTGAAGAAGAAAGAGCAAATTAAAAATAAAAGCAGACGCTACTGTCCAACTTCTATTGAAACCAAACACAGACACTTGTTGTATGTGTATCTATATATATATAGTGTGTGATGTGATATCATAGCCTCCGAGCAGAACGCTTTGTATGTGTGTTTCTAGACATTCATTTTGATTTTCATTGTTGTTGTCGTCGTTCTATAAGTATTATAAGTGAGTTTTGCGTACCTTTCGTGTATCTACAAAAAACCGCGTTAATCTGCTGAGTAAATAAATGTGCACCTTCTCAACGCGTCTCATTCGCGAATCGACTTTTGCCGGTGCGTCATTGGTTGAATCGATTTTTTCGTTCACATTTTATTCACATACTCATTTAGCCATTCGGTTTAATGGCGTAGGTTGTGCAGTGTAATATAAATGCTTTTTAAGCAATTTCTTGAGCATTTCATATACGAATGATTTCATTAAAAATATCAACATTTATTCGATTAACGACCTTGAAATGTGTTTCATGTCTACAGGCAAATGTACAACCAAATAGCGTCAGCCAGTTTTTTCGTTGAACTGTTGACATGCCGCTGGCAAATTTTTTGCATTGCTAAATCCGACTGAATCCGCTTGATGTCCCATAAGCTGATGGACTAGCTGGCCAGTGGCATTGTCTGCATCCTTCAATAAATCCAGTAAAGCGAGGAGCACGAGCTGCGTAGAGGGAATTGGAAAAAATTCATTGCAAAAAAAGAAATGGCAAAACGTGTGGCAAAGCCTGAGGAGATTTACACTTTTATTGGAACGCCAAATTCACCTTGAACTTATTTATTTATTTCTTTTCGTGTTGCTATTTTTCGTTGTATGTCGTTACTGGCGAGCTGTCGTGCTAGACTTATTTTAGTCGATTGCACTTGGCTGGTATACTGTCCATGTCAACCGTGTCCTTGTTGCCTTGATACGCATACCTGTTACATACCGTACACTCCAGGCAGTTATTGGCTACGTGTGAAATTTTTATTTTTATTTTTTTTTGACATGTGTATCCTCTATCATACTGCGCATTTCGTATGCTGTTTAGGCCTTCGTTTTACTTAAGTTTACTGAAATGATATTAAATTTGTCAATAAAAAATCAATAAATAAATGACTACAAATCAAAAAATACACTTATGTATTATACGGTAGTTAAAAGGTTATTTTCATTGAGTATTTGCGTAACATTTGGCACGAAAATAAGTATTTGTCTATCCTAGTGGGGTTGTCATTTTATAAAGTTCTTGCTTTATGATCTTTTTGAAGATTAACTTTGTCCATTCCACGACAATATATTTTGCCAAAATAGATCCATTGTATCTTAGCTATTGAGTCGCTGTGGCACATTTTGACGCTTGTTCTGCTCATTGCAGCCATAAAGGACTCGTATCAAACCAAACTGAACTCCTTTTTCCACAATTATATTACTGAAAATTCTATCTTGTCGCACTAATGTGGTTTCATCATTAATCTCTAACTAATCCCCTTGTAAGGTGATATTTATCGGTGGTTCCGTAAGTTTTACTTATTATTATTTTATTTATTATATACATAAATAGAAAGACTTATAATATATAACCTAAATTAGGCTTAAGAGTACTAGCTACAAGGTCTACAACTCAACTCTCTTAGAAACAGAAATTAAATTAAATTTGTGCGGTTACAATATTTTATAAGGGACAGTATTTTTCGTATGTTGTCGAGTGATGGATTTAAGAGGAAGGTAGAGGGAGAAATGTGGCACGATTGACTTCGGTAGAATATTCGACATAAAAAAACAACTATTATAAAAATCTGCCCGAATATGTAGAGCACTGAGTGGTCGATCACATTGGAGTATTACTCTCATTTTGATTCTCGGCTCATGATGACATCAACGTTGCAATCAGCATAGAACATCACCAGTTTGAGTGCAATTAATTAAATTTAAAGCGGCATTTATGGGTTCGCTTCCTACGCTGGCTACAGAAACATATCTGTGTATCTGAACCAGTTTTTCTGACGTTCTGCGCTGCGCTCTTTTTGCGTTACTAAATGCCAATTATTTATCAAGTACGCCGAGCACAGAGTTTTACTTGCTTGTGTGCAATGAGCACACATCTACAGTAAATATAAATATTTACGCACGTTTTTATAGACATCGAATTTGTTGTTTGTTATTTACACGAGTTCAGTACTTAAACCTCGCCGAATCCGTTATAATAACGAAAAAAATACGAATCGAACAAAAGAAAAAGTTTTAAATAATAGAGAATAGTGCATAAAACGCTTACGCAGGAATTGTGTATATGAGTTTTCATCTAAAAATGTGTACTGAAGAAGCTAATATTAGCTATAGCGGGAAATTCGAAAAAATAAATACGTAATTTGGCAATAACGGCACAGATTTCGTACTCAAATAAATATAATTAATTTTTCTTTGGAAGAATATAAAACTTTTAACTACAAGGCTGCAAAATGTACTAAAATGTGTTTATGTGTTATACAAGGCATTTGTGTTGCGTACAATGAACAATTCGCTAGGCAAGGTAATATCACAATTTGACTTTAGCATTACGACACTTGTCAAATTTTGTTTAATTCGGTAAGCATAATTAATAAAATTACGACAGAGAAATCAGTGAATTTATGAGAAATACCACGCCCGTCACGTAACTACAATAAAAGTGTTGAAATTTTATTGAAATTATTGCTCTTTTTATAGTTGAAAATTAAAGTTCATCATTTAAAACCAGACACAAAAAATAAATAAAAATATTTTATGCCATCCAGCACACCATTTGTCCTTAAAAAACAAGTCTCTTGTCAGCAGCCATTAGATGCGCGCCTCATTTTCACTAGGCTTCTTATAAATCTTGACAGATATTGTAGACCCATAAAGTGTATTTAGCGTATTTATACTAGTTACTCAGTTATTGAGCTAGAGGTCTTAAAGTCTTTTTTTACCTTACGCTATACATTTCGAATACATTTTGCTACACAATCGGAATCGATACCTCCCATACAAAAACAACAGATTAAAAGTCAATTTCTTATTATTGGTTTTTGTTTGTGTTTCTATAGAATTGAAATTTGTGCAGACTTTACATCAAGTCTATACACACAACGCTTGATATTGATATTGTATGGTCGGTTTATGGGCCTCTGCATTGAAATACGAGTATAGTTTCCAAACACAGGACCGAGGTTTAATATTATTCGTGGGTGTATTAAGCGAGGTTATAGTTTTTTTATTTTTCCTTTCTTTTCCTAATAATCTAAATTTAAAATTTTCCTCACATCCATTTAAAGTCGCCATATTATTTAAGATAAATGAGTATCAGTTGGAGGTTTTTATTTACAAGTTAATTTTTATACATATTTCGAAACAGCAACAGTTCGTCATGTATGGTAGCTGTACTCTTCCTCTTTTCTCGCAATCATTCTGCAATCAACTCTCATCTGAATCATTGACTTGTTCAACAGGTTTTTCATGTTACACACATTTTCCGCTTTGCAAAAAAGTTGTTATTGTTGTTAATACAATAAAGTGTAGAGACTTGTAAATACTTTAAAAACAAATTTTTTTTCGTTTTTAAATATCTACCTTTTACAATATTGTTTGACATTTAAATTGTATACAAAATTATTCAAAAAAGTGCACAACAAACACAAGTTCATCAACAAAATGAGATTGAAAATTCACTGTGCTACTTTTTTTAGTCCACTCATCTCACCTCACCCCAATCAGTAGAATGACATTTGCTCTAGCATCCACGCTTCTGAATGAAAGCATCGCCATGTATTCACAATTAAATAGTAGTTTTACCCGTATACCCTGCACACATACACGAACTCAGTGGTACCGGTATATTGCAATGAGGTTAGTGTATGTAACAATTATGAACATCGACTAGAGACATTTTTAGTAGCTTGCACGATTTCAGGTCAGTGAAATCTAAATGTAACACATATGAAGTGATTTTTTAATAAACCATTATTAATAGGGTTTTACGGTTCGAACATATATTCTAGCTATAGGTTTTAATTTCGGGGCGGTCTGTAACAATTTAGTCATCTAATAGTCGTCGGATCAATTATAAGAAAAAAATTTGTTTCAAGTTACATGCCTCCCTTTTTGGTTTTTTCTTATTCTACTCTTTGATTTGGATTTGACACTCTATAAAATCGATATTAATTTTTTAACAATTATCTTATATACTCTAAGCAAACTGCTTGGACTGAAAGATTATTCCACACAAGAACTCTTTCACCCAAATTCATTCACCGTGTCCCTAAACCACTATATAACCCGACACACCGTGGAACCGTGAGCGAATAAATAAAAAAAAGCGTCCCCATATGAAGAAGAAAAGGCAATGTGTATACATGTGAGTAATGTACATTTCCAGTGGCAAATGTTATAGAGTGAAAAATGGAATTAATGCAACATCCAAAATATTTTATTTCCCAACTTGAAAAACTGACTCGATGGACAACGGTTCAAGTCGAAGTCGGTTGTTATCGCTCTAATTTGAGACCTTACGTTTTTGGGCATCTTAAGAACTAAACTATATTTGCATATTTCTTATTAAAAGAAATTATTTATTATTGGTGGTATTGATGTTATTTAACAAATGTTGGTCAGATTTCTTGTTAGTTGGTTAAGAGGAACTGAGAACTGGTAATATTTCATCTACTTGCTCTATGTCGTTTAATAATGTCGTATGCGCCCTTTTAATGGAATCCTTCATTTTAATTATATTTTTTGTTGGTATGTGTATTTGTTTCAACTTATAATACCAGTTAAAGCGACTAAAGTTAATGAAGGCAATCGAAACTATAATAGTGACATCCGTTGACACAAATAAGTTCCAAACAATTTTTTTCTTTTCTTTTCTTTTTTTTAAGCGTTAATTGATCTAGCCTCCTGTAAATAAGTACGCAAACATAGCCTTTTTCAATAATCATCTTGTCGGTAGCGCTCAAATGAAGTTGACAATTACAAAGACACACGGCTCGTACTTGCGCTGAATGCGGCAAAAGCTGTGGAAATTGTCAGCAGCGGCATTGTTTTTCTTTGCCTACTCAGCCACTGCAAACAAGGCAGTTTTTTGTGGTGTTTTCTTAATAATTAGAATTGTAAACAAGCAAAAAGGCGTATTAGAAGTTGTGTATGCTGAGTGGTAAGCAACGAATGTTGCGCCAATGAGATACGATGATATGGCAATTTGTGTACTTTTGTTTGCTTTTAATTTCGTGAACATTTTTGTGTGACTTGCTGAACTGAATGAAGTTAGAAGAAGTTGACGCTAAGCTAATCAAGTGTACACATACACTTTTTAGTGATAGTGTGTAGCGAATAAAGTGAATTAAAGCCAAGCTAACAATTTATTATTATTATTATTTTTTCTTGGTTAGCACGCCGCATGTTAGCAGAATAATCCAATTAAAACCGCGGGCGTTTGCGACTTAATTAATTAACAGGCGTTATTCGCAAAGACCAATTCAAAAACCATTTTTTAATTTTAGTTCCTGTTATTGACTATGCTAAAAAAGTTTGCGGCTTCACAACAGTTTTGCTCTTGACTATTGGCTCTTGGCGATATGAAAGGGTTTTCTATATGAAATTATTCAATACAATTTTATTAAAGCTTCTAAAAGCTAACCAAGCATGGCAGCCGATGTTCTTGGCACTTGTTGATGCTTACTTATATCATTAAATTCCCCTTCACTTATATTGGGGTTAGAGCATGCCTGAAATTAAAGTTGCTTCATATGCTCATAAAAAGTGTTCTCCAACTCCGAACATATCGACAAACTCGCATCTGTTTTGTCTGCATCTGGAGTTCGCAGTAAGCGTTGTTTACGCTCTGGCATTCTTTGCTGCTATATGAATAATAATAATACTGAAGTGATAACAATTTATAGATGTGCGAAGCAATTGAATGCACTGATTAAATTGAACAACAGCGAAACAATGAACTCCTTCTGAAAATGTGCGCAGTCAAATTGATCGATTATTACAATTAAACGCGAACAATACAAGAAACAAAAGGCTGCTTTTATTTCAAGTTAATGTACCACGAGCAATCAAAAAGTTCTGCTTAAACTCAAAAGTCGTGCTGTTTTCAAAGTGGCGTGAAAAAAAAAAAGAAAAAATATTTAATTAAATAGAATATTAATCAATGCCAAGAAGTTCACACACTCGTGCATGTCCAACTAAAACTCATGTGGGAGCGTTTGTTTTATATTTTATTTATTATTCCTTTTTGTTTTGTGTTTTAAGCATTCACAAAAATGTTAAGCGGTCGTTTAATAACTTATTCAGCGCGCACACAGACAACATGAACCCAAAGCAGCTGTGAAGAAATTAAATTAAACGAAAAATTAGATGAGATCCAACAACGAGATAAGCCAAAGTTCTCACGCATTCAATTGTTGCGGAAAGATACCAAGCAACAAGCAACTCGAACTTTGTATGTGCGAATTATGTGCGGTGTGTATATTATCAGCCGCTGAGCTGAGCGATAAAGGCCGCCAAGCCTAACAGCATTAAGCATTGAACAATAGCTGCTTCAGTATACATCTCTGTGTCTACACCTAAGCGAGTATTTATATCAAAGCATTTATTGTTTTTGTGTCGGCATTTGCGCCCCTAGTCATGTTGAATGTAATCCGTGAAGCCTAACAAATTGATTACTAATTGATATTGAATGCTCGTTTTCTTTTCTAGCATATTTTCCTCCACCATAACGATTATAGCCAATTTAAATATATCTTTCGGTATGTGGAAGGAAAATAACACAGTTAGCTCTTCACATTCCAAATATATGCAAATTGTTGATCATTATTTATTTTTATTTTTTATTTCTTAACAAATAGCACGTTCCAAGACATTGTTTCCTTTTGTTACAGCCACTGTCGAAGACTCACATACTCATATAATCAAAGCTGATTGCGCATAATTAAAGTCGCTGTTGTTTAATCAAAAAACATGCCACAAGTCAAGCGCCAATTGGTAACTTAAGTAGCGGCTACTTTACACATTTAACTCGCATTCCAGCAACAAATCATGAATCAGGCATAATGAGCGCCGGACATGACATGAAAAAGCGCGTTGGCTATGTATTCCAGCATCTCTCAGCTTTTAATGTTTTTAATGCATTATATAAATTTATAATTAAAAATAATAATAAAATGGCAAATAATGAAGGCAAAATTACAATTACCATAAATCTTCAAATGCTCAGACTTGACCAACCCCAATTACAGCGCGCCCGCTGTTTGCTTGATTAATTTTTCAACAGCTCCAGTCATACGCGCTGCCTCATACATTTTCAATGGACCTGCATCTTCAACGATTTTTGTTAGATTTTATATGAATGTGTTTCATTGTATGCGTTGCTTACACTTCGTTGTTAATAGCCACATTAACTGCTTAAAGTGTTACTTAACGCTTCGTTAACTTCTGTAAAGTGTTGTCTTACACCACATAGTCAAAGTCGATGAAACATGCGAAAGTATTACTGATGACAAATTGATTTAAATAAGCTCTCGATGAAGACATCAAATACATCAACGTCATGATTCATCTGTAGTTGCTTTTAAAACTTGCTGACCTTAAAAAGATAGAGAAAGTGGCATTTGCTTAACCGAAGCATCACAGTCAACTTTTAATTAGTCATTGTTTGTCCACGCAAAGGGGTTACTATGAGCTGGGACCTTGATTTAAAGCGACATCAACAGGTAGTGCCAGTCATCGTTCTTCTTACCAATGCTCGGACATTTGGTTTGTACACAAAGCACCATTTAAAAAAATAACTCTTGCGGAACGCAGTGTCAAGTTATGTTCAAAACATCAAATACATAAGTATAATAGTAGTATATTATATATAACTAACAAGAGCCACGGCGCTGCTCGGGATTTGGGAGAAACTAAATTGATTTTATTGTTTTGAATGCTCCAAAAATATATTCACCACTAATAACGCACTAAACTTTCGATTTTAGTTAGTTTTTTTTATTATTTTTATTTGACAGACTTACGCTTTCGAATTTGACATACATATCAATAGCAAACTGATGAAGCACTAATAAGATTTTCATTGTGTAATATAATTTCATACAAAAAATTGGTTGGAATTTCCCGTGTTTCCCGCTGGACTAACGCATTAAATTTCACATACAAACATTCTCAATGATGACATCCATATATGCAACAATTTTCATGGTGTTCGGTCAAACGGTGGCGACATCCATAGGCTACAAACAAACAAACAGACAAACATTCATTTTCATATAGATAGATTTATTTTTGTTTTATTAACTTTTTTGTTTGTTGTGAACTTGCACAGCACGGTTCAGTGCCGACAGCGTGAAAAGGCAAAATAAACAACTGCGTTGGCTCAAAGCAATTTCATTTAAATGGCGCGCATTCTGAGCTCAAAACTGCTGTTGTCGCCTCTGTGGTCGGAGTTTGTGTTGTGAAGCCTTTGTAAAGTGCTGAGTTTAAGCTCGTGGCCTGTTTGCATTTGGTTAAGCTTTGTCCTGCACGGCTGATAAACAAACGCTGACCCAAGCAAAATATGTTTAATAAGGCGCGGCTCTCTTATGAAGTGAATTACTGTTACACATTACTATTATAACAAGTACACTTAGTTCGCCTTAGTAGACCTCGAATCTGTGATATATGTACATAAAACATTTTTTGTTTATTTTTTCTTTTGATTCATTACAGCACGCATGCAAGAAATTACCTTTCAAATACAGACGACAAGTGCGACACGCGTGCGACACGATGGCCAACAATAACAACCATTTGAACCCCAGACATTTCACAATGGACATTAGTAACTGTGGATTTATTGACCCGCAGGTAGGACAAGTCCGATAAGGGCATTAAATGTCTTTGTAGCAGGTCGAAGCAAAGGCTAATATAACTTTGGTTGTGTTACTAATGCGTTTGCAAACAACCACCTTTAACCTTCGCCAAGCAGACTTATACTCACATAAAAACATTTTAGGCTCAATTGAGCGCCGCATTGATGAACTTGGACATACGCGATTTTCGCAGCGCAATGGATATTGGCGCACGACCGACAGTGCAGGACGAGCAAAAACACATGAGTATCTACGAGAAGGCGTTGTCAACGCCCAACTGTGCGGCCTTTGTGGACGAGTGTCTACGCCGCGGTTGCAACGCGAATCACGTAAGCGACTTTGCGAATATCACCCAGAATAAGCGTTGAATAACTGTAAAACCATTATTTGCCTCAACAGGTAAATCAACAACTGAACAAGGCTGCAATTAATTTCGCCGTTGACTCTCGCGACCCACAAATTGTGGCGGTGCTATTGCAGCAGCAAGGCGTGCAAGTCGACCGGAAATATGCAAATTTGACGCCGTTGAATGCACTCGCCAAAAGCCTCACTAATGAAAACGCACAAAATGTCACGAGTTGCATGAAGTTGCTTTTGAATTACGGCGCTTCGCCGAACATTGCCGATCAGCGCGAGATGACGCCGCTGCACTACGTGCTGAAGAATCGCAAGCTGGACGAGTACAAGGCGCAGGAGTTAGTGCAGTTGTTTCTGGCGCAGACCAATCTGGATATAGACACCTATCGTAGTGGCGAGGTACGCAATTTGCTGGTGTCTTTGTATCCCAATTTGCCTTTGCCACCAGTACGAGACGCCACGGCAGATATGACAGTTGAAAGTTTGCTGCGCCTTTTGCAAAGCGGCGATGAAGCACAATTTGTGCAGCAATTTGCAGAGTATCAACTCAACATGTCAGAGAAGGACAATCTGAAGAATACCTCCCAGGAAGAGAATCTTCCGCTCTTTATTGAAAGCATTAAGCGCGGCATGCACGAGGCATTCGATGTGCTACTCAAGACCGGCCTAAACATTAATGTGCAACACGAAGCAAAGACACCGATTGAGATTGCAATTATTTGGGGCAATTGGCGTGCCTTGGAAAAGCTCTTGCAGCAGGAACAGCTAAAGTTGAAGCCACAAGCGCAAATCCTCAATGCGGTTGTTGCTAAAATTGATGAGCAGCCATTGGATAACTTTTGTGACTATCAAAAGTGTTTCGAATTGCTGCTTGACAGTGAGCACGTTGACATCAATGAAACAGATGCCAGTGGTTCGACGCCACTGCACTATGCCGTAAAATATCGCAATACGAAAGTGATTGAAGCTTTGCTTCAACGTGGCGCATACATTGGCATGCAGAGTGCGTTTTCCGATTTGCCCATTGAGGGCATGCAGCCGGAGTTGTTGGAGAACCACTTCAATAATTGCATAGCAACAAACGGTCTGAAGCCAGGCGAACAGGGATTTGAAATATTGATGAATTACAAAAATCTCATTCGTTGCGAGGCGAGCACAAGTGACGCTAAGCGTGTGCAAAAGTATTCGCTAGACGAGATGACTCCGATAGCATTCATTGCAGAATCGAAAGAACATCGCCACCTGCTGCAACATCCGCTTATTACGAGCTTTCTTTTCCTCAAGTGGCATCGCCTTTCCGTTGTGTTCTACATAAATTTTTTGCTTTACTTACTCTTTGCGGTCTCCATTGTCACGCACACAATGCTCAAGTTCAGTGAGAGTGAGCACGAGGCCGTAACGGCGCTGTTTGGTCTGTTCTCGTGGATTGGCATTACTTACCTGATTTTACGGGAGCTTATACAGTTCACTATGTCGCCAGTACTGTATTTCCGTGCCATCACAAACTATTTGGAGCTTGCGCTTATATTGCTTTCCATACTGACCTGCATCGAGTCCACTTACGATCGCGAGACCCAACGCGTGATTGCAGTATTCACGATTCTACTGGTTGCCATGGAGCTGTGTCTGTTGGTGGGCTCACTGCCGGTGCTATCGATCTCAACGCACATGCTTATGTTACGCGCAGTGAGCAGCAGCTTCCTCAAGAGTTTCACGCTCTACTCGATTTTTGTGATTACCTTCAGTCTGTGCTTCTACATACTCTTTGGCAAAGCAGAGATGGCAGAGCAAAGTACAGCCGCACCAGATGAGAATGGCGAATTCAACAAGTTCTCGAATCCTTTCACCGCGGTCATTAAGACAATTGTCATGTTAACCGGTGAATTCGATGCCGGCGATATCGACTTCAAGACATTCTACAGCTATCTCATCTTTCTATTGTTTGTCTTCACCATGTCCATTGTGCTCTTCAATTTACTTAACGGCCTGGCCGTCAGCGATACACAGGTGCGTATGCATAATTTCTAAATATAACAAGTGACTGACATAATTTACTACCGACTTTAGGCTATTAAAGCACAAGCCGAACTCAACGGCTCCATATGCCGGACCAATTTGCTCACACGCTACGAAGCCGTACTCGCCGGTCGTTCCGGACGCACAAGTTTCATTGTTAGTCACGAACCTTTTCGCACCATTTGCCGCCGCCTTATGAATCTCTATCCGAATTACATAGCCGGCCGTCAGATTGCAATACTACCCAACGATAACAACAAAGTGCTCATACCAATGGCCAACTCGTACGAGCTGCTACAAATTGCCACGCACAAAAATGGCGCCTGCAGAATAAAATCTGACTTCCTACCACTAGCCAACGACAATGAACGGCAGAAAAAAGTTCTTGACCCGCCTGTGCAGTTTTTGCCCTGCTGTTGTTCATTCATCACCGGCAAGTGCTCTGAAATGGATGCCAGAACTGTGAAACTGGCGCTGAGTGTGCTCGATCAAAAATCAAATACTGAGCTCAGCAGGCAGCGCGAACGCAGCACTGAGTTGCGCTTGCAAAACATCGAGCAGAAGTTGGACCGGCTTCTCGACTTGTTACAAGAACGAAACTGAGTTCGTAGCAAGGAGAAGTATTAAAGCCTATATTGAAATGCCCACAAATAGAGTTTTGTGCAAAGCACTAAAACTTGTAAGGCTAAATATAAACTATTGCATTTAAGCATACTCGTACTAGTATTTATTTTTACTGTTAATCAATCAATAACATTTTGTACTGATGAATAAATTCTACTTGATTTAAGTGTCCTCAATGGCAAACGCATTTTAAACCACTGCCGAAGCTCAGCTGAGTCATAGTACACGCACATGCTCTCGAAAAAAGTATAGCATAATTTCTGGCGCACATGTAAAATTAAAGTGCTTCGTTGTTTTGAGTTTCACGTATATGTATTGACTACGCAGTCACATGTTTACGACATATGTATAGTCAACAGTGAACTGAAGTTCATGAACATCGGCACATGCACCACACCCACACGAACACGCCACCAGCTATGAAAAGTTACAAGAAACGTGACAGGCCCACGTTATAACGGGAGCGTTTCGGTCACAACAAGTGGTCCATCAAATTAGATTTGCTCGAAGCAGTGCAGGGAAGAGCCTCATGTGAAACTCTCTATTTTCCGCCATTCTGTTAACAACATGTTTCAATTTTCGATGGAAAAGCCGCTTCAATAGCACAGCACATCGCACCGCAACGCTGCCTTTTTCTCTCTTTGTGACACTCTGTACGCCGTTGACTTCGAATTTCCAGCAGCAGAGAAAATCGAATAAAAGCAATGATTGCCAGTCATTGAGCACATTCAGCTCGTGGCGTTTGTCGAGTGCAAACAGTGGACCTTTTTTTTGTCGTGTTAGAAATCCGTACATATTTTGGAAAATATAACTAAGCTAAACCACCGAAGCATAAGTCTCAGCTTCAGTTCGTAGAACGTGAGGCGTTTTTTAATATTTGAAACATATAACACGTTAAAAAGTGGAAATTTACAATATTATATATAGTAAGACAATAAGTATATAAGAAAATAAAATTAACACGGTTAGTTCTTTAAAATTAAACATTAAAATTAAACAAATAAAATAAATCACAAACGAAGTTTAAGAAAGCAATGTACTGTATTTTTAATAGTAAACCAAAGACAAACTGATGCGTACTTACTGTTAAATCTGCTCGGATTATATTCAAGTAAATCGCAAAAGAGGCTGATGATTTTAAGACACCATTTAGAGATAATGAGTGCTTTTGTGAATGAAAGTTTATTGCACAAACGCATGTTAAGCATGCTATTATGGTTTTTCTTTCTATTTATTTATTCATTTATTTTTTCGTTGTATTTATTAATCATTATTTCTTCTTGATTAGTTAAAAGGTACAACCATACATGTTTATTGGACTTGTTAAAATGCTCGAGTATAAATCGTGTTGAACTTGATAACTGATAACAACACCGCATGGGCAGACTTGTGTTCGAAGAGTTGAAGAGTAAAGTTGCATGAACACTTTTAAGTATTAAAAGAGTCCTAACTAAATAAAAAAATATATAATATTATTGCAAAAAGTCGTGCCCTAGAGTTACTTTTCAATTGCATAGAGAAAAAAAGTTCAAATATTGACTTATGAACTCGAGCTTGTGCTGATATTAATTTTTACTCTATTGTCGGATGACTGTACTCCAGGTATATGTTAGTATTTTATATGTTTCTCTTTTTCATTTTCTTGTTGAAGATTTATTGAAATTTTATTGACGAGTATAAAAGCTTAATAAAGCCAATAACACAAGACATAAAACACAAAAGTTAAAATGAAATAAAATAAAAGCTCAACTATACGACGAATATTCCAAACCCCAACACTTGTGCTCATCATCCTCAGCCGTTTACTTCTATTTCCGCAGCAGCAATATGCCGGGTCCATGTCAACGCCTCCGTCTGCCACTTTTATCATCAATATTGCGTAGCTCACGCGCCACCGTCGACTACACCCATACGCAGCAGAAGAAGGAACATCGGCGTGTCGTTTTCATGGGTGCTGCTCGGGTGGGCAAGACGTGCATCATTTCACAATTCCTCTACGATAAGTTTCAAACGCGCTACAAGCAAACGGTGGAGGAACTACATCGTGGTGATTATGACTTACCCGATGGCTCGAAACTTACGCTCGACATACTCGATACAACCGGATCATATGAATTTCCAGCGATGCGTACACTCTCCATTTCAACGGCGGGTGCATTCATACTCGTCTATGCTATCGATGACATGGAGTCGTGGTATGAGGTGGAACGCTTTAGAAATCAGGTTCGTTGCAAAAGCCAAATATGAAATACGCTGCTTCTACAACAGTGAGAAGAAAAAGTGAACCCAATCGCTAGCAGTTTGCACAATTGAAGCACACAGAAATGGGAGAACTCTTGCCTTTCTTCACTGCTATATGTGCTTATTTTGTTTTAATTTTTGTCTCCTTTTCATAACGTGCTCTTTCACAGATACTCTCAGCACGCGATAAGAATGTACCGATTGTTGTTGTTGGCAACAAGTTAGACTTGGACAGCAAAGAGACACGACAAGTGCAGCGTGAACGTGCCGAGCTAATCGTGCGCGAGGATTGGCATTGTGGCTTCATTGAGTGCTCAGCAAAGGATAACATTGGCATTATTGAGGTATTCAAGGAGCTACTGGTGCAGGCGAATATACGCTACAATCTCAGCCCGGCCGTGAAACGGCGAAGGCAATCGTTGCCCGCATTCAAGTCGGCAAAGGGTAGTAAAAGCCCGTCACACATACGCATCAAGCGGCATTCCTGCACAACAACCTAAACGAAAGAAAGGATGTATGTGCTTGTTGTAAATAAAATGCTTGTGTATCGAAAGTACACACATATATACTTTGTTTGATAGCTGTACGCGTCGAATTGTTATTGCCTTTTTGCAAAAGTTTCTCGTACTCAGACAGACAGCCAGACGGAGCGACAAATATTCTAATTGGAAACGTGATAATTTGTTACACCAACGTGAATATGCAGTACTGGAAGTAGGACTGGTTCGGCAAAAAAAGGAAAAAGTTTTTCAATAGCATTGAGTGTAGTTCCCCTTTCATAGGCAAATTGTGTGAGAGTTTGAATGAAGCGAGTTTTTTACGACATTTGTGAAACGGAGGCGAATTTAATTGAGTGAATTTAAATTTTTGAGCCCTAAAGTGAGTCCCATCCGTGTAACTTTGTTTCATAAAAATATTTTTAAAAAATATATATATGTATATATATATATATATACATGGGCAGGCAGATACTGCAAATGTAATGCAGCAACAAAAATGTATGTGTTTCAGTTCGATTTCTAATTAGCTATAAATCAAATTTTTAGACGGTCTATTATTGCTATAAAATATATTTGTATGTTTTGTAAACTACTCAATTGTGCTGATAATATAATAAATAATTTACAATAAGAATTATCTTTTATTGACCAGAATTTTCGCTTATTTTTATTTTACTCACTATAAAAAAAAATAAAAAAATAAATATTTACAACGAATGTGTCAAGCATAAGAAAATCAAAATAAAAAAAATTGTGCTGCTTATAATATTATAAGTTCATTTATTCAGGCTGATTACATTATTTTCGCTTGCCTAATTTGAGAAGGCAACTACCTGAACACAAAGCATACATAAACAAAAAAAAACATACAAGTCTGCTGTCTGTCTTTATGGAAAAGCACACAAAAAAATCGATAACAGCGTTAAGCTTCTAACAGTTCTTACAGCTCACCAACGGACAGCTTAACAAATTTTTTTGAGCCGTTTAATGTATCAAAATGTCAACACTCATAAGACAACGATTTCCACACAGTGCCACATTTGACACTTCATTATGAGTGTCTGACAAGCAAAAAGGCAAGCGAATTTAATAATCTTAACCTGTTTAGCCACATCATGGACGTCGTCATAAGAATCGAACATGAATAGAAAATCAATAGGCAGTAATAACGAGAAAACGTGCGACACACATAAAGCATATTAAAACGAGGATGATTCAATCTGTGGGGGTGTATTAAGAATTGTATGCGAGAGTTGTACCTTATGTTCAGATTGTGTTAATAGTAGATAACACAAACTCAATAACAACAAAAATAAACCGTGTCTTCCCTAACTGTAACGACACATATAATCATTATCTAGCAAAGGCATACTAACTCACCCATGCGGTGCTACCGTTGGAACACCAATCACACAAACTTCCTTCGTCGTGTCTTCGTACTCTGCTAAAACAACAATAATAACAACGAGAACAAACATATCCATGTCAGACAGGAAAATATTCAACTGACGCCATCTACTGGATTAGCAACTGCAAATTGTGTCGATGGAGTCATTGCCATGTGTCCCTGACATACTCCATCGAGAGATGACGAATTTTATGTTGATGATTGTTTGGCGCACAGAAAACAAGAGCAAAGCAACTTCGAAGCAATGCACAAGAAGTGCTTTGAAAAGAATTAAGGTTTTTGACTTTGAGCAAAACATTAACTTAACTTCTCACCTTAAATGCTCGAACATTTATCAATGTAATGATTTTCGGTTTCTCCTCCCGCAGTAAATTCTCGTATTATTAATTTTTGTTTATTCACTTGGATTTCCAATCTTTCACAACAGTTAAAAGCTTACTTAACTCTCAGTATGCCGGCTTAAGGAAATATTCAAATCTAATAAAATGTTTCTTTGCAATTAAATGTACATTTTATTCAATTAATTGACTTCCAAACATCAACCTAAAACATTTAAGTGAACATTAAGCATCTAAACACATATTTAAAAAGGTGCATATAGTTGTTCATAAATATTTTTAACAAGATAATAGGCATACATTTTCTTTCGGTTAAACTGACTTTCCAGCAGGTAACTTAAAGATAAGTTCTTAGCAGCAGTATTATATAAAATTATATATTACACTAGACGTTGTTCTGCCCTTTCCTCGTTTAGCAAAAAAAAAATATATATATATACTTCAAGTTTTATATATATAGATATAGATAGAAGATAGATAGCTAGATAATAGTTTAAGTCTTTCTTAGAAGTTTGGTTAAGTGCATTTTTTAGGGGTTTGCAGTTTCATTTGTCAACTATTCTTGATAGCTAGTTTGTATTTAATCTGTCTTACAATTTTTCAAATGTTATATGTATCGAAAATCATTATTTGCTTCGAAAAAATGTTGACCGTTTGGTGTGCTTTATACTCTGGTGGAATTACTAATACACTAATAGAGGTGTATGGCCCAGAATATTTAAAAAAAGGTGATGTCGTGGGACACCCCGGTAGAGCAAAGCTATTTACGAATTCATTGGGTAAAGGATGATATTGATAAGTGTTATTAAACATAATTCTGATTTATGATTTCATATTTTGTTTCATCGTAGTAATGAGGTTTTATTTACAAAATCCAAAGTGTGAGTGTGCTTAGCTTTCATAAGACTTTGTTTTGACACACGTTTGACTATGTGTCTACTCATTACACTCTCTAAGCACAACTAGTATAACACTTTGTTGTTGCGTCACGTGTTCTTTACTATCGAAAATTTATATATTCCATCCATATGTATAAAATAAAATAAATGTTGGGAATGAATAAATTTCAGTTACTGAATTATTTTCTTAAAAAATTAGGGACCAACATAGTGGTTGTAAATCATTGATTTGACTATAAAAAAATTACAAATGATTTAAAGTCGAAGAAAAACCGACCGACCGACCGCAGATTCAAATCCTTGCAATTCGCGGCAGCCATACTCTTTATCCACTACGCTGTAGACCACTAAGTTTCTTTGCTTAAATAGCTTCACTTTAAATGGAAAAACTGAAGGTATTTTAGCGTGACCATTTTTATGATGTCGCATGGCAAAACGTGCATCAAATAACTTTGCTCTAAAATTAAAAGCAAAACACAAAAATAAAGTTCGAAAATTGTATTTTAGTTTCCGCTTTAATCAATTCATTTGTGATGTCTAATATACACTCTCTATATATTCAAGACTGTATTCAATAGCACACTCAACTCCTAAATAAATCCAATGTTTATTTATTTACTTATTTTTATTCCATAACTCTGTTTGCTAATATTATTTTAATTTAATTTTATTATTTTTACAATTGTAAGTGTAAATGTAGGGCCTATCGTATCTCATTCCATCACTAACCATACCGACTACTTGATTTTAAGCAATTGTTTCAATAACTGAATTAGTTAATATGATGTATGGTAACTACTAATAAATATATTTGGCACAAAAGCTACCTTTAAATTAGTTATCTACATCTATAAATAAATCAAATATTCTGTGGTAATTTACATGACAAGTCCATGAAGTTTGTAAAAATATAATTAGCATAGCATATTCATTATTATATTGGCTTTTTTTACTGATTCACAAGAATTTTCTGAAAATATTTAAGAACTCCTCCCAGGTATTTATATAAACACATATTATAGAAATTAACCTCGAAAATATTCAGTCAAAATTTGAACTCAATGATCAGCAAATATGAAAATAAAAATTCTTATAGGAATAGATCCGATCACTTCTGATAAATAGCATAAAAATAATGATACAAATTTCTCAGCTTAAGGACTGGTTTGTATATCTACTCTCAGCGAGATAATCATGAATTTATATACTTTAGGGAGTCACAATGTGTTTTTCACAAACTCCATGAAAAATTATTATAGAATACTGTTCACAAGATGTGAAAAAAAGTGTAAAAATTTTAATTTGTAGTAAACATATTATATTGCTGATTTTTTTCAAATCATATAAAAAAATCAATTCAATTTAATGAAATTTTTATTTTTATTCATTCATTTCCTTAATCTCACTCTATTTAACTGTAACTACTTTTTGTACTTTGCACGAATACCCTTTTTTATTTTTGTCTGATAAAATTTAGGAAAATAAAATTGACATAAATACATATTTGTATTTTAATTAATTTGATTGATAATTCTGTCTAATAAGAACAATAAAATATGTGGCAGAAATAAGAGTTTTTGGCGTAATATTCAAATAAAAAAATCTTTATCAAGTAAATAAGCTAGAACTAATAATTATTTCGAAAACCCCTTCTCACTTAATCAATAAAATACAATTTCAAATACTAGTTTGAATATGGACACAATCTCTCGATGTGTTGTATTAAGGACTTCTTAATATAGCACTTACAATACTCGTATTTATTATTTGTATTTTTATCTCGAAGAGTCAACGTATTTTTTGGCTTCTTATTTCTTTTATTTATTTTAAAAAAAGAAAAATTTATTAGCATTTTATTTATTAGTGTTTTAAATAAAATCAATAAAAATTGTAGAACTCTTTCATTTTATCAGAAAATAAATGTCACTGATTTGATATATTTGAAAGATAATGTACTATAATTCACTCGTTGGTAATATTAAAAAATGAATGGAGCTCAACTTTGAAATGTTAGACCAAGCATTCATTCATTTTAGATCTGTTTATTCTACAAAACGGGAAATATTATTGATGACGATGATGAAGCCCATGTAACCCATAATACAAAATATGAATTTCATCTAAAGAAATTTAAAAACCTTTATGTATATTTGCACTTATATCGCTACACAAAATTAAAATACTTTGCACATTTCAAAAAATATTGTCAAACGCAACCCGTGCGCTACCAAACATTCTGGCAAATTTTTTCCTAAGCCTTTTTCTGAACGGCTGTCTCAGCTGAAAATCAACGTCAAATACTTTCAACAGATCTGTGAATATTTGATCAATGTGAGTGTTATTCAGGGCAGAGCACGCCACGTACGGACAATTCCAGTCTGCCGACGCGGTCATTTCACAAATAATCGACTCAACCGTTTCGCTGCCAAACAAGTCAGTTTTATTGGCGACGATAATTATCGGGGCTGCTAAGCCATGAATTTCTATTATCTGGAAAGTACACAGAATTGCCAAGAACTGCTAGGATAATTCACTAAAATCCACTTACTTGCTTTCGAATCATTTCAATTTCATTCCAAGTTGCAACATTGCCTATTTCATAGACCAGTATAAACGCATCTCCATTCGAAATTGAAAGGTGACGCATGGCTGGGAATTGGTATGCACCAGCAGTATCCAGTATCTCCAGCTGCAAGCGACTACGATCTTGTAAAATGTAATCGTGCGTATAAAGATCTTCAATGGTTTCCAAATAGTTGAAACGGTATTTATCATATAAAAATCTGAAAATTATGCACGTTTTGCCAACTGCTGCGGAGCCCATCACTGTAAAGCGAAGTTGAACGCAGGACATTTTGAAACTCTGGAATAGTGAAGACTTCACTGATTTTTATTTCATCTGGACGTCACTGATCTTGTAATTCATTTATTTTTTAATATTTTTATTATTCTATTAAAAAAATATATATTTTCCAATAATTTTTTGGTTTAGAGAAAATTGCTCAGACATTTTTATTTTATTTATTTTTTTTTTTTGCATTCATTTTAATTTTTAAATTTTTCTAGTCTTTTAAATATTAATTACTTTTTTATATTTTTTAGATTTTACTTCAAATGTAATTTTAAAACTTTCAAACTATTAAAAATGCGTATCCGAACATGCCAAATCGACTTCAGTTCTCTTGGTCGTCCATCAACGACTGAAAGAAATTGCTATTACAACAACCTTTATATTCCTGCCTTAACTGTTATCACTGAGCAACTGCATAAGCGTGCACAAACAATTCGCCCGCTTGCATCTCCAAGCACACCACCCATCACTCACTTGTTGCATGTCAGCCTGCATAAAGAGTATGTATGTATGTCTATGTATAGAATGCATCAGAGAGAACTTATTCATTATTCATGGATTAATACTCTTTGGAATGCATATTCCTCTCACGAAAGCTTTTCTCGCTTGGATCTAATGGTCCGTTATTGACATAGAATTTAAAGTGGGTGTAGATCAATGTAAAGTAACATCTGTTAAGTACTGAACGCATTGTATGATATGATATTGTATGATATCGGCTGATAAATTCCCGGTCTGATACACAATTGTACAGAATTAGTAATTTTTTAAATTGCGGTAACCTTCAAAATGCAACTATAAAATTTGCATGAAAATCTGACAGCTAATTTAATGGTTACAGCTGTTTTAGTGAAGCAACGTTTGTTCTTTTCAAAACAATGAATAAAAATGAATTTCGTGTTTTGATTATACATTGATGTTGATGGAAAAAAACACTATTGAAACGAAGGCATAACTGTTATTCGGATTCTGCACCAGGAAAATCGATCATTATTGACTAGTTTACTTCATTTAAACGAACAGCGATGATGCGCCACGCTCTGATCACCCCGATTATACCGGAAAATATCAAAGAAGTCCACAAAATCATTTTCAGGATATAACTGACTTTTCAAGCATTTCCGAGCACTTTTTAATGCATGGCCATTTGTCTATGAACAAGCTGTTTTCGAAGTGGGTGCCGCGTTTTTTAACAGTGGACCAAAAAAACACAACGAGTTGATTATTCCGAGCACTGTTTGGAGCACTTTCGGCGAAATAGAAAAGACTTTTTGCATCGGTACGTAACGATGAATGAAACTTGGATTCACCATTATACACCAGAGTCAAAACGGCATTCAGCTGAGCGGAGAGCAGTTGGTGAACCTCGCCCAAAGCGGCCTAAAGCGATTCAGATTGCTGGCAAGGTTATGACGTCCGTGTTTTGGGATATTTTGCTTATCGACTACCTTCAAAGAGACAAGCAAACAATAGCGACCGCTACATGGCCCAAATTGATCGTTTCAGAGAGAAAATTTCGAAGGAACGGCCTCATATGCAAATAAAGAAAGCGATGTTGCACCAAGACAGTGCAACGAGTCACATAACTTTGGCTACGATGGCCCAATTGCGCGAATTACATTTCGCATTGCTTTCGCACCCACAATTTTCTCCAGATTTCGCCCCCAGCGATTTTTACCCGTTCCCAGACCTAAGCAATGCTCGCCGGAAAGAGATTTGTCTCGACTGAGGAGGTTTATCTGATGACTCAAAGAATCCTTCAATAAACATTATCAAAGACATAACATTAATGTTGTTGCTCATTTTTGCTATCAAGGCAATTGTCCACATTGAAATGTTGCCCCTTCCACCCGCCACGTCTTACTGATGAAAAGAGCAGGAAACGTTGAATTTGTTCCTTGCATTGTAGGTCAATCGCCTTGCATTGTAGGCTACTGAGATGGATAGACGATGAAGCTGAAAGCCAATAAATAAGCTGCCTGGGTAGCTGGTCACAATTATGTTTACGGCTGGCATTCAAACTGCAGAGTGTATAAAAGTTTAAATACTTTTTATTGTATAATACTTGGAATATAATTTTTATTAATTAATGTACGCTTGGAATGAATTTCAACAAAATGTAACTGTTAATTAATTGGTAGTGTTAGACATTTGTAACTAGTATTTGGTTGTTCGTTTGATTTTGCTATTGTAAGGTTCAATTACACGAGTTAGTTATTCATCTATTTTATGTTTAGCATATCTGGAAATCATTTATTGTTATTAAATTTGTTTCGTTCTATATTGTATATTTTATAGTATTAGTATATTAACCATGAATCATACGAATTCATTTTGTTTTTGTTTTTTTGTTTTTTACAAGTATTACATGCGTAAATATTTTATTGCTTATTTTTAATTATATATATATACGTATATTTTAATTAAAAACCATGTTTTGACGATTGTTTAAAAATAGTTTGCACTGGCCACGTTTGACTATTGATTTAATACAACTCTTTTAAATTAGTAGTTTTCGTTAAATTTGATTTGGCTTATCAACAATACGCAACATTTCGAGATTGTGAGAATTAATATATAATTTGAACGATGTTTTCATTTATTATTTACATTGGCACAAGTCTTTGCAAAACGTGCTATACTCGTTGTCTCAATATCGTCTCAATATCTGCGTAGCCAATAGCAAATGTTCTAGATTATTTACTGCAAAATTTATTTAGTTACATTTGTGACGACAACTTTAAGAATATCAGAAATTTATTTTAATAAATTCTACACAGCCGAAACTAGCGCATTTTCCTCGTAATTTCCATTTCATTATACTTTTGTACTGAATATTTTTCTCATTTCGCTCTTTAAACACTTCATTTACTTCATATTACTTATCCAATTTGGTGTAACAACTTCGCTTTGGTTTCTGATATGACATGGTTCAAATGATTTACTCACTATTTATTATTTCCTATTTTAATGTAATTTATACGTTTTTGTTTTACTGTCTTCATTAAAAACTATTTTAAGCTAAATTTGTTACTACTTTAAAATTACGTTAAGAAAGTAGAAAAGAGAACGACTGATGGACTTACAATAGTTTTAAGAAGTACGACCTTATGCCTTGTGTTCTTGTAGAAGTACGAGTACAATGCATATCTATGGATTATTATCGTTATACAAGGAAGTGGTTGCCACTTTTTTCCATATTTTTATAATTGTAAACAGAACGACTATAGGCCAAATTACCTTTGAGCATACTGCCGTATATATTTATCTATTAAATATTCTAGTATTCACTGATCGTATGACTGGCACCAAAACCATTCTAACTTGCTAACATTTAAAGCGGGCAAATAATAGATAGAATGGCAAGGCTGAATTTAAGTTCTCAGTTACTTTGAAGACGTTTCTATTTTGAGGTTGGAGCGCGTTGTGGAAATTTCTTTACTATTTTTCAGTCTCAGAAATCTCAGAAATAAAGATTTTTTTGTTTTCAATTTCAGTTTTTTGTGTAAATTAAAAGTAAAGTTAAAGCCAGTAAAGAAGGGCCAGTTAACGTCGCTAATATAACAAAGTGCCATGTAAAGACCTGCTGTTTTTAGAGTTAAATTACACATTTCATCGCGATTTCATATTATCATTTATATATTGTGAGCGACAAAAGAGATATTCTGTCGGCAGTTGAGTGAAACGGCTTTTTGGCTTAAAACTTATTTAGAGATTAATTTTAATATAAATAAGAACAATAAGGAAGAGTTTAACATCACACAAAAACCATTCATGATAACATAAATCAAATTTATTAAGTTGTTTCGATGGCGATTTTTTATTTTGTAGATACTGAAATTCTTTTAAATCAGGGAGGAGATCGTTATGTTTCTCACTGTTGAAAGCGCACAGCATAAACACGCGGCGCCTTAAGGCTACACCCATTGAATGTCCCTTTCCGATCTCTGGATTAGTAAACCTCTCTCTCTAATTTTCCTTGTTTTTCTTTACACTGATTTGTATTTTTATTTTATTTTTATTCATTGCTTAAAAGCGAACAAGAAGTAAAAGGTGAGTTAACGCACTGGAAAGACATGGCAAAAGAGGCAGTCACCGTATAAATTCAGACAAAAAAATACACTATGGATACTCTAGTTTTGGTTAATGGAATTTTGTGTAGTACTATGTATTTCGAATCAAATAGCCGTTCAATTTCGGTCTCTGGCTAAACCCAAATAAAGCAATTACGTTCAAGTGCAGTAATGAATTCATAGTCATCGCTTATGACGCTCGCTAATCATTATAAATTCTAATTACATCAAAGCTAATTGCAATTGTTATCAAAATAAATGTATAACAAGCTTTTTGCAACATAGTCACACCCATAAAAAAGGTTACCTCTACATTACATCTTAAATTTTATTGTCATTATAGAATACCCCACTAATTTATTAAGCGCTAATTTAGTTACGGCTTATGCTAAGAAATGTTTAAATGTTTCTATGCTAGTCGGCATAACTGAGCTGCAAAGAATATCTTATTGTATTTATTTATCTATAAACATGCGATTTGTGGTTAGTTCTAAATTAGTTGTTGGAGACTTCCTTCACTTTGATACGCAACAACCTGCGGCTGCTGGCTTGCATCATTTTTAATTTGACTAAATTAATTAATATCACTTAATTGACGAGTGTGTGGTTTCTTTGTTTTGGTTGATTTACTCCATATTTTCATTAATATCTTTTATGCAATTAAATTTCAGTTTTAGTACGTTTTGTTTTATTTTATTTATATTGTTCTAGGTTTCTATTACGTAAACCTTGTTTTATTTGTTGTAAGTATTAGAGGATTTATAAATAGTTGAATCACAAAAGACAGTAATTTTAATTGTTGGAGGCTTAGGCTTATTAAGTTGGTACCATAATACGAATAAGAAAATCTATTTCGGATTTTTGCTTGATTGTCAGTAGTTGGAAGAAATTAAAACGAGTTGAGATTGAGAGTTTCGTGTACATTTTGGTTTGATACTTTGGCGAAATTTAATGTGTTTTATATTCTATTCTTTATTCGATATTTAAAATAAGTGAAACGATAAATTTTTGCGTTACTTTTTAGATGATTCAATTCAAATTTAAGATTGCACGATTTTTTATGATTTTTATGAATTTAAATGTTATTACTATTTATTAATATTAATATTTATTATTATTATTATATTACTTATTAATATTATTATTATTGTTATTATTATTATTATTATTATTCCTATATTGGGTTTTGAGTTGATTTTATTTTATGTAATTTTAATTTACACTTGACTAATTTACATTTGAGCTTCGGCGACTATATACGTGAACGTTGGTCACGTCTTATTTACATAATTGTCATTGGTAATTTTTGGAAATTCTTTGTCTATACAATTAATTTTCTAAACTTAGTTTAGCGTTTGATTGTTGTTTCAAAACATTTGCTGATCACCTAATTAATTATACACCTAATAATTTTGGCGTTACTTTTTACAATTAAATTTTTGGTAGTTTTTTTTTTGTTGCTAATATCGATTTAGCGATTTCATAAACAATTCATAAACCAATTACTTTCGTTCGATCATGTTATATTTTATGTATATGCTAACTACAATATCTTGATATCTGAATTAAACTAATTCAATCCTATTTTTTATTTTATTTTTTTCCAATACGAGTATTATAAAGTACCGATGTTATGATTGAAACAACCTTTAATAATTTCGTTTAAAACTGCAAACAAAGTCACTTCAAATCACTTACATACGAGTGAGTATTTATCTACAAAACTGAACATTCTAAGATACTTTCAATACGTTAGCGCCATGAATATTTTTCGTATGCTTTTCAAACAGAATTTTCTTGAAGTGATAAACTTAACCAGTCGTATAAAGGCGCACACGCATTTGGCGCCTTGTTTCTGCTTTACCCAAACTCAGTATGGAGATTGTCAACTGTTTTGTTTACCTGTAGCACTCGACGGGTTGCTTGGTGACTGCGGCGGCGATGATGGTGGCAACGGCACATCACCACTGAAACTGGAACAAATAGATAGGGAACGTGAGCTACAGCAACTGGTGCTAGAACTCGAAGAGTTCTCAGTCACCGGGGCTGTTTGCAATGATGGTCATCTGGCCTTGTCACTGTCGTCTGAACCAGCTTGCTCAGCTTCGATGTCTATTGCCTCCACTTGCACTGTTGTTGCAGCTGGCAGTCCTTTTGTTGGTTGTTCCTCAGATTTCGGCGATTCTTCGGTTAAAGTCTCGAGTACAAAAATGTCATCGTTGCCACCATTAGGTTGATAATCGTAAAAGACTTGCGATGTATCGCCTTGTATATTAACATCGATAGGAACATCCACACCGGCAACAATGGCGCATTCCAAAGGCCTCATGTGCGGTTCCGTTGTAGGCACAGATGGAGCATGCTGCGCACTGAGACATTCGCCGCTGAAATCACCACGCGGTGGCTCTTTGGGACTGTCGACCATTATTTGGACCACTGGTGTTTGGCCAGTGAAGAAGTCATTCTTTTCCGAACTGATGCGTATTTGCGCTGTCTTTGCTTTATCTGTGGGCGTCAAATTAGAGTGATGTTGTGTTGAGACAATTTTGTTTATGCAAACAGCACCTGTTGGCGAATCACTCTCTTCCCCATCCTTGTACTCTTCACTTTCGCGATGTACCAGCACATGCACCAGCGTCGAATTATCCGGTCTCAAGCCCAGCGGATGGGTTTGCTGATCCGGCGATGCCTTTGTCACAATCACCTCTGGCGCCGGTCCTTCCGCTGTAAGTGCGAATTTGTAAAAATATTCGCGTTAACACCGTTTCAAGAAGCTTTTCAATAACAATTTTCACACATACAGACAAAAGCATTTTTGTTAACTCTTAAAGCGCTTTGTGCTGACAAACCCCTTTCGAGCGGCGGCTTTTTGCGTATGAAACTTGTTGCGCGCTTTCGCGTCGGCGTGGCCGTGGGTGTCACGGTTTGTTGGGTTTGTCTTTCGCTTTCGGAAGTTGAGGTTGTTGAGGTTGTGGCAGGGGCTGTGGTGTTTATTGCTGCTGTTATAGGTGAAATGCCTGCATTAGTGTTTAGGATTGTGAAGAGAAACACATACATATGTCTACATATATCGGTTGTGTTTGGGGTAGACGAACACGGACTCAAAACAACCAAAAATAAAAATAAAAACAAATATAAACGTTTTGTGTCTGTTACACAAAAACAAATAAAAAATAAAATAAAAATAAATACAAAAAAAAAACAATGCGAACCAACGCTAGATGCGAATTGAAGTGCTTTTGTATTTACATAATGTTATATAGAAGACAAGTGAATTACAAATGATTTGTGCAAAATGTTCGCGGATTTGTTCGTGTTTGTTGACTCTTGTTGAGTTGTTCGATTGTGTGGGATGTATCTGTTTCATATAAATAAAAATATTAATAAAAGCATTGCATTCCGGTGAACATCAAAAATTATTTACGATACAATATCAAATGAGAGACTTTACTTGAGTGAGAGTGAGAGTGAGAGTGAGAGTGAGAGAGAGAGAGGAGAGTGTGTGTTTAGACTTTGTCAATAATTACTTTTTCTATGCACTGATGGTGAGGTTAAACTGTCATCGACAGCGTCCTGATGCCGTAAAAAGAAATTATAAAAGCTGCGGCGTCGACTTGCTCGAGGCGCTTCCATAAATATGCTACCGCTATTAATTTGTTGTTGGCGATTGCATATATGAATAACAACAATAGATGAATTAAGTAGGTGAGTGTGTGTAAGGTACATCGCCGAATATATGATTAGGTTTCTTGCAAGTTTTTGACGAAAGTATATACATGTATCCAAATTGGTAAGCTAACTCATAAATATTCTCATTAAAAAAAATATATATATTTATTGTTTGTCCTCATCCTATGTTATTGTTAATTTTTTTTTTTTTTTGGCTTTTTTCAGCACTTTTTATTTTGCTGTGGCATCGCTATCGCGCCGAACAATATTCAAAATGAATTTTCCAAATAAATTAGGACGAAAATACATTTTGAAGATCGTTCGGCAGGAAGATCCAATTCATAGGCACTGAAATACACTTTTCAACACTTGTTCAGCACACACAAAATTTTTGATTTGCAATATGACTGAGCTTAGCTGAGCTGAACTGATTATGAATATGGTTCGAATGTTTTTTTCTGCAAATAAAACAAAACTTGTTTTGCTATGACGTTTTTGCTCTTTGGATATTTCATACTACAAGCGATACTGGAAAAGAAAAAGATATGGGTTTTCGATCGTAGCGGAGATTAGAGAGTTTACCAAAAAATAGTACAGACTTTAGGCCACTACTTACAAATCGAATTTGATTTTTTTGATATACTTGTATTTAATGTTGATAATGAATTTGTTAAGACTGAAATAATTGCAATTGTAAAAGTTTAGTTAAAAATGAACTTTTTGATTGTTTTTGCGAAATTTTGACTTTTTTGTTTTGTTTTGGTTTGAACGAAAACTTTAAATTGCACGACTGCGAATTTGTGTGTTTAAGAATTCTTCTAAAAATTTAAAGATGGCCATACATGACGAATATTCTCGTGTGATATGCTCGAGAAAATTAACAAAATTTGAAACTTTACACTAACATTGGCTTTTCAACAGCGCCATACACGACGATCATGTTCTCACAACGCGCGTATCAGACAAGCATGTTCGTCATTTATGGCCAGCATAAGTTGCAATCGCAATTTCAGTTTTGCTGTTGGTTGGTTGTAGTGTTTTACATTCGCATGATATGTACTGAGAGAGACAGAGCCTACATACAATTGTATTTATATAGAATTTAATTAGTTCAATGCAATGAAATCAATCAATCAATCAATACGAAATGATAAACAATATTTCGAGTGTTGTATTGCTTGTCGTTGTGGCTACTACCTACAATTACCTTTGCCTAACATATTTAAATCAGTTGGTTGCGAGCCGCTTCTTAAAACGGTTGTGACCATATCTGCGAGCAATGACTCATAGTTTAGGGAGATACAAGAGGATATTCTAAAAATAGGTCTTAAAATACAACATGATTTAAGTATTGAGTAGCGATTATTGTTACTTATGTAGAGTAGGCACGACTTTTCGTCAAAAATTGCAAATTCAATACGAGATTAGATTTCAATGTGTATATAAAAAAGAACTTAGAAAAGGTAAAAGGTGTAAATACCGCTTGCCGAACTCCTCGCCTTGGGCTTTTATATCCTTGACCACATCATCGGCACCGGATACTAGCATGAGTGGCAAATTCAGCCAAGGGCCAGCCAACTCGCTGAGATCAGAGGCGTCAGATGCGCGTGAGGATTTACGCGATGAAGCGCGACTTGAACAGGCAGTGCCACGACGACTGACCTGGATTTGACATTGTAATAATAATTAAGAAGTTTGTTGTTGAGTTATTAGTTTTATAACGTAACAAAACTCACTTGCAAATGAAAAAAATTCAACGCTGAGAGCTTTGATTGCCAACCGCCTGGACTAGAGGTCTGTGTGGCACTATCCCCGGAATTCGAACGGTCCTTCTCAAGCTTGCGCCTTTTTTTTTTTTTTGATTTTGAAGGGCATAGAAAAGCAGTGATATTCAAATAATTTTCTTAACTTGTATAGGACTCTTTACCTGAGATATTCCTTCCAAGCATTCTGTATGGTCTTGGCCGCTTTCTCTTGGCGCTTCCAAATGCGTGTGGACGAAACAATTTCCAATTCTTTGCGCGTTGGAAACTGTTTCTTGAATTTGACATCCATTTGTTCCTGCAACTGTTTGAAGTTATCGGTCTCCTCAACATGACCGAGCACGTGCTTAACAAGCGCATGCAAAATATCGAGACAGTGTATTTTATTGCCCTTCGAGATGGGCAAGTTAAATGACACCAAAGCGACAGTATTGGGTTTGGATATGCCCAATGGCGGATCGAGAGAGGCAATAAAATCGGACAGTTGCGGGAAGTGTATAAACTGGGTAGCATGTGGATCGTATCTGCAATATATCGATATTGATTAACATATAGCTGCACTCAATAGCGAAACTAATTTCGCCA
This sequence comes from Cacoxenus indagator, assembly GCA_035041755.1. Taxonomy (NCBI): domain Eukaryota; kingdom Metazoa; phylum Arthropoda; class Insecta; order Diptera; family Drosophilidae; genus Cacoxenus; species Cacoxenus indagator. Next base: position 2,296,544 of record JAWNKX010000240.1, read on the forward strand.
AAGTAGCGCATTGGCAACACTTCGAGAACCTACTTGGACCAACGGATGTAAAACATTTCCAAGTCATCTTCGACAATGCCGATTTCCTCCTCTTGATGAGCCTGATTGAAATTCTCCAAAATAATTGCGATATACATATTAATTACAATCATATAACTGATTATAATGAAACTGGTGAAGTATGTAATAGCCAACAGAGGATGTCCGCAGTCGCCATTGGTCTGCCTGTTGTAGAACGGGTCACAGTCCGGCGGCTGTATCATTAGTGACTCAAGCACGTCATTCCAGCCCGCAGAGGTCATCAGTCGAAACAACAGTTGCATGCTGCGTCCGAAGGTCTGAAAGTTGACCATGTCATCGAGTGCGCCCTGCAGTTTCACGTGCCCGAAGAGCGACATGCCAAGTATGGCGTAGATGAACGTGATCAACCCGAGCAACGCGCCGATGTTAAACAGTGCGGGCAGCGAGACGACCAGTGCAAACAGCAGCTTTCGTATGCCCTTGGCAGCCTTGATAAGACGCAGGATGCGTCCAATGCGAAATACGCGCACTACACGCAATAGAGTCGGGCTTATTGGCAAATCGATCATTATATCCTCCATAAGTATGCCAAATATGGAGGCCAACACGAGCAAAAAATCAAAGACATTCCATGGTACCGTGAAGTAGTGATATCGTAGTCCGATTATTTTTACACTGGCCTCTGCATCAATCAATGCACACATGAAGTTCAATAAAACATTTCACTATTCGCATAATGAATCAAGAATTTATTTGTGACAACTTACCCAATCCAAAGACGGTGGTGAAAAATGCATTGCTTACTTCGAGTATAAAAAACACCGCATGCGGTTGGTTATAGTGCTCGATACCCATAGTTAACATGTTCAGAAAAATCAGTACAAATATTGCAATTTCGAATCTATTTTTGTACGATTTTTCCATTTTGTATTGTATTTTATACACAAGTTTTTGGTGTTAGTCGTGTGTGTGAGTTAGTTGGGGGAGTAGTTGGGGTTTGTTGATTGGTTGTTGGGTTGTCAAAAAGAAATACATCGAGAAGTAAAATATAAGATTAATAATGCTTACAACAATGCCCTTTATACGATTACAAACAAATGTATCTATATAAGAGTACACAAATAACTACAGTGAACAGATAATCATGAAGGCAAGTAAAAACAAATCGAACTAAATTATATTAGTGTACAAGCTACGCGTCTGATCAAATTGTATCCGGACTTCATCATTAAAAAAGTCTCTTTAGGTGTGCTTGGAATTTTTGCACTACTATGAGGTGACAGCACTATACTGAATCACACATGCAACTAGCGCTCACTCTGCAAGCTCTCAGATAAGTACTGCGCCCACGGAAAATTTAATTGTATGACTTCAATAGTAGATGAAGCAATTTATTTATTTTTCCCCTGACTTTCGCGGTATACGAACACACGAAACTTCAAAGGATTACTCGACAGGCTATGTTAGAGTTTCCTTGAAAATTTCATCAAAATCGGTGCAGCAGTTTCAGCGTCTATAGCGGATATACGTATATATCTACATACAGACAGACATACATAGCTAGATATATACATAGATAGAGATACGTTTTGATCAGAGCAATGTTTATTGCATACGTAAGCATATAAATACGGAAACAATGCAAATTAAATAATGGTTCTCTTGTATGATGGTAAATAATTCTAAGAACTTCTAAGATGTATGGCTTTAGCAAGTAAGGCTTGCTTGCTTTGAAGTAGCATTTTTGCCAGCATGCGACGCTAAAACAGAGTGAAAAAATACTACAGGAAATAGTTGAGTCATCAATTCATTTCTAATAGAATAGAACAATAGACTACATTGGAGTTGAGTAGAATGTATTAAATAGAGTGAAAGAGAAGAGCTTGTTCTATAGGTTTTATATACATCTATCATGTATTTTACACAGAGTAAAGAGTATTGAGTTACAAATAGTTAAGTAGTAGTAACTTAACCTCTACGAGTGTAGACTCATTCTTTATAGCTTTCGTCTTCTTGCACTTGCTCTATAAAGAAGAAAACACTTTTTTGTCTCGCAACGAGGAGAATTCAAGTGTTTAAATGAAATTTATCACCAAATCAATCAACTATTTCGCAAATGAATTTCAAAGATTTTCTGCAGCATAGCAAACAGTCAACTAAGAGATACGCAGAGTAACTTCAGAGTTACATGAGAACTCGTCAAACTCGGCAAACAAATGAAGAAAACCACTTTGAAAGGAATAAGCAGTCGTTCTTTACGATTTATATTGTGAAACAATAATAAATAATAATAATAATGCCTTTAATGGGTCTATTTAACAGCGCTTAGTGATCAATAAATGCATTAATATACAGTTTAATGGCAATTCAACTAAAAAAGCAAGTGTTATGAATTATAAATCATACTTTTAGCATTTCGTTACCTTCTCGAATTGGATAAATCATAAAACATAGCTAAAAAATGATTTATTGGTCGCTTAATGACTTTCTGTGGTTTTTTTCGTCCCAACTTTTTCATGGCGGTGTAATAGTGTTTTTGCGATTCGGTGAGAAACATTTCCAACACTCCTCCTTCATACTAAAGAACGATGAAAGTAGATACACATATACACATTTTTGTTTGTTTGTTTCGTAATTAAATTGAGGTTTTTAAATAAATAGCATAGAAAGTGTGTTCTTATATCTTATTAACATTTATACACTGAAGGTACATAACACATCATTAACACAGGATACTTTGGTACTGTGAGAGAGCACAAAACAAAAACATTTCCGTTGACACCGAAATATTTTCTGTAATTGGGATTTTTATTTTTATTTTTATTAATTTTTTTTTTTAAATACTTTAATGTCGTGTACCAAGCAACATCTATAGAGGAATGTGTTCTTGAATTAATTAAATTTATTTAGTTTTCAGTGTACAGTGCCACAGCATACTGTTTAAAAAATGTTCCTCTCAAACCTGTTTGTTAGATCTCTCTCCGAGGTGCTTACCTTTTTCTTGAGCATATTAAAATTGTCAATAATCACTCCTATGAAGAGATTGAGCGTAAAGAAAGAACCACAGACAATGAATATTACGAAATAGATATAAGCATATAGATTGGCCTCGCGTTGCGGCTGCAAATCGACGCCGCGTGCATCCACCGCATCGGCCATGACCTCCATCCAGCCCTCGAAAGTAGCGACCTGCAAAAGCGCTAAATAGCCCATGCCCACATGATCGAACGTGATCTTTGAGTTGATCCATGTATAGTTCTTCTCAATGCAATCCCATTTATCGTTCACCTCCTGTATTTATTACACGTATTCATTAATAAAGTAAATAATTATCAATTATTTTTATATGCATTCAGCATTAAAATGGTGAAAGCATCATATTGTGGTCAATGATAAATGGCTGGCAGCAAAGGCGCTGTCGTCGAGTGTGTTAAAGTGTTTACTAACCGTTATTGGCAGCAATTCGCCCAATTCATTGATGCATTTGAAAAATTTACCACCGAAAAATTGCACACCCATTATTGAGAAAATTAACCAAAAGACTAAACAAACTAAAAGTACATTGAAAATTGATGGTATTGCATACATGAGAGCATTTACTACAATTCGCATTCCTTGCCACCTGGAATAGAAATAAAATGAAAGGCGTGGTAACACGGGGTCTTTTATACACGCACCACACACACACACACGCACAGACACACACACATAGAGATACACATATTGTTAATAAGAAGGATATTTTTGAGCAAACCAATACAAAAGGAACTTGCGAGGAATTTTTCAATTGTGTTTTTTTTTCTGTTAACTAAGTGAATTAACAGTCTTACTTATTTACAAAGAAAAGCGCAATCGCGATAAAAATCCAATCAAAGTCATTAAATCATTTAAAAATACTAAATTTCTTGTTTCGTCTTCAATTTGTACATAAAATCAAGTAAAGAAAATAGAAGCATGCGAATTGCAAAATTCAACAACTCAAAGCTTATACTCATATTTTTGACATCAAATGAGATTACAAGAATTCAATAAATAAATAAATACAAGTTGGTCGAATATAAAATAATACTAATACAGAATATAGTAAGTAGCATCTTCTTAGTGATCTCTTAAACCCCACACATTTATAATAATTCTATGAATTGATATATAGAACTGATTCCCAAAACCGCGCGCTACTCTATTTCAATTGTAATATAATATAATTTCAAATGTTTATAGTAACCACCTTATAGTGATTTTAGCTTGTTTCCAGTTCACTAAAGTTGTTAAAAAATTTTGATTGGCTTTTAACACTTGATAAGTGATTTTTAAGTACAGTCGAACTTCCGTATAGCGAACTTCTATATAACGAAGCGCTTCCTATGACGAACTGATTTCAGGTACACAGCTTTTGCGAGTGCCCATTATTTCAAGTACAAATCATTTCATCATATAACGAAATAATTTTTTGGTCCTGTGCGTTTCCGCTATAAGGAATTTTGACTATATACATGTCACATTTACACGTATTCAAATACCAGTATCTACATCTTTCTTTGAGGTAAGTAGTCACAATTTTCATTAATTCCGAAATCTTAAACTGATCGGCATCGAAATTAGGAACACATACGATAATGCTTAATATGTAACGGACCGACTATGCAAATTTTGAAATTTAACAAACAAATGATGCGATTATTACGAGTATTTATACTGGCAAATTTTTTCCCCGTTATGCATAAGTAGCAAAGACAATCCATATTTAAAGTCATTCACAAACAGCTCACTAAATCATAGTCAGTACTAATATTGATAGTTGTAATTACAGAGTAGTCACACCAACGATTCAATATCCGACTATCGTACTGTAGGCTTAACTATTATTTTTTTTTTCATTTTTACCTGAGTGATTTTGAAAACCTGTTGCATAATTTTTAGTTGCCCGTGGAGATCATTTCTAGGAATTTGCCAGTTTTTATGTGCTTATTTAATGCAGAATTTTGGAAAGCAAAGTGCAATTCTAATCGCTCTGTGTTTGCAACACTCTATAGTGCAATGTTTTTGTCATTATTATTTTCATGTCTAAGAATGAGTGGTGTTGTATCTGATCTACAGAAAAATAAAAAAATTTCTTAAAGTTACTTTCATTTTGTGTTTTGGAAAATGCATTTTTATTGAGTTTCACAGGCTCTATGAGGATAGACAGCAGAGGATGAAATTAACCAGTTTTAACTGATTATTTCTATTCGAAATTCATAAAGAAGACGACATTGTATTAAACACTGCCCTGCTAAAAAGAATGTATACAAAAATAAAAGTAATAAGTAAATTATGGAACATTTGAATCAAAAGCATTATAAAAGTATTAGTCTGAAAAGAGCGCGATGCAAGTTTGAAGATACGAGTAAGAAAACATTGTCAAACATTAAAAGAAACAGAGCATTCCAAAGAGTTGAGTTCATCGCTTTTTTATACAAAAGAAGCTTGCACAATGAGAAAATAGTGCCATTGAGCAGAAAACAATGTGAGATAACAAGTGTACCCGTAGCAAGTGGAGGCCTGTCGAACCGAAAGACTTACCGTGAAATGGCGCGCAAAGGGCGCAAAGCTCTGAGCGTACGCAAGGAGCGCAGCACCTTCAGATTCTCATTCTCCTCAATGAGCAGAGAGAAAACAGAAACCTGTAAAGCATTTGTTGTATTTATTATATTAATGAAGTCGTATTTATATGTACAGCTACGTCGGACTTACAAACACAATTATGAAATCGAGTATTGTCCAGAAACTGGTGAAGTATTTGGAAAACCCCAATGCGAGCCACTTTAGCACCATCTCGATGACGAAGATCAGACAGAAAGAGAAGTTCGTCCAATAGAGTACGCGTTTCAGTGTCTTGTTACTGTCCAAGTAAATATCCTCGAAGCAGAGCGTAATACTCGACGCAAAGATCAATACTAGCACAAACCACTCAAAGGCTGGAGTATCGACAACCGTCAAGACAGCCGTCCTTACGCGTGTCCAGTGCTTGGCACTCTTTGTATCCATGCAAGACATGAACCACGGACAGCGGAAGTAGAAGCTGAAAATGAGAAGATTTTTTTGCAGTTGGTTTCAGATAATTTTTGGATACATTCACATAAATTTTTGTATATTGGTGTTAACCCATAATTTTTACTCACTGATCGTAACACTTCTGGGGGAAGCAATCATCTGGCACCTTCTCTGGCTTCTTTTTTCCGTAACTTGGAAAAGTCATGGGATCATTGTATGCTCCCTGCGAGTTACGTCTCCCACCGACAGTGAGATCGTCTACGTAGGAGACCAGACAATGCCATGGTTTTTCAGTCAGTCGTGAGAATTTTGACTTCTGCGACTGCATGGCCTCCGTACTGGCTCCGGCTCCGGTTGTGGCGTCACCGCCAGAACCAGACGCAGTGTGAGCATGTGCCAGAGCCGAACTGCTGTCGGCCGCACCGGAACTGTGCGATTCGGTGCGAGTGGATTGGAAGGAAGCGGCTTTGTCTAGAGTCGATTGTGGATGCTCGGCGTGACGCTTGCCTTTGCGCAGGTCAGCGCCAACAACCCTTGGCAAATAGGGTGTGGTTTGTAAGCTAGTCGCATGAAAGTGCTGCTGGTGCTCGGTCAATGCCGCCAGCGGTGGGGTCGCTTTCAGCGATGAAATTTGCGTCAGTGTTGGCGGTTCAATAGTTGAGCGGAGCGATGTTGGCGGCGTTGCAGGTAGCGCGGCCGAAGACGAAGTGTGCAGTGAACCATCCATTTGATTGTGAGTGCTTAGCTGTTTCTGTATCAGCAGATTCTCATACGAATTTGTGCTCTTCAACGAGAGACTCTCCAGGCGCATTAGGTCCGCGTTGACACACTTTCGTGGTAGTTTCTCCGATTCAATGCGTAACGTTGAAATGGGTTTATCCTCTTCGGGTAGTTCTTCGACCCGCTCGATTAGCGACAAACGCTTGAATCGATCGAACTGCACGCTGAAAAGATCATTTTTGCGACGCATAAATGGCGAATGGACGCTCGTTGCCATACCCGCAGTGTTGGCTGCTACAGCCATTGCCTCCATGGCGACAAAGGGTGCATGGATTTGATCACAGATTTTGCGTATTTCATTCGATATGCTAAAGTCTTCATCGATCTTACGCTGCTTCTCTAGGCTGCGCCGTTTTATCTTAGCGCTTTGGCGGTCAACACTCGTCTTCAAAGACTGGTGGCGTCGTGGCACTGAGGACAAGTCATAGCTGTCGTAGGGATTAAGTGGGTGTACAACCTCGTCTGCGGCAGCGCGATCGGAGGCACCCGTTATAATTGCAATGTGCTCCATGATGGCTTTGTTCGCCTCATCGGCGGCGGGTGAAGGTTCTGAAAGCGTCGACAGTCGTCGTTCCAACGAGCTTGTCGAACGTTTGATCTCCTCTAACTCTTTCTCAAAGCTCTGTATGATGTTATCGAACTCTGAATGCTCGGTGAGTGTTTCAGCACCAGTCTGTCCTTGATCCTTGCTATTGGCCACCATGTGACCGAGGCCATTGCGACGTGATTCAATCGTTTGCATAATGGAGGTCGATATTAAACTTAAATTTGATTTGATGCTGCTCGTCGAAGTCTTACGTTCCTCTCTGTACCTGCCGTCAATGATCAACGAATCTGTGTCAGCTTCCATAACCGCCGAGCCGTAACCGACGGTCTCGCTTATATAATTATTGCTATTGTCAGCGTCCTCCTGCAAGAACTGAAACAGTTCCTTCTGATCGCAATTAAGGAGCTCGTCTCGCAAGTTCCCCTGCTGGGATATTAACTCCTCTTGCTCAATCGATATCGTATTCATAGAGTGCCCACTCGAATGTCTGCGCACCTTGACACGCAGATCCTCTTCCGACTTGAGACTACGTGATGGCAGAAGTGAACGTTGCGATTGATCGCTCGATTGGGAGAGTCGATCGAGTGATTTGCGATAGCTCGGTGAACGCGTTAGCAATGATTTCTGGTAGTGCAAGTAGGCCTCGTCGTGCTCTTCGCTGCCATAGCGGCGTGACGAATTGTCCTGCAGCGAATCGCCGCGCATAAATGAACCGCTGCGCTGATCCGGCCCATAAGGGTCTGTGTCTGTCGAATTGTAGTGACCCAACAAACGCAGTTCGATGGATTCGGTGTAGGTTGGCTCGTCACGTGAATCGTACTGTTGTGTGCCAACTCCGGAAGACATTTGATATTGTAACCTGCGTTCTGCTTGAGGATATAAAGTCTGATTGTAGTCGGCGTTGCAACCGTTATTGTCTAATTGGCCATTGCTCGTTGCATTCTGCATGACATTGTCGTAGGCGGGCGGTGAGGTGCTGTGCATACGTGGCGGCTGCTCCTGTAGCTCTTGCTCGATGTAAATCGGACGCAGCGGCGGCAAATGTTGCGCTCGCAGTTGCAACTGCTGCTGTTTCTCCGATTCATATTCAACGCCATCCACAATGGTGTGCAGGCTATCCTTTAGAGGTATTTGAAAGCCAAAGTCCGAGCCAGATACGGGACGATTCATAGATTCCTGAGTAGTTAAATGAAATAAAAAACGATATAAAAATTATGCGAATTCCTGGCGAGAAAACCACATGACCAACCTGATAGCTCAATCTATGGAACTTTGTATCCGATATCAGGCTCGGCTTTTCGATAGCCGCCATTGTCGCTGCCTGCTGCTGAGCTTCAAGCACAATCTGCTGAAATTTCTCCGCATATTGACGCTCCTTGCGCTCTTTCCGCTCCTGCCGCTTCTTGCGTATTAAATCTCGAACACGCTCAATGCTACGCGCCAACTTCGACTCTTCGCCAACTTCCTGCGTGCGTGAAAGGAAAGCATTTGATGAATCAGTAAATGCCAATACACAACAACACGAATTGCTTCACTCAGGGTTCAGTAAGAGCTTAAATAATTTATGACGACCAATTCGACTTATTTACACAATTTAGTTTAATCATATTTAAATATTTGAATGCCATAATTGCTACATTGATACGAGTACATTGCAAGCAATAAGATCCGACACAAGTTGCGCAGTTGCAGCACACCAATTGCAGCCTTCGACAATTTTCACATGCAATTTTCTAGTATGTTCTACTTTTTGGATAACTAAGTACAATAAAAGCTATTAAAGCAAGCAAGCAATAATAATAATAATAATAACAAACTAAGCTATAAACTAAGTTTAAAGGATTTTAGAGCAGAAAACAATTACCTTCTTCTTGAAAATCTGTTTAAATTGTTGGGTTTTAAATGTTTTTTTTTTTTTAAATTTTTTTTTTAGTTTTTTTTTCGTATTTATTTAGTATTTGGCAGTGCACATTTTTTAAATAGTAGTTGATGTTCGGTAATTGGGTTTTGAATTGTTTTAGTGAGATTTTGGAATTTAGTGCAACAAGTTTTTTACATTTGCGCAGTTTTAGAGTAGAGTAGTAGAGTTTCATTAGTCAAAAGTAAACACACACATTTATAAACATTTAATTTGGGAAATCATAAAGTTTGAGAAGAAAGACATAGAAACACATTTAGTAGTATAAACACAATGCTTGGCTTAAACAGTTAAAGCAGTGATTTAAGGGTTGAGTAAATGAGGTAATGAGGCAATGTAAGAAATAAGTAATAAATTCATTTTTGAAGTAATTCGAATTGAAAATGTAAACAATAAAATTTCCTAAATTCGACTGCGCCGAATTTTTAGCACTCTTCACGCATGCCCTTATATATATGTTCTTGTCCATTCCACTAGGGTGAATAGGGCCTCTCACAAGTCTCTTCAATTTAATTGTGCTGCTTTCATATATCGTGTAGTGTTATCTGATAGGATGGTGATAAGCCACCACTACCAGTTCTTGGTGCTGGGAGTACCGAGGCACGGTGTAAATTATAATGAAATGTCGGAGTATCAAACTTTTAACGAAGCCCGCTTAAATATAACAAGACTCATCAATTTTGTTTGCGTATATGAGATCGCATATAGTAAAGATTACTTGTATAGTCACAACTACAGCTTTTTCTGACTGATCACAAATATAATTTGTGATAATTTTTCTACAACTGTTGGCTGCTGGGGTGCACAAGAGGAACAAGTGCGAGTCATAGATTAAATGGATGACTTTTCTTATTTTATACGCTCGCCACAAGCTGGGTTTAGCTGAATCTATTCTCTATGGATCTGGTCTAGGTTCGCTATTGTGTTAGGAACTCCTAAATGCAGTCATCTAGTGTTTTTAGGACCCATTATCCCGAAGGATACTTCGATAATCTAACAGTGAACGGATTACCGTAGCTCAGTGATGGGCTTAAGTATTATACTTCTGAGGCGTAACAGCTAGTTCAGAAAAAAAAGGTGCGCAGATGTTTAAGAATTCGAGAAGAAGATTAGGCATAGTTCGGATATATGGCTTTCGGGTCCTTTCTCAGCGTATCTCAAGCGAATATTCTGGTCATAAATGCATTTGTGGAATAGCAATACTGCAGTAAATTTGCAAATAGCAACTTTTACCTTCCCTCAGACTGTTAGGCATCAATTTCAAAGTATCTGATCTTTAAGACAAATAGTAATCTGATTTGTGGCATGTCTCTCAACGAAATATCCAATCTGCACAGCAGTCGCACCAACAGTCCGAGACACTCTATAAAGCTGTGAAAGTAGTGCACAACCGCACGGATCAATCAAGGAAATGTCATGTCTCTGACAACGTACAATCACCGTACGTTGCAGCGTAAATAAAATATGGAAAGAGCTTATATACAACATTGTAAACAAGATCGCTAGACGAACTTGGAAGATCATCGAGTGGACTAGTTGGTCCGTGTACAATTCCTTCCATTTTTTTATCTTATATCGTTTGTATTGATTTTAATGTGTAAAAAATTTTATGAAGGTCGTTGTTGGTTTGTTTTGTATTTTGGTTTCTAATACTCAACGGTGACCTGAAATTCTCCTGCCTTAGGCAGGTGGGTAAACAGCAGATATGCTCGCAACTCCTCCCTTCCTGTTGTATACTCTGGACACTACCTGTTCTATTGCAGTGTTAATGAAGTGAGTTTTTGTATTAACTTTCGTTGGCTTTTATTTCTTTTATTACTTTTAAAAGACTGTACAATATAGTTATTTGTGTGTATGTATGTGAAAGTGTGCTTGTATGTGGAAGCAACTGATCTCTGCAAATAGCCGATAGCTAACACTCAGACAGACAGACAGACGATAGATAACAAACCAACAACTTTATGTCCCTATATCTTATATAAAAGGTCTTTATGCCTGTATTGCGAGAAGAGTACACGAAGTAATACAGCAGTTTTCGCAAATTGTAATTTATTTCAATTATTAATGTAAAAATGCTGTTAGATATAATAATTCATAATGCTGACACACACAATTGAACACACATCGAAATGCAACAGCTAACCATCGATCAAGGTCTCAAAACATTTGCTATTTGAATCTCAAAAACAGAGCAATGCTTTAAAATTGGATTTTTACGATTCTTAAACGAATATTCTCTGATATTTATTGTTTAGTTTGATTTAAGATGGGTTAACACTTAATTAAATTTTTAATTCTTTAAATCTGTTAACTTTTTATTTTCGATTTAAATGAAATACACTCAGACAACAGTAGAATTTGTAAAATGAATCACCACACAACTAATGCAGCTTAAAATGGATCTAGCATAATGGACAAACCGGAAAGACATACCTCTTTTTTCGACTTAAGCTCCTCGGAATTGAAACTGTTGAGCAACAACGCCAAGAACAAGTTCAGAACCATAAAGTTACCCATGACCAAAGTTGGCAAAAATATCGCAAAACAAGTCGATGCGCCTTGCTGTGGAGATACGAGAACAATCAGAATTTGTTGGGTGTCTAAAATGTGGAGCAAGGGTTGTACCTCCTCTTCGGCGCGCATGCAATCCCAAAGGGGTTCAATCCACTCGCCGCACAATATACGAAAAATCATCATGAACGAATGAAAGAAATCATTGAAATTCCATCTGCAAGGAATAGGTAGTGCTTGAGAATCATAAAAACCAGCAAAGTAGGTTTATAACACACCTTGGCACTGGATCCGGATCGAATTTCTCGGCAGTGTAGTCTTTGGAGAATAGCTGCATACCGATCACAGCAAATATGTAGATGACTATAACTAAGATCAGTGTCAGATTACCCAGTGCGCCTATTGTAGATATAATAATGCTAAGCAGTACTTTCATCGTGGTCCACGATTGTGCGAGCTTCAGCACTCGCAACTGCAACGATATGCAAAGAAATTAATATTATCGCTACTGTATAATAAAATATATACTAATAGAGCGTACCAAACGCAAGCCACGCAACACACTCAAACCATCAACCAGTTCGAATATAATGTCTAACAAACTGGCTGTGACAATGATGAGATCGAATATATTCCAACCGCACAGAAAAAACTCTTTGGAGAGCGCCATCAGCTTAACAATGCACTCGAACGTGAATATGGAAGTGAAGACCTGCCATGGGGAAACAACAAAGTTTTAGATTACCACAATGTATGCATTATAATCGCATATTTAAATACCTTGTTGCCCACGTCTAGGGCGTTACGAAAGTTCTCGCTCATCCCGTGATGCTCCATGGCCAGAAATGCTGTATTTAATACAATGCAGAGCGTGATCGCCAACTCAAAGAGTGGATCGCGCACTACCTATAGAGTTCACGAGAAATCCCAATTTTTAAACAACTTCACGCTAAGCCAAAGGCCATCTTACCTTATATAGGCAATTCTGAAAATGCAGCCACCCTTCATAGTCACAACAGCAGTGGACACAGCGATCGCAATTACGATCGGGTAGATCATCTGAAGTACGGAAAGGATCAGTAGCTGGTTGATAGACCAATCCAATTGCAATTCGTAAACACTTACCAATGACGACTATTTCGGAGGAGAATTCCTGGTGTAGCGCATAGACGTTATGCTTCTTGATGCGTGCGATGTTGCCATTGCATTTGATGAGGCGCACCTCACGCGGAGACAGTGCCAACGTCACCGGTGTCAATTCGTTCTGCAGCTCGACGGTCGACATGTTGATCATGTCATTTCCATTGCCGGTTTCCTGTTCCTCGTGATCGTCTACGACGCCAGAATCATCCTGTGAGGACTCGCGATTAACGCCACTCGAGGTTGTTGTGCTCGTCTGGCGGCTTGTCGGCAGTAGTTGGCCTTTGTAATCGGAAGGATAAAGCATATTTGGATTCTTAACTTCGACGTCCTGAAAACAGATCCGTGCGCGTTGTTGCTGTTGTTGTTGCTCCTGACTGCCATTGGATCTGGGCGAATGCGTCTGCGCCGGCAATTGTTGTTCCTTTTGTTGGTGTTGTTGTTGTTGTACACGAAGCTTCAGGGCGGTTGGTCGCTCAGTGGCGCTGTGCCGTGGACTTGGACCAGGGCTTGGTGTGGCCGAGCAGCTCTTATTCTGCATTGAAATAGATTTGTTGGGAAAATGAATTACTCTAATCGAACGCTCTTTATTCCTGTTTAAATACTTGGCCATTTCCATTGCTGTCGTTGCTGTTTGTGGCGTCTTGGCTGCCTTTGCCCTTTTTTCGACGCGTCTTCTTCTTACTGTAGGAGGCAAGCAGCACACCTTTACGTGAGTCGACTTTCTTCTTATTGTTCTTGTTTAGCTGTTTGACATTCAAGACGGACGGGTCAAAGCTGAACGTGGAGTCATCGCGATGATCCAATAAGTCTTTCTTGCGTTCCTATTTCAGGGTTCGAAAAGTGTTCCAATACATGAGTCGCCTGCTCGACAAACCGACACACCGACAAACCAAACATACCTCATTTGTGATCTCGGCTTCTTCCTCGTAACTAAGTGCAACTACAGCTAACATTAGATTAATAAGATAAAATGAGCCAAAAAACACAACCACCGTAAAAAATGATACACTCATGGGTCCACAGGTGGCGAGCACCATATTGTACACATTCTCCCAGTAGTCCAGCGTGATCAACTGGAATGTTGTCAGCATGGACCACATGAAGTTATCGAAATTCGTATAGCCATGATTGGGATTCTCGCCGACGCAAAGGCACGTATACTCCGCCGGACAGTGACGTGCGCCGGTCAGATTGCCGCACAGTATGGGCATCTCCTCGTCATCGTACAGCCAGTTGGTGGTGTCGTTTATCCAACTGAAAACAAAGCAGTTACGAACCACACACATTAATGTTCAGTTAAGCAACACTCACAGCCGCCAATCCAGATCCGTAGTGTTGACCCATTCGTAGGGCAAATTGCGTACGCATTTGTTACGCAATTCGCCCATGTAAACCTGCAAAGCGAAAAGTGCGAACACCATCAGACAGAATATGGTGAGCGTCATGACCTCCGCCAATTGGCGAAACGAGTGCAGCAGTGCGTTGATGATAGTCTTCAGTCCTGGCATTATGGAAACAGTCTTTAGAGCGCGCAGAACGCGAAAAGTACGCAACCCGGCCAAATTGCCGACCTCCATGCCGATGGTGGCATAGCCACTGGTGATGACGACAAAGTCGAGCCAGTTCCACGGATTGCGCAAGTAGGTGTACTTATTAAGTAGGAAGCCTTTGGCAATGATTTTGATAACCATTTCAATTGAGTAAATGGCAAGGAAGATGTATCTGCAACGGGAATATTGAAAGAATTATCATTTTTTAGAACAAGCCACATTCGGGCTATCGACTTACTCCGCCTCCTCCACGGTCTCAGTCATGGCTAAAAAAATGCAATTGAAGAGTATCGTGGCCATCACACAGTAGTCGAAGAACTGATTCGTTGCTATGTAAACGCAAACGCGTCGCGTTTGGCTCCATGGATGGAAGAGGAAGAGGCTCTTGGTGCCGGTGAAGCGATGTATGTAGTTCTTCCGAAAACGTTTCGACACCACGCAAAAGGTCTACAAAGAGAGAAGAAAGCGAAGAAAGTTAGATGGGTTTTTAATATGTTGCGTAAATGTTATGAGAAAAAATTTCGTTCTCTGAAAATGACACGGAAGGACCGTGCGGAAGATGTTCCTAGAAAGTGGGCGATATTCAAAATGTCCAGCAATAACTTTATGCGAGCCGCATAACTAACAAACAAGGTCACATCGAGTGAACTATGTGGAGCAGCAGTTGCAAATATGAGACACGATTAATACTACTTGTGGAAATAGCTCTGATGGAAATATTGTGCAGTCATAACTCTGCAACAGATGAACCAGAAAATGGCGGAGAGACAGGTTGAACAAAGGTTATCTTATAATATTGCTGTACGTGACAGTAATACGAAAAAAAAATTGCATTTCCCGTTGAAGCGATTCACATAGTACCGACTTAAAGGGCCCCGGAAACCAAGTAGAATGTGTTTTTTAAGTGTAACGCATTAATATATTAACAGTTATGCTGTGCGAGTGAGAGAAACATAGCTGACATGATATTTTTGGCGAACATGAGAAAAAACATATAGATTCTGGTATTTTTTAATACATTCATCCTTTAGTACATTTCGTTTGGAAATTCGAAGACATCATAACCAAACGGAAATCGGCCTTTCGTTCTCCTGAAGCCTTCAAGAAAGCATCATGAGAGCTAAGGTAATTTTTGAATCTATACGAAAATTTTGTAGTTTAGAATTTTTTTTTAATTTGCGGTTTTGTGTGCAAGTGCGATATATAAGCAGTCATCGCGCTTTATATTTTCTCTTAGTATTGTTTTCATTTTTCGCAACGGCGGCGGCCATTTTGTAAAATCCACGTGTTTAGATTTTTCTATGAAAATGTTGAGCACATTTAATGTATTCATAAAATTTTGTTTTAATTGCAGTGGCGTAAGAAGCGTATGCGTAGGTTGAAGCGTAAGCGCAGAAAGATGCGTGCAAGGTCCAAGTAAACCGCCGTCTGCTTGCGGACGCGCCAAGAATTGTATGGTGAGTAGACTAGCGCTAGTGCCCCATACAGAGTCAATCGATTTTGCTAACATCGTATTTTCTTGCGTATTCCAGGGACTTGAGACAACATCAGCTGACTAAAGCGCCTATTGTTCACGCAAAAAAAAAGGAAAAACCTACGATTTTGAAGAGACACAATTATTCCCGAAATTTTTTGTGCATTTTGACGAAGCACTTTTCATTACGTACAAGTTGACAAATTAAAGCGAATTCACTTGAAGTTCCCAAGAACTCGAAACTGTTCTTATTTATGCGTGTTTGTTGAAATGTGGGTGGCGGAACAGGTTTTCCATGACCTTGAAAATTGGATATCAAACAAGGGATGAGAAAATCACTTGCTTATAGAGTGTTTTATTCTCTAAAGGTATATTGTGGCTTGCCGGTAAGGGAAGACTTGAAGAGCTCGGGCGAATGAGAGTACTATTTTGGTTATTCTGAGTTTTAGTGTGTAGCTCTGTGGTATGACCAAAAAGCACCTGTGGCGTGGCATTTAACTCAGAGCTGCGTGTGTGGTTTAGGTCTTACAATACAAACCGCGTATTACTCTAGGTGTGTCCAGCATTCATGACCTGTGAATGGCGATGCAAAAAAACCCACCGGCACAACACATTACAGTCATCCCAACAAGCTTACTGACGCACATAGCACAGTCTTCCGTAAAATTCTTCATCTACCGGTAAATTTTGTATCACCTTTAATATTGTGCTACGCTACTTTTTCGACTATAATCCACTCATGTGTTTCAGTAAATGGTTAATAAAAATTTTCTAAGCTCTGAATTAATTTACAACAATCGTTTGAAAAAACTAGTCAAGGACCCGACCCTGACAGGGTTGGTTTGTTTACTATGTATAGAGTTAGAACATTATGACTAAATTCAAGTACCTACTCGATACTTTCCCTTCTATACAAAGTACTTTTGGTATCGGTTAGGATAGGGTATCAATTACAGTAATTCCTGCTTGTGACAGCGAAAATGTAAGGCTTTGGTTGCAATTAACCGAGTATACGGATAATTGAGACATCGTTGCAGCTCACAATTTTTTTTTTCCAAACCACCAATTTATCGTTTTTTTTTTTTTAAATATATACTTATGTACACTAGGTGTTTGAAAAGAATTGTATTTTCCACTGTACACGGTCCTTACCCATGCCCTTCACAACCGCAGCGGCCTTTTTTTCCAGCTCATTTGAGAAGTGATCGATTGGCAGAAAAAATTTTCGAAGCACTCCAATGGCATTAATCACTTTCTTGGTGGATGGGGCTGGTGTAGTGATTTCATCTTCCGAAGACTCTGACCCATCTCTATTAGTGACCTCAGCTATAATATCTTCGTCGCTTAATTAATGGTCGCAGTTTATAAAGGCCTCCAAAGTTTATACTTGAAAATGGAGCAATATATATGTATGCATTTCTGACCTTTCTCAACCACCATTAAATATCACTCTATATACATTTAATGTTGCTACTTAATATTAATTTTTTTCTGTGGACCGTGAGTTTTGATAATAAGGGGGTAGCAATTGAGCGGGAACTACTGTAGACATTGCTCAAAGGTTGTAGATGATTAGACTCATTGGAAGATGATTCATATATTATTACCATTATGCTCAAACCTTTTAAAGCTCTCACCAAAAATTGTATAAAAGTTCAACATAGGGTCAGAATATATTCAATTGTTTTATGTCTTGTGGTATTTCTAAATTAAATAAGTCAGTAGGCGAAATGTAAGAAGGGATTTGATCTTTTTCAACACCCTCGTAACATTCTGAACAATTTTCGACCCACCATTTTCAAATTGCAAATGAACAAAAATACAACAAAAAAGGACTAAAGAAGACAGAACTTAATCTTAAGAAGAATCCTAAAAAGAAGTCCTCAATGAAGATTTTGATTTTTTGTTAGACTACCAATAACTATTTATTCTCCAAGAGCAGCGACGTGCTAACTTAAAAAACGATGAGGTGTCGTTCGCTTGGACATTCGACGCAGTAAAATGGGACGAATTTTAGCGCTGCCATACTATATACACAAGCGTGAGAAGTTGTGTAGGAAAGGTGGAGCGACGGTTTCTGCAGCAAGAATACATATGACGGACAAAAACGTTGGAAACCCCATTGTTTTTGTGGAGTAACTCATAAAACCACTTTTCTCTTGAAAGATTTGTCTATCGATAAATACTTTCTATTACTATTTACTATTTCTCTTTAATTCCACGATTAATCAACCGTAACTCACTCTCCGATACTTTGTGATGGGTACTGAATACAAGTACTAGATACTTTAGACATTTTATATAATTTGAAAATTTGTTTGAACGATGAAGAACTTGTATTAGTGCAACGTAAAGCATTTCAATATTTGAACTAATCCACAACTATTGTGCGAGAGAGACAATCATTGATTCACTAATTTTTTGGATGGCGTGTAAGTGAAATGAACATATAATTTCTGGCTTTTTTTAATACATTCTTTCGCTTGTAAACTTCTAGACTCGTCCACCATTGACATAGCCAGGTTATTTCATTTATTCTCTAAACGGATTTAAGCAAAGATTCGTCATGAGGGCTAAGGTGATTAATTTCAATTTTGTGTGATAAGTTAGTGTGCAGAAATTAAATTGTTTTAGTAATTTCCGCTGTTGACTTTTGTGTGCAAGTGCAATATATAAGCAATCGCCGTGCGGCGCATTACTTTTATTCTATTATTTTTTACGCCGCCGGCGACCATTTTGAAAATGACACGTGTTTTGTTTTTCGCCAAAAAGTGCTAACGAGCTCTAATAAATTTTTATAATTGTTTGAATTGCAGTGGCGAAAGAAGCGTATGCGTAGGTTGAAGCGTAAGCGCAGAAAGATGCGTGCAAGGTCCAAGTAAACCGCCGTCTGCTTGCGGACGACCCAACACTTGTATGGTGAGTACGGTAGGCTATCTTGGAGCGCTAGGGCTTTAATAGTACCCCATATAGTACCCAGATTTGTGCTAACATCGTATTTTCTTCTTAATTTCAGGGACTTGAGGCAGCAACATCAGCCGACTAACTGAATCGCCTGTATGTCACGCAAAATTAACGATTTTGCCCAGGCACAAGTTTTTACCGAGTTATTGTCAAAAATCATATTTCGTGACGTAAAAATTTTTAACAAATAAAAACAAATTCAGAAGTTCCTCGAGAATTCCAAATTTCTATTATTTATGCACCCGCGAGGGAACTATTTAAGCGAAGATCTGGTAACTTTCGGTACTTGTAACAAGTTTTGAATGACCAGGAAGAACTAAATTACCTCGAGGAAGGCGCAAATTGATCGCTCATGAGACTTCGGCGTCGTTTGTTTGTCCAAAGGGGTGACGGAATGGGATGGTAAAAAGACTTGGTATTGATATTTTTTCTCTTCGTGGGAAAGTGGAAATATTTTAAAGCAGTAAATCTTCACTTCAAGTCAAAATAAAAAATTTTCCACAAAATTTACGTTTTACTCAGAAATGTCACACAAATAATTTATAACAAAAACCACAACGGAGTTTATATTCCAATTACTCGTTAATGATTGGCGAACAGCATGCTGCAGCAGCCAATTTAAAAGCAACTATGTGAGTACAACAACTAAGAGCAACTTATTTTGTTAATTCCATAACAAAAACAATGTCAACATTTAACGGCCACTAATTCAAGCAACAACAACGCACCTTCGCTTCCTGCCATCAGATGGGGGCACTTTGCTTAAATATGTAAATGCCGCCTTATCTTGTCGCCATTAAAAGTAAATCAGCTGGCGTTCTCTGTGCCAATAGCTGTTCTTCGCTAAGGAGAGTGTTGGGCGGGTAAATTTGCAATGCGTAGTCAGAGGAAACCATGGAACACAACAACTCCGAGCTATTTCTTCTTCTTCGTTGTTGTGTGCACAGGAAATGAAACTTTTTTCGAGTGTTTTTATGTTTGCCATCAGTCATTCTCCGGCGTCCCACTGAACGGACTATCGAACGGTATAGAGCATTACTGTTCACTCTGCTGTTGGCAACGACACTCGCAAAGGTGCTCGATGGACGCACAAATTTTGCGTATTCCCCGGAACTGTGCGGTGAGAAACTGTCAACTGTCGGTTTTACTTCTTTGAATTTGATTCAACACTTGATTTCCCGTTGAGCGTTTTCCGCGCCAATTGCGCTGCGCCGTAAGCATTTATTCTTGTGCCTTTTTAGTGCCGGCGTAATTTCATTTCGTCAGTTGGTTATCCTTTGCACCTGACGTCCCCAATTTTTCCCCTTTTATATTATTTGTTTTTGTCTCTTTTTGACGGTTGCCAAACGACTTACAAAGCGGTAATGTAATCAAGCAACGTGCTAAACGGCCGGAATTTTGCAAATTCAGTTAGGACAAAGAAGCGCATTTCACCTACTTGCGCTTTATTCGCTTGAAGTAGGCTTCGAATGTTCATTGGATGCGAACTAACGGGATTTCGTAGAAAATTGTGGCATGTTTTCTTTGAACTACGATGATTTTAAACGGTTATCAGTTGCAATTAAAAAGTACCCGGAAATTCTAACAAAAATACGAAGTGTTTGTGAAATTATATTTTATGGCAAAGTAAGCCACGTTTCAAGCTGCATAAGAGTTTGTATATCCTCTATGCATATATGCAATATTTAATATACCATTGCCAATCTTGGTTTTAGTGAAAAGAACATTGGCATTTATAGGTAGCTAAGCGGCAAAATATATTTTCGGTCAATCGCTTATTCACCAGATTTCCAACCGTGTAGTTTCCTTCTGTTCCCTAAAGTGCTGAGAACCCTGAAATGCCTTTATGTCTGCGGATGACTGAACTCATAAGGTGCGGTAAACAAACAAGGTGGACAAACCGACTTCCTTACACGGGTAAAAATCAGCAGTAATAATACAACAATGGATTCTCTCATATCTCGGACGTCAAAGTTCTGAATTTCAAACCTTATAAGTTTCCAGGCACCCGATGACTTTATAATTCGAAAGCTATAGAAAGTATAGCTTTCTATAACTGTATTAATATCAGTTCGTTACCGACATCAGCAATTCCATGCCACACGAAGTGATGCTAGAAGGGGGCCTACAAGTTGTTTTGATGTTTCACTGATACTTTTATTATCTCCTTTAACTGCTGACTTTGCTAGTTCATTAAATTCTCCTATACGCTCTTGTTTCGAAACTATTTACGGTATGCCTTTGTACGTGGCGGCACGCGTTGTAAGGCGTCTCTTTAGGCCATTGTACGCCCACATTGGTGCTCTATTTCTACTCAAACAGGATGTCTCATTAATTAGCTTCTGTGTTCTGCTGCCCTACGCTTCGCAACGAGATTCGCGTTTTTATTCTTTACTTTCCCCTTCGTATTGTTTTTAGCGTTTAGCAAGGATTTCTTTTCTACCCACAATTTTCCAAGGGATAGTAAGAAACTGTTAAAAGATTGAATATTCTTTTAGCCTATGTTTTATCAAGTTATTCCTTCTCATTGTTGCTGATCTATTAAGATCAAGTTGGCAACGCTGATATTCTTCTTCTTACAATGCTTGTTCTTTTTGCTTGAAATCAGCACGCGAACTCAACAGAAACTCAAACATTAGCGCAGTTCTCGTCCATTAACAAAGTGATTTGATGGGAAAAAGGCTCGGGAAGAAGCTGTGAACTGAAGCCAATCGGAAAATGGGCAACCGAAAGGTGCCAAATTAAGTGTAAAATTGTCAAATTGAAAAAGAGCAAGGGACTGAATCAGTCGGCGACGCTGGTCGGAATAAATGCGACAATTGGAAAAGTTAAATGGATCGAATTCAGCAACAACGACACACGAACATGACATTTTTCTGCTTTCGGATTTGTTGTGTGTGTGTGCCTTTGTGCTTGTGAAAATTATGCATGATTTGCGCGCTACTCTAATGCATTTTCTCATTTTCCTAGTGCAAATGCTCGAAGTCATGCCGCCTCGAATGTCGCATAGAAATGAACTATCATGGGAGCTGCGCTGAATCGTTGATTGTTTGGAAGGCTTTGTTAGTTTGTTGTTGTTGTTGTTGATGTTGATGTTGTTGGTTAGTCTCGTTGCCACTTGGTGGCATTTTCGGGTAGTCGAACACTGACAAAGTAGCACAACTCGATCATCACAAGTGTCTCCTACACGACGCTATTAGCTGTGAAACTGAATTGTACTCCTGGCAGCTCACTAACTGCTTCTTGTGCGCTTCTTTCGCTTGTTGGGTTGGGCTGACTACCGCAAAGACTTTCTTATTTTTATTTATATTTTTTTTTTTTGGCAGTTTGCCAAGGAACGTGCAACTAACTATTTCACACACACTCAAGTATAGCGACGATAAAACGTCCTTTCTTCCAGCGGGCAACAGGCATCGACAAAACGTGCACTGCGAACTAAAGACAAAAACAACTTTAAATGCTGGTGTTGTTGTCGTTGTTGCTGTATTTTGTGTTTTTATTGTCGCTTTCCTTTGCTTAATTTTTAATGTGATTCTTTCTAAAAGTTTTTAAGTGTTTTGCTTGTCCGTTATGTGTGTCCTTTGCCCATGTCTCTCTCTTACTAACTTGAACTGTGCAAACAAGCAAATTAGTTTGGCGCCCTTTGGCTGTGCACAAATTAAAGTGCTGTAAGTGGAAATAATGGAAAGGAAGAAACTATAGCTAAATAGATATCAGCCAAAATTTGATAATCTACTGGAATTGGACACTATTATTGCAAATGCTTGGCCAACATAAAACCTTGCTATCCCTATCTAATATGTTTAACTTAAGAGAAAATAATAAAATTAAGCAAAAAGCTGAGTTTTCAAATAACTAAAATGTTTGTTATTCAAGTGGCTATCTCATCTTCAAGAACATCCAATGTCAATCGGGCAAATTATTAAGAAACTTCACAAAATTGGGTCTTCAACATGCTCAGTATCACTAATACAATGCTTTCTTCTACTCAACTGTACTTTTTTTCTTATTCACTTCTCTTTGAAGCATAGAACCTTCACAAGCATCTTCGAACTTACTGTTCTGCACTGTTTTTTTTTGCGCCATTTGGAAGCTCGTTTTGGTTACGTAAATCGAATAGTTCTTGATGATGGTAGTGTCAGATGTCCTTAACACTATCAAAGTGCAAAAAATTATTTTGAATTACCTACTTTCTACAGACGAGTACAACCAACTATAACAAAAAGAAAACTCTTACGACAGAATTCCCGATTTCGCTACTGCTCCGAAAAAATTGCATTCAAAAAAAATTCTCTGTTGCTTTTCGGAACAAAAAAAAATACTATACTTGATGGCAGGTTAACTCCTCAGCAATTTACAAAAACAAAGGACGAACACAAAAACATGCAATTAAACGTCTTTCAACAGTAAACTGAATTGAAATTGGGGACTACCCGTAAAAAGAGAAGGAAACACGCATAAACTGAAACAGAATTTTGCTGTACCTTTTTGTTTGTGTGCTCTAGATAAATTTCACTTATTTCTGCAACGTTGAGTTAGTTGACTATGCCTTTTTGTGATTAGATAAAGTAAAGTAGGTTAGAGAAACTCTGCTCCTTATGCTTGTTCAAAAATACAATATAAAAATATATGAAGAAAATGTTGTATGTATTTAATTAGTCACACCCTACTACGGAGAATAAAAATAAGCTGATTACAAAATAAGCGACCCTAAGTTGAAAAGTGCCATTTTATTGTGAAAGATATTAGATATTTTCATTTTATATTCCACAAAATATTCAGTAGACGCGTATTAACCTAAATAGGTTTTTTTTTTTTTGGAAAATATCTCAATCTAAGATACGCTAACATCACTAATAAGTGCTTGTCTTGAATACCAGAAGAACGACCGCTGAATTAAGTTATGCACGTTCATGCATACATGTCCAATCTTTGTCATAGTATTAGTGAAATGTGTGCGATGCATGAAACGTTATCATTTTGTTATTTCGTCCTGCGATTGCGGGTTCGGCTAGCGCTCGAAAGCATCCGAAGTTGTTCGGGTCGCTTCCCACACAAATTTTTTAACCCGTTTTGTGCTTTACGGCGTCAACTTCGCGATTGACGACAATTTCAAACAGCTCCGATCGCAATTAATGTGTTGTCCGTCATTGACACTATCGGCTGCACACTTCAAATTATAACAAGAAACGAATGATTGAACGATTGACCTGCTTGCATGACGCAGTTTCATGTGCACGCACACAACTGATTGAGCATGTATGCATGACCGTGTCGGGGGCACTTGACATGGACTGCGTTGAGTTATAACAGGAATTATAGTGAATGGGGTTAAGCTGTTTATTTCTCATATGCGAAAAAACTATCCTAAAATATTACGTAATAAGCAGAGGAATCAATGATGTTCTCGAAATTTTGATTGGCGTTATTTTAAGCTATCCGCGATTGGACTTCATACTTTGAACAAGCACTCGCACATTATTATCGAACATTAATAAAATATTTGTGATACAAAGCCTATATATTATGCATATATTGATTGCAATTTGGTGGTAGTCGAGTTCATTTGGCTAACGAAAATCGCTTAGTGAATTTTAGAATTTTTATTAAAAATATCAAACGCAAAAAGTCGGTGGCCGCTATTTATATCATACAACTAAACATTCAAATATAGTTCATAAATCACGGCTTCTATTATTTAAGCGGCTATTTCTTCTTCTGTTGTTTACCACCACTCGACCACCCACAAACAAATAAATTGCGTATGAGTGGTTGGTTGGCTTGGGCTTGTGTGCTTGTGTGCAGCCGCGCTTTATTTATTGCATAAAAGTGGCGCGCTAAAAGGCGTTTGCAACTTTATCAATAAACATGCAAATGCAATTGAATTTAGTTGTAAATTGTGCAGAATAAAGCTGCAGAATGCAAAGCACAAAACAATTTATGAATATATCGACATCGAGGCATGGCAGTACACAATACAATTGATACGAGTACGAGTACTTTGAACCAAGGTTGTGGTCAATTAGTAACGTTTGATTGCATTTGCCAAAATTTGCATAAATGCATTAACATAATATGGAATATTCAGCGCGGCATTTGTGTTAGTGTGTGTTTGTGTTTGTGTCTGATTGTGTGTTCGCAGCTACATGTGCTTAACACTTTTGGCACGCATTTCAATATCGAACTCATTTGAATGCAGTGAAATCAACTTTGCATGCCACACGCGTAATGCGAATTTATGTTGAAATTTGATATGCCAAACAAAAGCATTTAAATCTTTTTACTCCAATTGTATAAAACTAACTTTGCTCTAAATGTTTTTGGTGTTGCTATTGTTGTTGTTGTTGTTGATGTCGCTAGCTATAAATCATTCAAATTGATTGAAAATGAATTCCAATCGAGCGGTTCGCATGCTCGCCACAAAAGATGCTCAACTCGGACAATGAAGTTGCTCTGCTGCTCGGCGCTCAGAGCTAGCGAAATATTGAATAATAATAATAGGCAATCAGCAGTGCAGTACCAATTTTTGTATTGTTTTTTATTATAAATTTTTTTCATTATTTCTAGTTTTTACGAATGTCCAGGATGTTTATTTTTTTTTTTACTTACCCGTAGTGCTCTGTATCTTTTGTATTGGTTGTCGGTTGATTTTTAAAAGGCACTTAGATTCGGTAAAATTTTTCTGCACATTACTTTTGAGTGCCTACATCACAGAATCAGCGCCACAGTTACAGTTACAGTCGTAATCATAATCATAGTCGTTGTCATTGTCACGTGCTCCATATTTGAAAATTAGACAATTACCTTTGCCCGCTGCTGCTGCTGCATTGCCCACGTCTACACGGTTCTGAGCACTTCAGTGTTCCCATGCATTTTTGCGCTAATGGCAAAGCACTTTTAGCCCGCCCTTGCTGGATTCTCTTCAGTTTCCACGTTTTCCCTGTTCTGTTTTTTCTGTTCTGTTTTCAACTTTTCTTTTTTCCTGACATTTTATGAAGCTTGGTAATTACTTGCACAATTTAACGCATTTTCTGTGTCGTTGTAATTGCAGTAACACACACACATACACATATACAGTCAAACAAATTGCATATTGTCGTTCGCTGTCGTTGCGTTTGGTGTTAGCATAAAAACGTGCGAAAAAGACATTGAGAGATAGAGAGAGAGAGAGAGAGAGAGAGAGAGAAAGAGAAATCGCGAAAAAATTTGCTAAAACAAAAATCCTTTTTGCTGCTTTGCTAACTTTTATTAAAATAATATGCACGATTTTTTTACTCATTCATAGTGCAACAAGAGACAACAATTTGCCAGACTTTTTTTTGCGTGCCGCTGTCATTGGGCGTCACTGTGTGCTTGCAACTCAATTCGAAAAGCGCCAGCTGTGCTGCACTGTAAAGTCTCCCATGCGTGTGCGTAGGTGTGTGTGTGTCGTGTAAAAGCCGGAAGTGCATTGCGAATGGTTTCGCTTCCGTTATAGTTGTGTTTGACTGAAAACAGATTTCGCAAATTCCAAACTAAAAATTAAATAAATAAATAAATACAAATAACTGTTTTTTTCTATTCAAATCAAAATTTTCGAAATGGTCTTGAATTAGCTGTGGAAACAGCACCAAAGTGGAAAGAGAGAAGAGTTAAGCAGAAAAGCTAATTCAGCTTGACTGAAATTTCAATGATAAAATTAGTGAGAAATCCTCAATGGTACTCACATAGTCAATTATCATATTTAATAGAACGCATTCAAAATCAGTAGAATTGAAATCAAATAAATATCTACCTAGACTGCGATTAGACAATGTACTCTGCCAATGGTGATCTATTATTATAAGATTCTATTAAAATCTATAGTACAGTGAAGAAGACGTCAGAGACCCCGTGAATATATGCATACATCTCTATAATTTGCATTTCCTGCTTAAACCACTGAACCGATTTTGTTAAAAAAATTCCAATTCAAAGGTGTTCTTCGCTAAAAGTGCAAAATCAAATTTTTGCCACAAACGGTCCAGTGGTTTAGGTTAGAAAAGTTGTTAAAAATAACCGCGCTACAACAACAATAATAACACACAGCTTTTGATGAGGAGTTGATTTAGTCATTTCTTTTTTTGTGTAACTTGAATTACTGGAATATTGATCAATCCCTAAATATAAGTCAAAACAACTATGATATATCGTTGTGTGCTTAACCGTTAGCACAGATCGGTGGACTGAAAATGTGGTCGGTGAAGAGCATAAGTGCGCTTTACAAAGGGCAAATATAAATAGAAATATTGTAGCTACTTTGCCGCAACATAATCATAAAATACCTAAAAGGTCAGAAATATAACTTTCTTGTATTAAGATTGCCATTATGGCGGATTGAGTTCGGGAAAAACTATTGTGCTATTACTAGATTTGAAAACGATGCTATGTTTGTTTGTTTCTTCACTAAATAATTAAGTCATCAGTGTTGACAATTTCTTTGATCATGATAATCATCATCTGATCATAATAACAATGACAGATTACAAAAATCCTTGATAACTTGTCAGTAAAAAAGATAAATTGGATGGTAAGTTTTATGTATACAACATTTCATTACAATCTCAGATATGCTTCCATCTCTCTAAAATTATTTGTGCTCGTTTTTCAAACAGATTTTGCCAGCAATTATTACTGACAAAATAGCAATAGGGGGTCCAGTAAATTGGAAAGAAGAGAAATAAATTTTAAAAAAAAACTCTATACTTCAGCAATGCTGTTTTACCTTCACGCAAAAGCGACAACATTATACCAGAGAAAAAAATGAAAAAAAAAAAATAAAATAAATAAAAATGATCAAACAAAAAAATAAAGAGATAGCTTCTTTCCATATTAATTTCATTTTGCCCTTAGATGTCACTGAGCAGAATTCTTGCAAGCTCCTAATAGTAAACTACTTCAAGCTTTTTGCTTTTTCATAAATCGAGTTTAAGCGCACTGTCAATTTCAGACATGCTACAGTCAGGATATTACGAGAAGCCAACATTGCAATTCCCATTTTATATGTTTTTTCCTCTCAGCCTGCTTCGAATTTTTTATGATACATATAACATGCGATTTTATTGAATTTTTATTTAATAAAATTGCTACATTCCTTCATTGATTATTTGTACAGCTGTAGCTGAAAAAATGCACATTGTGCAGAAATACGCACACATCGAGTGGCAAAAGACGCTATTTCATAACAATACTCGATTGATATATGTGGCTTTGGCAATGGATTGCTCAGAGTTTATTTCTTTTTCGAAATGCTGCCTGTCTGCTTGTTGATTTATGACATTTGTGGCTTAAAGCAGAAAAGGTTAACTATCTTTACTTGTTGATAAAAATGCTGCACCTTAAAGGTTTTCATAAATTGTTTATAGTCTTCATTTGGCAGTTCTAATTAATTTATTGCCTACAGTGGCAACTTATAATTTAAATACAACGTACTAGTAGTGTGCATGTCCTTTGTGCATGCCTAATAAAGCCTGACACAAAGTTCAAGTCAATGCCAATCTAACGAAATAATTACAGACATTGCAGTCTGCTTGATTGTTGTAGTTCTACTCGTGTTTAATTGAATTTTATGTATGCACACTCGCCCACGCCAACATATGCACATACAAACATATGTTCTCAAGCAATTGACCCAAATTTGTTGCATGCCGCCATTTTCCGCTACCTAAATTCATTTGCAATGAATTATGTGGAAAACAACAGCATAGTAACAACAATAACAACAACAATAACAACAACAACAACAACCAGCAAACAGAAACCGTAACCCGTGCGTTCTTCAACACTTATTCGGCAAGTGTTACAATGCAGCATCCTACAAGAGCAGCTTTTCGGTTTGTAGCAATGCGCGAATGCATGTCATTTGCTAACATACTCAAACGGGCTCACATAGGTACTTGCACATTTGTTGGTTTTGTTGGTGTTGTTGTTTTATTGTGACATACTCGTTTGTTAGCACCGATTTTTTCTCATTTCCGTTGCTGCTTACTTAATACACGAATCTGTATGCATTGCTACCACAGCACCGCACAACTGTATTTATTTGTGGGCTCCCACGTTCACTCGGCCCCTGCGAAGCCGAGTACGAGTATCCGCCGTAAATACTAAAACAGAAATCAACGTGAAGTACAAAAAATCTAGGACAATTGTGCATTTTAATGTAGCATTGCCGATTCTTAATTAATGACCGAAAGTTTAATGCATATCCGTGAGTTTATGCAAGTCTGCTCTCTGCGTTCGCTTTCGCTTTGACTTTACGTTTTAATTGAAGCTGAGTTCAAGGAAATGCTTTACTGTAAAATAACTTTGTTATCCGTGCATACTTAAAGCGTTCTACTCGTCAAGAAATTCAAATCAGTCTCATTTTTACAGTACTCTTATACGACAATTTGACTTCACTAAATGTTCTATCACTTCTCAACTTTAATCAACGATGCACAAAGTGCAGACACACTTTCGAACGGCGTGTGCATATTAGTTGAACTCATTCAATGTAACTTACAGGAATGCAATTACAATGAAATTTTTTAAAATATTCAAAAATTATGTAGCGCTACAGGGCCTCAAACAACAAAACTCTCCAGTCGGCACCATCTTTTGCCAGCTGCCTCCTCCTTAATCGAGGCGTTCTCTTTCCAAGACTCTGGGCCGTAGCTGTGCTGTCCATACGCTCTACATAGCCTTGCCATCGTAACGAACGCAGAAGTTTCCTCTCGAAAAGGTCAAAAGCTTCCTAACCCGTTGTCCATGCCAAGTACTGGGACGCTCAGAATGTTGTATAAAGCCAGTTTAGCCTTTCGAGAGAGGACTCTATTACTCGATTGCCTCTTAAGCCCAAAAAAACATTGAGTAATTCTACGCTCGATTTCATTGTTTATGTCCTTATGGAGACGGCTCGACCAATCACGTCAATGTCATTCGCAAAAGCTAGCAGCTGAACGGACTTTTGAAAGATCGTGTCTCTAGTGTTGACCTGTGAGTTTCGCATGACCTTTGCAAGTACGATGTTGTGACAATAGAACGTGTTTTGACAACAGAATAATCATACAGAAAATACACTTTTCAAGGCTTGGAAGAAAGGATGTTTCGGTTTCGGTTTCGGCTTATTTTTTTTTAGTTATTATACGAAATTGTGCTCACTACAATTTTAACCCCTTCCTATCTGTGATTTTGAGAAAGATTCCTACTTGTCATAGGAGACACAACTGTTGAAGTTTTCTATTGGGTTCTATCATAATAGTGTGGTATAAGCTAGATTATTGGAAAATAATACTTTTTGGCCAATAACAAATTTGCAATTTCGCTTTTAGAAGAGTACTTTGATTTGAGGTTTGGCTGTTTTTTTTTTTTTGCACTCCGAACCCAATCCGCTTAAATTCAGCCGTTTTATAATATGCCTCCCCTATAATTAACCCTTAAATGTTCTATGTTTATCTTTATGAAGAAGCATGCACACGATTGCATTGTAATTAACGGCACCCCTTCAGACATGCTCTATTGAATGCAGTCTCTATTAAATACAGTTTTGCTTCACTCCAATATATTTTTTAAATAAATAGCTGAACAAAAATGCAAATAATATGGCACTTTTTAGACTGTTCACATTATGTGAATAGTATTATAAGGAGACATAAGGGACAGTACACATAGTGCATATGTATCTATATATATAATACTAGCATAGCCCGCCACACGTTGTTCTGCCCTTTCCGGTATTTGCAAAGAAAATAAAAATTCAATAAGAGTATAAAAATCAAGAATTTCAATAATATTTTAGCAAAAAGTTTGCTTCATTGGAGCTATGAGATTGACAACTTCGTCACCTTTGAATTTTGCTTTGAGTATCATCGTATGAACCACGTTGATCATAAGTTTTCTTATCACCAAACCCGTTCCGTATATGTACGCAATAGACACCGAAACCGCTAGATCGATTTTGATGAAATTCTCAGGGAAACTCTAGAATAGCCTGTCGAGTAATCCTGTGAAGTTTGGTGCGTAAGTATACCGCAAAAGCCGGGGGAAAATATAAATAAATTGAATTAGTTGTATTAATATTTTTTTCTTCATCAGTTTGCCTTTGAAGAGTATGTCAAATTCGAAATAGAAAGTCTGACAAAGAAAAATAATAAAAAAATAACACATCATTGATATACATGAATTTTATACTTTGAATTTTTATTTTCTTTGCTAATAACGGAAAGGGCAGAAAGAGTAAAGAGTATTCATATTCGACATTGTCGGAGTTAATGTGTTTTCTTGTTACTCATTATCACTTAAAAACTTTATTTATGCGGCGCTAAAGTTGCTGTAGATTGGTATTGTCCAATCAAGTAATAATTTTATTAAATGAATTCCTTACCTTAGCAATGTCTATTTATTTAGTAAAAATTTTAATATCTCAAATTTAATCAACTGTTTTTATTTGGTTTATATTTCAATATTTTTTATATATTTTTTGTCAACAAATTTTTTTTCTTGTCCCTTATGTTCAACAAGCTCCTTCGAAACGCTTCGTCAGGCAAGGCTTTCGCTTGAGTGCTTGGGTGATTCTGTGTTCGTTTTCTGTTTTGCAAAAGTATAAGGGTTCACTTGATCTGCTTGGTTTGTAACGATACTGGAAATTATTAAAAAAAAAGAGGTGCATTTTATGACCAAGCACCATTTGCTATTTCGTCTGCATACTTTTTGGCCGCTAAGCTCTCTTTATTTAAAGCACTGACTGCCATTTATATATTGGTTTTTGTTTTTGTTTTTATTTACATTTTACGTTTGTCTGACTGAAGCAGCTTTTCTTATGCAACAATCGAGATTCTTCCTGGCGTCGAGTGATGTAGAGCATTGATAGCTATAAACCAAGCTGTCATAAAAAGGTACTCAGAATATTACCTAAAGTGTATGTGGGTGCTACAAAAAGTTGTTGAATTTGATTTATTTTATTTTTTTTTCAGCTTGCCCGAAGTGTTGCGTGTAGAGCACTTTTATTTTTTGTTGAAGTTTAATTGATTATTCAATTTATAAATTTTTTGTTTGACTTTGTTGGCACTTGCTGCAAAACTATTCCATAAATGTTTTTGTGTGAAAATGTTGAGTGCCCCAAAAGTACTCCTCGCCGGCACATCTTGCTCAATGACTCTTGCAAAACTTTATCTTAATAAAAATTGGAAAATCTCATCAGCATTGAGCTACGAACTATGAATACGCGCATGTGGCACGAATAAGTTTTTTCTTTGTGCTCAACTATTGGAAATTGTAATTAAACTTGAAAATTAGTTTTGCAAGTCGTGCTGGGCCTTGTACACGTTGTTGTACACATCATACTCGTACTAAATTTTTTCTCATATTTTGTGCTACTTTGTTTAAACCCACGAGCACCTCGTCAGGTATGCGCTATAATTGAAATGCACAAGTTTTTATACCTCAATAATAGAATTCGTAGTTGAATAGAATATAATTCCATACATCGAGTGTTTATTTAAAAGTTTGTTTTTTCGTATTTGTGTCTCCAATGATAATAAATTCTGCAGTCTGTAGCTCAGATTCGGAACACCTTCTTTATATAAAAAACAAAGTGGGAAAAACCGTTTGTTTCCCTCTGCTGTCCGTAATTTTGAACCAATTTAGTTGGTGCTTTTTTTTAATGTGGATTATTACGGTACGAAATTGATAGGCAAGAAAAAAAGGCAATTCAAAAATATTCAAAAATATTTTCAAAATTTCAAAGAGTACGCTCACGCTTATGTATGAGCAGAGAGTTAATTATATTTCTGCTTATAAAGCAGTACTCACTTTGAATGTCATTTTAATTGAATTGTCATTTAAGTAAATTTATTGAGTTGACTTTATTAATTTAGTAAAATATTTCGACTGTCATTGCGTTGGAATTGTGCAGTGAAGATTGATCCGCGTTTAAATTAAAACAATTCGTTAATATTTCTTTTTATTTTGTCGTTTATAGTTGCCTATTATTTACTTCACATTATTTCACATATTCTCCCTTAAAAGTATTACATTGTCAGTTCGTTAAAATATTTGCTTCAAAGAAGATCAAACTTAAGTCGTCGTACTTGTAGAGCGGAAAGAATGCGGGTGGCAATTGCAAATCAAGCGGAATAAGAAAGGGAGCGCTACAGCGACGATCGTATCAGACAAAGAATGGCTCAAAGGTATAATTTTTCTACGCAGCGAGGCCGCGTACGCCAGCAATAAATAAACTAATAAATTAAAAAATAAGCGAACTACTGATTAAGGATAAAGGATGAAATAATCTGCGCACCACGTCAATATGACAATGTACTATGTTGCAACTGTTTTTCCTTTGTTACCGTTAAGTGGGCAATACCATTTTTGCAAGTAAAGTCATGCATGCCTCCATGTGTGGTTACACTGTTTGCTTGCTTGGCATTTCATTGAGCACGTGTATGGACACAGATGCGCATCTTTACCGATTGAGCCAGGGCAATATACTCCTATATATGCATATACATACACACCCTCATGTGGTACAATGTTTACAGTTCCTGCTAACTGTTTCTTACTCGTTTCCGACAAAGCGACTACATGCCATTTTGACAATGCACTTGGGGGCATATTTTGGTTTATTTTGCTTCTAAAATGACAGCAGCAACGTCATGTGTCTGCATGGTAGTCGAGTAGTACTTTTAATTCAATTGAATGTGCATCAATGCCTAACTTAAGACATCGGTTATGAACAGTAAATTTTTTGGCTCGATGAG
The DNA here is from genome assembly GCA_035041755.1 of Cacoxenus indagator. Classification (NCBI taxonomy): domain Eukaryota; kingdom Metazoa; phylum Arthropoda; class Insecta; order Diptera; family Drosophilidae; genus Cacoxenus; species Cacoxenus indagator. The sequence continues at coordinate 2,330,238 of JAWNKX010000240.1, forward strand.
CTCATACGAAAATTCGTTTATCGTACGTAGCATACAAACTGGCTGGCGGCAAATTTTCTGCTTAGTTGCAGCATAAAGTTAATAAAAGTGTCAACTGCAAATGTTTTACTGCCCTCAAATATTGCATTGCCATGCAGTCATTGTACAAATCAAAAACGCAGCTGTTGCAGACTTTTACACAAATTAAGGAAAAACCAACGCTCTGCAACATCTGCTCTATTCGTATTGCAGTTCATTTTAAACACGAGCAGCTCCAATACCGCACGCACCATGCCAACCACATATCCCGTTATGCTCGTAAACCTTTTGAGTGTCCTATTAAAATGCGGTTTGACAGGCAACTGCTGTGCATAAGCAGAAATAACTTGCTTTCGTTGTTTGGGGTCCTGTTTTCTATACATATGTATACCTGTGTTTGCGCGTATGTACGACTATAAGTCTTAATCCAATTCCAGTGCACCTTTTCACACCTTAAGTGGGCTGTAACGCTATTTAAGTGGCACATAGCACATTGCGCGTTGGCTTTGTGTGAGTTTCGCGCGCTTTTATGCTGTAGGTGATGGTGTGGTTACGCCCCTAATGCGTTTGGATTGACATAAAATTCTCGTTTCATGCAAACGTGATTATTTGAATTGGCTCAGCTGTCATAATACACTTGACTGAAGCTTATTGAAACATTTTCATTTATTTTGTCATATGTCAGTGTGAGTGTTTCTCCAAACCCCATAGGAATTTTCCGCATTTCTCGAAAAAATTAATATAAAATGCGAGTGTATAGAAAACCCGACTCCACATTACGTCATTATTATAACTCTCAAATACTATTGGCTTAGATTTAGCAAAGTAAGTTACTCTGAAATAAACCAAGCGCAAATCTCTTCGTACTTGGTGTTCGAGTCAATAAAATATTAACGTTTACCAATTTGAACAATTCATTGTAGTTGTCATACATAAATTTCCAGATGCATTAAAGTGATGCATCTTTCCTGAGTTAAAGAGGAACCTAAACTGTCCTCCGGCACCACAAATATTTCGCTATAAAATGTCGCTGTTGCTAGTCTCTGAGTAGTCTCTGAGTTTCATGAGTGCGAGAAACTGACTCGAGGAGTAGTCTTGTTCCGATACTAATGTAACACAATAGATTAGTCTACCTACTGTTGTGCAACTGTATTCGTCTTGAGAGAAAAAGCTTTTAAATCGTTTCTAACGCCATTCGAACTCGGGTCCTTAAACTAAAAAAAATATCTAGCCTAAGAGCGAGTTGACTTCGCGTGGAGAGGGTTCTGTACGAATGTGCTTCGTAAATGTGATAACGTACGTTTTGTTTTTTGTTGTTGTTGTTGTTGTATTTACGTTTGCCGCATGCCTTTCTAGCCCACAACTGACTACAATTGCGTACAAATCAATCTTATCTCTGTTACTCCCCTTCCTTTTCTTCGATCTTCGCTGTGCTCGCAATATAATTTTGCTTCGCTGGTATGCAGTGTATTCTTTCTCTGTTTCTCTTATATGTATTTAAAATTTATATTTATATTATATTCATCTCTGTCGGCTTAGAAATTTTGTTTTTTTAGTATGATCTACCACGTTAATATTCATTAATATTCATATATTTTCTTAAGTAACTTTAACTTTTCTTTGTATCTTTATTTATTTGAAGATTATAAAAAATAATATTTGAGACGCTTGCAGTAAGCCCTTTTATTTGATATATAAAACCGATTATGGTGTGCCATTCAAACGTACAGAACACTAAAAATCAAGCAAATAGGCTTATAGCGAAATTTCCGGCTAATTACATCTGCACACTTAAAAGTATGCAATACATTTTCGATAACAGAACATTTAATTAATTTCATTTATTTCTGTTCGAGCAGAAAATCATTAATCTGACTTGTGTTTGGCAGTGTTTTTTCACTCGAATATTGCTAAGAGCATGTTTAAATAATATGAAGTGTTTTGTTGTTCTTGTTGTTGTTGCTGTTTTGTTTTTCGTCAACACGCGCTCATAAACAAACATCATTCTACTACTTAAGAATACTGACATGTGAGCTACGTTTATTTGACAGTCAACAAGACAACAAAACCGGCCGAAAACGACACAACAACAACAACGATAACAACACACAACAGCTGAATCCTACTGTTTTGATTCACTTTTCGCTGAACAAGTGTTTGAAGACATTTTTTCTGTAGTGTCGGTGTATTAGTGACGCTTTCTCTGGCACCCTGTCTATGTGAGCCTGTTTTTGTGTTGATTTTTATTTTGCTATTTTTTCAATGTAGTTGTGTCAACTATTACATAATGCATATAAACACACACAAAGACATACACAGATACACAGATTTAATACTTTGCAGTTTCAGCAAAAATTTTATTCATGTTTGAAGCCGTTACTGCGGTATTTATAGGCGAGCAAGTGAGCTCATACGTGTTTACTTTTAGCCACTTTTGTGTGCCTAAACACTTAAACGGCATGCGGAGGAGGAGAAAGAAGGAAATAATGCTGTGCCGCAACAGCTGCTCTAAAATGTATGCAAGCTTCTTCGGTGCAGTTAGTGCGCTCTATTCTCTTTCAGCTGAAGTTTGTTGGCTGTTTACTTGTGCTAAAGAATATATAACTATATACACATATATATGTGTGTGTGTTTGTGTGCGGCTTAATGTAAATTTTAGATTTTGTCTGTTAATGCCTCAAAGGGTAGCTCGCAAACCGGTAAAGACGCTCAAGCTCGATTATGGCTTGCTTGGAATTTCGATTTGTTCTAGTTTCGAAAGTTCGAGCAAACCAAAGCCAGCCAAACGCAGTGCGACCTTAGAAGGAATTTTAATTAATGTGCAACTTGATGTGCCTTTACTTTACTTTACGTTGTTAACGCTGACATGCAACTTTTTTCTGCTTAAAATAGTAAAGTCGCCTTTGAATAATTATTGTATTGAGTAATTTTTGTATTATTTTATTATTATCTCCTTTTTTGCGCTTATATATTCGAGGTTGTTATAAGTTCAGTTTATGTTTGAGTTGCTCTATTATAATTTTTTTAATTTTATTTGACAATCAAGCAAAGCATTGACAACGTACGATAGCGGCTCAAATTAACGAATACCATTAAATCGAAATTCTGTGTCTACATTCACTATGAAACTGTTTAATCTCCAACAGAATTAAAATATCTTTTCTACACAATTGTGCACATTAGTATATCAACATCTGCCTATTTCTCTAGAATTTTAAATTGAAACACAACCTTGCGGCTAAGGCACTGGAAAACAAGAAACAAAAACATTAGTAAAGGTGCCATTTGAATTGCAGCAGCCAAAGCGACCGATTTGTTTCAGACTGACCAAATGCTGCCAACACACAAAATAATAAAAAGCAGCTTTCGCTTGCCCTGTAATCATCTGCCTATGAAAGCGGAGCAGAAAAAAAATCTTTTTTGCGGTGACGGATTTTCATAAGGCACGATAGAATAATAACAACATAAAAAGCTAAAACTCTGAAAGTTCTGTTTATATGCCTTACTCGTATCTATATAAAAATCAATTTGACGTGAAGCAAGATAGCAGAAATTCTTGTTACTTTAAATTGAAAGCAACACTCACTATGAGTTGCTGATGTACTTGTGCAGGCTTATACATACATATATACATGCATCTGTCGACGGGTATATGTTGTGTGTAGTATAATAGAAACTGTTGAAAGTACGTAGGATAATCATAAAAGTTCTCACTATAACAGCTTTTGGCGTTTGTCTTTTCTTCCTCTCAACTGTTACCTTCTACTTGAATTTCCTCTGTTTTTGTATAATAGAAATTTTGTTCAGATATTTTTGTTAGTGAAATGACTTAGACTTCTGCAAGTGTTAACGTCACGTATTGAAACTTTAGTGCATTTTTCGTTTTTGCTATGCAAAGTTATAGTGCACCTCGGGCAATGCTATTTACCCTAAAAGATTGTAAGAAATAAAAAGTTCTACTTAGTTATTTGTTTCTACTTTTATAGGTCAGCATCTCTATCTGTCTCTATATATCATCCCAGTGGTTTAATTATTGAGTTGGTTAAATTACGGTCTATCAGTAACTGTGTGTTCTGTGGGTTAGACTTAGAAGTTTTACCGTAATGCTCTCAAGATGCAAACTTTGAAATAACCAGTTTGTGTCTAAAGGTTTGATATATAAATGAATAAAATACAATAGCTAAAAATCACACTTTGAGTAAGGTTGTACGTGATATCTCATCGTCAAAGAGATTAGTTAGTTTATGTCTGTAGGAATAATATCAAAGAATGCTTAAACATAACAAAATTTCTCGATCTACCAATCTTTTATAATAAAAATAAAAATACAAAATCAATAATGCTATTAAAACCGCTCAAACTAGGTCATACCTCATAGCATCTGAATGTCAGCTGCGATTCGATTTGACATTGTCAGTATGTGGTTTAGATAGGTGTTTTTTTTCTTACTTTTTTTTTTTGGTATCATTTATTTAGAAATGGCCGAATAACGTGTATGCTAATATTTAGCATGCCTTAGTGTGCCTAGACTGTGTAGCGTTCTAAGTGAATACCTTTATTGGAGGAAACCATGTTCCCGTTAACACAGCAAGTAAGAACTCGCTGTGTACTCTTAAGTTTTTCATATCCCTAGAATGTGTCGCATAATTGACAGACATTAATGTCTAAAGCTGAACATACACAACGAACATGCTCGTGCAAGTCGATCGTGTTTAGAGGCATGTTTGTCATGTATGGCGCTGTTGACAAGCTGATGTTCGTGTAAAATTTGAAATTGTGTTGATTTGCTCAAAAGAATTACACAAGCATGTGCGTCGTGTATGGTCAGCTGAAGCATTACTAAACTTTCACTGGCCAGTTCGGTGTACAGTAACAAAAGGCTTAGCAAAAGGAGCTCATAGGATGGAACAACGAATTTCTTAAGGTGCCGAACTACATTTCTATGAGTTCAAATTATTTTTCTTCTGCGAACCCGCAAAGGTCACTAAAGGATCAGCTCTAATATAAACCTCTACTTCAATTCGCTTTTCATTAGCCTCTTCATTGGTCTCCTCGAAGCCTTTAGGAAAATCGAACTGCTGCTGAAGCAGCACATAGAAGTTTTCAAATTCAAGTTTCTATCTAAATGCAGCTTATGCATATTTCTCGTTCGTTGTCATGTTCTCATTTAATCAAATTCTTTAAATAACTGTATATGTTAGATAATAAGTTGATATTTTCAAGAGGATAAAATTAAAAATATTTTAAATCCACTTCCAAGACAATGCTTTTAATTTGCATTTTATTTTTCTGTTATTATTATCCTTATTTTTTTTTTGTGTGTGATAATTTAAAAAAAAAAGAAGAAAACCTGCAGTTTATACGTTTTTGCTGTAGGTAAAATATTTTGATAAAGAACACGGATTTCAATAGCTTTTGTTTTCGTTGCGTTCATATACTCGCACATCTACACATCTGCAATGTGCATTCGGCTGGGTACACACGCGTGAGTGTGCATTAAAACAGAGCAAGCTACACATTCTGGCTGCGATGAGATTTGAATTTTAATTTTCAACGCTTTTCAACAATTTTTGTTGTCTTTTGGGTTGGATAGAAAAAAAAAACATGGGCTTTGTTGATTCGCTGAAAGAGAAAGAGCCAACAAAAATAGCAACATACACAAAACGGATCAATAGATAAACATAAAGATAGACAGACAGAAAAGCTGGCAGATTAGAAAGCGTGCAAGCAGGCAGACATGCAATTCACAGTTACAATGCTCGATCCTTAGATTTGTAGCGTTGTGCAGTATGCAATATGCAAGCGTTGAAATTGTGGCAAATTTGAGGTTGTGCATTTAACATGGCTCGGTTTAATTGAGGTCGCGCCTGCTATTTTTCATTGCAATTGTATCTTTTTTTTCTTTTTTTGGAATGTTAATTCCCTTTCAAAGTCATACGCGTATCTGCTATTCCATTTTGCTGTTTGTTATGCAGTTGTTCCTTTGAATAAATACACGGTCGTTGAAATGTTTGCATTATTCGAATGAAAAATTTTAATTTCTTTCAATTTATTCAATGAAGTTCAATTAAAAGTGCTCCCAGTTATAGAAAGAAATCAATTAAAAAATATATTTTTGCTCTGACCTTTCTTAAGCAACTTCCTTTATTTTTAATTGGCCTTTGCTAAAAGTGTAAGACGCAATTTTTTCTGGCTCATTTTCTTATTTCTTGCTTTGATTGGCATTCACTATCTTAAAAAAAAAATAATGAAAAATAAAAAAAAAACGGACAACTTGGAAAACCAAGGAAGCGAAATTAAGAATCGAATTTTCCACTATTAAAGGTCGTACTTTGCAATTGTATTCCTTGGTATACTCGAATTGCATGCACGAAATACGCTGTGCAAGTTGAAATCTCTCGTAATTAGCCAATGCTGCCAGATGCATAAATAATTCAATAAAATTGTCACTCAAAATCGAATTTCATGAATTTATTAGCTGCAATTTATTTGCGGTTCTGAAGTGCAAAAATATACACGACTTTGACTGCTATTTGTGTAGATTTTCCCATACCAACTAGACTCGGCGTATTGATGTGGGTTAATTGCAAAAATGATAAATAAATATTTAAAAATGCATTAAAATATTTGCTTTTACTACCGGGAATTAAGTGTTTCTAGTTGTTAATTTATTCTGCGAATAGTATTATAATTTTGTTATGAAGTTTGCAACATCGTGAAGTCGACTTCCTGTTCAACTCAACAAGAAAAATTGATGCAGAAAGCGGAAATTGCTATCGAAACCCGTCGGGCAACTGATTCAATTTGAAGTACTTTTTAGACAGACAATCACTGAAATCGCAATACCCTAAATTTATTGAATCATATAGCTAGGATTAAGAAAACGTTATTAAACGTTTAAGCATAACTAGGTGGCGTTCAGCGCTGTTGTGTCTCAAAGAGAAAGAAAAAAAGTCTTGGGCGCGTGAACATCATAATATTGATTTGTAGTATGCTATTCTACACTTAGTAATACATGCGTTAAGGTAATTGTGAAAATATTTAGTATGTATTTTAACTGTGCTTACGCCCACAATACCCAACTAATTTAATAAATACACTCATGTGCTAAGTTTCTTCCTAATTATCGAGATATATTTTGGTGTGAAGAGTGTAATACTTTTGCCATAGCAACAGTTAACTTTATTTTTCGGTTTTGAATGTCATTATTAAAATTATTATTATTTTTTTTTGAAATACGCATCGTTATAATTGCTCAACTTGTTTGTGGCATTTTGCTTCGGTGACTAATTACAATTTTCGGCAGCCAACTTTGTTTGCCACTCAGTGGCAATTATTCACGCGAGTGCACTCTAACTACTAAGCAAGAATTATTGGAGCGCCTAACCAACTATTTATGAAAATAAATCTGATTAAAAACTTAATTTGGCATGAAAATGAGTTACATCCGTTACTGCTGTCTTGTGTAGTGTGGTTTCACTGGAATTATTAAATTTGTGCACTTAATTAAACGTCACCAAAAGTATGTGAAAATCGCTTTCAAATGAAATTATGCACAAAGTTTATTGATTTACTCCTCAAGGCAATTTCTGGAGTGTTTTGCTATCGTCTTTAATAAATAAATTCCTTTGGAAAACCACACTCCGCGCGTTACGAGAAAGTGCAATGACTTTTTGTGGCCCAGCAACATTTCCAATGAATTTGAGCATGTCCCTCCCCCTGCTGCTGTTCGCACATATTATGTAATTGTAATTATCGATCAATGCTCGTATACCAGCAACTGTTCGAACAACTAAGTGACATTTTTGTGGCACGCTGTCTAATGCACACTAACTATATTCTTTGCTTTGTTTTCACCTTTGACTTTTGTTGCTACCTTTCAACGGCTCAGTTGCAGTGTTTTCCTGTCAACACGGACTTCTGCTATGCCGCTAGTAAATGGGCAGCGTTGTAGATAAGTTAACTGTCAATTTATTGTGCTAACTTTACCACTTTACCGCTGTAGTTATTTTCTCATTTATCGCCAATTGCTTTTTGCTTTTTGTACTCCTTGCCGCCGTTGTCGTTTGTGGTGAGCCTCTTGCGTCGTTATTAATCATTGAGCTATTTGATTGCGCCAGTGTTAGCTGCTGAACTACCCCTTGAAAAGTCACAAAGCTGTACAGCTACAGAAGAAAGCTTTCAGTTATTTTTGTTTATACCAATTCTGTTATGTGCGCAATCTAACACAAACAGCTTTATAGACTGGTTGTGTGACATTACGCATACGCAACGATTTATTTAGTGCATTCGAGTCCGTATACTACAATTTATAAATAAAATGAAAATTTCTGCTACCCTATCGTCGCACTCATCCCTTTCACATACCCAGATAAGGCCAACAATAACTGCAAAGCAAGCGTAAGCCATGCAACAAAAGTCTGCCCGAGCCAGCGTATTTATGTGCAGCTGTCAATTGCCTTGCAACAAAGCATTTGTTTACATCTTATTCAGTAGCTTACCCAACTGGCAGCTGGTAGCTGGCAGATGGCAGCTGACTGTGCCACTTTCCTTTGCAATACTTTAATCAGTTCTTGCGAGTCTAGGCTACGCAAAGATATGCTGCAACGATCTAAAGCATTGCAACGCTTGCATTCTGGTTCGAATTCCACAAATTCAATTTCTGTGCATTGCAGCCAGCGAATGCATTTCAATGGAACTGTAATATCTACAAGCGATAATAAAAGCTTATTGTGTACACATACCTCTTCATATATAAAACTGTCGATTTCCTCCAAGGGTTTCCCATACATATGCTCCGGAAATGGTTCGAATTTCTTCGGCAGCACGTCGCCATCGCCGACGGACGCTTTTGTTCTCGGATGAAAGCCATATTCGCGCACAAGTTGAATGTGACGAGTCTCATGCTTGATTTGTGACTTTTGTGTGTAGGCAACAACTTGATGTTTGGCAACTGTAAGTAAACGAGACACATACAAAGAAAGCCATCAGTTAAATCAGGATTACGCACTCACTTTGGTGCACATATTGTTTGTCAAGGAATTCGCTTCGTGTGTGTGCTTATTGTTCTTTATGTGTATGTGTGTGTGTGTGTGTGTATATGTGTGTGTACAGTCGCCACAATAGAAACACAATAAATTGGCTGTCAAACCTCAGTTTATTTATACGAATGCCCGGCAATGAGCAAACGCATCTTGTTATCCTTTAATGGTTCTCTGTTCTGTTCGAGTTGAACCTTTTCTAGGCCTAGGCCTTCCACTTTGCCTACTCTTTTGACCTTTCATACCAACACAATTTCTTATTTCAACTTTTATATGAAACGAATTTTTTTATCGCTTACATAAAATATAAATTGATTTTGTCGAATTGAAGAACGAATAAAAAGCTCTACAAATTGATTTTCTATTATTGCCTGATCATTGTGTATGTGGCTGCGAGCGCGTTTGTGTGTTCGGCAATTTGCATTATTTTTATTTGGAATTCGAAGTCTCTTGTTTTTATTTGAAATAAAGTTTTACTCTCTGTCATTTCTTAGATGAATTTCCAGCGAGTCAACAAAGAAAGACATTCAAAGGGCACACAGTTGAGGCAGGCAATGTCCGGCGCCGTAGCGGGCGGCCTTACGCGGTCCGTGACGCAACCATTCGACGTGCTGAAAATACGTTTTCAGATGCAAGTTGAGCCACTTGGCAAAACCGCAGCCGTCAAATCGAAGTATACGGGCATGTTGCAAGCCTTCCGCACGATCTACATAGACGAAGGACTACCAGGGCTCTGGCGTGGCCACAATGCCGGTCAACTGATGAGTATCAGCTACGCTATCATGCAGTTCTGGTCTTATGAGCAACTAATAAAGACCGCAAAACAGAACGATTACCTTAGAGAGCAGGATTTTTCCACGCAATTTATTTGCGGCGGTATGGCTGGTTGTTTAGGCGTGCTTGTATCGCAGCCCTTCGACACGATACGCACCCGAATTGTTGCATCGGATAAGAATAGCGTCTCCAGTTCGAGTGACTCATTTCGAGCCGTTTGGAATATTCTGCGCAACGAAGGTGTACCATCGCTCTTTCGCGGCATGACCTACACCCTAATGCAAATTTACCCACTTGTTGGATCGAATTTCCTACTTTACAGGCTTTTCAATGATATTACAACGAAAATCTATGCGAAGCTGCAGGGCAACGATCATCCCAACAAGAGCACGCCCAGTTTAATGCTCTTCCTTACTGGCGGTGTGTCTGGCGCCATCGCCAAGAGCCTGGTCTATCCATTGGATTTTATAAGAAAACGTATTCAACTTATGGGTTTTCACAAAGATCGCCAAACATATGGCAGAAATGCACAATGTAGTAAGCTCCTTCAATGCATCAGTCTCACCGTGAGAAGAGAAGGTTACTTGGCGCTTTACAAGGGTATAATGCCAACACTATGGAAGTCAGGAATGACTTCCGCATTATACTTTGGTGTCTACGATAATCTCCGTATATATAGCAAAAAATATTTCCCAGAGGAAAGCAGTGACGAAGTATAAGTGTAACGTATGGCAAATAAAGTGCCTGATTGACGTAAAAAAATAGTCTTTTAATGGCAAGTGCTTCTTTTGTGGTTTCTAGCTAGATTTCAGCTTTTAATTATGGCCTTGACAAGGTGTCAACGCTAACGCTGTTTCTAATTGAAATGCCAAACTCACAACAGCGAGAATGTCTGCACTAGTGTGATTCGGTGGAAAGGGGGCTGAAAAAGAGCACATGTCGCAGATATTCTGCTTTCTTTGGCAGCTCTTTTTCTCAAGTGAGGCTTAACCCAAATAAACATGCACAACATGTCGCACAAACACTAATACTACTATACACACGCACGCACGAATACTGATGAACATATCTGCTTTCGGAGACACATCTACAGACACGAGTGTAAAGCTTTGCTTTTGATGTTGAGGGTTCTGTTTGCTCTTATCCTACTCGGCTTGTTATTGAGCTTGTTGGGTGTATGTGTGCATAGTTGTCAAAATAATCATGTCTTTACTAATCCGTAACTGATTGATTGGTTTTGCTGCTGCTGTTGCTGCTGCTGCCGATGCCGATGCCGATGCCGAAGCCTTTACCATGTCAGAATGGTGATATGGTCTCAACAGGGAAATTTACATGCAATTTTATTTACTTGTGAAACCGATAACAGAGCGGATTACAAACTTTTCCACTAAAATAAGTGGCGTGGATTACGGTTTTATGTATAGTATTTGTGTGCTCTACTTAAATTTTCAAAAGCATTGTACTCAAAATGTAATCAAAAATACGAGTACTAGAAGTGGAAAGTGAAGCAGAATTAACGTATTTCCGATGTTGCTTAAATGGGAATTTCTTGTAAAAATAATTAAGTATAAATACTAAATTATAGACTAGAATGACACGAATATTTAACGACGACCTGTGCCAAACGAATAAGCCTTCTTGAAGGACTTAGCAAAGGAAGCAGTAGTGCGGCTTGCCACATGCATATTTGCTGCAATTATTTTAAGAGGCGAAGTCTGACAATCTCCATAATATCTTCACATCTTGATTTTTTTAAATGTTATTTTGCAACATAGTCCCCTTTTAGCTCGCTACACTTGTTCCAGCGTTTTTCAATGGCTTCTGTAACTTGCTTATAGAGCGAAACAGCCATTGTTGCTCATTAGTACCAAATCTCTTCCCCACAAAGCCATTTTTTCAAGTTTCGGAGCAGAAAATAATCAGAGGGTGCTAAATCCGAGGAATAGGGTGGACAAGAAAGCAATTCGAATGGACGTTATAACCTTGTCTGCAGATGAAACTGTCATTGCCTTCTTTGGCGCGGAATCTCCCATCTCAGTTAGCTGCTTTGATTGCACTTTTTTTTGTCTCAGGAGTGAAGTAATGAACTCGTGTTTCATCTAGAGTTAAGCATCGTTAAGAACTTCTTTTTAAAATTCGTCAAACATCCTTACCAACTTAAGCTTTTAAGAGTGGCCTACTACTTCCGTAAACAGCCTCATATATGTTACGTAATGTAATGTTCTTTTTTGCTTCACCGATTTCTTTGAAATTCGAAACATAGTTTCCTTGGATTACCCGCATAAATTAATCATTAAATAAATTCTTAAGGAGGCACACAGCTGATAAGTCCTTTTCTCATGAATATTTACCAACACTAGCCTGAGTAAGAAACGCAACGACTAGTTTTATTAAAGAAAACAGCCGTATGAAAGACGCGTGACTTCTAAAATAGTTCCATCGTTCATAACAAATTTTCGTAAAGAAGTTTTTGATGCACCGAATCTCCCGCTGTATTACTTTGTGACGGTTGGTAGTGCCGTTCAATGCTGCAGGAAAAAGAAAGGATGATGGCACACGCGAAACTAGGCAATACTGTTATTCAGTGCATTGGACGATCTATATTATCGTAACGAAAACCTGTGCAAACAGTCTCACAAATCGTGCATAAATCGCTCATTCGCCTGCGTAGAGAATACAATCAAAGTTTGCATATCTTGAACCCGGAGAGTTGAAAAATTTGCTAACTTTCCTATTGTGCAAAGTTAGCCGTGCGTAAATGAGCGAGCACAAAGCTTGTTTCGTTGCTAACATCAGTAAAACTTATACTTTTCCAAGTCGCAGTAACGAACTAACAAGTTGCGAACTCAACTGGTAACGCAACACAAGCAAATGGGACTAACTACAAAAAATATACAAGCGTGTTAAAGAAACATTTTACATTCTTCGCTTCGCCTTTATATTCTCATTCGGGATTTATCTTTAGAATTAAGTTTTGCCAAGTTAACAGACTTTTGAAGTAGTGCGAGGTGCGCAGAAGTGGCGGCGCCTAAATAATTTATGCGTTTGTGCTGCAAACTGACAGACAGCCACAGACAACCCGCCAGCGAGCGGCACTGGGGCAGCTTGGCGTAGCTTTAGCGGTTGTCAAGCAAAAATGTATGCACTTCTTATGTTACTCTAGTTGAACATGAGCAGCGTAATTTGTGATCTTGACAAATTTCGTGTTAATACAACAAAATTGTTTCTCATTTTCGATTCAATTTATTTTATGTTATTATAATTTTTATTATATTTTTATAATTGCTCAATATGCGCGGCTGTGTTACACGAAGCACACGCGCTGCAAAGAGCTACTTTCACATTTCACTCAGTGGCCAAGAGTTCGACGACTCAAGCGCGGCAGCCTTATACGTAACAAACCAATTCGTTGCTGTCTTTATCTGGTTTTCAAGGCCTCCTCCGTTGCATCTTATGTCAGATGTCGGTCGTGCGACGATGATTATCATACACATTACGTCATAGCCACTATATACCTCGAAAGACTCGAGGCAGTCATTTTTGTAGCTTTATGCATTGCAGGTAACTGTATTTAACCGGCTGAAAGTGAAGGGTCTGCAGCACAAATAACTGAAAGATAACAAAACGAAAGCAACAATTCCCTGCACTATTGCAATATAAAGGCGCAGTAAAATTTAGTTATTTGTATTTGTAAGATTTTTCTTTTCTTTTCTTTTTTTTTCATAAATATTTACATCAAAGAAGTTATAAGATTTAAAATGAATGGCGATTAATATGATTTAGGTGCACTTAAGCGATTTCCACAATGATTTCATACAAAACCGAACCGAATCAAAATTTGGCTTCAATTATCTTTCACTTTCGGTCGAATAGTTATGGATGAACATGCGATGAAGTCTGGTTTGTGTCGTAATTTCATAAATAGACTAGACGAAGTTTGTCCAAAGTCGGTCAGTCTTACCAACCGCTGCCGCCACCGCCACCGCCACCGCCGCTGGACCAGCCACCCGAACTGGATTGCCATCCATTGCTAACAGGTGGTGAATAACTATAACCGCCGCCGCCGACAGAGCTGTGAGCGTCACCGCCACCGCTGCTCGATGCTGCAGCTATAGCAGCAATCTTGGCATCATCGTGACCACCACTTTGATAGCCGCCACCAGAGCTATAACCGCTACTATAACTATCGCCGCCACTATAGCCACCGCTATAACCACCGCCGCTGTAGCCGCCAGCACCGCTATAACCGTCACTACCACTCGTCGAAGCTGCAATGGCCGCAATGTTAGCTGCCGAATGAGCGCTGCTGCCGCCACTGTTATAACTGCCATATCCACCGCCACTTCCATGATAAGAACCACCACCACTGCCGTGTCCACTCGATGAACCTGCCGCTGCCGCAATTGCTGCAATCTGAGCATCATCGTGTCCAGCACTGTGTCCAGTTGGCGCGTAAGAACCATGAGAGCTGTCGCCGGCTGTGGCAGCAATAGCAGCTATATTTGCAACGCCGTGAGCATCACCACCACTGCCACCGCCACCATGTCCGTAGCTGTAGCCGCCAGAGCCCGAGCTCGAGCCGGAGCTAAAATGGCCACCACCATGACCGCCACCTGTGGAGCCATGCGATTCGGTAATAACAGCGAAGGTGTTTACTTTGGCATGTCCGCCACCAAAACCACCACCATGACCACCACCGAATCCGCCGCCACCTCCGTGTCCGCCGCCAAAACCACCACCTCCACTACTACCGTGCCCATGACCGCCAGCATCGGCAATGATCACAGTTTCATGCGCGGCGCCGGTGTATCCGCCACCTCCATGACCGCCACCATATCCACCGCCACCACCGTGGCCATGGCCTCCAGCATCGGCAACAAGCACAGTTTCGTGGCCACTATGACCGCCGCCTCCATATCCACCGCCACCACCGTGGCCATGGCCTCCGGCATCGGAAACAATCACAGTTTCGTGGGCACTATGACCGCCGCCTCCATATCCACCGCCACCACCGTGGCCATGGCCTCCAGCATCGGAAACAATCACAGTTTCGTGGGCACTATGACCGCCACCACCTCCATATCCACCGCCACCACCGTGGCCATGGCCTCCGGCATCGGAAACAATCACAGTTTCGTGGGCATTATGACCGCCACCTCCAAATCCGCCTCCGCCATAACCGCCACCACCGCCATGTCCATGGCCACCAGCATCGGCAATGATCACAGTGTCATGCGCACTATGTCCACCACCAGAGTACCCACCAAAGTCACCACCGTGGCCAACGCTCTCCGGCAAATGAATACGTATGTGAACGTGCTCCTTACCAAATGTAGGCTTGCCATAGGCCGAACCACCGGCGAGCAGCAAAATGGTCAGCTGTTCGTTGTAATGAAAAGAAAACCGTTAGCTTGGTTGAGATATGGAATGAAACACCGCTCGATACGCACAATGAACCACTTTGCCATAATCAATAATCAATAATCAATGGATTAAACTCAAAGAGTTTCGTTCACCACTAAGGAAGTCGTCTTTTGCTCTTCACCGCCCTTTTTCGAATCGCGAACGAAGAATGTTTAACCGCAAATGATGCGACGATTTAGTTAGTCTGGCGTTTTATACACAAAACAAACCATCGAATTATGTAAGCGCGATCGCATCGTAATGGAAATGAAACAAGCCTTTGCTGCTGCCACTATCTATCAATGCTGCCGCCGACACCACCAGCGGCAGCGTTTTCGTTGCCGCGGTCACACGTAGCTTGAATCAACGAAACTGAGAGCGCAAGAGAGCCACAAATCTTTCGCTATAACCAACTACAACGTCAACAACAACAACAACAACAACAACAACTGCTGAGTGCCACCGAGTCTTCTCTAACACTCCGTATGCAGCAGCTTAGCCGCGCCTGCTGCTACTGGTCCAATCAACTGCTTACGACTATAATACTAATCGTCGACGTCGTCTTAAGGTCTCAGCTGCTGTTATCATGTAACCAACAAGCGTGGCGACCTTTCGGAAAACACTTGTCATCTTGCCCTTCCTTTCGCTCGCTCACACGATACTGTTTCACTACTTTCATCTCTTTTTCTTTCTCTCACTTGGGTTTATCTTTTGCAAACTTGCTCTGCCAGTTTCAGATGCTTCCGAACTTCAACGCCGACGGCGGCGCACATTTGTGCTCTACTTTCAGCTAGCGGAAACCACAGTCAACAAAAATCAACTGGCAGACACTCGTAGTGAATACCCCAACAACAACACCACCGGCTGAGGCTGAATCGTAAAAGATACAAATCATTCAAGCATTAAAAAAACAAAAAGAAAAATTATTATACAAATTTTATGGTTACTCAAATAAATTTGTAAGTGTGGAAATTTGCATGTTTTGTTGTTGTTGCTGTTATTTTTTTTTTAATGTATTTCATTTACATTAACATTAAACGCCGACATTTATTCGTATTCAGTGTGTTAACCGTTATTTCTATCGCTTCCTGTGGGCTTGACACGCACCACTCAACTGGTTTACCCAATAGCCACCTACCTACCTAAGCCAGTTGTACGACTTGATTAAATTATTGAACATTTAAGTTAATTTACATACATAAGTCGCTTACACAAACGAACAGATGCCAAGTATTCCGATCTTTGCTATTTTACTTTCTTTTGTTTTGTGTTTTCTATAGCACCGACCTTTTTCATGGGTGAGGCCAGGGTATAATTATTAGTTATACACTTTGTTGCTTTGATTACGTCAAAAGATCTACTCTTACGCAGTTTGAGATGCTTGACATACTTCCGTTATCTAAAAAGTTCATTTGATTTTTCTCAAACGAAAAAGCGACCCTAAAAAGAACAAACAATCTATAGGATTTGGCCTGGGAGAGAATGAGATAGAAATCCTGTACGCCACGAAAGTCGGGAGAACAGAAAACGAATAACGAATAACAAAGATAAGCTGCTTGCAGTTGATGGTGAGAAGGGTATGCGGCAAACGACAACAATTTTATTGTTTTCTAAATTATAAAAAATCTTCAGTCCTTTATGGCTTGGATATCCTTAAAGCACAGAAATAATCTCAGTGGAGTATTGAAACTTAAAAGCGGAATATTTTTGTTATATGCATTTTTTTGATTTTTTCCAACTAAAATTTCCATCCCATTTTTCCTTCCATCCCAGTACCGCACCTGCCCTTATGTCATCTAGCTTTTTCTATCGGTTTCTTAATGCAAACGTTAATTTGGAGAGCTGTTAGAGTAATTTTAGTTCATATGTTCATATGTAAGGTTATTTTCTTATATCTCCTTCATTATTTGTTACATAAAAAATAAAAGAAAAATTCATTAACTATTAAAATGCATTAAGTATTGGACTCGCCATCAGTATATACTTATTGATATTACTTATCTTAATAATGGTTCAAAGTTCTTGGAGTAATATCATTTTCGGCACAAGCTACCAATATAACCAAACGTAACGTTATTAGATCCGCTTCAATTATTCGATTATAAATTCATGCATCAGGATGATTGTCCTGTAACTGTCAACAAATAGCTATATGTACAGTCAAACCTGTCTGTGTTGACCAACTTCGTTTCCAGAATTTTTTGTCAACTTATGCAGGTGGTCAGCTTATAAGGGGGTGCCTTTTAGTTGCTTTTTTAAATTATTTCTTTTATTCATAATGTATATTATATAATAATAATTATATACATATGAAGTGTACTTATGATTTAATTAAAGAAATCTTTAAATGTTGGGTGTATAAAAATTTTAGTCTCAGTAATTTTTTTCAATAGCACTATAGCACATGGCGGCGAATTCTAAATTGCTAATTCTTTGAAAAATACTTAAAGGAACTCTCAGCCGATTTACATAGTCAGTCATTTCGATCGACTTTTATCGGTTACAATTTTGCATGTGGTAAACTTATCGAGGTGAATTTGCACTGATTGAATTAAAAAATCTGACGAATAAGTGGTCAACTTACAAAGTATAGGGTAGTAGTTGGTCTGGTTGACAGATTTGACTGTATATATATAAAATCGTTTGTTAGGAATGCATGTTCTCCGCATTCATAAAGGCAATCGAGCTTCTGGGGTTTTTTATTTCTATTTGGACCTGGTAGATTGTCTTAGGGTGGTCGTATTTCGACAATTTAGTTTTACTTATATACAAAAAGCTCAGTGTTGCGTACACAAAGAAAGCGCCGAGTTTTCATTCACTTTTTATCGACTTCTAAATGGTTTCAGAGTTAGGGCAAACAAAACTTTATACAATATATTCAAACTATTAATTTTAATGCAAACGTGATGATGTTGCGACCCCGTTTTATCACTGGACATACTTCAATCAGTAATCAACGTAAACGTACAAACACAAGAACAACTTGCATAAACATAGACATAGAAGAGCAATTGCAGGTATGACCCAGTTATCTTGCAAGTGAAGAAACAAATGTTTAATTACTTTGTCTCGGGTCCAGCTAGTATACAAATAAAGTACAAATAAAGATGGCATGCCACACCAATCCTCTGACTTTGATGTTTAAATGTGTAAAACTTCAAAATTATGTTTTGATAAAAAACCATTGCCAAATCATTCATTAATGAAGTCAAAATAAAAATTCAAAATCATAACAAAGGCAACCAAAAACCGTTGACTGCGTAATCACAAAGCGGCAACAAGAAAAAAGAGATTATGTCATCGACACCGCTAACAATTTTTGGTATACAACAAACTCAAAAAAACATGCACAGCTCATATTATATCAATGTAACCAAAACATTAGATTGAGTAAAAAAAATAAATAACTTTCAGTCGGCTGATTTGAAGTTCATTTTGTCTTCGATTTTTTAGGGTGTCTTGTCGAAGAAGTAAACAATTTTGCGCGTTCAACAACGAAACGCGGCCAATAAAAATGCTCAATTAATACAAATGAGTAATGAAAATAGGAAACTCATACTCATACATAGTGAAAGAGTATGTGTGAGTGTTCGCATCTGTGTGCAGTATTGAGTGGCATTGTTTAATTGTGCTCTGCTAATGATTAACTGACTGCCCGAGTGCCTGTAAGCCCCAGTGGTAGTCATTGCATGACTTTGATTGCGGTGATGATGATGATGATGATGGGAACCGGTTGACTCGCTGACTGCATTGCTGGCAACATCATCAATTATAATATAATATCTTCCCTATATTATGTAATTGAACATCTTCATGCGGAAGCACTTAAATTCTCTTTCAAACTCAAACATACACACACACACACAACTGAAATAACCAAGGTAAGTTAACGCCAACATTTCCCCAATCCAACAACGCACAACGAATTATACAAATAAATAATATAGACAGACACGGGCAGAGGGACATACCAAAGTTAAAGCAGTTAACATAAAGTTGGAAACGAAGATGAGCTCCTTGCGTTCAACTCTGTCAGCAACGACAACAGCAACAGCAACAGCAACAGCAAGAGCAACCGTGGACCATGAAGCCAATTCAAGTTGCTGCCTCAGCAATGTGCAGCAACAAAAGCAAAAGCAACAACAGCAGACATGCAACTTTTGCTTCACTGTTATTGTTATGCACAAGTTCAATGTTGGCCAACACGTTGGCTGGTTTGGTTGCCTGCTCACCCGCGTTTTCAGCTCGCTTGGCAACTGGTTGCTTATTCGAGCTCTTTGAGCTGGCAATGTCACAGAGTTTTGCCTAGTCACCTCATCTTGGAAACATTTCAGTTGTTGCTGTTGGTAAAGCATCTCAAAAAGTCCATATGCATGAAGCAATAGCGCAGCCCCTAAGAGGATTGCAAGCGCATTTCTTTAGCAACATCCAGTGCTAGGAACAAGTATTCCGACTTTGCAACAACAGCGGCCAGCCAAAGGATGATTTACCTAATCATGCATGAATATGTGTGCATGTGTGCATGTGTGCATGTGTGTGTGTACATTGCCGAATTTCAGTTGAAATCATGCAGGCGTACACTTCCTGCTTGGCAGTGCTCGAGTTGCTTGCATTATCTCCGTTGTCCAAGTGCTTGCTGCGTTGGATTACTGACATTCAATATAAGTCGCTCTCGGCAATCTACGACTAGATAAATCGCCTCTGACATCGTTACGATGCAAAATTGTTACGTGTCGTACGCTTTGATGTCTTAAGTCGATTCAGTGCGTTTTTTGATTAGTTCAATGCATAAGAGCTTGAAACCTGTAGCATTTCATGGGCCAGCAATTAGCCAAATGTGCGGTGAGCAGTTAACTCGCCTCATTTGTTTGAGCTTTGCCGCTGTGGTTGCTGTTGGTTTTTCTCATAATTTCATCTGCTCTGTGTAGCCTACATGGACGCCAACGCTCAGAGTGAAAAGTGAAAGTGAGCCGAGCGAGTTTTTATGTTATTTCCGTCGCTTGGCAGAGGGCATGACAACTTGTTTTGTGCAATACGGGTTTGGTGCACAGCTAGCGCCACCGAACTTAGGGCACAGCCAATGACTTACATTAACTTCTGTTGCTGTAGCTTTTGTCAGGTGCTTTACCACAAATGTTTTATGGGCGAGTATTTCCAAATTTATACCCCACCAGCGGCTATGAAGTAGCTTCAGATTGGATACATAGCCAGTCCGTCGCAATGCAATTTGTCGGGCCGATTTTCAAGCAGTTTTTTCTGACAATTTCTATATTTTTCAGATTGCTTGTGCATAACTGTAATCAACGAAAATGATTGATAATTTGAGAAGAAAAAATTGTATACACAATATGTAGGTTAACCCTAAATATACTTGAGTAAGTAAGAGCTTTGCATTTGCGGATGACGACAACCATTAAAAATAATTTAAAAATCAGAAACCAGCAAATTACTCTTTTCGAAAAGACTGCAATAATTAGACCGTTAAATGATCAACTGCCTCTACACATAAGGGCGGAAACAGTTTTTAAATGGAAAGATATATGTAAGTATAGGTTGTTAAATTGATGTCAGTATACAGCTCCAAACCTAACGAATTTCCCTACTACTCTAACATCGAGCTTCCTTTTATATCCAGCCTTATTCAAATAGTTCAAGATGGTGTTTTAGCTCATGGCAATCGGTCAGCCATGACGATATTTATTATTTTTTCGATGTTTTCGACAATCGGCCATACATAACGTGTATATTTGATATAGAAAATTACCGCAACATAATCGACGACACGAACATTTGACACGATTGCCTGTTACAGTACTAGAACCATGAACACTTTATTGGAAAAATAATGGATTTCTTTTTACTCAGCCTTATATACAAATTAGTTTAGAATTATGCTTGCAAGAGAAATCACAAATTCTAAATTTGACGGTATTAATTAGGAAAAATTGTTAGGTTAGGCAGTATAACCTGCCGTACCAGTTAGGAAAATCATAGGTCTTCGTGATGCCCTATAAGTTTATAGTGATGCGAGTGCCATTTACCGCAGATTGAACATAATGAACCCTGCCTCTAGTGCGGCTGCCAAGGCATCCTAATTAGATTCTGCTTTGAATTATTGAAATAAATTTGTAAGCTGAAGCTGAGGCTCTCATATCAGACTGTCTCAATATTTAAAATGTCTACCAATCAAAAATATGCTGACCATATAGAAACAAATGCGTGGCTCAAGCCTAATCCCATTTGCTCTACATTAGAATGACGAAAAGTATTCATTGGATTTTTAGTTGTTTTTTCGTTATTAATTTTCTAGGAAAAAACAATCTGGTGACCTTCCATCCTAGAGATATTTTGTGTTGTGGCTTTTTTTTGTTGCTCGTATATTAAATTTCAGAAAAATTACATTGTGTGTGCGCATCGGAACTTGGCAATGACATTGAAATACCGTAATAGCCAAAGGGATTAATTTAAAAATGCGTTTGCCCGTAAAGCATAATTGAATTTTAAATTTGCAAAAGCAACTTTTATTGAGGCAAGCATTATTAAAAGAATTTCAGAATATTTCAGTGCAACTGAGATTTAACCTTGAAACTAATTTATGAGCAGCAAGAGTATGAGACAAATTGTTGCACACTTTTCAAGCTTGAAATAGCTTGTAATAAATGCTTAAAAAGGGATTTAAAAACCTATAAAATAAAGAAAGAAATCATTTGCAAAGTAATCATCTCTTTATGCTCGTATATGCGTAACGCATGCCAAGCGATTGAGAAGGGACAACTCCGTAGCGGCCACGTTAAAACAAGAGTGAAAGTCAATAATACGAACGAACGCAGATCAGCGACGAATACCGTACCTTGGCAAAAGGCATATTCAAATATGACAAATAAATCTATGTAGGTACATATAGCACGTATTTGCGCGCACTCATAAACAGCAATCAAGCTTACACGCTGGGGAAAATGCCGAAGGACGAAAAGGTCTACTGTGCACAATGCACAATGTCAGTCAAATGGGAGCATGCCGTGCGTCGCTGACAAAGGATTGAAAAATGCAGTGGCATGCAGCGGAAACGGAAGCTACTTAAATATGCAGTTGGACCTTCATTGAATTAAAATCTTACCTTGTGCCGATTTGAATTACATTGCTGTTTCAGTTCAGCAATATATAAAAGGGTAATTACGCACACAAACCTCGAAACCTTGTCGAATCACATATGCAGCGTAAAAGTACTAGTACGTGTTTTGTAGCTGGCAATCCGTTGAATCATACGCACAAAAAGTTATAAAGTAAAGACGTCAAAAATTCATTATTGCTGAGTGTATAAAATGAAATTTTATTCTGGTTTAGAGCGGATTAGTGTGGAGAGCACATAATTTTGTTATTCGAGCACTTGACGTGGCCTCGTTGCACGCGCAATTATGCTCAGATGCACTGACGAACACACACACACACATACCAACACACCTGATGCGCTACACAAGCTGCTCTGTAAATTTGTGTGTTTTTGCACTTGTCGCGTTAACGTTATTCCATATCTTTGCTGCTCCTTCGTACGTTAGACATCGTTAGACTTACTCGTAGCTCATGCACTCAACGAAAGTAGTAACGATGCTCGACTGGAGCGATGTTGATACATTTAAGTACTGTCAGCTTATGTCATAATATTCGCATGTGACACGTTCGCTGAACGTTTAGATTTGCTCTGACATTTTTTCGAAAGATTCAGTAGCGAATTTTCACAACGTTAGCTTAAGGTTTCTCTGAAGCCCACCAAGTAGAACTCTTAATACGGCTATTGCGAAGTGGTAATATTCTTCACACGATAAAGACTTAACCAAAGGTTTGTATGAAATTTACGCGAATATTATTTAACAATTGATGTTATAGTTTGCTAAAATTGTGGGTATAAATGAACTACAGTCGAACTTCCCTACAAAGAACTTCTATATAACGAAGAAGTCCGATTGCTCAAAGAATAATGTCTTAAAATCATCGGAAAGGTGAAGAGTTTTCGTGCAGTTAACGGACTCAATAGAATATCCAAATTTCACTCCATTGCTTTCTTGGAAAAGAATTATATTTAATTAAAATAAAATAACATGTTTTTTCAATTTCGAATTTACGGAATTAGTTTAGTCGGTTGTTTGTTGTTCAGCTCACTAAACTCGCATTTGTTGGCTTGCCTGCGAAGTTTGAAATTTATTCAAACTGCTACGATTTTCGAAAAATGTTCTTCTTCTATGCCTTTAATACGCCAATTTAAATGCAGTTTTACTTGCCAATTACAACTCAGCTCTTCCCCTTGATTTGTATTCACATTTTTGTATGGCTTTGAGGCTGTGCTCTGAATATGAGAGACATATAATTTAATGCTCTTTACATTCTGTGAAGCGTATTTCAACGTTTTCATAAAGTTGGTTATATGGTGAAGTAAACATCGGAGGCTACAGAACGTATCGACGATATACGTTTTCATTGAGTTTTTGAACTAGAGACCTAAAATGTTGCACAAAATTCAAACTGGAACCACCCGTATCCGATTACTAGGAGTGTCATTCATATAAAACGCAGATTTTAGTTCTCATTAAAAAGAAATGGTTTATTTGTGTATAACTGTTTTTTAAGGTGCAGTCACATATACCCTGAAAATTAGTCTATGAATCTTCAGGAATATTGATTTTTTATCATCATCAGTTGTTGTTGTGAAGACTATTACAGCTTCGGCATTGATGAAATTAACGTTGTGTTCATGTTTTGTTCTTTTACTTAGTTATGTTTTTTTATTTATTAATTAATATATTTATTTATGTTATATGTATATGGTAGTTTTTAGTTTACGGTCCATAACATTTCTCTCAACACTTGTGTGGAATGTGTGCCGCGATTATTTCGTTATTTCAGTGCAGTAACTTCTCCTCCATTTACAATTTTCATGTTTAACTAAATCATATTTCCTTTTCCATTTCAGTTGCCTTAAAATATTAATATTGAAAAAAGTGTGTCAGTATTGGCATGTCGAGCGTATTCTTTATACAACTGAAGCGCAATGAGTGTAACGCAGTAGCGCAGAAAACTCTCCAGTTAAAATGAGAAATATACGAGTGGATTTATCAGGGCTGCAAAGCTCTGCAATGCTATTAGAACCTAGTTCGCGGAGGTTAAATAAATATTTAAATTCGAATTAGGTTAACACTTATGAAACATTAATATGATTACTAGTTGCCTATAAAAGAAATTTACAGTTTCAAGCTACATAAAGAGTTACCCTTATTATGCCACTAATTAATTGCAGTTATTGACGACTTTGTCGACATCAATAAAGTTCATTTTGCGCATATAGCTAAGAATGAGCGTAGAATCTAGTAAATTGGAAGTATAAGGTTGAGTAAAAATAAACCCATTATTTGTTACCGTATTTTTAAATTTCATTTAATAAGGATTGCATTGTCCGATTTAGGTTAAATGTATATATATTTACTTTTTATTTTGGAACTTAAAATTTTCCGAAAAAAACTTATCCGGTTTTGCTCCCAATTGGGATCACTCAGGGCACTGAAGCGTAGTGAGCGGTTTCGCTCCGAATTGTTGAGCAGCCTTGCCAATTACCCACCTCATACGAAAATCTGTGCAAACGTGAAAATGGCAAAGCAAAAGGGCTACACATTTTATTTACACAAATTTTATTTACTGTTTTTTTCTATATTTTAAGGTTTTTGCTTTATTTACTTATTTATTTATTTTTTTCGTTTAGTCTCGTTTAAATTTATTATTTATTTTAAAAGTTTTATTTTAGTTGCTGGTGCCTTGGGTGCAGAAGTTTGTAGTACAAAATATCACGAGCTTGCGTGGTTTTCTGCTGTTTGCCTTGAATTTATTTCTGCAGTTTTAATGTTTCCTTTGCTCTTAGTCATTTTAGAACGAATAAAAACCATCTTTGCAGCAGCGGTTCATTCATTCATTTAAGTTGAAAAGTTTGGGGCGTATTTTTCTCACTAACTAACTGAGTATGTGTGACATAAAAGGATGTTGGAAAGGCATTCAAACATCATCCGTCAAGGACAAACGAATGCGCACAGCCGACGTTTGTGTAGTCGTATGTGTTGGTTGAGTGTTTGTTTTCGTGTGAGCATGAAATATGAAACTGCATTCAGCCGATAGTGACAACTTGACGATTTAACAGCTTCGACAAATCAATTGAGAATGAATTGCTTTGGCTAGGTCAGTCAAAACATAGTCACACCTATGGACGCCTATAAGTCATGCAAAGACTTTTGCATATTTCTGTGTACACTTTAAACTGGGAAAAAAGTGCTCGGCCTGACAACTTTTCAGATCGCAAAGGTTTCGCGTAGTTGTATATAATACTTAACACGAAGTATTATAACTTCGTTATGCAGTTTGTAACAGTTTGTATTTAGATATGTAATGTTCCTGATCGCGTCGATAAAACGGACATTAGGCCGTCCGTCTATTTGTACATATACAAACTAGACAATCAGCTTTTCAGCTAGAAATTGCACACCCTGTAGATTTGTCGAAATCGTTCTGATCAAATTATTAAGAATAATAATGCAGGAGAAATTGAATTCTGGTCGGTGACATTTAATGGTCATAATTCGCGTTCTTTCCACAGGGTATTGCCATGTTGCCGAAAAGGTGGGAAGAAAAAAGGTCATAGAAAATGATGGAAAATATTTTGAATGACCATATTGTACCAATTTTTTTTAATAAATGCTTTATTACAATAAAAAAGGTACTAGGATTCATGCAAGCTCTTAATAAAAAAACAGTAAAGACCCTAGAATTTTTGGTTCATATAGCACCCATACAAAACCATGAATTGGAGTATGTTAAGTTAGGTTAGGTTGCCAAGCTGACAGCAGTATGCTGCGGTTCCACTTAGGCCGACCATAAGCGTGTGTGTGTGTTTTGCGTGGACCATGCCTCAAGTGGGCTTCAAACCCACGAACTATGTGTAGTGAACATTCTAATAAATGAATTAAATCAATCAATCAAGACTGTAGGAAACAGTTTTTCGGGAGTTGCGTGAAGAGCATTACAACTTCGACATAGTCGAAGTTAACTTTCTTTTTTTGTTTGTTTTGATTTAACAAACATCAATTTGCTGAAATCAACGTGATGGGAAATCAATCGCCACCTGGAGGTGCTCAAACATGTGCTAAACACAAGCAGCACTCAAATAGAGCACACACCAATACCGATCAAGTTATCGTGGCAACATAACTACGTGCAACGAAGCACAGCTGCAGGCGCGCTCCTACATCGAACACTCGTAAAAAGCTACTCTCGATTTCACAGTACTTCAGTTGTTGCCCAAGCGCGCTGAGTTTGAGTGTGCCGCACTTTCGCTTCAACTAAGTCTGTCGAGCAGGGTGCACTAACAAAAGCGCACAGCAACCTTGGAATACACAAATAATTTTTTTTTTATTCATTTTCTCTTCCCACGTCTACAATTGAAAAGTATTAAAGCTGCATAGCGCCTCATCCTGGTAAAGATTACACATGCAAAGTCAAATTGTGATCAGGATTGATGGCTGAAAGTCGCTTGCTCAAATATAAACTACGGAAAATTACTCACAGCGCTGCATATTTCAGCAGTTATGAGTGAAGCGGGAAGTCGAAGCGATTTCGCGTCTCAAATTCGCTTATGCGTATCCTTTAACCTCTAGCATTTTTCATCAGCGTTTCGCAAACATTATTTACGCGGAAAATCGTGTAAAAACTTACGCCATCGTTTATAGGTATAGCCAGTATCCTTATACACACATACCTATAAATTTGATGTAAACTAAAACTATCTTTTCTGTAGGGTGCAGCGAGCACCTTTTGCTGCAGACTTGATTTATCTGACACACTCAGTTGACACTAGGTGGGTATATCTGAAAGTGCTTATTAAGTTAACTCAAAGTAACTTAATAAGCAAATAAGGTAAAATATAGAACCCGATGAAACTAACAGAAAATAAATTTAAATTTTTTTAACCGACTTCCACACAATCTTAAAGAAATGTATTGTTGTCAAATGAGCAAAGTTATATAATGTACTAAATAAATTATACTTATCTATTTTGAGCTATCAGTAACCATTTATATAAAATTGTTTATGACACTCTCACACAAATGAACTATATGAAATCCCCAAGGCATTCTTAAATTTCTGACAATACCGTCGATAAAAAGTTAACGTCTTTCATTTCAATTTGCGAACCTTTTTTTGCTTTGTTTTATTTTACTTTATTTTTAGTTCTACATTTTTTACATCAGCTTTCACTTACGGATTATACTCGTATTTGTACAGTCGTCTTATGTGCAACGCATAGAAATGTTAAGAAGCAACGTGTACTAAATACAAAATGTCAAATAACGAGATAAAGACAGATGCGAGTAGTCCGCAAGGAATAGCAATCTACTATAATTGGTTGTGTGCGTATGTGTGTGTGTGTGTGTGTGTGTGTGTGTGTGTGAATCTGTAGATGTCTATATATAAGTATGTACATATGTGGAGTTGTTTTATCGAGTCTGTCGTTATAGCAACGGAGCAATGAAGCAAAACCAATGCACACATCAAGTTAATCAAAGCGTAAGACTTTTTAATACCCAACAATTTAAGTTTGAAGGTGTTAAAAACCTTTTAATGCCTGTTCCGTAGCATGTAAAAAGTTTATGAAGCTTGTTAAATGCAATAACATCGTTCGTAAAGCGTGCATAATGAAAACTGTTAGAAAGTCATTATTTCCAAATGGTTATGTAGAATTGTATAACCACACACAATCACCTACGAGCTAAGAAGAGCTTAAATAAATAGCTATTTAAATTATATGAAATGGAGAATGCTTCACAAAACTACACTTAGACTTTGAATTTCGTTTTACTTAAATTTTTCCATATTAAGGAGAATACATAATGGCTACAAAAGCATTTTCTTTAATACTCAATTTTCCTAAGATAGGTTTAGATAATTTTTAAAGCTCAGACACTTGTCAAGATGACTGTGATATCATCTGGTTATTTTAAAAGATTAGATATTTTAAGTTCACAAAAGAAAAAATAAGAATAATAGTAATAGTAATAAATAGACCAAAACTCTTTCTTTACCATCATTTTACGCCTCAAATATACAAACGATTTTGACAAGAAATGTACCATTCGACAGGTTTTCATTTGAAGATGTGCACAATATACTTTTTAACAAAATGGGTTATGTATTGGGGGCGTAAAAACAGTTAAAAGTTGTAACAAACACATATTCTATATTTTTCTCTCTCTCACATGTGATAGAGAAAAAGAGGTGTACGTGGGAACCAAAGCCTATTAATTATTTTAGAGATTACCTCCATACGATTGAGGTAAGACTAGTAATGATAAATAGGGAAACGGCCTTTTTCTTTATCATCTCCCAAGAAGTACGAATCGATGAAAACTTCTTATCACAGTATGAAAAACGCCATTCTCTACAAATATACGTGTATATGAGTTGTCAAAAGTCTATATAAGGCCCTAGTATTCAATTAAAATGGGTCACCATATTGCCTAGTTATTTCACCCAATAAAAGAACATAGTGTAGTCATATGTATTCATATGGCTTAATTTCTTGTATGAACCTTCATATTACACAAAATACGCCCTCATGTAAAATACCTTAAGAAAGATTTCAATGCAGAGATAGCCGTGATATCGATCGAATACGGATCATCATCAGCAAATTTTGCGGCCAAATTAGTGTGTTTAAGATGCACGGGCTTTGCTCAGTATAATTTATTTTATCAATACTTTAGAATTTTCTTCTAAGCTCAAAATATTTATAGTGATTAAAGCGTCATCTTCACTTAATTAAAATGTCATCTTCCAACAAGTAAGATGTTCATAATTACTCTAGCGATTTTTAGCAATTTGTATACTTTTATGCTCTCCGGACTTTTAATAACACAATCATTGACTGAATAGGGGACGCCACGCGTTCCCCCAAGCTTACTTCTTACCAAATTAGTTAACGCTATACTATTATTGTTTCTGTTACTAAGAATCAAGGACAAATCAAGTAAATTTTATTAAATTTGTCCTTTTCATTAATTTTCTCGCTCTACTTGATCACCTTAAGGCAACATCTTCAAATACGGTGTGACCTTATAAATCTCATAAGCCATAAAAACGTGAATAACGCGTTGCATGCAATTACGAATTAATTCCAAAAATAGTAAAGTAAGTGGGAGGTAAGGCATATTCACTGTGTGCAAACAGAACGCAAACGGAAAATGAATGTTTTAATAATTCATATGCAGAAAACGACAACGACTGAAGATGCAGCGACTGCTACAGCTAGCGCCAGAAGACAAAATATGAGGGGAGAACAAATCGACATCTCTTTATAAGACACAAAATCTGTGTTTGTATTTCACGTTGAATTTTAGCACATTTCAGTGACGTAGTAAGAAAATCAAGAAAATTTTTATTTATGCAAACACACGCACTTCACAAAAGTCCCACCACACCTGAGCAAACGATAGAATATTAAGTAGAAGCTTTGGTTGGAAAAACAAAGTTGCTCCTTGATGACGTTCTTTTTTGTCTCAGTGGATTCGCATAAAGTGATAAAAAAAAAACAGAAAAAAAAGGAACAAAAAGCGTAGCCAACATTTCGAGTATACGCTTTTGTTACAGTCAATAAAATAAATGCTTATTGGTGATTTCTTTTCTTTTTCATAAGAATATGCTGTTTACAAGCATATTCGTAACAACAATAGTAGCAACAACAACAAATACGCAAAGTACTTAAAGCAAAGCTAAGGCAAGAAAAAACAACAACAACAACAACAAAATTCTAGCAACAAATCAAACCTCAAATGTTAACACTACAGTAGACGTTGGGAAAGCTAACCAGTTCGTTTTTCAATAGTTCGAATTTGTGAAAAGTTCTAATTTCTGGATTTTATTCATATAAAAATTAAGCAAAAAGTGTAGTTGTAGTTAATCATTATTACGCTTTATTATTTAAAATATTGAGTCATGCTTTTTTGCTTTATTGATTTTGTTACATATGATCCAATCATATCATTACGTTCTCATAAGGTTTTCTTTTCTCGAAAGCCTTTGAATGTGCAGCAAATACAGTTTTGTCTTCGATGTTATGTAGGTTATGATAGATTATCTCACATTTTATTCTAGGGCTAAGCGCTTCACTTCTGCGTCACTATTAAGCAGTAATGACCCAATGAATATAACCATGGAAAAAGCAGACATACAAAAACCATACACATACACACTGAACCGATAGTTCAAATTGTGGAGCGTTCACTGTATTCAATGCATTCACATTTTCAGGTTCGAATTTCTGGTCATTCGAATTTATGAAGTTCTAATTTCTGAGCGTCTACTGCACTATAAATCATAGGACTAAGGTGCACGGTACATATTTCCATTGTGTGTGTAACTGTGTGGTGTTGTCTCTCATCTGAGTGTGGTATCCACTTTGAAGCGCGCATGCACAGCTGCTTTAACTTAGAGCACATAGCTAGTCATGACAAATCAAAAACATTTTCTTTTTAAGCTATCTAAGCCTTTGTTAACTATGGTAATTTTTACATTAAAATAAATAGAATTTAGAATATTCATCAAAATACGAGTGCACTCCGTGTCCGAATCAGGTTAGCCATATTGATTATGGCTTTGAGCCGTGTTTGCGCTTTTAGTGTGATACTCGTATGTTTACACATGGCGCTGCGCTGCTTTTTCGCTGCGGTTCACTTCAGTTGTTAATTATGCCATGCATTTGATGAGCTTTTTTCCCATTTCGCACGGAGCTAAGCTGAGCTGAACTGCGGTTAGCAAAGTAACTGTTACGGTTTGCCTGGCTGCACCCTTGTGGGCGTGTAAAGTGAGACCATCAATTAAACAGAATTGAGGCAACGCTTGATTGCGCATGGTGTGTTTACACAAGCTCAGCGCGCTGATCAGTCAGTCAGTCAGTCAGTCAGTCACCGAACTAAAATATGCTCAAACAAAACAGTCAAAACTCTTCGCACACTATTATCACAGTCGCTCATACACAGACACACACATGCAATATGTTGAAACGCTCAAACGAACTTTTGATGGATGAGCCTCGCCAAAAACGCTACCCGCTTTCCCGGCGACTTTCGACTTTCTGCACAAACTTTTTACCGTTGTTCTCCTTTCGCATTTCGCCACATGGCAAAAGTTCTGCAACAAAAGCCAATTGAAATAGTTTATCGTCCCGCTGTTTCACTCGTTAGTTTATGATTGCCTTCGCCCCGAAAGTGTGCTGCGCTTGTAAGGCTCTTCATGGCAGCAAAGTTGAAAAGCGGAGACATTTAACTTTAGCGAGGCAATCTGTTAAATCGACTCTAAAAAACTTCGTTCAATTCAGGCAAATTTACTTAATTAAGTCGAAAATTTGCCAGTCATTTGCCACTAAATTGAATATGGTTTTCAATGGTTTACCACATGAAAGAGGTACTAAAACAGCAACAGCTTCGTTCGAGGTCATTTTCCACTTGTGGCACCACTTTACGAAATAGACAAATCAAAGTGGATTTTATTTATTTATGTTCAACGAGAAAACTTTTAGCGTTCCCTCTCGAAGTATCTGACTCAACCGGAAATTGTTGTTGTGGTTTGCTGAATTTGGCCTGTCGACATTGCAGAGTTCTTAAGAAATTTGAAAAGGCTAAATACCACCATTTCAGCGCATTTTAAATGTGTAAACGTTTGAAGTGTATTTTAAGCATTTTTCTACTATCTTTGGTCTTCTGATTCAATTAAATAGGACTGAGTTATAAGTTAACACAGATTAAAACAAATATTAAAAAATCTATGAAGAAAGATAACGAAGTATTATGTTATCCTGTGAACCGAAAGAAAGAAAGAAAAGAAGAAAGAATTTAAGAAATGGTAAGACTTTACTAGTAACTTAGTACCTTAAGTTTGTAACACAGAGACTATATAATAGATGAATGGATTTAGTTGACAATGTACTTTCAATTAATTGATAAAATATTATAGTTGATGATATTGCAAAAGATGTCCATCAGCTCTTCACAACTTCAACCTCAGCTACTCGTCCAAGCTATTTGTTTCACAAGACTGTGAATCCTTGCTAATTTGCGTAGTTATAGTGGATAACAACTTCTTATGAGTAAATATACATATTGTTTTTGAATAAGTGTTTTCCAAGAAACTAAAGACTTCATTTAGTATTAATAATATTGCAACCCTTGACAAGAGTCACAATTTTTGCGTAACCAGAATTTGTGCCCCGCCCATAAAATCGTTACTTAAATAAAATTATGCTGTAGTCTATTGAAAATGTTATTACATTTTTTATATGAATTTGTGATCATGTGATTATTTGTTATTTATGGTTTACCAATTATTAAATTTTTTTTTCAGAATTTTTTGATTAATTACTCAATCAAACATAACTGCGTATGTACACCGAAAACTGAATTATAGTGCCCGCGGGATTACCTTAACGCGCTAAACGGTGTGTGCCCCAAAATATAAACACTTTTTGCTTTCCATTTACTATTCTATAACTTATAACAAGTCCCGAATATTCTAAAAAATGAGCATTCAATAATTCAAAACTTTTAATTTTTCCAAAGATGTTTTAGTCACAAGCTATCTCATGCGTCTTGTGGCATTAGAAGTTAGTTCACAAAAATCCTAACACTAAAACACGTCAGATATTCAGTTTAGAGTGAAGTAATGAAATTTCGTTCTCTACAACAGCAAAATGGGTAAACCGTAAGTGTGGCCGATTACGAGGGTTTCTATCCGCGGTCGGATTCTTTTTTTTTGACTTTAAATCATTTGTTTTGCTTTTTTTTTTGATTAAAACGGCTTAAACCGAAGCGCATTAAATATATAGAGTTGTCATGTCTCTCAATAGCTTTTCACGTATTTTTGAAAAAAGCAGAAGCCATCACAACTTGTTATCTTTCTGTTATTAACATTGAAATACCAGCGTAGGCCGCTGTGTAGCAACCTCATTATGCTTTTTTATTGGCTGGCTTCACCCCTTCTGCGAAATTATGGTTTTTTGTTTTATTCATCAATACGCCCACCTTATAAATATACGAATATATACCTTATAAATGTAAACTCTTTGGTATTTCAATTATTGATAAGAAAAATATGGCACACACCTTTTAAGTTAAGTGAGAGAAGAACGAGAATTTGATTTAATACCTCAGAAAATTAAATGAAGAGTTAAATAAAAAAGGCTTATTTTTTTATTTTTTATTTATTCAAAATTAAATTGTCAGAAAAGCTAAAACAACAGTAATATTATTTTTGTCTTAAGCGCGGATACTGGCAAACGTCAAGCAGCTCATTAACGTAAAAATTCTTGGTTATATTTTTATTTATTTATTTTTTAAATATTTTTTTAAAGAAAATAATACCCTTGGGAGATAGTTATTCACTTTTCTTAGTCCATCTCAAACATTTGTAATCAACGAATTAATTACGTTAATTAACAATCTCATTGAATTCGTACTAATCAGCGGAGTACGCAATATTCGAGATCCACTTACGTATTGGCATAAGGTATGATTTGCTAATGAATACCTCCTAATTGCATGCGGAGTGCGCGTTACATAAAAGTTATCTGTTACTCATGGTCAAACCTTGAGTAATTGACGAGAGTTTCAAAGGTCTTTGAAGGTAGTGTAAGAAGAAGAACAGAAAAATCTTGGCATCAAACTATTACGCTTTCCTTATTGCTACGTTGATTGCATTCAGCGGCAACGTGTAAAATGGAATTGAAATTTCCTTTAAAGAGGCCAATACTGTTTAGTGAGCACACAAACAAACATACACTAACACACATGTAACACGTGACTTTCGTTGTAGCTGCACGTAGGCGGTCGGAAATTCGATTAACCCAAAAGGGCCAACGGCAATGGCAGCCATTAGAGCAATCGGGTTAACAACGACGGCAGCTACTTGTCTAGCAAAGCACGCGTATGAGAAAGGAAATTGTACAAGTCTGCATAAAAATAACCGCAAGCCACATTTTATTACTGCGAGTAATTGAAAATAAACAAGCCATAAAAGCAACAAATGCGCATCAACTATGAATCAGTGAAGAATTGGTTATATTAATTGGCTGTATTTAATTGAAAGCAAAAAATCAAAGGCGCCAACTGATATAATACACTAAAAGCCGCACATTCAACTTAATTACTTTGGAAGTAATAAAATAACTGCGGCTGTTAATTGTTTTAAAATGGATGAATCTCTTTTTGGGCATTGATCGAGTTGGGAAGAGCGCATATGGCCACAAGCTAGAATTTAAGTGCAATTAAAACCACACAAAGGCGTACGTGCACTGTGCACTTAGATACAACTAAACACGTGTCGTATAACCTGCCACACAACAGACACACACACCGAATGTAATTAAGCATGTGTTTGGTTTATTGGTGCTAATGTTTCTGCATGCTCGACCGTGCTATTGGCGTGTGTAAACGCTCCTCCATCCCTGTTCCTACGAGAGATGCATCAATCTCAATTATGTAGTGCCGCAGTACTTGCACGGAACTCGAGGTGCGTGTGTTTGGCTACGTAAATTTGTTTACGAATATTCTAAGCATTTTTGCCCATTTTTTTATTGGAGCTTCTAACTCCTCGTTGTACGTGCCACACGCAAGCGTGCGTGTGTGTACATTAAGCAGAGCCACATGAAGTGAGGTTAAGGTATTCGCTAAATAAAATTCAAGTTGACTGTGTTAGAATGTAATGTGCGTTATTCAATCAAGCTCGTTTGATTTTGATAAATGGTCTTGAATTTAATATTATATGCTGATGTTTTATGGCCGCAAAATTAGTGGGTGCTTTATAAAACTCGTATGAACTCACTTAACATCGATTGTGTGCTAGCTCAGTCTGTCAATTTGTTGCTGCATTTTTTTAACAAGAACGCAATCAGGCATACGATAAAGTGGTATTGCAACATACTTCGATTTGAAAAGAAAACGTATTTATTAATTTATTGGGCGCAGCTTTGCAATACATGTTATAAAGCAACTAGAAAACAGGAGCGAGTGATGTCGGTGACGCGAACTCAAAAGATTACGAATAACCAACCAATTGTCGGTTGTAGTTTCAACGATTGGTGATTGTGATGACAATGACAAACAACGACCTGGAGTTCGAAGATAATGAATTGCAAGACTAGCAACTTCTAGACAGCTTAGCAGTTGCTGAATCAACTGTTTCCAGACGTTTACATGCGATGAGAAAGATCAGTAAAGAGCGAAAACGGCAAAAAATGAAGAGGTTTCTCTACCATATTTTGACCGGCGATGAACAGTGAATCTACTACAATAAACCCAAGCGCAAAAATTCTATGTGTATCCAGGAGAGCCAACCACATCTACAACGAAGCCGAATATTCATAATCATGCTGTGCATATGATGGGATCAGCAAGGTATAGTATATTACGAACTTCTAAAACCGAACGAAAATGTTACGGCAGATGTATACCAACGTCAGTTGAACCAATGAAATAACGTGACAACGCTCTGCCACACGTTGCAAGAGTTGTGAAGAATACACTGCTGGAGCTCGAATGTGGAGTTAAGCCGCACCCAGACATAGCGCCTTTTTATTATCATAATAATATTAATATAATAATTGATGCACGCTTTCGAAAGGCTGAGGTAGACGAAAATGGTTCGATGATTGGATCGCTGCAATGTTCCCAAAAAGGTGGGAAAAGTTTATAGAAATAATACATATTGTACAATTTTTCTAAATTTTTTCAATGCCTTTTTAGAATAAAAAAAGAGCAGAATTCATGTCAGCAGCTAATAATAACCATTTTTAAAAATCACAGCAGCATTAATTAGTAGTACAAGTACGAATGCTTGTCCTGGTGGAATTCATTTGCCATCAAAATGTATTAGTTTAGGAGGTCGCACAGCCATGATTTTGGGGTATTCATTTCACAAATGGGGAAACATTTTATGTGGAGGAATCATTTTCGCAATACGATCGTCTTCATAGTTGGTATCATCTATAAGCAACACCTTACGCAGTCTTGTATAGATCAGGAGCTCTGAAATAATTTTACGTCGACTGCATCTTTAGATTGTGTTTTGCTTGTTTAGATTTTCGAAAACACTACTTAAAGCAGCTAAAAATAAGTGAAACTTTATGTAAAGAAAAATTAAGTTAAGGACATATTTCTGAAATGCTGCCTATTATAAATCCTGCAACTTAATTATTTTGAGTAATTTATGCTAAAAGAAAATTGAGATTTCCTTTTTTTTTTTGTTTGCTTCTGTTTTATTTAAGCCGAAGTGCATACCTATATATTTGTGTATATTTTATAGCTATGTTAGCGTGCTTGTTCACGTGTGCGTGTGTATCACAATGAAGTCGTGCTTGTAGACATGCATGCGGCATAGCGTAGAGACCACTTACAACAGCCTAAGCGTCGTGTTCACGTGACAAAGGTAATTATAACCGCTGAATTTGCATAAACACACTCACACAGTCACACTCACACGTATGCACACACGCCTAGTACAGCTAAACACATTTTGCATGTGTTACACATTGAAAGCAGCAGCACGCCATGACAGCGTTAAACGGACAGAGGGACTTCTGATAGGCCTACTAACCGACCAAGTTGAAGATTAGTGCGCATAGCCATTGTTTACATGGATGTACTCGCAGTATTTGCATGAGCACACAAACAGGACATTTGTATATGAGTGTGTCTGTACAACGGTTGCTAGCTGGTAGCTGATAGCTGGGTAGGTAGCACGAAAAGTTTGTAGGTACATGCAATGCGAATGTAGTCAAAGTTGCGATTTCGCTGATTTTATTCCTTGCCTTTTTTGGTGTATTTGGTGTACGTGTTTTGTGCTTTCATTTGACGCCATTTTTATTTTAAGCAAAGGAAAGCCCATCCGTGTCCAAAATAATATTGCGGTTGCATACAAACAAGCAAGTTGTGGAAAACCAGTTATCGCCAACAAACTACCACGAAAAGTCAACAGTATGAAAAATAATGGCGTATAAAAAAGACGGAGATAGAGCGAGAAAAAACAAACAAAACAAAACAAAAACAAATAGAGCAAGAATAATGTCACATCATAGCAGCAACAGGGAGCCGCACGTTGTAAGCCGTGGTAAATGCGAACGACAGCCCCGTGCCTTCATACCTGCTGGTCACGACAAACTCGCGCCATAAATTTAAATCACGCTAGCAGCTAGCAGAATAAAAGGCTACGCTCCGACGTAAGCAAAGGTAAAGCCAATCGTTGCATGCAGCTGTGGCGTACGAGTAAAAGTGCTCAGCGTAGCTGCGCTGCAGCCACAACAACTGCTCCGGCTTCAATGTCCAACATTTTATTACACATTTCGTCATGAACGTGATGACGACGACAATGACGATAATGGTGACGATAACGCTGACGATGTTGTGATGATGATAATTAAGATGATGATGATGTTGATGATGGTGATAATAATAAGATTGACGTGCGCCAATTATGATGTTGTTCGTTCGTTCATTACACCGACGACGTTGATGAAGTGGATGAAGTACATGATGATGACGTAGGTATTTTTAATGTGCTTGTCGCATGTTCGCCAAAATGCATTTCCATGCAAGCACTACTTTGACAAAGCCGCAACCACAGTGCTGCGGAAAATGTTAGCGGTTCGCATGAATTCACCGAACGACGAGTAGCTCAGGTTCAGCTCAGTTTGCTTTGATGGCGCTGCGTGGTTGCTGCTATCGATTTTGTTT
The DNA here is from genome assembly GCA_035041755.1 of Cacoxenus indagator. NCBI lineage: Eukaryota > Metazoa > Arthropoda > Insecta > Diptera > Drosophilidae > Cacoxenus > Cacoxenus indagator. Next base: position 2,368,279 of record JAWNKX010000240.1, read on the forward strand.
GATGGTTTCTTTATACGAATTATGCTGATTAGTGGCGCTGCAAGTCAAGAAGTGAGTTTACATTGACAAGTTTAAATCAACACATTTTAAGTTCTGCTGTCAGACAAATAAAGTGCTAAAACCACAATGAAATTGTATGCAGACAAAAGGCAGTTAAAAAAATAAATAACGACGCGAAGTGGCAATAAAATAAAAGTGACCGCAAAAATGCGTACACGCACGCACATACAGGCACAAAAATAAGTCGGTTTCTTATGTGCGCTCGTGTCGAGTGCGCGTCAAAAATTTTGTACGTGACCGCAATTCGCATGCTGAAAGTTCGCCTTTTCATCTACTTTTTTCTCAGTTTGTTGCTTGATATTCAAGCAAAACGAAAAGTAACAAGAGGCACAAATAACATACAAAAAACCATGAAGTTTGCCCAAAAGTATGCCACGAAAAGTTGCGGCAGCAGTGGCGCGCCTCGGCTTGCTTCGACTTACTGACGTTTTTTTTTTTCGCTTCTTCAACTCACACGTTCTACGTATTTATATTGGCAACGCATGCAACTCACCACTTTGCTTCACTGCCTCAGGCCCTTGAATAACCATTGCAGCTGGTGCAAGCAGCGCTGACACACAAAATTCAGCCAAAACACACAAGCGCTGCAGATTCTCACAAATTGAAGTACTGAGATTGTCTGTATCTGAAAATATCGGAGTGGCCCGTGTCATTAGCAGCAAATATTTAGTAGTTGAAGCACTTGGGTAGCGTATTCAAATTTAGTTTAAACCAAAATTACTTCCACAGCTCGCTTTGTTTCTTTAATGGTGTCAGCGATGAGTTGTCTCCTTTCTGTAGATCATTTTTATTTTTTATGGTGTCTTTTTTATTTTTTATTTATTTATTTTTTCGATGCATGTCCTTTTTACACATTTTGGCATCTACGGGTTTTTTGCTTGATTTTTCTCTTTGTTCTTACAAATTCCTCTCGTTGTATTTCACTTTTTGCGCACGACAAGCACAAAGAAAAGTTCTTGCTCCACGAAAAAAAAAGATAAAAATAAACAAAGAAAAAAATGGGTAAAAAATCTGTGTGAGTCATAAGGCGGTTGTTCTTATTTATTTATTTATTTATATTCTTTGCTTTTCTGTCATTGTTGAGTTTTATTTAACACAGTCATTGTTTTTCAGGGAATTTAACTCTGAATCGCCTACGCATTGGTATGCAGAGATTTGCGCTGAAAAGGCAGACTCATTTAATTCGTACGTGACGTTAAACCCTCGAGCATAAAAAGTATTTGTTAATTTATATTTTTAAAGTACATTGAAATTGACTTAAGTTGATTATAGTATACATTTAAAGTATAATATATATATAATATAATATATAAATAATATATATATACAGTATGCATGCTTGTATATAGATTCTGTGCGCTAATCTCATATGTCATGCGCTTTAGAAAATCAATTTCTCACATGTTACCACGTATCTGAACTTTAATCTCTCGCACATGTTATGCAAAATTTATTGCATACTTATTAGCTGACATGCCTTTACGGTAAGGACGCCAAAGTAAACGAAACGAGCGTAAAGCAAGCAAGTGTAGTCACATATGGCTTTTTGGCCTAAATTTTACACAAAGCGGCAGAGCTAAAATAAAAGTATACGGGCAAGTGAAATTCGGCTATAACGATTTGTTACACTAAAACTAAAAAACTACAAAATAAAGCAGACAAAGCATAAGCCTAGGACAGACTCAGCTATATGGAAAAAAATTACTGCTGGTTTATTGAAACATCTCCTACAATCGAAATAGCTACTTTAAGAGGCACTCAGCTATTTTGCTGATTTTTTTGTTGCGATCGATGCCATCTTGCTTAAGAAATTAGAAATTAGTGCACCAATTAATGGCCATATGGTCTATATGGTTCCCTTCAATCTAACAATAAATAACATACCTCACAAGAAGTTCTGGCAAGTGAAATGACAAGTATTCTAATAAAATCGAAAACGTTAGTTTATTAACAGTTTTCCAAAGCTTAGCTGTTGAAAACATCAATGAATTGAATTGTAATCACTTGCTACATTGAATTCAGAAAATGCTCAAAATGTAATTGGCTGGTAGTAAAAGAAATCCTGTCATGTGTAGGAAATGCAGTAGTATCTGTTGATAAAAAACATTCGTCTAATAAGAAATTCTAAATCTAATTCTGAAAAGATTCTATGTAAAACACAAACACAGCTTAAAATTGTAATTCAATGAGAGAGCTCGGTGTCCGGGTGTGCTGCCGACTATCAATAGCATGTGCGGGCAGATGCTTGACAATGCAGCGAATTGGTTTGGCGGCTAAGGAGCCGGGTGCGCCTCTATGAGCAATGGTTAAGTTTTTTCTTTTTTGTTACGTTATGAAATTAAAAAAAATTTAAATAAAAAATAAAATATAAAACAAAGAAAACTCATAGGCCTTTTCATTATTATTCCAAATTATAACTCAAGTGCTAGCCTAGCCAAGGTATTCAACCGCCATGACGAAACTATGACAGTTCTTGTTTCCGAATAAACTCTATGAAGTGTATTAAAATTAAGTAAAATAAAAAATTGCAAAGTCATTTCGTGTTTGCGCTTTTGAAATATATATATATATATATATATATATATATATATATGTGTGTGTGTGTGTTTTTTTTTGATGTGGGTTGTTGTAGGCAGACAAAGTGTATAGCGATAACAATTTTGGTTTGGTTTTGTATAAAATAAAAATTAACGTGCACACACAAATGCACACACAGCAGCTTGAGTACACGGGAGTATAGCGTACCATTTTACATAACTACTCCAGTATGTATTACGTATGTATGTATGCCTATGTACAAACAAATGTGCCATCCGCCTAGTTTGATTGCAGCGGAAACGGATATTTCGTGTGGTTTGTGCACAAAGCTTTTCTTCATCGTTGACTGCGTCAAGACAAACTTTTTCGCCACATTTTCTTTCTGCACAAATAACAAAAGGCAATGCACAACCAACTTATTGCATTATGAAGTTGTATTGTGGTCAAAGTTTGGTTTTTGTTTCTTGTTTATGCGGTTTTGGTTCGTCGGTTAGTCAGCCAAAGTCCGCTGCAAGTTTATTTCGTTTTAATAACCAACAAACTAGACAGATTTTTTCTCGAACATTGTCTAAGCTTGGAAAATCGACTACGTTTTGTTTTAGCACAAGTTGTAGCAAATACGAGTATAATGTATCTGTGTGTACTACTCACCTTTCTCATCATTGGGCGTTATTTGTTCATCACTCATTTTGATGGACTTCGTTTGCGGTTTCTTGTTGGTCTCGATATTGATGCCCTGTTGCGGATGCTACTGTTCTCGTTGCTCTTCTTATTTGACTCCTTTATCTGGTATTGTGTTTACCAAAAATCTCACATGTGGCAAGAATCAATTTACAAGCACTCACACACAAACACGTACTCGTGCGAGCGCATTTCCTTTGAATTACGCTTTGGTTTTTTTTGAATTCTGATTGTATTTTGAGCACCTCAGGTGGCTGATTTTGTTATGCTCCAAGATAATTGCGACTTGGTTAGATCTAAGTACAGTTACAATTTTGTTTAATATTCAATGGCTATTATTGTATTTTTTAAATAATCTTCTATTGTTAGTTTTATTAATTTTTAATTTTTTTTAATCTGGCTTCCGTCTTTACGTTACATAATCAAGTTGTCGATAATTTCGATAATTTTCTAGTTGCTCTCGTAAAAACGCTTGCGTTGTTATATCATATTGCAGCTGTTTAAATTGCTTCTCTTGATGTTGTTGTGGTTGTTGTTTTTGTTGTAGTCGCTTTTGTCTCTTTAGCATTTTGATTACATTTGCTTAAATCCGAAAAGTATGCAAATTATATTTATGTGATTTCTGACAATTTCACCAGCATTTTAATAGCCTATTTGATGGCGCTGGCACACATTGGCGTTGCTCCACTGACTCGCACGCCTTACGACGCTTTGCCAAAACTTGTGTCGATATGATTTGCATTGTCCTTTCAATTTTGTTTTTGGCTGTGTGTGTTTCTCCTTATTTCGGTGTGCCTGTGCGTAACCTTGAAGCCAGGATTTACATAAGCCTCGAATTTACTTATAAACCGCGTGTGCCTGCAAAAAACAAAAACAAAAACAAAAAAAATTTAAGTGTAAAAATTTATACATCAAATATACATTATAAATATAATACATGAAAAAACCTGAAGTTTACCTAGTACAACAAAAACGCACCAAAAAAAAAAACTATTTTGCCGCAGGCAACAGCACTAGATTTGTTTTATAGACGTGCATAAACAATTCTATATTTCGCAGCATAAATTTGCTTTGCTTTTTCCCACTCTTCCTATGATATGCCTGCAACATGTACCTTCATCATGAACTAGTCAAATCCCCCCTTTATTAGGCATAGCCTAGGCACATGCTCTGCTTTTTATCTTACAAACATTTTTAGCTGAACGTAATCTGTTGAAATGTCAACAGGTCTTATTTCATTTAAAAAAAATAAAATAAAATCAACGCTAAAGATTTAATACACCGAAACGCTCGGAAATTGTGAAGAGCGTGATCATGCTACTGTCTCCAAAAGTTTAAGTTTTATTTCATTAAAATTTGCGGATAATCTGAATATATATAAATAAGTGCATTTTTTGGCTTATTTATTATATATATGCATTATTTAGATTAGCAGCACTATCGTTAAGTCAATACATATTTACATTGTGTAAAATAAGTTTCGGAATTTCTCACATTCAAATCGCACATTGTGTGTATTGAACCAAGTTTTTGTGTATAAGATGGCAACATGGAATTTAGTTGTTACGCTATATTTGACCGTATTTTGACAAAACAAATTTGGATGATTAAGTAAGCAATGTTAGTTTTATTTACAAATTACGTGCATTTATATTACATAATGTGTAATTACTGCCGAGTTACACGAAAGTGAGTTTACCGATTTTCATTATGCCTAAATTAGTGCAAGAGACTATTTCCCTGAAGACTGAAAAGACCAGTCCGTGTACACAATTTCAAGGATATAAAATCCGGATCGATGTAAGTCTTGAGGGTCAAAGTTGAAAAGAACTTGTCACACTGTTGAGAGAGTTTTAAAGAACGTTGGCAAAAGTGTATTGCATCAGGTGGGGGATTAAACCTAAACCCCTTCTACTAGGTTACCGAGTCGAGGCACACATTCAGGCAGGCAAATGATTTTGAATTGTATGTGGAAAGCGAACCGAACGACTTCATATGACTTCGTGCGTGAGTCGATGAGGATGTTTGATTTTATGCGAGCGTTACAATGTTTTATTATTGTATGTGAGCGTTACGATATTTGATTGTATGCAAGCGTTACGCTGCGCAAAATATTACTCTACTAAAATTAAAGATGTTTCACCTCAAAAAGTTAATCTGCCATGGGACACCCGCGTATAGCGAAGCTATTTAAGAATTCTTTGGCTATAGTATCATATTTATTGCAACATAATTGGGAGTGAACAAATACGTCTAAAATAGCTTCGCTTTAATAACAAACACTTGAGTCAATATGAAATACTTACAAAATTCGATTCACATTTGTCGAGTATAGCGGCCACCTTTTCATGGTGGCTTTTGAAGTTGAAACTAGTCGTTTTCTTTTCCACTTGTATACTTTTTTAATATGTTACTTAATTTTAAAATTATTTATTCATTTTATTATAATAAAAGCATTGCTAAATAATCCACTCTGTGTGCTCAGAAATATTAAATTCATGAGCTTTCATGAGCACTGCTTTCGTGCTGTTGAAATGAGTCCACTTTTAGCTGGCGGCGCATATAAAATTAATCTGTATGTCTGCTGCACACACACGCACACATACATACACACACACAATAAGAGTTACACATTGATGCCGTTTGTAGTGTTGCGTGTGCATGCGTGGCCATGTCCTGTTGAAACGTTTCGGTTTGGTTGAATTTTGTTGGTCAACCAGTTAGCCGATAGCATGGGCGATCTCATTCTCCGCTAGCTGTGGGTTTATAGTTATTTTGTGTTGTGGATTGCCATGTGGTAGGCAAAAGTCATTTCGTGGTGGCATATAAAATATTTTATAAACTCACATTGCGGTGCGCCGCTTGGGCGTGTTGACTACACACACAAATAATATGTGTGTGAGTATGTGTGTTTATTATTTCCATTTGCTTCCGTGACTGCATTTTCTCATTTCTTTATTTTAGCTGTGGCATGTTTCTTACAAATTTATTTATTTATTAAGTGTAATATAATAACATGAAATATTCCTTCTTTTTTTATTTTTATGAATTGTGACAATGCAAAAATAACATTATATTTTTTCCATCCAACCGAACAAACAAGTTTACTGATATCTTAATGGGCAAGTCTCTATTGTTGTCATTGTTGTTGGCGTTGAATTTACTGACGACAATCGACATGAAATTTCTCGATTTCAATTGAATTAGCAGCAATCACATTGCATTGTTCACAACTGTCTTAATGAACAAAGGACGACGCATAATAAAGCAGCGAAATTGAAAAGTACGAAGAATATTCGTCCCAAACCTTGGGTTTATGTCAAGTCTAATTTTCAATTTAACTAGCAAATTGTCTGCGACAGCTGGTTGTAGTACGAGTCACCAAATCTGCTGGAAGCTACAAATTCTTAAGCCCAATTGTGTTTCCTTTCTTTTTTCTTGCAAAGCTTTGAATTTTGTGCGAGAAAGTTGCCACCTTATGTCTGTCTGACTGACTGACTGACTGACTGACCGACTTACTTGGACGCTAACATTCGCAATGCCCATGACTTTCTGGATATTTGTTGAACACAGAAAAAGAAGCCCAAAATGGTTATCCTACGACAATACTCTCCAAGTGGCTTACAATTTACAACTTTTTCTCTTCGACTTAATTTGAAAACTTTATTTCTCGAAGCTTAAAGTTCGTGTCCATTTTATCCTTGTATTTGTTAGTGTGTAACTGCGATTGGCACTTTGACGAAACTCAGGAGAAGTGTGTTTGTATAATTGCCGTGGGCTTTTCAACAATTTGTCAAAGTCTTTTTTCTTTTTATTGGTTCTAAATTAAAATTGTCCTCATTGAAGTCATTTATTTTAACCAAGCGTAAAACATTTTTAAATTAATTGTATTTGTTTGTGGCATAAAATAAAAATTGATCAATAAGTCTTTATTCGGTATTAAAAGTTCTAGACAGAAACAAAATTAATTCAAAAAAAAAAGCATGCGCCTTCATTATTGGACAACCCCACTCGTAATTTTTCATGTTCTATAAATATTTTGGTAAAATTTCACTTTGTGCTCTCGCTTTGTCGATTTAATTATAACCTGATACTATCATCGCCCGCGCTACTCTTGTCAGCGCTCACATTTGATACTTGGAAAATTAATTTCTTTGTACTTTATTCACCGCTTTTTCCTCTGGCAAAATGCGCAGTTACAGACGCAACCGTACATAACCTCAATCTCATTACCCATTGTCATTATTCTAAGTTGCGTAGGATTAATTTTTGTGCACGTTTTGTCCTTTGTTTGCCGTCTTTGTCCTTCTCTTTCTTTTTCTCAGCCATTCTTCCTTCTGCCTTCTGTCTTCGCATTCTTGTTGTCCTTCTCATTGTACGCGTACAACATGCCCCGAAGATCCTTTTGTATTTCAACTTGCAATTTCACCAGACAAATTATGTGGCTGTAGTACTGGTTTTTATTCATTCTTCAATGATTCGTTACGCCTGGTTTTTATGCTTGAAAGGGTTTATCATGTACAAGTACATCAACAAGATGTGCCGCTCTACTAAAGGTCGCAGTCAGTTCTATACGTTCATCTGTGCTGCAGTGCCTTTGCCTTGAAGATGAAGATATTCACGGTACATTTATACAGTTTCTCATATTATTTGTCCAAAGAGATATCGACTATGTAATTGGTGTGAAAAAATATACAAAATTTATATAATAGACAAATGTAACATAGTACGCTGTATTTAATTCGTTATTCTTTAATAATCCAAGTCATAAGGCTTTAGTTTTTCGGAACACTCTTGTTAGGGGTACAATCTAAAGTTAGTCACTGTTGGGACAGAGATGGAAAACTTAGAAACAGAAAGCTTTCGAATAATTTCCCTATCTAATCTTCGCTATTTTATCTTCCGTCTACCGTTCTATCATCTTACGCACTTGAAGACTCTATTTAATTTGCTGTTGGTTGGCAGCATGGTAGCATGCTCGCTTGGCGTGTACTCGGCTGAATTTTGAATCCCAGATGCCCTTCGGTGTTACTGTGGTAGAATGCTGTCCCCTGATATGCTAGTGGCGCAAGCGCAAATCCCAGAGGATGCATTCTTTGATTGGACACAATTTAAATAGTCGTGTCATTTCGATAGCTTCTAAGATGGGCCACTAAGCAGTGTAATATATTAGATGCTTGTCTAAATTCTAGTAATTTTTTTATTTTAAAAACGCATTTATTGAGAAATATGACTTCCATAATTTTCTACAATTTTACCCCACCTTTTTGGCAACGTACCAATACCGCGTCAAAAGAACGATGGTGGTTTGGCGGCGATCCAATCACCGAACTATTTTCGTACTTCCTCAGCATCGCCATAAGTTTCTAAAAGTGTTTGATGTGCTTCGGTAGCAGATTTCTTCAAATCAATTAATAACAGTAATGATTGTAGAAAATGCAATTTTGAGTGTTCCATGATTAGCGTCAGTATACATTAAAAAGTTCAGTGTTTTAGTGTTGATAAATGTGAAAACCATCGAACTATTAGATGTTACTAAGCAGAGTTCACACAAGCTCCTGAAATTTCCAATGAGCTAGTTTCAGAAATACATTCTATGTTTGGATGACTTATGACGTGAGTGTAAGAAATTCAATGAAAATATTTCCATTGCTGCTGAAACCAAAGGACGCTGACTTTATTCCTTAAATAAATGTGACTACGTTTTTTAATGCTTTCTTTTACAACATTTTATTGACACAATTTAAAAGACACACTCCTAATAACATATGCGACCATGTCTGGGCAGACTAAATTAGTATTATTATTAATTATTAAACGAATTTAAGAAAATTCAGCTCTTTATTTAATTTAGCAAATATGTATCTCCTTACATAGCATAAGTTGCATCTTGTGATTATGCAAATTACGTTGACGTAGATGCTTCAACGCCTTTTAAAACGACATTTGAATTTATAAGTAGAATGTGACAACAGAAAACTATAAAAACTATATACACATGCGAGTATATACTGCGTATAAGTAGATATTATCATGACAAGAATAATAGCCACAGCAACATAACCAACACCTACACAAAACAGGCAGATGTGGTCGCACATTATGCACACTACCCCAACATAAAACAAACAGACCCACTTAGACACTTTCAGTGGCACATATAAACACATTTAAACACTGATCTATTATGCTAGTACAAAGGGTAAATGGCTCCCAGGAGGTAAATGACGTGTACAAGCACACAAACACACTCACCCAGGCAAGTTTTTGGCCAAGTTGAGTTTGTTTGCACACTTACTGTACAACTACAAAAAACAACATAGCACACACGCATGTCAGCGCACCCACTGAGTAGCATTGTCTGTAATGTCGCCACAGAACATGCATATGTGACACTCGACTTCCGGTTGAGTTTATATGTTTACCTTTCATGGGGTTCTCATATATAACCTACGCAATAAAGTATTTAAAAAACCTTAAGAAATATCCAAGTAGCGCTGCTTATGACAGTAGTTCTATAGATTTACAAAAAGGATAAAATAAAAATAATAAAATCGTGAGGTGTCCAATGGTATGCTTGAGGATTTCTTCTTTGATTTTTGTTATCTTCAAATCTGTGTATCTACGACCCTACGCAACGGCTTGGACTGAAATCTTATAGTTTGAACTAAATAGCCAACTCATTCTTCGATGCTTCAGGTCCACCTGTTCAGCCAAGGTTCAATGAGACCCAACTGGTCTCGAAAGAGAGCTGGAGCTACAGCCTGATGGCTGTATCGCTTACCAACAGAGCAGTTTCATTCGCATACGTCGCTTTAGAACTTCAGGAACTCCAACTCGGTTATTCTTTATCCATCGCATCTGACATAGAAGGCCATCTTATAAAGAAACGAACTTAAAACCAGAAAGTATTGTGCGGGCAGCATTTTCTTGAGCTTATACACATTTTGTATGCAATGCTTATCGAGCATTAGCATTTTTGAAATAAATAAAGTATAAAATGTTGAAAGTAATAAAAAATTAATAATATTTAAAATATACATATATAAAAAAATAAAAACATAGTAAACGACGACAATTTTATAAAACATTAAATCAAGTCGCAGACGGACATTTACTTTAAAGAAACTCCAAAGTCATCGCTTCTTATAGCTCTTAAAAAATACTGCAAGTGAAATAAATACTGCAATCAGAAGGGCTTATTTAGAGACCAGCTACTATAACTTAATTTTTTCATAACTTACAATTTGATCGATAAAATGTTTTTTTTTTGTAGTTTTTTCGCCACTTTTAATATTAGAGACCTTAATGCCCTAGAACCCGTGGACGCCAAACGAGGAGCATACTCGCTGAATACCGCCAGCATATTATCAACATCATCCTCTGGTATGATAACACAGCATGGAGCACTGTCCTTCTCATTTATTTATTTTGTTTTCGTGTCGTGTTGGAGTATTTACGTTTGCCGCATGCCTTTCTTGCCCACAACTGACAACAACTGCGAACACGTCAAGTTTATCTCTGTTTCTCCTTTCCTTTTCTTCTATCTTCGCTGTGCACCCAATAAAATGTTGCTTCGCTGTTATGCGGTGTATTCAGCAGTTTTCCCGTAATATATAAGTAAAGAACTATTTTCTGTATTTTCATCTATTTTCTTAAAAGCTTTCGAAACTATTTCAGAATTATAAAAACAATATATTTGGGACACTTGCAAGAAGCCCTTTAATTTGTTATACACATACTACACAACTTAAACGGTGCAACAGATTCCGATCACATTGGCTGCAACAGTGGAACAGACAGACACACCGATAATTTTTTACGTTCAAACGTAAGGAACGCTAAAAATCGATTTTTTTTCTTGATTTCGTTGTAATTAATATTAGTAATGCTTTGAGTGGAAAGAAGTTATACAAAACACCTTTTTGGGAAGATTGTGGGTGAGAACTACATGTTGGGCAACAGTTCAGTCATGAAAGTCATAAAATTCATCCATTCCAATGAAATTTTTCTTCTTCTACACCTCTCCAATGTGTATCGCACTGTAATCGAAACTATTATCATCACACCAACCACACCGTTAATTTCCACTGATTTCATCGGTTATTACCAAGCACACAATGCCAATGCAAAAAGCTCTACAGGCTTTTTTGTCTGCCATTTAACAATGCAAACTCGTTAGCATAACAAAGCCGGAATTGACGTTTAGCCATCATCAATACAGCCTATTCATCACCATTATCTTCGTCATCATCATACCGCTTAAATCCTGTCGTTAAAATATTCAAAACATGCTTTGTAATGCCGACAATATTAGAGCACGGGTTTGCTGATGTCTTGTCTACTCAGTTGCTGTTTTTCAGTCAGCTGGTGTTTGCATTCTAACAACACAACGCATTAGAAAATGTAACAAGCATAATTCTCCACTCTTCGACCAATCCCAGACACCACTATGAGTATATTATCTGTGAGATGCAATCGCACGAGAATTTATGCACAACTTTCATGCAAATGAACACCGACTTTTGTGGCGAAGACAATTCACAGATTTCAGCATAAAGTGTGGTAGAAATTATGAAATCTAAAATGCAAAAGAGCCATCGCCAAATGAGCAAATAAAATGCAAAATAATTATTTCAAATAAATTCTATTTGAACGTTTCTGTCTTTGATTTTAGCACAAATTTTTTGGTTTTTGTAACACTTGTTTATATAAGAAGGCTGGTTCTTTTTGCCATAGTAAAACAAGAAAAATCGACGCCAACAATTTTGACTCAAATCTAGTATTATTTTTTTGGGGCGACCAGTTTTTAGTTTTTTTATAATTTTTTATTTTTATTTTCGCTTTTCAATTGCCTTCATTCATGACGCTTACTGAGAGCGCTAAAAACATTTAATTTTTTCGCTGCTTACTTTTTCTCTTGTGACAATATTTTTCTTTGCTCCGTTAGGTTACACATAGGCACAAGCACACACAGAAAACTGCACTGCAACAACAACAACAAGCAGTATTTTCGCTCGCACACATGTAATGTGGGAATGCATTGGTGCGTGCCTTCATGTAAGTGTGCCTGCATATAAATACAAAAAAAAAAAAAAAACAACAACAAAACAAATGTGTAGGCTAGTGCCAGAGTATGTGTACATTTAAGGTTAAGAGTTCAAGGAAAATTATTGTTGCGGCATAAATATTTTATTAAGGGAAAAAAGCCGAGCTAAAAAAAATAGAAAACTGTGAGGGAAACTGTAGGCAAAACGGAAATGACAATCATTGCATTGCAACAAGCGCAACGAAAGAAATAAATGAGAAAGAAATAAATGCCACTCATGTGTGATTGTTGGTCTATACATACATATGTACGCATACAGCCGTGTGTATGTGTGCGTTCGCGCTTGTTTATGGCAGTACGTATCCTAGTTAACTAACGTACGGGTTAGTGAAAATGAGCACATTCCGAAAGGGAATACACTAACAAAGCAGTTTGTAATATACGCACGTACGCACATGTATGTTACTGCATATAGACAAACAGGCAGATAGCTAAATAGGCAGTCAGACAGTCAAGCAGGTAATCAGGCTTCCACCCAAAGGCATACCATACCATTGGGACTGTGCGATGCGATTCTTCGGCTAAGGCATACGTAAAGCAAACTAAATCAAACGAGCCGACAACGTGGGAATGCCTTACTTTAAAGCTCAGCTCACAGCTACGCTGACAATCTCAGAGTACTTTGTGCTAAAATGAAAAAATATAAAGAAAAAAATGAAGAAATAAAAAATGAGGAAGAGAAAAATAAGAGTTTAGATGAAAACTGACAGGCAGACCAAGTGAAGCAGAGACTGACTACTTGTTTAATTGGGTGTTTAGGCTTGGGTTGTTTGCCCTTCTTATTGTTGTCTCGCTGGCAACTAAACACACACACATAGGTTGCACCTAGTAGCACATATATGCCACACATCATACGCTCGAGTATCTTATGCAATGTTATTGTTGTTTGTTGCTCTTGTTTGTGCGCTTCTCTAAATACTCGTAAGCAAAACAAGAGAGGAAAAAAAAAACGCAAAAAATATAAAAATTATGAGTGAAATTATTCAACTTGCCTTTTGAGTGTGGCATATCATCAAAAATGCCTTTAACACTTAATAAAGTGTTTATCTATTTATACATTTCATTAGAACAGCTTAACGCAGTTCATATTCTATTCGAAGCACTTTGCTTGAGGGTATTTGAGGCTTCTGCAATTTGAGTGTTTTAATCCTTGAAATCAATCAGCACATTAATGTCAAATCAAAGCTTTAAAACATTCGGAAGAGATATATTTCAAACATAAATAATTAAATAATAGTGTTCCAATTCTCACCGACATCGAATGAAATGGGAGTGAATAGGACATGAACTGAGGAAACGATTAAGCACAGACAATTGTTGCAACATACTACGGCATGAAGTCAAGTAACATAAAAACAGCTACAAGAATCAGATGGAAGGCTCTTTTGGAAGCAGTCAAATATAGAAAAGAATAAAACAATAGAAAAAAATAAATACAAATATTGTAACAACATATTAAAATTCGCTGAATATCAAGACTATAATAAATAATTAAATAAATACAAATGCAAAGGCATCAACTAAATTCATAGCTTTCATTGTGACTATGAAGTGCACTGAACACAACTCAAAAGTAGTATCAACCGTTTGTGTTTGTGCGCTTGAATATCTGAACCCCCACGTACTGCAAAGCAAATCAATCGAACACTTTTTATTTTCTTTTGGACTGTGCAGACGGCAAACTCAATAAAGAAACTGCATATGTATGCTTGGCATGCATGACGCTGTTGCCACTATGCCTACCTATATTTATTTTCTTTACACGTACTTACACTTTTTAACCAAAATCTAATGCTAGAAGAAAAGTCAAAACTATTCTTATTTGGCTTCAACCATCGCATTCGAGAAAAATTAAGTAAACAGCAAGAAATTTAATGCGCTGCATTTTATAGTAGCTTTAGTTAAGAGAATTTTTTGATCCTGAAAATTTGTTGCTATGCCCGAATAAAGATTTAACGATTATGTCGACAGCTTAGCTGCCATTACTGCACGTAGAAGCCAGCAATTGTTAATAGATTAGCAAGACTTCCAAGTAAAAAGAAGGAAAAAAATTTAAATTATCAAAAACCTTTATCACTACAGGATTTCAGCAAGCTTCGCCCGCAACTTCAATTTTAAATACATTTTAATGACGCCAGCATTAAGTCATCTTCAGCACACCTAATAACAACAACAGGCAATAATAACACACACTGAGCAAAACTACGAAGCATTTTCCTGGCAAATACCCGTAGTCTACAATTTGTGTGCAAAGTGAAAGGAGTTAATAACGAGCACAGCGCAAACGTGAAAGCCGAGTCATCGTACATCACAGAACCACACCACGCCGGCCCAGCTCAATGTTATTAAGCAACCTAATTTCCATTAAATGCCAGAAGCTCAAAATTTCTTTTGAGTAAGATAAAACTTATTAAGGCTGATGGAGAATCTTAAAGTGGCAGCAAGAAAAAATCCCTTATGTAAACTGATTACTGTTTACTATGCGCAAGGAACCAGTTACTTTCGTAATGACCCACGTTAATTTTACTGTATCCATTCGGTAAAATATATGCATACAACGCTTTTTCCAAAATAATAAAATATTACTATTATTACTAGTATTTATTTATTTTATTTTTTCCCCTTTCTCGTTTATTCAAGACTTAACCTGTTTGTGAGCGTTTAAGAAAGAAGTGCCCACAACGAAAGGATGTGTATTTTTGCTCTTAAATGATGCTCATAATGCAGCGCAAAATAAAGATGCGCAATAAACGTGTATAAAAATGGATTCGGATAGCGTTTAAGATTAATAGGCGTCTACTGTATTTGCATACGTTCTCAATCTCTGTGCAGTTCGGCGTGAACGAAAAGATTTTTCATGCTTTCGCATTTTTCGGCAACTTATTTTCTGGGTCGGAAAATTTAAAATATATATTATAAATACCATAACTTATGGCCATTATTTAAAAGTTAATTTGTCTATATATATACATAGAGAGAAATATAATTATTTAGTTAGGCAATATTTAAGAGTGGAAATAATGGAAGAGAAAACCATCTTAAATATTGATTAATGAAATGAAAGTCATAAATCAAGGATTGTGACATCAGCATGCGCACGAAGCGAAAGACAAAAACGCGTTTAACCCAACGCTAAAAGGCCTTTAGGGTCTATGGACGTACCATTGTATGCATGTACATGTTTATGCAACGCTCTGTATTCGTGAGCGAAACAACAACAAATCACTAAACGTTCTCCACTTCAGTAAACCAGCTCATCTTTAATGGTTTAGTTGTAATTTTTTTTTTTTTTGACTCAAAGGAGGTTGGTTGGTATTTGTAAAAATTAATTCTTAAAAAGAAAATTACAAAAAAATTAAAACCTAAAAATAAGAAAAAATAATTCCCCTGGGAAGAGAAGAAAAAGTACATATATCTATTCGATAATTGTGTACTCCTCGAAACCATCAACACGGACCTACATCATGGAGCGGAAAAAGGCTCTGAAGCTACACTTCGTAACCCCTTCAGCCTTAGATTTATTTTATAACTAAAGCCGCGAAGTGAAGTTGTGCCTTTGCGAGTAACATATGTCCTTACATTGTCAACTACAACTTTATTCTCAAGCTGTGTTCAAGCATAATTTGTATGTGAATTATAACAGTCAACACAAAACAAGCTATAATGAAAACATCTTGGTTGTCTACAGCACAATTTTAAATTAGCATCAAATTTTTAAATATTCATACAAATTTAATAATTTATCAGATAAATGAGAGTATTGGCGGTTAAACGGCTCGCAGCGCATTTGATTAATAGAAAACAGAACAGAAAATAATTTCTGTCGATATATTAATAAAAATTTTTTAATTAAAAAAAAACCAAAAAAAAAAAAACATTAGGAGTTCCTGAAGCACACAAGTTGACGTTTTAATATATAACTAGTAGTCCGCCCAGCGGTTGAAATTCAACCAGAATCATCATAATATTGATTTGTAGTATGTCATTCTACACTTAGTTAAGGTAATTGTGACAATATGTAAACGTTTTATTGTAGTTGTGTATGTGACAGCTTTTAGCCGTTTTTACGCCAACAATACTAAACTAATGTTATTAAAAAATATATGATTCAGGTCTGCAAATGAAAACCTGTCGTATGTTATATTTTTTGTCGAAATCGGTTATATAATTAAGGCATAAAGTGTCGTGAAAAGAATGTTTTATATATTTAACAAAAAAAAATATTAAAAAACAAAAGAACCTTCAATGTCTGTCACATCAGATGTAATCATCTAACACGTGCCAACCGCTGAAATATAGCTGTGTACAATTGTGCAATCGTGCGTATGAGTGATGACTGATTCCTTTTTTGTACAGCGACATGCGTACTGCTGGCCAGGGTGATCCGTTCTGTTGAATGAAGCCTTGACAATATCAATTAAATGCACAATTTGTCAACTCATTTGACAATTTTGCGCAAATACGAAATGCAAAATGTATGTTTCCAAAGTAATTGCCACGCTTTGTTTTATACATTCGAGCAGAGCAGTCGTGAAATTATTCATCCGTTCGTTCGTTCGTTCAATATCGCCTGCCTTTTCGGCATGACTGACAATGTATTTCACACTGCATATGCCTAGCGCAAGCTTCATTGATTAATTTGTTGTCATATGAATTGGCAAACTGCAACGTTGTTTAAAAGTGTCACTTGGCAAAGAAAACACGTTCATGGTTGCTCGCAAACGCATAGAAATGCGGAATGAAAGGACGTACCAACAAGCTGTTACACATGTAACATAGAACAACAAAAAATGTCATCTGGCACAAAATGTATGTGAACTTGGTGTGTGTGAGTGTGTAAGATAACTAGTAATAAGTATCGAAGGTTACGCAAAGAGTATCGAATTGATTCGATTACACATCACTGCACACATAACTTAAGTGTCTTTTTTCTGTGGTCTCTTAATTAATAGTGGAAAATTGATTTTTGTTAAAGCCTCTCACAACCAAAACACTAAAAACAAAGTAAACACGTGCCCTAAAAGCCAATCACACATAATTGTCGATACACACACACACAGCCTGTAACTGTAAGTTGTCCGAATGACTTAGTTTCGGTTGGTCACTACGCCTAAGTTGATTTGAGACTTTGACTTATTTTCAAATGAAAGAATGCCATTCTGTCAGAGTAGCCATGAGAAATGGAAATATGAGGGGCATGAAGTGTGCTCCGCTTTTTGGCTGTATAGCGGATTTGTCAAAATCAATGAAGCCAAACTTAGGACCGAAACCACAAGGCTGTAGAAAGTGTATTCACAAACAAAAAAAATAGAAACAAAAAAATAAAGAGACTAGCCGAGTCTGTCGTCCGTTGATTTTTAATATTGGTTTGGTAGTTTTTCCAGCTCTATCTTTTTTTTCTTTTCTAGCTCGCTCCGCTTGTCATACGTCATAATTTCGTTAGGCTTTTTTGATGTTCAACAGTTACGAGACAATTTGTTGACATGCTAAGGTTATTTGATTTTTATACACTTCGTTTATTGCCAAGACAATTTGTGAGGCGTGTAATGTGTGTCTATGCTATTCTTTTAAAGTTGTTGTATGAATCATCAAAATGAAACTAAAGTCATGCTATTAGCCATGGTATTCAATATTTTGTAGAGACATTTTTAAGCCCGTAGTAGCCAGAAATAATTTCTGATGAATTTTTTAAACATTTTTGAATTATCTAGGCTTATATATTGAGCACATTAATATCAATTATAATATTTGGCGATATGTTGCAACCATTGCACTTTAGCACTCCTATTACTGTGATGCTTAGCTGGCAGCATTCTGAAAAAAATGTGGCAAAAAAAATAGGTGGTACAGGTTTTCGATTTATTCTCTCAATAAAGCGATAGAAGTAATTGATTCAGAAGAAAAAACGTATGAGTGCCACTTTGAAATCGAAAAGAATGAAAAGAAAATCATTAAATTACTAAATTACAATCCGGTTTTTGATTATTTGAAATGATTGAAAAATACTAATTTGAGGTTAAGTAAAGAATTTGCAACTCTTATAATTAATTAATTAATGACCTTTTTTCTTTCGTAGAATTAAGATTTACTCGATATCAAGAGAAGCTGATTTATATGTATTACATTCAGCATTCATTTTGCCACCAAGGATTGGGTCTCCGTTCAACAAGTCTTGCAATTTATTTTCTTCTTTTGATCCTCCAGGCCGTTATTTGTCATTGACATCAAAACTAAAACTAAAACCTACACTTGGAACGTGATGGGGCAGCATCGCCATAAATTTCTAAAAGTGTTTGATGGGCTTCAGCAGCAGTTTTCTTCAAATCAAAGAATAACAGTAGTAATGAATGACGAAAATAAAATTATAAGCGTTTCATGATTAGCGTCATATATAGATGTGTCGCATGTTACCTACACTTAGTAATCAAATGCGTTACGTTAATTCCGATAATGCAAAATAAAGTAAAACGGACAAACAATTATACGCCTTATAAATAAGCCTTGGGTTGCTTTATGTAGCGCTTCATTAACATGAACAGTTGAAATTGTGTACCGAAAATACCATTGTACCATTTTCGTTGTTGTTGAATTAAGATTTGCTGCATGCCCCTCTTGCCGACAGCTGAGTGCGAGCACAACACAGCTTATCTCTGTTTTTTCGTTTTCTTTTCTCACAGTTGAAAACACTGCGGTGTTTCGTTTCTTTCTCTCATTCCACAACTTTGCTATGCAAACAGTGTGCCGCGATTTTTCAATGCTTGGTGTTATTGTTATAAATATTAATATGCTACAAAAAATATATTTTAATATAAAAAAATATTTGAGGAATAAACACTGGTAAAATCAACCTTCCGTCAATTCGGAAAAGTGAAGAATTTGAAACTCAACGATGAGCTTAAAACTTAGTAAGATTAAATTCTACTAATTTTAGCATACAAACCAATATGAATTTTGTTTAACAAACAATGGCTTAAATAGGTACTATTTAATCTTCTATTTGAGTAAGCTTATTAAGTTATTAACAGCGACGTGTTTACAATTGAACACAATTCGTCAATCAATGCCAAAACAAGCACTTTTCAAAAGCCACTCGTGAATCAACTTGACATAGAAAATCGCAACAGCGTCGGTGATCCACATTAAATTATACAACGCCACTATTGTTGTTTGCAGCCTATTTGGTGCTCAGTAATTTAAATTTTAGCGCATTTCATATATCCACATTGCCGAACGTTTCAACTATTGTTTGCACTACCTCTTTTACCTTTCGAACTTTTGCTTTTCACGAGTTTGCTTACACACCATTCATGACGAAGGACACGCATGCCAAATGTCTGTGCGCTTGTTTCCTTTATTGATTTACTTGTATTTATGTCCTGACTGTGGTTGCTGTTGTTATTATTACTGTTGTTAAGTTCTCGTTCATCGACGTTATTGTTGTTGTTGTTGTTGTTGTTGTTGTTGTTGCTCTTTGCTTTTGTTAGCGTTGTAGTACAAATGCAAAGCAACACTCACAATTGCAGACACTTCTAGTCTAATGAATGACTGCTATTTCGCATGGCTTTGTTTAGCAAAACCGCATTTAATTAATATAAACAACGATGAAATAACTTACATTAACCTGGGGCTAATTGATTCCAACCTATTGATGCGCGTATAATTTGAGTGTAGATTTCCGATCTGCTCAAATTCATAATTAATCTGATTGCGTATACGCAACGCTTGATGCTATGCAAGCAACTCACCTTTGGTTTCGGCTACGTAAATCGTATCGGCATCCATCGCGATTCAGGTTTATTATAATTGCCGCTGATTTATTTAACGTCAAAGGTGTCCTTAATATTTCTATGTGTATTGATTATTTTGTTGCTTTCATCAGCAGTTATAATGGATAAATACGTGTTTTTTAGCATAGTGTTTTTTTGTTTGTTTGTATTTATTCACACTATTCACTATTCATAATTCAGAAATAATTACTTCAATTTCATTAAATATATTTTTATTTGTTGTAGATATTAATAGTACATATTATTATTTAAATAAAATGGGTGGCCATTTTTTTTTTATAATATTAATACAGGTTTTTGTTAGGTTTGGTTTAAATGTACGTTTTATTTATACTAGGAAGCTGAATAAACTAGAACGTTTTGACGAAACTGTATTTTCATATTTTGCACTACTATAAACGTCTACGGATTTCAGTTAACTATGTATAATACAATCCTTTTCTTAATATTTTGAATTTACTTTTGATTTATTCCTTATTTATTCCTTATTTAATGGTCATATTAATTTTATTCGATGCCATTAGCGATTACATAAAAATAGAAAGGATCAAAGTTTAAACAAAGAGCACAATTACTAAATTAAATGTATTAAAAATTAAAACAAAATAAAGAGAGTCTGGTCAACTAATGAAATGCCACACGAGAAATATGCAAAATGTTAAGTCGATACACAAATGAGCCATAATGAGCATTCAGCATATGCACCTTTCGACCTGCACAACCAACGAGAGAACGAAATGTTTAATTATTTATAGACTCTCACTTGAGGTTAGCTACCCACTTAACCAACCATACACCTCCAGCACTCTATTTGAACAGCAAATCACGCAAGCAGTACGAAAAGTGAGTGAGTGGTAGCCACAAATGTTGTGTGTCTGCCCGCAACTGAGTTACCTCGCACAACCCAAACTCGAAAGCGAACGGGCGCACTCATTTACTGTATAATGTGCAAGGCAAATAATGTGGTCATAAATTCTTGCTGCAGGTATTTTCGGAATGTTAAAGAAACATTAATGTTTAGCCTATTTTCTGTGTCGCATACGAAGTGGCCACTTTTTGTGCCAGTGCCCCATTTTGAAGTTTGCTTTTTGCCGCCGAGGTTGCCCATTGGACCAAGTCGGGTCAGTAATCCCATGCACACTCAATTAAAAGTGAAACGAACGAACCGAAACGAACGACTATAAGCTACAACCACAGAAACTCATTAATCCTACGAATATAGCCCGTTATCCGAACCCTGCTCACCGCCATACATTAGGGGTAATTAGTAATTAAAACAAGTTCTTTAAAATGACTTTATGTTAGCACTCGCCTGCAATTCAAAGGTGTGAGTGAGTCGGGGAAAAATGAGTGATTGATTTAGTCAAAAGCGCTGCGCTGCCTTAGGAGAAGTTTATTTTTATCGGAAAAATATATTGAAAAGTTAAAAATAAGTTAATTATAATTACTTATTATTATTTTCAAGTTGTATACAACAGATTAAGGCTAAGTTCAGGTGTTATAAAGAACTTGTTTTCACTTAATCTTCCATGCAGTAGGACCAAGCGGAAGTTGCTTCTGCGATAATAACTTGCTGTCAAGGATAGTATGTAATGTAATAAGGTAAAGCTAGAGATCATAATTGTGAAAGTAGTAGCTTAACAGATACCTTACTTAGAAGCCACAAATCGTTATAAAATGAAATCAGACCTAACTCTCAGCTTAACCTTCACAATAGGATGGTTCGTAGGCTTTCAAATCTGAAAAATTCTTTATAGATCTCAGTTCAAACCTGCAGGGAGCTTCGTAGATGCACCATAGTGCGTTCGGACTTCAGTTACAAATCAAGCCCTTTAGATCCCAAGCATCAGTAAGGAGTTCGTTAAGTTCAAGAACAGGCACTACTAACTATTTAGGCCCCTCAACTAACAATTGTAACACAAGCATGTTTACATGTCTGTACATGTTTACATGTCTGATTTGTCTTTCCGAACTCCAGATGGATGATTCATTGATTTTCCGTCGAATGAAATAATTTTTAACTTCCTCACTTTAACTTTTAAATTCCTCGCTGATTATTGGATTTCAATAGATTGTAAATTAAGAATACATTAAAACAAAAACAAAAGTTTAGAAATTAAAAAATGTAGTTAAATTGAGTTGACTTCCGTTTTGACATCTTAACTAGTCTAACGACATACAAATAGTGTCTCTCCAAAGGACTATTAACAAATTTACAAAGATTTCTCTTGTTCGGGTTAAAATATGCTTTTGTATATTTTTTAGGCTTAGTTGGAAAATTGTGTCTGTTCTGTGGACAAACTGTAGCACCGCCAGTACTGTAATTATAATCTAACTAATTAAATGATTATTGCAATAGTTAAAATAAAATCAAAAGAAAAACAGAAATTAAATTCAATAAAAATTCATGTGGAAATAATCATTGTTTTGTTGTATACCTTTTTAAGTTTAAATTGATTTAATTGCAGTTCGCTTTTATTGAAATATGATTTTTTTATTTAAACATTTTGCGGCTTTGTGATTTTAACAATTTTTTTATGTTTTAATTTATTTTTTGCCACAAACTGCCCTTGCAGCAAAAACGATTTGAACATTTTCACAACACTTTACATCTATTAAATATTTATTGCGTATTTTATTTACAATTTACTATTATTTTTATCTATTTCTTGCAATAAACGAAACAGTTTAATGCATTTTTCGGTGTTAACTTTATCTCTTTTTATTTATCTCTGTTCAACAATGAATTATAATGCAATATATATTTACTAAGAAGCAATTGTATATTATACAGGCGCATATTTTTTTATATTACTTTAAATTTAGTTTTTATTTTTTAATTAAAAATTCACATTTAAAATGCGCTCGAATGCGCGAAACACGCGCACGAACAAACACGCACACCTTTTTGCCAATTGACCCACACGAAGGGAGATTCAACTTTTTTAAAATCTTTTTGTTTCTGTTGGTGTTGTCCCTGTTGCAGTTTATTGTTGCTTACTTTGTATGTGAATAGGTGAGAAATTGTATCTATATATGTAGACAAGAATGTAGGTTAGTTTTCCTCTATACAACTTACACACTGCACAACATTTATTTTTGGGTGAAAGTGAGTAGTTTCTTTTTACATCTTTTATTGTAATTTTTCTTATTTTTATTCTTTCTTATAGCCGACTATTCCATGCGCACTCTACGTGTTGATGACTGTACGGCTCTAAGGTTCATTGGCGACTGAACGTTTTTAACTTTTGACGTAATCCTTATTTGGCGTATTTCGAGTGATGATTTTCCCAGTATTATGTACAAAGCCTTACTGCTCTCATAAAGCACAATTGAAGCGACAACGGCGACAACAACAACAACAACAATGACGAAAACAGAGATAAAAACACAAACAAAACAAAATAAAAGTGTTTATGCTGCTCGAGAAGTGCGCATGCAAGAATTTCTCAAGCGGGCTAATGTTTTTGGCCAAAATGTCAAAAGCAACGTGCACGACCATCGTAATTGTAAACAATGGGTTTGTGTGTCATTAGAGCAGTTCTTGAGATACTCGATGAGCCGCAATGTTACAGTTTCTTTATGTTTATATGCGATTTTGCTTTGCGAACCCTAACCTAACCCACTTATAAAATTGTATAGTGAGGCACCTATTGAGAGTGCGAGCATTTGGAACGAAAATGTGAAAATGCAATTTAAAAATATTTGAAATAAAATTATTTCCCAATCTTTGCGCAGAAAATTATAATCGAAAAAAAAACTTTTTTTGACTAAAGTAGGACACGCTTATTATAATCATTATTATTGATTTTATTATTATTATTATTATTGTTATTATTATTATTATTATTGTTATTATTATTATTATTATTATTATTATTATTATTATTATTATTATTATTATTATTATAGTATAATTGCTTACATTTGTAATTAGGATCTATGTAAATCTTATACAATTAATTAATTCATTATTATTTGTTATATTATTTTGCTTTTTAATTATTCTAGCTGCTGTTCAAATGATACCTCAATAGTATTTTCAAAAATCATTACCCGCTAGCTAATGCCTTAACAGTTGCTTAACATACAGCGGTTAACAGAATTCATAGCAACCATTTCATTGTACATTTTCCCAATATTTTTTTACTCCTGCGAAGTATTGAGGACGTCATGTAACGAATTGTAAAACTTAATATGGGCCACTCGCTAACGACAAAGAAAATGGGTTTGCAGTCTCAGCGAAATGAGAGTGCACGAAGCTCTTCACGTGAAAAGTGAAAGCGCCAGAAATTTGAATGCATTGCAAAAACTTTAAAAATAAAAAATATATATGTATATATTCAGTATATAAATAGCATTACCAGACATTATATTGAAGATAGAGATTTACGAACGGTACGAAGCCGGAGAACACCCAACGCCGGCGATGGACTTTCGTCAAATTGTGGGTGGCAGCAAACTGTTGAACGAATTACAAACTCACCAGAATATACCGACATTTGTTGATAAAATTTTTGAATAAATTAGTGGCTAGTTTTGGCAGTGTTGTTGTTTTTGCTATAGTTTCTAGCAGGTAAGACATTTGACCGTACATCTTAAAAAACTGCTGCAGACCCATGGCGATATTGCACTTATACAATATCTTTTGGCAGTGCATAAGCTGATAACACCGCCAACCTATTTTTTGGAGATGAAGGTCTATAGGATTGATGGTAGATTTGCAAGCTGTTGGCAGCACTTTTGGCAGCTAATGGAACGCCTCCGGTGCAAGTCAATACTGCTTCATATGACATGCTCTACAAATTCTACGAGAGCATTTAATACAAAAGAACGAAGTAAATAATGAGTCAATTTATTGCTGATATTTCTATTTTATTTTATGTTTATGAGTTTGTCTATGCTGAGTTTTTGGGCTATCAGAAGTGTGGCGCTATTTGTCTCGTAATTAGCGAATATGAGTGTAGCAATGCTTACAAAACGCTTGATAATTGTGCGTATGTTTTGCCATTTCATTTTTTAAGCGAAATTATGTCAACAAAGCCTTGGCGTGAGATCATCAAACCTTAAACCTTTAAACAAGTGGCCATGCTTATACGCTACTGCATTGCTCGAAATACTTCGACTCACTCAACGAGTGCCTAAGCGGAATACAATTGGAGCAATAATCTACACGTCGGCTGGTCTACTGCAGGCAGTAAGTGTGACCCGAGTTCGTGACACGTAGAACAACTTCCTAAATTTGAGAATTTTCTGCTTTGACGGCAAAGTACAAAACGAACAACACCCAGGCAGCTACAGCCAACCGACTCCGTAGAGAGATACTAGAAAATGACTGCGACGTGTTGCCGAAAATGGCACGTTTCATGATTATTTTGTCGCCTTAATCAAGCTCAGATATACACATAATATGCTTGGTAATGTTGCTATTGTGTGTGCTATATTAACATATTTTCAAGTCGTTTGAAATCTTACGTGCTGAAAATCACTTAATGATACAATCATGCCTTCGCTATAGTACAACTGAAATTGACAAAAGCCAATAGAAAAATAAAATTAATATAATTTATACATTTTTTTAAATCTCAATTATCACGCCATATCAGCTGACTATTATGCACTACAAAAGGATCAAGAGCATATTTTGGCAACTGCTTAACAAAGGTCGTGATTCTCAACCATCAACTCTTCACTGCTCTCATCGTTTGTTCAAAGTTCGTCTCGACATTTTAGAGACGTGGTCAAATTACAGGGTGTGCTGTATTAGATGGACACATCTGGCAACAATATGACTTAGGCAACAAACATCTCATTGACTAATGACATGTTTAAAACATCGATCTTAAGAGATTTTTGTTGTGGCCAGCACACACCAATCTAAGGCGCCAAAATTGTTCGGCTGTACACTTAAAATATCTTCTCAACATGCGTGGTATGGAGCACTTCTAGTTTCAATAAGACAGCGCACCACCTCAGACAGCTCGTAGCACAATCGATTCATTGGAGCCGTTGTTCCCCCGTCGCTTGATATAAAAAATAGAGATTATGACTTTGCTGATCGTTCGCCTGATTTGGCACCGCCGACTTCGCTTAAAAAGAAAAATCCTGTAGAACCAAATCGCGATTTCAATATTTACGTACTTCCTCGATTAGTCCTACTTCCAATATACAAGTACAGTGAATTGTTAAAGTAAAATATGTTAATCGCACTGTTTTTGTAAAATATATTCCCTCTCTTATGGTACTTGAAGAATTGAATTAGAAACTGATAAGCTCACTCATAATATAGTATATAATATCAGCTTGGGCTGGTTCATTTAACTTCTGCTGAAATAGTCTCGAGCGCGATTTCGAGTGGAACACAACGAAATATATTTTTATGAAAAAATAAAAATCGGAACAACTTTTTGTATTTTTGCAAAAATGTAAAAGAAAATACTGAAACACTTACATAGCAGAGTGAGTTTGATAAGACTTCCGCTATAACAAAAAAAAGATACGTTACAGAAGTGTTCCGTCGAGTTTTAAAAAATGTGATAATAGGCTGGCAGAATTAGTGCTGTGTTAGAAAAAATAAATAAATAAAAAAAATCATGTGTGCAGTTCACACACGGTTGAAGTCAAACTTCTTAAAAACCAAAGAAAGAGAGAGATTTCGTGCGAGAGACAAAGAGAGAAAGCATGTTTGAAAGTTCTTCTTTTTAAACTGAATTTTATAATATTTTTTCGGTTAAAAACGTCATTGATATGAAAAGCTCTGAATATCGGCGTATGTATAATAAGATGTATAAATTAGTTCCCTATTTTCACTTTACTGGTCTCAGCTTCCATGTCGTTTCTTAAATGTACTTACATATAAAAGTGTTCTGGAGCTTGCATACGAGTATTGTCACCTTAACGACAAATGAATATTATTACTATTGCTCGTGCGTCATGACTATTGCCTTTTCCATATTTCCGTGCGACAGCGAAAGAAATAATGAGCTTGTGTTCAATCGCCAAGTTGACGCAAAAAACAGAATAAAAAATTTGTATGACAAGTAACTCGAACGACTTCGTATGCGTGAGTGCGCAAGCCGAAGCTGTTGCGCCGTTAGCATGATCACACTATTGAGTTTTAAGCACGTCATTGTTGTTGTTGTTGTACTTAAGTTTGCCGCATGCCCTTCTTATCAACAACTGGGTACAACTGCGAACACAGCACAGCTTTTCTCTGTTATTTTTGTTGTTGGCGACTTTCGTGACGTTATTTGACGTGGCCTTGAAGTGGCCTAAGAAGTTTCACTTCAAAAAATAAAAAACCTTATAATTTATCTATTTAATTAAATTAAAGTAAATTGTGTTACACGTACTATTTTAGCTAGTCTAATGCAAGTCGGTATATGCCATGGGTGATTCCTCTTGAAATAATTTCGACTCTTCCTTAAAACGAAGCTGTGCTCTGTTTCAGTCTTTGTATATTTCAAAACCAAAATTTGCTTTGTTTTGATTGCGGTTTTATTATATAGCAAAAACACGCTTTTGTTATCGTTAGCTTATCAGCAAGTTTAATTATGTTCACATCAATTTGTTGGCTTTTGAACTCGCAGCTAAACATTAAACTGCTTAGAAGCTCTACTATTTCCAGCGTTCTTAAACAGAAAGCAGATTGTGAATATGCTGTCGTTGCAACTGATAACTCTTTCGCTGTCCGCGTTCCTCGTTATCAATCGACTCAATGCGAACGCAACGAGAAATGTACTACACAATACGGCGATCTACGAGCAGCACGCACAGCAGTTCCTTGATGCGGCCGAGCGAGAGATGCGCGGCATTTATAACCGCAAGCGGGATATATTTCTGTCACTTACGACCAAGGGGCGCAGTTACGGTGTCATAAATCATGCGCCGCTAAGGCAAGAAATCGAAAATGACACTCATGATTTGCTATATTCGCTGGCGGCGAATCTCAGCGTCATACCGGTGGACGCGTTGAAAGACCGCTTGCTGCAACGACGTGTGCAGCGTTACTCAAAGCTACAGTTATACGGATTGAATAAGTCGGACTATGCACAGGCAAAGGAGCTGTTGCATACGATGCAAACATTTCTGACGATGCACTCGGTGTGTCATGTGCGGCATGCGGAGGACTGCCAACAATCGGTGGCAATGTTGCCACAGATTCATATACACGCGATACGTACAAATCGACTTGAGGAGCTGAAATACTATTGGCTCAAGTGGCGACAGGCAATCAATGACAGAGACAGGGCACGCTCGACTTTCATCGATTATGTGCGCTTGTTACGGATGGCGGCAACATACAACGGTGAGTTTGACAGCAACGAGAAGAGGCGTTGTGAAGTGGTGAGTGATGTGCACGACTTTCTTGGCCGCAGCGTGATGAGACGAGAAAATGATACGAAGCATTATAATTAAAAGCTTATTATCGGTTTGTTCACAATTGTCGTGTATATGCTCTCAGGTCACATAACGCCATCACGCACGTGGTATTTATACTACGATACGGAGAACTTTCAGCGTGAACTGGAGGATGTCGTCTGGGAGATAATGCCGCTTTACCGCGAACTCCACGCCTATCTGCGCCACTCGGCCCTTCAAATGTACGGCAACAGTTTGACCGCGAGCGATGGCGCTATACCAGCGCCAGTGTTTGATCAGATGCTGTTGCAGGCTTGGTTTCCGCGTCACGTGTTTCGCACGCCGTATCCAAATGTCGAATTGCCGTCGGTGCATCATCGCCTGGAGGAAATTCTCGTTACGCCGGTGAAAATCAACAAAAAAGCTGCCGAATTCTTTGAGTCGCTCGGTTTAAACCAAATGACTGAGTAAAGGGACCGAGGCAACGCAGAAGTGCTGAAATAATCAATTTGTCTTTGCAGGGGCTTCTACGAAAAGTACTCGCGTCGTATGAATGACGAGGAAATCAGCAGCGACTGCCGATCGGAAGTTTACTATTTCCCGCCGGAAGTTGCGTTGCGCTACTGTCCCAAGCTCGATTATAAAAAACTACTGCAAATGCACGGTAACATGGCCGAACTGCAATACAATCTGTACAAGAAGGAGCTGCCTTTCGGCTTGGACCGTGAACCGTGTCCAGGTTTTGGCGCTGCCATGGGGGAAGCAGCTATCATTGCATCTGGCACGCCGCGTCATCTGTTTCGGCTGCACGTGCTCGTCAATGACAGCTTGAGCGAGGAACAGTCACTGAACCGACTATTTCGCATGGTATGCAAACTTTGCGCGAAAGTATGCAACACATTTTTCACACCTTTCTTATTTCACTTTTCGTCTCGTGTTGCTGCGGTGTTGTTTTTGGGTCTCTTTGAACGCAACACACATCAAACCAGGGTGTACATACGCTGCTCGCTATACCGCAATATTTCATAAACGATAAATTTCTGGTGGATGTCATGGACGGACGCATTGATGGCGGCACTGAGTACAACTGCGCCTATTGGCGTTTACAATACAAATACGCAGGTGTTGAACCACCGGTGTGGCGCAACAAGAATCAATTTGATCCGGACTTTAGATTCTATCGTGGCTTGCAACCGGAAAAATCGAATACGGTGTATGTAAGCCGCACGAGTGTGCAAATCAATTAACAAATGTGCACAACATTAATTTTTGTCCATAGGAAATTCATAGCGGAAGTGCTCGGCTTTCAATTCTATCGTGCTTTCTGCTTAGCCAGTGGTCAGTACAAGCCCGGCGATTCGGAGTATCCACTGCATAATTGTGACTTCTACGGCAGCAAAAAAGCTGGCGATATGTTGAAGTATGCTGATGTGCTGAATTATATTAAAAAATATATTTATATATACTTTGTCAACTTTTCTTATAGGAATATGATGCGTTTAGGCGAATCAAAACATTGGCGTGACACTATGGAAATCGCAACCGGCGAACGAAAATTGAGCGGTCGCGGTGTTTTGGAATATTTTGCACCGCTCTTTACTTGGCTCAAAGACAAAAACAAACAATTGGGCATTAAACCTGGTTGGGATGCGGATATCAGTTAGTAGCAAACAACTTGAATTAGTTTATTTTTGAAATTTGTTTAATTTTTCTTTAATTTTCCAGAGTGCAGCAACGATTAACTTTCGTTTGAAATGTATGCCCATGTATGTGTGGCAACCAATGTAATTTTAATAAACTTATAAAATTGTACAAATGCTATTTTCCCTTTTCAATAAAGACAGCAAGCAGCATTAAAGAATAATGTCGGCCGATTTGTATGCATACTCATGAAGCACACTTGTTTCGAAATGCTGCCGTGCAAAAATTTTGATACTTTCTGTCGTTGCCAAAAATCTAACAAGTTCATAATTCAATAAGTCACAGCTCGAACAGACACACACACACACACACACACACACACACAGAGAGAGCAAAATAAACTTGTTAGCTAGTAACTTGGCTTACCGAGGCGCCACATACCCGCACACATATGCTACTCATACTTACATTTGCCGCTACGAATCCAAATGGTAAACAGCCAAGCGACGAAAAAGTTCTGAAAAATCTACATTAACCCCCGACTACACTCTATTCAAATCCTTTGTTTTTTAGCTCTTTTTATTTTACTTTATCTTTTTATATTTTTAATTTTTTTTTTGATTTTAAAAATTTTTTTTTATTATTTTTTTATTGTAACTTTGCTTTTCGCTCAAGAAATTCACATGCAACTAAAATATGTCTGTGCTTACTGTAGTCGGCGGTGCTGAGTTGTTGCTGTGCTTTGGCTACACGAACATTTTGGTTGCTCGTGCTGCCTGTGCAGCATGCCTATGGCTAAGCTTAACGTTTCCTGTGCTTCTTGTTGTAGTTGTTTATTTTGTTGCTTTTAAAAGTCGTTTAGTGCACAAAAGGTAAGCAGCGCATTTTTGTGCTTTTGCCAAAGCATTTTTTATATTGTTTATTATTTTTCCTGTGTTAAATCCTTTCGGACATTTTTGGCAGCTACTCGCCAAATACACAAAAAACAAGGCGGCCAGATTGAAAAGCCGGAATTGACTTGGTTGACAGCATTGACTTTCGTGATGGTCAAATTGCTGACAAGCTTAAAGATATTGTAGCTTGCCAAAACGAATATTTTGTTTTTGGTAACATTTAAATTAATTCATATTATTTGAAAAGGTTGGAAAGCGTTGAGTGGTGAAAGTGATGGAAAGGTGTCTTGGGTATTAACTAATAATATGTGAATGTACTAAATATTGGATATGACTTAGGTATATATATTTATATTTTTTTTGTTGCATTAAAATTTATTTGAATTGTTTATTTTATACTAGCGGGCCTGGGCCTCGAAGATTACCTCTAACATCAGAACAAACATTATCTCTTTATAATATTAGTATAGATCGTCTGTAGTAGTGAACATCATCATTTGTGGCTTGATTGATTTCACTCAAACTGATTCGCGCTATATACTGTAATAATTCATCTACTTTCGGGACCTTTATGCTTATTAAATGCCATATCGAACCTTCTAATGTTTCTGCAATTTTATTATTTCATAGCCGTGAACAAATCGTTTGCCTT